>OY728129.1:1338302882-1340802882 GCA_963277665.1 Viscum album | reverse complement strand
GCTAAAATAAGGTTAGAATATCCTGTAAATTATAGTGTATATTGTCTCATGAAATGCTCCCCTACTAACATATTCTACATTATTAGATCTGAAATCTCCAGTACATGGATACCACCATAATTTATATCTTGTTTCAGTTGATCCATCACTAAAACAAACTATTATATACCAACTAAAAACATCTAGGGGTATTTATTTTGGAAGTAATTTTCCTCTAGATTCCTTCCCTTCATAGATTACCTATATCCTCTGTGGAAAACATTTTTGAAAAGATATAGTTTAGAAGAATAAATATGGTAATCTTCAAATTCTAGACCATTTAAACTTAAATATAAAGTAAAATATTTTAAAGGTAATATATTAAAATTATCTTAACCCCTAAATTTATCAAAACCCTATATATGATACCAAATATAAGGATACATACATATGAATTACATTTTCAAGTTACTTTGAGAAAGATTTAAATTTCTTATAATCAAAATGATATTTTCAGTTTAGAGTTTTGCGGAATTTGGAAAAACTCTTAATTAGTAAAACCATATATTACAAGTGTAAAATTACACTAAATATCCATTTTCTAAAAAATATAAAACTTTTAAGAAAGAAGATGATTTATTTTCATGATATATCTTCCAAATTTTCATCATGGACCAATCCTTATCCCTACTTTTCCTTAAACACTATGATTTTTTAAAAAAAATTGGGATGAGCCCAAAAAGATCAGTAAGGTACATAAAAGAAAGAAAACTCTTAGCCCATTGAAAAATTAAAAACAAAGTAATTTTTACCTTTATAATTAATTTTATTTGAGTGTATGAAACAAAAAATTTCTACATGATAAACACACACACTTTTTTCTCAGAGAAGAACATTAAATCTCATAACAATAAAATAAAAACTCATTTTTAAACATAGAGTGTCGCATTAATAACCTGTTTTAAACCCATATAAAAAATTTATGAAGTAAAATTAAATTTATAATATGAACACTTCAGTAATTACCTCCTTCTTTCCCAAAAGAAAAGGTAAATTACACAATGAATTAGAGTGCTGTCAAGGAGAAACCAAAGTTATGATGAGCTCACCTGACGCTATATGGGTACACCAAAAGTAAAATCTATAAGGGGATAACCCCTAAGAAAAAATGGGGTTTAAAATTTTTTATAAGCCATATTAGGCTCAACCATTTAACATATAATTCTCAAGTACCGTATCATGAAAAAAACATTTCATGCTTGCAAATTTCATTATAAAACATTTGAAAAACACTTTAAAACCAATATTCAAAACACTTTTGGATATCAAAATATATTTTTATTTCAAGAAACACATTTTCAATACCAAAATACCTAGAAAAAGTTAAAATAATTTTTTCATTTAAGAGAAGATCATTAAAAACTTTCTTAAGTAAAATAAAATTCCCATTTTGAAAACTATTAATTTTTCTTCTAAAAAAAGTTACACAGTTATAAATGAAAATATTTTATTTTATAATACAATTAAAAACTTTTAAAGTAATATTAAAATACTTTTTGAATCATGATTTTGGTAAAATATTCTCAAACTATGAAATTTAAAAAAAACACTCCTTTTTGACTTTTGTAAAGAGGATCTTCAAAAGGGTATTTTTAAAATAAATTACTTTTCGTTGCGTATGAATCAAAAACAAAATTGTTATTATTCCTATATAATATTATTATTGTGTTTTTATACTTTTTTAATAACCTTTTAAAATTTAATTATTAATTTATTTCATTTAATACCATTTTACATAAAATTACTTAATTAAATTTACAGTAGGTATTTTAACAACATTCACTACATATGTCTAAAATGGGATTGGTCGGTTGGAAATATTCAAAGAGGACATTATTAAAAAATCATTATAATAATAATCGTAAAATAATTATCATTTTTATACATAAATTAAACTTTTAAATTCAACAATTAAATAATATTTTTTAAAATGAAATATGTTTCGTTAATGAAGACAATATACAGTAAATACACATGAGTAACATTTCCATTTTTATCAATCACCATGGAAAGAAGTTAAGTATTATTTTTTATTTATATAATTATCATAATATCATAAATTTAATATTAAATCTTCAAATATGATTAAATATATCATACATGTGATGTGGTGATGAAAAACGAATCACATCTCTTTGTGGATGTGATATCCACACATACGCACGAATGACATTATCAGTTTTCTGTGCATGTAAAGGTGAGAAAATATGTGCTATATTATATTTAAATAATTATAAATATATAATTAATATCACATATAAACATAAATTCCATCGTCACAACCATCAATGTAAAGTGGTGATAAAAAACATTTCACCATTTTGTGGAGACGGTAAGCAGTACATACGCACGTGTGGTGACTACATTTTTTATAGGATGAATAAAAGGTGTAATATGGTTGTATCATAATACTAATAAGGTATAGATTTATATATTATAATGGTGTTTATAATTTAAGTTTTAAACAAAAAATAAGAGGAAGTAGAAGATGAAATAAATATGAATGTGTTGGTAAAGATGATTACCCCTTCTTCGATGAACTTCATTTATATCTATTTTTATGGGATCAAGGGTTGGTATTTTGGGAGGCTCAAAACTAAGAGGGCATGTATAATAATTTTTATAAAATGAAATAGAAGATTTTGGTCCCACTATATGTCTCAATTTGATGTATATAAGTGAGGAAATTGGTTTCCTTTTATAATTGAAGTGATGGGCTATTTTGTAAATTCTCAAAAGAGTAATCTATAATAAGATTATTCAAGATAAAAATGATTCTAAATGAAAAAAAATTAACATGAGATAAATTTTTGAAATATAATATCCCCTTTTAATTTTTTTAAATTTTTTAATTAATTGTAAATAATTAAATAAAATATTATATTCATAAAACAATTATTTTTCATTTTAACACTATTCATTACTTTGAATTTAAAAATATCAATACAACATGAAAAAATTAGATTTTTTTTAATATATCCATAATATTGCATATTCTACTTCAAAATTCATGTATTGTATTTATAATTTCAAATTATATTTATTTTATTATTTTTTATATTATTTATTTGATTTTCCCATTAAAGTAATAGTTAGTGGAATAGAATTGTGTAAGAATTTATGATAATTATTTCTTCACTAAAAATAAAACAATTACTATGATGAATGTAAATATTTTATATTTTAAAATTATTTTTATAGTAAAACATAGACTCTATAAGAACCAAATTAAAAATGTTACACTTATTAAAAAAAGAGCATGGCATGTTTGACTTTTCTTTAAATAAAATACTATAAAGGTCATCATCTCATCCATGTGGCCTAAAAAGGTCCTAAATTCGACCCTTAAATAATTATGGTTGAAATATACGAAAAAAATATGATTTATTCATGTTTTTTGGTTATTTAATGGTTCTTAATATATTAATTTTTTATTTTTAAATATATTTTTATTGATTATCCTTCTGCTTGCGAAATCACTACGTTAATGTTGCATAATCATTTAAGGTAATTATTTCATATATTAAAATTAAAAATAAATTAATATCAGAAAATAAATTAATATTTATAAATAAAATCCATTATATTCATTCATTATTTATATTTACTCATAACAGTGTCAAGACAACTTATTTAATTTTTTAATTCAACTTTTCTATCCTTGCGTAAGCATTGCACTATCATTTGGATAATATTCTAGTTACATAAATCCAAAATTCAAAATTATCCATTAAAATATTCCTTTATAGAATAAATTTAATAAAAAGGTCATGAAATTAATTTTTATATATCAATTATTATCTATAAGACATCTAATCTTACTTTTCCAGTGTTGTGCAAGCATTGCGTCAACACTGAAAACGATTTTCATATTTATCATGAAACAAATTATAATTTACATGTTATGAATTTTTTTTGTGAGATAATTATATTATAATATCCCACATGATTCATTCCAAAATTTTAATAATTTTTTATATTATAATTACATCTTTACAATATAAAAAATTTTACGATCTTTTATTAAAAACCCATTTTTACTATTCATTAAAACTTTATTTTTTCCAAAAAATTATAATAATTTCACTATAGAATAATTTTGATATTTTTATTTAAAAAATTAAGTTTACTCTGAAATTTCTAGTAATTAATTATAATATTCACTAAAATATGAAAAAAATATTTTTAATGAAATCAAATTCCTGAATAATAAAATGACTTTACTAAAAATTATGTTATTATTTTCTAGTCATTTTCTAATAAATTTGTAACACCATGAGATGTTATAGATTATTTTTAATTTCCTTGATGTCTTTTGTTGTAAGATACAAAAATATTATCTTATGCTATATGAAACACCATATTTGCATGTAGTATACACAACACTATTCTTGGATTGCATTACATGTAAGAGAGACCTTCCTCAATAGCTTACGTTGTACGCAATACGAAGTTTTACTAAAAAATGATATATTAGTAAAATATTATTATTTAATTGGATATAAACTAGCCGTTATGTATAGGATTAACCAAATTTTTAATTTTATATAATATTAATATTCATATTATGTATTGTCTAGACATTACATAAGAACAAATTCAAATTTTCAGATAAAAGAAGTTTTTTTTTCAAAAAATAATGTTTTGACGCCTTCTGATGGCACACCAATTTTAAATTTCGTTTTTAAGAAAAAAATATATTTTATTTGATGAAATAAAATTCTTATTTGGATTAATATCATAAAAATTTACTTTTTTTTTATTTTTAGTATTTTTATGATAAATTTCATATTTTAATGAATAATGAAAAATACTACATTTTAATTTAAAACTCTCTTTTCATCAAATTTATTTATATAGTTAGATTATATTTTTAATTGGTATTATAGTGTAATTCTAAAATGTTTTTTTTTCATTTAATCTAATATTTTTTATTTTATATAATTTGACATTTAAATTGGACATAAACACATGACAATCTTTTGATTAGATTTTTACTTCTAAAAAACCTGCTTTTTGGTTTTAACAACAGGAATTAATTTTAAATTAATTGCTTTAAATTTTGTGTTTTTAATTATGAAATATGGATTCTATATTTAGAATAAAAGGGTAAAAATTATTTTAATAGGATACTCTTGTTTTTTTGATATTATGAATAGTAACTACGATAATTTTTATTTAACGCAGTTTAAGGTAAATTAGATAAATAAGTGTAACAAATACCATGATAAGTAAAATAAAATGATCTTAAACCAACCAAAATTATTTTGGATGAATAAAAGTCTACCATTGGAATATTAAGTTCGAAACTTAGTCATTTAAGGGCCACTCTAAAATGAAAATGTCATAGATATTAATAAAAGCAACGAAAGTGAGAGAATGACAAAATCACATTTATTATAAGTATAATAATTTTAATATAGAGATAACTAAGTGATATATTAAAAAATAAATAGTCCATTTAAATATAAATTAATTACCTACATCATGTTAATTTATTTTTAATTTTTAGGAAATTATTTATTACATTAATGTCTTATACTTTGATGATGTAAAACCTAATTAATTGATGATAAATCCACAAAACAATTTTTAGTAAATACCAATTACTCTAAAATACCTAAAAACATGACCAAATAATATTTTTAGAGTTTATCTTGATCATGAGAATCCAATTTCTGAGAAAGTGACCATTTGGAGCTTTATAGGAGAGATTATGACAGTTATTTTATTTTAATTAAAGTGATGTTAAAGTTGTCACATTTATGCTTTAATAAGTATAACATTTTTAATTTTGTCTTTTCTAGAAGATCAATTTGACTACATAGATTATTATGAAATCCTATAAAATTTATTTTTATAAATTTATTTTATTTCAAATTTTCATTCTATAAATAAGTATATAAAATAATTACACAATATTGATGTAGTGATTATTTTAATAAAGAAGATATCAAATAAATATTATTAAACATATTAAAATAAATATAATATGGGATAATTAATTTTTAAAATGAATTTTATAGATTATATTTACCCATTAGAGATATAATAAAGTATTTTGTTTTAGGATACCACCTTATCTTGATTTTTTTAAAACCCATAAAATGAATAATTTTAAAAATGGCATAATTGATATTTTGATAAAAAATGTTTTATAAAATTATTTAAAAATAATTATTTTTTTAAAATATAGAATAATTATTATAGTCCCTGAAATGTTATAAATGTTTTATTTATGGTATAATTGAAATCAAATAAGAACATATTGTACCCTTTTAATATTGATACATTTGCTATCTTAAATAAAATTAAATAGAATAACTAATTGTCAATAAAAATGATAATGTTTAACTTGACATCAAAACATGTCTAAACATTATTTATTGATGATATTTCAATCTTATAATATATTTTCTTCAAATATATATCATTTTGGAGGTATTTTGATTTATTTTCAAAATATTGTAAATTTATATTTTTGAGGTTTCCAAAAGTACCCCTCACCCAAGTTATAAAAGGGAACATACTTTCTTAACTCTTCACTTAATTTCGAGCCTTCAAGATTGAACATAACCTAAACATTTCCAATAAAAACTTCCTTATAAAGATTCTATTGTAACCAGTCTTCTTAAAATACCAACTCTAGTACTCTACAAAGATATTTAGAGGAGGCACGTCAAAAAAGAGGTAATATCATTTACCGATTCTTTCAAACTTATTTTTTATTATACATCCACCTCATGATTGGATTAATTATAAACTAATAAATCTAGTAGTACTTATATAATTTCTGGTTATTATGATTAAGAAACAACCATAGTCCACCTTATACCCATTCTATGAAAAATGAAATCACCACATGTGCGTATGTACGACATACCATCTCCAGACCATGGTGTAATCCATTTTTCACCACCACTATACCTGGATGGGTATAATCATGAAATTAATAAATATATACAATGTTAATATAAAATGATATTTATTCATAGATACTATACACATTCAAATTCAATAAAATCCAACAATTATGGGAACGATATTGTTGCTCATCCGTACGTATGGATTACCGTCTCCACAATGCGTTGTGATTAATTCTATATAATATTCATTAAGTAATTATTATATAAATTGAACAGATAAATATGATATATATTAAAATAATACCATGCTATAAATGATATAAATATAACCTAAATATAGGAATAATAACTTATCCGACAAAACATGCATAAGAACATAAAGCAGTTAATACCCTAATAACGAGTAACAATGAAATGTTACAAACAAAAAGATGAAAATATGATCATAAATATTATTATAAAAATGATTATGATTTTGAATAAATAAGTAACATTATTTAAATCATTATACGTTAGGTTTGGATACAAACAAAGCATATGGGACCTAATGTCACATCCCAGGTAAATATGGAATAAGAAACTTTTAATATTTATTGATATTTGTGAATTAAATATTAATTTTACATTAAAGTGGACACTATGTTTGATGGCGTACTCGATACACAACAACTGGTTTCTTTGAAATCTTACATTGCACACTAATAATATAATAATATTATTTTAAATAGCACTTAACTCCTAGCCACTGTATTGGCTGGAATGAACAAATCTAACTACAATATGATTATACATGTTTTTTAAATGTATTTACATTTATCCAATAAAAAAATAGAGGCTTAAAATAAGAAAGAATCTAATTTTAAGCATAATTTACATTAAAAGGTCGATTTACCACCTTTTAATGGAGAACCCTCTTTAAATCAAGTTTTGGTCACTTTAATAAATTCAAATTGAAAAAATAAAATCCTTCTTTAGAATGTGGACATCAAAATTTAATTTGTGTAAATTTTTTTAATTTTTCCGATAATGTTCATTTCTTTGAATAGTGAAAATATTTTATTGTAATTCAAAAATTCATTTTAATATAATTAATTTATATGGTTAGATTTTCTTTTTAATTGGTTTTAAAGTGCACTTATATTATATTTTTACAATTTAATCCAATGTTGGTCATTATAATTAATATCACTTTGAATGTGGACTTAAAGAAGTGCCAATTTTTGATAGTTATTGTTTCTCAAATACACGCTATTTATTTTAACAAAGGGAATTAATTTTAAATTAATTAATGCCAATTATATTTTTTTCACTTATAAAAAATGACATCATATTTGAATTTGGAATATCCAATATATCTTAGGGTGAATTTTTGGTATTTTTCTGAAAAAGGTCAATTTTTGATGAATAGTGAAACTAGTTATTAATAGTAAAAAAAACTGACTTTTTATTTAAATGAAATTTTAGTGATTCTATGAATTGAATTTTGAAAATCCGACATACATGGTTCTTATTAGTAAGTAAAATGTGGTTCAATAAGAGGAATTTTTTTCTGAATAGTAACATTTGACTTTTATTTTCCGCGGTTAAAATTTAATATAGTAATTCAATGTAAAAATAATATTATAATAATTCATAATTGCCTTAACACTTGTCCAAACCTTATTGGTTGGGTCATTTACTACCGTGGGCATCTTTTGGTCGATTTTGGGACCCTATTGAGCCACTTGGGAGTGATAATGACAATTTAGATTAATTAACTTAATGTAAAGGAAAAAATGAAAAAAAACAAATATATTTTAGTAAATTAATTTTTATATTGTGTAATATAAGTAATAGTTTTCACTATAAATATTAATTGGAAAGATAAAATGATTTAATACATCATGGTATTTTTTTTAAATTTTTTGGACATCACATAAATTAAATTATTTATGATACAATAGTGATGTAGTATTTACCTCATTAATTAAATATTTAAATAAACATGATTATATATTTTAAAATAACATCCAAAACCTGTACAATTCCAATTGTATGACATTATTTAGACTATTAGTCTTCTTATCTTCAACTTTAATTATTTTTTGACATTTATAAACTTAATATCATTATATATTAATATAATATTATCACACTTTACTAAAGAGCCCCCTCATCCCCCTCATAAAAGAAGAAAACTTCTATCCAATTACTCACACCTCTAAAGCCTTTAGGCTCATCCAAACTCTTCCAAATTAATCTCCCTACATCGCTCTCCTCCTCCTAGAAGCATTACCTTAGGCAGAACACACTTCAAGAAGTCCTTTGGTCAAACCAAAAGGAGTTACCAAAATTAAATGTAACCGTTTCTCTTAAATTGTTTTCTTTTATTTTACTTCTCCTACCCCTAAACTCTTTTTATTCCATTATTTTGTAACAAAAAAAATATACTCAATATACTATGATTTTTTTATGAGAATTATTCTAACTACACTTACAGATACCTCCATCTAATGGGTGAAGAACATAATGTTTCTGTGGATGACAAACGCCTCACGAAACGATAATGGTTCAAATATCTCCAACCACCTCTCATGGTGGCCATTATAATGGAACTATATTTATATATGATATATATTATGTTTATTTTTTCTTAATGATTCTGTATTGTTCCATTTATAGAAATACTCTATGGTTTCTATAGTGGGTAAATACTATAATCTCATTGGAGGAAGTGCAGACTACCACCCCCTCGAAGTGATTTGACTCATTAATGCCTTATGTGGGACGTATAAAAGATGGAGTTAATAATATTTTATATGATATCATACTAGAATTATAATATAACTCTGTATCATTATGTTTTTAAATCCATTAAAATAAGAAACAGAAATGGAATTAGCGTTCATGCGTACGTACGACTTACAGTCTCCATGAACGGTACATTTAATTTCTTACCTCTAAATGTTATGTACTATTATAAATATATATATATATATAGGATATATATGATATATATTTTATCTAAATAATTAATTTTATTCTCTATATAATGGACTATTTACCACATGGACAACTTGTAAATATAAGGTGTTCATTTTTGACTCAAGTACCAAATATCGACAAAATGAATGTTATTAACATATATGATTACATAATGTTTATAACATGGTAATAACTGATATAAAATGAATAATAAACTTGGAAAAGGTTCTTAAGAAAGTAGAAATTAACTTTAGTTTATTATTCAGGGGATTAAAGAATGAACGAGTCATGTTGGAAATGAGGTAAGGGATTTTCTTATCTCACTTTTAATTTAGTGAGATTTCCATTTTTCACCACTTATTCATTGCATGTGGTGTATTGTGATCTGATATTTCATATATATTATCACTATTATCATTATATTAATGGTATTATATGATTCATTTGGTTGTTATTATCTTTTGGTCATACAACTTAGTTGATTACAACGTGGTAAAGGGTTTCATATCACTTTTTATTCCAGTGAGATTCATGCTATATTTGCCACTATTTCCTTTTGTGTGGTGTATGTATGGGAAATTATTGTACTCATTGTGTATTATAATTTAATTTATTAGTATTTAAATCTTCATTTTATGATCCTTCTTTCATGTGGCATTTGTTTTGTAAGTTACCAAATCGGTAAAGGAACCTTTTTCCCTCCTCTATTTAAAAGACTCCGTTTTGTTATATATTTTAATTTCCAAGTTATTATGTCGTGAAATGTTATTATATATCCTCATTGATTTAAAATTTATTTCCAAGTGATTATATACCCTATTTATCTCATCAAATCATTTTCTGAATTTTAAAGTGACCCCGTTAGGCTGTTGAATTTTTACAAGGGAACTTCTTAACCCAATTTCAATTCTTTGGGTTCAACTTGTACTTATTGAATATGTCATCCTATGAATATGTGTGAATGAACTCTGATTTTTTTACACTTAATATCCACTTATATTGGGTGTATTTATATTTTTCACCCATAATTATGTGATTCATTTATCCTTAATTTAAGGATACCATCTTTATAAGGGATTTCATCTCAATTTACATTCCATTGAGAATTCCTTGTTGTTATGAACCAATTAACTCTTATGTGGTGTATATAATATCCTTTGGCATATTATATCATGAATACCTTTATTCTCGTGATATTATAATTTTCTGATTAAGTGTTATTCTTCAATTATTTGTATTCAAGCTTCTCTCATTTCGTAAAAAACTCTTTAACTAAAATATCATTTTAAATGTTTTAAAGATTTATTCTTCTAAATATTTCTCATTAATTTACTTGTTTTAAAAATGGGTTTTAAGATTTATTTATATGGAAGTTAATGTTTTCAAATGATAATTCATTTAAAATCTTCATTTTAGTCTGGGACACTTTGATTAAAAAATATATTATTAAATGGTTTTGAAAATGATTTGATAAAGAATTGTTTATTTCAATATGTTGATTTGATATATTGGAACGTGGAAATGTTATCTTTCCGTTATACTTATGTTATGTGTTATGATTATGTTATGGTTATTGGGCATGGTTTATATATACGGGTGGTTCCCTGATAAACCTAGGGTGGGTGAGCCCGAGATTACTCTCCAATGCATTGGGTAACGTGACGAAGGTAAACATGATGTTTCTCTATAGAGATTTAAGGGAATATACTATCATTGGTATTCCAAGTGTAACCCCCTATGTAGCTATTATATATACAATGTATGTTTGATATGGATTCCATAAGTACCCTTTATGATTTAGGATTTGTGTGTGTTATTCATAAATCGTTTGATTTCGTAAGGTATGTTATGATTGAAAAGTATGGTTTCAATGATTTTTATTAATCTATTGGCTAATGTTTCCATTCCTTATTTTTTAACCCTTAATGAGATTTTTATGCTCATCATAAGCTTTTGAAATGTTTTCCACAGGACTTAAATATGAATAGGATAAAGGATGGGATCAAGAAAAAGTCATGCTATCTAAAACATGGAACTTGACATGTTTCTTTTTAAGAGTTTTTATTTTATGAAAAAATGGATACTGAGTAGTAGTGGATACATGTAAAATTCAAGTTTTAATGTAATTGTTATGCCTAATTCTCTAAAACTCTAAACCTGAAAAGATCCTCAATGTGAATTATTAATTTAATTCAAGATTATGTAATGATTAAGGTCGGGTCCTTATCGTTGGTTTCAGAGGTTAGTTTAGACAACTTTAGGGATTATGAGTTTTCGTTAGACACATGGTTAGTCCCATTGTCTATTATTTAAGTTAAATACTTGTTTTATAACTTTTTTGTATCAATGAATGTCATTTACAAATAGAAGGTGGAGGATCTCAAATGAAATTCCCATCTCTTCCTGATGACATGATTGTAATAATTATTGCAAAGTCATGTTCAGATGATTGTAAAACTTTTTATAGCATACAACTCACTTGCAAGTAGTTGTTTGAGTTATCAAACACCTCCACTATACCTCTTTTTCATCATTGATCATGGTTTGTATATAGAAAAATCCTATTTTCACAATATTCTCATATTTTCAAGAAAGGTAAATTTAATCAAGGTATTTTCAAATATTTTACCTTATTTCAAGATTTTGAAGCATATTATGATTTTTAAAAAGGCTCTGAAGAAGGAGAACCTTGCACAACCAATTTATATTTTCCTTTACAATATTGCCTCTCATCACATACATATGTTATTTTAAAATCACCATTAATTGAAAGTTTCAACTCAAATTCGGTCCGACTATTTTATAGAAATCTTATTCTATCAGATGTTTTGAAATTATATGTCATGCATGATTATTTTCCAAAACTATTTTCCTGTGAACATCCATATGACCCATGTTGTACAAGGTGTATTTGGATGGAGGAATCAAATGATTTTGATGGATATCTAAATCATTGTTGCAATGTGTGGACCTTCTACCTACGTGAACAAGATGACGATGAAACCAAATGGACACCATGATCAAGGTATGATGTTATTCATTTTGGGGATCATTTTATTTTATCATATGTTGGTGAAATAAGACTTCAAGTATTAAGATGTTGAGATCATAATGAATTTGGATGAAAATGAGAGGTATAAGGAAACCATTGAGGTTAAAACATGTTAGGGTTAATTTTGAGTTTTATAAAAAGGACAACCCGTAGGATGGGTGACAACCCGTCGCATCTAGTAAGGCCACAGGAATCAAACCCACAACCGAAGGGCGACAAGGGCGCATCACCTACCACTATCCTACTGGAAGTCCCTGGTTAGTATAACTTATTATTTTAGTAAAATGTTTTTATGGAATAATAATAAGTTTATTTTTGGAACTTATGTTTTATAAAATGGATATACATAGTATAGAAAAATGATTTAGTGATTAAGTGATAAATGTTGTTGTGGAAGATGTTCTATCTTTTGAGGAAACACTATATACCTAAGGAAGATATAATACTATGGGATTTCAATTTTGGAATAATGGTTGAAATTTTATGTTGGAAGAATCTATGTTTTTATTGTGGACCCATGATGATTTGTTTTATTTATGAAATTGATTAACCTATCATGGTGAATGTGTGATTTGGTTAATTACTTTCTAATATGAGATTTTATGAGTAACAGATGTTATTTGGTGATAAATGGTAAGATTTATCTTGGAAGACTATGCAATTAAATCCATATGAGATTTGGGTTTCAATCTTAGTTTGGATTACTTTTGAAGAATTTTAGGTATAGTTGTTTATTGAATTTTCTTTCTTGATCTTTGGGTTTTGTTTGACAAATTTTGGAGATTAAGAGTAGTTTTTCTTCTTGTAAAAGAATGTCCTTTTTGGGTATTATCTGATCTCTCACTAACCATTTTGGTTTTCGTTGATATCTAAAGACAAGGGATATATATATTTCATCATTTTTGGATTATGTGATTCCCTAGAAGTTGATTAGAGTGCTTTTATTGTGAACAAGTCATCCTGAATACTCACAATTTGGACAAAATATGAATTTGTGTTATAAATCTAGTAAAGGATGAAAGTTTACATGACAAGTAAGTATGTTTCCATACGTTTTTAGTTAATCCCATAAATAAATTTCCATTATGAAAATTAAGGTAAAACAAAAACTTTGTCTGTTATCTTTTCTTACCGGGGAATCAATGACCATTTAACCCATCACATTTTTGTGATTTTCTGGTGGTTAACTTTCTCCTAATCATGTTTTCTATCACTCTCTATCAGAACATGACCGTTTGTTCTTTCTTACATATCCATTTTTTCTTACAAGGAATTATAGTATGGGTTATCTCGGGTGACCTTTGTACTTCTCTTTCTTTCTTTTAAAGTGATAATTTTACTGACACTTTTCTGATGTGGGACTTTTAATGAAGTTTCTAAGACTAGTTTTAAAATTTCAAGGATGCAATTACCAAAAGGGGGGAATGATGTAACATCCCAAGTAAATAAGGAATAAGACAGTTTTCATATTTATTAATATTTGTGAATTAAATATTAATTTCACATTAAAGGGGACGCTATGTTCGATGGCATACCCGATACGCAACAACAGGCTTCTTTGAAATCCTACATTGCACACTACTAATATAATAATAACATTTTAAATGGTAGTTAACTCCTAGCCATTATTTTTGTGGGAATGAACAAAACTAACTACAATATTATTATACAAGTTTGTTAAATGTATTTACATTTATCCAATAAAAATTTAGAGGCTTAAAATATGAATGAATCTAATTTTAAGCTTAATTTACATTAAAAGGTTGATTTATCACCTTTTAATGGATAACCCTCTTTAAATATAGTTTTGGTCCCTTTAATACATTCAAATTTACAGAACAAAATCCTTCTTTATAATGGGGACGTCAAAATTTACTTTGGGTAATTTTTTGGAATTTTTCTTATAATGTTCATTTCTTTAATAGTGAAAATATTGTATTTAAATTCAAAACTTCATTTTAATATAATTTATTTATATGTTTAGATTATCTTTTTAATTGGTTTTAATTTTTAATTAGAATATATTTTTACCATTTAATCCAATGGTGTTCATAATAATTAATTTCACTTTGAAAGTGGACATAAAGATGTGTTAATATTTTGATAGTTATTGTTTATCAAAAACAAGCTATTTGTTTTAACAACAGGAATTAATTTTAAATTAATTAATGCCACTTATTTTTTTGAATTTAGAAAAATATACATCACTTATAAATTTGTAATATCAAATATATCTTAGGCTGAATTTTTGGTATTTTTCTAAAAAACATCAATTTTTGATGAATAGTGAAACCACTTAATAGTAGTTAAAAAACTGAATTTTTCATTTAAATGAAATTTTAACGCTTCTGTGAATTGAATTTAGAAAATCCGACATAAATGGTTGTTATTAGTAATTAAAATCTGGTTCAATAAGATGAAAATAATTTTTGGTGAATAGTAACTTTTGACTTTTATTTTCCGCGGTTAAAGGTAAATAGGGTAATTCAATGTAAAAAATAATATTATATTAATTCAAAATTACCTTAAAACTTGTCCAAACCTTATTGGTTGAGTCATTTAAGACCATGGGAATATTTGGGTCGATTTTGGGACCCCATTGAGCCACTTGGGAGTGATAATTACAATTTAGATTAATTTACATAAAGGCAAAAATGACAAAAACAAATATCTTATAGAAAATTAATTTTTATATGGTGTTATATAAGTAATATTTTGGACTATAAATATTAATTGGAAAGATAAAAATATTTCCTACATCATTGTATTTTTCTATAATTTTTAGACATCCCATAAATTTATTTATTTATGACACAATAATGATGTAGTATTTACCTCATTAATAAATGATTTAAATAAATAAGATTATAAATATTAAAATAACATCCAAAACCTATCCAGTTACTATTGGATGATATTATTTTGAAAATGGGTCATCTTATCTTCTACTATAATTATTTTTGGACCTTTAGAAACTGAATATCATAATATAGTAAAATAATATTATAACACTTTCCTAAAGAGCCCCTACCCTCTTATAAAAGGAGACTACTTCTAACCAATTCCTTACACCTATCAAGCCTTTATTCTAGTCCAAAATCCACCCAATTAATCTCCCTACATCCCTATCCTCCTCCAAGAAGAATTATCTTAGGCATAAGACACTTCAAGAAGTCATTAGGTTAAAACCAATGGGAGTTACCCAAATTAAAGGTAATTGTTTCTATTAAATTGTTTTCTTTTATTTTACTTCTCCAACCCCTAAAATATTTTTATTCTTTTCTTTTGTAACAAAAATAGTATAATAAATATACTAGGATGTTTTTATGATAAATATTCTAACTAAACTTACACACACCTTCATCTAATGGGTGAAGAACATAATGTTTCTATGGATGGAAAACTAACACCTCACGAAACAATATTTGTTCAAATATCTCCAACCGCCTCTCATAGTAGCCATTATGATGGAACTATATTTATATATGATATATATTGTTTTTATTTTTTATTTATTCATATTTATATTTCCATTTATAGAAATAATTTATGGTTTCCATAGTGGGTAAATACGATAATCTTGTTAGAGGAAGTGCGGACTACCGCCCCCTCAAAGTGACAAGACTCGTTAATTCCTTATGTGGGACGTATAAATGACGGAGTTAATAATATTTTATATTATATTAAACTATAAATATAATACAAATATTTATAATTATGTTTTTAATTACATTAAAATAAGAAATAGAAATGGAAGTAGAGTTCATGAGTACGTACGGCTTACCGTCTCCATGAATGGTGCATTTCATTTCTTACCTCTAAATGTTATGTACTACTATAAATATATATATACTGAATATATATGATATATATGATATATAAATAATTAATTTAATTTTGGATATAATGGACTATTTACCACATGGACAACTTGTAAATATAAGGTGTTTATTTTTGACTCAAGTACCAAATATAAAAAAAATGAACGTTATTATCTTAAATGATTACATAATGTTTATAAAATGGTAATAAGTGATATAAAAGGAATAATAAACTTTAAAAAGGTTCTTAATCAAGTATAAAGTTACTTTAGTTTATTATTCATAAGATTAATGAACGATCGAGTCAAGTCGGACATGAGGTAAGGGATTTTCTTATCTCACTTTTAATTCTGTGAGATTTCCATTGTTCACCACTTATTCATTGCATGTGGTGTATTGTGTTATGACATTTGATATATATTATCATTATTATCATTATATTCATGGTATTCAGTGATTCATTTTGGTGGTTATTATCTTTTGGTTATACGAATCAGTTGATTACAATGTGGTAAAAGGTTTCATCTCACTTTTTATTCTTGTGAGATTCATGCTATATTTGCCACTATTTCCATTTTGTGGTGTATGTACTGGCCATGACTGTACTCTTTTTGTAATATAATTTCATTTATGAGTATTTACATATTTATTGTATGAACCTTATTTCATGTGGCATATGTTTTGTAAGTTACCAAATCGGTAAGGGAACCTTTGACCCTCCTCTATTTAAAAGACTTCTTTTTGTTATGTCTTTTAATTTACATATTATTCTGTTGGGATATGTTATTCTATACCCTCATTGATGTAAAATTTATTTACAAGTGATGAGATACCCTATTTATCTCGTCAAATCATTTTCTTAATTTTAAAGTGACACTGTTAGGCTGTCAAATTTTTACAAGGGAACTTCTTAACCCAATATCAATTCTTTGGGTTCAACTTGTACTTCTTGAATATGTCATCCTATGAATATGTATGAATGAACTCTGATTGTTAAAAACTTAATATCCACTTATATTTGGTGTATTTATATTTTTCACACATAAT
This sequence comes from Viscum album, assembly GCA_963277665.1. NCBI lineage: Eukaryota > Viridiplantae > Streptophyta > Magnoliopsida > Santalales > Viscaceae > Viscum > Viscum album. The sequence goes on along the minus strand of OY728129.1, from coordinate 1,340,785,093 downwards.
TATGTTATTTATGTATCCTTAATTTAAGGAGACCATCTTTATAAGGGATTTCATCTCAATTTAAATTCCATTGAGACTTCAATGTTGTTATGAACCAATTCATTATTTTGTGGTGTATATACTCTCCTTTGGCATATTATATCTTTAATCCATTTATTCTCATCATATTACAATGTTCTGATTGAATTTTATTCTTAAATTATTTGTATTCAAGCATCTCTCATTTTGCTAAAAACTCTTTAACTAAAATATCATTTTAAATGTTTTAAAGATATATTCTTCTAAATATTTCTCATTAATGTCCATGTTTTACAAATGTTTTTTAAGGTTTATTTATATGGAATTTAATTTTTTCAAATGATAATTCATTTAAAAGCTTCATTGTGGTATGGTACACTTTGATTTAAAAATCCCTTTTTAAATGGGTTTGAAAAAGATTTGATTATGCATTGTTTATTTAAATATATTGATTTGATATATTGGAATGTGGAAATGTTATCTTTCTTTTATACTTGTGTTATGTGTTATGATTATGTTATGGTTTTTGGGCACGGTTTACATATATGGGTGGTTCCATGAAAAACCTAGGGCGGGTGAGCCTGAGATAGCTCTCCAATGTATTGGGTAACTTGACGGAGGTAAATGTGATGTTTCTCCTAAGAGATTTTTGGAATATATAGTGAAAGGTTTTCCGTGTGTAACTCCCTTTGTAGCTGTGATAGATACAATGTATGTTTGATGTGGATGACATAAGTAAGATTTATGATTTAGGATTTGTGTGTGTTATTCATAAATCATATGATTTCAGAAGGTTTGTTATGATTGAAAAGTATGGTTTCATTGATTTTTATTTATTGATGGGATAATGTTTTCCTTCCTAATTTTATAACCCTTAATGATATTTTGATGCTCATCCCAGGATTTTGAAATGTTTTCCACAGGACTTAAAGATGAATAGGGTAAAGGATGGGATCAAGGAAAAGTCATGCTATCTAAAACATGGAACTAGACATGTTTCTTTTTAAGAGTTTTTATTTTATAAAAAAATTGATACTGAGTAGTAGTGTTTACATGTAATATTCAAGTTGTAATGTAATTTTTATGACTAATTCTCTAAAACCATAATCCTGAAAAGATCCTCAATGTTAATTCTTCATTTAATTCAAGATTATGTAATGTTTAAGGTCGGGTCCTTATAACTAAGGTAAGGGATAATTTTATAATCTCATGTTTATCTGAGATTGTTTATACATAAGTATTTACTTGGGTATATTTATCATCCACATCCATGTTTCCTAATTAAGTAATTATATTTCTATTACTATACAATTTTTAATGTTAATTTTACCCTTTGGTTAATTTTTATTAAATGGTATGAAATGAATCTTTTGTCGTCATTCAATTTGAGGCACTTTTTGACTTTGGGTAAAAGTATGAGGAGAATGTTTCCATAACTTATATGACACAAAACTATTTGTACATCTTTATATTGTATTGTTTTCATGAATATTCCTCTATATGTTTTCATGTTTATTTAAAAATATATTATTTTATTTTAAAATTCCATGAAATTTTGATAAAATAAAACGTTTTTGTAGAAAAAAGGATATTTTCCTCAGGAAATAAGTTCAAGCGTTTTTTCAAAATTATTTTCCATCTAAGATGGAACTCTTTTAATAGGGTTAGTTTTATATCTTTATAATTAATTTTATTTTATTTTGTTTATGATGGAATTATGTTTTATGAAATCCTTTTTTTATTGATTATGATGGAATGATTTTTAAGAAACCCATTTTATTTCATGGGTTATGCTATTATGAATGGTTTACATTTTTGTGGAACATGTAATAATTATTTAACTATGAGATGGGTGGGACATATATCTCCCTCCAATTCATTAGTTAAATATTTATATCTCATGAGATAGACATGACTGGAATGAAAAGTAAATCTGGTTCAGTAATACAGGGTCAGAACGACAAGTAAACTTGGTTCAGTAATGGAATTTGTCCACTATGATGGTCTTGGAAGCAATGCCTTGGATACTGTAGAAATAATATAAAGAGGTTATTTGTTTTCCAAAATTACTTGTATTATTCCAATACTATTTTATCCTCGTTAATGTTCCTTTTTTATTTATGTCTTACGAACCATGAGGATTTATTTCATGACACATGATTTTGATATTTAAACATTATATTCATATTTTTTACATTCATATGTTTAAGGTTTGTTTTATGTTTTCAATGTTTACCCTTACTGGGCAATTGAGATCACCTGTTTTATGTTTTATTTTACCATGATACACATAATGGTTTTAGGTAGGAAAAAAAGGGTAAAATCATTATGGGAGATGTTCAAGATATTTATCCATGTTAGATGATTATGTTCCATGTTTCAAAATACAATAAACTAATATGGTCTTTGGGCGTCTGTCTGTGTCAAGTATTAGGTATTACTAAAAATTATTATAATTTACATGTATGTCATATAGGTTTGTTAGATTATGTATTAGATAAAATGAAGTAGGAATGAATCTGATCCTTGGGAACCCTCATGTGTGAATGTTGGATGAAGCATAGATCTCCACCAAAAGGATTCATGGGGAAATGGATACCACTGGGGATGGGGGTGTGTCCCACCCAGGGGGTGTAGCTTCCCATGGAGTGCTCTAATAGGTATCAATTTTATTGAACTTGAAATAATTCTAGACTCTTAGAGTTAGTAATAGAGAGAAGGTTTAGTTAACCATTGGAAACTAGGATGCAAAAAATTTAGTGATATCCCTAGAGATATTTCTAAGGTATGTATAGGGATGTCCCCAAGGGTAAGTCTAACTAGAGGTTACATTCCTTGGATTAAACCTATGATGTTAAATATTAAAATTACTCCCCCTTGATTAGGTTGTTTTCTTATTATGTTTTTTTCCTCTCACATTATTCTTTTTGGGTTTTAAAAAATGGTCGAAAAGAGGAGGATTCATGATAATGGAGAATAAGATGAAAAATGGAATGATATTCTCCATGAGAAAATAAATAACATGTAATTTGGAAGGTGAAAAATCATTATTGTACCTAATCATAAATTTCATAATATGCTCAATAATCATAAATTTGGTGAGTTTCTTGACCCAACTAATAAAAGAAAGATGTATTTTCATGGTGATCATAGAAGAAATAAAGTTCAATTTTTCTCATGTAAATCATGTGGGAAGAGGCATCAAAGAGAATGTTTCAAAGGAACTTGAAGATGTTTAGGGTGTGTAAATTAAGTAATTGAAGCTAGTAATTTCAAAGTAAAAGGTTCAATTAAAGAAATGGGAAAGGATAATGGTATTTCTAATACATCAAAAATGGTTAAATGTTTTAAATATGGAATGTCGGGGCATTATGAAAATCGATTCCGTAAGGGAAAATCTCATTAAGATAATCAGCATGGTCCTATGTGTACTATTTATATTGATGACGATGAAGAAAATACAAATGATATATGAGATGAAAGAAGTGTTGAGGAATAAAGAGATGAAGCTCAGTTAATGGTTTAAGAAGGTAGTGGAATGACTTTATGTTTATCAAGAATAATGTATGGTAATGTGGAATAAAGAAACATCTAAGTATTGATACACTATTGTTTTTCCTTAAGTATTTGAAAGTATATGTTGAATGGTACTAGTAACCATGTAAAATTATTTATATTTTTTTGGAAAACACATGATATGTGAATAATGATAGGATAAGGAGATAATGAATTGTTTGATAGTATTAATTACCCCGGGACTAATATAAGGACAAAGTGATATTATGGTTTGATTATATCAAATTATTTCTATTTTTCATGTGTGGAAAGAGTTAATTTTTACATAATTCATGTTTTCACTAAGGTTCTACAATAATTCATGTTTTTATAATTTTTCAATAGAATACATGATTAAGGTATACACATGTTTAGAATATGACAACCAAGAACTACCATATAAAATATCAGAGATAAATGTAAAGTTGATTTAGTTCTCCTATATCTAAATTTTTATATTTTTAGTTTTTTGAGGGATTGTAATGTTACCCATTTATTGATAGTATAAGTTATATTCTGGTTGAAGTTTTTATATTATCTCACTATAGGTGGCCTTATGCATATTTGATTACCTATGCAAACCATTTTGTTCAGATAGATGGAATGACCTATCATTTTATTTCCTAATCTGTTATCACTTCAATAATGAAAAATTCAACATCATTTCATTAAATAAGAGATGAATTTGAAATTTTTCAAGGAATAATATATAGCATGATTGTACCAAAATTAAGTAAGTATTTATTCTCTTGGAAAATTATTCAACTTTAGAAAAAGGATCTTGGAAACCAAAAAAGTCATCCAAGTACCTTCTTATCCGATGAATCGGTGGTCCCTTAAATCATCATATATTTATGCATTTATGGTAGTTTACTTTATCCAAACCTTATTCTCTATCACTATCTATCAGAACATGATGGTTATATTTCTCTATAATATCCATTTTTTCACTCTCCACCTATGTTTTCTTACTCAGAAACTAATTGACGAGTTAATTTGGGTAACCATTATGTTTCTAACTTTAATTTTTAAAATAAAGTATTAATATTAATTTTTATGATATGGATTTCCATGAAAGAAACTATCAATTAGTAATCGTTGTATATCCCGACAAATTTTGAGGGGGAAATTAAATTTAAGGGGGGAAGAATGTAACACCCTGAGATTTTATAGATTGTTTTTAATTTATTTGTTATGTTGTGTTGTTCGCTACACTAATATCATATTTAAATATATAAAACAATATATTATATTGTTTTATATTCAAGACTATTCTTGTATTGTGTTACACATAAGATAGATCTTCCTCGATAGCTTGTGTTGTACGTAATACTGAGTTTCAGTAAAAATGATATATTAAACATTATTATTTAATGGGATATAAACTAGACATTATAAAGAGTATTAACCAAAATTTTAATTTTATATAACATCAATAATCATCTTATGTATTTTTTATACATTATATAAGACAAATTCAATTTTTTAGACAAAAGAAGTATTTTAGAAAAAATGTAGTTTTTCCACCTTCTAATGGCGCACCCATTTTAAATTTATTATTAAACTCTTTTATATATTATATTTGACAAAATAAAATTTTTATTTGTAATAATATCATAAAAATTTACCTTTTTTTAATTTTTAGTATTTTTCTGATAAAATTCATATTTTAATGAATACTAAAAAATACTACATTTTAATTCAAAAATGCCTTTTTATTTAATTTTTTTATATAGCTATATTATATTTTTAATTGGTTTTAAAGTTTAATTAGATTATTATTTTATAATTTATTCTAATTTTGGTAATTTAAAGTAATTTCACATTTAAATTGGACATAAACACAATAAAAACTTTTGATAAAATTTACTTCTTAAAAATAGTCTTTTTTAGTTTTAAAAAAGGGAATTAAATTTAAATTAATTTTTGAAAATTATGTGTTTCTAATTGTGAAAAATAGATTCCATATTTGGAATCAGTGGGTCCAAGTTTTGTTAATAGGATAATTTTATTTCTTTTTGATATTATAAATAGTAAATACATTAATTTGTATTTAACGTGGTTAAAGGTAAATCGGGTAAATTAGTGTAACAAATAATATGATAAAGAGAATAAAATGATCCTAAAATGAACAAAAATCCTCATTTATGAATAAAATTCCACCCTAGTCATCTTAGGTTATAAGTTTATTTATTTAAGGGCCACATAAAAATTAAAATGACATAGATATTAATAAAACCAATGAATGTGACAAAATATCAAAACTCACATTTCTTATAAGTATAATAATTTTAATATAGGGATAAAAAAGTGATATATTCAAAACTAAATAGTCCATGGAAGGATAAAATAATTACCTACATCAGGAAAATTTATTTTTAATTTTTATAAAATTAATATTTACCTTAATGTCTTAATCTTTGACGATGTAAAAATTAATTAGTTGGTAAGAAATCCATAATTTTTTTATTAAAATAGTAAATAAAATAAAAAGGCCTAATAACAAGACAAAATCCTATTGGTAGAGTTTATCTCGACTATAATAAAACATTTTATGATAAAGGGACCATTTTTAGCTTTATAGAATATATTACGACATTAAATTTATTTTATTTAAGGTGATGTTAAAGTTGTCAAATTCATATTTTAATAAGTATAACATTTTTAGTGTTAGATTTCACAGAAGAAAAATTAGACTAAATCTATTATTAGGAAATATAGTAAATTTATTTTAATAATTGTATTTTATTTAAAAATTGTATTCTACAAATAAGTATATTAAATAATTACACAATATTGATGTAGTGATTATTTTAAAAATGAAGATATCAAATAAATATTATTAAGAATATTAAAATAAATATAATTTGGAATAATTTATTTTTAAAATTAATTTCATAGTTTAAATTGACTTATTAATGATATAATAAAATATTTTTTCAAGGATAACACTATATCTTTATATTTATCGAATGCCATGAAATGAATATTGACAAAATTAACATAATTCATATTTTCTTAATATAATGTTTTATAAAATTATTTAAAACTCATAACACATTTTTAAAATATGTAAAATTTATTATATGGTCTAAAAGTTCCAAAATGTTTAATTTATGGTATAATTTAAATCAAATTAGTAAATATTACTCCATTTTAATATTGAAACATTTCTTATCTTAACTAAGATTAAATATAATAACTAATTGTTAATTAAAATGATAATGCTTATATTGACATAAAAACATGTATAATTTTTTTTGGTTGATGATATTTCAATATTATAATATCTTAACTTAGAATATATATCATTTTTGAGGTATTTATATTCATTTTAAAATTATTATATTTTAATATTTTTGAGGTTTCCAAAAGTGCCCCTCACCTCAGTTATAAACGGGCACTTCGTCCCTCAATTATTCTCTTCATTTTGAGCATTAATGCTCAACCATACCCTGACCATTTCCATTCTAAACATAACTAGAAACATTATAGAGGTAATGGTATTCTTAAAAGACAATCTCTAGTGCTTTACAAGGTTATTTAGAGGAGGCATGTTGAAGAAGAGGTAATATCATTTACCGATTCATTCAAACTTATTTCTTCTTCTACTTCCACCTCACGAGTAGTTTAATTATAAATTAATAACTAAATTAGTACTTATATAATGAGTGGTTATTATTATTGTGAAACCACTATAGTCTACCTTCTACCCATCCTATGAAAAATGAAATCTCCACGCATGTGTATGTATGACTTACCATCTCCACGCCGTGGTGTAATCCGTTTTCACCCCCACCATACATGGATCAGTATAATGATGAAATTAATAAATTAATAAATGATTAATATAAAATTATATTTATTATTATATAATATACACCATAAAATTAAATACTATTTAACAATTATTGGAATGAGATCGTCGGTCATGCGTACATACAGTTTACCATCTCCACGGTGCAATGTGATTCGTTCTACACAATCATCATTAAATAATGATTATATAAATTAAATGAATAAATATGATATAAATTATACTAATAAATTTATTTAAATTATAAAACAACTTCCTAAAAATAGGAATAATAACTTATCTGACAGTACATGCATAAGAACATAAAGAAGTTAATACACAAATAATGAGTAACAATGAAATGTTACTAACAAACAGATGAAAATATGATCACAAATGTTATCATAGAAATTATTATGATTCTAGAATAAATATTTAATATTATTTAAATCATTATACATGATGTTTTGATATATACGAAGCATATTGGACCAAAGGTAAGGGATTATTTTACAATCTCATATTTATCCAAGTTTGTTTATACATAAGTATTTACTAGGGTATATTTATCATCCACATCCACGTTTCCTAATTATGTAATATTATTTCTATTATTATATAATTTTATAAAGTTAATTTTGCATTTTTAAGAATTTTTATTAAATGGTATGAAATTAATCTTTTATCGTTATTCGATTTGAGGTACTTTTTGACTTTTCTAGATAAATTTCGAGGAGAATGTTTTTTCAACATATACATCATGAATATTTTTTACATATTCAAAACACATTATTTCCATGAATATTACTCTACATGTTTTCAAGTGTATTTTAAAATAAATTATTTTTTTAAAATTGCACGACATTTTGAGAAAAGAAAACGTTTTTGAATAAGGAGGGATATTTTCATCATTAATTAAGGTCAAGTGTTTTATCAAAATTATTTTCCATCTAAGATGATGCTATTTAAACATGGTTATGGTTATATCCCTATTATTACATTGATTTTATTGTGATTATTGTTGAATTATTTATATAAAATCCAGTTATATTATATGTATTATGATGAAATGATGTTTAAGAAACCCATTTTCTTTCATTGGTTATCCTATGATGAATGATTTATGTTTTTTTGGAACATGTGAGAAAGATTTAATTATGATATGGATGTGACATTTATCTACCCCAATGTATTTAGTTAATATTTATATCTCATGAGATAGAAATTACTGGAACGAAAAGAAAATCCAGTTCTATAATACAGGGCTGGAACAACAAGTAAACCCAGTTCAGTAATGGACATTATCCACTGTGATGGTCTTGGAAGAAATTCATTGAATACTATAGAAATCATATTATGGGATTATTTGTTTTCCACAATTCCATATTTTATGCCAATGATATTTTATCACCATTAATTTTATTTTATGATCTATGCCTTACGAACCGCTAGGATTTATTTCATGACTCATGATTTTGATATTTGAACATTATGTTCGTGTTTTTACATACATATGTTTATGGTTTGTTTTATATCCTCAACAATTACCCTTACTGAGCATTTCAGCTAACTATTTTTATGTTTTATTTTCTCTAGGATATAAAGGAAGGTTTTAGGTTGGAAAACCAAAGGGGAAGATCTTTATGGGTGATGTTGAAGATCTTTCACCAAGTTAGAAGATTGTGATCCATGTTTTCAAGGACACTAAACTAATACGGTATTTGAGAGTCTATTTTTGTCATGTATTCATTATTTTCCAAATGTAATTTAATGTCCATGTACGTCAAGATGAGTTCATTAGAAATTTTTTATTTATTAGTTCCTATATATATATTTCATAAATTTTACATTTCCATTCATGCCCACCAAATTAACATCAAGGTTGTAATATTCACATTTAATAATAAAATTATATTCTTGATGTTTTGTGTATTGTATGATATCCAACATATTATTTATTTTAAAAATATCAAGATGTTACAAGATGTACCATGTATCATGGCTCATTAATGACCATATTTGAGGTGTTAGGACCAATAAAGATTCATTTGGGAGGAATATGATTCACTACAGGTGTAATATAATCATATTTTCTTTGGTTTAAGATTGGTTGGATGATTACTTACTTTTGGGTCCATTCATGATGCCTTAAATTATGAAAATGTGTCTTTGATGGTAAATATTTCTAAATGTTGGAATTCATTATTCTAATGGGTTTTAATAAAAAATGATTATTATTTTTCTAAATAAAATTATTTACATGCTTTTATGTAAATAATTCATGAGAACTCATGGGAGTGATTTAGGGAAATCCTTCTAAGAAAATTTTTACTCACCACTACCCCCATGTCTTTGTGGTCATATAGATGTTGTTTTATTTGATAAATTAAATTACAAGGCTAACTCATTCATTTTTGAAAGGTTATTGATGTTAAATTTAGGGAGGGATGTGATGTTGTTTGGTTATACATTGTTGGTGATGTTTGGATATATAGGATGGATATGTGTAGGTTTTCTACTTTTTTAATGTTAGGTTTTAGATTTTTGGCCTTATTTCCACTATAATTTTTGTTCTTTATTTCATTGAAATTTTATTTTGGTTTTAATAAAAAATTAAATTTTCGTTTATGTATATTTTCATATTTATTTTGAGGGAAAACTATTCCCCAGTGATTATTTTTTATCCTATTTCACTTGTTTACAACTTCCGGACATCGAGTAAAACACACATGTACTTGTGAAGAATCAAATCAAGTCATAGGCTTTGGATATTCATGTCAGGACTATAAATAATTGTATTAGATAATGGTTTAATGTTTTGTTTTGGGAATTCTGGTTGGAATCAATATTAGGATGGTTGAGACTCATGAAATACCCATAAAAAGAAATACATAATCTTATTATAAATATTATTGAGTTTCTAACGATTCTAGGTATGACAATTGATCATATGATCAATTATAAGATTTTATTATAGGAGGCATATTTTTGCATCATGATAGACATAAAAAAAATACAAAATTATATGTAATTTATATTTTTTTGAAATCATTTTGATCACTCTAGAATTTGTTTTTGGAAATTATCTGAAAATGAATTTGGTTAAAATTCATTCTGATTGATTTGTTTGAATCTTGAAATGTCAAAGGAAAATACACAGGAAGGTGATTAGAGTCACATAGACATAGATATAGTCCAGTTCTTAGAGTTTTTATAATTTTTATTATATTGGAATATAATATTTATATATATTTTGGAAATATAGAAATGTATTTATATGGTTATATTATTTTTGAGTATGGAGCTAAGGACATAGAAATATTTCTTAAAATATGGAATTTTTTAATCTATGTGATTCATGATAATGGATTTGGAATGAATTCGAGGAGATAAAAGAAAGTGAGCCAATATTAAAAGTTATAGAAGTAGAATTGTATAGTATTTACAGGATATAGTGGAGTACTAAAAGTTTAATATTGTTTGAAAAAAATTAGATGAATATTATAGTTCATTCATAATTAGGAGACATCAAAGAAAGATTTCATTTTTTACATGCTTTAGGGGTAAACTCGGAAGTGGAAGGAGACAATTGTAGAAGAAAAGAGCATGATGATATGACATGGGTTAGATTTCAAAATATATATAGTCATTAGTTTTACCCAAATACTTGGAATTATGAGGATATATTGATAGTTCCTGATATTGGAACAATAAAACATGTGCAATCTAGAGTACACAAATTATTTTAATGAGTTTGTTCACTATACATTATTATTGATTATATATGATATCTTTAAGGACAATAAATTTTTGATATGTGCTTGGATTGAGAGTATTTTAAATATTATCTTATTGGACACACCCAACTATATACTGATAGTGGGTGAAGCTATTATGATAGAAGTGAACATCATGTATGCATATAGTGTGAGTACTTTTCTTCCCTGACCAATTAGAGGTAAAAATTTATTTAATGTAGAAATTTAAAAGAACAATGACCTATAAAAAGGTGATAATAAAAATAAAAAAATAGATAAGATTTATATCAGGGATAGGAACACTTAGGTTTTATCAAAATTGTATCATATCAAATCTAAAGTGGGTATGTCTTGATAAACCTATGACATGTCACGGGTTTGGGAAACTAGGAAACTGGAGGTTGTTTTGGCAGGAATTTACCAGTATATACTCTAATTAGATGCATGGATCAAGGATTCATGTCAACAGACCAAGGAAAGATGAATTTTTGTTATAGGTGATGAAATTTAGTAACCCTCAACATGGAAGGACATGAAAGTACTATGGGTAGTTTTTTACTATGGAGAAGATTCTAGTTTAATTAAAATTATGGCTAAAAATAGTGTGGGGGTACATTACTTAATATTTTTTATATGATTGGATATGGGTGTATCTCATTAATTCATATCCTCATGGGTAAAATACACTGTGAATTTATATTTTGAAATGATGCCTTATTCTAAGAATAATGAAATACCTCTTGGTGTAAAGTTTGAATAACGATTCAAATATCCTTTTTACTTAATTATCATTAGTAAACTATTTTTTTAACGACATTTTATTCTTAGAAATGAGCATGTATAATCAAATAATTATCATCGATTAGATGTTGAGGTTTAAGGATCATATTGACTATTATGACTATATAGTTTCTTTTTCTTCAACTAAGGATAGTGTTCACTCTTTTTAGGGAGAGTGGGATATCCATGCATGTAAATCATAACCATCTATTAAAAACATTACAGATTTAACACAGTATATTTCCATGTTGAATATTATATCATTTTATTAAAATTATTTTCCTATATTACCTATGGTAGATGAATATTTATTGGACATGTTTCTAGAATATTTTCCAGACTTACACTAGAGAGATACATTTATTCCCCTGCCGACATGTTTCCCCGAACAAGTCCAACATCCTCAACTTTATAATTAAAAACACATAGCGATCTATGAGTTTTGTGTACTCAATTGAAATATTTATAGGTGAATGGATTTATCTGATCAAGTGTTTCACCTTGGATGAAAATGACTGTTTTTATTAAGAAGGATGATAATAATTTATGATAATACATTAACTATAGAAATATAAACCAAGTTATGGTGAAAAATGACCACCCTTTACCTTGAATTGATGGTCTATTTTAACAATTTAATGTAATTATGTAGTTTTCAAAGATTGGATTAAGATTTGGGTATCATGAGTTGATGGTGAAGATAGAGAGATCATTCCAAATTATTATTTTAGGAGTAGATTGAAACATAATAAATCATTGGTAAATATTTTTTTGGTTATTATTTATCCAGTCTTTTTTGCTTCCCTGATGAATTATAAGTTTAAAAAATTCCTTGACTTGTTAATTTTGGTGTTTGCGAATTATATATTGGTTTAATTAGATTTAAGAAAAGATCACAAACAATTTTTTAGGATTACTTTAGATTTGTGATAAATATATCAGTTTTATAAAAGATATCCAAATTTTAGATTTTGGTTCAAGAGGTTGAGTTATTGGGGAATTTTATCTTTATGAATTGTTTTCTTATTAACAAAGAGAAGGTGGAAGAAATGATGTCGTGGGAGAAACCCCAAAAGGTTTTTTAGGTATAGAGTTTTATTAGGATACAGGGATATTTATATAGTTCATTAAATACTTATTAAAGATATAATAACTAATGAAAAAATTGAATGGGGAGTATGTAAATTTTTAATGGGATAATAAGTTCAATAAATCTTATGATGAGTTGAAGACTAGGTTTACATCTGCTCTAGTACTAACATTTCTTGATTTTGACACAGGGAATTAGGCATATTAAAATGCATTGGGTGATTGTTTTGGATGTTCTCACATACAAGGTTTTAATTTGGTGGTGTATCGATTGAGATAACTATGAAAATATGAGAACTATCCTACACATGAGTTTAAATAGGTGAAAGTTATCCATTCCTTGAAGATCTAGAGTAAATATCTATTTATTGGGAGGTTATTAGTGTATCAAAATCATTGATGTTTGAAGTAAATTTTTAATTATAAATATATAAACCTAAGGTAAAAAATATGGATCAAATATGTAATGAACATGAATTGATTACACAAATGGAATCGGGCTAAGCTACCACAAAACCTCATTCATTGCTCCCAATCTCCAGAGGTGTGTGTAAACATCAGTTTTTCAAAATAACATACGGGGATGTGATTTTACTCTTTAATAAACAATATAAAACAAGACATAATGCTAAAAAAATAAAAAATTAACCATTGTGTCTTCATAGAAAAGTACCAAACACATTATAACTTTCCAAGGGTGTACCTCATGATGATATTATAATAAAAAAATGATATAATAACCATATAGAACATGTAACCATAAAAACTAGTCCACAACTCATATAAAGTCCATAGAATATGTTAGAATAATCTTTAACCGACTAAGTACAAATGATTCCAACAAAACATTTTACAAAGTGCTTGAACGTAATGTCCCATGTGCAAAAAGATGGCCAGATAAACTACAGTGACCCATCAACACATATGATTTTCATGGTTGAAGGAGTAACCAAAAGACTATATCCATGATTCAGAGTTCAATAACCCAAAATAATAATAGAGAAATGAAAAATCAAATGACAATATGGTACTTGAAATAAAAGACATGATTATATATTTACCCTAACAAGTCCCTGTAGGGTGTGGGCATATACAAACTTAATAGGGAACCACCAACAAACCTCAACTCAACAATGGAAAACCAGTTGTATGAATTAAAATGTATACTCATTTACATGAGTATAAAAAAATAGTTTTATAGATATATGAAAATATAAAGTCAATGATAGAACCATGTAAATAATAGATGAATCATAGATTTCCTTAAGATACTCTTTATACTTGGGATCCATAACCAAAATCACCTAAATATACATTGATCAAGATAACCCAGTATCGATTTCAGGATAGATGTAGTGAAATATTGTGGCCAATACCATCAAGGATATGATTTGGGAAATCATACAGCCCATCCCACCCAGGTAAACATCTAGAGTTGAGGCATAAGACCATCCCATGGAAAGGGGAAGGTGTATTAAAAATTAGGGTCAATTCCTATCTTTTAGAATATGATAATAGGTATACATATTTAGGGATGAAAAATCCAACCCAGGAAAATTAATTATACCTTATTGGTTGTTTGAAATATGTTAATAATTTATAAAAAAATAACTGATATGTATACACCTCCTCTATCTTCCACAAAAATTCATATTATTTTCATGGTACCAAGTAAAAATAATGTTTAACAACCATCATGAATATAATAAAATGTTGAAATAATTTTAAATTCTATAAAATATATTACATCAACATGAAATAAATCCTGAATATTCCAAGAATTAGATAACCAAAATTATGAAAAAACATGCAAGATATATGTTAAGCATGACATGTAGAAACAATAATAACATGGTAGTCATAAATTCCAAACATAACCTATGAGGTTATTTTTATTCTTGGTTCCATTTACCATTTTCCAAACAATGCTCTTAGTATATTAAAATGGCCACAAGTGTATGGCAGTGATAATTATTTAATGGAATATGCATGGTATTGGTAATACTATATGCCTAGTTATGTCATTCCTATAGAGAAAACACACAATAAAAAAGGAATGTTTGAAACATTAATTCAACTATATAGTTCCTTATAAAACAAGACATTCATTTTAAATTATTTTTACGAGTGTTAACAACTTTCAAAATGAGTATTAAATATATATTCAAGGTTTTAAACCCTATAGTCTAATAAATTATAGGAAAACATTTACAAAAAGTTAAATTAGTAAAAATTATAAAATCCTTAACCTTAAATGTTATTAATTAAATGGAGATACCTACACATTAGTAAAGATAACACATTGTTTTAATTGGGAAATAGTTTAAGTTTTTATAATTAAATTAGTTTTTTGAATCGAACTCACTAGTTTAATAATCAATGTCTGGATAATAAAATGCTTGTTAACTTATGGGAAAGATTCATTTATTAATTACATAGAATCTTAATATTTTATTAAAATATAACTAGGTTTAGAACACTAAAAATGTATATGAGTTGGATAATTCCTTTCACCTATCAATCTTATCCATTATCTCTCCACCAATGCAATCCCAATATGGTTAATAGTGGACTCGTATAATATAACTCATTAATTCTATGATAAGATGAGGTGATCATTTTTAATAAAATAATAGACGCACACTAGGATACACAAAAGTATTATAAGATCAATCATATGAAACTTATGTTTCAATGTCACAACGGACTCATAACTCGGAACCTATGAAAACATGTCATGGTCAACTCCAGTTTTTTAATACTACTAAAAAAGAATCTTATAACAAGTTAGTGCATGTAAACATATATAATAGAGTATCAAAAGGATATTACAAACATATATCGTTCCTAAATTCATGAAACTTTAGAAATAATTTCATGAATCATTCTTAGAATTTTTTTTTGAAAAATTTAAATACAACATTCAATGTAAATAATGATTATTTTATTAATTGAAACCCTACAAAATTCCATTTACTTATAAATCCATAAATATAATTTTTTATTAATGGTTTGAATCCAAATTATGATAAAACATAAATTAACATTTTCAAATTAATTTTTCATACATGGTAATAATATTAAGGAGAACCATTTGTTGGAATATCCTAAGCATAGCCAAAAAATTCAATAATTTAGTTGAGACTTCCCCACATTAAGGATCAAAGATCTTCAACACACGATAAACACCCAAGAACACCTCATTATAAGTAAAACAAACCTATAAATCCATTTGATAAAAATTTTTAAACTGATAACGAAAATACACATTCAAAAAAATTAAAAAACACCAAACCTTTAAGAATACCCAAATGAACCTCTCCTAAAATCAATTAAATAAAATGAAAACCTAAATACCTAAGTTAGAAATCAAATTACTCTTAAAATACCAAATAAATAAAATAATAATCTTATGAAGAACCCAACCCTAGTCCATTTATGAAAAAAGAGTAATAAATGGGTGTAAAACAAACCATTAAGGCCCCCATGAATCAAAAAGTGAAGAATCTTAAGGATATAGAGTGACCACACCATGAATTGGTGAAATCACAGCGGAATATCTGCAAAATAAGTGAATTAAAATAGATAATAATAAAAGTGAATGAATAAGATAAGACAAAGGAGTTCCTAACTTGGAATCAATATGAAGAAACTCCCATGGATCAAGCTTGAAACAAGTAAGAAGTGGGAGATAAGAAGGAGTTAATGAGGAGCCCTAGGAGGCCCTCTCAATTGGACGGGGAAGTGTAACACCCTAAGGGTTTAAAAGAATAAATTGAAATTTATGAAACTCTGTTTTAACTAGATAGTTATAGCTAGACATTAAAAATAATTTTGATGCTTCTATATTTTAAATTCCAAAAATAGTCATCTACGGTTGTGATCAGTAAGTTATTTGGAGACTGATATAACCAACTTGATTTTTTTGAATAGTAACATACCCTTATGCATAGTAATATGATCCTAATAAATAGTTAATTGTATTATTATTTAATTTTCTTAAGGAATTAAGATAATGACATCTTGATTAATTTTCCAATGTGATATAAAAGCAGTTGTACTTTTAAAATTGTTAATTTTTGAATAATGTATGATTTTATTTAAAAATTAAATCAATCATATTTTTTTGAGAAAATGGAGTTCATTTTTGAATTCTAAATATTGAAAAATGGTTAGGGTGAATTTTTGGTATTTTTATAAAATTCTTGAATTTTTGATGAACAATGAAATACAGTAAATTACTATATATTAAAATTATCAGTTAAATAAGCTATTTTTGACATCATAGCGGATGTAAGACCACTTGATTCAAGCTCACATGAACTTATTACTATTTGGGTTCACATGAATCAAAACTATTATAGTCTTCAGAAAAAATATTAAATTAATGATTAAAATAATATAAAATCCCTCCTCTCTTTATTATTCTAAAAATAAAAACACCATCTGCAATGTGCCAATTTACCAAAATCTTGGACGATGTGTTTCTAATTTCAATTAATTCCTTCAAAGATGATCATAAAACCGTTTTATAGGTTTAATAATAATGTAAATTTAATTTTGTAACCTATTTTATGTTATGGAATGAACTTTTATGCTTGACATTAAATTATATAATGAAACAGGTTCATGATTATCAAGGAACAACAAAAAATGATCTAAATAAACATAATTAATGTTTTATCTAATTTTCAATCATAAAATATCATAAAAAATGATTTATGGTATCATTATATATTATATAATAATATTAATACCATTTCATTCCACTTATGGAATTTCATTTCCATAGGACAAGAAAATAAAATACAAACTGGCCACGAAAATCATGTAAAGAATACACCCAAAATAATGGAAGGAACAAAAAAAACAATAATTAAAGGGAGAAATGATGTTAATAAATGATCATATAATGTTATATAAACATGAATATGTTTATTTAAGATATTAATATCACTATTTTAACCATTATACATGTGGTTTAAACATGTTTGAAGTAAGACAAACTAGAGGGAAGGGAATTCATAACCTAATTTCCATTCTTTGGGTTAACCTTCTACTTTATTAATTATATGGGTTTAAGATCATTTATGTGATGAAATTTTTTCTATATTATGTTTTATTATGTGTATTTATATATTATAGAAATATTCATTTCTTTATATTGATTCTAGTATCAATTATATGTTATTTATAAGGGGCTTTACTTTTAAAATCCTCTTTTAAAATGCTGTTTTACAAAAATTCAAAAGCAATGTTTTTATGAAATTATTCAGGTTCTATGACTATTATTTGGTTATTGGGTATTGTTTGGGATGAATTTTGGGAAATATATCTCCCTCCAATTAATTGGTTACGTGTATGTTGGAGGTTGTCTATATGGTTACTCCTAATGTAACTGCGATGGTTACACAATAAGGTAGCTATAAGGGTTACATTGCAATGTACCCATGAGGGTTAAAAATTATAATGTAGATGAGATGGTTACATTATTAAGTAATTAACTCCAAAAGATACATTTATGGTTCAATATATGTTCTATATTTTTTTGTAACTATCATGGAAATATCATGTTTCACCAAGTAAGTTTATATGGGTAACAAGGATGTATTTTTTTTAAATGATTTCATATTTTACAAGTATTCATGGAATAATGTTTTATTTCTGTATTTTTATATTTCATAATGAGATTTCAGTGCTCATCCCATGTTTTTAAATTATTTTCTCAAGTTATAACGATGTGTAAGACAAATAATGAAGCCATGTTAAAGGTTATGAATATTTTTCAAAGAAAAAATGTTTTATTTAAAAAGATTTATATTTAGAAGGAATAGATATTGTTTTGGTGGTATCTTCTCCATATTAATGTGGAATGTTATGTATGAATTATGTCCCAATTCTCTAAAACTATAAACATGAAAAGATCCTCAATTTTAAAGGAAGCGAGTTCTTGGATAAAATTTAAGATTATGTAATGTAATAAGGTCGAGTCCTTATATTTTGTATCAAAGGATGGTTTATATAACATTAGAGGTATGATAATGTTAATATAATACCATAAATTATTTTTTCTCTATAAATAATTTTATATGTTATTGAATTTAAATATTACCATGTTTCTTTGACTAAGATATGTTTGTTTGGAATGGTTTTCTGTAGAAGAAACAGGGAAGTTGATGAGGAGGGGCACCAACAGAACAATATTCTTTGGAATTTGTATCCTGGAATGGTTGGGATTAGAATGGAGTAGTTTTGACAGTAATGTATCAGCTAACACATGAAAGAAATGGTGGTGTAATCCATGCAAGATAATAACCAGAGTTAAAACAATGGAATGTTACGATAGTGGGAAATTTTATGAGACAACACCCTCTAGAATTTAGTGGATCTTTTGACCTAGTAGCGGCTGAAGGATGTATCCAAGCCCTTGAAATGTTATTCAATGTTATGGAATTTTTAGATAATCAAAAGGCAAGTCTTTCAATTTATTGTTTTTAAGGTGAAGTTGATCCGTGGTTGTCAATCTCAAAAATATCCCAGATAAAGGGGGGATTGATGACTTAGAGTGGGACTAATTTAAAATTATTTTCTTTGAAAAATATTTTCCTATGGTGGTGTGACTTAGGATGGAAAATATATTACATTAATAGAAAATAAAGAAAGAATATTCAGTGGCTGTTTATGAAGAAAACTTCACCTGACTAGAGAGGTATGCTCTAAATCTTATTCTGGATCTTAATAGGAAAATCAACCACTTTTACACAATATTAAATCCAAGGTGTCAATGGGAATTGTTCTATTGTGAAATCAAAATTAATGAGATACTTTTCTGATGTGTTTAGATGGAGTTTCTTGATGGTCATAAGCCCTTTGAAAATAAGGAGAAGACGAGGTCTAGATGGAAAGAGATGGGTAAAAATAAACAAAAAAATCAGATGGTAAGAAATTATAGTTTCTAGTTTGTGAAACGTTTGGAAAAAATCACCATGGGGAATTCCTTACCAAAATTGGGAAGTGTTTTTTATGTGGTAAGTTTGGACATATGGGCCGATATTGTCATGAAAATGATCCTAAGACTAATCCTGATATGAAAACTATTAAGTGCTTTAAATATGGAGAGACGGGTCATTATGAAAATGCCTTCCCAAAAAGAGATTTGAATGATTCAAAGAATCCATACTATATGTAGAAAGATGTAGTGATATCCTTTAAAACTATGTCAATGGATGTTGGTCCATCCAATGAAGTTGTATCAGATACCTAGATTGTTTACTCATATTTTTTTAAAGTTTTTTTCTACATAGGGTCTATAAATTATTTTATTTCTGAGGAATTTTCTTGTAAATTGGAAATATCACCTCAACAAATGAGGTCATAACTTATTTTTAAAACACCAAGGGAAATATTATAGAAAAGATAAATTATAAGAATATTTCTATTGTGGTATGTGGGAATACTTTACCTACAAATATTTTTGTTTCATTCTTAGTAGAGTTTGATGTCATTCTGGTAATGGATTGGATTTATATTTATCATGATAAGATTGATTGTAGAGATAAATGAGTTCTTTTTTAAGAAAGGGTTTCAGTTATTATACAAGAACGAACCCATACAATTGATAAAATAAGAAATAAGATGAAATCATGTTGAAAGATGGAAATGTAATTTATCTTTCTCATATTATTGAAAACTAGGTATCTATTTAGATTAATTATGTGCTAGTGGTAAATGAAAACCTTGATGTTTTTCCTGATGAGTTACCTAGTGTCATACCTGATCGAGAAGTTGAATTCATAACTGACTTAGTTTCTGATGCCAATCCAATTTCAAGTCCCCCATATTGAATGGATCTAATCGAACTTAGTGAATTGAAAAATTAGTTGTAGGAGTTCCTTGATAAAGGCATAATTCATCCTAGAACTCCACCGTGGGATTCTCACATTTTGTTTATTAAAAATAATGATGGTTCCATGAGTCTTTGAATTGATTATAGAACCTTGAATAACATCACTTTTAAAAACATGTATCCTTTGCCTCATATCGATTACCTATGTGATAAGTTCTAGGGAGCTCAGTACTTTTCCATTATTGACTTGAGATATGGAGACCATCATTAGAGGGTAAAGGCGGATAACATCCAAAAAATAACTTTTTGTACCAGATATGAAAATTTTGAATTTTTTGTTATGATTTTTGGGTTAACTAACTCACCTTCTGTATTCAAGAATCTTATGAGTAGAATATTTCATCAATTCTTGGATATGTTTGTGGTCGTGTTTGTTGATGACATTCAGATATTTTCTAAGAGTAAAGAGGAGAATCAAAAGAAACTAAGGGTTTTTTTTCAAACCTTAAAGGAAATGAAACTATATGTAAAATTTAAAAAGTGTGATTTTTTGTTACAAAAAAATTCTTTTATTGGGAACATTTTAAATAATAATTTAATAATAGTTGATCGTTCAAAAAAAGTGGTTAATGAATGGACAAGACCTTCAATTGTTCCATAGATTTGTAGTTTAATTGGATTAACAGGCTATTACTGACGGTTTGTTAAGTACTTTTCATGATTATCTAGACCGCTAAACAAGTTAATGAAAAAAGTGATTAAATTTATTAGGGTAGAATGATGTGATGTTTGTTTTCAGGAACTGAAGAAGAGATTGTCGAATTCTCTAGTTTTGTCATTGCCTTCCTGAAATGGTGAGTTTTTCATCTACAATTATGCTTCATTGAAGGTATTTGGTTGTGTTTTGATGTAGAATGATCATGTAATTTCGTACACTTCAAGACAACTACAACCTCATGAGTTAAATTATCCTATACATGATTTGGAATTGGAATCTGTGGTTTTTTTCATTGAAAATTTGGAACCTCCATTTATACAGAGCCAAATGTCAAATATATACTGACCATAAAAGTCTAATGTATATATATTAACTCACAATGAATTAAACATGATGCAGAAAAGATGGATTAAACTGATAAAGGATTATGATTGCATGGTCAATTACCTGTTGGAATCAGGCATGTAGCAGAAGCCCCAAACAGGTGGGTTTTATAAAATTTCGACCAACAGTCGATGTAACTTTTTTGACATCGGAGAAGAACATCCCAATCTTATCTGAGGACCATGCGAGTAGAATTTTTAGCACAAAATTAAATCGTAAAATACCTAGTTTAAATATGAAGCCACGCATGACGTCTTATTATCATTGGTGATCACTACTCAAAGAATCCTAAGTCAAATTCCTCTAGATCATCCACACGCGCTTCAAGGAATCCACAGGATCCCTATTCGTCGTAATCTGGGTGATAGAGCAGATTTGCGACGATGCCTTCGACACTCCAACGACCACCACATCGCATCACAATCGATGTCTGAGAGAGATCTCCATCCGAGCTCCTTGGATCCAGAGCATCTCCCTCTAGAATTTGGGATAGAGGAGAGGAGAGATAATCTCCATGAATAGTGTTTCACAAATGCCCATCCTCTTCTATTTGTAGTGCTTAATTAAAATACCCGGTAACGCCTCGTCGACCCCGAATACTTAACGCACTATCAACAACATTTTACAACCACTTTTCTGAGTCATAAATATTATTATCACTTACTTATAATATATATTAAAATATATTACATGATAATAATTAAATAATTATCTCGACTCATCGCTACAATAAAGATTAATTGATCCATGAATAAATTAATATTCATCAAAATATATTTTTTTCATATATTTACTAAAACTTGTAAATACATTTAATAAATAAACTCAATATTCATTATTCTAAACTCGAATAATATGAATTCATTTATTGCATTAGTGATATTTTAACTTTGGACAATTCCCAGACCCCTGTGGTAGGTCCCACTATGTCCACTACTTCTATTCAACTAAATAGGGTAGATTCTTGAATATGCTATTGTGTGTGACCCTCTAGGCCCTTATTTCGATAGTCATGAATAGTATTCACAGACCAAGAGCGGGATCTAGCATCCCATCATGGCCCCTGAAGAAATAGGGATTGTCACAGCAGTGACAACCAACTTACGAACATGAACCGTGTAATATAATCTCTTTTTCTATAATATCTCATAAAGTAGGACGCACTCTCGTGTCATCACCCTTTTCTTTCTTTATTGTTTTTTGATGTAACTGGATGGATTTACCCTCGACTGCCCGGTCCATTATCTTATAAATGTACTTCCATCCATATCAACATGGCCATAGATATATTAATTCCATAACCCGGAAGCGACAAATCCTTTCTTGAACATTCAACCAATGTCATGCCACCAACGATGAACCCGACACAAACTACGTCACCACAACTTCATCTCTATGGTATTCATTTGCATCAAAGTATGTAATCAAGTGACATACATTGGTAATGATATCAAGTTAGTAGACCATTACACATGATCATAAATAGGAACATCCAATGACACCCGAAACATGTGGTGTTCCTATTGGCTGGTCTGTCCAAATGATCTCACTACTAGATATCACCAAGTGTGAACTTCTTGAGAAGAAGTCTCAATGCTTATGATCCCCTAGCTCCTGACTGTTAGACATCTACTATGTCCAATTAGTAAGATGTATCTATAACATAGAGCATATATTTAAGATTAATGTCATAGTATCTAGAGGTTTTCATTATAGATTGGAAACTTCTATAACCTTTGGATATGACAATTAATCATTGGACATTACCATTTTAATAGTAGACGCAGAAAAGTCTACACTAAAATGGTATGATGACATCAATAATAGCTTATTGTATACATGATATAGTAATCAAAAGCATTGAATAGTTGGGTCTAGGGTACCCACTATTTCAACACTCCCACTTGCACTAGATCCAACTTGGTAACCAAACTTGTTAGCTACCCACATGATTAACATCACATTTCTACTGAGTAACGGTTTTAGCTACTAGGTCCACCACGGTTCCACCGCATGGATATTATGCTATTGCGACCTTATCTCATTGAGTAAAACTTCTAAAGAGATGGTATCCCGAGTATATACCTTTTTGTCCACTATCATAACTTGACATCTTGGATAGTAATAATATCATAATCTACATTATGATAATACTTTTCTCACCAGGAGCGATTCCAAGAATCTAAACAAATCATTGCATTTAACTTCTTCTTAGATATCTTAGAAGATGCAATGTACTCGGTCTTGTATGTATGGCTACCACTGGATGATATGATTTTGACTCGCTCATCGCCTTTAGCCTAACTGCAATAATAGTTATCTTGATCTATATAAGACTCGTTTTTATCCTCGAAAACTATTACCATTTCTTCTCCACTTACCAGGTACATATCTTTTGTACTTTTAGAAGTAAAATTAGGATGTTCTGACTAAATCCCTTACAGTGCTTCTGGATATAACTGATATTTTCCTATTTTAAAATATACCTTGGAAATAACAGTTTCTTGTACATATCATGGAATACATGATTATTCCATCGCTCAATGTATGGATTTCAACTCACCACATTTATCTCTTCCCATGTCACAAACAGGTCAACATGGAGAGATTATTCCCTGTGACATAGGCAACAATTCATCTCTTGAATTGTTTTGACATGTATTTTTCAAAACAATGTCACTATATGTACAATTTACTAGGACCAAGAAACCTATAGATCTACCTTAGTAGATCTTATTCCCTAGAACTTAGGTTGCTACTTTAATTCAATCATTAGAGAGTAAATTTCATTTTGGTCTTACCTAACTGTCAGAAAAATGTTTGTTTTCAATATGTTACCGAATATATTTCTTGTTGGAAAACCATTACACTCCCACTAACCTCTGGTAGACACATGGAAAACATTTGTTTTAAATCTATATACTATGATCATGTTACTAAATTTAATCCTAAACCAGATTTCAATAACTTGAAACCATTATTAGCATTTTGTGATGTAACCATCCCTTTCTGGTTGTGTCGTATAGACACCATTCACAATTAGTGGTCATTAAATCCAATGATAAATAAATTGACCATAGATATTTGCTATTATAAGTAAAATTCTAACATATTTAGTCATAACAACTTGGTGAAACCAATCGAGCCTTATTGGTACTAAGATCGTACCATCCATGTATCAAATCACTTGAATACCCACCACAGTAGTCAAAATAATAGCCCCCTTTTCACTTTGATACATGGAATCCATTAATTGAATTTTAGTTGGACGTATCAATTTTAGCTAATTTAATTACACTTCTTACTTGATTTAATTTTTATTCACATTGAATAATAGATCACAGACCATAGTGAATATAAAAACCATCACCATGGTTTTATCCTTCCTACGCAGTATGTGTCTTTGGAACATAATTTTTTCCACATGCGCTTGAGGAACTAGTTCCTATGACAAATACTTGTTCATTTTGAGCATTGACTAAACACAAGTCAATATATCTCCCACGATCTCTAATAGAGATGTGAACCCTTATATAGAAGTGTAGTCTTTTTCTTGACTACCTACTCTTCTATCTTAGGGATTTATGTGACATCCTAAACACCTATTAGGATTATTACACTAAATGCACAATGATTTTGTCTTGACACTAGTTTGTTTATGTCCTAACAAACTCTTTGCATCCAAACACATGTTCTTATGAAATAATGGGTTTACATAAAACTATGAATCATATGATATCCATTTTTCATTATAGTTGGAATATGGTTGTGGGATATCGTTGCTATATGAAAAGCATTTCAGGAAATATAATGGAAGTTTCTGCTAGTTCCAACATTGACATTACTTACATCAAAATGTTAATGTATAACATATGTGTTTAATAATTGCTCCAAGCTATATATTTATTGATCAATGTTGATATTTAATACTTGATCATCAATACTCCTCATTATCATCAATGTCGTGTTCTCGATAAGGTAATGTGCATTCAGAAATTTCTCCATGCTACATTATCATGATTGATGAATGTTTGGTTGAGATATTCTTCGGTATCCCAACTCGAAGAAACTCATATCTCCTAACCATGCAAATACATCAGTTTGATATTCATTAATTACTTAAAAGAATCTTATGAAGTATGTATACCTCTATCTTATACTTGGAATAGTTCACACTTTCGTGTTGAACAATTTTTAAAAGCATTGTCACGTTCCTTTTTTTCAAAAGGATCCTTTGTCCAAACCAAAGACATCGATAATAATGAAAGTATTTATCAATTCCAAGCCTAAATACCATACTTTGTATAGTAATGATGTCCATTTTTAGTATTAATTGACAAAGAATTATCCAGTCACAACTGGGTATAAGTATTACATTTATATTCATCACTAATTCCCTATGATTCATGTATCACTGAAATAGTGATTGAGTCTACCGAAAACAACATTCAATCCAGAAACTGAAAGAATTTCACCTTGCATCCAAGGACACATGTGATTAATGTTTTTGGTTATACTCAACAATAGTTCAACATGAATCTTTCACTTGGAAATTAAAGAATTCACGTACTTCTCACCATTGGCCTAGGTATCACCCTTTCATAGCCTATTTGGAGAATACACCTGACTTCTAGTAAGGTTTCTATACTAACCTGTTTATTGTATTAGAATACACATATGTTACCAGCATATTGTATTTAATACCCAAGTAGTAAAGGCAACATCACATTGATGAATACACCTGATGTAGAAGCGGCAACTTGCTCCTTTAAATCTTTTAAACTTCCATAGTATTATTTTATAATATGCAATGAAAATAACCTCTGTTAATACCTCATTAATTTAAGGATGTCGCGAATGTGTCATGGGCATTAAATGCCTTTGACCTTTCCACATTGTCTTTAAATTTCTCTACCATAAGAATTAAATCTTAATTGTTTTTTATTCTTATTCACTTGGAGAACCTTACCTAGATAGGTAATGAAGCATTAACTCAATACTTTTTAATTTTGTAACTTAAAACGAGACTTGAGTAATGTGGTGAAAATTATATTTAAAGATCCTGATCAATCTTTGGATTTATACATGCTAGTGTAAACTTCTCCTTATTCATATCATTTCTTTGCTTTCTCTTTGCAAACTTCTCGGAGATGAGACTCTATGTCATATCATCTATGTCCGGGTGTAGCAATCGCAACTAACACCAGACGTTGACGAAAGAATAATGATATAACATTCATATGCTTTGTACATTAGTATCCTATAAGCAATTTTCACCCACGCTTCTTGAGTTATCTTAACAGTGTTGGAGACACTGACACCTTGAGTTTCCTATATCATAGTACTATGCGCATGGCCATGTACTATTCATGGATACTCATGTTAGTGTGGAAATTTACTTTTTCCATTATAATATTGTAGTTTTAATCCTGTGGTATAACTTTCCATTTTTTTACAAATTTAAATTTTCGTAGAAGAGTGACTTCTATCTAGATTACCGGTTTAGACATTTTGATTAATTACATAAATAATTTATTGTCTCCCACTATTTTATCGGATTCTAGGAACCCTCTGTGCTAGAATCAGAATACTCTATCGCTTGAGTATTCTAGTGGCAAGGATCCTAGAACCACCCCTCATAGTCTACATGCTAAGGCTACTCCACAACTTTGAGGGTTCTAGGTAGGATTTCGGCTGGCCGACCGCTTTAACTTGCAGTTCCTTGATCAGTTGAGTGAAGTCCCAGCTTCCTAAAATTAAAATTTGATTTACTCAACGCTTGCCTTTAAAATGATAACAAGTTAGCTATGGATAATCCTTAATAAAAATTTAGTTAAGTTGAATCATCATTCTTATAAAGACTACCAGTAGTAAGAGGCACCCTTAGCTAAGGAATGTCCGACACCTCAAACAGCTGGTTTTGTCCAAACTTGAATGACAGAAATTTGTTTAGACTTAATATATCTTTGAGGGTTTTATTCTTTTTAGTGTGACGAAAGAGATCATTTTCTAATTTTATAATCACTTACTATGTGATCACACTCACAACTGACCGTGCAAGAAATACAAATTTCATCGCGTCACATGTTCATTTTATCTTTCACGTTTGTTTGTTATTATACTATGTGATCGCACAAAAAACAAGACATGCACAAAAATAATAAACCATGCAGAAATAAAATGAACACCTGATCATGAGTTGGTACTATTGGTTGATCTGTTGAGTGAATAACGGACCAAAAACCCTAGGAGTAAATAACTTTAGTCGCGTGGCTTGCAACTTGAATAGAAATGTCTACTCATCCAATTCAACGAACTCCTGTCTGGTGCGCTGCCGCCACTTGGCACGAAATGCGTCACTGGTCCTCTCGTCATTATACAACAATACTCGCACGCAGGCGAGGGGGTCTTAGTAGTAAAAATTTACAACTCTGAAAATGGGAGCATAGACCCTTATAAATATAATGAACCTTGAGAAGACATGCATATCATCTTTTATTTAATTAAAACAATTATTAAAAACCATGCAATAATTAAATAAATAAATTAAAATAAATAAACACCAGACTTACATTGGTAGGTCGGCAGCTCATGACCAGCATATATGTATTAAACTCACGTATATTAAACTAAATGCATAATAAAAATTAAACTTGAATTAAAAATAAATTTATGGACATTATTTAATTGAATTAAAATGTCACTCTAATTTTAATTTAATATTAATACATCGTTCGGTCCCAATTTATTAATTTAATTTTAAAACTAAAATTAAATCAATTAATTAATTTCATTAATCAAAAAATTAAATTACTTACTCCACATTAATTATAGACCAAAAAATTAATATTTTAATTAATTTAAATTGGAACTGAAATTAAATTAATTAATTTCATTTTTGATTCAAATAAAACTACCCGAGCCTCATAAACCCCGGGCAGGGCCTGTACGGGTCGGGGCGAACCTGCACAGGTCCATCCCGGGTAGTGCCAACCCCGTGTAGGGGTTTTCATGGCCAGGTAGGTCTTCCCAAGCCCATTCCAGGCTGGGCAGACCCCTCCAAATATATTACGAGGTAGAGCTATTTACATGTCCGCTAAGAGAACCGGGCAGCGTTCGGAATGGGGTAGGTCTGTGGTGGTGCGTGCTGGCTAAGAGTAGTGTGGCGCACCGCTCTACCTGAGGGAGGAGGACACCGCCTGTGCGGGTTGTCCATGCACAGGCTAGGGAGTGCATTCTGAGAGGTCAGAAGGCTATGTTGCCAAGGGGAAGACTAGAGGTGGGGCGTCCTGGGGTGTCGGTGTAGGGCTGGGTGCAACCCTGGCCTGTGCGCGGGGAGCTGGGTACCACAGATGAGTGGCCTCAGAGTGGCCCATGGGGTTTGGTGCCCTAGTCTTGTGCGCTGCAGCGCCTCTCCACAAGGAAGGGAGGACAACCTGGTATGGGACACGTCAGCTTGTCATGAGAAGAGCAGCCCTGGGGCGCTGCTACATGCAAGGGTTGAGGTGCGGGGTTCCCGGAGTGGTGACTGGGTGTGGGTTGTCGCCAGGTGCGAGTGAGGCTGGCGGACGGGGTGTGTCGCGGAGTTACGGGGCACCAGGTGCAGGTGTGATGCCGGAGCCAGCGCCACAACACACTGTTATAGGGGGTGGGCAAATGGAAGGTGCAGGAGCCAAGGTGATGCGGCCGACGGGTGTGCGACGCCTGGTGGAGGAGCTAGAGCAGTGGCCTGGTAAGGCTGTTTCCGCAGGTTGGGCGAGGGAGGAAGTAGGCGGCCATGTGGCCGCTGCGCATGAAAAAACGGGGGGTCGTTCATCCCCCTCCCTTTATTTTTTTTGTTTCTATTTTTTCTTTTTCAAGACTTAAATTCCTAAGTCTTTTATTCCTCCACTTTGTTTTGAACAAGTCATAAAGTCTATGATTTTTTTTAATTTACCAATACTTTCCTTGCAAGTCTTTCCCATCCCTTTAAAATATATAAATCCTATTTAGGATTTAGAAATTAACAATAATATTAAAATATTATTATAATAAAATTATAATAAAAAAATTAATATAATGGTAATCCTTTATTATTATTATTATATAATTATTATAATACTAACAATTATTTGAATCACCAAAAAATACTATTCCGGTGACCTGCAATTTTTTTTCAATTCCGAATTCATAACTTCAGCTGTTCGCAGACTGGACATCCAACATCCGATTCAGATTCCGTTTACGGAATTGGAACCGTATTGATGCCCTCTTTATATTTTAATTCAAATTAAAATTTTCTTGTATAAAATAGACATGCGTCCCTTTGATACTAATTGTTGGAACCGGGCATGCAGCGAAAGCCCCAAATAGGTGGGTTTTAAAAATTTTCCAACTACGGTCGATGTAAATTTCACGATATCGGAGAAGAGTAGACCAATATTAGCCGAGGACCACACATGGAGGATTTTAAGCACAAAATTAAACCGTAAAATACCTGCTTTAAATCTGAAGCCGCGCACGACGTCTGCTCGTCGTTGGCGATCGCTGCTCAAAGAATCTGAAGTTGAATTCCTCTAGATCGTCCACACACGCTTCAAGGAATCCTCGAGAGTGTCGTTCTTCATAATATTGGTGCTAGCGCGGATTTGCGACGATGTCTAGGTTACAACAACAACCACCACTTCGCATTACTAGCGATGCCCGAGAGAGAGATCCATCTGAGATCCTTGGATCCAGAGCATCTCTCTCTAGAATGTGGGAGATAGGAGAGGAGAGATAAGCTCCATGAATAGTGTTTGGAAAATTCCCCTCCTCTTATATTTATAGTGCTTAATTAAAATACCCGATATCGCCTCGACGACCCCAAATACTTAATGCACTACCAACGATATTTTACGACTAATTGTCTGAGTCATAAATATTATTATCACTTACTTGTAATATATATTAAAATATATTACATGATAATAGTTAAGTCATTAGCTCGACTCATCTCTCCCATAAATATTAATTGATCCTTGTATAATTTAATATTCATCAATTAATATTTTTTCATGTATTTACTAAAACTCGTAAATAAATTTTATAAATAAATTCAATATTTATTATTATAAACTCGAATAATATGAATTCATTTATTGCATTGGTGATCTTTTAACTTCGGACAATTCCCAGACCCCAATGGTGGGCCCCACTATGTCCAATACTCATATTCAACTGAATAGGGATGATTCTTGAATACGCTATTGTGTGTGACCATCTAGGCCCTTATTTTGACAACCGTGAATAGTATTCATAGACCAAGAGCGGGATCTAGAAACCCATCATGGCCCCTGAAGAAAGAAGGATTGTCACAGCAGCGACAACTAACCTACAAACACACACTATATAATATAATCTTTTTGTCTATAATATCTCATAAAGAAATATGCACTCTCATGTCATCGACCTTTTCTTGATTTTTTTTGATGTAACTAGATGGATTTACCCTCGAATTCCATGTCCATGGCCTTAAAAAGGTACTTCCATTCATATCAACATGGAGAGAGATATATTACTTCCATAACTCGGAAGTGAAAAATCCTTTCTTGACCATTCAACCAATGTCATGGCACCAACGACGCACCTGACATAAACTACCTCACCATGACTTCATCGCCATGGTTTTGGTCTTGCATCCAAGCACGTAATCAAGTGACATATATTGGTAATCATCTCATGTCAGGAGTCCATTACACATGATCGTAGATAGGAACATCCAATAACACCTGAGACATGTGGTGTTCCTATTGGTGGGTCAGTCCTCATGATCTCACTACTAAAGATCACCAAGTGTGAACTTCACTGGAAGAAGTCTCAATACTTATGAGCCCCCATCACTTGATGGTCAGAAATATACTATGTCTAATTAGTTATATGCATCTATACCATATAACATATATTTTAGATTAATGGAATAGTATCTAGAGGTTCTCATTATAGCCTGGGAAATGCTATAACCTTTCGATACGACAAATAATCATTGGACATTACCATTTTAATAGTGGAAACAGAAATGTCTACACTATAATGGTAAGATGATATCATTCATAGCTTACTGTATACATGATATGGTAGTCAAAAGAATTGAATAGTTTGGTCTAGGGCACCCACTATTTCAACATTACCATCCTGGAAAAGCAATCAATGTGGAGGATTCCTTTAGTCAAAAACATCAGCCACCCTTAAACATGTTACATTTGGAACATGATCCCTTGATTAATGATTTGATGAATTCTAGAATATAATTTGTTGGTGTAGACAATACCTTTGTTTCGTTTCAGGTTTCAGTACAGTCATTGTTATGAGATAGAATTAAGAAAGCACAGAAGGAAGACCGTGAACTATAAAAAAGGTGGAATTGTTTAAAATTTGTATGCTTACAGACTTTAACCTCGATAAACACTATGTTTTATGATTTGGAAAATGTACTGTGTTCCTTGTGATTCCCAGTTGAAGAACAAATGGTTGTGTGAATCTCGTAGTTCTCCATTTTCAGTTCATCCTGGAAGTACTAATATATACAGAGACCATTGGGAGTATTACTTGTGGGATAGAATGAAAAGGGATATTGGAGAATTTACTATGAAATGATTGACATGTCAAGAGGTTAATTCTAATAGGCACATACTCAAGGGGTTGATTCCTCCTTTTCCTATGTCAGAGTGGAAATGGGAAAATATAACTGTGGACTTTTTTGTAGGACTACCAAAGACTTCTCGAAGTAACAATGCACTATGGGTAATTATTGATCGATTGAATAAATATGCACATTTTCTCCCTATTTGAGATACAATGTATTTGGATCATATTTCTCAATTATACCTATAAGAGATTGTCATGTTACAAGGATTTCCTCTTTCCATTGTATCTGATTGGGATTGCAAGTTCCCTTATAACTTTTGGATGGGCCTTCAAAAGCCTTTGGACACAGAATTAAATTTCAGAACAAAATTTCATCTTTAATTAGATGCGAAACCAAAATGAATGATTCATACTTTATAGAATATGATTTGAGCTTATTAAATGGACTATAAGGGAAGTTGGGATAATCATTTTTTTTGATGATTTTTCTTATAATAATAGATTTCATTCTAGTATACAGATAACACATTTTGAGGCATTGTATGGGAAGCGGTGTAGAAATCTAGATTTTTGGGATGATGCCAGGGAAAGGAAGTTGATGGGACCAAAATTATTAAGGGAAGTTAATGAGAAAGTGAAGATGATCTATCAACATTTGAGGACAGCTTAGAGCAGGAATAAAAGAAATGCAGAAAATATGATGAAAGACTTTAATTTTGAAGTAGGTGATCATGTATTTCTTATAATATCACCATGTAATTGTGTTATGTATTTTGGTACGAAAGGAATGCTATGTCCCCAGTTTATTGGACCTTATAAAATTCAAGAAAAAAGTTGGACTAGTCACCTATCGAGTAGCTTTGCCTCTGAGTTTATCTTAGGTAAACAAGGTTTTTCATGTTCTGATGTTGAGAATGTATGTTCTAGATTCATCTCATGTCTTTTGTCCTGAAGTAGTTCAGCTGGAGGAGAACCATTCTTATGAAGAGAAACCAGTTCATATTATTGATCTAAGGGAACAAGTATTGCAGAATAAGGTAATCAACCAGGTAAATGTTTTGTGGAGAAACCACATAGTTGAAGAAGCAACATGGGAATTCAAAAATGGTATGAGAGAAAGTACCCTCACTTGTTTAATAAGTAAATAAAATTGCGAGGGAAAAATTTTCAAAAGGTTGGGATAAAGTAACACCCCAAGGTTTAAAAAAATAAATTGAAATTCATGAAACATTGTTTTACGTAGATAGTTATAACTATACATTAAACATAATTTTTCCACTTATATGTTTTGAATTTCAAAAAATGGCCATCTACAGTTGTGATCGGTATATTATTTTGAGTCTTATATAACCAACATGATTTTTTGGTGAATAGTAACATACCCTTATGAATAGTAGTATGAGCCAAATTAATAGTAAATTTTATTGTAATTTTATTTTCATAATTATTTAAGATAATGAAATCTTGATTAATTTCTCAATGTGATATAAAAGAAGTTATAGTTTTAAAATTCTTAATTTTTGAATAAAGTATGATTTTCTATAAAAACTAAATTAATAATATTAAAACCAATATTTTCAAAAAACGGAGTTAATTTTTGAATTCTAAACATCAAAAAGTTGTTAGGGCAGATTTTTGGTATTTTTCTGAAATTCATGAATTTTTTATGAATAGTGAAATACTGTAAAATATCATATATTCAAATTATCAGTTAAAAACACTATTTTTTACATCATGGGTGATGTAAGACCAATTGAATCAAACTCACAATCACTTATTACTATTTGGGGTCACATGAATCATTACTATTCATATTCTTGAACAAAACTATTAAATTAATTATTTAAATAATGTAAAATCCCTCCCCTCCCTCTTTTTCTAAAAATAAAAACACCATTCACGATGTACCGATTTACCAAAATCGTGGATGATGTGTTAGAAATTTTCATTACTTCCTTCAAATATGATCATTAAACCCTTTTAATGATTCATTCATAATGAAAAGTGTATCGTGTTACGTATTTTATGTTTTGGGGTGAACTTATATGCTTGAAATTAAATTATATAATGAAACAAGTTCATGATTATCGAAGAACAGACAAAAATAATCTAAACAAACAACATTAATATTTTATCTAATGATCCATCATAAAATATGATAAAAAAATGAATTATCGTATCATTACATATTATGGAATTATATTAATACCATTTCATTCTACTTTTTAAATTTAATTTCCATACAAAAATAAAATCAAATACTAACCGGCCATAGAAATCATGTAAATAACGCAACTAAAACAATAGAAGGAACAAAAATAATAATAATGAAAGGTTGAAATGATGTTATGAAATGATCATATATGGTGTTATAAAGCGGAATATATTTCTATAATATATTAATAACTATTTTAACCATTATATAGGAGGTTTAAACAAGTTTTAATTAAGAAAAACCCGAGTCATGGGAATTATTAACCCAAATTCCTTTCTTTTGGTTAACCTTCTACTTCATTAATTATTCCATTTTAATATAATTTATGTGATTATTTTTTGTCTATATTATGTTGTATAATGAGTATTTATAGTTTATATAAATCTTAATTTCATTCAATTAATTATCATATCAATTATATGTTATTTATAAGCAGCTTTCCTTTTGAAATCCTCTTTTAAAATTCTGTTTTTCAAAAATTCAAAAACAGTGTTTTTATGAAATTATTATTATTGTATGACTATGTTTTGGTTCTTTAGAATTGTTTATGATGAAGGGTGGTACATATATCTCCCTCAAAGTTATTGGGTGTGTGTAATTTGGAGGTCAATCATAGGGTTACTCCAAGTATAACTTTGATGGTTACACAATAAGGTAGCCGTGAGGGTTACATTGTAAGGTAACCATGGGGGTTAGAAATTATAACGTAGTTGATACAGTTATAATATTATATAATTAATTCCCCAAGATACATTTATGGTTATATGTATATTATATATGTTTTGTGTAAGTCTCATGGAAATATCTTGTTTTACAAAGTAAGTTTATATGGTTTACAAGTATGTCTTGTTTTTTCAAAATGATTTCATACATTACAAGTATCCATGGAATAAAGTTTTATTCACATATTTTTATATCCATTTCTATGAATTTTTTCCCTTAAAAAGTTTTTAAATGATTTTCACAGGTTATAATGATGTGTAATACAAATAAGGAAGCCAATTTAAATGTTTAGAAGATTTTTCAAAGAAAAAATGTTTTATTTAAAAAGATTTATATTTGGAAGAAATTGATACTATTTTTTTGGTAACTTATCTATATGAATGTGTAATTTTATTTATGTATTATAACCGAATTATCTAAAAATCTAAATGTGAAAATATCCTCAATATGAAAGGAACAGCGTTCTTCAGTAAAATTCAAAATTATGTAAAGCAATAAGGTTTGGTCCATATAGGAAGTTTTAGATCAAATGAAATCCAAAAGGGGCAAAATATAATAGGTTAAAAATTAAAAAAGGGAAAATTTTAATGTTAACTCAATAGGGGAATACTACGAACCTAATAGGGTACCTTATCCTCTTTTAGTCTCAATAGCTTCCCAATGTTATCAGTAAAAAAGGAATATAAGTTAAACCCCTTATCAGTAAACATGATACCCCATCTCATCTATTAAAATTCAATTCTGGTTAAAAATCACCCAAAATTTCATTCTAACAACTAAAAATTCAATATTGCATCCCAAATTGAAGAATGGACCCTCAATAATGTTTGAAACTCTTAAAAGACCCATTCATTCAATGATCATTTACTCTAAAAATACCTTTAAATGGTTCCATAAGGAAACATGCATTAAAATTATCCACACCATAAAAATTTTCATTCCTAAAAATTTGAATTGTCCATTCATTCATATTTCCTATGTCCATAATAATATAGAGTAATATCTAATCCAACCAGCCATGATGTATCCAAGTGATCAATTCAAAACTCATGAATCCAACCTAAACCATCCAAAAGCACATAATTCTGTTACTCCCATAGCATACAAACCACTAAAAATTTTATATTATCAAAAAACATCTACAAATATATAAAATACCACATCCAAAATCAATATAGATTATAATATTGATTTTTTTACCACAAACACTAACATACATCCTGAATGATTACCTAAGACCCCAAAATTCTATTAATAAAAAGCGTAAAAACCATTACCAAACTCACCATCAATATGTAAATACATAATCCCAAATGACTATCTAGTCTCAAAAAGGAAACATACTAAATTGATATATATCCTAATACCTAAAAGAAAATCCAAACATAACCACTAAGGAAGACTCTTGAAAATTACCCAAATCCCAATATAAACTACTAAATCAATAAAAATCCCTGATAACCACAAATTTTTGTAATTTATGTATTTGCAAGATTCTTTAATTTATAACGACATAATTAATTAAGTATTCCCTCTCCCATGTAGCTGCACACCATAAGGACTATCATCGACTTCCCAGGCCATACTCACACCACCACTAGATTTAATCTATTTAAGGTCTACACTTAATGAAATAGTTTTAACCAAGAAATTAATGTAGTTTTTAAACAAAAAATCCATTACATTTCTAAAATAATACATTATAAAAAAACAATTTATGATATGGAAAATTATTGAGAATGACCATTTTTGTTTTTACATTAAAAAATTACCATTTCCAACACCCCTTGTGTTCCTAAAGCATCATATTTTTTGGTTATTATTTAAAAACTAATTCTTTAATTTTTTTATAAAATATTACCATTTCAAACATATCATAACTTTAAAACCCCTTTTTAATTTATAAGATGATACATTAAAACATTTATTCTTAGTTTTAAAACACCAATAGGTTTTATAAAATTACTCATGTTATTTTATAAAAAAATGGATCATTCATTAAAATAAAACCTAATAATCAGAAAACTAACATTCTTAAAAAATTTAACGAATCAAGGGATGAGTGAAATCCTCATAAGAAAATAGTATAGACGTAAAAAATAAACATTCTCACTAATAATACATCTATCAAAATAAAATCACTTACGTGATTAAAAATAATATATTGATAGAAACAAAGAAATTTTCATAAAATAAAACCAATAGGAAGTGAAATGATTAATAAATAAATATTGATAGAAAAAAGATAAGACACTTAGTTATGATATTTTAATTAATACTAACTGTCAACAAATTTTTTTGAAATTATCACAATTGAGGAACCAAATGTTGATCCATATTAACTTGTCCCTCACCAATATATATATATATATGCACTGTATATTTTTTTTATTTTTGAGTTAATGTAAACCTATATATGATTCTTTTTGTAAGGTAAAAAATCAAAATCAAGCATCCAAATGACATGGAATCCTACAGGTTCCTACCTAGTGATTCCTATCAATTTATATATCCATAATAGAGGTAGAATCTTGGTAAATTCCTATATTCACGTCTAATTTTTCATCCCACTCTACCCAGTAAAAGTATGAGAAATCCTCACCCTAACCTATAGTTTTTAGACCACATACCCAAACAAACCAGGTAAATCCGGTTTCTACTATATCCATGTTGGCCATTCCTGCACAAAGGGTACCACAACGAGTCACAAAATCCAATTTATTATTTAAATCATGAAATATTAAATCCTAGTTAATATTCAAGACATATATCTAATACTATTTAGTAATGAACATGACATAATTACACAAATAAAACTGGTTTAGGCCACTAAAAGAACTCAGGAACAACTCTTAGACACTAAAGGTTGGAATAAATATAAAGGGTTCTGAATCACATAGGTTGGAGGTAGTTTTCTCCCTTAATGAATTAGAGGAAACAATGCATGGATTTCTGAAAATCTGACCTGACCCTTTGGGTCATATAGAAAAATGACGAAACACATTTCAAATCTCCAAGGGTGAACATGATGAGGCAACCAAAAGAAACACATGATGAAATAACTATATGGAACATGTACCCATAAAAAACTATTCCAAAACTCACATAAAGTACATAAATTTTTTTGAATAAACCAACATAACCTATGTAAAAATGTTGACAACCAAGAATGGATTAAGGAGACTGAGTGTGAAGAACCATGTGTGAAAACATGACAAGAACAGCTATGTTCATCCCTTAATGAATCTTCTCTATATACTACAAGAGACCCCAAAAGAATCTATGCATGCAATAAAATTATATAACCCCAAACGATAACCATTTCATGAACATTCCACAATGAACATGGAACCTAAAATGTTATAAATAATGTTCTATATACAATTAGGTTCCTAGGTAGGGCGTGAGGTGACCTAAGCACTATATATAAAAATATTATATCATTTTAGATAAATATTTAATACATCTCACAATAATACACACCATATAACCATAAAGGTTTAGTGTATTTGAATACTAGATACATAATCAACACATTTCATGAAATATCTTCATCATATCCTATAACATTATTATCACATAATACTCTTCTTAGACATACCCAACTTAAAACCTTTATTCATAACCAGAGGAAAGAGAAATATAATAAAGAGTGAAATCAGATTCTTGGTATGATTAAATATGAGAGATAAAAATCGATCATAATATGTGATTATAATATAAGTATAAATGTATAAATACATTATCTTATCTTATGAAAACATACTAAATATGTTATTGACCATAAATCATAAGTCACAACAACATGCATTTTAATAACAAAACAAATTAGTCATAAGAGTGAACAATCATCATAAATAAATCACGAGACATTAAATTATAACATAAAAGAGGAATAATTCAATGGTATATACATAAGAAAATGAAATCATTTACTTAGTCATGAATCAATTATAAGACTATCATAGTGGACATAGTCCCACAATGGATTGGGTTCACTCCCAATTCCAATCATTTCCTTAGTAAAGGCTCACTACCAAGGCTATCATATGGGATAAAGTCTCTTAATAAATTAGGATAACTTTCCATTTTAGTTCCTATTATGTCACAAGAGGTAAATCTTTACCCTATAAATTTGAGGGTTATATAATTCTAAGCCCACACATTACATAATAAAAACCATATATATTTTTTCCACAAGATCATAAAAAATCATTAATTTATAATAGAATAACCTATGTAAAATAAACATGTTTCATAAATATTTCATCATCACATAATTATATTCCATATAGAGAAAGGAAGTGCATGGTATCATAAAAAATTAATTATTTTCATCATAGCTTAATTAACCTATGGGAAAGAAATGAGTTACTTGAAATCATCCTTAAAACAACATCATTAAAAACGATCCAAAAAAAGGATGATATGATAAGTGCATATTACTAGTGAAGTATAACAATTATTAAAGGATGTTGAAATAGATGAAAATATATTTTATAAAATCATTTAGAAAACACTTTGAAAATTAATAGAACACATCCATTTTGTTTGGGTTAAATGTAAAAATAAAATTAATAGAAAAATGAGAATGTGATTAATTTATAAAACCATTTAAGATTATAAAGTAATTTTAATGATGAATAAATGTTCTAATTGTTATAAAATACATTTATGTTATATATGTTAAAATAGAACAGTGTTTTCAAAGTTTTGTAAAAATTTAGATGTGAGCTATATAAAAATTCATTGAAAATAATTATTTTAATCATTTTTAAATAAAGTAAATGTTAGCGGAAAAGAAAATTTTATAACATTTATGTATATATAAACACATCAATAAAACAAATTAATGAATATTTCCATTGAGGAGAAATATTCTTGACCAAAAGAGAAATAGGTTCTACTTTTACTAAAAATATATTTTATATCCTTTTGAGTATAAAAGATAGGAAAAATGGTAATAATATATGAAAAAAATAAGAAATAACCATAATAAATGAAAATAAATGTTTTTTAAGAAATAATTAATATAAAATTTTCTATAATAGAAATTGAAACATAAATAATCTTCATAAAATGAGATTATAACATAAACCCTTACATCATGTCATGAATTCAATTAAATATTATCTTACCATATTATATAATAAATTCATATTTGTTATAAATTTATAATATAAAAATATTTAAACATATGTTTAAACATATCTATATTTTATAATTTCCAATTACCTATTTATTAAAAATTTCTCATTATAATCAGCATGGGTGTTAACTGTTTAGTTTCTCATACACGCTTCGGTTTGCCTATTCCAATACCTTCACCTTGTTCATGGTTTCATCATATCCAGAATATTATTAATTGAATAAATATAATATTTAATCCTTATATACACTTTTATAACCATTTATAATTTTTGGTTGTGAAAATTTAATTACATCACATCAATGAGGCAATAGTCCATACACACACATGCAATGTTTTTAGTTTCCTATGGACGAAAAAAGAATGGAAAATAGAAATTGAACATTAAAAAAATCATCATTATGTCATATATATCATATATATTTATTAAATATGTCATTATGAACATCCATATAAATCAGATATGAAAACATAATTACATAGATTCATCGAGGTGGTAGTCCACACATATAAATGAGCAATGTAATAGTTTTCCAACAGATTGGAATGTTGGAAGTTAAAAACTATGTTATCTTTAAAGAATCATAATAATATTATGAAAATAATATATATCTATTAAATCCATTTATAAAACCATCCATGATAGGTAGTCAGGAAAAATAAAATGTATTTCTTTATGGAGATGGTAGTCCGTATGTACACATGAGAAACATTTTTATTTTACATTAGATATAAACAATATAGAGAATGGATGTAACATTAACATAAGAACATATTAGTATATTAAATTTACTTATTTCATCATGTTAAGAATGTTATATAATTTTTAGTGGAGGTTAATGTGTTAGGATCCCTTTGGGATGACCACACTAAGAGGGTGTGAATCAATGTGGGATGATTGTTTATCAATTTAAATTTTTTATCCCATTTTATTACTTTTTAATTATTTAGTTAATGGTTCTATTCTCCTTTCCACATTTGGTTTGAAAAAATGTAAAAACAAATAAGTCAAAAAAGAACAATGGGATTTTTAATGAGGTTCACCTCCAAAGAGGATGACTACGTCCCCAATGTGTGATGGTTATTATCTCACTCACACACAACTTAAATTTTATTATCAATAAAAACACAATTAAGTGTATGTACATTTTCTCATTTCCTTGGAATCAAATAAGTATGATGAAATCATTGAATTTTTATCACAAATGAATGATGTCATCATACTCCTCTTGATGTGATCAATAGTATAATACAAGTCTTCTTTGAATACACCAATTAATCTAGTCAAATTTCTCTAAATAATGTATTCAAATAGATAACTCTATTTCATAGTAATCAAAAGGTTTGTAACAGAAATGAATCAATATAATAAGATGACACTTATTCTTATTCATCCAAAATGTTATGAATATATTGTAGGATGGTAATCTCAAAATTAATCTGACCCAAATAACTATAAACTAAATTTTTATTGTCCAATATCTTATTCTTCTTGTGATCTTCGATACAAAATATATATTATATAATTATAGTTTTACTTTCTATCTCCAAGATACATAATATCAATACTTGAATATTGTATCAGATTCTTCTTTTTTTATTCATTGAGTACTATTTATGAATATGTAGTGGGTATTTCAATGTGCCAATAACCCCTACTCTTTTATTTGGTTTTACCTTCCAAATAATTAAATTTTTTCAACTAAAATACGCAGGGTGAATTGCATTAGTGTTATTTATTAAACTTTTTCACCATTTGTAATCAATACCCCACTACCACATAGATTTTATCTTATTATATTCTTTTAAATAATATATATGGATTCTCAAAATTTTACACATAAAAGTTTGAATGTGGGATCTTATTCTTTTTTACTCAACTACAAGAACATTATTTTTCTCTTCTCAAAACAATGGAGACGATTGGTTTCTGTCTTAAAAAAATCTTGATTACTTTTTTTATCTTACTATCCTCCACATAAAAAATCTTATTTTAGAACCTCTTCACACTAATGATAGGGTGGGACTTCTCCTTTATGAAACTGAGTGGATCATGGTTGCTTTATTTTTTTCTCTAAAAAATGAGATCTCTCATTGCGTTCAGTAGTGGCCATCAACACAGTTTAATCAGTATTTATATACGAGTTTCACCATGTACGGACATTTTTAAATGAAACATGTCTCATAAAAGTGGTGAGTCAATATATATTTTAAAACTCCACACAATATACTACATCTAGGTTTTTATAAACCCCCAAAA
The DNA here is from genome assembly GCA_963277665.1 of Viscum album. Lineage (NCBI taxonomy): Eukaryota > Viridiplantae > Streptophyta > Magnoliopsida > Santalales > Viscaceae > Viscum > Viscum album. The sequence continues at coordinate 1,340,742,197 of OY728129.1, read as the reverse complement.
TATCTCTATATATGTCAAATATTATGACATAAAAAATCATTGTGTATCTTCTTACACAGTGACATAAAGATATTTAATATCCCAGAGAAGGCTTCACAATTAAAAATTTATTCATGAAACTCCTCAATGTTCCATTCACTTCATTATTATTTTGATCTCAATAGAATAAATTATTTAAATAAACAAATGCATCCAAAAAGGATATTTTATTCTTAGTGCCACGGTGATCAAACATGCCTCATTGTTTAAGATTTATCACCAGAGAAAATTTGGATTGTGGAAATCAATGATGAAAAAACATCGATTTTTTTGAACAGTTATGTAAACATCGCATGGAGGAAAACCTAGATGAGGTTAAAGATGAAGGCATGAAAGTGATAATATGAATGAGATTTATTTTTTTGGTAAAATTTTTTATAAACTTATTTTTATGAGGTGGTTTAAAAATGGATACATTTATACCATCCAACATCACATTTTTTCTTAGATGTCCTTCAAAAAGTAATTCTCAACTTAATGCACACAGTTTCTTTGTGAATTCACTTTAATACTCAATAAAAATGTTTGGGAACACTAACAAACTTCAAATATGTTCTTCATTACCAAATTCATATCGACATCAAGAAATCTATCACTTAATTATTTATTGACAATGAATAAAACACAAATAGAATATTGGATCTACAATATAACCCTTTGTAATTATTGTCAATACCAATGTAGAAAATGGTATGTTAATATGGTCTCTTCAATTATTCTATCATTTTTTCATCTTCTTCTCTACCCATTATTAATAACCAATATGAGTTACATGAGAGATGATGATATCTTTTCTTTGTTAAGTAAAATGATAAAATTATTCCACTCCAAGTCTACTTTGGCTAACCCAATGTAAAAAATAAAAGGGGTTAATTTGGACATCGCTGATGTGAATTATCAATTAAAAATATGATACGAACTCATATAACACATCTTGTTTCTTTCTTTAGAAACAATTATATTATTTATAGGTTTATTGAAATTAGTTGATATTAATTGATATAATTTAAGTGGAAATTTTCTAATACCACTTTTAAAAAAACTTATCGTGAAACGTTCAACATGATATTCATATACTCATCTCAACATACAGATTAAAAACATTAAATTATAACGGGTACGCCATTTTAATGAAATTAGTCATGGAACTTATTCATGATTTTTTTGTCTTAGTTATTAATTAACATAAGTTATCCCCCTTAAGAAAAAAATCATTTTAATATTTTTGAAATATTATAGGATAGTATACCCACAGACAACATCAATGATTTCTTGAATAAGTACCTTCCCGAGATATCAAATATGGATGAAATATAATCTATGAGAACTTTTTTTGATACTCTCCCTCAAGGTACAATCTCAAGAATCACTTAAAAATATGGATATTTTCATTAATTAATATTCTCTATACCATTTATTTTGAATACCTATTTTTGTGATCTCATACATGATGGTGGATTTAATTTTGTAGGTTAGTTATGATAACTTGATCATCTTCATCAAGGTAAATCGATAATATTTTCCAAAAAATAATATTGGGATATTAGTAGATAGATCAAATCAATATAGAGTTTCTATTAAGATTGTAATAAATATTACATCTTATTGATATGATAATATTCAACATAGTTCTCCACCTAAATATGTGAATCACATATAATTCCATAAATGTTATGAGAAAACACAAATTAGTTGGGAATATAGAGGAATATATATTTTTTCAATGAGATCAACAAAGATGAGAATTGATTCTCAACTATAGAACTCATTTATTTTCTACTCTACTTGAGGGTAAAATCTCTATGCTATCTTTTTTTTAATTTCATGAATGTTTTTATTACCATGGTATCTTCACATTTTTTGTGAAAACTTTGCGTAGAATTTTAACTTTCACATTGGATATTATGGAACATTAATCACTTGGTGATTTTTTATTCTTTTTTCACATATCCTATTGAGTTGGAGTTGTGAACAAACAATTATATGAGATGTTTTTAGCCTTCTCACACCTTCCACAATGAACTAATGAGGTTTTCTGGTCATTATTCAGTGAAAAAATATCATTACATTTTATCTATTAATCATGAATATTTGGTATTTCCACATAGTTTATTTGGTGTGATCCTTCCAATTTTAGTCCTATTATTTCTCTATTGTATGCGTTTCTCCCTTTGTTGATTATGATTTCTTCCATTCATTATAAGGTCCATGGAATTCTTATAGTGATCAACAATGTGATCTATTCTCCCAAAGAAGAATAATATTATTCAATTTTGTGTAACAACTTCCTTGATCTTCTTGTTTTTTTGTTGAGAACCAATATTCTTCTAATTTTCACCTAATTTTGACCTAACTATCTTCTTTGTTTGGTTTTTGGGAATATTTGTCAATTTTTTATTTCCAAATATTTACTTCTCTATAATATAGAACTACTTTTATATTTACTTCTGAATTATTTTATTAAAATTCTAGAATGATTTATATTTTATTCCTCTTCACTATGATCACTTCCATTAAAAAACCATAGATATTCCCTAAATTTTTAAATATGTTTATAAGAGTAGGATTATTTATTTATTTATGTGGTTGTGCTTCATCATTGATTTTATCTCCCTTGATGTGGGATTTATTTTATTTTTTGAAATTGAAATATTATACCAGCAGTCTTATTACATGTGCCCAAATCTAATCCAAAACCATTATTATTCAACAAATATTGATTTCCCTTTTGAATATCATTCAATGTTGATTGGAATTCTGGTTATTTATATTTATTTTCACTCTCCATATAGAATTATTTAGGGGAACATCTTCTTTTAAACTTATCATTATTCACCAAAAATTTAGTGGTGGTCCCTCCATAATTCTTCTACATCCATTTTTTCATAGGTTTTGATTTTGAACATAAAATTTTCATAAGACCTAAGGTAGAATATATGTTATTATCCGAGGTGGATAAACCCTTCTCCTTTGGGAATTCATGGGATTGGAAATTAAATTATTTTAATCTATCCATTCCACAAGACAGATAAATTTATGGATAATATTCCTCCTTATAAGTTAGTTTTGCTGTAGCTCTTGTAGTGGAGAAAATTATTTCATATTTTTGTGAAAAATAATATTGAATATATGTAGAATTTAATATTTTAATTTCCAGATTAATAAATTTAATATTGAGGATATTCTTATTATAGTACACTTACTTCAATCTATCTTCACAATGTTTCTTTATCTTTATGACTTAGTCATCATGCCTTTTTTTCTTATACTATGTAAAATTGTAAATCTAAATGACCTTATTTTCATTCATTTCATATTAATAATTCTTAAAATTTATGATATTCTAATAATTTTCTTATAGTACCTATAAATTCTCTTCAGGCCTATTAAAGAGTTTATTTTTCTTATAGATTTCTTTAAATAAAATATTGCCAAATTTTTAACATGATTATTCTAGCACACTAATTCTTATACTTTTGGAATTACATTTTTTGGTGTGATCCACATATTTAATTATACTTTGTGTCAGTGAATTATATCTTTTCATATCTTCTTGTTCATGATAGTTGATATTATCATTCAGGATCATCTTCAAATATATACAATCATCATTTTTGGAGGATTGATCTTCTCCACTTGTTATTCATTATATTATTATAACATCCCAAAAAGATATATCTGATACTTCATCATCATCATCTTAGGTATAACGTTTTTTCATTTCTTTTGTAGTGGATAAAAATAAAAGATCTTTAACTTCCTTACATGTCTTTATTTATCAAAATTATATCATTGGGAAACTGATTCATTATTATCATTTCATAATAATAAATCATTATTTAACTTTCTTCAATATTTATTCCTTCCATTATATAAGGTGTTGGTTGAGATAGAGTTTTGATCTATAGTAGATAAAAATCCTCCATGTTTTTACTCCATTCTGAATTGAGAAGTGAAATCAAATCTTCTACAGGCTTCTAAACAGAGAATCCAATTAGAGGTGTGATATATCCCCATGATATCAATTTTTAGGATCAAATTGGGATGACCACATTGATAAGAGTGAATTGGTGTAGAATAAAAATTTATCACCAATATTTTATCCCCTTATTTATACCCTTTCCACTTATTCAATGAATGGTTATCTTATATTCATTACCTATTTTTACCGAAAATATTTGGGATCAATACCCTTTATTTAAAAATTAAAAATAAAAAATAAAACCCATTTTTTTTGTGTTAGGGGGAAAATCATTATATGTACAGAGCCAAAAAAATGCATGGAACAAAGGCCTTGAAGAGACCAAGGGCCCAAATAAAACATGGTCCAAAGGATTAGAGGCAGATAAAATTAAAAATTTTAAGGTCTCGAAAGACCATTGATATAAATACCATTCTAATAACATCTCAAAAATACCAAAATTCATATCCACATAACCCATAAATGGTTTCCACCAAACCCTAATATTTCGACCAATGGAGATTCACCTGTAGACCAAAGAAAGATTTCAGATACACAATTGGATGAAAACTAATGTTGAAGTTGAGACATGAATGGGTTGATAAAGGAGAATGGAATATAAGCCTTCCATGGAACAAGATATGTCACAACAAGTGCAGTTGAATGTTTGAGGACCAACATTTGTTTATAAGTGCAATAAAGGAATTACATACACATCTAAGGAGAAAATCAAACATGATACCCATAACCCATCCCAATTCCATCGTCACATCCCTATAACCACCAGATCCTAATGATCATTGATCATGAACCCCAATGCCACTCAACCACTGAAAAACACCACCCATCCCCCTATTGTAAATTTTATGCCATTATCTCACCCGCTGGCCACAAATTTGAGGTTATTGAACAGAACTGGGATTTTAACTAGTTTCACATGTAGTGTGGATGACTATTTCCTCATTGAATTGTGGTTTTTATATATCTCACAAATAAATTCTATTTTATTATCAATAAAATCATGAGAAATTATATAAACATGTACTTGTTTTACCATAACAAACTAGGAACCATACATACATTAACTTTAAATCATAACTGTAGGATGTTGATCTGCTCCTCTTGAAGTGATCATCAATTTAGAAAAAATATTCTTCAACTGAAAAACATTACACTGGTCGTCCTATTATGAATGAAAAAATCACATTCATACTTTTATTTTGAAATAAAAAAATGTATGTATCATAAATAAATCAATCTAGTAGGCTTCCACTTCTTCTTTTTATTCTTTATCCATAATTATATGAATATATTTTATACTAGTAATCTAAAAATTCCAATAACCCAAATGATAATCAACTAAATTTTGATTGACCACTATCTTATTATTATTGAAATGATAAATGAACAATATATATAATAGAATTATAGTATAGTTTTCTCACAGTTATATACAAAATATTAGTACTTGAATATTGGATTAAATGATTCTCTTTTCTTCTTTGAGTAATATTTATAAAATGGAATTATTATTTAAATGCCTCAATCAACCTTAATATTTTCCTTGGGTTTTCCCACTAAATTATTGAAATATTTTAATAAAACTATTTTAGGGTCATGGAATTCATGTTCTATATGAAATATTTATTGGTTATTTAATTAGGACCTCACTATTACATCGAGGCAATATTATTCTATTCATATAAATAGTATATAAGGATCCTTAAACTCCTTCATGTAGTGGTGTTTATGCATGGTCTTATTTAACTTCGAATAAATACAAGATCACAGATCTATTTTTTTAATATTAGAGCTCATATTTCTATGTCATCTCAAATACCTGATTGATTTGTGGTATCTTAGGGTCCCCTTCTCAAAAAAGTGTATATGTATAACCACTTCATTCAAATGAAAATGTTTGAATACTCCTTCATGAATCCTAGTATCTCACAATTACTTTTTTATTTCTATGAAAAATGGTAACTCTCATGTTTTTCAATTGTGTCTCTCAAATTAGGTACCTCATTATTTATAAATGAGGTTTAGTATCCTTGCTCATTTGGAAAATTTACAACGTTAGATAAAAGTGGAGAATTAATATCTTTTTTAAAACTCCAAAAAATATTTGGGGTAAAAGTTTATTTAAACCATTAAATATATCAACATATCACAAATATTATGATGAAAAAAAACCTGGTGTCTCTTCTTACATGATGTTATGAGTATATTAAATTTCTTAATAAAGGATTCACATAACTATATTTTTTCATGTAACACCTTGAAAGTTCACTCATTGTAAAATCATATCAACCTCAGTGGTAAATTTTTCTTTAAATAAACACATCCATGCAAGATATAGATTTCATGTATGTTATTGAGGTGATCGAAAATATCTCATTTTATTGGATTAATCACTATATATGACTGATATGAAGTATATCAATGATGGTTGGATGTTGGATATATCAAATAGTGGTGCAGATTTCGTACGGAGTAAAACATTTTTGTGGTTGAAGATGGAGGTGTGGAAATGATCAAAGGTTCGAGATTCATTTGATCAGGTATCTATGATATATTTTTTAAGGTGGGTAAAAATTACCCACATTGTTCCCATACCACATCGCATTTACACTTGGTTGTGCTCCAAATAATAAATTGATATAATTTAGCAACCTCTTGATCTAGCACTAGGCTCATCACCTAGACTCACCCACACATACATAACCATATAGGTTGCATGAAACTACTGTGTAGTCCACAGAGCCTTCACCCATGCTCCTTGTGCACATGATCTTCATGAATGTTTTTTTCTCCTTATATGTGATATCAAATCCCTCTATGTCACCATAACTAGTAGGCCTAGCTAGCTCTCCCGCGTGGTTAAGTCTGCTCCCACATGGGTGGGATTAATTTGGTTAAGATTTCCAAACATGGTTGGATAATTTTTTATTATTTGAATCCCAAAATATACATGGTAATAACCAAGTATGAAAATTTCAAGGTAACTAAAATTCCATCTTTATAATGATTCACCATGATAAAATATACATATATTTTGCATGGATGTAATTTTTTAGCTTCTCTCCATATAAATATATTTGTAGGATGTCAAAGACAATTTGTGGATAGAACTTAAATAATCATCACTGTTATAGAAAATGTTACATTCCATACCATAATAAAACTTTTCCTTGACAATTATGACCAATTTAACCAACATTACACTTAAATCCACTTAATCCAAAAATATAACATGTGGCCTTAGAATGTCCATCGATGGAAATTATTATAAGATTAAAATACTTCAAATATATATTTTATAAATATAAAATATATATTATAAGAATATTATTTGTATGTACCAAAAAAATTCTAATCTTCTTTAATAAACCACTGAGATTCAAAAATTAATTCTTAACTTAATGCACAATGTTACTTGGGAACTTCACTTCAATATTTAAAAAACATGTTTGGGAATACTAATGAACTTAAATGATACTATTATTTACTAAATTCATGTTAAAATCAAGCTATTAAACACTTTATTACTTATCTACAAAAAGTAAAATACATAGAAAAAGTAGGATCATCATAAAGAGGAATGAAACTTGAAATAGATTGGTAATGACAATTACATCTTCTTTAAGAACCTTCTATTAGATTTACCTCAGGCCTTCTTAAGCTATTATTTCGGTGATAATAGAACCTCTAGGTATTAGGGAGTATAGTTTGGAAGGTATTTGGGTAGGAATTGGCATATCTATAATTCCAAATTGGTGTAGAGATGTTATAGAAGGATGTTCCCTTTTATAAGTGAGGTAGGTAGAAAAATTTTAAATACTTGAAACTTCATTATATAATATATGTATTACTCAGTTAGAGTGGTTCCAAATTATAATAGTTTGAAATATAATAATGTTAATGTCAGAATCCAATCTAAAAATTTTATTTACATAAGTTTTTTGTGTCATTTTAAACCTCATATCATAATTTTTCTCCCATTTAAACCCTTTTAACCCTTATAATGGTATGAATATTTTTATCATAGTAACTATTCATTATGGATAAAAATTAATTTCAAATTGTTCTATAATATTATATATACCAATCAATAATATGGAATCCATATTATAATATTAAAATCCTATATGCGGCATAATTTAATTCTAATATCCTCACACAAAACTCATAAGAACTGTTTTTTGAAAAAATATATTTTAAGAATAAAAATGATTTAATTCAAAATACTTTCCTAGTAAAAACAATTAAATGAAATTTAATATATTTAATTTAATATATTATATAAACATTTCATTAAAGTAATTCATAAATAGTGATGAATTCAATTTATTAATATTAAGTTCCTTGTGCACAATAAAAGTAGTTTTCTGATGAATATCCATTTTTAAGTTCAAATGCTTTTATATTCATTTCTAACCAAATAAAAATCAATATATAAATGACTATTCCATTGGTTATATACATTAAAAATATATTTAATCATTTATAATTAGTTTTGGATATATTCAATTTATATATGAATACCTCATATGTGGAAAATACAGTTATGGAATAAATAGGTCATATATGGTATTATTATTATAATTAAAATTGACTAATTAATTCCTAATAATTAATAAATAAATTTATATTATTTAAAATATTCTTAAAAATATTTTATAGAGTGGTTACTCATATTCATACCCATTAATTTGATTGATATGTTATAACCAACACTTTAAATAATAAAAATATATGATTGTTCTTATAAGATTGATATTGCATGTAAAGAAATATATCGATAAATTAAAACTTATTTAAATAGAAAATATATATTATAAAATCTTGGAGTGTTATAGTGATCATAGTCATACTTTTTAGGGAACCAACAATGAACATGAACTGAACCACAAAAAAATCAGTTTATTCCTAAACATGTCTACTCATTTACATAAGTAGAAGAAAATAATTTTATAGATAAATGAAAAATAAAGCATGGAGAGGATAGAAAAATGTAAATAATAAATAAATTGGAAACTATGTTTAGTAACTTCCTATAGCGAGATTATATTTACCTGAACTCACCAGAACATACCTACTTCGGGAAAGGTTGGTATCGATGTCAGGTAGGAGGTAGGGAAATATTGTAACCCAACCCATCTTTGATGGGGTTAGGAAAATATTGTAGCCCATACCACCCATGTGCACTTATATATTTAATGCCTTTGACCATCCTATGGAAATGGTATGGTGTATAAAATGTTATTACCAATTCCTATCTTATATAATATGAGAATGGGTATGCTCAGTGAGGGATCAACAACCCATTAACTATAAATTATATATACATCAATGGATATATACCTTTCTTTAATAGTTTATAATTATAAGAATATATACACACAAACCCCATTTATCATTTTGAAATATACCTAGAGATAATGTTGTTACCAAGTATAAATCATGTTTAACAACCATCATGACAATAAACATGAAAAGGTAGACATAATTTTTCATTCCATATAAGTTATCATATCAACCTGGCATAAAGTTTTTATATTATAATAATAAGGTAAAATTAATTCCAAATTAATATATTAGTTGAAATTCATGTACAAACATAATCATTAATCATAATAAGGGCGTCAAAAATACCCAATATAACCCATGTGGAGATCACCATTCTATGTTCCATTATCAATTTTACAAAAAAGGCTCTAGGTATATAAATAAGGTCACAAGTGTGCTCCAGGGAGAACTATGAAATGAAGTATTCAAAGCATTGGTCATATGCCATTCCCACATCGTTTATTCCTAAAGGAGGATAAAACATAGTCCAAAAGTTAGGTTTAAAAGATTTATTCAATTATAAGGATCTAAATAAAAAATATATTTCCAATTGGAATTATTTTTAATTGAGTTAACCACAGTCAAAATGAATCATAAACAAAAATAAATGTTTTAAACCCTTTAAATTGAAAATTTAAATGAAAAAAATTCCAAAAATATAAATAATAGTTAAAAAATATAAAAAAATTACTACTAATATTTATTATGTTATAGGAGTTATCTACACATTATTAAATACAAGGTTTCTTTAAATTGTAAAAGAGTTTAAGATTATAAAAGTCAAGGGGTTTTGTAATTCCAACTCACTAGTTGAAGAATAAAAGCATATATTGTACAAGGATTGTTAATTTTTGGTATAAATTAAATTGTTAATTACTGAATTTGTTTTCATAAAAAGACAACCAGGATTAAAAAGTATGAATTTTTATTAACTAGTCACTTTCTTCCACCTATCTAGAACTACATTTATCTCAAAAACGATGAAAATTTTAACATATTTAATTATAGATTGGTCAGTTACAACTTATCCAGGTCATGGTGAAATTAGGTGACCATTTTAAAATGTTATAATAGAGGTGAACCTAGATATATCTAAGTAATAGAAGATTGAGATACTCAAACTTGAGTATTAAGTTCATAACCAATTCAAAACCGGGAACCCATGAGGGCATGTCATGGTCAACTCTAGTTATGTAATACTACTCATAAAGCATATTAAAACATGTCATGACATGAAAACATCTATAGGAGATCATGAAAAGGAAAACAAAACCATGAAAGGATTCTAAATTCATAAAACTTGATAATTAAAGTGGATAAGCATGATAAACACACATTATTAATAAATTGGCATATAAAAATCACTGTAAACCAGGCATATTTTCAAAATTAAAACCCTATTAAATTCCATTTCGTTATAAATCCACCAAGAAAAAGTTTATAGAATGGATTGAAGTCCAACTAGTGATCTATTGAAATCTCAATTTCATTATCCGACATTTTATAGGAAAATATCATAAGAAAACATCTCTTCACACTTTCAACATAATATTTTTGGTTTTTTATTAATCATTGAAAAATCTAGTGGAAAGACTATTCCAAACATAGGCTATAAATTTACTAAACAATTTTAAACTTTCCTACCTTAAACATAAATGATATTTTATATCTGAAATTCACAAGAGAACATCTTTTTAGCATCCAAAAATTCCCTAAAACCCATTAGATATAATTCAATAAAATAGGAACTAAAATAAACATTCACCATAAATAAAGAACACAAAATTTAACCAGTAAAAAAATTCATTAACTAATACATAAACTTGAATCCCTATGTTATATAACAAATTCCTCATAAAATCTTAACCTATGTCCAAAGTTCCAAGGTTGAACATAACAATAGTTGCTTCATGTTAAAATAATAATAAATACGTAATAAGAGACCCATTTTGGTTCTCATAAATTAAATAAATGAGAATAATCTATATGATTTTGGGAAATTTAACCATGACTTAGTAAAATCAATGTAGTATATCCCAAATGAAATTGAAATAAAATATAGTATAAGAAGAGAGGAAGAAGAAGATAATATTGGGGGGGGGGGATCTGGCCTTTGAATCAACATGTAAACTCCCTTGGATTATGATTTAAATAACTACTAGGTGGGATAGAAGAAGGTTGAAAAAAATATCCATAAAATCCCATATTGGATAGATAAGGATGTCTGAGATCAAAGGAACCCCAAAGAAATCTGGTCAATCTCATCACAACCATAAACAAAGAAGTAGGGTATCATGAACATGAATAACCACAACCTATTTCCCTCCTCCTACCATTGATGATCCCACCATTAGCCACCTCAAAACACATACTTATAACATCTCACTTGAAAAAACCTGGGTTACTGGCCTATAACATGGTTATGTCACATCTCACCTAAAACACCTAGGCCATCGCCTAGTGCACTGACATACCTTTGACCATCACAACCTGTGCATATCTACTCTCTTATAAGAGAGATAGATAATGAGTGGGTAGCTAGCTAGCCATCCTCATCAAAGGGAAGTTTGAAAAAACACCCGTGTATAAAAATACAAGTGTCAAAACATAATGCTTGATATGGGAGGGTGAATATTGAAATCAAATGTAATATAAAAGTATATACATATATCTATAGAGAAGCATAAAAAATGGGTTCACAAAAAACTATAACCATATCACAACATCTCCACTTTCGTTTCCAACTCTAAATGCATAACACCACAAAAACCAGAAGTTGCACCTCGTACCACCAAACAATTCTATTATCCATCCCATTAATTTTATTATTTACCAAAAAACTATATTTAACCACCCAATCCATCATTTCTTTTTTTCATTAGTCATTTCCATCCAATCAACTAAACCAATCTCCATTAATTTCCATCATTATTAAATTATTATTCAATTACTACCGTATATTCTATCAGAACACAATCAAACATCACAAGAATCTCATTATTTCTATTGAACCATCACCTTACCGCCACAAAATCGCAACCAAAAGAACCGTCACCTCAACACCACAAATGTTAATCCAACAAAAATATCACCTTTTCTCTATAAAATCCCAAACAAATAAACTATCATCTTTCCACTCTAAAATCATGAACAAACAAACCATCACCTCACCACCCCAAAATCATGTCCAAATAAACCATCACATTACCACTTGAAAAGCATGACACAACAAACTACACATCACCCCAAACCACATAGGTACCACACATCACCACCCCACAAGAACAACCACACATCACAACATATAAAAGATCATTTTACATATTTGTCAAAGGTTATTTTATCACATTTTAGTTTATTTTTGGGGTGTTATCATACAAGACACATATCTTGGGGAAACCATTTCATTATCAAAATATAAGTGGTTATCAAATTTCCATTTATGGGTGATATCACAACAACATGAAATAAGGTCTTCATATTAGAAAAACTACAAGGAATACAAAAGAACCCAAAATCCTTGATTTTTAGTAGGGTATTTTATCCCATACAAACAAAACATCACAATAATGTCAAATCTATAAAAATCATGGAAATCACACCCCCTTCTCATTAAATTTTAATTAGTAAATTATTATTCATTAATTAATCTAGAACAGCCACCCCACATAGATAAAAATGAGAAAACTCCTCCCAAATGATACAAAAATGTGAGAAATGTGGGATCCCCTAACCCAAAGAAGCTATGCCAACATGCGGTGCACTTCTTGGTGAAGAAGAAATGATCGAAAACCATAACTGTACAAAAAACCCACAGATCAACCTACAATACACCAAGGGTTATCATAATCACATCCCAATTGAAAATCTAATCCCAAAAAACATCAACTCATTGAATCCCTAATATATTAATGAAAGAAAACCATGATGGAAGGAGAATCACTGACCATAGATCGCCAACAAACAACCACCAAAACCAATAGATCAAAGTATGGGAGAAGAGGGTTACACAATCATGAGGATGTACCTAACCTGATTAGATTGATTTAAAAAAGTATTATTAAACCTATTTTTTACCTGAATAATGAGTCATTTTTAAAAACAAAATTATTATTAACTGAACGGACAGATAATAATATATTATATTATTATTTTCATAAGAAATAATATTTCATTTTATTTATTATTTTAAAATCATGAAAATTATACTATTTTCATTTATTATAATTGTGTTTCTAGTTTTAAATAACAAATAGATAGGGATTTAGATAAAAAACATAAATGGATTGGTCTTTAGATCTTTTTTTAAAACTTGATTAATATAAGGATTTAAGAGAACTGTGAAAATTTTCTAATTTGAAATCTAAAAACGTAGCCTAAAAAATGATAGTAATGAATCATGTACACTTGTACCAGGATATATCTAATGAGATGAATAGTTAAAAATATTATTTTCTAGAGGTTATGTGATTTGAATCAACTTGAATAGTATATTTGGCCTACCTAGGGAAGATATTTTAAATTCTAAATTTCTAAAATGACTTAATAGAGGTTAGGTTAACCTTTATGTAATTTTCCTTATTATAGGGAAATTGAGGATGTGATTTTTATGATATTTCAAATGAAATTTCCACAATTTGAGTTATGGTTAGTAAATTGTTATGTTTTTTAGTTCCCCCAATAAGTGATTGTTGATTCATTTTGGTATGGTAGGGTGGATGAAATTAGTTTGATCCATGTGAAGCATTTTACGTTTTCATGTTTATTGTATATGATTTAATTTTTTAGTTTTTTATATGACCACTCAGTCAGATAAATGTACATGTACAAAATTTGTATAGGTGAGACCCTTAAGGTTATAAATGTGAGGTACATTTTGGTCGAGTGAGTTTATATTAAAAAAGTTGTTTATATATATATAAGTATTAAATGAGTGTCCAATAATTTTTAGAGGTAAATTTGTGATGTCAAGGGTAAGTAAAGGTATTTAATAAATACCCAATTTATAAGACATAATTCTTGGTTTGAATTTGTATTTAAATAAGTGTGTATTTAAAGTATGGTGAAATATTGATGGATGCAGCATTAGGTTCATAGATAATAACCATGAATGATAATTGATAATTTTGTTAAAATGGTAAAAAAAATTCAAAATGGGTTAATTTAGAAGTTAGGGTTATTTGAAAATGGTTGGTGTTAATGGGATACCTTGGGAGGGGTTGAATCAAGGAATGGAACTCGAATCCAATTTAATGCAATTAAAAATAATCACCATTTACTTCCTATTAATATAATGACCTCTTAATGTTTAGGTTCACTTTAATGCTCATTAATTGATTTCTTATGATCATTATCTCACATTAATTCAAAACTCCCTCACACATATCAATTTTTAAATGAGATACTATATTTTTTGTGTTCACCCAATGTGGGATATATCTAAGGTATGTGTCGGAGTTCATAATACTCTTACAGTTCATCTATAAACACATCGATACTTATAGATTTTGGATGAAAACACTATATAGGGGTGATTTACTATAAAAGTATGGATCACCCCCACTACAATATGAACTCACTAGTATAACATCATCATAAAAATATAAATAAGGTATGTATATGATAAGTACCACCCTTAGAATGGTATTTTGATAGATTTTAGTTTGCTTCCTCATATAAGAAAACCTACTATTGCTCCATCTAAAATATTCTATTACTTTCTTTTTATTAACTTAATTACATGGTAATGGATCCTTAGACTTCACTATGTATTCTTCTTTTTCTCTCAACATCATTATTCATTATAAGTTTTACCACATTCTTATCATTTTAATTTCTTTTCCATTTAACACACTTAACCAAAACCAACTATAATAGGATCTTCACATGTGTAAAAAATACTCAAATATTATTTACAATTATTCCATTATCCAACCCATAGAAGTATCAAACCTTCTATTTCTTTAAACCTGTGCATCACCATCATTAATCTTGACACTTTTAATTTTATTTTGGGCTATCATCAACATTGAAAATTATAAATCCATGATATCCATATCCAATCAACACCACAGAAGTCACATCCCAATCACAAAAATACTCCTTCTAATTTTGTGTTTATATTGAGATTGACCCCAAAAACCACCATCTAAAAGTACAAGGTATGATGACAAGCACCAGGTGTATAAATATCACATAGTGGGAGGTTTCACCCATTTTAGTTAAAAATAACTACACACAATCTCTAATTCAAATAACCCAAAAACATAATATAATTTAATTAAACACAAAATTAATGATATATCACTTGTAAAAAACATATAAAGAGAACAAAAAAAATGCAGTGATAATCTTCCGCATACTCAATAAAAAATTAAACTAAAAAAAACTTCTCCAACTCCAGCTAACCATTACACAATATAATCTAATTTAGCCAAATACAACCTATAAGTTGATATAAAATATATAAATGATAAAATTAGGGGTCAATATTTCAAATATCTTAGTAGGTTCCTCCCTAAAAACCCACATTCAAATATGGATAAATTATACTAATGCCTCAGTGAATGAAACAAAAAAAAAATAATACAACATATCTTAAAATCAAATCCATTAATCCTCTAAAACCTTAAATAAAATATCCTAAAATCAATAATAATAACTTTATTATAAATTAATCATAAAAAATAATAATAAAATTATTTCCCCATAACTCACTTCCCACCGAATCTTCCTCTGAGTGTATACAACATCCCTTAGAATATAACACCCCATGGGTAAATATGTCAGTGGAAAAAAATTTGAGAGGAGAATACAAGATGAAATATGAATAATATGAGAGATCACTAGATGGATGTAAAATAAAACATGGATGTTTTAGTACACCAAGAATCCAATATTGCATGGATTCCAGATGTCCCAAATCCAATTCAGGAAGTGTTCTCATAGGGAATGAAGATTTAAACATTAAAAATAATTGAATTAAAAAAATACAATGATATAATCACAATAAGAATAACATAGTTCACATATCCTTACTACCATGACTTCCCAGCCCCATTTATAACCATAATACATAACAAATTCATTTAATATGTTATATCACATTAATATTATACCAAGAAGGTTTCTACTACTAGTAGAAGAAATATATTTTGTGTCATGGTTTTCTAATAAGTTTTTCTGAAAGAAAAAATCATATATAGTGAAGGGAACAAGTTGGCCGACTTATTAGAATCTTGATTATCTTATGAACTCTCTATTATAACCTTCACTAGTACTCGGTCCCTCCCTCAATGAGTTCATGGATATTATTAGGGCTAATAATCTCAGGTTTCATTATTTTATCCCCCATTAGTTTTTGTGTATTTCATTTCCTATCACTGTATTTTTAAAAAAAATATTTACATTTGGTTAATTTGATTAAAAAATATAAATATATACATGGGAAGTAAATTAAAATTAATTATAAAATAATGGATGTTAAAATTATTTCCCATTAATTTTTAACATCTCTTATAAAAGAATCAGTGTCAAAATGTTTTTAAAAAATCAATACAAATGTGTTTCTCCTCATTTTTGTCACCCTATATTTTGAAACCATATATGTGTGACTTGTTACCGTGATACCCCTACATTCCAAATATATATTTTTATTTATTTTTTACTCTTTTCAAATAATTTCTCTTCTATAATTCATAATTTGTCTTACAGTATCTCCTAATATTTGTGTCTCCCTCTTTTATAAACCATAATCTGTGCGACTCACAATTGCGCTCCACCCATGATTCAATTCCACTGTTATGTTGATTTTATACTTCTTTTAGAATTATTTACTATTTATATTTCATTTTTTAAACTACTTACACTACCATAATCTTTATTTGAAAAACTGAAGATATATTCCACCCGTCATATTCGAGTTACATCATCCTCAGCTATAGACCCTAATCTCTATATTTTGTAAGTTATTTTTTTTATTTTTTTGATTAATTAACGATTTTTTAGTATTAAATTGAAATCAATAATTTTTTTTCAGCATATCCTTTTTAATAATAATTTTTAATGATTATTTAGAGGTTATAATCTGTTTGATTATAAATTGTTTGTGATGGTAAAATAAAGGTATAATTTTTTTGTTGTTGAAACTGTTTATATTTATATATTCTTTGAAATTATAATTTTGTTGAGGTTAAAATTGGTTCGATTTATAAAATGTTTCAATTATAAATTTTTCTTTAAAAATAATTATTGTTTTTTATAAATTTTTTTCTCGTAAAAATTCATTTTATATTATAAATTATTTTTTAGTTATAAATTGTATGTTATCAATTTATGTATGTTTATACATTTATATTATTATATATTTTTAATTTATATATTTATGTATATGTTTAAATGTTTATACTATTTAATATATTCATATATTTTATATGTGACTTTAGGTAATTAATAGATCATAATTGGATAAATGCATGAGGAACTAGTGACGAATATGAGAAATAGATTGGTAATTTCTTGTAAATTTCTAAATGAAATCATGAAAAAAAGTTCAAAATTTTCATCAATGCATAAAGTGTTTGAATATAAGAAAATTAAGATATAGAGGAATCAAAGAACATCTGATTTTATATGGTTTTAATCATAATTACACACACTGAATCTTGTATGGTGAAAAAACAAAGAAGTCAATATCTAATGATGATAATGATGTTCAGCCTGAGACAAGGGATCACCTTGGAGAATTAATTCATGGCATAGGTTTTGAAACCATTAAAAAATCACGTTTTGAATGATTTTATAATGATACTGATTAAACCACTATTCTCCGGATGCACTAAATTACTAGTGCTATCAAAATTTCTAAGATTAGTTAATTTGGAATAAATAAATGGTTGGAGTGATAAAAGATTCATTGAATTTATTTATCTTTTAAAAGATATACTTCTAGAAGGAAACATTCCTCTAGATTTAAATTACGAGGCACAAAAATATTATTCCCCATGAGATTGGGGTATAGAATGATACATTATTTTCCCAACAACTATGTGTTGTATATAAAGGAATATAAAATTTTATCTGAATGTTCTAAATGATGGACATCATGATATAAAATGGATGAAAAATAGAACTATGATTTATTCTTATTAACATGAACCATATATCATGATAAATAAATTTTGTATCTTCCAATAATTCCCCATTTTGAGCATCATTTTGAAAATTCAATTGATGAAAAATGACTAAGATGGTATATAGATGATTGCATCTATGATGGAAACTGACCTCACCCTACTGATTCAAAAAAGTGGAAGATATTTGATAATTTTTTTTACTAATTTGAAAAATGATGTTAGAAATATCAGAATGCGATTATGACCTAATAGAGTGAATCCATATCAGAGTTTCAGTATCGAACATATTTTGTGGCTTATTATATTGTTATTTGATCACTTTTTTCACAAATATGTATGATGATAAAATATTTTATGATGAGATTGATGATTTATTAGAAAATAAAAACATGGAAATGATATTTATGTTTTTCTATTACCGTTAATTTTTGTTTTTGAAATTTATATGGGAGAAATGTGTTATAGTTTTTTATGAATAAAACAAATATTATTTTCTTTTGCGTGCTATGATAATGTTAGCTATAAAAAACAATCCTACATAGATAAAAATATCTTAATATATTGTTATGAGATATAATTCTTTCCAAAATTGGGTGGAATAGACTTCATATCATCTATTTTAGAATGGAAGAAAGAAAATGTACATGTTAACTTAGAGATTGTTTTTATTCGACAATCCTTATCAAGGATTTAAAATAGCATTTAACAGTTTATAAAATTTCGATTTTCCCCAAAATAGTTGTCATATGAAGAATATTATGAGAGGGTCAAGAACATAAATGTCACATTTAAAATGAAAGGAAGTTCTAGTCATAAAAACATTTATGTAATAAATGGTCAATATTCTTTGAGATAACTTATTAGATATTTTTTTAGGTGAAAATACATTAAAGTTATGCATTTTTAGAAAAAACATGTGTTAGTTTTATTAGAAAATTTTTAGATAAAAAATGAATGAAAAAGTTGGATTTTATGAAATAGTAGACTTAATATCCATGGGAATAAATTTGGAGTTAGCTCTAAATATAATTGGAAATAAAACACATTTACCTCTATCTTGTCACACATTAAGAAATAATGAGGAGATAATTTTTTTTCTTTGTCTATATGGTATTAAAGTACCTAGTAATTTTTATTAAAATGCGAAAAATTTAGTTTCAATGAAGGATTTAAAGTCAATATGTATGAAATCTCATTAATAACATGTATTGATGAAATAGATACTACCAGTCATAATGCATGACATATTACCAATACCTACCATAAAGTGTATCATCAGGCTATGTTACTTTTTCAATTAAATATGTAGTAATGTAATAAATCCAAATTTATTTAATGTGGTGGAGAATTGATCTATCCTCATACTTTGTACACTAGAAATTTATTTTCCTCTATAAATTTTTAATATACTAGTTTATCTTATGATTCATTTCGTTTGAGAGATAAGAATATTTGGTTCTGTTTATTTATTTTGGATGTAACAATTTAAAATATTTAAGAAAATTTTAAGGGGTATGTTAAAAATCAACATAAAACAAAGGTAACTATTATTAAAAAATATATCATAATAGTTGATTGTGTTCTATACTAATTATTTATATGAGTTGGATCATGTGAATCCCTATATCTCAGTTTTTAATAGTTGATAGTGAAGGTAAAGGGATCCATGGCATAATGGTAAAGTTAATTCCATGTTATGAAGTGGAGTAGGGAAATTTATACATTTTGGACAGCATAGTTGAGGTTCAACCATATGTATCATCCAATATTTCTATATTGATAGTATGATATCAAAAAATAATTGAAATTTTGTAAAAGTATTATTATAAAAATACATTTGTTTCATAGTCTAAGGAGAAAGTCAAAAATGATTTATTTTCATTAGAAATAGTGAGATTTCTTGCAGAAGGGTCATGTGTTAATGTGATAACATGGTCTTGTTTTGGATTTTTGAGGATATATGGGAGATTTATTATACTAAATTTTATTACATGTGTTTAAGTGTAATTAGGGTGATAATAATAGTGGTCTAAAACATGATGATTGTGAATTTATAATAGATTACTTGAAAATATTTAAGTTCATTGTGGAATAATTTATCATGGCGATGCATGTAAAACAATTATTTTATGTTTTTGACCCCTAAAATGATTAGTGGACCATCATTTTGAAAGGAAAAGTAATTCATTTAGGGGATGAAATATTGATTTTCTCAGGGACTTATATGAGATATCTTTATCTATTACATGATTACCTAAGGATAATAATGTCTATGATGCAGACACAATAAATGAAATATGGAATGATCACATAAAAGGTATATGGAAAAACTTTTTGTTACTCCCCTAATTATTTTGGCAAATATTTATTTTCTTATTTTTTAAAAATTACGTATTCAAAAAATAAAAATTTTAAATTTTATTTTTAAACATATAGATGTTTATCACTTTTTTGATTGGTTTGTTAAAATTTATATTCATTAGTTTCTATTAAAAACATTTTAGTTGAAAATCCGGATATCATTTTTATTTAAATTTTCAAAGGTTAAAACACTTATTTAACTTTAATTTTAAAATATTTAGATAATGGTTAATTATTATGTTTTGAATTATTTTTTATATTTACCATTTATTCTTGTACATTTTTTGACTAATATGTTTTCGAACATTATTTTTTTAGTAAAACATTCCCTTGTAATGAAAATATTTTTCTTATGCCTAAAAACTATTTTATTCTTATAATATACATGTAAATAGAATTTCATTATGTTTATCTACTGAACAGACATACGTAGAAGTAATTGAATATTTACCAAGGAATTTGTACATTTTTTATATTAATATATCTTCAACAAATAAATTTTTTAACAAAATTAATCTTTTTGTTAAAATTATTTGCAGCATTACTCATTATACTCTTAGGGAAAAGTCTTATTCTTTTTCTCTTGAATGGATGATACCTGAAGCTGATATTTGTGGCATTACATATTTACCAAAATTTCTACATTATCATTGGGATCATATGATAGAAATAGAATTTTATTATAATAATAACCTAATATGACTGTATTCAAAGTAGGTAAGGATTTAAATGGACTTGAAGAGTCATTATAGATTTTTATTTTATATCCTTATTAGAGGAGCACAGAAAGTATGGTGAAATACTAACTATGGGAGTTCGTAATGGTAAAATATCTCAACTGATTTATTTTTTATGCAGTTTTAAAATATTATATATTTAACACGACTAATATTTAATCTCTTCAATTAGAGAAAACATTAATTTTTTAGAAAATGAAAGAAATTTAGAAGAGGAGAATCTATTTTTCAGAAATTAGATAGAGATATTTTAAAATAAAATTGATGAAAGTTTATGTTTTTAGGGATAGATAGAATGAAAACCCTTTCCTTAAGTATGTGTTTTTAAATATTTATATATGGGATAAATTTATCTCCATTTAGTTGGTTGAAGCCTTTCTGCTATGATAAGTATTGTATATAAAATAATATTTTAAAATTATTTGTTTATTAATCGATAACTTACTCATTTATTCTTGAGTAATAAGACTCTAGGAGATCTCAACAAGAGAACCTATTACAGAATGTATACCCTCAAACATTATCATGTGGATGATATCATTTTATATAGGACATAATGATTTCTAAAAAGATTGATTAATTAAGAGAAAAATACCATAGAATCTCTATAGAGGTCCATTTTAGAATTATATCCCCCACTAAATATAAAAAATATAAATATAGAGTGAATGGGAAAAGGGAATGTTTTTAGAGATCCATCAAGAGATGCATCTGTGAAAACTATAATAATTTTTTATAATTTTTCTTGAATATTATTATTTTTTAAATTCATTTAACTAATTTAATAGTTTAATATATCATTTTAGCATTCCATTAAAGATTAATTAATGTAGGGAAATGTTATCCTTGAGCATCAGATGGATATTATGGCTACTACTTTAGTAAAACATGAACATGTGGGATACATAAGAGGATATGAGGTGGGCATTAGTCTTAGAAAAGGTTATGGACATACTAACATGGAATTGATAGAGACATAATACAAGGGAGAAATAGATTCCTTTATTACTAAGCTATGAGAGATTAAATAGTCTATAGATGCCAAAATTAAATAATCTATATATGTTGTTTTTGTATAATATATGAGTCAGACATAGCCTTCCTACCTGGATCCTCAACCTCCCCATTCAGACCTTGTATTGTACTGTGATTTTCTTATCAGGGATCCCAAAGTACATACTATAATACATTAAATTTAAATAATTTGGGCGATTATGTACTTCATTAGCTTATGTATTAAGGTATTATAAGAAAAATGGTGTGTGATATTTTTAATCCCACTACTCTAATTCCATTAAATACTAACAAGGTGTCCAATGTTTGAAATAGTATTGCTCATTTTTTACTCAATCTAGCTTGTTCTATTCATCTTTTGACGAATGTGGTATGTGTTTTTTTAATTTTTATATCTAGTGGGTGGAGTTAGAAAAATTTATATAAATTCTGAATTCATATGCGTTATTCTATTCTATTAGTTTAATAATCTTAATTATTTTTTGTGCATGTTTCCGTAAATGATATTTGAAATTATAGGTTATGGAATTGGTTTAACAGTGTTCACCTATCAATAAAAAAATGAAGTAACATTAAATATGTGAAATTATAGGTAGAAAAATTTAATATTAATTAATAATTATTTTGTATTACATATATAATGTTTATTATTTTCAATGTGTTTTTTAATAGTTGTAGTTTCATAATAAAAAAGGAGTTGTTGAATGTGGTTATTATGTTTCAAAATTTCTTTCTATGATTATTTTGACTAGAATAATGATAAATGTTCATAAAATTTGTTTCATTAAAACTCTAATGTTTAAAAACAATATGTTCTAATGTATATTTTATAATATTAAATATTTTTTTAGTTTATTTATGATGTTAATTGAATAATTAAACTACCATTAATGTTTATTTATAATCTATTTTGTAGATATGATTAATTTTAGATGCACATTAAACTATTTCATATATCTTTATTTTTCTTATAGTTAAAGTTGAAACAAATAGTATTTTTTATCTTATTTTCTACCATATTATATTGTTTATTGTACTTTACAGGTTTTGGGTCTATGTATTTATAATGTTTAAATAAAATTAAAATGGTTTTATCTTTATCTTTTTTTAAAATTGATCTTAAAACCATTTTCTAGTAAACCTTTTATATAAACTGACATCAAAATATAATTTAAAGATTAGTTTGTAGATAAAATAACATTGAAATTTTGTTTTGACCTCAGTTTTTAATAACCAATGTAAAAAAAGTATGCTTTTTAATATTAGTTGGATCAATATTTATTTTTATCCATTATTAAAAATAAGTAACAAATTTTAAATGATTTCATTGCACTAATGTACCAATTTCACTACCAGTTTGAATTTACAATACATTAAAAAATTTTAATAACAAGATAATTTCTATGACCACATATCCTATCAATATAAGTGTTCCCTCCACTAAATATGATAACTACATTGTCCTTTCATTACAACTTCTCAAACCCCAATGATGCTTCGCCCATTCATCCTTTTAACATGATATCTAATAACCTCATCCTATATTGACATAAAAAGCATCATTGAAATACCACAACTAATCCCTATATTAGAATATAAAATACACCCACATACCTTTATAAATCTTTGAATACCACATTTCTATACTCACTAAGTATTAATCTACACATAATTTTTATAGAATGAGACATTAATTTACTTTTCTAATATAAAAATATAATTAAATATGGGATATGTGATACATTCATGAATATCCACCAAATGTATTTAGTTTCATACCACAATGATCAAATAAAAATATTTTTAATTAAAACAACATAGTAGGTACCTAAATCTTTAGTACACACTTTACCATAAAGACTATAAAAAATAGCTTTCTTGAATGAAATAAATTTAAAGGGATAAATATCTCCATGAAAAAGGTACACATAGAGTCTCCATTTACCAAATAATTTTCACTCACCATGACTTGGATATACCTTAAAAGTATTTCCTAATCTGATTATGTGCTGTTGAGAACCGCTTATTAGTATCAGGCTATGAATTTCATCCATTGTTAAATAAAAGACTATTGAAACCCTAAATAAATTTTTGGATCCTAAATAGACCTTATATAGGATTAAAAAACACCTAATAATATTAAAACCATATCTATGGATGTAACTCATTTTTTAAGCTTTGATAAAACATATTTTGATGCTAAAATAGACACACAAATCAAAAGATATATCCATTTTAACTTTTAGAATTTCTTATGAAGAATTACTGATTTGAAGTTGGGATACTAACATATTTTATGTTCTCTTAATATCACCAAGTGGTAATGAATATAATTAATGAAAAATATACCAAAGAGTTAATGTAATTTTAGTTTCTAAAAAATAAACCCGCACGAATGTGCATAACATGCACGCTCGAACAGAGGCACTATTAATGCTTAGAGATACCATCAACACTATGAGATTAAATTAAGGTATGTATAACCACCACTATAACAAAAATATTTTAATAGTTAGAAAAAATCATCTGAGAACCTTCACGATGGAACAAATTGGTGACTTTTTCTCTATCTTTTCCACTTTGGAACACTAACCGCTAGATATCCTAAAAATACATCCGAAAGTCAAATGATAAGGAAGATGATGATTTTTAGCCACTAAACTACAGGGAAAATCCTATCTATGTGATGGAGTAAATAATTCTTTGTTAACCACAAATATATTCACCTAAAAATTCATCTCATGACACACTTATGCACACCCAACACCTCAATGCACCCAATACTTTAGCAAATTCAACACTTCAGTGAAACTCCCTCTGGTTATTTTTCATCAATAAGACACTATATCACCAAGTATATAGATCTTAGAACCTAGAATCATCCTCACCCTGAGAATAGAGAACCTATCCTATTTTTAAAATAATTAATAGATCTTATATTTAGTAACATAAGATGACATTCACGTTGTACACTCATCCAATCCCCTAAAAATGGATATTATTGAGCTTGCTTCTTGGGAAAAATTATTAAACCCCAATTCTTGAGAATAACTCACACATAATATATCCATCATCAAATAGGAATATGTGAATTGATGTTTAATATGAAGGTCTACCATTGAGTATAAGTCCCATTCATATTTTTTTTCACCCCTCAAGTGTCTAATTACTAATTATCCAAAGTCACAAGAGTGTACATTCCTCAAGGGGTGGTTACTAACTATATAAAATTACTTGATCATAAATTACTCAAGTGGATAGTGTTGAGTCAAAGAATCAATTTTTCTAGGGATTTTAAAAACCACAACACACAAATTTTTTGGATTTTATTTAACCTTGTGTGTATTATTTTATTTTTTTGATTTCATTCTAAATTTATATTTATTTTAATTTTTACTAGACTAAAGCGAGTTTTATAGGTTATATGAACTTATTTATATGATATAATGGAATGATGAATGCAATTAGAAGATAGATATGGGTTCAATAGGTCATTTAGAGGTTCTTATTATGTATTTACAACCATACTTGGATAACATGAAATTGAAAAATCTGTTTTAGTTGTATTGATGACTACAAATATAACCTAAGGATTCATAGAATGGAAGTAGATTTTCAAAACACTACTAAAAGTGATCTTATTTTATTGAAGCTTGAATGTCTTCTTTCATTAGAGGGATCTTAATTTCCTATGTATTATGTACTAGTTCTAGGTAAAATATAACTCCATGTGTTGTTTTATTTTTTAATGATCTTAGTTTATATCATCGTATTTGTTATTATTTTGATCTTACATGATTTTAGAGATTCTGGGACTAAAAGTTGGTTTGTATGATCAGAATTATTGAGGTATTCTAGGGAGAGGAAAATATAACCCTTTCTATAGGTTTATATTTGATAAATATTAGGTTGTTTGAGAAAATTGAGTCTGATTAAGTTGATACAGGGCTTCCAAGTATAGGAATAGAAATAAATATTAAAAGGTCAACATCAAAGATGTTCCATGTGGACTTGGATACCTTATTTTAGTTTATGAACCACCTACCTCTTTTGTTTAAAAGTGAAGTGTTCCATGATTGGAATTTCATTTTTTAATAATATCCTTTATGGTATTTTTATTATCATCCAATACATGTTTTATTTTTAAATTACAATTTTATATTTTTTATATCAAAAATTGAAATATTTATAGTCCATTTAATTTCCACCACACATATACTTTGAAACATAGAT
This sequence comes from Viscum album, assembly GCA_963277665.1. Taxonomy (NCBI): domain Eukaryota; kingdom Viridiplantae; phylum Streptophyta; class Magnoliopsida; order Santalales; family Viscaceae; genus Viscum; species Viscum album. The sequence continues at coordinate 1,340,715,369 of OY728129.1, read as the reverse complement.
GTTAATCAGAACTTATTAAATTCTAAACAACTTAATTTATGATGAATAAATTTATATTTTTACTATGATATTGATCCAAGTTTGTAACTTCTGATCAACTAAAAATTTGAGTGGGAGAAAAGTTTCATGTTTCTCTAGTATTTCATTATCATCTATCTTTTTGGGGACATAATATGGTATCAATGAAAATCCCTACTAAGGATGATATTAAACTTATTTTATAAATTTTTACTAAAATTTATCTTAATTATAAAAATTGTGTTTTACCATTAAGATTACTTTTTTTATATGGTAGGACTTTTGGTTATAAATCTTATGAATTTGAGCCCTATAAGACCCCCTAGTTTTGCTGGAGCAGATTATGAGTATTGGAATGATAGGGTAAGGAATTTTGTTATCAATAATTGTGTGGTTAACACTATTATGATAATTAGAAATTATAAAGTTTCATATAAATATATTTTTTATTTTACTCATGAAGAGAATATTGACTATCAGGAGAATTATAATGTCTAAATACATTAATGTGTTCAATGAATAGAAACATTTATAGTCAAATTTATCCATATAAAATTGTGAATAGAATATAGAAAATGATAAAAGATACTCACTTTGGGTCTTCTATGATTTTTTAAATTTAATGGGTGATGTTGAAATCTGAATATCACACCTTCATTGTTATCCATATTGAGAATTTAGTGAAAATTCATCAATGATTTATGGTGATAGTCAGTAGATTACATCCTCTAGATACATAATAGTTAACATATGTTTACCTTGTTGAGAATATTGTAAGAATTTTTCTAAAGGAATATGAATCTAATAAGATAGATCCTGATGACACTAATACTCATACTAATCTTAGAATTTATGAAATCATTGGTACATTCATATAGAATGAGAATCTACTGAGAAAATATAATTAGTAGGAGGAAATAATGAATGGAATTGATTTTTCTTAAACTTTTGATGTCTACCGTCTGATGACACTTTTTTAAATCTAATACCATAAATAAAAAGTGTAAATATCAGTTTAATGAAATAAATCCATATGATAGTGAAGGATAGATTGCATAAATTGAAAAATATATGAATATAATCATAAGAAAGAATAATTTCTATTATGATAAAAGGAAAAAAATGGAAAATTTTGAGAAGAAAGATACTTATTAAGATATATATTCCAAATAAATGAAACAAGGTTATATCATTATAGATTTAACCATATTGAAAAATAAGAACAAATATCTAAAATTTAAGAACAAAAGGAAATCCTTCCAGAATACTAATGACACCTAGTTTGATAGAGAGGATCTATCATCAATATTGATTCTAGTAGCGATGGATGTGAAAATATTACGAGATTTTTATTCTATTGTATATTGAAATAATATATGATTTTTTTTTCAACGTACATCATGATAATCACAGATAAATGTTTTTAGATTTTAACTTTACATTTAAATTACTTGATGAAAATAGTTCAACTTTATTGGTAGATGAATATGGAATTCCAAAATTTAATGAAATAACTAGATATGTAATTTTTGGATAAAAATAATAAAAATATAATTAAATAAACTTATTTTTCAGAGGATGATGTAGTTAAAACTGATTATACGATAATAATACTTACAAAAAAGATGAAAAAAATCAACTATCAAGAAAATTTTTAATTTAAATTTTGTTTCAACTTCTAATAATTGAAAATTAGTGTTTACACTAAAATCCAAAGTCTAGAGTCGAGAGAAGTTGTTATAAAACATTATTTCTGGTTGATATAATTTTTATATAGTCTTAATTTCTAGGATTTTTCATGTATTATTTTTAAATAATTTATGGAATTATTTTGAGACCACGCTTTTTGACGACATGTGATTTCAGGGCCCAAATTGCCCAAAATAAATGTTTGAAATAAATTAAACTTTTAAACAGTTCATGCGATTTGTTATTCTAAAAAATTGGAATAAATTTTAAATGGGATCCTAGATCAGAAATATTAGGTCATCATTGCTTTGAGACCAGTGACTTTAGTTTAGGTAGGGACTAACTTCGATCGGCGCAGGTCGGCTGCAAATTCTAGTTTTTAGACTTTTAAAAGAAATAAAATATATTGACAATTAATTTATTTTAAATGATTCATTTTTACGCAACGAACTAATTCCTAACCTTTAAATAACTTCTTGTGGAATGTTCGTAGGGTTAGCCGCATGACCCTGTGAATTGAGGATTGAAATTAGAGCATTATAGGAGAACCCATTGGTGGACGATGATGATAATGCAATTGATCGACACATCTCAGATTCGACGAACCTTTCCAAAAAATGCTACGTGACAATTTTTCTTAAACCGAATTGAGGTAGGGGTTTGTTATTTTGATTTATTTCTTCCATGTTCTTTGATTAAATGATGAACGTGAATCAACCCATGAACATGTTGATCTGTGGATCATGCGTTCTTGTGTGAGGGAATTATTTTCTGTTTCTTTTGGGGTTTGGTTTGTTAAATTGATTTATGATAATTATTTGATCATCTAATTCACCCTATTTAATCCTTCTAATGGGAGTGAATCGACACTGTGAAGAATGAAAGAAAAGGTTCATTCCTCTTTTATTTATTGATTTTATTCCTCCTTTTTAACCTCACGTTCTTCACGTTCTTCGTTGGGTTACGAAAAACTGATTTTTGCACGCCCATTTTGCAACACAACAATCCAAAATTGGAGATCCAACATCATGAAGACTAAATTGAGGTGCGACAACGATAGTGGTATACAAATCGACACGTTAAGAAAAAATCATTCTTCAACAGTTCTTAATGAGGATGATGGAATCCGGTTTTTTGGGGCTGATCAAACTCCCAAAACCTTCCTAAATGTTGATGATATAGCTGGGAGACCTTTGATCTTGAGTATTACAATGATCGGATGACTGGATCGAGTGTCGGAGGAGCCCCCAGGTGCGACAATAAAGAACAGAAGTTTCTGGAAATTTTTTATCAACATGACCTATATCTCGAAGAACATGTCGTGTAGGGTTGGCCTAGTGGTGACTAGGGATTCCGCACTATGCCCAACGAAGAACATGGCGTTCCCCCCAGTAACACACAATGTGTGGGACCCACCCAGTGGCGGCTGGAGTTCTAGGCGACCAGAAGCATAGAAACGATGTGTGACCACTATCACACAGCATGTGGGTCCTTACATGGGGTTTGACGTGTATCATGAATGATACATAGACATGGGGTGGAGTACACACCATGTACTCCACCACACGGCCATAGAAAGACGGTAATGCGGGTCACCCCGTGTACTGATTACATGGGTTGGCATAAATGGGTTGAGGTTATGTATGATCACATGATCAATATACATGGAGCAGACCCTATATACCTTAACATGTCATGTGATCCTTCCTACACACCGTGTAGTTGCGTTTTACATGACAGGCCTTACGACCTCGGCCATTGTACATGGGTAGTACTTGGTTTCAAAATACATGGTGTGTGACACTTCCACATGTCGTACACTTATCAGTACATGGATTAATATTCTTGTCCACTGTTCCTTGGACAGGTTTTGTTTGGGTTAGTGCCCCTTTTCCTCCTTCCTCTCGAGGTTAGGTATTGTTTCCATTCACAGGAGTGTGATCCCTTTAGCAGGACTTTCCGAGATAGAGTCAAGTATCCCTCTAAGTGGCCTAGTGCGAGATCATCTAACCATTATTGACCCTAGTTTGAGTCAGGTTTCGACGTGACTATTCCTACAGGACGCTGATCCTATACTTATCATGTCAATTAGAATGTGTTGTGGTGTCCTCCAAGGCACTATAAGTGATCCCAATCTAGGTATCGTGATCTTTTCCCACTTTGGAGTTTCTTCTCCCAAAATGAGTGTATCTATCTATCGTGATCCTTCCCAATGAACAGTACATCTCAGACAGATGAAATCATAGCTATAGGACTCATGGAGGGAGTTCTCCTAGATGAGTGCTTCATGGAACCTTCGAAATGAATCCCTAGGGGCGGTACGTGGTTGTGTGACTTATCTCTAGACTGCAGGTCTGAGTTTTGAGTTTATATGTATTGGTGTTTCTCTTTCTATATTATAGCATCCCGCCTTTTTATCACATAAACTTTCATTACATTATACAAAACTGAGGATCTTTAAGGATTAGTGTCTTGGAAACCAGGAACTTAAAACATGAAAACATAAAACATTCTTCTAAAAGACTTGAAAGGCTTCTCCTCATGTTCATCCTAGGTTCATTACAGCATCACATAACCTGGGATCATACATCAAAAGAAAGGGTGAGCAGAAGGCCCAGTAAGGGAATCAAGGGAAACATTTAACATGTGAACTTGAGATACATCAACTATGTCATAAACAAGAACTTTAAGGCATGATAAAAAAAATCATGTGGCATATCATAATAAAAATAAAATTTTCATAACTTGAAGATGTGGCTACATCATTTAACATAGACAATCATGAACTTATCACCAAGGTCCATCCCCAAGGTGTCATTTGAAAATTACCAAGGTTATTCACCAAGGTATCGTGAAAATTGTAATCTCTAGTGGTTACATCATTACCCAATGCATTGGAGCGCTATCAGGGCGCACCCTTAAATTTGCCTTTATTATCATGTGAGCCACATATATCATCATCAAACATTTCATAAATAACCCACATAGCATAAAATAAATGGGTTTCATTTCATAATCATAACGTTTTAAAAACTGCTTTAAAGACATGATCTTTACGTCACTTTAAACCCACAGAAAGGGAAAGCGGATCTCATGTATGTAAATCCGAGAATTGAAAATAGAACATTTTGATATATATGTGAATACCCTTGTAGAAATAAGAGCTTTGAGTATTCACTTTATAACATAAAAATAATTTTGAGAAAAGAGAGAGGCATTTTGAGACGAAAATTCTGCAGCATAACGGCTATGTTTCGGGGTTTTAGAAAACATTGAAAAGAGAGGGGACATGGGTCATCCACTCAAAATTGATCCATAAAACAGTAGGGGAACAGAATAAGAAGGATATATGGACATGGTAATGAATTTTTCAGGACATACCATTTGAAAAGAAAAACATGGAAGGAAGACAAAAAATTAGATTTCTCTTATGAAAGTTTGGCAGCCTAACGGCGTTACTTAAACATCAACAAAAATGATTTGAAAAGATCAAATAGGGTCTCTCATCATGTGAACATAAGAGTTCAGTATGATATATATAGATATAATTCCCCAACATAACAAAAAGTAACTTGAAAAAATTGACATGAAAGTAGAACTTCAAAACGAGAAGGGTGAAGAACCACTTAAAAATTCGGCAGCCTAACGGCGCCACTTAAAACATCAAAATACTGAATTGAAGAGATCAAATGGGGTCTCTCATCATATGAAAATAAGAGTCCAGTATGATATATATAGATATCATACCCCAATATAACAAAAAGGAACTTGAAATAATTGTCATGAAAGTAGAACTTCAAAACGAGAAGGGTGAAGAACCACTTAAAAATTCGGCAGCCTAACGACGCCACTTAAAACTTCAAAATACTGAATTGAAGCGATCAAATGGGGTCTCTCATCATATGATCATAAAAGATCAGTATGATAATTTAGAGATCATACCCCAACATAATAAAAAGGAACATGAAAGACTTGAATGAAAATAGAACTTGAAAACGAGGAAGGTGAAAGAATCCCTTAAAAATTCGGCAGCCTAACAGCGCCACTTAAACATTCTTAAAACGAATTGATGAGAGAAAGGGGGGGTCTCTCATCATATGAACATGAAATAGGCAGTAGGATGAATATAAAAGAACATCCTCCAACATAATAACATGGAGTATAAAAGAAATGACATAAAAGAGATTACTTGAAAAGAAAGAGAGAGGTCGGATCCCTTACCTTAAAATGTAACTCTTAAAACTCAAAGGTTGGGACCTTGAGGGCTTGGGGGCACCTTGGGAGGACTCCTTGGGAGGTAATGAGACCAGAAATTCGTTGGGAATGAGTGGGGAGTCGAATGGATTAGAGGAGGGCTTGGTATTTATAGGGAAAGTGAGGGGACAAGGCATTAATGGCCAAGGGACACCTCACATGTGCTTTTCTCAAACCCATGTGCTCTCCCTTGGCATTTATCATGGAGTTAGGCCACATGGGGCCACCAAAACAATAATTCATCACCCTTGGCCGGCCAACACTTAAAAGATCTCATGAAATCATCATGACACAATTATGATGTCATTAAACATACCGAAACCCTAAAACTGCATTTTTACTATTCACTGAAAAATTCATCTTTCTCAGAAAAATCCCAAACTTTCACCTTAACTAAATATCAATGCTCCGATTTCAAAAATGAACTCCATTTTATAAATATAATTTTCTAAATATTTTTAATTTTATTTTTAAATAAATACACTATTCACCGAAAATTCATTTTTTTAAGAAAAATCCCCAAAAATTACCATAACATAATATCGATGCTCTGAGTTCAAAAATAAAGTCATTTTTATAAAAATAATTTTCTAATTATTTTTAATTAAATTTTTAATTAAAAAACACTATTCATCCGAAAAAACTAATACTTGAATAATAATTTATGAAACCGTTATTTAACCATTTTATTGAATCACATTACTCAATCAAAGTGCCTAGCTTATTTTAATACTTTCTTTAAGTGAGATTACTAATCCATTTGGACACATTATTAATCCTAATCATAAAATCACTATTAATAATTTACTATTCATCAAAAATCAAGTTGATCTTATTAGACTCTAAATTTAGTACCGAACATAATTGCAGAAGACCATTTTTTGAAAATCATTACACATTTTTAATTATTTAGGGTTTACATAAACATTTTTAAAATATCCTTTTTCTAAAATTCATCAAAAATATGCATACTATATTTATCCGGTCATTTCAAAATTCAAAAACTTCATCATAAGAAGAAATCCCAATTTTTATTTAAAACAAGGATTACACAAGGTAGTTACGGTCTCGTTACATAGCCCCTTATAATACCAGCATAGGACCTAAGAGTAAGGTGTGCTAGGGTGATAGAAGCTTGGGGCGGCTCAGTAAACATTGCCCGAGTAGTAATTTCTATCAGTTTGAACTTCTCACGAAGGCGATTCCGTTCCAGCTTCACATGATGAAGTTCGGCTTGGATTTGATCCAGAGCAAAGCCCAATGGTGCTACCTCCTTCCCAAGCTCTGTTAGATGGGCTTCGATTGGTCCAAGACTACTAGGTGAGGCCATCGAATCTTCTTTCTATAATAATTAACCAAGATTACTTATATTTAGAGACAATAATCAAAACATTTTGTTCACAGCGGTCATATTGACCGATGGTTATATAATAGTCAAAACCCACTGATCTCATTTTAATTATAATCATGTTTATCTAATAAAACATTTTTGTTGAGTATAAAAATAAAATAAAATAACACATGAAATTAGTAAACAAGATATATTCAAAATTTTGGGTCGTTACAATCTTCCCCCCTTAAGAAATTGCGTCCTCGCAATTTTAAAAAATTTTGGGTTTTGAAATTTCATTGAAAGTCCCACATCGGAAAAGGAGTTAGTAAAACTATTACTGTAAAATAAAGAAAGGTAAGTACAAAGGTCACCCGAGTTAACCCACACTAGGGTTCCATGTAAGAAAACATGGACATGGAGGAGAAAACAAAGGGTCAAGTTCTGAGGGAGAGTGATAGAGAACATGATTAGGAGAAAGTTAACCATGAGAAAATCCCAAACTTATGATGTGTGTAAACGGTCTTTGATTACCTAGTAGGAAACGTAAACCAACAACATTTTTGTTTTACATTTCTTTTCATAATTTTGAGGATTTCATTTACTACATAGAACAAAAACATAAGAAAATATACCTACCTTCAAGTAGAGTTTCATCCTTTAACAAGTCCCTACCAACACTAATCTTTTCTCCAAATGATGAGAATTCAAAAACACTTGGTCTCATAAAAGCACAAGAATCATCTTCTATAGAATCACATAATCTACAAAATATTAACTATCTATTTCTTCTATCTTTAAACATTATCCCAAAAACAGAAAGGTTAAGGTAAAACAACTCTTCAAAAAGAAAGAATCCCATAGGAATGGAAACTACTTTTAAATCATCAAATTCCATGGTACTACCCAAAGTTCATCATAGTCCATTCCGTAAATAATGGTCCTTAAGATTCCTCAAAATAAACCAAACTAAGATTGAAACCCAAATACAAGAAAGATTTGATAACATAGTCTTCCAAAATAAACTTCATTGTTCATCTCCAAACAACATCAACCACTCCTAACATCTTATAACAAAAGTAGCTAACCTAAACATATTTTACCCAAGATAGTTTAATCAATCCCGTAAGTAACCTAAATTACTATAAGTCCACCTTAAATTCATCGACTCTTCAAAATATAAGTCAACCTTACTCCACAATGAAAATACCATTGTAATCTATTTACCTCGATCATATAGGGTCCCCAAAATAGTGAACATCTTCCAAAATAGAAATCATATTTTAATCCCCTAATCATCTCTGTCATCTTAATACGGCAATCGTATCATTTCCTATCACATTGGTTGTTGAGACATGTTCTTCTATTTCCCGCCATTAACTATGAAAAGAAACTATAATTAGGGGCTTAACTACTTAGCTAATAATCATGAAAAGGAACTGAAAGCATATAAGGATAACTTGTATATGAAAGGTATACCCTAACTTGTGATCTCCTAGGTTCCCATCTAGGTTATGAATGATCATATATTCTTATGTGAACCTTTATTTTATTTTATCTTTGTTCCTTTAACAATGGTTCATACCAAGCTTATGAATTTACCAAAGCATATCCCCCGGGAGTGTCGTAACCAAGAGTGCAGCAAGGCCCGTTGTCGTGTACCAGTTCCCGTTCGAGTCTATCTCAAAGCGGTGTTTTCGGGTTTTACCCCTATGTACATCTGTGCCAGAGCCACCTCTACCTGCTCGTATCCAGACAGGGATGTATTTTCTTGGCAACCACTTACTCAATACTCACCAAAATACCAGGAAGATTTCCTATATAAAACTTTTTTATAGGGTTCTTCCTAGAGTTTTCATATCCTAATTTACACAAATAACTAAACCATCCTTTGATACCAACTATAGCATCCCGCCTTTTTATCACATAAACTTTCATTACATTATACAAAACTGAGGATCTTTAAGGTTTAGTGTCTTGGAAACCAGGAACTTAAAACATGAAAACATAAAACATTCTTCTAAAAGACTTGAAAGGCTTCTCCTCATGTTCATCCTAGGTTCATTACAGCATCACATAACCTGGGATCATACATCAAAAGAAAGGGTGAGCAGAAGGCCGAGTAAGGGAAACAAGGGAAACATTTAACATGTGAACATGAGATACATCAACTATGTCATAAACAAGAACTTTAAGGCATGATAAAAAAAATCATGTGGCATATCATAATAAAAATAAAATTTTCATAACTTGAAGATGTGGCTACATCATTTAACATAGACAATCATGAACATATCACCAATTTCCATCCCCAAGGTGTCATTTGAAAATTACCAAGGTTATTCACCAAGGTATCGTGAAAATTGTAATCTCTAGTGGTTACATCATTACCCAATGCATTGGAGAGCTATCAGGGCGCACCCTTAAATTTGCCTTTATTATCATGTGAGCCACATATATCATCATAAAACATTTCATAAATAACCCACATAGCATAAAATAAATGGGTTTCATTTCATAATCATAACGTTTTAAAAACTGCTTTAAAGACATGATCTTTACGTCACTTTAAACCCACGGAAAGGGAAAGCGGGTCTCACGTATGTAAATCCCAGAATTGAAAATAGAACATTTTGATATATATGTGAATACCCTTGTAGAAATAATATCTTTGAGTATTCACTTTATAACATAAAAATAATTTTGAGAAAAGAGAGAGGCATTTTGAGACGAAAATTCTGCAGCATAACGGCTATGTTTCGGGGTTTTAGAAAACATTGAAAAGAGAGGGGACATGGGTCATCCACTCAAAATTGATCCATAAAACAGTAGGGGAACAGAATAAGAAGGATATGTGGACATGGTAATGAATTTTTCAGGACATACCATTTGAAATGAAAAACATGGAAGGAAGACAAAAAATTAGATTTCTCTTATGAAAGTTTGGCAGCCTAACGACGTTACTTAAACATCAACAAAAATGATTTGAAAAGATCAAATAGGGTCTCTCATCATGTGAACATAAGAGTTCAGTATGATATATATAGAGATAATTCCCCAACATAACAAAAAGTAACTTGAAAGAATTGACATGAAAGTAGAACTTCAAAACCAGAAGGGTGAAGAACCACTTAAAAATTCGGCAGCCTAACGGCGCCACTTAAAACATCAAAATACTGAATTGAAGAGATCAAATGGGGTCTCTAATCATATGAACATAAGATTCCAGTATGATATATATAGAGATCATACCCCAATATAACAAAAAGGAACTTGAAATAATTGACATGAAAGTAGAACTTCAAAACGAGAAGGGTGAAGAACCACTTAAAAATTCGGCAGCCTAACGGCGCCACTTAAAACTTCAAAATACTGAATTGAAGCGATCAAATGGGGTCTCTCATCATATGATAATAAAAGATCAGTATGATAATTTAGAGATCATACCCCAACATAATAAAAAGGAACATGAAAGACTTGAATGAAAATAGAACTTGAAAACGAGGAAGGTGAAAGAATCCCTTAAAAATTCGGCAGCCTAACAGCGCCACTTAAACATTCTTAAAACGAATTGATGAGAGCAAGGGGGGGTCTCTCATCATATGAACATGAAATAGGCAGTAGGATGAATATAAAAGAACATCCTCCAACATAAGAACATGGAGTATAAAAGAAATGACATAAAAGAGATTACTTGAAAAGAAAGAGAGAGGTCGGATCCCTTACCTTAAAATGTAACTCTTAAACCTCAACAGTTGGGACCTTGAGGGCATGGGGGCACCTTGGGAGGACTCCTTGGGAGGTAATGAGACCAGAAATTCGTTGGGAATGAGTGGGGAGTCGAATGGATGAGAGGAGGGCTTGGTATTTATAGGGAAAGTGAGGGGACAAGGCATTAATGGCCAATGGACACCTCACATGTGCTTTTCTCAAACCCATGTGCTCTCCCTTGGCATTTATCATGGAGTTAGGCCACATGGGTCCCCCAAAACAATAATTCATCACCCTTGGCCTAACAACCCTTAAAATATCTCATGACATCATCATGACACAATTATGATGTCATTAAACATACCGAAACCCTAAAACTGCATTTTTACTATTCACTGAAAAATTCATCTTTCTCAGAAAAATCACAAACATTCACCTTAACTAAATATCAATGCTCCAATTTCAAAAATGAACTCCATTTTATAAAAATTATTTTCTAAATGTTTTTAATTTTATTTTTAAATAAATACACTATTCACCGAAAATTCATTTCTTTCAGAAAAATCCCCAAAAATTACCATAACATAATATCGATGCTCTGAGTTCAAAAATAAAGTCATTTTTATAAAAATAATTTTCTAATTATTTTTAATTAAATTTTTAATTAAAAAACACTATTTATCTGAAAAAACTAATACTTGAATAATAATTTATGAAACCGTTATTTAACCATTTTATTGAATAACATTACTTAATCAAAGTGCCTAGCTTATTTTAATACTTTCTTTAAGTGAAATTACTAATCCATTTGGACACATTATTAATCCTAATCATAAAATCACTATTCATAATTTACTATTCATCAAAAATCAAGTTGATCTTATTAGACTCTAAATTTAGTACGAAACATAATTGCAGAAGACCATTTTTTGAAAATCATTACACATTTTTAATTATTTAGGGTTTACATGAACATTTTTAAAATATCCTTTTTCTAAAATTCATCAAAAATATGCATACTATATTTATCCGGTCATTTCAAAATTCAAAAACATCATCATAAGAAGAAATCCATATTTTTGTTTAAAACAAGGATTACACAAGGTAGTTACGGTCTCGTTACATAGCCCCTTATAATACCAGTATAGGACCTAAGAGTAAGGTGTGCTAGGGTGATAGAAGCTTGGGGCGGCTCAGTCAACATTGCCCGAGTAGTAATTTCTATCAGTTTGAACTTCTCACAAAGGCGATTCCGTTCCAGCTTCACATGATGAAGTTCGGCTTGGATTTGATCCAGAGCAAAGCCCAATGGTGCTACCTCCTTCCCAAGCTCTGTTAGATGGGCTTCGATCGGTCCAAGACTACTAGGTGAGGCCATCGAATCTTCTTTCTATAATAATTAACCAAGATTACTTATATTTAGAGACAATAATCAAAACATTTTGTTCACAGTGGTCATATTGACCGATGGTTATATAATAGTCAAAACCCACTGATCCATTTTAATTATAATCATGTTTATCAAATAAAACATTTTTGTTGAGTATAAAAATAAAATAAAATAACACATGAAATTAGTAAACAAGATATATTCAAAATTTTGGGTCGTTACATATATGTTTGGTAGAAATACATTATGTATTTCTAACTAAACATTTGCGTCATTTATTACTTAGTGGTTTTTGGGGTCCTCTACTAGGTATTGTTATACTCACCCCTGCACAGCCTTTGCCTCCACATGTCATGTCTTGTGCATACGTGCAGTCTTTTGATGGAGTCCAGGGAGGAATAGTATTGGACTGAGCTTTCTGAGTTCCCTATAGGCCGAGGTGGTCCTACAGATATGTGCAGTGGTCCCAATACCTCTTTTTTCTTACAGGTTGGACTTTGTAGTTTTTAGACTCTACTTTTTGGGGTGCTTCAATTTCAGCCCGATTTACATTCAATATTATAACTTCCATTGTACCATATTGGTTGAGTTTAGTTGTATGCATGAATTTTGTTCCTTAGTGGTTTTCTTTACATTCTAACATTTGTGGTCTTGGAGATGTGTGTGTGTGTATAGGTACCTAGTCAATGCCTCCCATGTTAGTCATATGTCTACTCGGTGCTAGTCACCCGCCCTTGGCCTATTGGAGGTGGGAATGGGGAGTCGCAGCGCGAGCCCCACTGGGATGGTTCGTGAACGAGTGGTATCAGAGATGGTCTTTTCTACCTTAGGACCAAGAGTATATGGGTTTTGTTTAGGGAAATAGTGTTAATTGTTTCATGATCGAATTTTTGGCTAGAGACTCTACTGTTGGTGTGGGTGGCAAACATATCCATACACCAGGACTCTGATAACATGCTTTTAGACTCGGTACATGAAAATACCCATTGTGGGGAAGTAAAATATTGGTACATGCATCATATAAGAGTGTGTTGTGTTTTCCATGTCCTTTTTGTCAGCTATCCATATATACTTCTTGACCATGTTGTATCTTGTTTCCTTACAAGATGAATCCACGATGCATACCTGCTAGTATTCAACAGCGCAATCAAGAGGATGACCCCATCTTTGATGAGGCTTCTATTCAGGGACAGTTCCCCATTCATTACCTCCAGGTGGTTCAACTACTATCCCCCACTAATGGAGCATACCACGGTACCTAAAATACTAACAGAAGAGGGGCACATGATAATCGCACTCCATGAGTTCCAAAGACATAGACCCCTAAGGTTCCAAGGTGAGCACAACCCTCTGGTAGTTATGGACTGGCTTGAGGTGGCGACCAAAGTTTTAAATCTAGTGAGTAAACAAGAAGGCTAGATAGTGATCCAAGGGGTGAGCCTTCTTCAGGGTTCAACAACACAAAGGTAGAGTCTAACCACACAGAATCGCGACGTGGAGACTCTTTTATGGATATTTTTTGAGAGACTTATTAGGAAGGAGTTATCTCTGGTTACTCTAAGTGCAGTTCGTATCTAGGATCTTCTTCAACTCCAGTAGTGCAGTTTGACGGTGGGTGACTATTTATCAAGGATCACCAACCTCTCCAGCTACTCGATGGATATGTTTAGGGATGAGTAATTTAGATCTTAGACCATCGAGTGAGGTCTACGATGATCCATACCAGCTTCTGTTGTACCTCTATGCATTTTGACATATGCTGTAGTGCTCAAGCGGGCCTTTGTGATCGATAGCTTCTTAGAAGAGCAGAGACACCCGACGACAGTCACTAGTAGGAAGACAGGTGTGGAGACCTTAACAGTAGGGATCCGATGATATGAATACGGATATGGATGTGGGATAGGTCACACGAGGACCCTTGATAGGGGATCAACAGTCTAGGGCTCTCAGGCAAGATCTCGTCATCCAAGGGAGTGGCTATGCTACTCTTGTGACGGCAGGGGACATATTTGTAGAGAATGTCTGAACCATCAAGCTACTGATATGGAGGAAGTGGATGGACCACTGAGGAAGAGGTAGAGAGTAGAGCAGACAGAACCACCAGGCAAAGGACGTGGAAGAGGAGCAAGGAGAGCTGTAGTTGGTGGAAAACGTTTCTATCTACTTCCACCACCACTCCCAGGAGGTCTACACCAGGCTCAGAGAGATGGGGGATAGGGGTGGGGACAGTAGCATGGGGTCAAGGCATTTGGACCATGGACTGAAGGGATAATACAAGGTACGATCTATGTCTTCTCTACCATAGCTACAATACTTATAGATGTAGGTACTAGTCATTCCTTCCTCGCCACATGTCTTGTGTGAAATCTTGATATTTCGGTAAAGCCATTGACTCTACCTTTATACTTAGAGACACCTACAGGAGGAGACTATATTATCAAACACCTTTGCAGATAGTTTGATCTTTCCCATGGAGGTGAGAGTTTCGGTTGGATCCTCTTGGTGGGATTTCCAAGGCCTTATAACATCATTCTCAGTATGGACTGACTATCTTCACTTTTTTCCTAGATTGATTTCATTATGAGAAGAGTGAGGTGTGTCCATAGTGATGGGATGAGATTTTCCTTTTTTGGTGAAAAGGAAACACAGGAAACACAGAATGGGATCATGAATAGGAGGGTGCAGCCAATCACTCATGATTTGGATAGCCTTACCCTCAGAACAGTAGATGTTGTGAGATTCTAGTTCCTAGTAGAAGTGGCAGATTACGAGGATGTCTTTCTCGATGATGTTCTAGGACTACCTCCCTGCTGGGAGATAGACTTTTGCATCAACTTACACCTCGGGATGACAACGATTTTCTCACCAACATAACAAATGGATCCTGTAGAGATTCACTATTTGAGGGTGAAGTTGGAGGATTTGCAGAGCAAGGGTTTTATAAGCCCCCGAGTTTCACCCTGGGTGGCCCTAGTTTTGTTTTGCAAGTAGGAAGATGGGAGTTTGAGGTTGTGCACGGACTACTAGTGCCTAAACCCAGTGATAGTGAAGAACAATTATCCACTGCCGCATATTGATGACCTCGTTGATTAGATAATAGGGTAACAATGGTTCTCGATGGTTGACCTACAATTAGGTTACCACTAGTTATGAGTACGAGATTGGGATATACCGAAGATAGAATTCAGATGATGCTCCGGTCACTACGAGTACTTGGTGATGCCTTTTGGAGTGACGAACACCCCCTAAGTGTTCATGGTACATATTATCTGGTTCTTCTAGCCATATTTAGACCATTTTGTAGTGATCTTCATCGACAAAATACTTGTGTATTCGTCGTCAGAGGAGGAGCACACGAGACACCTGTAGATGGTTCTATACATTCTCCGAGAGCACTAGATTTATGGGAAGCTCTCAAAGGTCCAGTTACGGATTTAAGAGGTCCACTTTCTAGGACATGTCATATCAGAAGATGGAGTAGTTGTGGACCCAGCCAAGGTGGAGGCAATGTTAGCATGGGAGCCACCTCAGAGCGTGACAGAGGTAAAAAGATTCCTTGGGTTGGTGGGATTTTATTGGAGATTCATTCATGATTTCTATCAAATATCTGCACTGATAAAAACCTTGCCAAGTAAGGGGAATCTGTTATTGTCGAAAGAGATGTTCCAGCATGATTTCGAGCAGTTGAGATAGATTTTGACGAGCACCCCAATTTTGAGATTGCCGAAGGAGGGTGTCAAGTATGTAGTTTTCTGCGATGCATCAGATACCGAGCTTGGCTGTGTCCTGATACAAAAAAATGTAGTGATTACTGTAACACCCCAGGATTTCATAGTGTGTTATTTCTTAAAAAATAATTCAATAACTTGCACTACACGCAACACCGAGTTCAATCACACCATGACGTACAAAAAAAGCCATTAAAAGAGGTCATGAATAGTATTAACTACATTTTGAAGTTTATATAATCCTTATAATTTTAGAATCCCTATTATGAGTTTCTTAGTCATAATGCAAGAACAGATTCATTTCCAGTATTGCACTTTTATGACCTTTTAATAGTGAAACCTTTTTAAATAAAATATTTTAAACTATCTGAATAAATTGGGACATCAAAGAAATTTAAAATGAAACATCCCAAGCTTCCACGGTACGCTTTCCTTTGAATAAAATAGTAGCATGTGTTGTACGCAACCTTGAGTTTCAACACACGCCACAACCAATCAAACTAGCCGTTATGAATAGTAATACCTAAATTTTGAAATTATATATATTTTATATTTTAAAATGGACTTCATTTTTGGATTCGGAATATCAAATTTATCCTAAGGTGAAATTTTGGTACTTTTCGGATAACTTTCATATTTTGATGAATAGTGAAAATTACTAAATTTTAATTAAAAACAACTTTTTTAATCAAAATAATTAATAGTGATAAATTGTGAATTTGAGTTGTTTTAAATTATATTTATAATATATTTTTACCATTTAATATAATGTTGGTCATTGGACATAATTTTACAATTAAACCGAACATAAACAAGTGTCAATCTTTTGATAGTTATTATCTCTTAAAAACACGCTTTTTGTTTTGACAGCGGGAATTAATTTTAAATTAATTTCTACCACTTCTGTGTTTTGAATTTAGAAAAATGGATTCCATATTTGGAATCATGATGTCCAAATTGTGTAAATAGGTAACTTTTATTTTTAGACATTTTGAATAATTACTGTGGTAAATATTTTATTTACCATGGTTAAGGGTAAATCCGGTAAATAAGGGTTAAACAAATAATATTATAATAATAAAAAATTATCCTAAAACGTGTCCTAACCTTATTGGTGGACACATACCCGACCATGGGCATCCTTGGGTCGATTTGGGGACCCCTTGGAGCCACTTTTATGTGGTAGGGACACATTATATTAATAAAGTTAAAATAAAAATAAAAATGGCATAAGCTTACATCTTTTAGAAGAACACTTTTTACAAAGGGTTATACATGTTGTATTTTCGATTATAAATATTCATTAGAAATCTAAAACGATTTCCTACATAATGATATTTTATATATAATTTTTAGACATCAAATAAGTTAAATTATTAATGACACAATAATGATGCAATGTTTACCTCATTAATAAATCATTTAAATAAATAAGATTATAATGATTAAAATATTATCTAAAACCTGTCCAATTCTTATTGGTTGATGTTATTTAGAAAATGAGTCATCTTATCTTCGACCTCAATGATTTTTGGACCATTATAAACCGAATATAATTATATTATAAAGTAATACTTTCACTCTTTCCTAAAGAGCCCCTCCTCTCCCTTATAAAAGGAGACCACGTCTACTCATTCCTCACACCACTCAAGCCACTTGGCTCATCCAAACCCTGCCCAAATAATCTCCCCACATCCCTCTCCTCCTCCTTGAAGCTTCCCCTTAGGCATAAAGCATTTCAATAAGTCCTTTGGTTCCAACCAAAGTGAGTTACCTAAATTAAAGGTAACGATTTCTCTTAAATTATTTTCATTTACTTTGCTTCTCCAACCCCCAAACTCTTTTTATTTCCTTTCATTTGTAACAAAAACAGTATCAAAAATATACTAGGATGTTGTTATAAGAAGGATTAAAACTACACATACACACAACTCCATATAATGGATGATGAACATAATGTTTCTGTGGATGGCAAACTAACGCCTCACGAAACGATGATTGTTCAAATACATCTTACCGCCTCTCATGGTGGCCATTATGATGGTACTGTAATTAAATATGATATTAATGATATATATTTTATATATAAGCTTCTGTAATTCCATTTTATTTCATATCATTATTAGTTTCATGTAGTATATACATACGATAATTTCATTTGAGGAAGTGCGGACTACCGCCCCCTTAAAATGATATGACTCGTTCATACCACACATGGAACGTATAAAGGATGGTGTTAATGAACTTAAGTAACATATATAAAATATTATATTATACTGGAATAGTAATATACCTATGTATCATTTGGATTCGATTCTTTTAAAATAAAAATAAAATGGAAGTAGCGTTCGTGCGTACGTACGGACTACCGTCTCCACGAACGCGATGAGATTCATTCTCCATCGTATCCATTCAAGTCTTATTCTCATTTTAGGGTTAAAAATAGTGTTAATATCATTGTGATTAGGAATAGGATATAATCTATCCATTACAAACATGTCTTACGTAACCAAACATTTAAGAAGAACGAATCGATTATCACCCGAAACGACGATAATACTAAGATATTATTAATAAAGCAATGTTAAAAGATCATATATGATATCATATTAATGTATATGATTCTTGTATAATTCAATAACAATTATTTCACCATTATACAGGAGGTTAACCTACCCCAACAAAGGAAAACTACGAGGTAAGGTATTTTCTTATCTCACATTCAATTCCGTGAGATTTCCATTGTTCACCACTAAATTATTGAAAGTGGTGTATTGTGTACTGCCATTTGATATATATTATCATGATTCTCTTTATATTCATTTTATTCTGTAAATAATTTGGTGGTTATTAACTTTTTGCCATACGACTCGGTTGATTAACGTGGTAAGGGGTTTTCATCTCACTCTTTATTTCCGTGAGATTCATGCCATATTTCCACTATTATCTTTTGTGTGGTGTATGTACTGCCCATAATTGTATTCTTTGTGTAATACACTGTACCTTATGTGTATTTACATTTTAATTGTATGATACCTATTTCATGGGTTGTATGTTTCATAAGTTACCAAATTGGTATGGGTTATTTCACAATCTCTTCATTATCCGAGGTTGTTTATACGTAATAATCTACTGGGACCTCGTTATCATCCACGTCCATGTTTCTTCAAAATGTATTTCAAAACATGTTTAATATTTAAAATAATATGGGTTAAAGTCATTTATACCCTTGTTTTAATTTTTATAAGAGGTTTATAAGGGAATCTTTCCGTCGTTTTCCAAACAAGGTGCTTTTTAACCTTTTCGACAGAATTAAGATAAGAATGTTTTTTTTAACTTATACGGAGGGTGCGGTTATTTTCCGCCGTTATTAAATCGTCAAAGCATCCCTTACAAGTTTATAAGAATATTTTCAAGAAAATGTTTTATTTTATATGGCTCTTAAATGATTTCAAAAATAGAAAGAGATATTTCTCTAAAAAGTGTTTTGATTTCATCTATGTCAACATCCTTTGACGGATTTTACGCTTATTTGAAGTTGATTTATTATGATACAAAACTTCTATATTGTATTGAAGGTTTTGTGATATGTTTGACTATGGATGTGCTATTTTTATATCATTCATATTTTACGGTGAAATTATTGACATTTCGTATACTAGTTACAATAAGAATGTTTATGTTATATTTCAACCTTTACATCATATGAATGTGTTGGACAAGTATGTTCCAGGTTGGGGACTGGTTAAAGTATGCCCTCCAGGTTGGGGACTGGTAAAAGTAAGCCCTCCAGGTTAGGGACTGGTAAAAGTAAGCCCTCCGGTTTGGTCTCCGGTTATTAGAGGCACTCCGGGTTGGTGTCCGGTTATTAGAGGCACTCCGGGTTGGTGTCCGGTTATTAGAGGCACTCCGGGTTGGGTTCCGGTTACAGTTAGCCCCAACGTCTTGGGACGAGGCCTTGAAAAGAAACTAAGGATTAGCATTATGCATTCCAACATTATGAAAGTGGTTATTGATATTGCATGTGATTATTCGATTAGTAGAATATCCATGTGAACAAGTAAATGGCATTATTTCATTTTACTTTTGCCATACTATGTTGAAGTTCAAGTTTAAAAGGCTTTTGTTTTAGTAATGCCTTGCCTTTAGTGTTTATGCTTATTTTGAATGTTCCGCTATATTGTTATCCTTACTGGGCATTTGAGCTCACCCCTTTTCTATGTTTTATTTTCCCCAGGATGTGAAGAAGTAAGTTATGAATGAACTGCAGGGATATTATGAGGGGATAATAGTGTGGACTGTGGAGACATTATGTTGTTGTAGTAGTTTTTCATTTTATGATGTAATGTAAAACTTATGAATATATCTAGTGTTTCCAAGGCTACTAAACCAATCGGTCTTTCGAGATTTGATCTTTCTTGTGATCATGCCAATGTTATGTAATAATGCACCGAATCTAGGTAATTAGGGTCGGGGCGTGACAGTTGGTATCAAAGGAAGTTTAGTACAAACCTTAGAAGCTAGATTTAGGTAAACTCTGATTAGAGCACGTAGACCTAAGATGAACTTTGAGGATTAGTATAGAAGAACTTCCTAGAATTTTGGTATTGTAGAGATTTTGTGAGTTTTCCGAGCAATACATCCCTATCTGGATACGAGCAGGTAGAGGCGGCTCTGGCACAGATGTACCTAGGGGTAAAACCCGAAAACACCGCTTTGAGCTAGACTTGAACGGGAACTGGTGCATGACAACAGGCCTTGCTGCACTCTTGGTTACGACACTCCCGGGGGATATTCTTAGGATAATTCTCATTTTCTTTACAAACCATTATGAAGGGTTTATGAGTATATTCATCCTCAAAGGAGACATTTTTATGATTATGGATTATATCCACAAATAGATCAATTTATGTTAAGTGTTTTATAAGTATGGGATTATGTATTTTGATTCATAAACTGATCTAGTGTATTCCATTGTTTAGAAATGGAACCCATTAGAAGGAATGGGAACTCCAGAAATGCACATGATCCAAAGAGAAGGAAGGATCATATCTTTCATGGTCTTAAGCTAGAATTTATAAGAGAAATAGTCTCCCATGTATTATCATCATATGAAGAAATAATATCATGTGTTGATAAGATAAGTAAAGAGTTTACTGAGTCCTTTGGCTTTGAAGGGAAGCAAGAGAAGAAAAGGATGGAAGAGAGAAAGATGGATAAAGGGAAGAGGGAAAAGAAGAATTTTCCCATATGTGGTAACTGTGGAAAGAAACACCCTGGTGTAGGGCGGAAGAAAACAAGGGAATGATGGCAAGAGGGGGGTGAATTGCCTTTTAAAAAAAAGATTAACAAATTAAAATCAAAGTGAAATCAAAGTATGTGCAGCGGAAAATAAAAGAGGCAATCACACAAGCAATTGTTAACGGAGTTCGGCCAAAAACCCGGCCTACGTCTCCGCTCCCAACTCAACCGTTGAGAGATTCCTACCGCTTGCTTTTCAATGGTTTTAGCAAGAAACCCACTAGGCTTTGAGGTAGCACTAGGACCTATTATAGCTTGCTTTTGGTGGTTTAGCAAGAACCCACTTTCTTTTAATGGTTTAGCAAGAACCCACTAGCCTTTTTAACGGGTGAAGGCTAGCTCACCGAAAACTCAAGCCTTTTAAAAGGAAAGGCTTGAAGAAACCTCTTCACACCTTAATGGTGATGTGAAACCCAAAAGAAAGGGGGATGAGAAAAGGTGTTGGGGTTTGTAGGCACAAACCCAAAATTAAAGCTCAAAATAAATATACAATAAAAACCGTATTTTGAGAAGCCTTGGGCGCCTTTGATTGGATGGAGATGTTGAAGGCCGCTTCCAAGCTTCTTTGGAGGAGCTCCTTGGATGTGGAAGTTGTTGGAGCACTTGAGGTCCCTTTGAAGGAAGTCGCCGGAGGTTGGCCAATTGATAAACAACGTGTCCGTGGGATTTGTATATGATCTGGTTGGTGTCCGGGGCTTCCTTGGCCTTTATTTATAGGCATGGAACCCTTGGGGAGTCTTCGGAGCCGTTGGAGAAGGCCTCGGAGCCGTTGGAGGCCAAAAGAAGGTTGACTGGTCAAAGCCAACGGCTAGTTTGACTGGGCTACCGGCTGGCCGGTGCAGGGCCACCGGCTGGCCGGTGCCTTGGATGTTGAGAAGTCCTTCTGCCCAGGCAGCACCGGCCGACCGGTGCCAGAGCCACCGGCTGGCCGGTGGGCAGACAGTAGTCATCACTGTTGGGGCTGGGTGCCACCGGCTGGCCGGTGCTGAGGCCACCGGTTGGCTGGTGGGGAGGCAGTAGCTACTCCTTGAGTCTGGGTGCCACCGGCTGGCCGGTGACAGAGCCACCGGCTGACCGGTGGAACCTGGCAGTGGGCAATGCCTCTGCCAGGTCCACCGGCTGGCCGGTGCTATCACACCGGTTGGCCGGTGGACTGAAATTCAGTCCACTACTTGTCCATTCTTGGGACAATCCTTTGGCAATCTTTTGACTATCATCCACAACACTTAAAAACAAGGTTAGACAAATAATAAGGTGATTGTGATCATGAAAATCAAACAACGAGGGGAACGAGAGGTACAAAAATCTCCCCCTATTTTGATGATCACAATCACCAAAACAATTAAAGTAAAAACATAAATGAAATACATACTTAAAGGAAAAAAATGAAATGAATCAAAGCATGATAGAAAAGATTCTCCCCCAATCAATTAAGAAATTTCTCCCCCTTTGTGATTATCAAAATAGAATGGGGCATAAAACTTGATTGAGAGATAAGGTTTGAAAAACTAGATTGAGATTTGAAAACTCAATTGAGATTTTTTAAATTGAAATGAAAAATTAAATAACAGTTTGAATTGAAAGTTTTGAATCAAAAACCAATTGAAATTTGATATTTGAAACCAAATGAAATTTTTGAATCAAAAATTGAATAACAGTTTGAATTGAAAGTTTTGAATCAAAAACCAATTCGATACCAACTGTTGGAAATTTTGGAATGAAAATTTTAAAAGAAAATTTTGAATTGAGAGTTTTGAAACCAAGTGTTGAGTTTGAAATGAAAACTTTGAATACACAAAAAGGCTTAAAAGATCCTAACTCCCCCTAAATAAAAACAATGAATCACCAGGGAGAGGAAATAAATTTTGGCCCGGAGAGACTCGCAAGAAGGGATTTTTCAATCCATACTTGTCTCATAGCGGGTCTTCTCCTATAAAACTCGTTGGAATAGAAGATAGACTTGGGTTGGCCGTACCGGGCATTTTTGCAATCACACTCATAAATAAGGTGCCCGGGTTTTTTACAATAGTTGCAAAATTTAAAACTAGAGCTCCCCCTTACAAAAACAGTGGGTGCATGGGAGGAGGAAGCTATATTGGTGTAGCCAAGTCCATTGGTGGTTCTAGATACTCGTTGAGAACCTAATAATTTGGACAAGTTTTGTTCACCTTGGGTGAACTTGGCTAGGGTCTCCCTTAGGTCTTTGATGGTTGATTCCATGGAATCAACATTTGGAAAATTTTGGATTTTAAGGGTCAACTCTTCCTTCTCTTTGAGAAGTTGTTCTTTTTCGGAAGAGAGTTTTTTGAAATTCTTTTTCAAAGCAAAGAATTTTGAAGAAAGCTCATGAAAACCATTTTCTAGTTGGTCTCTAGCGTGTGAGAGTTCTTCATATGACAAATGATTGAAAGAATTTGAAGAGCTAGAAGACGAGGAAGAAGAGTCGGAAGATGATACCTCATGTTTTTCCATTAGGCATTTTGTACCTTGGTCGCTTGAGGAGGAGGAGGAGGAGGATGATGAGGTGTCACTCCATGTCTCCTTGAGGACCTTTTTCTTTCCTTTTTCCTTTTGCGTGGCCCGTTTTTTGTTGAGTGGGCAATCGGGCTTGTAATGGCCCTTTTCGCCGCACCCGTAGCATTTTACCTTGGGCTCGGATCTTGCGGTGGGTTCTTGCTTTCGCGCCTTGCGAGATTTATTCTTTTTCTTGTGCTTCTTCATAAACTTTTGCATTTGGCGGGCGAGATTCTCCATTTCCGAGTCGCCGCTTGATGATGAAGAAGATGAAGATAATGATGAGGAGGAGGAGCTTACTTCTTTTTGTACCTTGAGGGCGATGTTCTTTGGTGTCTTGATTGGTGTGCCCTCCTTTTGAGCTTGCCTCCTCATCGTGATCTCATACGTCATTAGGGATCCGATGAGTTCCTCGACCGGCATGTTTTTGACGTCCTTAGCTTCTTGGATCGCCGTCACCTTTGGTGCCCATGAGCTCGGAAGGACCCATAAGATCTTCTTGACCATCGTCTCGGCTGAAACATCATCACCAAGAGATTTTCTACCATTGCAAACGTCAGTGAAGCCTGTAATTATTTCAGAAATAGACTCATTTGGATGCATGGAAAAAGATTCAAAGTCTTGTCTATACATGTCTAACCGAGTATCCTTAACTTTGTTAGTGCCCTCATGGGTCACTTCCAATAGTTTCCAAATTTCATGAGATGAGGTGCAAGTGGAAACTCGGTTGAACTCATTTCGGTCAAGGCCACAATGTAGAGCGTTCATGGCTTTGCCATCAAGCTCAAAGTTTCTAATATCGGCGGGGGTCCATTTGGATTCGTCGGGGGAAGACAAAGTATAACCTTTCATGACAATTTTGTAAATAGGATATCCTGTGCTTCTTAAAAAAGTGGTCATGCGGGTTTTCCAATAATTATAGTCGGTCCCATCAAAAAATGGAGCCCGACCCAAAGAAAAGCCTTCGGGGGCGAAAGAGGAGGATGCCATCACAATGGATCTTTGAATTTGAAACCGTTTAAGTTATTACTCAAATTATCCCTCTGATACCAATTGTTGGGCGGAAGAAAACAAGGGAATGATGGCAAGAGGGGGGTGAATTGCCTTTTAAAAAAAAGATTAACAAATTAAAATCAAAGTGAAATCAAAGTATGTGCAGCGGAAAATAAAAGAGGCAATCACACAAGCAATTGTTAACGGAGTTCGGCCAAAAACCCGGCCTACGTCTCCGCTCCCAACTCAACCGTTGAGAGATTCCTACCGCTTGCTTTTCAATGGTTTTAGCAAGAAAACCACTAGGCTTTGAGGTAGCACTAGGACCTATTACAGCTTGCTTTTGGTGGTTTAGCAAGAACCCACTTGCTTTTAATGGTTTAGCAAGAACCCACTAGCCTTTTTAACGGGTGAAGGCTAGCTCACCGAAAACTCAAGCCTTTTAAAAGGAAAGGCTTGAAGAAACCTCTTCACACCTTAATGGTGATGTGAAACCCAAAAGAAAGGGGGATGAGAAAAGGTGTTGGGGTTTGTAGGCACAAACCCAAAATTAAAGCTCAAAATAAATATACAATAAAAACCGTATTTTGAGAAGCCTTGGGCGCCTTTGATTGGATGGAGATGTTGAAGGCCGCTTCCAAGCTTCTTTGGAGGAGCTCCTTGGATGTGGAAGTTGTTGGAGCACTTGAGGTCCCTTTGAAGGAAGTCGCCGGAGGTTGGCCAATTGATAAAAAACGTGTCTGTGGGCTTTGTATATGATCCGGTTGGTGTCCGGGGCTTCCTTGGCCTTTATTTATAGGCATGGAACCCTTGGAGAGTCTTCAGAGCCGTTGGAGAAGGCCTCGGAGCCGTTGGAGGCCAAAAGAAGGTTGACTGGTCAAAGCCAACGGCTAGTTTGACTGGGCTACCGGCTGGCCGGTGCAGGGCCACCGGCTGGCCGGTGCCTTGGATGTTGAGAAGTCCTTCTTCCCAGGCAGCACCGGCCGACCGGTGCCAGAGCCACCGGCTGGCCGGTGGGCAGACAGTAGCCATCACTGTTGGGGCTGGGTGCCACCGGCTGGCCGGTGCTGAGGCCACCGGTTGGCCGGTGGGGAGGCAGTAGCTACCCCTTGAGTCTGGGTGCCACCGGCTGGCCGGTGACAGAGCCACCGGCTGACCGGTGGAACCTGGCAGTGGGCAATGCCTCTACCAGGTCCACCGGCTGGCCGGTGCTATCACACCGGTTGGCCGGTGGACTGAAATTCAGTCCACTACTTGTCCATTCTTGGGCCAATCCTTTGGAAATCTTTTTCCTATCATCCACAACACTTAAAAACAAGGTTAGACAAATAATAAGGTGATTGTGATCATGAAAATCAAACAACGAGGGGAACGAGAGGTACAACACCTGGAACTTGCCTGAAAGGAATGGGAGTTTGTTATAAGTGTGGAGGAAAAGGGCACAAAGTACGTGACTGCAAGGGTAAGAAAATGGTTTCAAATGTACAATGCTTCATTTGCAAGGAGTTTGGACACTACGCGAACCTATGTCCCAGTCATCAGACTATGCCGCAAATGATGCTATTGGATAATAATAAAGTTATGATACTACCACAGATGAAGAGGAATGATTAGAGTTCTTATGTTGATTATGTCAATTGAATTTTGTATCAATTATGTACTTGTTATAATAATATAAGGATTGTACTGCAGTACTATTTCATTAAGGACTTGAGATTGTGAGGAACAAAGAAAATTGACTCAATAGCAGGATAAATTTTTGGAAAATACATGGTTGAGAGAAAGATAAATCATAATATAGTTTTGATACTGAGGTAGTGATTTTGGAATAATACATGATTGTTTTGGATAAATTAAATTGGATATTCTTGACTACCTCGGAACTGATTAATGATTTGTATATTCCATCATTTTTGGGGTTTAAAACATTTTTGGATTAATGAAGTATATCCAGCATTCTATATGGAATAAGGGAGCATTAATGTAATCAATAAGGAATATGGTAATTCAGGATGTTTCAGTATATTAAAAGAATACATGATGAAGGTATTCATATTCTATTACGGGGTAAAAAGGATCTACATTATGTTTACCTTCCTTATAAATGTTGGACTGTGAGTTTGGACAAAAGTATTTTGGATAGTTCTAGTTTGGATTATTTTGGATTGCCATAAAAGGACAACCCGGAGGTCGGGCGGCAACCCGTCGCGTCCGGCAAGGCTGCGAGACTTGAACTCGCAACCGAAGGGCGAAAAGGGTGTATCACCTACCACTGGCCCATGAGATGTCCTGGATTAAATAATGTAGTTTTTCTTAAAAGATCTGGTAGATGAATTATAAATTCATTTATTTTGGAACCCTATACGAATAGTATAAATTTTTTTACGTTCTATTATCTTTAAGAGTGAAAGATGAGTTTGTGGTAGAAATTTATTAATGGATAAAACTCTAATTATAATGTAAGTATATCTCTTTATGATCTTAGCCAATCTCATAAATAAATTCCTCAACATTAATAAAAGGAACATAGAACAAAAATGTTTTCCTATATGGTACCTTAAATCATCACTAATTTATGGCTTTGGGATTGTTGACCTTTTCATAGCCATGTTCTCTACCACTCTCCATTAGATAATTGATGGTTAGATTTCTCCTCCATATCCATATTTTCTTAAATGGAACCCTAGTATGTGTTATTTTCGGTAATCTTCATACTTTCCACTCTTTATTTTAAATAGAGGCCTCATTAATTCATTTTTCGATGTGGGATTTCAACTAAGATATTTTGAAACGTCAAAAATGTGTTATCCCAATACACTATGTTTTGTTGAACCGATGGTATTTCAAATCATCATAGATTGATGAGTTTAAGGACCTCAATTTTATACTTGTTTGTGATTGATGACCTCAATCACTACCTATAAATATTTACATTTTTCCTCCAATCATATGTCTCTAATTGCCACCAATGTTCTCCTAATCGAGATCATAATTTGGTGGTGACCCTTTCATTTCTCTTTTCCTTATATTAAGACTAAATTTTAGTAACCCAATTTTCGATGTGGGTTTTCCCAAAAATATATTTTCTACATTCAACCTTTTATTTTTGAAGAACAATTTCAAATTGCGAGGACGCAATTTATTGAAGGAGGGGAGAATGTAACACCCCAGGATTTCATAGTGTGTTATTTCTTAAAAAATAATTCAATAAATTGCACTACACGCAACACCGAGTTCAATCACACCATGATGTACAAAAAAAAGCCATTAAAAGAGGTCATGAGTAGTATTAACTACATTTTGAACTTTATATAATCCTTATAATTTTAGAATCCCTATTATGAGTTTCTTAGTCATAATGCAAGAACAGATTCATTTCCAGTATTGCACTTTTATGACCTTTTAATAGTGAAACCTTTTTAAATAAAATATTTTAAACTATCTGAATAAATTGGGACATCAAAAAAAATTAAAATGAAACATCCCAAGCTTCCACGGTATGCTTTCCTTTGAATAAAATAGTAGCGTGTGTTATACGCAACCTTGAGTTTCAATACACACCACAACCAATCAAACTAGCCGTTATGAATAGTAATACCTAAATTTTGAAATTATATATATTTTATATTTTAAAATGGACTTCATTTTTGGATTCGGAATATCGAAATTAGCCTAAGGTGAAATTTTGGTACTTTTCGGATAACTTTCATATTTTGATGAATAGTGAAAATTACTAAATTTTAATTAAAAAAAACTTTTTTAATCAAAATAATTAATAGTGATAAATTGTGAATTTGAGTGGTTTTAAAGTATATTTATAATATATTTTTACCATTTAATATAATGTTGGTCATTGGACATAATTTTACAATTAAACCGAACATAAACAAGTGTCAATCTTTTGATAGTTATTATCTCTTAAAAACACGCTTTTTGTTTTGACAGCGGGAATTAATTTTAAATTAATTTCTGCCACTTCTGTGTTTTGAATTTAGAAAAATGGATTCCATATTTGGAATCAGGATGTCCAAATTGTGTAAATAGGTAACTTTTATTTTTAGACATTTTGAATAATTACTGTGGTAAATATTTTATTTACCATGGTTAAGGGTAAATCCGGTAAATAAGGGTTAAAAAATAATATTATAATAATACAAAATTACCCTAAAACGTGTCCTAACCTTATTGGTGGACACATACCCGACCATGGGCATCCTTGGGTCGATTTGGGGACCCCTTGGAGCCACTTGTATGTGGTAGGGACACATTATATTAATAAAGTTAAAATAAAAATAAAAATGGCATAAGCTTACATCTTTTAGAAGAACAATTTTTACAAAGGGTTATTCATGTTGGATTTTCGATTATAAATATTCATTAGAAATCTAAAAATATTTCCTACATAATGATATTTTATTTATAATTTTTAGACATCAAATATGTTAAATTATTAATGACACAATAATGATGCAATGTTTACCTCATTAATAAATCATTTAAATAAATAAGATTATAATGATTAAAATACTATCTAAAACTTGTCCAATTATTATTGGTTGATGTTATTTAGAAAATGAGTCATCTTATCTTCGACCTCAATGATTTTTGTACCATTATAAACCGAATATAATTATATTATAAAGTAATACTTTCACTCTTTCCTAAAGAGCCCCTCCTCTCCCTTATAAAAGGAGACCACTTCTACTCATTCCTCACACCTCTCAAGCCACTTGGCTCAACCAAACCCTGCCCAAATAAGCTCCCCACATCCCTCTACTCCTCCTTGAAGCTTCCCCTTAGGCAGAAAGCATTTCAATAAGTCCTTTGGTTCCAACCAAAGTGAGTTACCTAAATTAAAGGTAACGATTTCTCTTAAATTATTTTCATTTATTTTGCTTCTCCAACCCCCAAACTCTTTTTATTTCCTTTCTTTTGTAACAACACCAGTATCCACAATATACTAGGATGTTTTTATAAGAAGGACTCAAACTACACATACACACAACTCCATCTAATGGATGATGAACATAATGTTTCTATGGATGGAAAACTAACGCCTCACGAAACAATGATTGTTCAAATTCATCTTACCGCCTCTCATGGTGGCCATTATGATGGCACTGTAATTAAATATGACATTAATGATATATATTTTATATATAAGCTTCTGTAATTCCATTTTATTTCATATCATTATTCTTTTCATGTTGTATATACATACGATAATTTCATTTGAGGAAGTGCGGACTACCGCCCCCTTAAAATGATATGACTCATTCATACCACACATGGAACGTATACAGGATGGTGTTAATGAACTTAAGTAACATATATAAAATATTATATTATACTGGAATAGTAATATACCTATGTATCATTTGGATTCGATTCTTTTAAAATAAAAATTAAATGGAAGTAGCGTTCGTGCGTACGTACGGACTACCGTCTCCACGAACGCGATGAGATTCATTCTCCATCGTATCCATTCAAGTCTTATTCTCATTTTAGGGTTAAAAATAGTGTTAATATCATTATGATTATGAATAAGATATAATCTATCCATTACAAACATGTCTTACGTAACCAAACATTTAAGAAGAACGAATCGATTATCACCCGAAACGACGATAATACTAAGATATTATTAATAAAGCAATGTTAAAAGATCATATATGATATCATATTAATGTATATGATTCTTGAATGATTTAATAACAATTATTTCGCCATTATACAGGAGGTTAACCTACCCCAACAAAGGAAAAGTACGAGGTAAGGGATTTTCTTATCTCACATTCAATTCCGTGAGATTTCCATTGTTCACCACTAAATTATTGAAAGTGGTGTATTGTGTACTTCCATTTGATATATATTATCATGATTCTCTTTATATTCATTTTATTCTGTAAATCATTTGGTGGTTATTAACTTTTGGCCATACGACTCGGTTGATTAACGTGGTAAGGGGTTTTCATCTCACTCTTTATTTCCGTGAGATTCATGCCATATTTCCACTATTATCTTTTGTGTGGTGTTTGTACTGCACATAATTGTATTCTTTGTGTAATACACTTTACCTTATGTGTATTTAAATTTTCATTATATGATACCTCTTTCATGGGTTGTATGTTTCATAAGTTACCAAATTGGTAAGGGTTATTTCACAATCTCTTCATTATCCGAGGTTGATTATACGTAATAATCTACTGGGACCTCGTTATCATCCACGTCCATGTTTCTTCAAAATGTATTTGAAAACATGTTTAATATTTAAAATAATATGGGTTAAAGTCATTTATACTCTTGTTTGACTTTTTATAAGAGGTTTATAAGGGAATCATTCCGTCGTTTTCCAAACAAGGTGCTTTTTATCCTTTTCGACAGAATTAAGATAAGAATGTTTTTTTAACTTATACGAAGGGTGCGGTTATTTTCCGCCGTTATAAAATCGTCAAAGCTTACCTTACAAGCTTATAAGAATATTTTCAAGAAAATGTTTTATTTTATATGGCTCTTAAATGATTTCAAAAATAGAAAGAGATATTTCTCTAAAAAGTGTTTTGATTTCATCTATGTCAACATCCGTTGACGGATTTTACGCTTATTTGAAGTTGATTTATTATGATACAAAACTTCTACATTGTATTGAAGGTTTTGTGATATGTTTGACTATGGATGTGCTATTTTTATATCATTCATAGTTTACGGTGAAATTATTGACATTTCGTATACTAGTTACAATAAGAATGTTTATGTTATATTTCAACCTTTACTTCATATGAATGTGTTGGACAAGTATGTTCCAAGTTGGGGACTGGTTAAAGTAAGCCCTCCAGGTTGGGGACTGGTAAAAGTAAGCCCTCCAGGTTAGGGACTGGTAAAGGTAAGCCCTCCGGTTTCGTCTCCGGTTATTAGAGGCACTCCGGGTTGGTGTCCGGTTATTAGAGGCACTCCGGGTTGGTGTCCGGTTATTAGAGGCACTCCGGGTTGGGTTCCAGTTACAGTTAGCCCCAAGGTCTTGGGACGAGGCCTTGAAAAGAAACTAAAGATTAGCATTATGCATTCCAACATTATGAAAGTGGTTATTGATATTGCATGTGATTATTTGATTAGTAGAATATCCATGTGAACAAGTAAATGGAATTATTTCATTTTACTTTTGACATACTATGTTGAAGTTCAAGTTTAAAAGGATTTTTATTTAGTAATGCATTGCCTTTAATTTTTATGCTTATTTTGAATGTTCCGCTATATTGTTATCCTTACTGGGCATTTGAGCTCACCCCTTTTCTATGTTTTATTTTCCCCAGGATGTGAAGAAGTAAGTTATGAATGAACTGTAGGGATATTATGAGGGGATAATAGTGTGGACTGTGGAGACATTATGTTGTTGTAGTAGTTTTTCATTTTATGATGTAATGTAAAACTTATGAATATATCAAGTGTTTCCAAGGCTACTAAACCAATCGTTCTTTCGAGATTTGATCTTTCTTGTGATCATGAAAATGTTATGTAATAATGCACCGACTCTAGGTAATTAGGGTCGGGGCGTTACAATTACTTATGTTTCATACTAGCTTTGGCTACATGATCATAAACATGTGACCCATGATCTCGAGTTGGAAGCGGTAGTCTTCGTGTTGAAGATTTGGCGACACTACCTTGTTGGAGAGCGGTTTATCATCTTATCTGACCACTAGATCTTCAAATATACCTTCTCGTAGAAGGATATGAATCTGATATAGAGGATTTGGCTAGATTTCATACAGTAATTTGATTTCAAGATTATCTATACTCTGGGAAAGCGGAATAAGGTGGATGATTCTCTTAGTAGGAGATCGAGCAACCAGTTATTGAGTGAGGTGATAGAACAGTAGGCTTCGTTACAGTTATCCTTAGTGGATAAAGAATATGAAGTTTACCTTCAGTCAATGGCTATCACCCCTCCACTCTTACAGAAAGTTAGGGAGGCACAAATAGGGGATACAAACTGTGAGTCTTTATGTGCTCAGTTATCCATAAGACATGATGTTGATGGATATTTGAAAGGTAGGGATGACATTGTTCTCTTCAGAAGAAACACTATTGTACTAGGGATGTTATAGGAGGACCTTCTAAGAGAGTTTCATACACCCCCTTGGCGATACATCCTAGAGTGGAAAAATTTTACCAATACCTCCGATGTCAGTTCTGGTGGTCCGGAAATGATGGTAATGTCTCTGATTTTTTATATATTATTTTTTAATAATTTATGGAATTGTTTCAAGACTATTATTTTTGACAGCGTGTGATTCTGAGGCCCGAAGTGTCCAGAATAAATGTTTGTAATAAATTAAACTATTAAACATTGTGCGTGAGCGGTTTTCCTGAAAAAGTGGAATAACTTTTAAATGGTTTCCCGAATCAGAAATCAGAGGGAACCATTGCATTCATAGTAGTGACTTTACTTTAGATAGATCCTAACACCGACCAATGTGGGTCAGCTACAAAAGTATGTTTTTAGACTTTTAAAGGAAATAAAATAAATTGACAATTAATTTATTTTAAAGGTTTCATTTTTACACAATGTAATAATTCCTTCCCTTTAAATACCTTCTTATGGAAATTTTGCAGGGTTATCCACATAACCCTACAAATTGATGATTTCCATTGGAGCTTTGGAGGAGAACCCGTTGGCAGACGTCGATGAAAAAATTGATTGATGCATCTCGTATTCGATGAACCTCTCCAACGAACATGATGTGATGATTGTTATTCAAACAATTAAAGGTAGGGGTTTTTTATTTTTAATTATTTATTCCCCTTTATTTAATTAAATGACTAACTTGGATCACCCTATGAATAGGTTGATTTGCGGATCATGCTTTCTTGCGGGAGGGTAATATTTTCTGTTTCTTTTGGGGTTTAATTCAAGAAATTGATTTATGATAATTGTTGTTTTATCTTTTGATTCATCATATTTAATCCTTATAATGGGAGAAAATTGATGCTATGGAGAATGATGGAGGAGGTGTGTTCCTATTTTGTTTATGGATTTTATTCCTCCTTTTTAACCCCATGTTTTTTACGTTCTTTACGGGGTTGTGAACAACAGATCATTGCACATCCATTTCACAACAAAAAGATCCCAAATTGGGGATCCAACATCCATAAGGCACAAAATATGTGAGACAATGATGGTGGTATAGGAATCAACATGATTTGGAAGAAATTGTTCTTCAACCGTTCTTCACGCAGATGACCGAATCAGGTTTTCTGGGCCGATCGAACCCCCAAAAACTTTTAAAACATTGACGGTATATCAGGTCGACCTCAGATATTCAGTATCTTGATGATCATATGGTCGGATCGAAGATCATATGAGCCACGAGGAGCGATGAAAAAGAACGACTGTTTCTGGAAATTTCTGATCAACATAACGTGTATCTCGAAGAACAGGCCATATAGGGTTGGATTGGTGGCGACCAGGGCTTTCGCACTGCGCACGATGAAGAACATGATGTTCCCGCCAGGAAGAAATGACATGTGGGCCCCAACCAGTAGTAGCTAGAGTCCTAGGAGACTAGAAGCGTAGACATGGTGTGTGACCACTGTCACATTGTCTGTGGTTCCTTACATGGGGTTTGATGTATATCTCAGACGATACACAAACACATGGTAAAGTACATGCCATGTATTCCACCAAACAACCATAAGAGGCTAGTAACGTGGGTCACCCCATGAACCAATTACATGGGTTGAGGGAATTTGTGGGCACTTGTCCAATGTACATAGAGAATACCACAAATACATTGAAACGATGTGTGATCTATCCTACACATTTTGTAGTTGAGTTTTATAAGACAGCCTTACGACACAATCCATTGTACAAGGGTAGTACTTGGGGATAGAATAAATGGTGTGTGACACTTATACACTCCATTTACTTTTTAGTAAATGGCTTGATCTTTTTTTCCACCATTCCTTGGATAGGTTCTGTTTGGGTTAGTGCCCATTTTCCTTATTCCTCAAAAGGTCAGGTATCATTTACATTCATTGGAGCATGATCCCTTCACAAAGAATTTCTGAGAAAGAGTCAGGTATCCCTCTCAGAGGCCGGGAGAGAGATCGTCTATCCATTCTGGACCTTAGGTAGAGTCTAGTATCGACGTGACTATTCCTACAGGAATCTGATCCTCTACTCAGCAGGTGAATCCGGATGAGTTGTGATATCCACCAAGGCCCAAGTAGTGATCCTCATCTATGAATCGTGATCTTTTCCCACTTATGAGTGTGTTCTCCTAGAATTAGTGTATCTATCTCTCGTGGTCCTTCCCGATAAATAGTACATATCAGACAAATGACATTATAGCTTTTAGACTCGGGGGTAATTTTCCCCCAGACGAGTGCTTCACGGAACCTACGAACTGGATCCCTAGAGGTGTTACATAGTTGTGTGACTTATCTCTGGACTATTGGTCTGAGTTTTGAGTATATCTGGATTTTTGTTTCACATTCTATATGTTCAGTAGACATATATTGTGTTGGGATGACTATACCTTTTCTATGTGTATTAATTTGTGGTTTTTGCATTCCTCTACTGAGTATTTTTATACTCACCCCTGCATGGGATTTTCCAGCATGTGTTGTGTCTTGTGTAGATGAGCAGCCTTTTGATGGAGTCCAGGGTAGACCAGTACTGGAAAGAGTATTCTGAGTTCTCTAATGGATGAGGTGTTCCGATGGCTAAGAATAGCAGTCCCATTACCTCTTTGTTCTTACAAGTTGGACTTTGTAGTTTGCAGGCTCTTTTTTTTGTGGGCTTGTATTCCAACCTAGTTTACTTTCAGTACTTTAATTTCCATTGTATTCTGTTGGTTGGGTTTATTTGTATGAATGAATTTTGTTCCTTAATGGATTCCTTTACATTCCAGCATTTTTTGTCTTGGAGATGTGTGTGTGTGTGTGTGTGTGTGTACAGGTACTTAGGCATTGACTCCCATGTTAGTGATATGCCTACTCTGTGTTAGTCACTGTCCCCTAGCCTATTGGAGGCAGGCTTTGGGACTCACGGTGTAGGCCCCACAGTGATATGTCGTGAATATAGTGAACTATGCCTCTTATATATATTATTAAATTATTTTTAACAAAAATATAAAAAAACAACAAAAGGATCTAAAGATCGAGTGTCTATACATTAATAGGTTCATAATACATCAAAATGAGACTAAAAATACAACTTTATTTTATTCTCCATAACAAGATCTTAAATAACTTTAAGTTCCTAAAACTACATTGGATAACCTATGGAATAACTAAATAGAAGGGTTGCTCTAAAACTCATTGTAGGGGAATATACATTATTAAGAAGCATAACATATGAATCAAATGGTATATCAAGATATCATAAGTGGAAAGGTACATGAGTGATCATATAAAGGGATCCCATAAGTATATAGGAAACCAAAGATTAAGGGAACTTAAGAATGTGGATGTATTATAGAAAAAAATAATAATAAGTGAAGGATAATCACCTAGAAAGTATCACATGGTGGTAATATTTAAATAAGGGATTAGGTTGACTCCATAACCCCATACATATCATATCATGAGACAAAAACATTATGTTGTTGGTTAATGACTGCACTAAAACTCAAGAGTGGGGGACTGAGTCCTTGAAGTATTTTCACTTAGAAAAACGCTCTATTTAGACATGAAAACTTCTAATATTTTCTTAACAAAATCACATAGTGGATATCTACGAATAATGAAAATAGATTAGGCATAGATATTTACTATGGCCTGGAAAAAATACACATCCTATTATAATACAAAAACTCTCATCTCCAGGTGTTTATGGATTTTAAACAGGCCCATAATTTTTTCAAGGACCTCCAAAAATTTCATGACTAAGAGGATGTAGTTGAAAATTGGCACAATAGAAATAGGATCCTGAAAGTGGGATCCAATAAGGCTTTATAAAAAACAAAATTCAAGGATCTTTTTCTAGGAAACATTACAATAAAAGAGATAATAAATAGAGAGTTTATAGGATGAGCTCATAGTTTTAAAATTAAACCTTGAAAGGAGAATAAATATCTACGATAGATGATAATGATTAAATATCTTTTCATGAAAAGTATTCTAAAATGACTGCAGAAATTATCGAGATGTCACAAATATAGATCATGAAGCTTCTTATTCATTATAAGAAATATAAATAAGTAAATAAGAGATTTATTATTTAGTTCTTAGATTATGTATTAGGTATTTTTTGTTTTATCAATATTATACTTTTCAAACTTGTGGGAACATAAAAAATTCATGAAAATACCTCACTTTTAAATGAATAACATTTTTTTAAGATTTGAGATTGGAAATTAAATGTCACATATCCTTTTCTAGGAAATACCTTGGAAATAACACTCTTCATTAAATTATCATTTAACTTATTTCCTTTATCAAGGATTTCCTATTGTTATAATTATTTAATAAAGATGAAAATAAACAATTATTGAATTCTATCATCCTATCCTTTTTTTATAATTTTGTGTGATATGGAGGAGTGCCTTTACTTGACTATGTTTCAAGTATAACACAATTCGTAGAAAGGGGGTAGTGCATCATATTGGAATGATTTCGCTATTGCAGGTTTAGACATGGGAAAAAAGAATATTGGCTTTTTCTTATTTTTAGGTTTGTTTTTTATTTGTAATTTTGGTTCATGTAAGGCCTTTGTGGCCAATTTGTTTTTATGTTCTCATTTCATCTTTGTAATGGGTTCCTCCTTTTCCTAGTCCTCAAAAGGATATCTTTCTTTTGTGTTCAATAAAGGGGGTTTTCCCCTCAACTCATTAAAAAAGTTTTTAATTATTAACAAAATTAACTCTCACTTAAAGTACTAAAATGGTAATAAATAATAGGTTTTAAATAGATATATCTGATTACAGATCAACACAGATTCAAATATTTTAGATTTGAATTCATATATCCAAATTGACTAATATATCCATTCTTCACGTATCTGATCTAATTACATATACAATTTCCATAATCCTTCTTCACGTAGCTGATTTTCGTCACATATACAATTTATTCATGTAGATGATTTCCTTTGCATATACAATTTATCCATGTAACCTCTTTACATAGCTAATTGATCTACATTGCTAATTTTTCATGCAGTTGATTCATTGTCATAATCTATTTCCATGAATCTATTTCAAAAATGTTTCCATTTATCATAGGAAATTCCATCATGTAGGTGGTTGGTGTATATTAATTCTTGAAATAACCATTTCTCCACATAGCCAAATGCCTCACCTAGTATATTTTCTAGACTTAGGGAAATTACATCCAAAATGTCCAGAATTGTATACTTAATTATTGTAATTGTAGAAAGACTTAAAATAATGATAAAACCTTTTGAACACACTTAAATACAAAAAAAATAGTTATATATGCAGGGTATTTGAGATCATAAAAACCTAAAGTACATGGTAAATATTAGAACAATAGTAGTTGTCCAACAATATCAACCTTTTTTAAGATCACAAAACCCATAATATATAAAAAAAATTTAATTTTTTTTATAGAATTTTGTAGAGAGATAATGACAACACATATTGAATTTAAAATGTTTTTATTATCCTTCTATTAACCCATAATTTTACTCTTATCATAAAATGGTATTTCATTGGAAAATATTTCTCCCCCTTTGGGTGTCAATAGAAATGAGTGTAATAGTATAGGAAAAACACTTTTCATTTAGTGCTTATTGATATTAACTGATTAATCACTATGCTGAAATAGAATATTAAATTATGAAATGAATGGAATTAATTAATCGAAATATAGATCATAAAAACATTAAATGAAATAAATATCTATGAAAATAATTAGAAATGGATAAAAGAGAATATTCATTAATTGGTAATCATTTATAAAAAATACTTCCACTCAACACCCACAAACATACATATTCAAACGACTAGTTAGAATACCTGAGTTTATGGACATAGAAGAAACATGTAGGTGGTTTGAGTAGAAGTAACATGAAGTTAAGAGATGTTCTAAAGGTAGTAGGAGAGTCCATTAGTGATGGTGGAATAACTCTTCCAATCCACATAATAGTACACTCTTCACTACCAATAACAAGTTTGTCTTGTGGTCACTATACATGTTTTATAAGTACAAATTTAAGATTCCCTTCAACTATACAAAAATTAGAAGACCAAGAACCTAAAAAGTCTATATTGTTTCGACGAATAGAATATGAGGTTTCTTGATTATATTTCTTAGCAATTGAGTCCACATCCACCATAGACCTATCTTTCTAATAGATATTAGTTGTATCATTGACTACATACACTCTTTTTACGATACCTATAAAGGTATATCAAAGATCCTGTCCAGGTTTATTCTATCTCAATGGTAGAACAAAGCAACTACACACATTATTATTCTCTTAATGATTTATAATTTTTCAAACATGAGAATAATAAAATATACATATTTAGGTATTTATAAACTAAATATATACCATTATTAAAAAACCCCCTAGAGAAATAAAGTTAACTAGAGGTAAAAACACTAAGAGAACTGTACACCAGAGAAACTTTAAAGCGGAATAAATAAGATTAATATCTGAAATCAACTTCTACAACATTTGGTCTACTGACCCTGAACACTGATCATTCTTCCATTCATGGATCACACCTTCTTTTTATTTTTTCAAGTTTCTCTAGACATACATGAGTATTCTATTGAACACCACTAAATAGAGATTGAGGAATAGAGGCACTCAATGTTTTGTTAGTAGGTACAA
This sequence comes from Viscum album, assembly GCA_963277665.1. Lineage (NCBI taxonomy): Eukaryota > Viridiplantae > Streptophyta > Magnoliopsida > Santalales > Viscaceae > Viscum > Viscum album. Next base: position 1,340,675,635 of record OY728129.1, on the reverse strand, counting down.
CTAGACTCAAAATAATAGGGTCCCGAGAATTGGTTTCACTAATGGTGAAAATATAAGAGGCTTGTATACAACAAGAATTTTCCCTATAAGAGAAACTAAAACTATTAGATCATCCTTAGACTTAGAGTAATTGTAATCCTCTTCATATTATAATCCTTCAACTTCTTTATAAATAGTGTATAGAAAGTTAACAAGAATTCATGATATCTAGATACTGGAAAAAAGGAACTAGAAATAACACCTTAAATATCTTGAGAAAATTTCATAATTTCTATCAAAGTTCCATTATATTGTTCATAATATCCTACCATTTAATTTAATTAAATTTAAGTTCCAATACCAAACTTCCTAATAGATTCTATGACACCCTATAATTCTGTATAAAGAACTTTCTTGAAATCCTACAAGATAATTGGTGTAAGAATATTAGACTAAGTACATTTAATATGAGAAGATATAGAACTCAACTATGAAAGCATCTGATCAAATTTATTTTTAATGTTTGGTTCTACTAAGGGATTTGAGATAGAATATGTGGTAGTTGATTGAAACCTATTAATGAAATCAAATTGGATTACCCAAAAAAATTTCAGGTTGTATAGTATATCCTTCATTTCTATCAAAAAGGACTAAATATCATTAAGAACATCTTGAGACAAGATTGATTGAATATTTGGAATCATGTCTCTATGATATTTAACTAATAATCTAAGTTTATTGAAATATAACTTGGTATGAAACAAATATTTCAAATCTCTTTCAATATCTTTCATTACCTCATGGAATGTTAATGTTACATCATAAAAAAATTACTGTACAAGAGGGGATTTTTAATATTCTTGATCAAACTTGTTTGGGTTTCCATTATCCTAATATATTTTTTAAAATAATTACTAGAAACAGAAAACTCCTTGAGTTATCGAATCTCAAACTTAGATGGAATTATCTCCCTTTTCAATTCATTATAATCTCCTTAAATATTATCAAACTCAGTCATAATTGAAGATGAAAAATATATTATTTTAGTACTACGTGAGCTCCTAAAAACTAAGCTTTCTTACTCATAAACCTATAAAGTAGTTGGTGATGAAACAAGTGGTGTAATAGAATGATCAATAGTATCCATAATTGCATCACCTTATCTATTTTCACCAATAGGTGATCCAGAAATAATTAGATCCACTATTTTATGCTCTATTATAGATTCAAACTTTCCATCAAAAACATAAACACTAAGCATTGTTACATCTATCATAACTTTAGTAACTACAACATTTATTACATCAATTGACTCCACATGATGAAAAAATAAACATCTTCAAAAACATTATCACTTTAACTTTGGATAATATCTTCCACTACAAGACTCATTTATAGAAACCGAGGCTCTATTCTGACTGCTTATGTCTTTTCACCTCCCTAGAAGACACCATCTCATTAGATGATACATCCCGAGGTGGAAAGGCTTGATATGAATCCCCATGAGGCACAATTTCATATTAAATAGTATTAAATGTTTTTGAATTTGATTCCCAATAGTAACCAATGGGTTTTTAGGGAACAATAAAAAGAGTACTAAACTTATGGAATTATATGGAATCTCTCTCAGTTTGATCTACTTCTTTATTAGTAATATCTAGGGAGATCATCCCACCTTAAGGTTAATAATTTATTTTTTACTTTTATTTGAAATAAAGATGCCTAAAACCCATCATATAAAGTAAAAAATATATATTAAAAGTATTAATCAAGGTAGAAAAAATTACATATCTTGAAAAAACACTTTCTCCTTCACTCAATCTCTTCAAGAAATCCCTATCAATAAAAATTTACATAGTACATTCCATTGAACATCAAAAGTTTTTATTGGTTTTTTAAAATGGTATAGGTTATATATAGCTACATGAACACTATTATGGGTTCCACTGAGCTCATATAAACTGACATTCAGGTAAAGTTTAACTCACTATCCTAGGGACAATTCAATACTTTATCCATATTTGATGAAGAAACTAGAACAACCATTCCATTAAAATTATACAAAATAACATACTCTATTATAGAGAACTAAAATTCAAAATTACTTATAAACTCATTCAATTATTCCTCAAATAATACACCAAAATTATTTTCGTTAAAAAAATTACAACAATAAAATGGTAGGACTTTCTTCAGCTGCATCTCACCAGTCTTCATCTAAGAAATATCGATGGTCATTATAGAAAGAACCTTGAAAAGAAAAGAACTACCATTTTCATTCATGGATTAACCCATGATTCCATCATCTTCAGACTTAGAATTTCTCATGGTAGACAGGTCAGTTGGAGGTCAATCAACGATTTTAAGGTTACGAGTGACAATTCAACTCCTAAAGGATAAAAAGAAGGAGAAAGAAGAAAGGGTCGATTGGTCATTTTTATTTTGGTTATGAAACATGTTCATGAAATCTATTATGTAATCAATTTAGTGATTAAGTCGATTCTGACTAAAAATAAATTAAATAAAATAAAAATGAAACTAATTGTAAATAATTTTATTTTCTAAAACCATGATATTTAAATAATGAAATAGAATAAACTAATTTAATTTCTATGAATAATTAAAATGGAAAATTTGTAATATAAAATTGAAATTAAATTAAAATAAATATGATACTTTAAACTCATTTAAATTAAAATAATCCCAATTCTATTTTTATAAAATCCAAATGATCACATGAAATAGGATTTGTAAAAATATCTAACAATTGATTCTTAGTAGCAAAAATTCAAGAGTAATATCACATTTTTAGCATGATATCTCAAGAAATGATTCCATAAATATATATACTTCATTCTAGACTGATTTATTTGATTCTTGGAAATATTTATAACACTAGTGTTATTAAATTTTACTAAAACTTGTTTATAATTGTATCCAAAATCCATTAAGGTGTGTTTCATTCATAAAACATGTTCACAAAAACTATTAGCAAAAATATATTATACACTGGTAGTGGATAATGAAACTGAGTGGAATTTAGTACTAGTCTAGGATGTCAGTAATTTAACTAGAAAATGGAAGGTTCCTAAAGTTATTTTCTTATTGAGGATAATACCACAAATGTTGGAATTTGAATATAATTTTAGATTAAAATTTGATTTTTTTGTTAAATATTAATGAAAGTGAAATTATTACTTTTAAATGTCAAAAAATAATTTTGGCATCTTTCAAATTATATTACATAGAATTTCTTTAGGTCAAATATAATAGACTCCCAGTTATTATTCTATATATATATTTTTCAACTAGCTTTTAAACTTCATCCAAATCATGATTTTCATTATAACTAATAGGATATAAATATAATTTACCACTTTCATGTCCAACCATTTTATGTATGACAGGTATGTATTTTATTTTATTTAGATCATTCAAAAAGTCTTTTTGAAAACTATAAAATCATATGAAATAATTTAAATCTCCCCTTATGTTATTTTTAAATTCTTTTTTCATATGTTTTGAAAATTCATTAAGTAATATTTTATTTTTCGAACTAAAACTTATGGGATGAATATATATCTGAAATAAAAAAATATCCAATGATGATGTTATTAGAAATAGATTATGATTTTCCATTACTACTAAAAATACATTTGAAAAAAATAAATAACATAAACATTCATACCAAGATCTAGGTTCATTTTTAAGGCTATGAATAGGTTTTTTAGGTTTAAAAACTAAATTTTAAAAGTGAGGGTTTTAAAAATAAGGTGGTTATTCTGTATAAATATCATCCATAAGAAAACAAGTAATGAAATATTATTTTACATTCATATGATATAATTTTAAATTCATATGATATGCATATTCTAAGAGAAACCTAATGGATTCTAATCTAGCTATCGAAAAATGTCTCTTCATAATCCATACATTCTTCTTGGTTTCACCCTTTAGAAAATATTATATCCTTATTCTTAGTGGTCACACCATTGTAATCATGTTTATTATCAAAAAACCATTTTTCTAATAATAGAATTTTAATATGGGATATTGACTAATTCTAAAACCTTATTTATCTTGAATTGGTTTAATTCTTCTTAAATTTCTAAAACCCAAATCTCATCCATTGAGTATTTTTATATAGATCTATGTTCTAATTTAGATGGAAGGTGTAGTGACCCAACCATAGATAGCCTTGAGCCAATGTCTGCAATCAATTACATTGGCATGATTATAAGGAATCAAATATCGAAGGTCCGAAGAGTTTAGTAGTATCGGAAACCATATAAATACAATAATATTTTAATAAAAAAGAATACACAAATTACAAAACAATGTTTTTATCTTACAAAATAAATAACTCTGAGGATAAATCTAACACATCTAGTAAAACATTACATATCTTACATTGTATGCTTCTTGGATTCCTAGGAAAGAAACATAATAAGGGTGGGATAAAATAATCAATAAAGGAAAAATATAGTAAAATAACTAATGAATCAATGAGAATAGTAATTATGAAATTGTAAATAACTAAACTCACAGGCTATATAATAAATAAAATGATAAGGAAGTGCATAAAAATATGGAAAGGTAATAAATGGAAGCACATTCCTTCCATATAACTAGATAAGGAAAAAATAAATATGGCATGGTAAGAAACTAAAACACATTCCATTTAATCAATGATTTGAAAATGAATTATTTCCATATAAATGTTGATGAAAAAACTCATGGATGATTAATAATTGAAACTAATATGAAGGAAATGATTTCTTAATGGATGACATGTTTATGGAACATTAAAACTTATACCATCAACACCATTCACAAGACTGTTTAATACTATAGATATAAACCCATTCAATTTTACCTACTAATTTTTCTAATGAGAACCTATCGTTGATTTGAGGAGATATATAATGTTTGGGCTACACCTGTGATTACTAGTCCCAATAATTACTTGTATAAAATAATCAAAATAAATAATATTTTGAATCAAGTATCCATACTGAATAATGAATATAGACTTACCAATATTTCCCAAAATAATCAAATAACTATCAAATTTAGAAACCATATATCAAATGGAATATGGTTTAGGATACAGAAATATCTATGTTAAATGAAATTTACAATTATGGGGAATTTAATGTTTAATTATCATAGGAGATTAAGTATTTCAAGGGGAATAAAAAACTTATTCAAGTGAATGTTAATATTATATGTGGAAAATCTATATTAAACCATCAAGATGAGGAATAAGGATGGTATCATTGAAAAAAAATCCCACATTATGTAAAAATAAAGGGGTTTTTTTAGGAATATAAATACTATAAAATTATCTATTAAAAAAATCATTATAAAAAATATCCTTTTGTTTTATAAAACCTTTTCAAAAATATTTTCTTTGAAAAAAAATTCATTTGAAAATATCCTTTTAGACATGAAAATAATGATTTAAATAAATAATGGAGGGTAAATCCATATTTGACGTATGAGGTACAAGAATATTCCCTTTTTATGTTAAAAAGGTTTGAAAAATGAATTTTCAGGAACGAGACAAGAACATTCCATTAAAAAAATTGGAAAATGAAAGAAGTAGTAAAAATGTTTTTAAAAATCAATTTAAAATATTTTTTGGAAATATTTTAAAATAATTTTTGAAAATATTTTAATAAACATGATTTTTATGAAATTAGGCTCACTGACTAATGTGAGAAATAAAGTCATGTTTAAAAAAAACATTTTCTATAAAATTTTGTCTACTCGAGATTTGAAAATTGTAATAATAGTTGAAAATTATCATGAATAACCAGAGGAGTGAAAATTAATGTTTTTACTGAAAATTTATGTATAATATCCTCAAATGGAAATACCATTGCAATATCATTATACTTTCTGTTTAGGAAAATAATCCTTAAACATTCCAAAGTACCTAATACCAATTGGAAACATTTTAAGTAATAATCATCAGGAAGGAATAACATTAAATATAAGTTTAAAAAACCATGAAGATAAATGGAATTCATGATATAATATTAAAAAATGGATATTATATATTCCATAGAAAAGAAGTATGTGGTGAACATGACATTTATCTCACAGAACTGAAAAGTGAGATGAAAATCCCTTACATGTGAATCAAAATACCAAAAAGTAATAATTATCAATTGAAACATCGAAATAACATGAATATAAATTAATACATGATATTAAATGTAAATTTTGTAGTATTTAAACCATATATAATATATTTGGTTCACATCAAATAAGAATGACTGAAGGAAAGAAAATGAGACAAGAATCCCTTACCTTGCGTTTCCTTTCGGGTAAACGTACTTCAAGCTCTTATATAAAGGGTTGATACATGTTACTAACTTATAAAATAAATATATTAATATTTATGATATCATACATGATCCTATTATAATATCTTATTATCTATTTTTTAATAAAATTTCTTTATTTTAACTATTTTTTGTGTTAGTTTCCTAGTTTTTCGAGTATGTTTTTACTTGTTATTTGTTGTTCTTATTTAATATAACATGGTTTAATAATATACAGAATTTAACCCATGATGTAAATATAATAAATATATATTATATATTTATCTACAATTAAATATAATGTTTTGAGATATGAAATGAAAAGCACCATTCATGGAGATGGTAGTCTATACATACGAATGAATGCTACCTTCATTTCATTGTCTTATTTTAGAATAATGAAAAGTAAATGATATGTATATACATGTCTATTATAATTAAAGAAACCTATTTATGTAATATATTTAATATATTATTAATAAAATTATATTTAATACGTTCAATGTTTAGTTTGACGGAATCACACCGCTTTGAGGGGGCGGTAGTCCACACTTACTCAAATGATGATATCATATTAACACAAAATTGAAAATTTTAAATTCATGTGTTATAAAATTATTAAATAAGTCTAAAGAGATAATAAATACCATATGTAACATATATAAAAATATTTTCCATCATAATGTCCAGCCATGAAATTTGGTAAAGTAAAAATGAAGAATCGTCATTTTTTGAGGCAGTAGATTGTTGTAAAAAAACAATATGTATGTTACCCATTAGATAGATTTGTGTGTTAAGGTTGGTCAAACAATTAATAAAACACCATGATATTATATTTAGGATACTTTTATTATTATATTAACATGGAAGAATAATATTTTGGTGGTGTAAATGTAGATTAAAGAAAAGCGATAGTTGGAAAGCGTTACCTTAAAAACCGGGTAACTGATTTGGTTTATACCAAAGGGATCCCTTGGAAGGATTTATTCCAAAAGGAAGGATTAAAGGAATATAGGAGGGATTTTGAGAAGATATATAGGAAGATATTTGACGAAACGTAGTGTTTTTATATGTGTGAGGAATGTGAAGAATTGGTAGCCTTTTATAAGAGAGGAAAAGGACTCACTTGGTATTTTAAAAAGAATTCGGTGTACCTACATTTTTACATAAATAAAATCATAAAAAACAATAAAACTAAATAATTGAATGTAAATGGATGACGTCTGTCCATACAATGCGTTTTGGACAATTGTATAGTTAATTTGGTCCTCTAAGTTAAAGGTTTAGTCTTTTATTAAGCTTAATTTTACCTTAATAATTGTAACTAATTTTAACCACTTTCTCTAATATTTTTTGTTAAAAAATTTAATCTTATTAAAAATTATAAATTATTCTCATTAAAAAAAATTTATACATTTTTCTAAATTCCAATCATATAATTAGAATAATTATATTTAAATTTAATCCTACAGGAGGGGTGATAATGCATGTTTTTTAAGTAAAAATGCCCCAATGTTTGTTATGTTTTTTATAATCAATTTGAAAGTGAAATTAATTAAAATGAAATAAATTGTATAAATTGATAAACATTGGATCAAATTAAACTTTGAAACCAATTTAATAGTACAATTTAACATTGTAAATATGTTCGATGAAAAAATAGTTTTGAACTACAATTCAATATTTTTAAATGTTCGTTAAAAAATGTAATGTTTCAGAAAAATATAAAAAATATCCCAATACCAAATTATTATGTTTTTATATAAAATATAAAAAATATTTTTGACATGTTAAATTAATTAATTTTTCCAAATTAATATTTAAAATTTGTTCTCCATTAAAAGGTGGTAAAATTACCTTTATAAAAATATCAATTTTAATGTGTAAAATAGAGTTTGTTTTTATCTTATGCCTATCAAACCTAATGAATAAAGATAAAAATATTTAATTGAACATATAAAATATATATTTTATTAAAATAATTAACTAATTGTAATTAATTATTTTTATTATTAAAAAAATCTTTGAAAGAATAAATGTAATAAAATTTATTTTTATATCCAATTAGTTCATATTTTCGTTTCTCATTATTTGGTAACCAGTGAATTAATTTTATATTTATATAAATAATAAATTTTTATAAGTTAGTTCGTAATATTACTAAATTATAATATAATGGTTAGGTCATATCATATTATATTAAATAAAAATAATTTTTTAATATATTATTGTCCGGTAAAACTTGATCTTGCATGTAACACAAACCATTAAAATAGGCCGCTCTTACATATAATTAAATCTTACTCAATGTTGAATGCATTGAAATACATAGAATCAATTTTAAATAGAAAATATATAATAATGTATGAGGATATTATATTCCCTTATATGCTTGGTGTCATATGTCATGTATTCTTTCGACTATATGGTTCTTAATTTAGACTTTTAGGGTGTTACATTCTTCTACCTTAATTAAATTGCATCCTCGTAATTTAAAATTAATCTTGGGGATATATTTTTTGATATTTCCTATATTGAAATCCCATATAGTGAGAAGGGTTCATAAAACATTCTCTACAAAAGAGAGAATGGGAAGTGCATAGTTCACCTGTACTAAAATATAACTAGGCCTCTAAGTTTGAGATCATTAGTGGAATTTAGAGATACATACTTGGAGGAAAAGAGTAAACATTTTATGGAATGTAATGAGGAAATAAATAAAATACGATTGAATGATGAATATAAAGGTGAGAGACTCAAATTCTAAAATCTATGATGATTTAGAAGACATTAGTTCAACAAAAATTAAGGTATTAAGAAAACAATTTTGTTTTAAGATACTTTTCTTAATGCTGACGAATTATTTTACTACAATATAATATAAAGAAATATATATAATTTATAGTTTTATATTTTATATGATCAATCATAAATATTGGTTGTAATTCAATGAAATTTTAATTCATTTAATTACTCCTAGAAATTAATCACTAGTAATACTTTTTCATGCCTGAAGCACTAAAAGAAATTTTTAAAGGATAATAAGGCCTTTAAAAGAGTGAAATGTCTAACTATTTGTCTTTAACCATCTTCTAAAACAAATATGGTTCATATATTAATCTCTAATCCAAAAAATTGATAATACTGATTCATCATTAACATTTTTTGGTCAAAATGTTTAACAAAAAACAACTAAAATTTTACCAGGACATTGCGGAAGTCAATTGTTGGCATGAAACTCTTATCATCCATCGGTCAGGGGTTCAAGACCCACAACCTTTCATGATTTTATTGGTTGTCACACAACTTATATATTTTTCTTTTCTAAACACACATTAATATAATTTTCAAAATAAAAATAATGAAGATCTTTGAAATAAGTTTAATCAATAAATATCTATTTAAATAAGGTCTTCAATACAACCTCAATACATAAATACCTCATCCATTTTATTTTAAATTGGTACTTCCTTGGTCTATGGTTTATCAATTATATAGTTTATATGATTTCTAAATCATTAGAAATTTTCATAAATATAAAACACCTTAGATTTAACCTGGGTCATTCATTTTCATTATCCATTCAAATTATTTATAATGGTTTTTAAAAAAAGTGTATTATCCTAAGAATATCCAGCAGGAGTGTCAAAACAGATGTGTAGTAAGGCCCGTTTTCATGCTCTAGGTTATCAAGAGTCAAGCTCGAAACACCGTATCATAATTATAACTTCTAGGCACATCTTTTCCAAAACCACATCCACTTATATTATACAAACATGGTTTTATTTGTAGGAATACGCACATAATATCTACCATAACGAAATTCTAGGTTGTTCTTCTATTATTATCCTCAAATTCTACCTTTGGATTACGTTCTCTAACAGATGTTTTGTGAAATATAGTTTATAAGGTTGATAATAAACTTTCTATGATACTAACTATAGTTCCCTAACCTCAAATAGCCCGAAGACAGTGTTTTCTATCAATTATATTGGAATTATTGCATATAATCATATCCCAAAGGAGTAAAGCATTTAGTATTGTTAGTAACCAAATACATTCATAATCATTTTAATAAAAAATAATACACTAATTAAAACATATATGTTTTCCCTTTATGAATAAATAACATCAAGGATAACTCTAATCCAACTAGTAAAACCCTTGATAACTTGAAAAGTACAATTCTTGGATTCTTTGGGAATGAAACATAATAAGGGTGAGATAAAATTATCTATAAAGGAAAAATATATCAGAAGCAATAAGTAACCAATGAAAATAATAATTATGGAATAGTAAATAACTGAACTCATATGAAATATAACTAAGAAACTAAGATTCAAGTTGATAAAAATTATGGAAATATAATAAATAGAAGGAAATTTCATTCAAATAACTAGATAAGGACAAATAAATTTTGAAATGTAAGAAACTAAAACACATCTCATTTAATAAATGCACTGAAAAATGAAATGTATCCACAAATATGTATACTTAAAATATCATGGATGAATATTAAGTGAAACTAATATAAAGGAAATGATTTCTTAATGGACTTCATGTCCAAGGCTCATAAAAGCCTATACCATGAAGAACTTTCACAAGATGTTTTAAAACTATGGATAGAAACCTATTTAATTTTAACACCGAATTTATGTCATGAGAACCTATCGATGCATTGAGGAGATATATGTAGTTTGAGATCCACCCATCATTACTAGTTAAAATCATTTCTCATATCAGATAATAAAAATAAACAATATGCCTTATAAAATATCCATATTGAATAAAGAATATAGAATTATCAATATTTCCCCAAATATTCTAATAACTATGAATGTAGACACCGTATGTAAAATGTTGTATGGTTTAAGAAATAATACTATCCCTGATAAATTAAATGGATAGTTAGGGGGAAATTAAATGTTCAATGATCATTGGAGATTAAATATATCATGGGGAATTGTAAATTATTCAAGGAAGATAATGTGAATACTTTTTTTGGAAAATCAATAATAAACAACCCTTATGAATAATATGGATGGTTCAAATAATAAAAATCCCATCTGGGGTAAAGATAATGGGTTATTCTTGATGATGTATATAAATACTATAAAATTATATTTTAAAATAATTCTGTAGGAAAAAATCCTTTTGTTTTTTAGAACCTTTTGAAAAACATTTTCTATGAAACCCAATTTTGATAAAATATTCATTAAAAAGTAACATTTTAGAGTTGAAAAAGAAATTTTAATGAAATGATGGTGGTTAAATCAATACTTATCATATAAGGTAAAAGATAATTCCATTTTCAAGGTAAAAAGGTTTGAAAAACGACTTGTCAAGAAAGAGACAAGCGTATTCCATTGTAAACATTGACAAAATAAAAAATGTTACAAAAGTATTTACCAAATCATTTTAAAATGATTTTTCAAATAATTTTTATAAAATTTTTTTTGAGGAAAACATATTCTTTGACTAAAGAGAGAAATAATGTCATGATCCATGAAAAACCTTTTCAAATCCATTTTTAGTACCAAAGAGTGGGGAATTTTACAAATATTTGAAAATGGCCATGATTGACCATAAGAGATAAAATAAAAGTTTTTATTGAACAATTTTTATATAATTTCCTCGAATGAAAATACCATTGCAATATAATTAAATTCATTATTGAGTGAAATAATCGCTAAACATTCCAAAGTGTCCCATACCACTTTGAAACATTTAAAATAATAATCCTCATGAAGGAATAAAATTAAATGGAAGTTTTAAATGACATTATGATAAAATGAATTCTTTAGATAATATATAAAAAAGGGTAGTAGATACACCACACAAAAGAAGTAAGTGGTGAACATGAAATTTATCACACAGAAGTAAATTGTGAAATGAAAATCCCTTACATATTAATCCAAAGAACCAAAAGATATAATAATCAATTTTAACATATAAATACCATGAAGATAAAATAATTCATGATATTACATGTAAATGTGGTAGTATGTTCACCAAATATAATTAATTAGGTGCACATCGATGTTGTATACCTGAAGGAAAGACAATGAGATAAGAATCCCATAAATTGCATTTACTTTCTGGTGAAAATCCTTTAAAATAATATATACGGGGTTTAAACATGTTAATAAATTATAATAGACCCATATTAATTATTATGATATCATATACGACCATCTTATAAAATATTATTACACATTTCTTAATAATCTTTCATTATTTAAATAATTCCGAGTGTTAATTTCCTAGTCTATCAAGTATTTTTTATCTTATTATTTGTTGTTCTTATTAAATATATGATGATTTAATAATATAATGAATTAAAAACATTATTTTAATATCATATATATCTATTATATATCTATCTATAATAATATTTAATTTTGGTAGATAAAAAAGGGAATTCACCATTTATAGAGACGATAGTCTGTACGTACGCATAAATGATGCCTTCATTTCATTACCATATTTTAAAAGAAAGAACAATAAATGATATGTAGATACATGATATCCCGTAGGACGTCATTATTTCCATATGGTACTATGAATTTTTTTATAAAACCCAAACTATGAAACTCAATTAATTGAAACAATGTATTAAGAAAGTTCAAGATCGAATCCAAAGAGACAGAGCATATGTTTTAAATTAATTGGGAAAACAGAGGATGAAATTATTTTGTTCGATTTGAGAAAATATAAATAATATCATTAATTATTGGGGTGTGAATAAATATTATAGGCAATTATAGGATTTGTTATTTTGGGTTCATTTTTGAGGTATTTCATTGATTATTGGTTTATTTGGGCTTGGTGTCGGAATTAGGTTAGTAGGGTTACATGGTCTAGGTAACCTGCCCTAACATTGTGGTTACACCTTTGGAATGGTCATATACTTGGTGCAGTCACAAAATTTGGTGACCCAAAACTATGATTCAACATAACCTACCTAGTATTGCATAATGGTCATGCATAAACTAAGGTGATTAATAAATGCAATAAATTAAACAACTTCAGACCGAAACAATGATCATTTATTTTAAAAAGAAGAAGAATTGGAATTGAATAAGTAGTTAAAAATAATACAAAACATGAATAAGGGATAAAAATGATTGATATAATCACATCCAACTATGATCACATCACTCGGTACTAAGAGACTAGTCACTCATGATGAGAGCATGTAAAATGGGAACCTGAAGAAGAAAGATCATGAAGAGAGGCTTCTGATTGTCCGTTGGTTATCCCTTGGTGTTGGTTGGCATTTTTCAGTCCCATATTAAATGGGAAGGGAATCCAAGGCTGGTATTTATAGGTTTTCCCCATCACAAAACATGGGACATGTCACTTTATTTTTCTATGCATCAAAGTTATCACGATGTGTACTTGGGTTACACTTCGTGTACTTCAGATCCAATATTTCCTTCACCATGTTGAATATGGAAACACTGATTTGGCTGTTTGACTTTCATCAAGATGTGTAATGATAGTACACCAAATTTACTTTTATTTCACACTATGTATGATTTTCATAATACATCTAGCACATATCTATTTCACTTGAAACAGTCATGATGTGTACTCTCAGTATATGATGTGTATTAATTTTTCTTTAGTTTCCAGTTCCGCTTTATCTCCACAATCCAGTGTCACACCTCGAGAAAAGAAAGCAGAGTGAAGAGTTTTTCAGCTCATATTTCCATCCATTTTCATTTCTTTTTCACATATCCATCATTTCCTACCCTGAAACATAAAGCAAGTCAAATTATTCCAAAATTGTAGAGATAAATCATTTAAATATAAAAATTCATTTATTAAAACATCTTAAAATACTTGCATGAAATAAAATTATAAATTCATGTATACGATTATTTCATTAACTTATTTATGTATTATATTTCAGATATGATTATTAAAATTATATTTAATAATTTCCATGATTAGTGTGAATGAATCACATTTCTTTGAGGGGGTGGTAGTTCACATTTCCTCAAATGATGTTATAGTATAAATAAAAAATGAGAAGTATTAAATGTATGTGTTATAAAAGGATTATAGAAGTATAAATACATAATAAATATCATATATAACTTATAAAAATAGAGTTTCCATCATGATATCCAACCATGAATGTTGTTTAAGAAAAAATGAATAATCACTGTTTCATGAGGCGGTATTTTTCCACACATAGAAATAATATATTCACTACCCATTAGATGGAAGAGAGTATTAGTTTAGGTCAAAACCATAAGAAAAAACCTTCTAAATATATTTAAGATATGTGTTTTATTATATGAACATGGAAAAAGAATCTTTTAGTTGATGGAAAAGTAAATTTAGTAAAAGTGATTGTTAGAAAGGATTGCAATAAAAATCAGGCAACTCATTTTGTTTTATACCAATGTGAGTCCTTGGAAGGATTTATGTCCAAATGAATTCTTAAATGTATAGAAGAGGTATTTTTGGAAGATATATGGGTATATCATTAACTAAAATATGTGGTTTGAGAGGTGTTAGGAATAGGGAGAGGTGAAAAAATTTTATAAGGGGAAAGGACTCACTTGGTACTTTGAAAACAATTTAGGTGTACCCATGTATTTGCCCAAAAAAGTCATCAGAAATGAACCATAATAAAACCCGGTATGTTAATTTCCTATATATGGTTAGAAAATTGACGATGGACCATTTTCTAGGTCATGGGGGCTTCTAAGCTAATGGTGTAGTCCAATATTAAGCTTAATTTTTTCCTTAATAATAGTAATTAATTTTAATCACTTTCTATAATATTTTTAAAAATTAAATTTTTTATAATTATAAATTATAAATTATTTTGAATTAAAATATTGCACCCTTTTTTCCATATTTAAATCATATAAGTGGCAGAATTTAATTTAAATTTAACCCCATAGGCAGGAAAATAATGCGTGTTTGTAAAGTAAAAATATCACAAGGTTTTCTATCTTTTTATAATAAATTTCAATGTGAAATAGATTACAATAACATAAATTGTATTAATTGATAAAAATATTATCTAATTAAAATTGAAAACCAAAATAATTTATAATTCCAACTTATAATTAAATTTGATGAAAAATTTCTTTTGAGCTAAAATTTAGTATTTTTAACTATTCATTAAAAATAAAATGTTTTAGAAAAATATCAATAATTCAACCTAAAATAATTCTAATGTTTATCTTTAAAAATGAAGTTTATTTTTACATATTAATTCAATTAATGGGTAAGAATTAATATTTAAAATAGGTTCTCTAAAAAATGTCACCAAAATTGCCATTATAAAAATATAGGTTTTTAGTGTAAAATAGAGTTCTTTTTTATCTGATTCTTATAAAAACAAATATATGAATAAAAAATATTTTATTGAATATATTAAATATATATATATTTCATAAAAAACATTATATAATTGTAATTATTTATTTTTATTAGGTTAATGATCATTTGGAAGCATAAATATAATAATATTTCTCTTTATATCCAATCAGTTTTTATTTTAGTTTCTCATTGATTAGAAACCAATGAATTAATTTTATATTTATATAAAAAATAAATTTACATAAGTTAGTTAATACTATTAATAACTGTGAACATAATGGATAAGTTATATCAGATTATTTTAAATAATAATATTTTAACAGTATATTATTGTTTGTTAAAACATAGTCTTGTGTGTAACATAAGCAATCGAAGAAGGGCGCTCTTACGTGTAACATATTATAATTCGATGTTTCATGCATCGAAATATATAGGATATATTAAAAATAGTAAATATATTATAAATTATATGTATATTATATGCCCTTGCGCACATGGTGTCGCGTATCATACACGCTATCAACTAGAAATCTTTTACATTATATTTTTTGGATGTTACTGAAAGGAATATAATTCAATAATATTTCCATGGCTTACTATAGTTCTTATACCTTCATCTAGGCTTTATATAAATATTTATAAGGTTTTTTTATTAAGGTTTCTATGATTTCAAGGAATTGCACTTTCGAGTTTATTGGTATCCAATATTTTTGTATTTGGTTCAAGAAAATCATGTTCCAACACATCATCATTTTTAATGTGAAAGAGAGGTTCAAATATCATGTTTTCCAAAAAAATCACTTAGATCATCCAATTGATTCATTTTTTATCAAAAGTACAATTTCATAAATACATAACATGATGTATTCAAAGTATTAACCCAAAAATGAGTAGGAATGTTATATTCACATAACATTGTTTTATAAACTTCTTGATAAGTCATATTCCTCCTTTTAAAAACAATATTCTGTTGTGGATTCATGGGGGAAATAGTTTGTTTGATACCATATTTTTAAGAAATATGAATTGAACTCATGGTTTTAAAATCCCACTTCATTTTCACTTCTCAAAGCAATAATTTTTTAATGATTACCTTTCTAAAATAGTTTACAAAAATTTATAAATATATTGGTGGCTTCACTCTTAACACTTAAAAAAACCCCAAGTAAATCTAAAAAAACAATAAGAAGAACATAAAAATTATATTTCTTCTTAATGAAATAATTATATATAGCCCATGAAAATCCACATGAATTAGTTCTTTGGGGTTAAGAATTTGAAACCCATTTAATTGATTGAACATTTGACTAGTGTTTATTTCCTATTTGATAAGGAGGGGAAATTAGAGAAATATCAACTCATATTCCCATATATTGCACTATAAATATACCATTTTTCATTGATTTTATTGGACATTTTCCCTAACAATTAAAATCAAAGATGACTTTTTTTAGTACCCATCTTCTATTAGGTCCAACAATGTTAGTAAATAAATATTTAGAACCCAAATTTTTTTTCCTATCCAAAAAAACCAGCACTAAATTGTTAGAAACCTTTTGAAATAAAAACATGTTTAACTCCATATAATTGAGGATTTATAAAACTATAATAATTATTATAGTACACTAATTCTCTATAGTTACAATAGTTAATTTTGGATAGGTTTTTTTTCTTATAACTTGGCACAAATTTTTTTTTTATAAAACATTGGATTTTCACCTAGACTTCATATAACAAATTTATTTTTATGAGTTTTATTTTTTCTAGATTTTTTAATTTTTTAATTTTAGCCTTTTACGAAAACACATACATTATCATTAAAATGAAAAACCTATTTTAAAAAATATTAAATATAGTTCCCATTTTCAATAAAAGTTGAAGTATAATTTTCTATCTTGGGTTTGAAATCCAGAATGTGTTTATTTAAGTCGTCTTTTACATTAAAAATAAAATAATTGAAAATTTTGAGATATTTTATTTTCTTTTTAAAAGATCCATACTTGGTTTTTAGCATGGTATAATACCCATTGAATTCCACATAATAGTAATTTTTATTTTTAGATGCAGATTCATGATCAAAAGAATAATAAGAATGTACCAAATCTAAATGTTTTGTAAAACTCATGTTGGCATTCTGATTAGAATTTTCAGATTCTGATAATGTATATATGACATAGAATAATATAAAGTTCCCAATGTGGATTTCATGTACTTATTGGATTGTATAGATCCTTTTTGAAATTCCTTTTCTCGAGATTTTTATTTTCTTAAAACTACAGATAGTCTATTTTTATTTTTCTAATATTATTACATTAATAGAATCTCACCTATTTATAGTTTAAATCATGTTTATTAAAATTAATTATAGTTTTTTTAAAAACTCTTCTATTCTTATATAAATTATTTAACATTATATAAAATTGAGATAGAATACTATTTGATGCATAAATATTTGGGTTTCCTTATCCAATGACCCATTCATTTGTATCTCTTTTCTTTACTTGTCACCTTTTGAAGTTAAAATTTTAAAGGATAATTCTCACTCTTAAGTAATATATGATATAAATATAATGATCCCATATTAGGCTCATACATAATAATAGTTTCAATGTGATATTTTATTTTAAAATTATCGACCTCTGTAGATTTTCTAATTGCATCCAATATTTTACTCCATCTTGGTGGTAGAATTATAAGGATTTTAAATGATTGATCTAGTTTTATAAAAGGTGATCTTAGTGGAAAAATTTTATTTAAGAATTTATTATGTTTCATATTTAACAATGTGATTCTTTCACCTTACATTATTTGGAATGTATAAAACTTAATGTTGACAGTATTATATCCAAGAGCTCGCATGTTGTATGTTACTTTATAAGAAACTACTATAGTAGTCTATATTTTTTTTGAGATTTTTGACATTTTGAAACTATGTTTAACTCATATGGATATCGTTAAAATATTATAGAATTCATATATTTTTATTTTAGATCATATCTAGCTTGAGTATCAGTATCTAATGTTTTGGGTTTTTTCATTGGAATTACATAAGGCTTCCGGGATTTAAAAAACCCTTTAGACTAAGGATCATTAAATAGATTATCATATGTGGCTTCTAGAAACCATAATTCAAACCATGAAATTAAGTTTACCTTACCATAGAAATGACAACTCAATTTTCATTCATAATATGAATCTTGAATATGACCATTATACTTCAACCATTGAATGCTAAAAACTAAATATTCACTTTATATGATATTAATTGTTGTTGGAGATTGAAATCCCTAATACACAAGAGGGCGTGGAATGAGTTATTGATGCTTTATTCTATTAGAAAACAATCATATTTAGATGTGAATACTTCTAATGTTTTCCTTAAAAATTTACATAGTGGAAATAAAAACCTAATGAAAAGAAATCACATGCGGTGATTTATAGTTGTTTAGGGAATAAAAATAAATTAGTCCACTGCACCAACAATCTACTCCAAGTGATTGGTGATTCTATCTAAAACATTCCTATTTCTAGGTTCTACCAATCATTTTTCCTGGAATCCAAGATTCTGTTCAAGTAGTCAACACTTAGTACAAGATCAAAAAGAACATTTAAGTATGATCTAAAAAGTCTTTTTAAAAATATTCATGGTTCTTCTATGAGGAGACATTATACTAAAAGAGATAATAAAACAGATAGTTTATAGGTTGAGCTCAAAAATATGAAATATAAATGATTTAAAATAATAAATCTCTAATAGAGATGATAAGAAATAAAATTCAGTTCAAGGAAATTATTTTAAAATTATAGAAAATATGATCGAGAAGCTATATATCTTGATGATTCTTCTTATTTACATGTAAAATAGAAGAGTGCATAATATTTTTTATAAAAAAAATTCTATAATGATTGAGAATGTGATTATTTTGTTCTCAATATTATGTTTTTTACACATGAGAGAACATACAAAATTCATGTAAAAACCTCACTTCTAAAAACATAATATTTTTTTTCTTAAAATTTAGAATTTGAAATTAAATTCCATGCATCCTTTTCTTGTAAATACCTATGAAATAAAGTTTTCTATAACATTATCCTTATAATTGTTTCCTTTTCTGGTACATTCCTTTTGTTGTAGTCATTTTTATAATAAAGAGGTAAATCAACAATTAATGATTATATTCTGAAAATAATTCTAATTAAAATTACTTAAATGGTAATAAATACTATGTTATATATTGATGTAGTGGATTCTAGGTCAAAATTTAGCTAATTTATATAACTTTTAATTCATGTTTCTCAATTGATTCATATATCCATTCTTCACATAGCCAATCTAATTTTGCCTCCAATTTGTGTAGTTCTTCTTCACATGGATGTTTTTTTATAAAATAGAAATTGTTTTCCTGTTTCTAAATTTATTTATGAAGTAATATTGATTTATATAGAATATTTACTCCTATTTCCAAATTTTGAAACTTCCAAATTCAATTGTGTATCCATTAGGAACAATGTATCCAATTTAACCATAGATCCAAATCACAAACCCAATTACTCCACGTAACCAATTCACATAGTCAATAGATCTATATAGTCAATCACTCGTGTAATAGATTCATCAAAACAGGTGATTTCCATGTATTTTTTCTGTGATGTAGCCACTTTATGGTGGGTAATACTTTACATAGGATATTGATGTAGCCAAATTCTAAATGTATTAATTTCTCCACATATCCATATGACCCATGTAGGTAATTTTCTATAATTACATAAATTTCCTCCAAAATTTCCATATTTGAAGACTAAATTATTTAAGTGTAGAAATACAATAAATAATGATTAAACCATATGAACACACTTAAAACAAAAACAAAATTAATATATGAAGGGTATTGGAGTTTATAAAAACCCAAAGTACATGGTATATTTTAGAATAACATTAGTTTTTCAACACATTACCCAATATATTTAATCAATATCTATGATATCTTATCTTAACCTATATATTCATATGTGTTCTATGTAAGGGAATCATCTATAAGATATAAAAATAAAATAAACCCATGGAAAGGAAATGGGTTACATAATATTTTTTTTAACAAAGAAAAATGGAATATCATAATGATTCTATCAAAGAAGGGAATAAATAATTCTTGGAAATTAATTGAAGAATTAAAAATTATCGGACATCAAAAATGAATTTCATGTGAATTGAAGATAGAACGATTAGTGGATAAATAATTTTAGAAATATTCTTTTTAAGTGGGGTTTTAGGAAAAATGGAAAACAATCGTTAATGAGGGTAAGGGTATAATAATTTACCTAAAACCAAAAATAAACTAAAATGACTTTACATAATAAAATGTGTGTTTTTATAAAATTTTTAAATTTAAAAATATTTCATTTAGTGGTACATGAAATGTGGCAACAAAACAGAGAAGTTCTATTGAACCAACTCTTCACAATGAATGAATATGAGAATGTAACCTTCAAAAACTGTATATCCCAATCAAGTAAAGTTATATTAAAATAGGTATATATATTTGTGAGACACATAAAAATAACTTATAATATGTAAATGAGAAAATTGAAGAAATAATGTTAGGAAATTAGAGGGTTAACAAAACGCAAAAAAAATAGTGCAGTTTATTGAGATCCCATACCCCATGACCAAAATAAATTTTTAGGTGCAATTAATATCCCAAATAATGAAATTATATTTTATAAATATGAGATTAATAACCATATTAAAATATATATGATTTATTATCTGTATTTTATGATTTTTAGAGTTATTCAATTTAGATAACATGCTTATAATTACTATCATGTGTTTGTTGTTTCATGGTTCCAAGATAAGATTAATTTGTGGCTAATTAATATAGTTCTTTTAAAATGGGGCTATAACTATAAAAGTGAATTAAAATTATATTCATATTCTTGTTGAAAAAAAATAGTGTTAAATATCTCTTATAGTTATACTAAAGTAATAATTAATTTAGAATAAATATTATCATTAGATTGTTAGTTCATTTAGAATGTTTTATTGACCATAATGAACTAGATTCATTTTATTTAATTAAATTATTATCCATACATTCAAAAAAATTAAATAAGTTATAATATAATTTTTATCATATTATTTAATGGAACTATTACTTATATAAATAAACACGAGTCAAGGGAAAAAATGATGTTTGTTGTATTTGGAGGTAATGAACCGACCATATTTTGAATAATGTTTTCTTTTTAGAATGAAATTATAAGAGTTTAAATGATTTGTATTAAATTTTCATAATAAAATTTTAATGATAATGGAATAATTATGTCTTTTTGGATGAAATTTGTTTAGAGGATGGGGAGGATGAAAAGATAAAAGGCTTGATTGGTGGTATTACCTTCTCCTTTGGATATCTCCACCTAGTATTCCACTTAAAGAACCTTTTGATTGTCCTTTTTGGATAAAATATTTTCTAGTGATATGGGTAGGGAGATGAGGAGAGATATGGGTAGTGTTTGGGAAGGATCATGTCTTATAAGGTGTGAGGAGAATGAGTGATGGGTGGAGGTATATATAAGGTGAGGAGAGGGGTGTTTTCTGAATATTATCTTAATTAATTTATTATTTTGGCACAATACTACTAAATTGATTGATTCATGTGAATATCTAAAATAATTCATTGATGTGAGTTGGAGATAAAGGGTTCTTATATCTTCCCAGATGCAATCAATCATGTATTTTACTATTAATATTACAGATAGTGTTTTTTACTATTTTACTATGATCCAAAAATTAATCATTAAAAATTTGAAATTATTATATTCCGAAAATGAAATCCATTTTAGGAAAATAAATTTAAAACTATGAGGAATTTAATTTTTAATCAAATTCATTTTTAATTTGAAAAACATCAATTTTAATATTTTAATATTTTTTATAACTATTTGAAAACTAAATAATGGTGTCATAAAATTAAATTATCATTTCAATTAAACATAATATCATTTCATAAAAACATTTTATAAAAATGAATTTTATTTCAAATCATTATATTTTTTATAAAAATAAAAATAAAACATATATGTTTTCCAAAGATACAAAAACATATTTTATCATTTTTAAAACAATTATCAACCTATATCTTGATATAATTATATGATATTTTCATTTTATAATGTTTATAATATTATTTTATATTTCCTTAGGAAATTTTACTGTTGTATCTAGTTGGTTACTCTTCTCAATCATCATATGATTATTTTAATAGTGAGATTACTATTCTATAAATGAAATTTATAACAATTATATTAGCTCCCTAATTTCTATAAATACCTCAAATTTAATTCATTACGCATTCACTTATATTTCCTATAAAGGTCATATATAATATCATTTTCAATATTATTTGTTCGTTACTAATATTCTATTTCATTTACACTGTGTTTTTTATGATTGATATTATTTTTGAGGATCAAACAGATCTAAATGTTCATATTATAGATATCTTTTTTTCTATTTTTATACCATTTCAATGCTTCCAATTATTATGGACATGTTTATTTTATAAATTAAGTGTCCATGTCAAAATAATAAAAATTTTCTAGGTTTCATTTTGTGTTTTATGTGATTTATATAATACCGAATTATTAAATATGACACAATTATATAATGACTAGGATAAATTTCATTGATAAAATTATAGATAATTAAATTTCCACCCATTGATAAATATATCCTAGAAATTTAATTTCACATACTAAAGTAATAATAGGTGAGGGTACTTTTTCTTCATTGGTTTATAGAGTTCCCTTTTCACTTAACATACTTATATTTTCTCCATAATACTTTGACCAGGTAATTTGACTTATTGTGTAGAACATTGTCTCCATAGAGTAGGATTCTCACAGGATACTCCTCACAAGAGTGTCCATTATTCAACTATACCACCACTATATTTTGTACATGTTATGGATCTTGTATGTAATTTATTGAGAGGTATATGAGGATAATTTCAAATACTTGATACTGGGTTGGTGGGGGTAATAATTAATAAGCCTAAACTCTGATGTGATCACAAATCTCAAATGGGCTGATGTATCTAGGACTCAGCATTACCTTATTCCCAAATCTCATGGTTCAATCAATATGAATAAGAACACATTATGTCCAACCATAATCTCCTAGTCCCTCTAATGGTTTTCAACATAGCTATTTTTCAACATTGATCAACCCTAATGTGTTTATGTATGGTATTGACCATTTTCTACAGTTTCTTCAACCATTTTAGGTCTCAGTAGATTTTTTTCACAAACATTATCGAAATATATAGGTTCTCTAAATCTATTTTCATAAAAGGATTCATATTGAGATGTTTGGATGTTTGATTGGAAGATATTATTTTATTATAACTCAACCATATTAAGATGATGATCCCATTGTCCTTTAAAAACTATCAAGTATTCTCTCAACATGTCTTGGATATTCCACTCAGATTTTAAATTAGTTTGGTGGTGATTAGAAATAATAAAAGTCAAATCAGTGTTTAGATCATATTGAAGAATTATCTATAACATGGATGTAAACCTTGTATCATGGTTGGATACAATAAATAAAGGTGTTCCATATATACACACAACTTTTATAAGGTATTTCCTTACAATTTGATTGAGTGAGGAGTCCTCTTAAATTTTAATAAAGTTGGAAGTCTTTTTACGATGATACACTGAAACCTACAAAGAATTATTTCTTATGGATATATTTGAAAGATTAGTAGAAAATTATATGGTGATGGTTTGCCATTTACATATTATTATGGGTAATGATCGCATCATCCCCTTTGAATTTTTTTATTTTCACCTTCACTTGCTGACATACCAAGAACTGTAATTTAAAAACCTTGATATTTTTTTTTTCATATTATCCCAACAATAGTTCTCTTTAATATCCCAATACATCTTCATGATCCATGGTTGGATAGAGAATATAGATATCTATGTATCTTTAAAAAAATCATTATTTATCATTGGAGTTTATGTTTCATATTTCACTGAACCAAGTATTGTATTTCCTTAATCATTTTTGATCTCCCATGATTTCCATTTTCTTATTGATTCCACATTCTTCTAAATTTCCACACCACCCCCATTGAGATTCATTTATCATCAAAAATATTTATGGTTGATAAATCATTTGATCAAGGTAGAATGATGTTCCATCCATTATGAATTCCATTTCCATGATTTTTAAGTCTATATATATTGGATCTCCTCAATCATCGTCATCAATGAGGTTGTATGATCCTTTTTACATAGTGTATCAACCACTTTGTTTTCCTAACTAGGATGGTAATATATTAAGAAATCACAGTCCTTAATCAATTACAACCATATTAACTTTCACATATTAAGCTATTTATATATAAAGATATATATTCTAGGCTCTTATAATCTATATGATTTTTAAAAATTCTCATTATAGATATATTTCCACCAAATATTCTATCCAGAGATCACTGTAGCCATCTAAAAAACATTATTTGGGTAATTTTTATAATGAAATATGAGATACCTTATTTCATAGGCTATAAATTTAACATTTTTCAATAGTACATAGACTAATATTTTCTTGGAATCATTTCTTTGTACAACTAAATGTTCCCCAATTGATGGTAGTGTTCGTATTGGTGGGGTGATCGGCCTATTTTTCAATTCAGAGAATCTCTCTTCACATAAATTTTTCCATAAAAACTTCACCCACTTCTATGTTCCCTTGTTTATTATGTTTAAAAATGGTGATACGTTTCTCACAAATCATCAATAGTACCCATCTAGTTAAAGGAAACGATAGATATCTATTATAGATGTTGGTTTAGGCCACTCCTAAATTGCCCTTAGCTTAGAAGGATCCACCGATATCCCTTTTTTGGTGAAAACATTCCCCAATAATGACACATTCCCCATCCAATACTATAATTTTATATGATTTTAATATAGATTATCCTTTTCAAAAAATATTTATAACAGTATTAAAATACTCCTCAGGAGTCACCTTTATATTGATCTATATCAGATAATGATCTTTAAAAACTACAATCTATTTGTTTTGTAAATATCTAAATACAATATTCATCAATTCTAAGAATATTACCATAGAATTAGTGAATTATAAGGGTATCACATTGAACTCATAGTATCCATACCTTGTTTTAATGGATATCCTGTGAATATCTTCTTTGTTGACCTATAATTGATGATATCCCAACTAATGGTCCACCTAAGGGAATTAATGGGCCCCAAATAGCTAATCAAATAAGTTATTAATACATGGAAGGGGATGATTTTTCTTTATCAATATATTTTTGATTTTGTTATAATCAATACAAAGGCACATTGACTAATCCTTCTTCTTGATAAAGAGGTCCAATTCACCCCATGATGAAGAACTTGGGAATATAAAACCCTTGTCCAGATTTTCATATAACGGATTCTTCAGTTTAGACAACTAAATGATTCTTATTATGTATAGAGACATGGATATTGGAAAGCTTCTATATATAAGTTCAGTTGAGAATTGAACATCTCGGGTAGGAGGAAGACAAAAGAACTCCTCATAGAATACATCAGTATATTCCATCATAATAGATATGTCTTCAAGAATTATTCTCTCATTTATCACAATTATTTTGGATACACATTATGAATTATAAGGTAATAATATCAATTATTGAGAATAATATTCCAAATTTTATTCCTTCTCCTGATTACACTTGTGCATAATCATAGGATGACTTGGGATTTGAAAAGTGATCTGCCTCTCTTGATGATTAATATTGGATTTTTACAATGGAAGATAATCCACACTAAATATAACATGAAACCCAAATAAAGGAATTATAAAAATATTTTCTGGGAGTTTTAATCAACAAAAATTGAATACATAGTAATTATACACATGGGATAAAATAATTTACACATTTTATATTCTAACAGATTACTCAACATCCATGTTTTTAGAGGTGATTTAATTGTTCTTAAAACATGAATAATATAAAATAATGTGTATAAATATAATAATATTGGGAATTTTGAGTTCATGGATGGATAATGAACACATATTTCACTATTTTATTTTGTTTTTAGTCGTTACCATATCCAAAATAAAACCAAGGATGAGAAAAGTGATACGAAAAAGCATATAAAAAGGTAATCCTGAACTTAGAAGGAATAAATTTTAAATTACATGTATTTATAAACATGTTATTATATAGGTTAAAATCTACCTTATCCATTGTAATTTTCTTATTATATTTTCTAACCTTATAGTCTATTCAAGTCCTTCATGATGGTTTGTAACGTGTGTGGGTTTTCAAAATTGTATTCCCCAAGAAAGTCAAACTAGGTGTGCACCCTGGAATAACTATCATACACTAGGTATAGGTTGAGTAAATATCCATTGAGCCTTTTCAGGGCTAGTACCTCTAGGTAAATATATTCTAGAGGCACATCTATTTTTAGTATCTCAAAAATGATGTAATTTCTTATAAACTATTCACTCTATACTTCACAAACATTTTAGGATATTTTTATCAACTTAGACATTTCCTTAGGGGTTCTCATATTGTATTTTTGTAATAATCCCCCAAAATAACTAGACCTTTCTTTGATACCACCTATAGGGACCTAATCATCTTACACATATTATTATATGATTTATAAGATAAATATCCACAAAAGTGAACCCAAGGATATAGATTTCAAGTTTCTTTCAAAGACTAGGGTTATAATACATCAAAATGGGTCTTAAAAACCAAAATTTATTTTATTCTCCATAATGGTAACCTAAATCCCTTTAAACTCCTAAAACATCATAGGAAATACTAAGGAATATGTATTCAAAAAGGATAAGTTAAAAATCTCAGTAAGGGAAAACATAATTAAAATGTATGAAATTTGAATCACATAGCATATCATGATATCATAAGAGGAAAATTAGATGAGTGATAACATGATGGAGTAAAATATGTATATATGATAAATAATAGTAATTCATCCTAGTAATTTGGAAGTTACATAGAATATGATGTAAGAATAAGTCAAGGATAACCACGAAGAAAACCTCACATGGTGGATAGTCCCATCATGGTTTAGTTCTAATCCTTAACCCCATAAATATCATCTAATGAGACATAGAAAATAAATAATTCCTTAGATAACTATATTAGTGCACCAATAATAACCTATAAATTCATATGGGAGACAAGTAAGGATGTCATACATACAACATAAGCATCGAAAAAACTCATGGAAGGGAAACGAGTTACAAAATTATGTCTTATAATATAAGAAAATGGAATATCCTAAAAAATTCCATTAAAGAAAGGATTAAATCATTTTTAGAAAATTTTAGATAAAAAAGGAATCATAGGAAATGAAAATTTATTCCATGTGAATTGAATATATTAAAATGAGTGGAAAAATAATTTTGGAAATGTTCCTTTTAAGTGGGGGTTTAGGTAAATGGGTAAAGAACAACTAAGAGGAAAATGTATAATAATTTATATAAAAAATGAAATACAATAGTATTATATAAAAATTGTGTTTTTTTTAAAATCTTGTAGCTTTTAATACATTACATTGATTGGTACATGAAATAGGGAATGAAAACGTAGAAGTTCCCTTTAATTAGTTCTTCTCAATGATAGAAATTCAGAAGAGAACCTTTAAAACATGTTTATCCACATCATGTAAATGTGAATAAAAATTTATATATGTGTGGGACATATATAGAGTATATAACAATTAAATAATAATAATAAAGAAATAAATTAAGTTAAATAGAGGGAAATAATAACCCAAATAAAATAAGGTTGTTTAGTGATATCCCTTACCTCTTCTCTGGATTCATTATGCATGTTCACTTAATGTACCAAATAATAAAATTATTTATGTAAAATATATTATTTAGACCCTTATTCAAATATATTTGCTTTACCATCATTATTTTATATTAGTTTAAGTTAGTTAATTGAGATACTGTGTTTATGAGTACTCTCATAAGGTTTCTCTTGGCATGGTTCCAATATGAGATTAATTTTTGTACAATTAATAAATTTATAATCAAACATGACTAAAAGTATAAAATCAAAATGAAATTATATTCATGTCCTTATAGAAATTTAAATGTTACCAAATATCTATTTGTATTTCTATATAACAATGATTCACTTAGTATAAATGTTATCGTCATATAGTTAGTTCATTTCGGTGGTTTTATCAACCACCATGAACTAGATTTAGTTTATTTTATTAAATGATTATTAATAAGTTACGAAAACATAAAATAATTATTATATACATATCATCATCATATTTAAGAATAATATTATTTCTATAACCATTAATGAATTCATTGGAGAAAGATAATGTACATTGGTTTTGGAGGTGGTGAAGATACCATAATTTGACCAAAAACATTTATTTTACAGAGAAACAAGAAGGTATTGGGTAATAGATATTCCATTAACATAATAACATTACATTATATTAATGATACTGGATCCATTATATAAATTTATTGGATTTTTTTGGAGGATTGGGATGAATAAAAATTTAAAAATGATCGATTGTGGGTATTACCAAATCTTTTGGATGTATCCACCTAGGATTCAACTTATGGAACCTTGGGAATAGTATTTTAAGAGATAAATTCATATAGGTATTTTGGAGAGATCTGAGGATATATTTGGGAAGTGATTTAGGGAAGCTCCAGGTTTAGAAGGTGCAAAGAGTAGGGGTGGTGAGGGGACATATATATAAGTGGAGGAGCGGGGTATTTTTTAAATATTGTATTCATTAATTTATTATTTTTTATCAAGACTTTGAAAAGTGTTTATTATTGTGACTGTATTAAAAATTAATGTATGTGAGTTAGATATAATGGGTTTTTACATACTCTCATATGCAATAAATCACATATTTAACTTTTCATATTAAACATGATATTTTTCTATATTTTACTATTCAAATAACATTCACCCTTATCATTTTTTATAGATTCCAAAAATGAAATCCAATTTATAAAAATAATTATCTAAATATGATAAATATAATTTTTAAATAATTTTTTTTTATTTTAAAAACACCAATTTCAATATTATGATCAGTTTTTCTAACCCTTTTAAAAATTACTTTTAGTCTTATAAATTTATATTATCATTATAATGAAACATCATATTATTTTACATATCAATTATATGAAAATAAATTTTATTTAAAATATTTACAATTTTAGAAATATGAAAATAAAACGAATATTTTTTTTCAGAAAAACATACACATATTTTATCGTTTTTAAAAATTTATTTACTTGTATCATTATATAAATATGTCATATTATCTTTTTATATGGAAAATAAATATTATTTTACATTTCCATAGGTCACTTTACACTTCTAATTGTTAGGTTACTATTCCCAATGATCATATTACTATTAAAATGGCCAGATTATAATTCCAACAGTCATATTTGTATAATATATATGGGTTCCTTATATTGTATAAGTACCTAACATTTAATTCATTCTTCATTGGGTTCTATTTTATATAAAGGTTATATATACTATAAATTTGAAATTAATATTTCATTACTAATATTCTATTGAATTTATATAGTGTTTATAGTTAGTGAGATTATTCTAGGGGATAATTAAGATACAAATTTTCATATTATAATTATATTATTTTGTATTTTTTATACCATTGTAATACGTTCAATTATTATTATTCTATTTATGATATAAATGCAATGTGGAAGTAAAAGTAATAATTTTTTTTGTTTTAATTATCTGTTACATGTGATTTATATAATATTACATTGCTAAATATGTCAGATTTATCTAACCAAAAAAGAAAATTTCATTCATAATATTTTAGGTCATTACATTCTTCCACAGAAAAAATTTCATCTTAAAATTTTTATTTAATATACCAAGGTGAAAATATGTGAGGGTACTTCTACTTAATTTTTTTATCTAGTTCCCATTTCTTCTCATTATAATTATGACTTTGCCATAATACTTGGACTAGGTAAGTAGGATTTTTGCATAAAACATTGCCTGCAATGTCCCTGCCTTTTACTAGATTCTCCTTATATGAGAGAGTATTCTCCAACTATAACGCATCCAAATTTAGTACATGTGAGGGATGCAATTTTTACATTATTGAGAGGGCTATATAGAACATTGCATGTAATTTAGAGAAGGTTGGTGGGAGTGTTAGTGGATAGGACATAACATTGATGCGATCAAGAATTTCAAAGTTGTCAATGTATCAAGGAAATAACATTCCCAACTTCCAAAATCTTATGACTCTCTTTGATTAAGATATGAAAATGAAATATTTTTCTCTAAACTCTAACTATATATCCTTCCCGTGGTTATCAATATAGATCTCTTGTTGACTATGAGTTTATTTTATGAGTTTCTAAATGTTATTGAAACTTTTAAATATTTCTTCGACCATTTTAGGTCCCAAAAACATTCATTCACCAACTTAATCACAACATACATGTGTTATAAATATTTCCCCATAAAGGGATTTATATAGACACATTTGGATACTTGATTGGAAGATATTACAATTTGAGAAATTGATTAGAGGAAAAAATAGATCCCATCCTACTATGAATTAAATTGATAATTCTCTCAATATTTACTCAAATGTATGAGTAGTGTGGTCCAATTTGTCATTAGTTTTGGTGTGGTCCAATTTCTAAATCATATTGAATACTTCTTCCGAACATAGAGATGAACCATGGCTCTTGGTCAAATATAATTGATCATTGTTTTCTATATTTCCTCACAACTTCTCTGATGTGTATTCTCATAAGTTGACATAGTGAGAAGTCCTATAGAATTGAAATGATGTGAGAAGTGTTTATAATATGATCCACTACAACTCTTATGGAATTATTTTATATGGATATATTTATATGACCTATGAAAAAGTTTATGGTGTTGTTTTACTATTTACATATAGGTATGGGTAATGTTTTCATAATCTCCTTGGATTTTTCCTCTACCATTACTTGATGATATACTGGGATCTTTTATAAATACTCAATGATATCCTTCCTCATATTATCCAAACAATTGTGTTATCTAGGGTCTTAATACATATTCAAACTCTATGGGAGGATGGATAATGTCAAGATATGTGCATTATAAAAAAATTATTCTTTATCTCAGTATTTGATGGTACACATAGTTGTAACCCAAGTCTTACAGCCCCTTATTTTTTAATTTTAAACTCTTAGGATTGCCTATTTATTATAGCTTCTGCATTCTTATTTATTTACACACTATCCCTATGATAATTTTTTATGTTTTCTATAATCATTTGAGATTAAAATTATGTTGTTCCATCATTTATGAATTCCATTTCCATCCTTTATAAGAATAATCCTATTACATCCTTCTCAATTCTCATAATTAGTAATGGTTCAAGATCCTTTATATATTATGTATCATCCACTTTGTTTTATTTCCTAGGACGGTAATAGATTGAGTGTTCATACTTTTTGATCTACGCTGACTATATTCACTGGAACATATTAATATTCTTTTATGTGAATATATATTTTAGGCTCTTATAATATACATATATTTGAAACTTCCCCTCATAGAGATAATTCCACCAAATATTCAACCAGAAGATCTCTATAGCCAACACCAAATCATGTGTTGTGTAGTTTTTCTCTTAAAATTTCAACATAATTGAGGTACATCCTATCACTGTATCAATTTTCACTAGTCACAACCCATGAAATTAATTTATGAAATACGATATTCCATGATAATATCCCCACTTGATGGATATGTGAGTATTGATTTAGTGATAATCAAAATTTTCAATTCCATAAAATTATACTAATAATTATCTGTCTATAAAGAATTCACTCCCTTTAGAGTTATCTTGATAATTGATTTATACAATTGCATGAATCTTCTCAAAAATCATTGATAATACCTATTAAGTCTAAGGAAACTATATATATCCATTACAAATGCTAATCTAGGAAACTTCTTAATTTCCTTTTCCTTAAAAGGATCCACCAGTAACCCTTTACTGGTGATAACATGACATCATAATTACCCTACATCCACCAAAACATACACTTACTATATTTATTATATATATTATCCTTTTAAAAATTCATTATCACATTATTAAAATCCTCCAAATATCCCCCCTTTATCTTGGATTTAATCGTAATATCAAATTTTTAATGATAATCATGGAAGAATCTATTTATAAAGTCTAATAATATTTATGTAGAATTAGTGAGTCACAATGGAATCAATTTGAACTCATAGTCACCTAATAATGTTTAAAAGGAAGTCTTAGGGATATCTTTCTTATTCACCTTTAATTGGTGATATCATGATTCATGGTCTACCTTAGATAAGTACAAGTCCCCACATAAATGATCTAGTGAGTAATCAATCCATGTAAATGGGTATATGTTATTTATAATGATCATGTTGAGTTATTGATAATCAATGCGTAGGAAAATTGATATATTAGTGTTATTGTTAAATATGATTAAAACACACCACAATGAATAATTTTGGAATATAAGATTCTTGAAGAA
The DNA here is from genome assembly GCA_963277665.1 of Viscum album. Taxonomy (NCBI): domain Eukaryota; kingdom Viridiplantae; phylum Streptophyta; class Magnoliopsida; order Santalales; family Viscaceae; genus Viscum; species Viscum album. Next base: position 1,340,642,329 of record OY728129.1, on the reverse strand, counting down.
TCATTTCAGATTAGTGGGATTTTGGTTTATCCTTTTTTAATTCCATGGCAATCATTTTTATGTTTAAGTATATCTGATCCTTCCCAATTCTCATTATTGATAAAGTTTCAAGATCCTTTCTATATATCATACCATCCACTTTGTTTTATTTCCTATGATGGTAACAGATTATGTAGTCAAAGTTCTTAGTCAAATCCAAATATATTCAATATAACATATTAATCCCATCTATGTGAATATATATTTTAGGATATTATAATCAACCTAAATTTCATACTTCTCCCCAAAGAGATACTGCCACAAAATCCTCAACCCGAAGATCATTGCTTCCAACTCCAGATCATGTGTTGTTTAGGTTTTCTCAAAAAATTTCAACTTCCTTGAGGTATAGGATATCACTTTATCATATTTCATTAGTACACAACCAAAACCATTCTTGGAATCCTTTTTATACTATAAATATTTCACCACTTTATGGTAGGGTGAGTATTGGTGAATTTTTAATAATATTTTTATATTCCTTGAATATATATTATTATTTATTAGTCTATAAAAAATTCAATCTGTTCAATGTTAGTTTGGTCAGTTGGTTTCAAAATCATAAGAGTTTTCTCAAAAATTGCTTATAGTACCATGTTGTTCAAAGGAAACAATATATTTACATTAGATATTTTGTTCTTTGACACTCCTCTATTTATTTCTGCTTAAAAGGATCCAACGATATGACTTTACTAATTATAAAATGCCCTAAGAATGACACTTCCTCCATCCAATACTCACATTTTCTTACCTTTCATTTATATTATCCTTTTAAGAAGTCTTTATCACAGTATTCAAATAATCCTTATTATCCACATTACTCATGGAGTTTATCAGAATATAATCTATAAATACAATGGTAAATTTACCATGGTAGTCTCTAATGAATATATTCATCACGTCCATGAATATTTCTGGTTCCTTAGGCTGTCAAATGGGAATCACTTTGAAATCATAATGTCCATATATTGTTTAAACGTTATTCTTTGGAATATCTTCCCTCTTCACCATCAATTTATGATATATTTACCAAATTTATACCTTGTAGAAGTATCGTTCCCCATAAATATCGAACAACTCATCAATCCATGGAAATGGATACTTTCTATTTATAATGATTTGGTTGAGTTATTTATAATCAATTCATAGTAACATTGATCTATTATTATTCTTGATAAAGAGGACTAATTCATTCCATAGTGAAACACTTAGGCATATAAAAACATTTTCCATATTTTCTTTTTACTAAATATTTAGTTATTCTAACAAAACACTATTCGTTATCTAGGGATTCTTGGATATGGGTTGAGTTATAAGTATAAGTTCAATGGAGATGTCGACCTCTTTCCCAAGAGTAAGACAACAAACTCTTTAGGGAATACATCATTACTATCCCTAAAAATAATAATGTCTTCCATCATTATTCTATAATTTTTATCAATTTTTGGTAAGATATTCTTTCTCATAAGGTGATAATATCCATGCTTGATTAGAATATTCAAAAGGAGATTCATTATCCTCCATATACATGTATATAACTTGAGGATTAATTGTTATGTGAAGATTAATATCTATATCTCAATAGTTAATTTTGAATTTATATAAGGACAAACAATACATTCACAACATAGCATCAAATTACAATAAAGTTTTCCTGAAAATATATTCATGGAGGTATAGTATGATAACATTTAATGGGTAGGAATAATATAATTTGGATACAATAATAAACCCATTTACTATTCTCATATAAAAATAAGCCTCCATGTTTTTTGGTTGTGTTTTAATAATTATATTAATGTTAGATGAGATGAAAGTTTGTGGTGAACAATAATAATTTCAAAAATTTTAACCACATGTATGGATAACAAGAAAACATTTGACTATTTTATTTCATTTCTAGTAGTTAAATATATCCAATAGAAACCTGGTAATTATGACACTCAAAATAATTTAATATAAAAAGGAAACTATGAACTTAAAATAAATAAATTATAAAGGACATGTATATCCTAACTTATGAGTCTCTAGGTTTCAATCTAGGTTATACATGGTAATTTTCCTATTGGGTTTTCTATCCTAAAAATCAATTCAAGTTCTTCATAATGGTTCATAAAGAGTTTATTAAATTTCCAAAGAATATCCCTCGAGAGTGTCAAACTTGGTGTGAAGCAAGGTCTCTTTGTCATGCACTAGTTAGATGTTTGGTTAATACCTTAAAACCTCTCTTGGTATTATTAACCATAGCTACAACATTTCCCAAGGGACATACACTTATGGTATCTTGGAAGGGATGATTTTGTTTTGGAAATCACTCACTCTATACTTCACCAAAACATCAATATATTTTTCTATACAAAGAATTGTCCTTAGTTTTTTTTTCAAATTGTATTCTTTTACAAATATAGAAAATAACCAAACATTTATTTCATTCCAAATATATAGACCCAATCCTACTACACATATTATTATATGATTTTTAATATAAATATCCAAAAATCACAACTTAAGGATCTAGATTTATTGTGTTGTTAGAATAAAAGGCTCATAATAATTAAAAATGATACCAAAATTAATAATTATTTTATTCTTCATTTTTATCTCCTAAATCACTTTAATATCCTAAACATATATAGTATAACCTATATAATACATAAAAATATATGTGACCTTAAAACTTCAGTAAGGGAATAAAAATGAAAAAGAAGCATAATTTATGAATCAAATGAAATATCATGATATCATAAGAGGAATGGAACATGAGTGATCATATGTATTCATGACATTATTATATAATAAATATAAGATCAATTCATCCTTGAAATGAATTAGAAAAAAAGAACATGATGTAATCATAAGTAAAGTCTAACCACCAAGACAACATCACATTGTGGACAGAGTCCCGTCATGGATTAGGTTTACTCCTTAATACCATACATATCATCTCCTAATACATAAACATTACCCAATGCATGAAGTACTTTTTCAGACACACTCATCATAACATATACATGCATTTGTGTTCCATATAAGGAAATCACACATAAGGCATAGACAATAGAAAACCCATGAAAAGGAAATGTGTTACATAATCATTTGTTATAACATATCCAAATGGAAGGTCATAAGGAATTACATGAAATAATATATGAGATAATTATTTTTTGTTTTAGATACATAAATAATTCTGGGACATGAAAATTAATTCTAGGTGAATTGAAGACATTAAATGGAATGGATATGTTTTTTAGAAATATTAGTCTGGAGTTGGATTTTAGAAATGTTAAAGAATCAATAATGTGAGTAAGCATAACATAAGTTCCATAAAATCATAAATTAAATGAAATAGTTTTCTATAATAAAATTAGTGTTTTTAGAAACCATCCATGGCTAAAAACATTTCTTTGATAGGTACTTGAAATGAGAAAATAAAATAGATAATTCCCCTTTAATTGGCCCTGCTTAACTAATGCAATTGACAATGGAAAATATAAAACATGTATATCCATATCAAGGAAAGGTTAATTTAACTATGTATATAATAGTAGAACATACATATATAATATATAACAATTAAATAATAATAACAGTGAAACAAATCACTGAGAATAGAGGAAAGCCTAACCCAATTAGAATAGGGTGTTTAAGAGAGATCCATTACCTTGTGTCTGGATTCATATTTCACTTACAGTTAATATCCTAAATAATAAAATTATATTTATGTAATATTTTATTTATAAACTTTTAACAATATAGTGGACTTGTTATCAAGATTTTATCTTATTTTAGACTCATTTTATTGAGATTCCATGACTATAATTATTATCCTGAGGTGATTTTTTATGGTTCCAAGAACAGAATATTTTTTGGATAAGTAATGAAAGTTTTGTAAAATGGGACTACAACGAAAAAATTTAAATGATATTATATGAAATCATTTAAAAATTTCCATGGTACTAAATATTTGATTTTATTCATACATTTGGATGATTAATTTAGCAAAAACATTACTATTATACAGTTAGTTAATTTTTTTGGGTTTATCAAAAATTGTGAATGGGAATTATTTTACATAACTCAATAATTATTAATAAATTATAGAACATGAAATAAGTGATAATATACTTGTTATCATAATAATTACACATAATATTATTTCAATAACCCTCTATGAAGGTGTTGTAAAAACTGAAGTATATTGTTGGTAGAGGTAGGGAACGAAACATATTGTAAACAATGTTTTTGGTTTACAATGAATTGAGAAGAGGCTAGTTGATGGTTATTAAATATACATAATTAAATTACATTATATTAATGATATTGGTGTAATTTTGTCTTCATCGATGGAATTTTTTTAGAGGATATGGAGGAATAAATATTAAAAAGCTGATTGAGGGTATTACATTCTCCCTTGGATGTGTCCACTTAGTATTTCACTTGTGGAACCTGGGGATTTCACTTTTTGGAGAAAAAATCTTCTAGAGACATGGGGATATAGAGGTTGAGAGATTTGATTAGATTTTTGGTAAGATCCAAGACTTTGAGGGTGTAAGGAGGAGGGGTGGTGTGTGTAGGTATTTATAAGGGGAGGAGAGGGGGGGTTTTGAATAATATTTTCATTAATTTATTATTTTAGAATTAAAAACAAATAGTTCTAATTATTGTACCTATATATATATACTAACTTGTTCATGAGAGTTCAACAAAATGGGTGCTTATGTTATCCCATATGAATAAAAGCATGTATTTAAATTTTTATATTAAATATAGTATTTTTCTATATTTCGCTATTCATAAAAAATTCACCCTTACAATTTTTTCTTTCGTATTTTAAAAAAAAATTATTTTTAGTAAAAAAATTCATAAATATTTGAATTTTAATTTTTAAATTAACAAAAAAAATTATTTGAAGACAGTAATTTTAATATTTTTTTTCTAATCATTTGAAAAATTACTTATAGTATCATAAAATTATTTTATCATTATTATGTAATATAATATTATTTTATAAAACCAATATATAAAAATAATTTTTGTTCAGATCCTTAAATTTTTTTATATAAATGAAAATAAAAATATATTTTTTACAAAATTTAAAACATATATTTTATCATTTTTAAACCATTTACTTACTTGTATCATGATATAAATATGTCATAATTTCATTTTATAAGGTAACTAAATATTAATTTACATTTACATAGGTGAAGTTTCTATTTTAATAGTTATCTTACTATTTTAAATGGTACTATTCAAATGGTTAGATTTGTAACGATCATATGGGTTACCCACTTTCTATAAATATCTCATATTTCATTCCTTCTTCATTATATTTTATTTTCTCTCTAGGTTATATATACATTCATTTTCAAAATGAATATTTCATTACTAATATCCTGTTTTATATGTATAGTGTTTTTCATGAGTTGGATTATTATAGGTGATTGAAAATATCTGATTTTTCATATCGGAGTTATCTTATTTTATATTTTTATCCCACTATAATTATTTCAATTATTTTGGACATGTTTATTTTATTAATATAAATTCCCAAGTCCAAATAATAAATCTCTTATAGTTTTCTTTATGGGTTGCATGTTCTTTAAATAAAACCACATTACTTAATCGGAAACATTTTTATATTCAAATGTGGAGATTCAATTTATAAAATTATGGGTTGTTATATTTGATAAATTATAAATGACTTTGGAAATAAGTATAATATATTCAGGAGTTTGGTTCTCTTTTGGGAAGTCACATTTCTAATATACTTAATTTATTCCCAATAGTGAACCATTTTTATTGAATTTTGAAGAGGTTTACCCTAGAGGAATCATTTTTATTTAAATAAATTTTAATAATTAATATTTTTAAAGCCTATATTTTTAAATAATTTTGATCTTTAAAACATAGAAGGGTTGAAAAAATGTATGTCCCTTAATTACTTTTCAATAAATATATAGACCTAAGAAATTATGGATATGAATTTCTTTATTCTACTAATTTTTAGAAATAAAATACTCATACCAACTATTAGAATATAAATTATATGGATAACATATGTTCTTGAAATATAAATAATGAAAAGTCCAATTTATAGAACATATGAAATATTAAGGGTGACCAAGTCACTTTTAGATACAACACTTAAATTCAGATATTTGTATGTAATACTCTTATTTCTAATGGTTTATATGTTTTGGGACATAATAAAATTTATATTAGGATACGTTAATTATGTGATAAAATATACATTCTAAACCTTTTGGAACTATGAATATACTATAAAAATCTCATTTGGAGTTTACATTTTATGTTATCATAGGATATAGAATGTTTAAACATTGAACTTAGAAGATGTTAGTAGTAAAACTTTAACCTCTTTCAGTGTTATAAAAGATTATAATTTTCTTTGGAATTTAATTTTAGGTCATTATAAATTATAGATCTTAAGTTAAGTTTTTATAAAAGTCTAGTAAGGAACTCAACAGAACATAATCCTAAATTTTACAAGTCATTAAAACTTTTTGATATGGTAATCAACACAAGCCTAGATTTAAACTAACTTGTGAAGTATAATTTTAGGTTCTTTATAGTTAGTTCACATGTATATTTTTATCCTTACAGAAACTAAAAGTATAGGAGAAAAATTTATTATGTATGTTTTAGTTAGTGAATTATCTTGATTTACTTAGAATTATTTTCTATTATTTAAGTATGAAGTATTCTGTGTTTTTAATAGTTTGGTATTTTTTTATTAAAAATTTGAAAAACCTGCATATATTAACAGTCCATAGTGATAAATTTAGAAAATTTATAAATTTAAATTTTAATAATTTTTATTATAAAACAAGGAAATATTAATAAAATTATCTACATTAAGAACACTATAAAATAATAGTGTAGTTGAAAAAACAAATATGAATCTTCCAAAAATTACATGTTCTATTCTAAGAGAATATTCAATAGATCAAATTTTTTTGATATAAGATAAAAATACCGTCTGTTACATTTTAAATCGAGTTTTAGATTTATTTATTTTAGACAATACACTTTATGAGATATGGATGAGAATAATTCCTAAAGTATAACACATTAATGTTTCAAGATGTAATGTGTTCATCTTGAACACTAAAACCATATATAAAAAAGTTATCCAAAATATAATGATTGTATTTTCACATGTACTTCCAAAAATTTTATGTCTTATAGAGATTTTATAAAAATGAATAATTCTACTCAAGTTTCAATATATATTAAATTTTATGAAATTGGCCTTTATATATTTTCAAAACATTAAAAAATTACACTTGTGTAAAGTGTTTTTAGAGATTTTTTTTTACTATAAGTTAGTATTAAAGTTCCAAAAGTTCACTTATTGAAAACTAGATCAATGAATGTTAATACATCAGCTGTTGAAGACCATTATTCATTATTTACAATATATTTGTTGTTATTAATAAATCATCATAGTGGTAATATCAATGTTGTTGCTACTCTAAAAAAATATAATTCATAGTTATTTAAGAAATTAATGAGGAAATATTATATTTCTATCATAAATAGAACATAAAAAGAAAGATAGATCCTTAGGTGATGAAATATGGAAATTTCTTATCCAAGTATAAAATAATTAATTCAAGAGGAATAAATTTTAGACTTTGGTTGAAACAGAGAAATATTTTCCAATTATAGATGTAAAGAGGGTCTTCTGAAATATATTTTTTCAAAATTGTGTTATTATCTAGAATAGATAAATGATTTTTTCAAAGGGACGAAATAAACATGAGGAAATAGATCATGATGAAACATTTTCACTAGTATCTAGGCTCGAATCCATCTATATATTATTATCCACTGTAGATCTCTTTAAATTTACTTTATTTCAAAATGATGATAAAAATTACTTCCATAAGTAATATATAGAAGGGGATGTGTATATTGAACAACCTCATAGTTTTTAAAATTTACATTTTTTTGAACCATGCTTATAAACTTAATAAGGAATTATATATACTTAAACAAGACCCAATACCTTGTTATATATGTTTATAAAGATTTTATTATTTTAAAAAAATTGTTCAAGGAACATAAAAATAAGAAAATTAATTATGAAAATATTAAATGAAATCAACATAGTTTAAATTTATATGGATGGCAATATATTTGGAACAACTCAAAAAACTATAATTTATTACTTCAAAGAATTTACATAGTGTTAAATTGAGATAAATAGATCAGTTAACTAAACTTTTTTCTTACTTTAAAAAATACCAAAAAACCCATGGGAAATATTTTAAATCAACATATATATGTATGAGAATAAATAAATTGAATTTGTTTTAAAAATTCCTCTAGTATAAGTACACAAATAATTACATCTTATAAATCAGTTTCTGACGAGTTCAGGAAACTAGTAGTTAAAAAACTATAAATATGGACGCTCAAAAGTTTAATACATCTTACTTATAGTTGGAAAGATATTAAATATTTCATATCATTATGTGTGTGGTTCCAAGAAAATCCGAAGGAATATCATCTTAATGAAGTAAAACAATATTTTCTAATAACTTAAAGTTACTTTAGTTCATGTACTTTTTTATTACTCTGAAAAAAATATTAATATTAAAAATTACTCTACTTTTGAATATGTTAGTTTTAGAATTGATCAGTGGATCACTTCTGGAACATGTAATTTATCTGTTGAATATTGACTTTAATGGTCTAATAGGAGAAAACACCCAGTTTTACTTTCAACTACTTAAGATGAATAAGTGGTTGGTTAAAGGTGTTATGCTCATGTTTTTTAGAAAAAAAATGAACTCATTAGTTTTTTCATGAGTTTTAAAAAAATTCTTATTATTTTTGAAAACACTCATACTATATATTTATCTATGAAAATATCTCCTCACTTACATGAGTAACACATATATGTAAGACAGTAATTATTAGGGTATCACACACAAAAATGTAATTTTATTCAAATGTTAATTAGAATTAAAAATTAGCTTGCGTATATTTTCACTAAACCCTTAACATCAGATAAATTTGAATATGTGAAATAGAAGTTAGGTGTTATCCATATCACATGATCATAAATCCTCCTCTTGTCTTACCTATCTCCTTATTTAAAAAAACTCTTTATGCAAGGGGTATGACATTTATTGTTTTTAGAATTCATATTAAAATATCATTATAGGAAATCCTTAAATAATGATAAAATCAATAGAAATTATCATGGTTTATTGTTTATTCATTTATCAAAAACTATTCTATTATATATTATTATACTTTTTAAATTAATGGAAAATAAATTAATTGGAAATAAAATTCTAAAGGTATACTTTACTTAATAATTTTAAATGTTCTCCGAAAGAGTTATCATTATTAAATATATTACTTGAGTTCATTTATGAAAACTACCATGTAAATATGGATTTATTTTATAATATTTTATGTTATAAATGGTTATTTAATATTTTGAAAAATTTCATTACTTGAATTTGAAAATTTTAGAAGTTTTTAGGGTTTACACGGTTAGGAAAATCATGGAGTTCCCATACTATAGTGATGCAATTTGCAATAGTTCCATTTAACACGATTAGATCATGGTTAGTAAAAAAGTATTGAGTCCCAGATTAAATAGTGTAGGGTTCCATTGGGTGTATAGTTAAGGGTTCATGGTTTTCAAATGGGTTGGAAAATGATTCGGCCAAACCATGCAGCCATCTTAGAATCTCTTAAAATGTGATTTACCAATCAATTTTAACATGTTTCCTCCCTTCCTCTTCACCCATTTAATGAAACTAACTCATGTTATTCTCAAGGGAGAGATTCTTATTCAATTACCTTGGGATCTTGGACTCTTCATCACATTTCAAGTGGATTTCTCTAAGGTGTTTCTATTTCACATACTCACTTATCTTCCCCTCTCTTATCTCTCATATTTCTCTATGGTTTCATTCCATCCTCGAAACCTAATTCACTATTTAAGGGAGATTAGAGGTTTATAATGGTTCTAACATAGTATTTTGGACATTTATGGAATATGGAGGTAGATTCTTAATTATATTTAGTGTTCTCCATATAAGGAGACTAATTGGAAATCAACTTTCATTATTCTTCGTTTATTTTTCAATCTATGGTGTGGTTGAGTTTTAAAATTTTATTTTTATTTAAAGTATGAATATATATTGCATAAATGTGTTATTTTAAAAGGTTTTATATGAAATTTTGTCTTGATATAGAGTATTTTTAATATGAAATTCATGTTTTCACTTTAAAATAGAATTATTTCATGTTCAAATAATTTACAAAATGCATATGATGATCTTAGAAGTTTTTAATGGAATATGTTATATTTTCATACCATTTGGATTTAAAAAGTATAAAAACCATTGTAGACGCCGGAAAAGTCCGTTGTTCCCAAACGAAGCTCCGGATGCGGAAAGCGAGGTCATATTTGGAGTCGGAAGGATGTTTCGGAGGGCCCGGAGGCCTTGCGCGGAATTTCAGAGGCCCGCGCGCAAAGGTGATGTTCCGCGCGCAAACCCCCCGGGATGCGCGCAATGCGCCGGTCCGGCGCGCAATTTTGCGCGCCGCGGGTCCGCGCGACTCCCTTGCGCGCCGCGCCCGATTCCGCGCCCGCGGGGGGAATTTCGCGCTCGCACCCTGGATTCCGCGCCCGGGGTTGCCTATAAATACAAGGCGACCCCCAACGTTTCAAAGGTTGCTGGAAGTCGAAACGTCTCCCGTGCGCGCAATTCAACCCCTTCCGCGCGCAATGACGAACTTCAGGTAACCTCCTTTCTTTCGCGCAAGAAAGCCTCGGGGTCCGCCTTCGCGCGCAATCCCCGCTGGCTCCTTTCATTTGAATAAACACTCACCCTAAGGCCTTTGCGCGCAAAAGAACCCGCTTGCGCGCAATTGCCCCCGGGGTGCGCGCAATCCGGCCCGATTGCGCGCACCCCCCTTCTTTCAAGTGGCCATTCATTAGAGAATGAGCCATTGCCCCCGCGCGCTATTCGAAGCCCGGTGTGAGCATTCTCAAGTATCCGCGCGCAAGGCACTGGCCCAATTGCGCGCCAGCCGCCCCGATTGCGCGCCGGCCCGCAGTATTGCGCGCAAAGCTTCCTTTTTGCGCGCAATCTGCCAGGGTCGTCCCCGTTGACCTTCTAAGGGTACCCGCCTGCGTGGCGCCCGATGATCCTCATCCTGGGTGCCCGCACCGTGCGTTGTCTTCCCGTGCGGCCCTCCAGGCTTGCGCGAAGTGACACGCACGTATGTCCAGCATGACGTTAAACTGCATATTCGTCCAGCATGACGTTAAACTGCATATACGTCCTGCACGACGTTAAACTGTACCTCGTCCGAGCTACAAGACGTTAAACTGTTCAGCATACGTCCAAGCTGTACGACGCTAAACTGCCTAGCCTCCATCGTCCGCGCTGCAAGACGTTAAACTGCCAAGTGCTTCGTCCTCAACACATGACGTTAAACTGTACTTCGTCCGGCAAGACGTTAAACCGTCCGCTTCGTCCTCAACACATGACGTTAAACTGTACTTCGTCCGGCAAGACGCTAAACCGTCCGCATCATTCGATCCCGTGCCTCGCACGCAGGGTCTCCCCCGGTTTGGATGTGGCCCCCACCCGCTCGTCTCTGCAGGGATGTCGGGATTGTCCCCCTTTTGGGACGATTTAATGGGAGTGGCTTTTCCCTACGGGGGCAGGGTATTACAAACCCCTAGTTCCTCGTGGGAGGCTGCACATGTGTATCTCCATTGCGCCTCCCCACGGCCGAAGCCAGTAGAGGGTATGACTGGGATCGAGGTGTCTTCTGCTTTTGGTCCGAGTCCCTTCCAACTGAGTTTTGCCGCAACCGGGCTGCCCCAAGTGCGTAAGTCCTGACAGAATGAACTACGTGGACATTGATCCCTGTCTTCTATACAGGGTACGTAGGAAGCCTCCCCGAGGTTCAAGCCCACCACCTGGTCGTCCCGGTCGTATTTACGTCGGTTCGTCCATCAGTGGACCCCTCCAGGGTTCACGCTTGCGTCGATTCACCTATGAATCCGCCCCTGTGGGAGACTGCCCGTGTGTATCTCCGCGGTGCCTCCCCACAGCCCCCCTTTTCCATTTCCCCTTTTATCGTCCAGCATGACGTGAAACTGTGATCCACCCGGCCGTTCCATCCCCCTCTGTGCGAGGTGGTTCGGTTCAATCCTCCGCCCGGCGGCCTCGACCTCTTCGTGAGTCGGCTTGCCGACGTCCAGCATGACGTTAAACTGTATACCCGAACTACGTTGACTTTGATCCGTGTTAACGCGCGGTACGTAGGAAGCCCCTCTGGGGTCCAAGATCTTTACTCCATCATCCATCCTGATCCTTACCCGGGCCGCCACATCCCGGTGGGGTCATGCCACTTCACTTCACTCCACGTTACTTGGGAAGCCGCCCATGTGCTGGCCCCAGCGTCGGAGGTTCCCCGCAAGGGGTTCTGTCATCTGATCCACTTTTCGTGTTGATCGGTCCGATGCCGTCCCCGCTGGACGTTAAACTCGCGGCATACCCCGTGTTAAACACGGGAAGCTGAGGAAAACCTCAGGTGACACAGTTCCCCGCACCTAGTACGGGATGCCTCAGGCCATCATGCCTTCGAGAAGCCCTATTAGGGACGGAAGACAGATGTGCAGAGCCGCAGTGTTACGACACGCCCCCAGCACCCAGAGCCACCCGGCCTTCTCACCGCAGGTTGCTGCCCCGCCCAGACTCCTTGGAACGTCCGGGCGGAAGCAGCGTAATTAACCGGTGTCCATGAAGATATGGCGCCGGGAACGAGATTCACGAACATTCTTAAGTCTATGAGGGAGACCCGGATTAGGCGACAAGTTCCGAGGAGACGTCCAAGGAAGGAGAAGCCGACATCCCATCATCCCGGTTTCGATCAAGGAGCAGACGCCCCTGAATAAGGGACGGATGCCGCCCGCCCTTGGAAAGCGGGACTGCGGGACCACAAGCCGCGCGCCCATCCCCTCGGGTTGACGGGTGCACGCGCGAACGCGTCCTGGCGGAACAGCGTAACCCGACGCACATCCGCACCGAAACAGAAAAATGGTGAACCCGACGTGAATCTCTTCTCCTCGATACGAAGACCGATGGCTTTCAGAGGTGTTGGAAGACCGGCGTGTTGCCCGGCCAAGCATTCAGTCTTACCCGCCAGGGGCTGGGGAAGGGACATCGGGCACTCCGTCTCGCAACGTCGAGGGCCTGGGTTCCCCCCACGGAAGGCGTCGTGGTGCTAATGGTTGGTTGTCGATTCCTTTTTCCTGTCAGTGTTAATGGGTCATTCTCCCTGCTTGCAGAAATCAGGTCGCCCGATCTAGTGCCCGATCGCCACCCACCCACTGGCGCAGGGACAGGGGAAACACCGACGCGGCTACTCCGCGCGGTCCTGCCCGTTCCACAGTCGTCCCAGCAGCCGCAATTGCGGGACGACCACGCCCTCTCTCCCCCTCGGAGGTCATCCAGAGAAGGGTGATCAACACCCTGGTGCGGAGATACGAGGAAGAGGGAGTCATCCCCACTAGGGAAATGGCTCGCCTGGACCTTGAGGAGGCTGCGCCTCGCCACCACCGCCGCCCCCGAGGGCCGCGCAGGGAGGCACCGCTGCCTACCTCAACGTCCAATCGCTTCGGGAGTTTATCCCCGGAGCGCTCTGACAGTTCCCTTCCTTATGCGGATGAGGTGGGAGATGCCCAGGATCACCCTATCCGAGGTCCGCTCCAGGGATCCACGATAAGGGCTCCCGCCAGGCCACGGCGACATCGCCGCCAGGCCCCTCAAGTCGAGGAACAGGCTCTCCACCTGCCCGCGCCGCTCATCCCGGCTCGTCTGTCTCGACGCCAACGTCGGGCACGAGCGGAAGAGGATGCCCACCTTGGGGCTCTGGCAACAGCGGCCGCATTGGCCCAAGCCACTGCTGGCTCCAGTCGCCAGGCCTCTGCGCATCCTGAGCGGGGGAACTCCTATGCCCGACCTGGATCGAGGCCCCGACCGCCCCAAAGGCAGGTTGGGTTGACTCTCCCGGTTGCTGGCACTGGCAGTAGCCACCGCGGACCACCTCGCGGTAGCGCTATTCACCGGCAGGGTCTACTCTGCGTGGCCGATTCTGGAGGCATGGGTCATCCCACCTCCCAATCCCGGCCCGGAGGCCTGCCCGGAATCATCTCTCCCCGCGTCCCCTTTGATATCTGTCCCGGTGCCCCTCGCACCTTGGTTCCCAGTCCTCTTGGCCCCAGCACCAGTGCGGCCGGAGGACGCCAGGACAGAGATCAGCCCTGCCCCGAAGAACCACCCAGGGGCAGGAAGGCAAGGCGTCGACGCCGAGGGAAGAATGTTACGGAATTCCGGACAGAGATCCGACCGGTTTGCTTCTCTGACTCAGAGGCGGAGTACAATTCGGCGACTGAGCCCTCTCCCCAATCCCGCCAGTCAAGGGCAGGGGTAGGAATGCGGCACGTCAGCCTCGTGCTCCCCGAGAGCGAGATCGATGTGATCCCCGCTTCTCTCCGAAGGTATATCCGGAGTAACGAGGGCCTGGTAGACCCCCAAGGATCAAACTTGCGGTTGGTACCGGCCCCTCCGGAAGTGCCTTCCGTCTCGATCAGAGAAACCGGAGACTTTTTCTGGGGACCGACGGTCGAACCACGATCTGGTGCGCCCTCGGCGAGCACCGATGCTACGGCAGGATATTCGCTCGCCGGCCCGTCCTATCGTGATGTGGTAGCCAGGCCACCGCCACCCTCAGGGGAAGGTCCGGGATATGGAGGCCAATCGGCCTGCTCGCCGTATTCACCGCCGGCCAGCCCGTCGGCCCGGCGGCCCGCCTCGGCACCACTACCAGTTCCCCGTCCGTTCCCAGCCATTGAAGAGGACCAAGGAGATATGGGTCCCGAGTTTGAGTCGTGGAGCTTCTGGACCGTCCTTGCAGAGGGCCACTTCCCTGAGAAGTTTTGGCCAGTCGCAGGACCGGGCTTTGATGCACCCGAATCGCTCACCCCGGATGAGTTCGAATGCTTCCGCCGAACTCTCCGGGAGACTCACTCCTGTCTTCACCGCTTACAAATGCCATACCCCGGGAGTCAAGCGCACCTGGGGGATATTGGTGAGCAGTGCCGTCAAATTGACCTGGCCATGCTCCCCGCGGTTCGGCACCCCGGGTCATTTGGGCACCATGAGGCCCTCCAACAACGATGCGTTGAGTGTTTTCAAGTACTCCGCAAAGTTATCGAGGAAGCCACTCCCCACGTGTATATCCGTGGATGGGGGCAGTACGCTGCCCTACGCTTCAGTGTGATCCGCCGACAGCCCGATTCGCTGGGTGGCCCTGAGGGTATATCCCCAGGGACAGGAACGGTCAACATGGTTGACCTGTCGGGAGAGGGGAACGACTTGGAACTTCTCGACGGGGGCTTCCCCCCCGAAGACAAGCCGTCGTCAGATCCATCAGTGAGAGTTACTCGTCATCAGAGGAACCTCCTGGGGCTCCCCGCGCCCACTGAAGCACTGACGTTAAGCCGAAACGTCAGCAAAGGAAAAGAGCACAGCGAGGCTATAAAGCCCGCCGACCCATCTGCCTCCATGCAGAGGGCAGAGGAGGATCCCGAGAAGGCTACGCTACGTCAGCAGCTCGCCGAACAGAAGAAGCTGGTTGACCAGCTCCTCGCCGAGCGCGCTGCAGAACGGCGGCCTGACTACGGTGATCCCAGGCCAGGACAGCAGGGACCGGAACAACCGCACCTCGACGAGACTCTCCCGGGCAACAGTGATCATGCCGTGTTCGCCGACAGGAGAGAGGCCATTGCCTATGGCAAGAGGGCGCGGTATGTTTCGCCACACCCTCCCGAGCGGCGGGACTACTTGAGGGACCCCGCTCGGATTCCTCCCGCTGCCCCAAGGGCCGCTCCGCCAGCCATCCCACGAGCTGCCGAGTTCGACGACCCGGTCGACGACCCGATTGAAGGGCCATGCAATGCGCTCGTGGTTAGAGATCCTCGCCAGGACTGGAACCCATGTACGGACGATCCGATGGCGGCACTCATTGCCCGCTTGGAAGCCTTGGAGACACGGCAGGTGGCGATCCCACCGGACGGCAAGCCATACCCAGCATGGGTGGATGACATGCCGGCGCCTCCGGGATTCGGGAATCCCACTTTCGCCCCCTTCAATGGGACTGGAGATCCGCCACAGCATTTGGCCCACTTCAACTCGAGGTGCGGGCCTATGTTGGGGACTCCGGCGCAGCAAGAGGCCGCTAAGCTTCGCTGCTTTGTTCAGACACTGGAAGGGCCAGCATTTGTCTGGTACAGCCAGCTTCCCGTCGGGTCGGTAACCAGCTGGGAGGACCTCCGTAGACAGTTCCTCTACCAGTTCAGTTCCACGACCCGGAAGACGAGTATCGCAGACCTCTTCAAGTGCAAGCAGAGGCCTGATGAGCGAGTCGCGGACTTCGTCGCCCGATGGAAGGGTCTCACGTATTCCCTTGACATGCCATTGACTCAGGAGCAGTTGCTGACAATGTGCGTCGGGAACGTCAAGACCGAGCTGGTCCCTTCCCTGATCACTCAAAATTACCCCGGAGGGTTCAGGGACTTCTCAGACAAAGCTCAACGTCTTGAGGAAGCCCTGCAACAGGCCAGCCAGGCACACCCGCTGCCTCCTATGATTCCTGCAAGGAGAGCCAGCAGGGCTGAGCCCGCTGCTGTGGCCCAGATAGAGGCTCCCAGGCCGTTGGAGCTGCTGCCGGTGAGGCCAGCTCCACAGCCTCACAGGAATCCGCCTCCACGGGCTCAGTTCCCGGCCCAGCAACGGCAGCCTCAGAACCGGCCAGCCCCTCCGCGTAATGTACCGCCGCAACCCAGGCGAGATAATCAGGGTCCACCTCCTCGGCAGGCCCCTCCGGCCCCTCGTCAAGACCACGCTCCCAGGGGCCCGCGACACCTGACGTACTCATTCCATGAGGATCAGGTCCCCGGTTATTTCCGGAGCGCCCTGGAGCAGAGGATTGTGCGACTGCCTGAGTGTTGGAAGCCAGAGGAGGCACATCTCACGGATAACCCCCGCTACTGCCCCTACCATCGAGCCCTGGGGCACACCATCCAGCGGTGCTATGTGTTCAAGGACTGGCTCCAAGACCAGATTAACAACAATGTAATCAGGTTGGGCCCAGCTCCAGCACAAGTGGCGGGCGTGTTCGTGGGATCAGATGACGATAGTGGCAACGAGGACGAATGGCAGCTGGTCTCCGACCGCGGGTCCCAGAAGTACAATAACTGGATGGCCCGCAAGACGACCATTCGCGCCCATGGAATCATCCGTGCGCGCTTGAATCAGCCTGAGCCCCCAGAACCTGCGGGTGCTGCTTCGGCATCGTCGTCCCAGCCTGCCTCCTCCAAGAGGAGCAAACGGCGGCAGCGCAAGAAGGAAGAGCGCGCCCCGCCAGTTCCGCCACTATCCCGTACTCTCGGCGATTTCATGCCCCCGGAGATGGGGGTCCCTCCTCGGATCCGCCCGGTGATGGATGATTCGTCCGATGACGGTATTGGGTACGCTTCGGTTAACACCGTCGAGCTGGTAAATCCCTTTTCGGTTCCCGACGTTGAAGAACACCAGGTGGACCTCCCTAGTGTCCCCGGTCGTCGCCACCGTCGGAAGAACCGCAGCAGCAGGAGTCGCCGGGGCACAGCCGTTGGTACCTCCAACCAGGCCGTGCACGCCACTGAGACTAGGCAGCAGGCTCAAGATCGAGCTCAACGCGCGCAGGCCCCCCATCCGGGGATGACGGATTCGCCTCCGCCACTGTTTGTGGTGTGGGACCAGGCAGAACCGCCTCAGCCGCGTCGCGACCAGCTCCGCCCTGCCACAAGTCCATCCCGGCCTCCTGACTCCAGTACGGTGACCATTTCCCGGACTGCGACCAGTGAACAGCGAGATGCGCCAAGTACCAGTCGGCCGCCGATCCAACCGGTAAGGCCCGTCATGCCACCAACCGCAGAGCAACCTCCTGCAACTAGGAGCTCGCGCTTGGCCAAAAAGTATGATGTCCTGAAGCACTTGGCCGACATCCCAGCAAGGCTCTCCATCCTTGAGGCTCTGCGCATGTCATCTGAGATGCGCGAGGCACTCGTTGAAGCCCTGAAAATCCCCCTCCAGTTTGAGACAGAGGTTGCGGCTGCAGAGGCCTTTCACGCCGAAACGATCGAGGACGCCGAATGTCAGGCAGTTATCTCGTTCTCTGGTAAGGATGAAGACCCTCCTATACAGGGACACATTCGTCCGCTGTATGTCACTGGCCAGTTCAATGGCCTTGAAGTCCGGCGTTGTCTTGTCGACACGGGGTCCGGGATTAATCTGATTCCAACTCGGACGCTCCGGAGATTGGGGTTGTCTGAGGATGACTTGATTCCCTCCGACCTCAGGATCCAGGGGTACGACCGCACCAAGCAAACCCCGGTCGGCAAGATACGTTTGAAGACCCAGTTCGGTGACTTGGTTGCCAACACCGAATTCATGGTAGTCTCTCAGGACACTGCGTATAACGCATTGATGGGCAGGCCATGGCTTCACCTTCACGCGGCGGTTCCCTCGTCATACCACCAATGCCTCA
Source organism: Viscum album (assembly GCA_963277665.1). Taxonomy (NCBI): domain Eukaryota; kingdom Viridiplantae; phylum Streptophyta; class Magnoliopsida; order Santalales; family Viscaceae; genus Viscum; species Viscum album. The sequence continues at coordinate 1,340,623,624 of OY728129.1, read as the reverse complement.
AATACTCCCTTAATGGTCGAGTAGGCGTGCTTCAAGGAGATGCCTCTCCTTTTGCCTCATGTGAAGCCCGTTATCTGGACGCGGACTATTACAAGAGCAAGGATAAGCAGATCCTGGCAGGTGAGGTTGAGCCTGTCGCTGTTGCAAGCGATCCCTGGGCAAGTCTGGATGACGCTTACGTCCTCCCGATTCACCGGTTGGACGTCGCCATGGTCTTGACGGTCCGCGAGTCTCCTGATGAGACGGCCGCGACCGCCCGCGCCAGCACCAGTGGCCCAGTAGGATCTGGTAGCCCCAATGCAGTTTCCAACGCAGTCTCTCCCGTGGATGATCCCTCCCCGAGTGGAGAGGACGTGGAAGATGCACCCCCAGCCTTTGAGGAGGGCGTCCCCGCCACGGTCGATGAGTTAATACAGGTGAACCTTGGCCGTGAAGTGAAGTGGCATGACCCCACCGGGATGTGTTCGCTTGGGGCTATGACGAGATGTCGGGGCTAGATCCTCAGGTAGCCGTCCACCGCCTTGGTCTCCCGGCGAACCATCGCGGGTTCAAGCAGCCTCCCAGGAAAATGCACCCATCCCATGGTGCCATGGTTGAGGCCGAAGTTGACAAGCTTATCAAAGCCAACTTCGTGAGGGAAGTTCAGTACCCCAAATGGCTGGCCAACATTGTGCCGGTCAGGAAGAAGAACGGGCAGATTAGAGTCTGCATCGACTTCCGCGATCTCAACCGCCACTATCCGAAGGATGATTTTCCCCTTCCAGTGACAGAGCTGTTGATTGATGCCACAGCAGGGTTCCAAGCCCTCTCCTTCATGGATGGATACTCCGGATACAACCAAATTCGGATGGCCCCTGAGGATGAGGAGTTCACTGCCTTCAGGGCCCCCCAAGGTACCTTTTGCTACCGGGTCATGCCCTTCGGCCTGAAGAATGCAGGTGCCACCTATCAACGGGCGATGCACCGCATATTCAAGCCAATCCTCGGCACACTGGTGGAATGCTACGTCGACGACTTGGTTGTCAAATCGCGCCAGCGTCAGGACCATCTCAAAGATCTTGAGAAAGTGTTCAGCTTCCTCCGGTCTCGCTGCCTGAAGATGAACCCGTTGAAGTGTGCCTTTGGGGTCACCTCCGGAAAGTTCCTTGGATTTGTGGTAAGATACCGGGGTATTGAGATCGACCCAGAGAAAATCAGGGCGATTAGCCAGATGCCTCCCCCGGGTACCGTCCGGGAACTGCAAGGGTTCCAAGGCCACTTAGCCTATATACGCCGATTCATCGCGAATCTGGCCGGCAAGTGTAAGCCCTTTTCTCGGCTTATGAAGAAGGGTGTCACCTATGTATGGGATAAAGAGTGTCAGACCGCTTTCGAGGAAATCAAGCAGTACCTGCTTCAACCTCCGGTCCTGATGCCGCCCGTATCCGGAAAGCCGCTGGTCCTTTATGTGACCGCCCTGGAACGGTCCCTGGGTGCCCTTCTCGCCCAGAAGAACAACGAGGGAACAGAGAATAGCCTCTATTACCTCAGTCGCATGCTCCTCGATGCGGAGGTTAGGTATTCCCCCATCGAGAAGAGCTGCCTGGCGCTCGTATTTGCCGTACAGAAATTACGGCACTACTTGCAGCACCATGAGGTACAGTTGGTTTCTCGGGTAGACCCGTTGAAATATATCCTGAGCCGACCTATGTTGACTGGCCGTCTAGCGCGGTGGGCTGTGATTCTCCAGCAGTTCGACATCAGGTATGTGTCTCAGAAGGCCATCAAAGGGCAAGCGTTGGCAGACTTTCTGGCCGCTCACCCGACCTCCGCGGATCAGCCGCTGGATCTAGGCTTTCCTGATGAGACCATTCTCTCGGTTGATCGAGCCGATCCATGCTGGCAGATGCACTTTGACGGTGCCTCCCGGAGCCCCACCGGTAGAAGACTCGATAATCCTAAGCTCAATAGAGTGGGCTTGGGCATCGTCTTCATTACCCCGGAGCGAGCCGTGCTGCCATACTCTTTCCTGTTGTCAGAGGGCTGTACCAACAATGAGGCGGAATACCATGCCCTCATCACTGGCCTCGAGTTAGCTCTCGAGATCGACGTGCCCCGTCTGTGCGTGAAAGGGGACTCCGAACTGGTCGTTAAGCAGATCAATGGCGACTATGTTGTCAGGAAGCCGGAACTTGTGCCATTGTTGGAGTGCACCCTCCTTCTGATGGCCCGGTTCCCTTCTCGGCCAGAAATTGTCCATATTCCCCGGTCGCAGAACGGTCGAGCAGATGCTTTGGCCAGCCTGGCTGCGTCGCTTGCGGAACCTGAACAGGACAACCTGATCGTCCGCGTGACGCGCCGCAGGCTCATCGCTCCCGTTATCCCGGAAGAAGATCGCGGCCCGTTGGTAAGTAATCTCACCACGGTTGCCCCTATGCCCGGAGCCCCGAGTACCCCAGATATAGCAGTCGGATCAGCCCCTGATTGGAGGACGCCTTTGGTTGAGTACCTCCAACATGGCATTCTTCCGTCAGATCGGGCCGAGCGCGAGCGAGTTCGACGCCGCGCATCGCAGTTCGTCCTCCAGAGCAGTCCCGGCCTGGAGCAGATCCTCTACAAACGCGGATTTGATGGTGTTCTCCTCCGTTGCCTTCAGGGAGTTGAGATCCCACGAGTCATGCAAGAGGTTCATGCTGGTTCATGCGGCGCCCACCAAACTGGGCCGAAGCTGTCCCACCAGATTCGGAGGTTGGGATACTTCTGGCCCTCTATGATCCATGACTGCATCGAGTACGCCAGGAGGTGCCATGCGTGCCAGGTTCATGCGAACTTTGTGCATCGGCCGCCGGAGCCTCTCCATACCACAAGGTATTCCTGGCCCTTTGCAGTCTGGGGACTGGACGTCGTGGGACCTTACCCGCCGGCGACAGCTCGCCAGTGCCGGTTCATTCTGACCGCCACGGACTTCTTCTCCAAATGGGCAGAAGCGATTCCGCTCAGAGAGGTCAAATCCTGTTCGATCGCTGACTTCGTGACCTCCAACATCATCTATCGATTTGGAGTGCCTCACGCTATCCTCACGGATAACGGAACCAATTTCCGAGCAGCCGAGTTGAAGAAGTTGTACGCCAAGTATAACATCCGCTCGAACCATACATCTCGCTATCATGCGCAGGCGAATGGACAGATCGAGGCGTTTAACAAAACCCTCTCTAACATTCTACAAAAGATGGTTGGTCAGAACAAGAAGAGTTGGCCGGACAAGCTCCCCAACGCCCTCTGGGCTTATCGGACGACGACTCGCAATTCCACCCAGATGACCCCTTATTCCCTGGTGTATGGAGCTGAGGCCGTCCTGCCCATCGAGATCCAGTTACCGTCCTTGCGCACTGCGGTCTACGACCAGCAAGCGCCGGACAGAGTTGCTGAAGCCCGTCTAGTCGAGTTGGAAGCACTGGATGAGAATAGACTTCGCGCTTTGCACAACTTGGAGAGGCATCAAAGCAGGATGGCTCGAGCTTTCAATAAGAAGGTTCGCCTCCGCTCCTTCCTGCAGGGTGATCTAGTGCTAGCCCTAAGAGCACCGATGATCCCCGGCAGGAAGCCGCCCAAGTTGGAGCCCAAGTGGGAGGGACCTTTTGTTGTCCACAAGGTCTATCCCAATGGCGCGTACTCCCTAGCAACTATGGATGGTGAGCGTGTCACTCCTCCCACCAACGCTAGGTTCCTCAAGCAATACTTTGCCTGAGTGTCACCACGTCCTGCACGACGTTAAACTGCATTCGTCCAGGCTACAAGACATTAAACTGTTCAGCATTCGTCCGCGCTGCAAGACGTTAAACTGCCAAGTGTTTCGTCCCGCATGACGCTAAACTGCACTATGTCCGAGCTACAAGACGTTAAACTGTTCAGCATTCGTCCTGCATGACGTAAAACTGCCACTCGAGAACTACGTGCGGCTTGATTCCCATCCTTATGGGATACGTAGGACCGCCTGAACCCTCGTGTTTCAGGCCCAGCCCCATCCTTCGGGAATTTCCATCCCATCTCGGGCCCTTGGCCCAGTTGCCCCGGGGTGTGCGGCGTATGGTGTGAGTGCGGGGCTATGCCCTCATTCACGTCGGTTTGTTCGTCACGCTGTACGCCCCCCTCCACGTTTGGGGATGCCTTCTGCTCCCCCCTTCTTTTTTCCTCATCGTCCTGCATGACGTTAAACTGCACTTCAAGAACTACGTATGGCTTGATTCCCATCCTTGTGGGATACGTAGGACCGCCTGGACATTCATGTTTCAGGCCCAGCCCCATTTCCCGGGAATCTCTATCCCGCGCTGGGCCTCTGGCCCCAGTTCCCCTCCTTTTTGTGCGAGGCGTATCGCGTGAGTAGGGGATTATGTCCTCATTCACGTCGGTCTACTGGCCGCGCCGTACGCCTCCCCCGTGTGTGGGACTACCTCACACCCCTCATCGTCCTGCATGACGTTAAACTGCACTTCAAGAACTACGTATGGCTTGATTCCCATCCTTATGGGATACGTAGGACCGCCTGGACGCTTGTGTCTCAGGTCCAGCCCCGTCTCTTGGTTGATTGCGGGGATCTGCCCCCCTTCGGTTGCTCTCGGGGTGAGTCCTCCGACCCTTTCCGGAGATCTGTTAACATGTTTTGGGGTGCTTCGGTCTATGACTCGTAGTGTCAGATTCAATCCCGACAAGTCCTGTGTTGCTTGTCAGGCCTCGCGCTTCCTCTTGTTCGAGCCTTCACTCAAAGGGATCCTCGTTAGCAGGTTTGGGTACGATGCCTCAGTGCTCTCCCACCGCTCCGGGTCGATTTACCGGTGGGTCTTGGGCCGCAAATCGATATGAATCCTGCGATTGAGCGGTTGATGCTCGTTTGCTTGCCCCGTCTTAGGCTGACGCGATCGGATGTTGTGTTGCGAATGCGTCAGCAACGTCCTTGATCGCCATGTCAGCTCTCTCGGGCTCTGAACATTGGTTGCGCAGTCCTCATCACACTCCGCCTTTGTGCGTTGTAGTGGGATCTTGACACTCTCTTCATACCGACCTCCGGTACGCCTCTACACGTTAGGCAGACCAACCAGGGTAATGATGTCGTTCGAGGCTCCCATGATCTGAGCACCAAGGATATATGCAGATATCCTCCCTAAGGGCCATGCGTAGCTGGACCCTCGTCCCCATAAGGAGGAGGGAGTCGCCCGAACAATTGCGTTCTGGGCCCAGTATATCTGGAGGCTAGCATCTCTGCCCCTCGGGTGATGGACATACGCAGACCCCTATCCCAAGACTCTTTTCCTGGAATCGTGCGTGACCGCAGGGCTGGGTATGCTCCCACCTCCGCCGTGTCCGCCGTACCGCAATAAGCGGATTCCTCCATGGTCCGAACCACACGACCTTAAACTGTGTTGTCTGGTCCTACCACACGACCGTAAACTGTGATCGTCTTGGCCGCCCGACGAAAAACGGCACTGCATCGTGATGTCCTCCTCAGGGGACACTCATGTTGGGCGCTGGTTAATGACCACACCATTCATCAATGCCTTCCATGGCTTGATTATTGTGGCGATGCCAGAGATTTCTCAATCACGGGCATGTCGCCGCACAAAGAAAAATCATTCATCTTTAAGGACAAACAAGAAATATCAAATGCCGCTCCTTTTGTGTGCGAGGGTCAGACCCGCACTCTTCCCCGCGCTGGTGCCCGATTGTGTTGCACCGCGCTTCAAGAACTACGTGCGGCTTGATTCCCATCCTTATGGGATACGTAGGAACGCCCGGATGTTTGAAACTTCGGGTCCAGCCCCCCACCTCTTAGAGATTCCCCCTTCTCTGGGGAATCCGCCGCCTTCAGGTCACCCTCAAGGCGTGTAACCCGACCCCTTGCAGTGGTCCACCGGTGTCAAGAGTACTCTGGTTTATTGCCAGGAGGGTCAGGATCCGCTTGGTCAGGTTTCCTCCACTTTTCAGGCTTCGTGCTCCCTTTCATTCGGACCCATCGTCTACGCCCTGGGTGGAGCCCCCGCGAACGGTTCGGACACAATGCCTCAGTGCTCTCCCACCGACTCGGGCCGGTACCCCCAATGGCCTCGGGCAGCAAATCGATATGAATCCTGCGATTGAGCGGTCGATGCTCGTTTGCTGCCTCATTCCATCAACGGTTAGTGCGATATTGATGCTGCTTTTCCGCCACGGTCGGCAGTACTCTCATATCGTCACGCCGGTGCTCCCGGTCCTCGAGTGAATGGCCGCATGATTCACATTTCCCACCTCCCATTCTGACCAGGCGAAAACTCGACACTCCTGACACTATCCCTCAGTGCATCTTCGCATATCCAGGGGATATGACCGGATGCGGCGTACTTTGAGCCCTTCTGGTCCGAGCTCTAAGACCTTAAACTAAGATCTAGCCCTTCTGGTCCGAGCTCTAAGACCTTAAACTAAGATCCCCCCTTATGGTCCGAGCTCTAAGACCTTAAACTAAGATCCCCCCTTTATGGTCCGAGCTCTAAGACCTTAAACTAAGATCTCTCCTTCTGGTCCGAGCTCTAAGACCTTAAACTAAGATCTCCCCTTATGGTCCGAGCTCTAAGACCTTAAACTAAGATCCCCCCTTTATGGTCCGAGCTCTAAGACCTTAAACTAAGATCTCTCCTTCTGGTCCGAGCTCTAAGACCTTAAACTAAGATCCCCCCTTATGGTCCGAGCTCTAAGACCTTAAACTAAGATCTCCCCTTCTGGTCCGAGCTCTAAGACCTTAAACTAAGATCTAGCCCTTATGGTCCGAGCTCTAAGACCTTAAACTAAGATCTAGCCCTTATGGTCCGAGCTCTAAGACCTTAAACTAAGATCCTCTAGCCCTATGGTCCGAGCTCTAAGACCTTAAACTAAGATCCTCCACCTTTATGGTCCGAGCTCTAAGACCTTAAACTAAGATCCAGCCCTTATGGTCCGAGCTCTAAGACCTTAAACTAAGATCTACCCCAAATGGGGTCCTACGTCCTGCATGACGTTAAACTGCACTCTCAGAACTACGTATGGCTTGATCTCCAGCCTGATGGAGTACGTAGGAACGCCCGGGCATTTCGACTCGGGTCCAGCCTCAGGGATCGTTAAGTCCCGCCCCTCCTCGCCGTCGGCCGTCTGGCCTGACATCGGGTAGAGTGGTGCAGTCGTAATATTCTCCCCGATTCAGCTCGGGATGCCCCATCGCAAGGATGGGAAGCGACGGTTTCCTCGTCAGAGAGGTGCTGTCTGAGAATTGAGGTGACTCACGGCCAGATTAGTGCATCCGCCTAGTACGTTTTCCCCACGGTGGCGCAATTTTGAGAGCGTTGGATTCTGCCCGAACAAATCGTCACTTCGCCCCACGCTTCGCATGCCCTGTTGATCTGGATTTTCCACCCTTGTGTCTGAAGGAACCCCAAAGCGGTATTCATGATGACATGTGGTCCGCCTCCTGCAATATGAATGATGGCCTTTTTCGGTCCGTCTATTGCAGTTGTTATGGTCGATCCACTGTCCGCCTACCGTCTTGGGCATTTCCTGGAAGGCCGACCGTTGTGGATGTCTGGATTCGGGACACGCGATTCACCCTTTCTCATTTCCCTATGTTCGGATAAAATCTCAACGCCCCTAGCGTTGTCCCGCTCGTGTGTTGGAACAGGTTGGGGGACGATACATTGGTTAGGTCTGAGGTCTCCTTTCCTAGGAATGACCTCCCTCTTTTCTCCAGAAACCCAGGCCCAATTATGGATGCCTGATGCTTGGTTAACACTCCCGCAAGACAACAATTTGTGGTTGAGCATGTTAAACCAAAAGACGCAGATAAATATGGCGATTCATACAAGTGGATCAAAATATTAAGTAGCGGAAGCAAATGTTCTGGGAATGGCAAAAAACAGCCCTTAGGGATTAGCGTGCTGAATGAGTCTTTCTAATGCCGCTACCCTTTGGCTGGCGGCCTCCAGGGCTGCTTCTCGTTCTCTGCGTGCCCTCTCCTCGTCGGCGGTCGCAGCACGCAGTTCGTCAATTCTGGCCTGTGCACGCTCCTGCTCGACTTGGAGCGTGACCATCTGTTGGCCCGCCTCCGTCAGCTGTACCTGAGCGTCGATCAGTTGCGCCGATAGTTGCTCCACAAGCTCGGTACATGCTGCGACGAAGGCCTCCTTCTCTGCCGCCTGCCCTTCGAGGCGCCGGACTTCCTGCTCTGCCGCGACGAGCGCCTGCGTGCTCTCCGACATGTCCCGACTTTGTGCGACGTCGGCACGCCGGCGGCTCTCGCGCATCTTCTCGGCCATGAAATCACGGACCGTCAGATGGAGGCATTGAGCATCAGCTCCCCCGGCACACAGGAAGCGCAGCCAGGTCTGAAGTGATCCCATGCGCCCCAGCCATTCCGATGGGTCTCGCTTGAGGAAGCGCTGGATGCACTTCCACCCCCTGCGTCGCGTTACCCGGCTATCCTCGACCGCCTCCGCGTCCGAGTCATCCATCTCCTCTGGGTCGGCAGGCCGGTAGGCAGGGAAGGCAGCCAGCAGGTCTGCTGCAGGGTCCGCCCCTGGGAGGTCCTCACGAGGGATAGGTTCCCCAACATCCGGGCAACCTTCTTCTCTCTCCCCAGCGGCGCTGACACCCTCGTCAGCCCCCAACCTCTCTCCGGTGGCAGCACCGCCGACGTCCGCAGCCCCTTGATCAGCAGTTGGTGGGGCCGGCTCGGTTTGGGAAGCCTGTTCCGGAGCAGGCGGCATGTCCACCACTGGTCCACTCGTAGATGGCCCGGGTTCGGCAACCCGACGAGCCTCCGATGTTGAGATCACTGCGCAGGGCATGCCATGGTTAGTCACGGATCGTCAATGGCAAGCACCAGCAGTAAAGTAGGGAGACTTACGGGAGTTCGGAGCATCATCTTCCGCTACCCCGGTCGCCGCAGGAACAGTTGCAGCAGGGGACCCCTTAGCGCTTGTCAATTCGATAATGGGTGCCTGGCCCCCGCCTTGTCCTGCTGGCGCCTCTCCTACTCCTGTTGAGGACGCCTGACCGACGTCCGTGTGCTCCTGAGAAGGATGGAGAAACGGGTTAGAAGCTGCATAAGAGAATGGATGAAGCAAGTTGAGTAGGGATAGAAGCGGACCTCGAGGAGCTCAGTGACATCAACGTTGTCAGAGCCGGCCACCTCGCCGCTCTCCCGTGGGCTCCCCCGATGGGACCTTCCCTCGGAGCCTTCATCCTCCCCCGTCTCCTCCTCCTCCTCGGAGTCGTTACTGTCATCTTCTTCCGGCGGCATCTGTTCCGGATCGGGCTCGAGACCGAGCATCACCTTCACCAGAAGGGATGGCTCCGCACGCTGACCACGTTGGCGCGCGTACTCGTCCATGGCCGTCAGATATGAATATTGCCGGTTGAAGTCCACCCTGTCGGTGATCTGGAGGCGCCCGACCTCTGGCAGATAGATTCCTTCTCTGAGTATCTTTCGCCAGATGACGTCGGTCCCCAGTGACTGCCGCAGGGTCATCCAGGCCGACCACAGCGCCGGGAAGACTGCATCGTGGGAGGGTTCGAGCAGACGTCTCACCTGCTTCCCGGGCCGCTCCTCGACCGCCGCATGTGCCCCCTCTCTGGGCGCCGAGGTCGTAGCGGCAGCCTGCGATGCGCCCGCCGCCGAAGTCCCTGCTCGCGCCGGCCCCGCTGCTTGGCGCGCCTCCGTTCTCCCCCGTGTGGCGGCGCCTCGCCTCCTTCCTTGACGCCCGGTCTCCGCACGGGTAGCCTCGAGCCGCCGAACTAGCTTCCGCAAGAGCCCCTCAGGGTACGCGATGGCCCAGTGTTCGGCGTACTCGGTTGCCAAGCCTGCGTTAACTCCGGTAGGAGGGAGGGTGATGACGTCGCCAGAGCCGAAGGCGACGAACATCAGCCACATCTGGCGAAGGACGCAAGGGTTCGTCTCCTCCCGGACAGCAGTGAATACCCTCTTCGGCATCCGTTGAAGGCACCCGAACTGCCTGGCGAACCGGGTCGGCACGTAAGGCTCGCAGATCACCTTCCCGTCGATCCGAGTCACGAGCACCCCGCCCCGCATGTTCAGGAAGTATTCATGCTGCTCCAGCGGGCCCTGTCCGTTGTCGATCATCTGGCCGACGGGAGTGGGGAACGGGCTGAAGTTGAAATTGGCATGATTGCCAATCCGAACCCTCACGCCCTCCTCACTGAGGGTCATCGGAGCGACCCCCGCAATGTTCAGCAGGGAGGGTCGCAGGCCGTTGCCCGGAGGACTGATGGCATTTGGGAACGTATACCCACCGAGGTGAGCAGCCACCCATCCGTGGAAGAACTGAAAGGGCCCACAGATCCTTCGTGGCGACCCCCCTCGTGAGATGCGTCCCAGAATGGCATACAGCCTCGCCAGTACTGGGACCCCGAGGTTGTACCTCTTATTGGCAGCCATGGCGCCCGCCATCGCCAGCGTCGCCGGGCGGACGCCCATCCTCGCATCCCGCACTGGCAGGAGCCACCCGCTCAGAAAGGCGGCCAGGAACGCCGCGTACCGGACGTTCGGGTCCCGGGCCTCGATGACGCGGTACCCCCATGAGCGGTAATCGCCCGTCTCCAGGACCCGCCAGTACGACCCGTTCCGGCTCCTCTGAGCTGCGGTCGGGCACCGCTTCCCCCTGCCTGGCATCTTGACCGCCGGGTCATGCTCCAGGAACTGGCCGAACCAATCCTTGTAGGCTATGTCCTTCTGGAAGTCTTGGATCCCGAGCCGCTGCGTAGCCAGGTCAAGAAGATGCCAGGTCAGAATGGGAGTCCGTGACCTGTCCTCCCAGATGTTCTTCGGTGGCAGGAACTCATCGTACTGGTAGCCCTCCAGCGGGATACCTCCGATGCAGTGGATGTCCCAGAGACCGATGCCGACCTCCCCATGGTGAAGATGGAAGGTGTTGGTATCCGGGGACCAGCGAGTGAACAGCTCCGGCCCGAGCTCAGACTGCTGGTAGAAGTGGAACTGCGACGTCCACACCGCCTCGAACAGGCCGATGTACCGCAGCTCCTCTGCGAAGTGATCGCAAGTGTGGCGTACCCAGAACGCCCAGGCCCATTCACTGGTAAAGTTGCCCCCGGATCGCAAGTCCCAGTCCTTCAGCCAGCCCTTGGTGTCGTCAGTGACACTCTGACGGTATGTGCTCGAGTAGAGGGCTGGAGAATTCTCCGCTGTAGGCTCACCCCCATCAATGGTTCGCGTCCTCGGGTTCAGGACGTAGACATCCAAGTGCCTGGTTTCCCTGGCAGGATGCCCATTGTTGGTGATGTTATAGCGGTGAAGCTCGTCCTCCCGAGTCACCCAGGTTCGCGGCGCATCAACCTCGAATCCTGGCACCGGAACCTCATCGAGGATGCCGAAGTTCCAGAGCGGCAGGTTGTCCGACAGTGGATATGTCTTCTGGGCCGGCGTTAGTAAGTCGAACAAGGATTGATTGTTGGAAACAATCTCCTTGGCTCCGTAAACCTCCTCGTTCGTCGCCATCTCAGCTCTGCGAGTGGCGGCATCCCCCTCATTTCCTCTGTGCGCGGCCATCTCAGAAGTTTCGGGAGTCGTGCGGGTTAAGGGATGAAGAGTGCGGGATCGGACGAGGCTGGTGGAAAAGTTTGAAGGTTGGCGCGCAATCCAAGTGGACGGCGCGCAATTGGGAAGACTGTCGCGCAAAGTTCCGGGTTTTCGCGCAAAAACAGGCGAAATCCGGACGGTTTTGCGCGCCGATCGGGCGAATTTCGCGACCGGAAGAGGCAATTTCGCGCACGAGAGCTTTGGAGCTTATCGCGCGGAAGGCCAGAGTACAGAACGCGGGACCCAGCGCCCCTATTTATAGGCGAGGCCGGGTCCGCGCTGCGCGGAAAGCGCTTTGCGCGACCGCAGCGGCGAATTTCGCGACCGGCGCCCCTTTTTGCGCGCCTAAGTCCCGCGCCGCCCAGGACTTCGGCATTCCGGCGTCTCCCTCGGAACCCGATCGTTGCGACCTCTCGCCGATCAGATTCCGAGGGGGGGCTTTTGTAGACGCCGGAAAAGTCCGTTGTTCCCAAACGAAGCTCCGGATGCGGAAAGCGAGGTCATATTTGGAGTCGGAAGGATGTTTCGGAGGGCCCGGAGGCCTTGCGCGGAATTTCAGAGGCCCGCGCGCAAAGGTGATGTTCCGCGCGCAAACCCCCCGGGATGCGCGCAATGCGCCGGTCCGGCGCGCAATTTTGCGCGCCGCGGGTCCGCGCGACTCCCTTGCGCGCCGCGCCCGATTCCGCGCCCGCGGGGGGAATTTCGCGCTCGCACCCTGGATTCCGCGCCCGGGGTTGCCTATAAATACAAGGCGACCCCCAACGTTTCAAAGGTTGTTGGAAGTCGAAACGTCTCCCGTGCGCGCAATTCAACCCCTTCCGCGCGCAATGACGAACTTCAGGTAACCTCCTTTCTTTCGCGCAAGAAAGCCTCGGGGTCCGCCTTCGCGCGCAATCCCCGCTGGCTCCTTTCATTTGAATAAACACTCACCCTAAGGCCTTTGCGCGCAAAAGAACCCGCTTGCGCGCAATTGCCCCCGGGGTGCGCGCAATCCGGCCCGATTGCGCGCACCCCCCTTCTTTCAAGTGGCCATTCATTAGAGAATGAGCCGTTGCCCCCGCGCGCTATTCGAAGCCCGGTGTGAGCATTCTCAAGTATCCGCGCGCAAGGCACTGGCCCAATTGCGCGCCAGCCGCCCCGATTGCGCGCCGGCCCGCAGTATTGCGCGCAAAGCTTCCTTTTTGCGCGCAATCTGCCAGGGTCGTCCCCGTTGACCTTCTAAGGGTACCCGCCTGCGTGGCGCCCGATGATCCTCATCCTGGGTGCCCGCACCGTGCGTTGTCTTCCCGTGCGGCCCTCCAGGCTTGCGCGAAGTGACACGCACGTATGTCCAGCATGACGTTAAACTGCATATTCGTCCAGCATGACGTTAAACTGCATATACGTCCTGCACGACGTTAAACTGTACCTCGTCCGAGCTACAAGACGTTAAACTGTTCAGCATACGTCCAAGCTGTACGACGCTAAACTGCCTAGCCTCCATCGTCCGCGCTGCAAGACGTTAAACTGCCAAGTGCTTCGTCCTCAACACATGACGTTAAACTGTACTTCGTCCGGCAAGACGTTAAACCGTCCGCTTCGTCCTCAACACACGACGTTAAACTGTACTTCGTCCGGCAAGACGCTAAACCGTCCGCATCATTCGATCCCGTGCCTCGCACGCAGGGTCTCCCCCGGTTTGGATGTGGCCCCCACCCGCTCGTCTCTGCAGGGATGTCGGGATTGTCCCCCTTTTGGGACGATTTAATGGGAGTGGCTTTTCCCTACGGGGGCAGGGTATTACAAACCCCTAGTTCCTCGTGGGAGGCTGCACATGTGTATCTCCATTGCGCCTCCCCACGGCCGAAGCCAGTAGAGGGTATGACTGGGATCGAGGTGTCTTCTGCTTTTGGTCCGAGTCCCTTCCAACTGAGTTTTGCCGCAACCGGGCTGCCCCAAGTGCGTAAGTCCTGACAGAATGAACTACGTGGACTTTGATCCCTGTCTTCTATACAGGGTACGTAGGAAGCCTCCCCGAGGTTCAAGCCCACCACCTGGTCGTCCCGGTCGTATTTACGTTGGTTCGTCCATCAGTGGACCCCTCCAGGGTTCACGCTTGCGTCGATTCACCTATGAATCCGCCCCTGTGGGAGACTGCCCGTGTGTATCTCCGCGGTGCCTCCCCACAGCCCCCCTTTTCCATTTCCCCTTTTATCGTCCAGCATGACGTGAAACTGTGATCCACCCGGCCGTTCCATCCCCCTCTGTGCGAGGTGGTTCGGTTCAATCCTCCGCCCGGCGGCCTCGACCTCTTCGTGAGTCGGCTTGCCGACGTCCAGCATGACGTTAAACTGTATACCCGAACTACGTTGACTTTGATCCGTGTTAACGCGCGGTACGTAGGAAGCCCCTCTGGGGTCCAAGCTCTTTACTCCATCATCCATCCTGATCCTTACCCGGGCCGCCACATCCCGGTGGGGTCATGCCACTTCACTTCACTCCACGTTACTTGGGAAGCCGCCCATGTGCTGGCCCCAGCGTCGGAGGTTCCCCGCAAGGGGTTCTGTCATCTGATCCACTTTTCGTGTTGATCGGTCCGATGCCGTCCCCGCTGGACGTTAAACTCGCGGCATACCCCGTGTTAAACACGGGAAGCTGAGGAAAACCTCAGGTGACACAGTTCCCCGCACCTAGTACGGGATGCCTCAGGCCATCATGCCTTCGAGAAGCCCTATTAGGGACGGAAGACAGATGTGCAGAGCCGCAGTGTTACGACACGCCCCCAGCACCCAGAGCCACCCGGCCTTCTCACCGCAGGTTGCTGCCCCGCCCAGACTCCTTGGAACGTCCGGGCGGAAGCAGCGTAATTAACCGGTGTCCATGAAGATATGGCGCTGGGAACGAGATTCACGAACATTCTTAAGTCTATGAGGGAGACCCGGATTAGGCGACAAGTTCCGAGGAGACGTCCAAGGAAGGAGAAGCCGACATCCCATCATCCCGGTTTCGATCAAGGAGCAGACGCCCCTGAATAAGGGACGGATGCCGCCCGCCCTTGGAAAGCGGGACTGCGGGACCACAAGCCGCGCGCCCATCCCCTCGGGTTGACGGGTGCACGCGCGAACGCGTCCTGGCGGAACAGCGTAACCCGACGCACATCCGCACCGAAACAACCATCTTGTGAGGAGATATTTTTTTATAATTAGGTTCTAACCTATATGTGATTTACCAATGGTTTTAAAAGTTAATGTTTATAAAATATGCAAACTATCTTTGTATTAAAAGTCTAGTTTATATTGAAGTCCTAGTTTGATCTTTTAATCATGATTCTTTTTACTTGTGATTCCCTTTTCTTTTCCCATATGATTGTTTCAACTATTGAGATTTATTTATTATATTTTTATGATCAAAGAATGTGAATTGGGAATGTTATACGTAAGGGTGTTGAAAGGGAGTTATATTTGTTGTTGTACCTTGTTATATATTTTTCTTTAACTAATTTCTCACAAAAAAATTTATATTCACGTTATGGGAACCTTAGTTAACTAATAATATTTTTGGATGAATTTTTTTCTACTGTATTTTTTGGAATATGGCTAGTTTAAAAAGAGAGTTTCACCGATATTGGGGTTGGTATTGGTATCTCTCTAAAACACCTAGAGGGAGATTCCAGATTGGACAACATGTTAAGAGATACATATCAACTCCGTGATTCCTAAAACTAGGTATAATATTGTTCAATAGAAATCCTATTGTGTATCCCATGAAATTACACTTTTATTGGTGGTTTCACATTGTTTATTTCCTTATATATTATTTTTTATGTACTTGGTCAGGTATTATTTGTGGAACTTTATGTGTTGGTCACTCTTTATTTGTTTATTTGATTTTTGACCCATGTATATGTTTCTATTTGATTACAGTCTCTTTTCTAATTTGTGGGTTCATTTCTATAATTTTTTTACTAATATATTTTAAAATGGATTCTTTTAAAATGTTTTTGAAAAAAAAATCATTTGGATTTTGAGAAAAGAAAAGTTTCTTGACTTTCTTGTGTTTCCAAACAAGATTTATATATAGGGTAATTTATTTAAATGGATAAAATATGTGATTTATATTTTACAAAATATTATGAATTGAAAAGTTTTATTCTATAAGAAAATTGAAACTATAATTTATGAAATTTTAAAGTAAAGGAATTTAATAGATTTAGTGGGTGGTGATCTACTTGACTATATAGATCATGACTATATTTATTGCAATTTAGAGGTTATTTTCCATATTGGTTTTCTTTCTTGGTCCATTGATGGTGAGTTCGATGTGAGGAGTAACCTTGGTTTCCTTGGATATAATCTCTTGGTATGGTTTGAGGATTATCTATGGTTATGTATATTATTTCATATTTATTTATTTTAGTCTTTAATTATATTATCTTACTAAAAATTATTAATTCCATTATTTATGTGATGTGTTTAATGTTTATTTTGTCTTACCAAGATTTTTTAGATTGTTCAGTTATTATTTAAGGTAAATGCTATTCACAATGAGGCATTATTTTATGCATAATCACTAGTTTGGAGATCATAGGTATTGGGAACACCCTTTTGTCCATTAGTGAGCTATGTTAGGTTCTGGTATAGGTATAAGATCGGAAATGATTATTAAAAATTGTATCAGGGTCTAGGTTCTCAAAAGTTTATAGGTTATATAGTTCTCTATTTTGGTTAGGTAAATTTAATTTAAATTTGATTAAGAAAGTCAAAAATCACGAGGTAGCTGCCGGGGGGTCCTTAAATGCTCTTTCGCATCCTGAGTTGTGAGTTACTAGGGGTAGTTGGGATATGTATTTCATTCTAATTATTTTATGGATAATGATATTTCTTGATAGTTTTGATCCTTATTTTAATTTTAAGTACTTCATTAGGGGTTGTTACTAAAATTTTGAGATAGAAATGAAGATATATAAGTAATTTGAGGTTGGATAACATGGCCTAGAATACCATTTTGAGACCAAGCACTTGATTTTAGAAATTTGTGGATACTATTTCATGATTGCAAGACAGCTCATAAAACCATATAGAGATGTAAAGATAAGTTTAGTATCCTTTTTAGATTTTTTGGACCTCATGATTCTTAGATCACATCAGTTGATTGAATGATAGACATAGGATCAAGGAGATTATTTTGTTATATTGATATGGTTATATGGGTTTTGATTGAAATTTATGATGTTATTTGTTTATGTGATTTTTCTAAAAAGTATTTTCAGTGTGTGAAATTTGGAATTATTTTGAAAATTTAGTTTTTAAAATTGGTTTTATCGGTTTTTCAAATAGAATTATCTTAATTCTTATGAGATGTCTAAAAATATGGGTGATTGTTTAAGGAATGTGTAGAAAATGTTTGAAATAGACGTCAAGTTTTCTTATATATGTTTTATGTGAACCCATATCATATTAGAATTATTTCATATTGTTAATGAGATTTTATTTGATAAGATTTTAAATTTAATGGGGTTTTATTCAAGATTGATTTGTTTTTCAAAAGTGGTTGTTTTTTTTCAAAAATATTACTTTTGTAGAAAGGGGTTTTAAATTTTCTTATTTTGTGTTGATAATTTTTTTTGACTTTTTTTTTGTATTTTGTATTTGATCTACTGTACTTTTGGGTTGGATTATATTTATAGGATAATGAGTATAGAATTTATTGGAGTTCATTTCTTATGTTATTTAGAGAGTTCCTCCTAGAACGGATAGACGATTAATTAGAGGGATTTTTATAAATGATGATCAATCACGGGAAAACATCATTTTGAATTATCCTCCTATTTTAGATTCTACCAAGAATTAGAATGATGTGGTGGAATTAGTTTATTTTCCCTAATTGAACCCCATTCTAAACTTATTGAATTGGAATCAACCCTCCTTTTTTATATATTAGGGTTTATTTGAAGCATTGGAGAATTTATAAATGATTAAGTGAAATATCAATCCTATTATGGCTGTTGAATTATCAAGGGTGAGAGTTAGTTATCCCTTATAAATTGCTTGAGGTCAGGTCTTGGTAGTTTATTAGGACAATTATGTTCATATATTTATATCCCGAGCTAGTAATAAATGTAAATGATAAGCCTATCCTATTATAAGATGTTCGTTCTTAGAAATTGGATTATATACAACTAGTTTTGTCCTATCTTCTACTAAGGATATGGACAAAGAGGCCGTACAAGTGGAAACTGGCTAGTCTAGGAAAATATAATGGGTAATACTTTGGTTCCATGAAGTGGGGATAAGTAAACCTATATGGTGTGGATACATGGCCAGATAAGTCTCATATGGGAGTCTAGTAGGATCAATATTTTTAATTCCTTGTTTTTTCTCATGGGTAGAAGATTCCACTGTTGTGCTTCAGGTGTGGGGATCCATGGTACTCAAGAAATAACATACCTGAAATCTCCAAAGACCAATCTCTATTGTGTCCATTAAGAACCTATTTAATAATTCTGTAAAATATATTATTGGAAATGTTCCCAGAGGTATATTTTCTTTGTAATTGTATGAATTTTTTTCTATCTAGGTGGATATTATTGGTTCTTTTTCAATTGTCCATGGTGGATGTTTTCTTTAGATAAATTATTATAAATTTCAGTGGGATTTTACCTTTGTGATGTTATGATCATACAGGGATGGTTGTAGTTTTTTTCTTCAGTATTAGTTATATAATGATACCTGATTATGGATGGGTAGAATTATGAAAAGCATATGTTTTTAATTTGGTTTTCTAGGACTTGTGATGAACTTGGGTAGATCATGAACAGGTTGGGGATCTATTTTGATATGATTAGGTTCAACTTAAGTGGATTTTTGCTGTGTGAAGTACTAGGTTTCCCATATTCCCTTTTAATTTTAATTAGTGTTAGACACATTACCCTACCATAGTAGTTGTTTTTGTGTCTATTAGTTTTTTTTGGAAATGGATGTGTTTTTGTAGACTCTTTAATAGTTTTATTGTTTTATTTTGGGGTTGTTAAGAAGTTTTCTAGGTTTTACATATCATTTTAATTTTTTTTATATTTTGAATGTTGTTTTATGGTATGTAGGAAATTTTGTTTTCTTGGGATTTACATAGAATTGTTTTAGAGGTTGTGGTTATCTTATTATAGGAGTGTTATCCCTATGTATGACGATTTAGATAAATCCAAAATGGTTGGAGGAACTTTTGTCAATATTTTTTCCACTTAGGAATTGGGTAGGTGGTTATAGTTCAGTTATTATTATAGATGTGGACATGAAATTATTAATTGGGTGTCTTTTATTTTGAGGATTTTGGGTTCTTGGTATTTGGTTGAGGGGTCATGTAAAGAGTTAGTTTTTCCTCACATTCTACTTTGAATTGAGACTTTTTGGAGGAAAATGTAAATGATGGGGGGAATTTTGATACCTTTCATGCCATTATTGAGTTATTTTATATTATTTTTTGATATTGAGGTACATTTAATGTTAATGTACAATTTATCCTTGAAATTTAAAATTTTGGGGGTTTTTAAGGGTCACACCATTAGCCCATATAGTTAGGTAAACCATGCAGTACCTCTATGTTAATGCTATGATTTTTAGAAGTGAATTTATAATAGATAGTACATAGTTAGTGAAACCATATGGGGTTATAGAGTAAATTGTTCAGGGTTCCTAGCTGTTTTAGGTAAGGGATCATGGTTGGAAAATAATTTGGAAAACCATGCAACTAAACCAGGAAACCTACCTGAAATCACATAAAATTTAATTTCAACATCTTCCCTCACTTTAAACCCCATTCCATGCCTCTCATTTTCCCATTTTGTGTTTCTAGATCATGTGAATCTCAAGGGAGTTCTTCATTTTATGGAACCATGATATATTGACCACTTTATCATGTTTCAAGGGTATTTCTCTTAGGTATTTCTCTATCTATTCCCCTATATTCTCTCTAATATTTATCTTATATTTTCTCCCACACTCAAACCATAAATTTCAATATAAGAGATTTTAGGGGTTTGGGTTGGTTCCAACCTATGATTTTATTAATTTAGGGATCATGTATTATTTTTCATTACATTATTTGGAATTCACGATGGAATTTGATACATTATTAATTTATTTTGATCGATTTGTAATAGGTTTTCCCATTTTCTTATTTGTTTTTCAATTCACAGTGTGCTTATGATTTATAAATTTGTTTTTATTAAATTTATAAATATATTTTTCATCCTTATAGTTATCAAATAAATGGTATATATGAAATTTTATCTTATTATAAAGGATTTTACTTATAAAACTCATGTTTTCATTTTGAAATGTAATGATTCAATATACCGAGAATTTGTGAAATTCCTGAGTCTCTTTAATTTGGTTTAATGGTGTGTGTAATATTTTGATCATGTTAAAATTTTAAATGGGTGTAAAACCATGTTTGAAATGGAGACATTTTTTTTCAATGATGTGCTCAACTCTAAGTTATTTAAAAAATATTTTTCAAAGGTGATGTTTATTAAATTTAGAAAATTAATTAGCATTGAAATCCTAGTTTATTTTAAAGGGGCTGTTGGAACTTTTAAGTGGGTCAGTTATTTTTTGTTATTCCAATTTATTTACCTTTATAACTGTTGGACCCATTTAGTTGAATTTATTATACCTATTTAATTACATTATGTGAATTTCGGAATTTATATGAAAGGGTTACATAGGTGAGAGATATTTATTATTGTACCTTTTTATTTAGTTTTCTTTCATTAATTTCCCACCCTCAATTTTACATTAATGTCCCAAGAACATTGGGTAACTAATAGAAGTTATGGAAGCAAATTTCTCTATTAAATATTGTAAATTATTTCTAGTGATATAGGAGATTAATGACTAATTAGGTGTTGGTATTGGTAGCTCCTTGAGACTTGTTGGGGGAGATATAGGATGATCCAACTTATTAAGAGACACATGCATTCCTAGTGAATTTGAAAACCATGTCGATTTTAGTTCTAGTTAAATCCTAGAATGTATAATATGGAACTACTCTTTGACATTTGTTTCATGTTATGGATGTACATCTATATTATTCTATTCATCACGTGGAGAATATTTTATTTGTGGCATCCAATATTTTGGCCACTATTTAATTTTTTCATTGATATTTGACCTATATATGGGTGACCAATTGACTGTACTCTCATTTTTCATGTGTGGGTTTGTTTCTCCAAAAAGGATTTAAAACACTTTTTTAAATGAATTATTGTTTAATTTTTTAGGGATGGAATTTAATTTTTGTAGAAAAGTAAATGTTCTTGAATTTTATAGATCTCCAAAACAATTTTTATATAAATTGAAGTTCATTTAAATGTATTAATGATGTGATTACGTTTTTACTTAATTTTATTAATTAAAAAGGATTATTTTATATCATATTCAAATCTAGAATTTATAAACTACTACATTAAATTAATTTAATATATTTGGTGGGTGTAAATATTCTATAATGTATAGCTCACACCAATATTTATTTATTGCTCCAAGTTCTATTATGTATTGGTTATCTTTATTGGGATGTTTTTGGTGAGTGGGATGTGGAGAGTGGCCTTACACTAACTAGAGATGATATATTGGTATTGTTCATGTTTTAATTATATTTTGGTTGTTGTTGTATTTCTTTTCTCTTTTAGTCTTTATTTGTATTAGTTTTCAATGTAATTTTAAATAATTTTTTTTCTGATTATTTGAATGTTTATTTAGTCATTACATAATTGTTTAGATATTTTTCTTATTATTAAATGTTTAAATTATTCCCAATAATGTTTTTATTGATTCCTAGAAACAATTTTCTATCCCACGGGGATCAAGAATTCCCTTTTGGTCAGTGGAAGGATGGATTTGGTACTCGTTTAAATGGAATCCCAAACTAATTTGTTACATCAAAAATTTTAGAAATTTCTTGATCTGATGGTTCTATTTACATTTCAAATAATCATGTTACTATATTCTAATATTTTTAAACCTTAAAAGAATATTTTTTACTTTACAACTGATTTTTTCATCAAAACATAAGAGAAAATGACTAGAACATATTTTGGAACAATCTTCGAAAGATGAAGATCACCAATATTGTCTGGGAGATAACTTCTATAAGGTTTAATATTTTTAACTTTCATCTTGATATAGTATTTTTTTCTATTAATTAACTATTTTTTAAGTGAATATTATTATTAATTATAAAAAATTAACACTACAAAAATTATAGAAATATTTTACCATATTATTTAAATTTATATTTCTTTGAAATTTCTATTCCTTGGATATTATTTTTATTATACTAACATGATTTTTCCAATAGTATTTGTTTTAAAGTATTTTATATACGAGGAGATTGAAAGAATTTATATGATCTAAAATTACCCGGACACTGATCAAATATAAAAAGAGGGGTGATCTACTTTATTTTCGTTAATTTTATTAATTTTAAACAACTTTGACTAACTCATTTTTTCCATGTCTTTCTTTTAAAAAATCAATAAGGGGAAGAAATTTGAGAATATTTTGTCTGATACTAATTCTTATTGATATGGGTTATAGCCAAATTTTATAGAGGGGTAATGTTTTCATATAGGATGTTTTTTCTTCACAAAGGGGATAAATCAAATAAATGGGGATAAGTTTCTAATAGCAAGTGAATATTTAAATTTCCTTTATGTTATCCATATCATAAAATATTTATAGTGAGTTCAGTTTTAAAATTCCTACCATAAGTAATATTTCAATTTTTCATTTTGTTTTGTAAAAAATGAGTGATGGTTGAGACAATGAAATACTGTATCATTTTTTTTATTGAATCACAATAAAAGCATATTTGAATTTTATTTAACCTTGTTCATATTGTTTTATGTTTTTTTATTAAAAAAATAATTTTCATTTCCATCATGCCTTTCTAAACTAAAGATATTTGTTTACATTTACAAATATTAGTCATACAATGCAATGGTGAGTTGATACCAATCAGAAGATAGAGACTTTTTCAGTGGATAATTAGGATTTTCATTAAATATAGTCATAAATGCACCCATGGATATTATAATTGAATTTTAGAGTCAATTATGTCAATGTTTATTAATCTAACATGAGTTTTCATGGAATAAAATAAGTTATTGAAATCTTTTGTTAGAGAAATATCAATTATTTTAAATCTTGTAATTCTTGTTGTATTAGAGTGATCCTTATTACTTCTATTTTCTTTCTGAGTGTTTTCTAAGAGCTACCTCCATGTTTTATTTCCACTTTTGAAGTTATTAGTTTTTATCATTGTATTTTACCTTATTGAAATCATGAATGATCATAGATCTTTTGGGGATGAATGTTTGGTTTTGTGATCAGGTTGTTCTAGGTATTCTAGGGATACAAAGATAATGCCCTTAATAAAGGGATATAGTCAACAAAGATCACAATAATTTATATTGATGACTTTGATTAGGTTGATTGGGGGCTCATATAGTAGAGAATATTGATACCTTCTGATTTCTTAATGTAACAAATTTTCATTATGGTCTTGGATACCATTGTTTAGGTTACGAATGAACTACCCCATTCTTTTAAAATAGAAGGGTTCATTAATTAGATTTTTAATTTGATAATAATATCCTATTAGGTATTTTTATAAATATAAAACACTAATTTATTTTTTAATTATTAATTTATATTTTTTATATAAACAATTTAATTATTTTCAATATATTTTATTTCCATCACAAATATAATTTATAACTAAGATATTAAGAAAAAATTATTAAATTCCAAAAAATGTATTTTTTCTATGTGACATTCGTTTTTACTATGATATTGATTGATTTTTATAAATTTTGTTCAACATACCATTTAATAGGAAAAAAATTTCTTGTTTCCTTTATAATATAATTAACCCCCTCTTATAGTGAAATATCATCTATCATTCTAGTACATCATTATGTTAACAAAAACCCAACATATCTTGAGCTTCAATACATAATAAGGGTCCCATGTATATGGAAAAAAAATAACTATTTATAGGAACATGTCACATAGTAGTCCATTATATATAAATTTAAACTAATAATAAGTGTTCATATTCCAATGATATTAATCTGAATAGAATGACAGTCCATGGTGCATGATTTTAAGAGGCATACCATTGGTCATGGATGAATGACCATAAAATACATCACAATGTTACCTTTATAAGTCCATAAAATTTATGATATATCTTTACAAACAATAGTAAACAAACTGGTTTTTATTCCCTTTATAGGGATACATAGGAAACCCATATAATGGGCCCAATCAAAACTCCGAAATAAATTCTACCTACTCATAACTCATTAATACTTTTTGAATAGAATGAAACTCCATCATACCCATTAATAAATTCGAGAAAATAAAAAACTCTATAATACCTTTTAAACCTTCCATGATATAATGAAAATCTAGTGTAACCGTAAGTACTCTTAAGATACGATAAACCCCAACGTACCCTTGAATCCTTCCCAGATAGCATGAGACTCCACTGCAACCTCTAATCCATCCCAAATATCATAAAACTCTATAATAACCTTTAAAACATCATAAGAATCATATAAATTGATAATAACATTATGTTTCCTTTGGATACCATAAACAATATTATAAACTTGAACCATTCATAGATGAAATGAAAATATAGAATAAGAATAGTTATTTTATGGAAACACAAACCCCTACATAATCCTTAAGCCTTATAATATAACATTAAAATATAGTGTTACTTATTATATGGATTTATAGAATTAAGTACCACACATACAAAACCTTGTGTAATGATCACGAGTTTCCCGATGACTCAAGATAAAAATAATTTAAAGTAGTTATAATTTCCATCCAAATAAATTAAAGCTATTTAATAATTTTTAACACAATTTTATTCCCCATTGATGTGGTTTGTTTTGTAAAAAACCTTGCATTGTTATCAGATATTATTTTAATAACATTTTATTAAATATATTAGATCGTTTCATACAATACAACAAGATCTATAGTGATATAATTTTTCCTCCCATCCACTCAGTTGTAATGTATAATACCTGAAGCGCTATTAATTCAATTTAATAGCCACCCAACAATACAATGTAGGCCCATGAAAATTCAGGTATGAAAACATTGGAAATAAATATAGATACCAAAATAGAAAAAATTCCAAACCCAATCTCATACACATTCATTTGAGCAATAAAATAATATTAATTTTTCATCCCATAATCACAAATCTCTGATAAATTTACATTGACACATATATAAGAGGTGGTTTTTCAAATCACATACCTAGTTAACACTTAAAAATAAACCCCATTTAAATCAAAAAAAACATTAAGAAGAACAGAAAATGTATATTTTATTCTTAATAAAATAATTATAGACAGCCCATGAAAATCCTCATGAATTATTTCATTGGGGTTTAAAAGTTGAAACATATTTAGTTGATTAAAAATTTGACTTGTGTTTATTTTCAATTTGAAAAATAGGGGAAAGTAGGGAAATATCCACTCATATTACTTTATCTTCCACTATCAATATACCATTTTTCATTGATTTTCATGGACATTTTCCCTAAAAATTCAAATAAAACATGACATTTTTTGGTACCCATATTATCTTTTGACCAACGTTGTTAGTAACTAAATATTTAGAACCCAATTTGTTTCCTATCCATAAAAACCAACCCTGAATTTCTAAATACTTTTTGAAATAAGAACATGTTTAACTCTATATAATCAAGTATTTATAAATCTATAATAATTAGTATAGTAAACTAATTATCTATATTTAAAATTGTTAATTTTGGAGGGTTTTTTTTCTTATAACTGGGCACAAAATAGTTTTTTATAAATCATTGGCTTTTCACATAGACTTTATATAAAAAATTTATTTTTATGTGTTTTGTTGTTTCGAGATTTTTTATTTTTATAATTTTCACCTTTTATGAAAACACATACATCATCATTTAAGTCTACCGTTTTTTTAGAAAATTTAAAATATAGTTACCATTTTAAAAAAAAGATGAAGTATAATTTTATATCTTGGTTCTGAAATCCATAATGTGTTTATTTAAGTCATATTTTTCCTTAAAAGTAAATTAATTGAAACAATTTCGAGATTTTATTTTCTTTTTAAAATATTAATACTTGTTATTCAGCATGGTATAATACCCATTGAATTACACATAAGAGTAATTTTAATTTTTAGATGCAGATTCATCCTCAAAAGAATAATAAGAATGTACCAGATCTAAATGTTCCACAATACTCATGTTGGCCTTCTGATTAAAATTTTCAGATTCTGATATTGAATATGTGACATCGAATATTCTAAAGCACTCAATGTGGAGTTCATGGAATTATTGTATTTATTCATATAGAGATGATTTTTGTAATAATTTTTTCATGATTTTCTTTCTTACAACTATAGATTGTCTATTTTTATTTGTTCAATATTATTACATTCATAGAATCTCACTTATTTATAGTTTAAACAATGTTTATTAATTTTTTTAATGGTTTTCTTAAAAACTAATCTCTTCTTATATAACATATTGAACATTATATAAAAGTGAGATAGAACACTGTCTGATGCATAACTATTTCTGGTATCCTTATCCTATGACTCATTCATTTGTATCTATTTTCTTTACTTTTCATCTTTTGAAGTTTAAATTATAAAAGATGATTCTCACTCTTTACTAATATATGATATCTATATAATGATTCCATATCAGGCTCATGCATAATAATAGTTCCAATGTGATATTTCATTTTAAAATTCTTAGCCTATGTAGATTTTCTAATTGCATCCAAGATTCAACTTCATCATGGTGGTATAATTATGAGGATTTTCAAGGATTGATCCTGTTTTGTAATAGGAAATCCTAGAAGAGAAAATTTATTTACAAAATTATTATGTTTCATATTTAACCATGTGATGCTTTCACATTCCATTGTTTTGAAAGTATAAAACTAATTGATGACAATATTATATCCAAGATCTCGCATGTTGTATGTTCCTTTATAAGAAACAACTATAGTAGTCTACATTTCTATAGATGTTTGAAATTTTGAAACTAAGTTAAACTTATTTGGATATAGTTAAAATATTATAGAATTCATATATTTTTATTTTAGATCATTTCTATCTTGAGTATCGATATCCTATGTTTTTGGTTTTATCATTGGAATTACATAAGGCTTCATGTATTGAAGATAAACCTTTAGAGTAAGGATCATTAAATTGATTATCATATGTGGCTTCTACCAACCCTAATTCACTCCATTAAATTAAGGTTACCTTACCATAGAAATACCAACTCTATTTTCATTCATAATTTGCATCTTGAATATGACCTTTATAACTACACCTTTGAATGCTAAAAACTAAATATTCACTTCATATAATACCAATTATTGTTCGATATTGACATAACTAAGACACAAGAGGGGGTGGAATGAGTCATTAATTATTCAATCTCTTAAAAAACAACCATATTTAGATATGAATAATTCTAATGTTTTCCTAAAAAATTAACATAGTGAAAATAAAGCGACAAATAAAATAAATAAAATGTGATGATTTATAGTGGTTTAGGGAATTTAAATCCATTAGTCCACTGTACCAATACTCAACTAGAAGTGATTTGTGATTCTCTCTAGACCATCCTATTTTTGTGTTCTACAAATAATTTTTCATGGGATTCATGATTGATTTCAAGTAGTCAACACTTATTATAACCTCAACAAGAACATTTAAATAATATTAGAAAAGGCTTTATAAAAAAATCAAGGTTCTTCTACAAGGATACATTACAATAAAAGATAGAATAAATTGGGATTTTACCAGTTGATCTCAAAAATATGAAATATAAATGATATAAAAGAAGAAATATCTAATAAAGATGATAAAAAATAAAATTCAGTTCAATGAGATTCATTTAAAATGATAGAAAAGATGACAGTGATGCTATATATCTTGATTATTCTTCTTATTTACTAGTAAAATAGATGATTAATTAATAGGATGGTTAAAAAAATTCTATAATGACATAGAATGTGATTTTTTTTCTTCTCAATATTCACTTTTTTACACATGGGTGAACTTACAAAATTCATGTAAAAAACCTCACTTTTAAAAATTGAATATTTTTTTCTTAAAATTTAGGATTGGAAATTAAATTCCATGCATCATTTTATTATAAATACCTCAGAAATAAAATTTTCTGGAAAATTATCCTTATAATTGTTTCCTTTTTGGTACATGCCTCTTATTATAGTCATTTTTATAATTAAGTGGTAAATCAACAATTAAAAAATATATACCAATAATAATTCTCAATCAAATTAGTCAAATGGTAATAAATACTATGTTATATATTAAAGTAGTGGATTTTAGGTCAAAATGTATATAAATTATATAGATTTTATTCATGTTTATAAATTGATTCACATACCCATTCTTCACATAGCCAATCTAATTATGCATCCAATTTTTATAGTCCTTATTCACATAGATGTTTTTCTTAAAATAGACATTTTTTTCATGTTCCTAAATTTATTCATGACGGAAAATTGATTTATATAGAATATTTACTCATATATCCAAATTATGACACTTCAAAATTGAATTTTGAATCCATTTGGAACCATATATCCAATTTAACCACTAATCCAAATCACATAGCCAATTAATCCATCTAACCAATTCACATAATCAATAGGTATACACACTTCATCACTAATGTAGGTGATTCATCAAAACATGTTATTTCCATGTAATTATTTCTATGATGTAGCCACTTTATGTCAGGTAATAATTCACATAAGAGATTTGCATAGCCAAATGCTAAATGTATTTGTTTCTCCACATATCCAAATGACCCATGTAGTTAAATTTCTAGAATTTTATAAATTTCATCCGAAATTTTCATAATTGAAGACTAAATTATTTTAACTGTAAAAATACAAAAAATAATGAATAAACCATATGAACACACTTAAAACAAAAACCAAAGTAATATATGAAGGGTATTTTAGATCATAAAAACCCCAAGTACATGGGATATTTTAGAACAAAATTAGTAGTCCAACACATTACCCATTACATTTAATCAATATCTAGGAACTCTTATCTTAACCTATATATTAATATGTGTCCCATGTAAGGGAATCGTCCATAAGACATAAACAAAAAAACCATGGAAAAGAAAAGGGTTACATAATATCATCTTTTTACATAGAAAAATGTAATATCCTAATGAATTCTATCATATAATTGAATGAATAATTTTAAGAAATTCATTGAAAAATAAATGTTTATCAAACATCAAAATTAATTAGAAGTGAATTTAAGATAGAAAGATTAATGGAGAAATAATTTTGGAAATACTCTTTTTAAGTGGTGTTTTAGTAAAAATGGTAAATAATCATTAAATAGGGTAAGGTATAATAATTTACATAAAACAAAAAATAAACTAAAAATATTTTACATAATAAAATGGGTTTTTTTAAAATTATTTAAATATAAAAATATTTCATTGAGCGGTATGTCAAATGTGGTAACAAAACAGAGAATTTATCTTGAACCGACTCTTCATAATGAAAGAATATGAGAATGTAACCATTAAAAAATGTGTATTCCTATCTCGTAATGTTGAATTGAAATAGGTAAATATGTATTGGACACATATAAATAAATTAAAATAAGTAAATAAGAAAAATAAAGAAATAATTTCAGAAAAATAGAGGGTAAACAAAACATAAAAAATAGGGTGGTTTATTGAGATCCCTTTCCCCATGCCCAGATTCATTTTTCAGGAGAAATTAATATCCAAAATAAGAAAATTATATTTAATAAATATGAGACTAATAACCTTATTCAAATATATTTGATTTATTATCCATATTTTATGATTTTTATAGTTATACAATTTAGATTACATGCTTATAATTACTATCATGTGTTTTTCGTTTCATGGTTCCAAGATAAGATTAATTTTTGGCTAATTAATGTAGTTCTTGTAAAATGGTGCTATAACTATAGAAGTGAAATTAAATTATATTCATATTCTTGTAAAAAATGAAATGGTGTTAAATATCTTCTTTTTGTTATACTAAAGTAATAATTCATTTAGAATAAAAATTATCATTAGATGGTTAGTTTATTTAGGAAGTCTTGTCCACCATAATGAACTTGATTCATTTTATTTAATTAAATTAATTTCAATACAATCCAAAACATGAAATAAGTTATAATATATTTTTTATCATCTTATTTAATGGAACTATTATTTATTGAATCAAGTAAAAAAATGATGTTTGTTGTATTGGGAGGTAATGAACCGACCATATTTTAAATAATGTTTTCTTTTTAGAAGGAAATGATAAGAGTTTAGATAATTTATATTTCATTATCATAATAAAATTTTAATATTATAAAGATAATGGAGAAATTATGTCTTCTTGGATGAAATTTGTTTGGTGGACGAGGAAATGAAAAGTTAAAAGGCTCGGTTGATGGTATTACCTTCTCCTTTGGATATCTCCACATAGGATTCCACTTAAAGAACCTTGGATTGTCCTTTTTGGAGAAAAAATTTTCTAGGGATATGGGGAGAGATATGAGGAGAGATATGGGTAGAGTTTGGGAATGATCAAGTCTTATAAGGTGTGAGGAGAATGAGTTATGGGAGGAGGTATATATAAGGGGAGGAGAGGGGTTTTTCTAAATTTTATATTAATTAATTTATTATTTTGGCTAAATACTATTAAATTCATTGATTCATGTGAATATGTACAATAATTCATGGATGTGAGTTAGAGATAATGGGTGATTATATCATCCCCTATTCAAGAAATCATGTATTTAACTTTTAATATTACAGATTGTGTTTTTCATTATTTCACTATGATCCAAAAATTAATCCTTACCAATTTTCAATTAATAGATTCGAAAAATGAAATCCATTTTATGAAAATAAATTTAAAACTATGTGGAATTTGATTTTTAATAATTTTTTTAATTTGAAAAATAGCAATTTTAATATTTTAATATTTTTTCTAACCATTTGAAAAAATAATTAATGGTTTCATATAATTATATTATAATTATAATTAAATATAATAATATTTTATAAAAAAATTATTAAAATGATTTTTATTTAACATCATTATATTTTTTATAAAAATAAAAATAACAATAAAACATATATGTTTTTAAAAAATTCAAAAACATATTTTATCATTTTTAAAAATATTATTTACCTATATCTTGATATAAATATAAGATATTTTTATGTTATAATGTGTATAATATTATTTTATATTTCCATAGGATATTATACTATTTTATCTAGTAAGTTACTTTTCCTAATCATCAGATTATTATTCTAGTAGTCAAATTACTATTCCATAAATCAAATTTATAACAATTATATCAACTTCCTAATATCTATAAATACCTTATATTTCATTCATTCTTCATTGACTTACATTTTCTCTCAAGGTTATATATATTATCATTTTCAAGATGATTTGTTCAGTACTAATATTCAATTTCATATCTACTATGTTATTCATGATTTTTATTATTTTAGGGGATCAAATAGATATAAATGTTCATATTATAGATATCTTCTTTTCTATTTTCATACCATTGCAATGATTCCAATTATTATGGCCATATTTAATATATAAATGTAGTGTCCAAGTCAAAATAATTTTTTTTTACTAGGTTTCATTATGTGTTTTATGTGATTTATATAATACTGAATTATTAAATATATCATATTTAAATAATGAGCAGGAGAAATTCAATTGATAAAATTACAGATCATTAAATTTCCACCCGTTGATAAATATATCCTAGAAATTTAATTTTACATACTAAGGTGAAAATATGTGAGGGTACTTTTGATTCATTGGTTTCTCCAGTTCCTAAGTCACTTAATATAATTGTAGTTTCTCCATAGTACTTTGACTAGGAGATTTGTCTTGTTGTGTTGACCTTTGTATCCATGGTCTATGATTTTCACCATCTAATCCTCATATGAGAGATCATTATTCAACTATACTGCATCTAGATTTAGTACATGTGATGGATCTAGTATGTTCTTTATTGAGAGGTATATGAGGAACATTTCACATTCTGGAGACTGGGTTGGTGGGGGTGATATTTAACAGGACCCAACTCTGATGTGATCACAAATATCACATGGGCCGATGTATCTAGGACTCAGCATTACCTTATTCCCAAATCTCATTATTCAATAAATATGAATAAGAACACATTATGTCCAACCATAAACTCTCGGTACCTCTAATGGTTATCAATATAGCTATTTTTTCAATATTGATCAAACCTAATGTGTTGATGAATGATATTGACCATTTTCTGCGGTTTCATTAACCATTTTAGGTCTTATTGGATTTTTTCACAAACATCATCATAATATATAGTTTCTCTACATATTTTTACTTAAAGGGATTTATATGGATCTATTTGGATGTTTTATTGGAAGCTATTATTGTATGATAACTCAACCATATGAAAATGGTAATCCCATCAGACTATAAAGACTATCAATTATTCTCTCAACATGTCCTTAATTTTTTGGATATTCCACTTAGATTGTAAATCAGTTTGGGGGTGATTAGAAATAATAAAAGTCAAATTAGTGTTTAGATAATGTTGAGAAATTCTCTATAACTTGGAGGTAAACCATGTATCTTGGCTGGATATAATAAATAATATTGTTCCATAAAGCCTCACCACTTTTATGATGTATTTCATTACAATTTTATTGAGTGAGGAGTCCTCTTAAATTTTAATGAAGTTAGAAGTCTCTGTACGATGATACACTAAAACCTACAAAGACCTATTTTTTATGGATGTCTTTGAAAGATCAGTATAAAATTATATAGTGATGGTTTCCAATTTACATATTATTATGGGTAATATTTACATCATCCACTTTGAATTTTTTATTTTCACCTTCACTTTCTAACATACCAGGAACTGTAATTTAAATTACTTGATATATTTTTTCATATTATCCCAACAATAGTGCTCTTGAATATCCCAATACATCTTCACACTCCATGGTGGGATAGAGAATATCAATATTTGTGCATCTTTCAAAAAATCCTTATTAATCTTAGGATTTTATGTTACACATAGCCCTGAACCAAGTATTGTAACTCCTTAATCATTTTTGAACTCCAAGAATTTACATTTTCTTATAGATTTCACATTCTTATATATTTTCACCCCATCCATTTTGATAATCCTTTATCATAAAAAAATTGTATGGTTGAGAAATCATTTGATCTAGGTAGAACGATGTTCCATCCATTATAAATTCCATTTACATTATTTTTAAGTCCAAATATATTGGATCTCCTCAATTATCATCATCAATAAGGTTGTATGATCATTTTTACATAGTTTATCAACCACTTTGTTTTCATTACTAGGATGGTAATAGATTAAGAAATCAGATCCCTTAATCAATTATAACCATATTGACTTGAACACATTAATATCCTTATATATGAATATATATATATTATGCTCTTATAATCTATATGTATTTAAAACTTCTCATAATAGAGATATTTCCACCAAATATTCTATCCAATGATCACTGTAACCATATACATATCATTCTTTGGGTAGTTTTTTTCATGAAATATGAACTACCTTGGTTCATAGGCTATCAAGTTAACATTTTTCAACATTACATAGACTAGTAATTCCTTTGAATCATTTCTTTGTACAACTAAAAGTTCCCCAATTTTTGTTAGTGTGAGTATTGGTGGGGTGATCATCCTATTTTTCAATTCAGTGAATCTCTCTTCACATTCA
Source organism: Viscum album (assembly GCA_963277665.1). Taxonomy (NCBI): domain Eukaryota; kingdom Viridiplantae; phylum Streptophyta; class Magnoliopsida; order Santalales; family Viscaceae; genus Viscum; species Viscum album. Next base: position 1,340,590,132 of record OY728129.1, on the reverse strand, counting down.
TTTGTCCATAAAAACATCACACACTTTCGAGTTCCCTTATTCATTGGGTTTACAAATGATGATAAGTTTCTCACAAATAATCTATAGTACATAGCTTTTCAAAGGGAACTATAAATATCTATTATAGATGTTGGTATAGGAAACTATTAAATTGCATTTACCTTAGAAGGATCCACCGATATCCCTCTTTTGGGGATAACATTCCCAAATAATGAAACTTTTCCCATCAAAAACTAAATTTTTTATAATTTTAATATAGATTCTCCTTTCAAAAAATATTTATAACAGTATTAAAATACTCCTCATGAGTCACCTTTATCTTGGACTATATTAGATAATGATCTTTAAAAACTACCATTGATTTGTTTTGTAAATATCTAAATACAATATTCATCAATTCTAAGAATATTACAATAGAATTAGTGAATTATAATTGTATCACATTGAACTCATAGTATCCATACCTTTTTTGAATGGATATCCTATGAATATCTTCTTTGTTAACCTATAATTGATTATATCCCAACTAATAGTCCACCTTAGGGAATTAATGGGCCCCAAATAGCTAATAAAATAAGTTATTAATCCATGGCAGGGGATCATTGTTCTTTATAAATATATTTTTGAGTTTGTTATAATCAATACAAAGGCACATTGACTAATCATTCTTCTTGATGAAGAGGACCGATTCAACCCACGATGAAGAACATTGGCATATAAAACCCTTATCTAGATTTTCTTTAATCGATTATTCAGTATAGACAACTAAATTATTCTTATTTTGTATAGGTACATGGATATAGGAAAGGCTCTATATATAAGTTTAATTGAGAATTAAACCTCTTAGGTAAGAGGAAGACAAAAAAACTCCTCAAAAAATACATCAGTATATCCCCTCGTAATAGATATGTCTTAAAGAATGATTCTGTCATTTATCTAAATTATTTTGGATACGCATTATGGATTATAAGGTAATAATATCAATTTTTTAGAATAATATTCCAAATGTGATTCCTTATTCTGATTACACTTGTACATTATCAGTGGATGAATCAGGATTTGAAGAGTGATCTACCTCTCTCGATGATTAATGTTGGATTTTTATAGTTGAAGATAATACACACCCAATATAGCATCAAACCCAAATAAAGGAAATATTAAAATATTTTATAGGGGGTTTAATCTAAAAAAAATTGAATATGGAGTATTTATATACATGGGATGCAATAATTACCCAATTTTCTATTCTAACAGATTACTAAACCTCCATGTTTTTAGAGGTGTTAGAATTGTTCTAAAAACGTGCATCATATGAAATAATGTGTTGAAATATAATCATATAGGGAATTTGGCGTTCAGGGATGGATAATGAACACACATTTCACTATTTTATTTTATTTTCTAGTCATTACCATATCCAAAATAAAACTAAGGATGGGAAAACTCAAACTAAAAATCATATCAAAAGGTAACCCTAAACATAGAAGGAATAAAATATAAATGACATGTATTTCCAAACATATTATTCTGTTGATAAAATATAGGTTATCCATGGTAATTTTCTTATTATATTTTATAACTGTATAGTCTATTCAAGTCCTTCATGATGGATTGTAATGTGTGTGTGGGTTTTTAAAAGTGTATCCCCCAAGGATGTAGAACTATATATGCACCATGGAATCACTATCATACACCAGGTATAGGTTTATTTAATATCCATTGAGCCCTTTTGGGGCTAATAACACTAGGTATATATATATATTCTATAGGTGAATATATTTTTAGTATTTAGACATGGATTCAATTTCTTATAAACTAGTCACTCTATACTTCCCAAACATTTTAGGATATTTTTATATACATAGACTTATACCTAGGGGTTTTCATATTGTATTTGTGTAATAATCGCTGATAATAAATAGACCATTATTTGATACAACCTAGAGGGACCTAATCATCTTACACATATTATTATATGATATATAAGAGAAATATCCACAAAAGTGAACCCAAGGATATATAATACAAGTTTCTTTCGAAGACTGGGGTCATAATATATGAAAATGAGACTAAAAACTGATTTTATTCTCCATAATGGGAACCTAAATCCCTTTAAGCTCTTAAACCTTCATAGGAAATCCTAAAGAAAATGTTAACAAAAAGTGTAAGTTAAAAATCCCAGTAATGGAAAAACATGATAAAAATGTATAACATTTGAATCACATGTCATATCATGATATCATAAGAGGAAAATTACATGAGTGATAACATTTAGGAATGAACTATGTATACATGATAAATAATAGTAAGTCATCATATTAATATGGATGTAACATAGAACATGTCATAAAAAATAAGTCAAGGCTAACATCCAAGACAACCTCACATGGTGGATAATCCCATCATGGATTAAGTTTAATGATTAACCCTCTAAATATCATCTAATGAGACATAAAAAATAAATAATTCATTATATAAAAATATTAGGGCCCCAATCATAACCTATACATTCATATGTGAGAAATTTAAGGATGTCATACACAAAATATAAGCATCAGAAAAACCCATGGAATGGAAATGAGTTACAAAATTAGGTCTTATAATACAGGCAAATGGAATATCCTAAAAAATTTCATTAAATAGGGGATTAAATCATTATTATAAAAATTTAGATAAAAAAGGAATCACAAGAAATGAAAATTTATTTCTTGTTAATTGAATACATTAAAATGAGTGGAAAAATAATTTTGGAAATATTTCTTTTTAGTGGGGGTTTTAGGGGAATGGGTAAAGAATAATTGAAGAGGTAAAGGGTGTAATAATATATATAAAAAATTAAATACAATAGTTTTAGATAAAAACTATGTTTTTTATAAATCTTGTAACTTTAAATAATTTTCATTGAATGTTACATGAAATTAGGAATGAAATCAAAGAAGTTCCCTTTAATCGGTTCTTCTAGACGAATGAAATTGTGAAGGGAAACTTTAGAACATGTATATCCCCATCAAGTAAAGGTGTGTAAAAAAACTTATATATGTGTGGGACATATATATAGTTTATATAATAATTAAATAATAATCATAAATAAATAAATTGTGGTAAATATAGGAAAATCATAACCCAAAGAAAAAAGGTGGTTTAGTGATATCCCTTACCTCATGACTGGATTCATTATGCTTGTGCACTTAATGTCCCAAATAATAAAATTATATTTATAAAATATATTATTGATAACCATATTCAAATATTTTATTTACCATCATGATTTTATTTTAGTTCAGATATATTTAATTGAGATACTGTGTTTATAACTACTCTCATAAGGCTACTCTTTTCACGATTTCAAGATTATATTAATTTGTGTATATTTAATAAAGTTATAATCAAAAGTGACTAAACATACAAAATCAAAATTAAATTATATTCATGTCCTTATAGAAATTGAAATGTTACCTAATATCTATCTGTGTTTCTATATAACAATGATTCACTTAGTATAAATTTTATCATCATATGGTTTGTTCATTTCAGTGGTTTTGTCAACTATCATGAAAAAGATTCATTTTATTTAATTAAATGATTATTAATACATTCCAAAAACATAAAATAAGTTAGAATATACTAATAATCATCATATGTATGAATAATATTATTTCTAAATCCATTCATGAATTCAGTAGTGAAAGATAATGTAGATTGGTTTTGGAGGTGGTGAACCAACCCTAATTTGACCAAATTTATTATTTTACAGTGAAAAGAGAAGATATTGGGTAATAGATATTCCATAAACTTAATAACATTACATTATATTAATGATACTGGTTCCATTATATCAATTTTAATTGATTTTTTGGAGTATGGGGATGAATTAAAATTTTAAAATGATCGATTGCGGGTATTACCTTCTCCTTTGGATGTATCCACCAAGGATTACGCATATGGAACATTGCAATTAGTATTTTAATAGATAAATTCGTATAGGTATTTTTGGAGAGTCATGAGGATAGATTGGGGAAGATATTTTGGAAATCTCAAGGATTAGAAGGTGCAAGGATAATGGGTGGTGAGGGGACGTATATATAAGTTGAGTAGCGGGGTATTTTTTAAATATTATATTCATTAATTTATTATTTGGTATCAAGACTTACAAAAGTGTTTATTAATGTTATTATATAAAAACATTAATGGATGCGAGTTAGATATAATGGGTTCTTACATCATCTCATATGGAATAAATTATGTATTTAACTTTCAATATTAAACATGATATTTTCCCATATTTTACTATTCACTTAAACTTCAACCATACCATTTTTATAGATTCCAAAAATTAAATCAAATATATGAAAATAATTATCTAAATATGAGAAATATAATTTTTAAATAAATTAATTTTTTATTTGAAAACACCAATTTTAATGATATGATCATTTTTCGAACCCTTTGAAAATTACTTTTAGTCTCATAAAATTATATTATCATTATAATGAAACATAATATTATTTTATAAATCCATTATATGAAAATAAATTTTGTTTAATATATTTACAATTTTAGAAATATGAAACAAAGCGTATATGTTTTTCAAAAATACAAACACATATTTTATCCTTTTTAAAAAAATTATTTACTTTTATCATTATATAAAAATATCATATTTTCATTTTATATGGTAAATAAATATTATTTTACATTTCCATAGGTCATTTTAGACTTTTAATAGTTAGGTTACTATTCATAATGATCATATTACTATTCCAATGGTTAGATTTCTGTTCCAACAGCCAGATTTGTAAAGTACATATGGGTTCCCTACATTCTATAAATACCAAATATTTAATTAATTCTTCATTGGGTTATATTTTTTATAAAGGTTATATATATATTAAGAATTTCAAATTAATATTTCAATACTAATATTCTATAGAATTTCTATATTGTTTATCATTAATGAGATTATTCTAGGGATCATGAAGATACAAATTTTCATATTATGATTATATTATTTTTTATTTTTTATACCATTCTAATACATTTAATTATTATTGTTTTATTTATAATCTAAATGCAATGTGCAAGTAAAAATAATAATTTTTTAGTTATCATTATCTATTGTATGTGATTTATATAACAATACATTCCTTAATATGACACATTTATGTAACCGAAAATGAAACATTCATTCATAAAATTTGAGGTCGTTACATTCTTCCACCGAAGTAATTTCATCTTAAAAATTTTCATTTTATATACCAAGGTGAAAATAGGTGAGGGTATTTCTACTTAATTTTTGCCTTTACTAACAATTTCTTCTTCCCGTAATTATGACTCTTCCATAATACTTGGATTAGATTGTTGCATAAAACATTGTCTCCAATGTCCTTGATTTTTATTAGCTTCTCCTCATATGAGAGAGTATTCTCCAACTATACCATCTCTAAATTTAGTACCTGTGAGGGATGTAGTTTTTACATTATTTAGTGGTATATATGGAACGTTTCATGAAATTTAGAGAAGTTTAGTGGGAGTGTTAGCAGATAGGACATATCATTGATGTGATAATGATTTTCAATGTTGTCAATGTATCTGAGAAATAAATTTCCCAATATCCAAAATCTTATGACTCTCTTTGATTGAGATATGAAAAGGAAAACTTTTTATCCATACCCTAACTATATTTTCCTCATATGGTTATCAATATAGATATCTTGTTCACTATTAGCATAATTGATGAGTTTCTAAATGGTATTGACACTTTTTACTACATCTTCGATGATTTCAGGTCCCAATTACTTTCATTCACCAACTAAAACATAGAATAAACGTGATATACATATATTCCCATAAATTTATTCATATAGAAACATTTGGATACTTTATTGGAGGCTATTACTATTTGAGAACATGATTGGATGAAAATTTGGATCACATCCTTCTTTGAATTAAATTGACAAATTTTTTAATGGCCTGAGTTGTTCGAGGTCTATTACCTAGTGAGAAACTGATGTTCGGTGTTTTGGGTAGTCTGGGAAAGTTATCGAGGCTTCTGGGTGAAGTTTGACAGTAGGCCTACCGGTAGACTTAACCTACCGGTAGCCATAACCTACAGGTAGCAGGCCTACTAGTAGCTCGGTCTATCGTTGGCCGCAGCCTACCGGTAGCTCGGTATACCAGTAGCTGTAGCCTACCTGTAGCTCGGTTACCGGTAGCTGATGTCATCCACCGGTAGCTCTCGACTACCGGTGGCTGTTAGCCAGCCGTAGCTCTCGACTACCGGTCGCTCCAGCCTACCGATAGCTCTCGACTACCGGTCACTGCAGCCTACCGGTATCTTGGCTACTGGTATCTGTCAGCCAAGGGTATCTCTCAGCTACCAGTAGCTCTTACCTACCCCCACAGGTTTCCAGTAGCGCCTCTTTTTGAGCAAACTGGGCTTTAAACCCTATTTTGACCCCTTTAATCTTGTTTTAAATCCCATTAATTCCCATAAATGGCGTTTAATTAAATGTTTAATGAGGAACCCTAGTGTGTGTGTTGGTTGAAACCTCTCCGAAAGGTGATGACTCCTTTAATGACGTGTGGGGTCGCGTGGTCAACCCACGACCCCGCTCCTTACGCAGTTTCACGTTCTTATCTCAACCGTCCCCATCCCTTATAAACTAAGGGGTTATCCCTGGGTTTATTTTCTCGATCACCCTCCCATCAATTCTTCTACTCGTCCTTGAGTTCTTGAGGCCCCACCCCTACAAATCGTGCATCATCGGTTCCTGGCGCATGAATATAATCTTCGATCGTCGATCAATCAGGTAGGGTTTCACCTTCGTCTCTCCTTTTTGTGTATCTTGCGGGGTGGGTATGCTTTTGTTTCTATATAATTGGATGAACCAAACCTTAATGAAGATAAGAAACTAATACTAATGAATGAAGGGTGAGGGGTGTGATCGATGATGCTGTTTTGTTTTATAAACTTCCAGGATTAATGATTTCTGAATTGTGCGGGCTTACTCCTACTGAAAATCACGGTCATTGGTGGTCTTTCTCTGTGTACTAATGAACTCTTACCTCTGGTGATGTTTAAATGGATTTTATTTTGGTTTTGAACCTTTTTTGTGTAAAGGAATTGGGTTAATTACCTACATCCGGCTAAATAAATTGAAATCACCAGGATCGATCCTTTCTGTGATAAACCCGGTTAAAGCACAACAAAGTGGAAATCATGGAGTGTGTTAAATATTTTAAATATGAAAATACCAACATGGGCCTGTTTTGTGTTGTGGTGTTGGTTGGGTTGTTCTTCCTTCATGGGATGATTGCTGAGTGATGTGGGTGGGGATGTGATACCCTGTTATTATGGTTTCTCTAGTTGTGAATTTGAGGCCTCATGGTTACTGTGCTTATATCACGAATTGCGGTGGGATCCTCTGTTGTGGAGAAACTGTTTTCTCCTAGATCTTGGGGACATGGGGATTATCTTGGGGTTTTCTTTGGTTCCAGTACTTCGAGGGATCTCACTTATCCCTTTGTTGTTGTGACTTTACAAGAGAACCGGGTGTGAATGTTTAAGTTGATGTTTGACTGTACTCTTTCCTTGCTTGTGCTTATGCTTTCTAGTTGCCAAAGTAGGTGCATAAAATTATTTAAAAATCATTACTGAACATGAATCAAGGATGGGAAAAATAGGTTTTGGTCTGGTGTCAGTCGTGACTTGGTCATGGGTGCTGATTGGGTTCTTTTGGATGGATGAAGAAAAACCTTGATTTGGGTGAGTGCTTGTTACCTATACATATACTTATAGTTTTTGTGTTTCTTATTCTCACCCCACCCAAGTTGAGCACTTAGTGCCGAAAACCCTCATTTCATGGGGGAGGGTGTTTTTTCCAACACTTCTATCAGTGGCTGGTTATTTTATCCATTCTGCTCCCTTTCCCATATAGCCTAAGTATCTTTGGGCCAGCTGTGCTGGCCTGAAGTCTATTATTAGCCCAAGAATCTTTGGGAAGGGTGGTTTGGTGGTTGGCCCCAGTGTGTGTGGGTAGGTGGTTTCCCAAGTCTCTTCGGGATAATTCCCAGGTGTCTTCAGGTGTGGTAGTGGATCTTCTAGCCCAGGTTTCTTTGGGAGTGGCAGTGGTTGTTCTGGACTAGGTGTTTTCAGGAATGGTTAGGTGAGATATTTGTGGCTCTGGTGTTTTCTGGAGGGTTTTTGCAGTGGGACTGCGTAAGGATATAGCCCGGGTGTGTGCGGGTGGGGTGTGGTAGTGGGACTGCAGTGAGAATGGCGAGATTGGTTCAGGGCATAGGATGTCTTCAATAACTAGTGGGAAAGTGGCGCGGGGTACCCAAACAACGATGTGCTTTATTTATACATTACTTTCTGGCGTTATTTGGTGAATGTGTCTGGTGAGTGGTATGGATGAACTACTTGATAGTGTTGGTTGTTTTCATCTCACGAGACTTTAGTACATCTCCCCACTTGTGCACGAGAGTCTTTAGTTTTTCCCTACTGAGTATACCTGTATGCTCACCCTATGTATATAAAACTGCTTTCTGGTTTCCATGAGGATTTCAGGGATCACGGGGGACCATACTAGTGTAGGAACTTTGGGATGGTTGCGGTTGTGGCTTTTCATTTCTTGGTATTCATTTTACCTTTGGGGTTCTGCGACTTGTATCTCTTACCTTTGAACATGCATATGAGAATGGTTTATCTTTAGTCATTTTTTTCACTTTTAGTTTGGTGTTGTGGGATTTACTATCTTATCTCCCGATCCTATTAAAAGAGAAAAGGTAAATCCTTCCATTTAGTGTGTGATATTATACCCTTGGTGCTGGTTGCCACTTCGGGACCTATTGAAGGCAGGTTTCGGGGGTCATTATCTCTCCTTAAACATAGAGAAGGAAGGGTCTGGCAATCTGCTAACCTTTCTCTCCTTTTGGTGAAGGCGGGTCATGACAGAATGGTATCAATAGAGGTTGAGAGATAGGATGGAGTCTAGAGCCAGCACATTGAGGATTGCATTGGATGGTAGGGCAATGGTGTTGGGTGACCATGGTGCATGAATTAGGCCAGGGAAGACCGGCTAGGACACAAGATTTTAGGGACCCCCCGTGATCTAATTCAAGGACTCTGGACCTTCCGAACGACCGAGTGAGGCCACACTGATTGCAGGGTAGAGACCCTAGGTAAGTCACATGCATCATAATGACATGTGTTCTCATGTTTCTAGGGTGTTTTTGGGAATTGAAATAAATAAAGTTTAAGAAATTTTAAGAACAATATTATGCACTACTTGGGCTTATGAATTCCTTGTTTACCTTGCAGCTATGGCACCTGGGAGGCGACCACGTCTGGTGAAGGCGATCGGGGCCCAAGAGGCTACCTTGGCCGATCAGCAGAGAGCTGATCGAGAGGAGGAGGAGGACCAGTGGAAGAAGACACTTCGAGCCTTCCAGCGACAGACCCTTGAGAAATATGAGGGCAACACCTCTGACATGAAGATGGAGAGCTGGCTAGAAGAGCTGCTGATAGCTTTCGGCCTGATTTGGGCCCCAACCGAGTACTAGGTTCCTCTGGCCGTCAGCCAGATGCGAGGATCAGCGCGATAGTGGTGGACGCTCTACCTGGGGGAGAGGAGAGAGGCTGAGGAGGCATGGGATGATTTCGAGAAGGAGTTCCGGGCAGAATTCCTCTCTTCTACGATGAAGGTGGAGAAGAGGCATGAGCTACTCTCCCTCCAGTAGGGGAGTATGTCTGTAAGGGAGCTAGGAATAAAGTTCACAGACCTCCTACATTTCTCTCCAGACCTCTTTCTAGATGAGGAGTCTCAGGCATGACATTTAGAGGAGGTGCTCCGACCCTCCGTCTAGTACGATGTTACCCCCTTCACCTTGCCGACATACTTGGAGGTCAAGAAGAAGGCCAAAGTGGTGGAGAGGATGCACACGCTTGGAGGTGTATCACGAGAGGGGATACAGCTGGTATCATTGAAGGGGAAGTCGGTCAGCACCAGCCACCAGCATCTGGACCACCTCAGATCCGACTAGCAGGGAGCAGGCCACAATAGATCTAGTTCTGATCCCCCGGTGCTCGCCCTTTCCTTTCGGTCCATGGACCGAGGTGCTTTGTCTATGGGAGCCATGGTCATCTCTGGAATCAGTGCATGGACCGAGTACAATACAACGGTGGTAGACATACCCATAACCCACCCCTGTAACAACCTCCAGCTAGGCCCTTCCAGTAGTAACAGCAGGGGCAGTGAGCTCTCGCTCCTCTGAGAGAAGACATTGCAGGAGGAGGTCGTCCTCAGGGCGCTCCTTAGGGACCTTGACCAGGGCATGGTCGGGGAGGTGGCCGACAGCCGAGAGGTAGAGGAGCTGGGCGTGGGCAGTTGCACACCACGGAGGCAGCAGTCCCAGTAGGACCAGAGGTCGTTCAAAGTACGATCAGTTTTTTTAGCACCCTTTTTTATGCCTTATTCAATACTAGAGCTTCACACTCCTTCATTGCACCCATCCTAGCCTGTGATTTGGTTCGATATGCAGAGAGACTTCCAATGACTATTGTGCTGAGCACACTAGTCAGAGGCCAGACTGAATTGTTATATGTTTGTCGAGGATGCAGACTGATGATAGGGATACATCAGTCAGTCAGGGATCTACTACTGCTACAGATATTTCCAAACGATGTCATCCAAGGCATCGACTGGATATTATCTATGTGTTCCATCATCGACTACTTCCGAGGAAGGGTTGTGTTCTCAGACTTGGGTGGCTGACGCGTTACTTTCATTGGTGAGCAGATCAGTCATAAGGGAAGTAGTCAAGAGGAATCCCACCTCTCCGTGTTAGCCGAGTTGTTAGTAGAGTCAGTTGATGTTGACATGGTGGAAGTGACAGGAATCGTTAGTGAGTTTATGGACGTCTTCCCTGAGGTGGTGATGACTCTACCCACTCGACGTAATGTCGAGTTTGGGATATATTTTCAACCTGGTGCTCATTCGATTTCTATGGCCCCTTATCGGATGGCACCTTCAGAGCTACGGGAGTTGCGAATTCAGATTGACGATCTGATGAAGAGGGGTTATGTTCGACCAAGTGCGTCACCATGGGGTGATCCAGTCTTGTTCGCAAAGAAGGCATATGGTGATCTCAGGTTGTGCATAGACTACAAGAGGCTGAATTAGGTGACGATCAAGAATCGCTAACATCTTTCGAGGATAAACGACCTTTTTGACTAGCTGAAAGGGGCAGGATGGTTCTCGAAGGTCGACCTGCGGTCTGGGTATCACCAGTTGAGGGTGAATAAGGGCGACACCTCGAAGATAGCGTTCAGGTGCAGATATGGACACTTCAAGTTCGTAGTCATGCCTTTCGGTGTTACGAACAACCCGACTGTGTTCATGGGGCTTATGAGATCCATATTCCAGGAATACCTAGATCGGTTCGTAGTTTTGTTCATCGACGACATCTTGATCTATTCGAGGTCATAGGAGGACCATGCAGAGAACCTGAGGATGGTTTTGGAGGTCCTCTGACAACACCAGCTCTACAGGGAAGTTGTCGAAATGAAAATTCTGGATGCGAGAAGTGCACTTCCTTGGGCACGTAGTGTCCGCGCGGGGGGTAGTAGTGGAACCATCAAAGGTTGAGGTAGTTGTTTCTTGGGAATCACCCAAGAATGTGGCAGAGGTTCGTAGTTTCCTTGGGCTGGCGGGTTACTATCGGAGGTTTGTAACCAACTTATCTCGAGTTGTATCACCTTTGAAATCATTGACCAAGAAGGACCAGGTTTTTGTGTGGAGTGAACAGTACGAGGCAGCCTTCATCTATCTGAAGGAGAAGCTGGTTAGTGCCCTAGTGCTGAGACTACCAAAAGAAGGGGGCGACATATGAGGTGTTCTATGATGCTTCATGACAAGGCCTCAGATGTGTGTTGATGCAGCGACAAGGGGTGATCTCTTATGGGCCTATGAAGCTATACTATAATGAGCGTAATTATGACACCCATGAACTGGAGCTTGTAGCGGTTGTTTTTGCGCTAAAGTTATGGCAACATTACCTCATCGGAGAACTCTTTTTGGTCTTAATGGATCACAAACTTTTGAGGTATATCTTCTCCCAGCGGGACCTAAACTTGCGGTAGAGAATGTGGGTGAAGTTCCTCCAGGGTTACGACTTCGAGATTACTTAAACTTTAGGGAATGGGAATATGGTGTCTGATGCCTTGAGCAGGAGATCGTGGAAGGATGTGTTCTGAGAGTCAGCAGACACCTGGAAGGCAATGAAGGAGTTGGCTACCTTGCACCTGGATGCGAGAACGGATGGTGGTAGAGGTTTCCTGTATCAGATGTCAGTGCAGTCTTCTCTATTGTAGTAAGTGGAGGAGTCTCATTGGGGAGACCCATGGTTCGAAGTGAGGTGTGACCGAGTTGACCAGAGCAATGCTCCGGAAGGGTGGACGGAGGATGGTCAGAACCAGATGATTTTCTGAGGAAAGCTATTTTTTTCAGAGGAAATGCGTGGAAAGGTTCTTAGTGAGTTCCACAACTCAACCCTAGCGGTACACCTAGGAGTTTCCAAGATGTACCAGGGACTAAAGAGATAGTTTTGGTGGCATAGAGTAAAGCGAGCAATGGTAGATGTTTTGGCCAAGTGCCTAGTGTGTCAGCAGGTGAAGGCTGAACACCGAGTTCGAGGTGGCATGCTGCAGTCTCTAGATGTCCCTGAGTGGAAGTGGGAGGACATATCTATGGATTTCATCATTGGACTACCCAAGGTTCAAGGGGGATATGATGCCATCTTGGCAGTGGTGTAATTGTTGACAAAATAGGCTCACTTTCATGGTGATTAAGGAGTCGAGTGCAGTGGATGCTTTGGCACGAAGGTACATGGATGAGGTGGTGTGGTTGCCTGGAGTTCTGAAGTCCATAGTCTCGAATAGGGATGCACGGTTTACCTCACGAGTCTGGAGAGGACTGCAACAGGCTATTGGCACCCAGCTACATCTTAGCACTGCTTTCCATCCCTAGACAGATGGAAATACAGAGCGCACCATACAGACCATGGATGATATGCTGCGGGCATGTGTTATGGACTCTGGAGGATCATGGGTGCAACAATTTCCTTTGGTAGAGTTTTCCTACAATAATATCTATCACTCTACCATTGGTATGGCCTCGTTTGAAGCCTTTTAAGGGAGGCCATGCCGCTCACCTGGGTGTTGGAATGAAGTCGGAGACGCAGGCATCCTTGGGCCGGAGGTGGTGAAGAGCATGACGGAGAAGGTTCAACTTATACGGGAAAGGATAAAGGTGGCCTAAGACTGAAAAAAGTCATATGCTGATACCAGGAGAAGGCCCTTGGATTTTGAGGTTGGAGACCATGTGTTCTAAAAGGTCTCCCCTCGGCATGGACAACGGATGTTCGGAACGGGGAGTAAGCTTTCTCCCAGGTTCATCAGACCCTTCGAAGTGATGCGGCGGGTCGGCGAAGTGGTTTATCAGCTAGCGTTACCACCGCCGCGACTGAAGATAAATGATGTCTTCCATGTGTCCCAGCTTCCTCGGTATCTGCACGATGATTCACATGTCCTCAACTGGGGAGATCTATACATCGAGGATGACATGACCTTTGTGGAAAGACCAGTGATGATCGAGAATCGCAAGGAGAAGGTGCTTCGTGGGTGAACCATTCCCTTGGATCGTGTGTTATGGAGACATGATGGGCTTGAGGAGAGTACGTTAGAGAGGGAAGCACAAATTCATTCCCATTACCAAAAGTTGTTTTGAGTTTTGTGTTTTTCTATTTATACATGTAGTAGTGGAACGTTTTTACCTTGTTTGCTATGAAATATGTGGTTTTTCTTTCCTCTCTAAATGTGTGTGAAAATTCCTGGCTATGGGGAGGGGAGGACCCGACCCCTAATTAAGACACATTAAGGTAGATGCGATTAAACCTGTGTGGGCGAGTCAGTGCCACCCAAAGTGGATAGTATCATGATATGGGGGAAGAGACTCCCCAACCCACATGACTGGGCAGTTTGACATGGTTTGTTACTTGGTTCATGAGAGGGAGGTGTTTTTAGTCAACAATGAGGTTCACTCCTGAGGGGCATCTTTCGAGGTGGTTGTTAGGACCCTCTCTTTCCTTATGGGTTGTTTTGATTCTTGAGGGAGAGAATAGTTTGAGAGGTATCTGATGTAATGGAACGGGTTGTTCGAGGTCTATTACTTAGTGATAATCTGAGGTTGGGTGTTATGGGTAGTCTGGGAAAGTTATCGAGGCTTCTCGGTGAAGTTTGACCCCTAACAGTAGCCCTAACGGTAGCCTTATCCTACCGGTAGCAGGCCAACCGGTAGCTCAGTCTACCGCTGGCCAAGGCCTACCGGTAGCTCGGTCTTCCGGTAATTATGGCCTACCGGTAGCTCGGTTATCGGTAGCTGCTGTCAGCCACCGGTAGCTCTCAACTACCGGTCGCTGCAGCCTACCCGCAGCTCGTCTATCGGTCGCTATCAGCCACCGGTAGCTCTCAGCTACCGGCGGCTCTTACCTACCTCCACGGGTTTCCAGTAGTGCCTCCTTTTGTGCAAACTAGTTTTTAAACCCTATTTTGACCCCTTTAATCTTGTTTTAAAGCCTAGTAACACCCATAAATGGTGTTTAATTAAATGTTTAATGAGGAACCCTGGTGTGTGCGTTAGTTAATACCGCCCCCAAAGGCGGGACTCCTTTAATGATGTGTGGGGCTGCGTGGTCAACCCACGACCCCACTCCTTACGCGGTTTCACGTTCTTATCTCAACCATCCCCGACCCTTATAAACTAAAGGGTTATCCCTGGGTTTATTTTCTCGATCACCCTCCCATCAATTAGTCTTCTTTTCCTTGAGTTCTCAAGGCCCCACCCATGCAAAATCGTGCATTGTCTTTTCCTGGTGCGCGAAGATAATCTTTGATCGTCGATCAATTAGGTAGGGTTTCACCTTCATCTCTCCTTTCTATGTATCTTGCGGTGTGGGAATGCTTTTGTTTTTATATAATTGGATGAACAAAACCTTAATGAAGATAATAAACAAATCCTAATGAATGAAGGGGGTGGATGTGATCGATGATGCTGTTTTGTTTTATGATCTTCCAGGATTAATGATATCTGAATTGTGCGGGTTTATGCCTACTGAAAATAACGGCCGTTGGTGGTCTTTCTCTGTGAACTAATGATCCCTTACCTCTGGTGATGTTTAAATGGATTGTATTGTGGTTGTTAACCCTTTATTTTTAAAGTAATTTGGATAATTATGTACATTTGGCTAAAAAATTGAAAGCACCAGGATCAATCCGTTCAGTGATAACCCCAATTAAAGCACAAAGAAGTGGAAATCATGGAGGGTGTTAAATATTTTAAATCTGAAAATACCAGCATGGACCTGCTTTGTGTTGTGGTGGTTGTTGGGTTGTTCTTTATTAATAGGACTATTGATGAGTGATGTGGGTGGGGATGGGATCCCCTGTTGTTATGGTTTCACTCGTTATCAATTTGAGGTTGCATGGTTACCTTGCTTATATCACGAATTGGGGTGGGATCCTATGTTGTTGAGAAACCATTGGATCCTGGATCTTGGGGACATGGGGCTTATCATGGGGTTTTCTTTGGATCCAGTACTTCAAGGGATCTCACATATCCCTTTGTTGTTGGGACATTACAAGAGGACTAGGTGTGAATGTTTAAGTTGATGTTTGACTGTACTCTTTCCTTGCTTGTGTTTATGCTTTCTAGTTGCCTAAGTAGGTGCAGAAAATTATTTAAACATTATTACTGAACATGAAACAAGGATTCCGCAAATGGTTTTTGGTTTGGTGTGAGTTGTGACTTGGTCATGGGTGCTGATTGTGTTCTTTAGGCTGGCTGAAGAAAAACCTAGATTTGGGTGAGTGCTTGTTACCTATACATATATTTGGTGTTTTTGTGTTTCTTATTCGCGCCCACCCAATTTGAGCACTTAGTGCCGAACACCCCCATTCATTGGGGAGGGTGTTTTTCCCAACACTTCTATCAGTGGCTGGTTATTAACACCTTTCTTCTCCAATTCCCAGATAGCCCGAGTATCTTCGGGCAGACTGTGATGTCTTGAAGTCCATTATTATCCCAATAATCTTCGGGTAGGGTGGTGTGGTGGTTGGCCCAGGTGTGTGCGGGCAGGTGGTTTCCCAACTGTCTTTGGGATGAGGCCCAGGTGTCTTCGGGTGTAGTAGTGGATCTTCTAGCCCAGGTGTCTTCGGGCGTGGCTGTGGTTGTTCTAGCCTAGGTGTTTGCAGGTGTGGTTACATGAGACAGTTGTGGCCCAGGTGTTTGAGGGCGGGTTTTGACAGTGGGACTGCGTGAGGATATGGACCATGTGTGTGCGGGCGAGGTGTGGCAGTGGGACTGCAGTGGGAATGGCAGGATTTGTTAGATGCATTGGATGTCTTCAATAACAAGTGGGAAAGTGGCGCGGGGTACCCAAGCATCGATGTGCTTTACTTATACATTACTTGCATGTGTTATTTGGTGAGTCTGGCTGGTAAGTGGGATGCATGAACTCCTTGATAGTGTTGGTTGTCTGCTTCTCATTGGACTTTAGTACATCTCCCCACTTGTGCATGAGAGTCTTTGGTTTTTCCCAACTGAGTATACCTGTATGCTCACCCTATATATATAAAACTGATTTCAAGTTTCCAGGAGGACTTCAGGGATTGCGCGGGACCATACTAGCGCAAGAACTTTGGGATGGTTGCTGTTGTTGCTTTTCTTTTCTTGGTATTCTTTTTCCTTTTGGGGTTTTGTGACTTTTATATTTTACCTTTGAACATGCATATGGGAATGGTTTATCTTTAGTCGTTTTTTTTTCACTTTTAGTTTGGTTTTGTGGGATTTACTATCTTATCTCCCGATCCTATTAAAAGAAAAGGGGAAATGCCTTCCATTTAGTGTATGATCTTATACCCTTGGTGCTAGTCTCCACTCCAGGACCTATTAAAGGCGGGTTTCGGGGGTCATTATCTCTCCTTCAACTTAGATAAGGAAGGGCTTAGAAATATACTAACCTTTCCCTACTTTTTGTGAAGGTGGGTCGTGATAATTCTCTCAACATTTACTCAAATATGTGGGTAGTACAATTAAATTGGACATTAGTTTTGGAGTGATAGGGCATACTGATGGTTAACTCAGTTTCTTAATCATATTGAAAACTTCTTCATAACTTAGAGATGAACCTTGGATCATGGTCAAATATAATTGATCAATTTTTTTCATATTTTCTCACAACTTTTCTGATTTATATCCTCAAAAGTTAACATAGTGAGTGGTCCTCTCCAATTGAAATGATGTGAGAAGTGTTTATAATATGATACACTATAACAAATTTGGAATTATTTTATAAGGATGTATTTATATGACCTATGACAAAGATTATGGTGTTGTTTTACTATTTACATATAGGTATGGGTAATGTTTCCATAATCTCCTTATAATTTTCCCCTACCTTTACTTGATGAAATATTGGGATCTTTTATGAATACCCAATGATCTCCTTCCACATATTTTCCAATCAATAGTGTTCTTTATGGTCTTAATACATATTCAAACACTAATGGAGGACGGATAATGTCATGATATGTGCATCATTAAAATAATCATTCTTTATCTCATGATTTGATGGTACACATAGTTGTGACCCAGTTCTTACAACCCCTTCCTTGTCATTTTTAATCTCCAATGATTGACTATTTATTATATCTTTCACATTCTTATTTATTCACACACTATCCCTTTGATAATATTTTATGTTTTCTTTAATCATTTGAGAATAAAATTATGTCGTTTCATCATTTATAAATTCTAATTCCATCCTTTGTAAGAATAAACATATTAGATCCTTCTCAATTCTCATCATTATAAATGTTTCAAGATCCATTATATATTATGTATCATCCACTTTGTTTTAAATCCTAATACGATAATGGATTGAGTATTAATTATTCTTGATAAATTCTGACTATATTCAATATATAATATTAATATTATTCAGTGCGAATATATATTTTAGGCTCTTATAATCTTCATATATTTCAAATGTCTCCTCATTGAGATAATTCCACCAAATCTTCAACCAGAAGATCATTGTAGCCAACTCCAGATCAAGTCTTGTGTAGTATTTCTCTTAAAAGTTCAATAGAATTGAGGTATATTCTATCATTTTATCAATTTTCATCATTCACAACCTAATAAATTAATTTAAGAATTGAAATAAACCTTGAGAATATCCCCACTTGATGGATATGTGAGTATTGGTGCAGTGATAATCATATTCTTCAATTCCATTAGAGTTATATTGATAATTGAGTTCTATAATTTCATGAATTTTCTCACAAATCATTGATAATACCTATTCAGTAGAGGGAAACTATAGATCTCCATTACAGATGTTAATCTAGGATACTCTCAATTGCCTTTTCCTTAAAAGGATCCACTGATATCCTTTTACTGGTGATAACATGACATAATAATGACCCTTCATCCACCCAAAACACATATATTCTATAATTATATATATATTATCCTTTTAAAAAGTCTTTATCACCTTATTCATATCCTCCTTATGTCCCCCATTTTACATGGATTTAATCATAATATCAAATTTGTAATGGTAATCACTAAAGACACCATTCATAATGTCCAAGAATATTTATGTAGAATTAGTGAGTCATAATGGAATCAATTTGAGATCGTAGTGTCCAAATTATGTTTGAATGGTAGTCTTTGGGATATCTTCCTTATTACCCTTTAATTGGTGATATCTTGATTGAAGGTCTACCTTAGAGAAGTATGGGTCCCTGAATAAATGATCAAGTAAGTAATCAATCCATGTAAAGGGATATATGTTATTTATGATGATCATATTGATTTATTGATAATAAATGTAGAGGAACATTGATATATCAGTATTCTTGTTAAAGATGACTGCAACACACCACAGTGAAGAATTCAGGAATATAAGATTCTTGAGAAATCATTTGAGATAGATATGATTTTGGTTTATACTTTATGAATTACATGGAAATAATTTTTATGACCAAGTAGATTTGATCCTTATTGATTCTCATCATTGATAATGTTTCAGGATCCTTTCTATATAGGGTATCATCCACATTGTTTTATTTCCTAGGATGGTAATGGAATAAGTAGTCAATGTTCATAGTCAAATCCAAATATATTCAATATAACATATTAATCCCATCTATGTGAATATATATTTTATGATCTTATAATAAACCTATATTTCATATTTCTCCTTATAGAGATACTACTGAAAAATCCTCAACCCGAATATCACTACTGCCAACTCCAGATCATGTGTTTTTTAGGTTTTCTCAAAACAAATCAACTTCCTTGAGGTATAGGATATAAATTTATCATATTTCATTAGTACACAACCAAAACAATTATTTTAATCCTTTTTTATACAATAAAAATTTCCCCACATTATGGTAGTGTGAGTATTGGTTCATTGATAATAATATTTTCCAATTCTGTGAATATCTATTATTATTTATTAGTCCATAAAAAATTGAATATGTTCAGAGTTAGCTTGGTTACCTAGTTTCAAAATCATAAGAATTATCTTAAAAATCTCTGATAGTACCATGTTATTATTAGGAAACAATATATTTCCATTATATATTTTGTTCTTGGCCACTCCTATATTATTTCTCCTTAAAAGGATCCAGTGATATGACTTTACCAGTTATAACATGCCCTATGAATTACACTTCCTCCATCTAAATCTCAAATTTTATTTCCTTTCATGTATATTATCCTTTTAAGAAGTCTTTATCATATTATTAAAATTATCATTATAATCCTCTATACTCATGGAGTTTATCAGAATATCATCTATAAATACAACGATAAATTTACCATAGTAGTCTCTAAATACTATATTCATCAAGTCCATGAATATTACTGGTTCATTAGCCAATCGTGTGGGAATAAATTTGAAATTATAATGTCCATATATTTTTCAAAAGTTATTATTGGGTATATCTTCTCTCTTCAACTTTAATTTATGATATATTTACCAATGTTATAACTTATAGAACTATAGGTCCCCATAAAAATGATCAAACAACTCATCAATCCAAGGAAATAGATACTTGTTATTTATCATGATCTTATTTAGTTATTTATAATCAATGCACAAGAACATTGATCTTTCAATATTCTTGAAAACGAGGAATGAATCATTCCATAGTGAAACACTTAAGCATATAAAACCGTTGTCTATATTTTCTTTTAACTACTTCTTTTTTTATTCTAACTCAACACTATCCATTCTCTAGGGATTCTTGGATATGGGTTGAGTTAGATGTATAAGTTCAATTAAGATGTCCACCTCTATCCTAAGAGGAAGTTATTAAAACTCTTTAGGGAATACATCATTATTTTCACTAACAATAATCATGTCTTCAATCATTATTCTATCATTTTTATCAATTGTTGGTAAGATATTCTTTCTCATAAGGTGATAATATCGATTCTTGATAAGAATATTCAAAAAGAGATTCATTATCCTCCATATACAAGTATATAATTTGAGGATTAATTGTTATATAAAGAGTAGTATCCCACTCTCAATAGTTAATTTTGAATTTATATAAGGACAACCAATCCATGCACAATATTACAAAAAATTAAACTAATTTTTTCTTTAAAAAATTTTCTAGGAGGTTTAGTCTGATAACATTGAATGGGTTGGAATAATATACTTTGGATGTGATAATTACCTCATTTACTATTCTCATATACAAATACACCTCCAGGGTTTTTGGGTCATGTTTGAATAATTCTATTAATGTTACACAACTGGAAGGATTGGGGTGAACTATAATCATTTCATAAAATTTTTTCTCATTTATTGATATAAAGAAAACATTTAACTATTTTATTACATTTCTAGTAGTGAAATATATCCAAAAGAAACCTAGTGATTACGACACTAATAATAATTATAACATAAAACAGTAACTATGAACTTAAAAGGAATATATTATAAATTCCATGTATATCCTATCTTATGAGTCTCTGGGTTTCTATCTAGGTTATCAAGGGTAATTTTCCTATTTGGTTTTATAACCTAAAAATCTATTCATGTGCTTCATAATTCTTCATAAAGAGTTTAAAAAATTTCCAAAGCATATCCTTCGGGAGTGTCAAACTAGGTGTGAAGTAAAGACTCTTTGTCATGCACTAGGTTCATGTTTAGTTAATAACCTAAAATCCATCTTGGTATTATTAACCGTAGAATTATTTTCCAAGGTACATACACTTATTGTTTTAGGATGGGATGAAATTTCTTGGAAATCACTCACTCTATAATTCACCAAAACATCAGGATATTTTACTATACAAAGAAATATCCGTAGTTTTTTAAAAAAAATGTATTCTTATCCAAATATAGAAAATAACTAAACCTTTATTTCATTACAACTATATAGACCCAATCATCTTACACATATAATTTTATTATTTTCAATATAAATATCCATAAATCATAACCTAAGGATATCGATTTATTGGGTCGTTAAAATACAGGGATCATAATACTTAAAAAATGATACTTGAATTAATACTTATTTTATTCTTCATATTTATCTCCCAAGTCCCTTTAAGATCATAAACATATATAGGATAACCAATATAATACATAAAAAAATAGGTGACCTTAAAACTTCAGTAAGGGAATAAACATGATAAAGAAGCCTAATATATGAATCAAATGAAATAACATGATATCATAAGAGGAATGGAACATGAGTGATCATACATATTCATGACATAATTATGAAATAAATATAAGATAAATTCATCCTATAAATTTGGTATAAACAATGAACATGACATAATCATAAGTCAAGTATAACCACCATGACAACATCACATGGTAGAAAGAGTCCCATCATGGAGTAGGTTTACTCCCTAATCCCATAAATATCATCTCATGATACATAAACATTACCCAATGCATGGAGTACCTTTCAGACACAATCATCATAACATATACATGCATATGCATTCCATATAAGGAAATCATACATATGGCATAGACATCAGAAAACCCATGAAAAGGAAATGGGTTACATAATCATTTCTTATAAAATACCCGAATGGAATGTCATAATGAATTACATGAAAGAATTATGAAAAATTTATTTCATGTTTCAGAGAAATAAACAATTATTGGAAATAAAAATTATTTCTAGGTGAATTGAAGACATTAAATGGTGTGGACATGTTTTTTAAAAATATCATTCTTGAGTGGGATATTAAGAGAAACGATACAGAATAAATAAAGTGGGTAAGGGTGAAATAAGTTCCATAAAACCATAAATGAACTGAAATATTTTTCTATAATAAAATTAGTATTTTTAAAAACCATCGAAGGCTAAAAAATATTTTCTGAGAGGTACTTGAAATTAGAAAATAAAATATAGAATTCCCCTTTAATTGGCCCTACTTAACCAATGAAATTGAAAATGAAAAATTTAAAACTTTTATATCCATATAAAGGAAAGGTGAATTTAACTATGTATATAATTGTGGGACATACATATATAACATATAATAATTTAATAAGAATAATAATGAAACAGTGTAAGGAGAATATAAGGAATAAAAACCCAGTTATAATAGATTGGTTAAGAGAGATCCCTTACCTTATGTCTGGATTCATATTTCACTTACAATTAATATCCCAAATAATAAAAGTATATTTATTAAATATTTTATTTATAAAAATTTAAAAATATACTAGATTTGTTATCATGATTTTATGTAATTTTAGATTCATTTAATTTAGATACCATGACTATAATTATTATCCTGAGGCCATTTGTTTTATGGTTCCAAGAATAGATTAATATTTGGATAATTAATTACATTTTTGTAAAATGGGACTCCAACTCAAAAATTTAAATGATATTATATGAAATTATTTAGAAAAATTTAATGGTCCCATATATTTATTTTTATTCATACATTTGGATGATTTATTTAGCAAAAAAAATTATTATACTGTTAGTTAATTTTCGTGGGTTGGTCAACAATTGTGAATGAGAATGATTTTACATACTTAAATAATTATTAATAAAGTTTAGAACATAAAATAAGTTATAATATACTTATTATCATAGTAATTAAACATAATATTATTTCAATAACCACATGCGAAGGTGTTGGAAAAACTGAGGTATGCTGTTTGTAGAGGCGATGAACCAACCATATTGTGAACAACATTTTCAGTTTACAATGACCAGAGAAGAGGCTATTTTATGGTTATTAAATTGACATAATAAAATTCCATTATATTATAGATATTGGAGTCATTTTTTCTACTTCGATGGAATTTTTCTAGAGAATGTGGATTAAGAAAATTTAAAAAGCTTGATTGAGGGTATTACCTTCTTCTTTGGATGTGTGCACTTAGGATTACACTTTTGGAACCTTGGGATTTAACTTTTTGGAGAAAACATCTTATAGGGACATGAGGATCTAGAGGTTGAAAGAGTTGAGTAGATTTTTGGTAAGATCCAAGGATTTGAAGGTATAAAAAGAAGGGATGGTGTGGGTAGGTATTTATAATGGTAGGAGTGGGGTTGTTTTGAATAATATCTTTATTAATTTATTATTTTAGTATAAATAACAAATTGTACTAATTATTGTCAATATATATATATATATATTAATTTGTGCATTAGAGTTTGAGATAATGGGTTCTTATGTTATCCCATATGAAATAAAGCATGTATTTAAATTTTTATATTAAATATAGTATTTTTATATATTTCACTATTCATAAAAAATAGACCCTTACCATTTTTAGATGAGTATATTCCAAAAAAAATTAATTTTAATAAAAAAATTCCTGAATATGTTAAATTTAATTTTTAAATAAACTAATGTTTTTATTTGAAAACACTAATTTTAATATTATTATTATTTTTCTAACCATTTTAAAAATTACTCACAATATCATAAAATTATTTTATCATTATTATGTAACGTAAAATTATTTTATAAAACCATTATATGGATATATTTTTTTTTCAGATTTTTATATTTTTTATATAAATGAAAATAAAATATATATTTTTTATAAAAAGAAAAACATATATTTTATCATTTGGAAACATTTACTTGTATCATGATATAAATATGTCATAATTTCATTTTATAAGGTACCTAAATATTATTTTAAATTTACATAGGTGATATTTCTATTTTAATAGTTATGTTACTCTTCCAAATTGTTAGATTACTATTCAAATAGTCAAATTACTATTCAAATGGTTAGATTTATAACCATCATATGGGTTACCCACTTTCTATAAATACATCACATTTTATTCATTATTCATTATCTTCTATTTTCTCTTTGGGTTATATTTACATTTATTTTCAAAATGGATATTTCAATACTAATATCATGTTTTATATCTGTAGTGTTTTTCATGAGTTTCATTATACTAAGTGATTGAGAATATCTGATTTTTCATATAAGATTTATCTTATTTTCTATTTTCATCCCACTATAATTATTTCAATTATTTGGGACATATTTATTTTATAAATGTAAATTCCAAGTCAAAATAATAAATCTTTTCTAGTTTTCATTATGGGTTGCATGTTCTTTAAATAACACCAAATTACTAAATATGAAACTTTTTTATATTGGAAAGTGGATATTCTATATATTTAATTCGTGGTTGTTATATTCAATAAAGTATTAATGCCTTTGAAAATAAATTGAATGTACTTGGGAGTTGACTTCACCTTTGTAAAGTCACATTTCTAATATAATTAATTTATTCCAAATAATGAACCATTTTTATTGAATTTTGAAGAGGTTTAAACTAAGGGAATCATTTTTCTTTAAATAAATTTTAATAAATAATATTTTTAAATAATTATCATCTTTAAAACCGAGGAGGTTTGAAAAAATGTAGGTCCCTTAATTACGTTTTGATAAATATATAGACCTAAGAAATTATGGATACCAATTTATTTATTCCACTAATTTTTAGGAATAAAATATTCGTACCAACTATCAGAATATATAGTATATGGATAACATATGTTCTAGAAAAATGAATAGAGACAAGTCAAATTTATAGAACGTAGAAATATCAAGGGTTACCAGGTCACTTTTAGATACAACACTTAAATTCATATATTTGTTGGTAGTACTCTTATTTATAATTGTCTATATGTTTTGGTATATAATAAAACTCTAATTAGAATAAGTTAATTAGGTGATAAAATAAAATTTCTAAACCTTTTTGAATTATAAATATACTATTAAAATATCATATGGTGTTTACATTTTATCTTATCATATGAGAGAAAATGTTTACACTTTGAACTTATAAGATCATAGTAGTTAGAATTTAACCTCATTAAGTTTTATAAAAGATTATAATTTTATTTGGGAAAGAATTTCAGGTCACTATAAATAATTTATCTTATGTAATATTTAACTAAAGGACTATTAAGGGATTAAACTAATCTTAAAACCAAATTTTACAAGTCATTAAAACTTTTCGATATGGTAAGAAAAACAATCCTAGAATTAAACTAACTTGTGAAGTATAATTTTTATGTTCTTTATAGTTAGATGAAACATATATTTTTATCCTTACAAAAACTAAAAGTATAGGGGAAAATGTATTATATATGTTTTATTTAGTGAATTATCTAAATTTACTTGGAATTATTTTCTATAATTTAAGTACAAAGAAGTCTATGATTTTAAGTGTTTTGTATTTTACATTAAAAATTTGAAAAACCTACATATATTCACAATTCATAGTGATATATGTAGAAAAATTATAAATTTTAATTTTAATAATATTTAAAATAAAACATGAAAAAATAAAAAAAATTATCTACATTAAGAACAGTATAAAATAACAGTGTAGTTGAAAAAAGAAATATGACTCTTCTAGAAATATCATGTTCTATTCTAAGAAAATATTCAGTAGCTCAATTTTTAAGCTAAAAATATTGTCTGTTAGATTTCAAATATAGTTTTACTATGACGTATTTTAGAAAAAACACTTTATGAGTTATGGATGAAAATAATGCATAAATTATCCTACATTAATATTTCAAGATGTAAATTATTCATCTTGAAAACTAATTACATATATATAAATTTTATTCAAAATATGATGAATGTATTTTCACATGTTCTTCCAAAAATTTTAAATCTTATAGAGATTTTATAAAAATAAATAATTCTATTGAAGATTCACAAAATATTATATTTTATGAAATTGGCCCTTATTAATTTTCAAAACATTAAAAAATTACAATTATGGCATGTTTTTTTGGAGATTATATTTTATTATTAGTTAGTAATGAATTTACAAAAGTTTAATTATTTAAAACTATAAAAATGGATGTTAATACATCAGCTAATGAAGACTATTATTCCTTATTTTCTATATATCTATTGATATTAAGAAATCAGCATAGTTATAATATCATTGATGTTGCTACTCAAAAAATAGAATTCATAGTTCTTTAAGAAATTAATGTGGAAATATTATATTTATATCTTAAATGGAACCTAAAATGGAAGATAGAGCCTTAGGTGATGAAATATGGACATTTCTTTTCCATGTGGAAATTAATTAATTTTAAGAGAAACAAATTTTAGAATTTGGTTGAAACACATAAATATTTTCCAATTACAGAAGTAAAGAGGGTCGTCTGATATATATTTTTTAAAAACTGTGTTATTATCTATAATAAAAAAATTATTTTTTCAAAGGGATACAATAAAAAAGAGGAAATAGATCATGGTGAATCATTTTCACCGATATCTAGGCTTGAATCTATCTATATACTATTATCCTTTGTAGCTCTCTTTAAATTTACTTTATTTCAAATTGATGATATAAATTACTTCTATAAGTAATATATATTAGGAATGATTTATATAGAACAACCTACTAGTTTTTAAATTTTAAATTTTCCAAACCATGTTTATAAACTTACTAAGGAATTATATATATTTAAACAAACCCCAATAGCTTATTATAGATTTTTATATAGATTTTATTAATTTTAAAAAAAAATTATTCAATGAACATAAAAATAAGAAAATTAATTAAGAAAATACTAAATGGAATAATTCGAGTTTAAATTTATATATAGGGTAATATATTTTCTACAACTCAAAAAACTATTATTTGTTGCTTCTATGAATTTACATAGAGTGAAATTGAGATGAATCGATCGGTAAACTAAATTATTTTCTTATTTTTCAAAATACCAGAAAACCAATAGGAAATATTTTAAATCAATATATATCTGTATGATAATTACTTATATGAATTTGTTTTAAAAAAACTTCTAGTATAATTACACTGATAAGTACCTTTTATAAATTATATTTTGATGAGTTCATGAAACTGGTAGTTAAAAAACTATAAATCGGGATGATCATAATTTTAATATACCGTACTTATAGTTAGAAAGAAATTATGTATTTAATATCATTATGTGTGTGGTTCCAAGATAATGTGAAGGAATATCATCTTCAATAAGTAAAAATATTTTCTAAATACTTATAGTTACTTTAGATCAGGGACTTTTTTATTCCTCTAAAATAGAATTTAATATTAAAAATTACTCTGCTTCTGAATATGTTAATTATAGAATATATTAGTGGATCACTTCTCGAACAGGTAATTTCTTAGTAGAATATTTACTTTAATGGTCCAATAGGAGACAACACTCAGGTTCACTTTCAACTACTTAAGATGAATAAGTGGTATCTTAAAGCTGTTATGCTCATGTTTTGTAGATGCAAAATCAACTCATTATTTTTTGCATGAGTTTTATAAAAATTATTATTACTTGTTTCTACACTCATACTATATAATTATCTAAGAAAATATATCCTAACATACATTATTAACTCATTGATGTAAGACACTAATTATCAGGGTATCACACACAAAAAGGGTATTTTTTTGAAATGTTCATTAGAACTAAAAATTATCTTGCATATATTTTGTTAAACCCTTTATTTTGGATAAATGTAAATATGTTAAATAGAAGTTATGTTTTATCTATATCAAGTTATCATAACTCCTTCCTCTTGTTTTATATATCTCCTTATATAAAAAACTCTTTAAAAAAGGGTTTGATCATTCCTTGTTTTTAGAATTCATATTAAAATTTCATTATAGTAAATCCTTAAATAATGATAAAATCATTAGAAATTATCATTTTTTATAATTTATTAATTTATCAAAAATAGTGGAATTATAAATTATTATAATTTTTAAATTAATGGAAAATTAATTAATTAGAAATAAAATTCTAAATGTATACTTTACTTAATAATTTTGAATGTTCTGCGAAGGAGTTATCATTATTCAATATATTACTCGAGTTCATTTATGAAACCTACCATATCAATATGGATTTATTTTATATTATTTTATTTTATTAATGTTTATTTTATGTTTTGAAAATTTTCATTCCTTGAATTGGAAAAATTTTGATGTTTTAAGGGGTTTCACGGTAAGGAAAATTTGGGAGGTTTTTTTGTAATTAGGTTTTAACCTCTATGTGATTTAACAGTGGTTTTAAAAGATAATGTTTATGAAATATGGAAACTATTTTGGTCTTAAAAGTCTAGTTTATTTTAATGTCCATGATGGAAATTTTATGTATTCTTCCTGTTACTTGTGATGCCACTTTCTTTCCCCTCCTGATTGTTTCAACTATTGAGATTTATTTATTATATTTTGATGATAAAACAATGTGAATGGGAAATGTTATATATAAGGGTGTTTAAGCTGAGTTAGAGTTGTTGTTGTACCATTTTATTGATTTTTCACTCACTAATTTCTTACAAAAACATTTATATTGATGTTATGGGATCCTTGGGTAACTAATAAATTTTCTAGATGGAATTTTTTCTAGTATATTTTTTAAAATATAGATAGTTCATAAAGATATTTTCTCCCACATTGGTGTTGGAATTGGTAGCTCTCTAAAACACCTAAAGGGAGATTCCGAATGGGACAACATGAAAGGATATACATATCAACTCAGTGAATCTTAAAACTATGTACGGTATTATTCTGGATAAATCCTATTGTGTAGCCATGAAATTACACTTTTATTGGTGGTTTCACATAGTGTATTTCCTTATCTATTGTTTTTTATACACTTGGTCATGTAATATTTGTGGAACCCTATGTATTGGTGACTCTTTCATTGTTTATTTTATTTTTTACCCATGCATATGTTCTTATTTAATTACACTCTACATTTTAATGTGTGGGTTTGTTTCTTTTTTTTACTAATATATTTTAAAATGGATGCTTTTCAAATGTTTTAGGAAAATATTATCATTTTGTTTTTGACAAAATAAATTGATCCCAACTTTTTGGGTTTCGAAACTAGTTTTATATAGAGGGTAATTTATTTAAATTGACAAAATATGTGATTTATATTTTATGAAATGTTGTGAATTGAAATTTTTTATTTAATAAAAAAAATTAAACTATAATTTATGAACTTCTAAAGTAAAGGAATTGAATATATTTTTTTGGTGGTGATCTACTAGACTATATAGCTCATAACTATATTTATTTCAGGTTAGAGGTTCTTCTTCATATTGTTTTTATTTCTTGGTCCTTAGATGGTGAGTTCAATGGGATGAGTAACCTCAGTTTCCTTGGATATGATCTCTTGGTATGGTTTGAGGATTATCTAATGTTTTGGATATTATTGGATCAATATTTATTTTAGTCCTTAGTTATATTATATTATAAAAAACTATGTATTCCTTTATTTTTGTGATGAGTTTAATGTTTATTTTGACTTACCATGCTTTTTCGGATTGTTCAATTATTATTTGAGGTAAACATTATTCATAATGAGGAATTATTTTATTCATAATCACTAGTTTCTAGATCACGGGGATTGGGAACCCCCTATAGTTAAATGGTGATATAACACACCGAACTTAGTTACCCAGAGTCGGTGAATTATTACATAACATTTGCTTGATCACAAAACATCAAGTCTTGAGAAATCGATTAGTTTAGTTGCCTTGGAAATACTAGATACATTCATATGTTTTACATTATATTATAAAATGAAAAACTAAAAAAACATATTCTCCATATCCCACACTCATATCCCTTAGACTATCTCAGCTGTTCAGTCATAATATAATTCTTTGCATCCTAGGAAAAATAAAACATAGAAATGGGTGAGCTCAAAAACTCAATAAGGATAACAATATAGTAGAAACATTCATAATAAGCATTAACATTTAAGTCCATGTAATAAAAGAAAAAAATCCTCTTAAACATGAACTTCCCAATAATATATAAAAGATAAAATCAAATAATTCCATTTACTTATTCACATCGATATTCTACTAGTCAAATAATCACATGAAATTTCCATAGATACTTTCATAATTATGGAATGAAAAATACCAGACTTCATAACCACATAGTTAATGCCTTGTTCCAAGACTACAAATAATATTTTTTCAAGGCCTTCTACCAATACACTAGTTTGTCACATGATACCTACTGATGCATCGAGGAGCTATAGTAGGCTTCACCCATCACTTACTAATTCCAATGCATTCCTCATATAGAAAGGTTCAAATATAACATAAACATTAATATTAAAACAAGCATACAAAGTATCAATACTTTATCCATAAACCATGAATGTGGTGAAAATAAAACATAAAAAGTCAAACATATCACAAAACCTTCAATACAACAGGGAAGTTTGGTATCATAATAAATCAACGTCGATTAAGCTTAAGATCCATCAAAGGATGTTGACGTAGATGAAATGAAAACATTTTTTTGAGAAATATTTCTTTCTATTTTGAAATCATTTAAAAGTCATATAATTATAAAAGAAAACATTTATTTTGAAAATATTCTTATAAGCTTGTAAGAGAAGCTTGGATGATGTTATAACGGCAGATAATAGCCGCACCCGCCGTATAACATAAAAAAAATATTCTTACCCTAATTTTGTCGAAAAGGTCATGAGGTACTTTGTTTTGAAAACAACAGAAAGATTCCATTAAAATCATTTTATAAAATGTAAAACAATGGTTTACATTATTTTAACCCATATTATAGTAAATAGTAAAAACGTTTTGGAATACATTTTTAAAAAACATGGATGTTGATGATAAAGAGGTCCCAGTATATATTTACATAAAAACAATCTCGGATAATAAAGAGATTGAGAAACTAACTCTTAACTTGTACTTTTCCTTGGTCAAGGGTATGTCAAACTAATTTATAGTTGTAAAATCATTGTTATTAAATTATATAATATCCATATACATAAATATGATATCATATAGGATATTCTAATATTTCTTTGTTAATGATATTTCAGTAGTATCATCGTTTCAGGTGTTAACTGATTCGTTTTCCTTTATATGATTATTTACATAAGTAATATTTTTTATGGATATGATGCAAATTATTCATATTCAGAATGACATTAAGTGTTTAAAAATTATTTTTAATCATCAAATTAAAATTAGTCTTGAATGGATACGAATGGGAATGAATCTCATCACGTTCGAGGAGACAGTAATTCGTACATACACATGAGCGACAATATCATTCTTTAGATATTAAAATCAAATATAATTGGATGGTATATCATATATAAAGAATTATTATAATATTATATTTATTATTTAATTCATTTATACTCATTATTATAACCATCCAAATGATGAAGTGTTTGAATAACAAACTACACGAGGACGTGGAGACGGTAATCCATACGTACGCATGTATGGTGACTTTGTCATCTGTAGGATGGATAGAATAATGAGTTTAGTTGTACCATTTTAATAATAACATCACAATATATATAAGACACTGGATTTATTAATTTATAATGTAAACAACAAAGAAAGTGGAAGTGGAAGAAGAAAAGAACTTGAAAGAGGTGATGAAATATTTACCTCTTATTCGAATTCTTCCTTTTGATTTGATCAAAAGGGCTCCATAGGTTGGATTTATGACTAAAGGAAGGAATCTAGGATGAAGCGAGGAAATTAGGGAGGATATTTTGGTAGGTATTGGTAGAGCCAAATGGCTGTAAAGGTGTTTATTTTAGAAGTGGGTAAGGGTCCTTTTATAAGAGGGGTGAGGGGGACCTTAATAAAATATTGAAATATTATTTTATAATAAAATCATTGTTGGTTTAAAATGGATCCAAAATGAATTATATAAAGGATAGTGTGGGTATGGGTTGAAAAACTCACAACTAATAGGTTTTAGATAGGTTTGGGTCACAATATTAACCTTATCTTTTAGATTTAACCCTTAGTTTAATAGTTTGACATTTACATTGTCTCTTTTTATCTTTAAATTATATGGTAAATAAAATTACTATAAACATTAAAGAGAACACAAAGTGGTTCATTAATGATACACCTATCATTATATAAGTCTTATGGAGGAACCTTATATTTTTAGGATTATTATATCAACAAATAATGTTGTCTTTGTTTTAAAAACTCATTTATGTAAATTTTGACAATATTTAATAATTTATTTTTTTGAAAGTTTTAACAACTATATTAATAAGAAATAAATACCTTTAATCATCCATTACATGACATAATAACCCATAAAATTAGTGTAATTCACTAAAATTCTCAAATTATATTTATTTGGATATTTATATTATCAATTATTTTAATCCTTCATTAACATGGAAGTTATTGCATCATCATTGTGTCATAAATAAATTTAATTATTTAATTTCTATAAATTATAAATAAAATACCATTATGTTGGAAATATTTTTATATTTCTAATTAATATTCATAGTCGAATTTATATTGTGTGTAACCCTATATTAAAAATTATTTAGTTATTAAACATTGAATTTAGCTCTTTTAACTTTTCTTTAAACAAAATAATAGTAAATGTTCTAATCTAATCCATGTAGAACAAAGAGGTTCATATTTTTTTCCTATGGTTGTTTTTGATCGAATTTTACTTATCCAATATAATTAGGACATGTGTTAGGGTAATAATAATATCATTTTTACCCTTAATTACCCTATTTACTTTTAACCGTGGTAAATGAAAGTAAAAAGTTACTATTCAACAAAAATTATTTTCATCTTATTAAAAAACATTTTTTTACTGATAAAATCTGTGTCTCTCAAATTTTTGAAATTAAACTCATAGAAGCTGTAAAATTATGTTTTAAACAAATTTGGAAATGCTCATAGGATGTGGGTAAAAGGCGGTAAAAAGTTTGATAAAAATTTATATATCAAAACCCTTTATAAAATGACTACAATGAATTACATTGAACATATATAGTTATTACGTATCTATTTTGACCTAAAATAAATTTGAATAAAATAAATAATTATTTCAATAAAAAGTTGATTTTAAACAATAACTCCGTGTTTTTCACTATTCATAAAAAATTGAATGTTTTCAAAAAAATACCAAAAATTCACCCTACGCTAATTTCGATATTCTGAATCCAAAAATGAAGTCCATTTTGAATGATAAAATTTATAAAATTTCAGAAATTTGGTATTACTATTCATAGAATCTAGTTTTATTGGTCGTGGTGTGTTAGAATCTCGAAGTTGCGTATAATTCAAGCTATTGCATTATTCAAAGGGAAACGTACCGTAGAAGTTTGGGGTGTTACATTATTCCCTCCTTCAAATAATTTCTTCCTAGAAATTTATATAATGTTATTGAATAAAGAGATTTGGGTGATTCTTCATCATAAGTTCCTCTGGTTCCCATACCGCCTCTTCCATCCTATGGTTTCTCCATAGAACTTTTACCAGACGAGTCGTCCGATTTCTCATCACTTGTTCTCTGGTATCAAGAATTTTGAAACGCTCTTCACAATATGATACATCAGGTTCCAGTTCAATTTTCTCATAGGTGGGTACGTGCATTGGGTCAGGTATGTATTTTCGAAATAGTGATATGTGGAACACATCGTGATCTTTGGAGAGACTTGGAGGCATTGCCAACCAGTAAGCTATAGCCCCAGTTCGTTCTAGAATTTTAAAAGCTCTGATTTACCTGGGACTTAGTTTACCCTTGTTACTTAATTTTATAACTCCCTTCTATGGAGATACCTTCAAAAAAACATTATTTCATACCTGAAATTCCAAATCGCTCCTTCGGTTATCGACATATCTCTTCTGTCTACTTTGTACTTTTTTTATGTGGGTTTTGATAACCTCCACTCTTTCAATCGTTTCCTCAACAAGTTTTAAGCCTTCGAGTTTTATTTCACCATCATCATCCTAACAAGTTGGTGTGTGACATCTCTTGCCATATAAGGCTTCATATAGTGTCATCTGAATACTTGAATGAAGGCTATTGTTATAGGAAAATTCTACTAGAGGTAAATATTGATCCCACATACCTTGAATGTCATGTTAGAAAGATCTCAACATGTCTTATAAGGGTTGAATAGTCTATTCAGATTGTCCATCAGTTTGAGGGTGGCAGACAGTGATCAAATGAAGTTCAGTATCTAGGGATTTCGGAATACGTTTCCTAAATCTTGATGTAAAATGGGCATCACGATTAGCAACAATCGATAGGGGTATACCATGGAGTCTTAAAACTTCATTAATATATAGTCTTTCTAAACGTTCAAGTGGAAAATATTCTCTTATAGTAAGAAAATGTGCTGACTTGGTAAGATGATCAATAATGACCCATATTTCATCATTCCTTCTAGGCGTCTTTGGTATCCCCATGAAAAATTCTATTGTAATATTATCCCATTTTCACTTAGGTATGGGAAGAGGATTCATGACTCTTCCAGTCTGTTACCTTCCATCTTTCACTTGTTGACGAACCAACATCGTGACAAAATATCAATAATCTACCTCTTCATGTTGTCTCACCAAAAATTTTCCATCAAATCTCTATACATATTAGATCTACCAAGGGGTATAGAGAAATTGGAGCTATGATAATCGTCCAACAATTCCAGTTTTAGATCAGGTGTGTTAGGAACATAAAGTCTCTTCCCAAATTTGAAAATGCCATCTTCATTTATGATGTCACTCAATCTCCCATCGCTCAAAACATTAATTTTTTTTGAAACTCTTCATCATCAACCTGAGAACATTTTATCATTTCTAGTAAAGATGGTTTAAAGAACATTTGAAAAATTATTGATGTTTCACCTTCTATGATTATTCCCATATCCATTTTTACTAGATCCATGAAAATATGATCCCTTTCAACTATCATCTTGTTCAAAACACCATGATACTTTCTTCTGAAAGCATATGTCACCTTATTTTCCTTCCCTGGGTGGTAGTGTATTGTGCAATTAGTATCCTTGAGTAGTTCAAGCCATATCCTTTGCCTCATGTTGAGTTCTTTATGTGAGAAAATATACTTCAAACTATTGTGATCGGTATATATCTCACATTTTTAACCATAGAGATAATTTCTCCATGTCTTCAAAGAAAATATGATATCTTCTAACTCAAGATCATGAGTAGGATAGTTTTTCTCATGAATTTTTAGCTGTCGTGATGCATAGTCAATAACTCTGTCATTCTGCATAAGGACACAACCATGTACTTTCATTGAAGATTCACTATAAATAACAAACCCATCATTTCTTGATGGTAGAGTCAAGATAGGTGCATTGACTAATCTTCTATTCAGTTCTTCAAAACATTCTCACACTCTTTTGTCTAAAAATAATTAACCCCTTTACGTGTGTGTTTTGTTAATGGGTCAGCCAACCTTGAAAAAGTCTGGATGAAACATTGATAATAACCTAATAAACCAATAAAACTACGTACCTCAGTTATACTCATCGGTGTTGGCCATTCTTGGATTTCCTTGGTTTTTTAAGGATCAAAAGATATTTCATCCTTAGAGACAATATGGCCAAGAAAAGAAATTTCTTGAAGACAAAATTCACACTTGCTAAATTTCCAATATAATTCATTTCTTCTAAGAGTCTTTAGAATAATTCACAAGTGATTTTCATGATCTTCGTAGCTTTTAGAGTATACCAATATATCATCAATAAATACCACTAAAAAGTCATAATGATTTTCCTTGAAAACTCTATTCATTAGATCCATGAAGATAGAGGGTTCATTAGTCAATCCAAAAGGCATTACTATAAACACGTAATGCATGTACCTGGTTCGAAATGCGGTTTTCAGAATTCCTTCATTTTCCACAAACAACTAATGATATCCAGATTGAAGGTCAATCATTGATAAATATTGAGCTTCATGAAGTTAGTCGAATAAATCATCAATGTGATGTAGGGTATACTTTTTCATTATTGTAATAACATTAATGTCCCTATAGTCAATGCACAACCTCATAGATCCATCTTTCTTTTTAATAAAAAGAATAAGGGATCCCCATGGAAAAATACTAGAGAGAATAAATCCAATATTACTCAATTCCTCTAGTTGTTTCTTTAGTTCCACTAATTACATAGTGGCCATTCTATAAGGGGTCTCTGATATGGGCCTTGAACCAAGAATTAAATCAATGGAAAACTCAATTTCCCATTCTGGAATAAGTCCAGGTAAATCTTCTGGAAACACATCACCATATTATTTCACAATAAGTATGTCCCCTATTTGAAAATTCCTTTCATAAATCATAGTTATTTCATTCTATTCCTCCTCAATAATTGAATTTAGTTGAGCTACAGGGGGTGGATCTCGATAAGAATTAGGTGGTGACGTTTCTGCTATAAATATAAGGTACTCCTTATCATCATCGAGAAATGTAACCTCCTTCTTATTATAATAAATTTTTTCATCATGATCCAAAATACAATCCATACCAACGATTATATCAAATTCAATCATGGGTATGATGATGAGATCAGCAAATAAAGAAAATTTTTATTCCCTAATGAAAACTGATTCACAAAACATTGTTCCAATGATACTTCCCTTATGTGTTTTGACTAACAACTACCCTGTTAAGTCAAATTGAAAATATCTAATTTTATTATCAAACTAGGAAGATATGAAACAATAAGATGATCTAGAATCAAATAAACCATTTTCTAAACTTAAGGAAACCATTAAATTACCTTCCACCACATCTTTCGGAGCTTCAACCTCAAAAGTAGTGATAGTATAAGATTGGCCTTGATCCCTTGGACTTTTCTGAGGAAATATTCTTTTGAGTTTAGGAAATTCATTTGCATAATTCCCCATTTCCTTGCAATTATATCATTCAACATTGACTGCCTCTTTCTTCCCCTTCCAATCACAAGATTTGGTGGCCTTCTTCACCACACTTGTAATAGAATCCCATTCCCTTCAGGAGAGTACTGGTGTGTTTCTTCCCACATTTATTGCAGTATGGATATTCAAAGTTTTCTTTTCCTCCTTATTTACATTTTTAGAGTGTTCAGCAGATCTCTTCTTCTATTTCTTTGATATAAAGATGTAAAACTAAGAGAATTTATTTTCTATCTTGATAGTACATGAGATAATATCTTCATGTGACAAGAAGGATTGTGAGACTAATGCTCACTAGAAAAATTGTTTTAACCCACAAAAGAATCAATCAATCTTACTCCTTGGGTTATGTATATAATCTGATGCATGCCTTGCTAACCTTGTAAAGTTATCTTCATACATTGCAAAATTCTTGTCCTCCTTTTGTCTCAGACTCAAAATTTTCCATTCCATATCTGCTCGATGGTCATGAGAAATTATTTTTCTAAGAAAATCTCTTTAAACTCCCTATATTACATATTTTATACTTCATAATCTTCTTTTGTGTTTTGAATCAATGACCACCATTGATCTGCATCTCCCGTGAGGTGATAAACTGCCATGAAAACTTTTCCTTTTGCCACTCCCCAAATCGTGAAATATTTTTTCTAAGGAATTTATCAATTTTTAGCTACTAATTAATTTGTAATCCCATTGAATGTTGGTGGTTTTTTCCTCATGAAGCAGTATAACATTTATCCTCCATGTTGTGGATCAGGGTGCTCCATACGGGTAAAGTTATTATTCATAACCAGACTGAGTTTCCCCAGTATGGTGATAAGATGATCAGCACCGGTTGTTTACCCAGCTCCACTACAATTATCTTGATTAGGTGGGAAATCACAACATAGATTATGTCTATTGATATAGTTTCCATTCCTTACACTAGGATCAATTTCTAAACAATGGCTCACACTAGATTAGTTTATGAATCCCAATACATAATTCCAAACTTGTGAAACAGTCGACATAAATTAAACTGTTTATGGATCTAATCCATAATCCTGAAAAAACATTCTTCGAGGAAGTATATACTCATAAACCCTTCATAATGGTTTGTAATGAAAATGATAATTATCCTAAGCATATCCCCCATGACTGTCATAACCAAGAGTGAAGTAAGTCACATTGTCGTGCACCAGTTCCCATTCAAATCTAACTCAAAGCGGTGTTTTCAAGTTTTACCCCTAGGTACATCTATGCTAGAGCTTCCCCTACCTTATCATATCAATACATGGATGTATTCCTTGGAAATCTCACATAATCTCTACAACACAAAAATTCTACGAGGTTCTTATTTTCTAATCCTCAATGTCTATCTTCGGATAACGTGCTCTAATCAGAGTTTTTTTTTTAAATATAGCATCCAAGGTTTGTACAAAACATCATATGATACCAATTGTAATGCCCTGACCCTAGTTACCTAGAGTCGGTGAATTATTAAATAACACTGAAATGATCACAAAAGATCAAGTCTCGAAATATCGATTATATTAGTAGCCTTGGAAATACTAGATACATTCATAAGTTTTAAATTACATTATAAAATGAAATACTACAACAACATAGTCTCCATAGGACACACTCATATCCGTTATACTATCCCTACAGGTTAGTGAAAATATACTTATTCTCATCCTGGGAAACAAAAAACATGGAAAGGGCTGAGATCAGATGCTCAGTAAGGATAACAATATAGTGGAAACGTTCATAAATAAGCATAAAAATTTAAGGCAATGTAGGACTAGAACCAACGACTTTTAAACTTGACCTTCAGAATAATATGGAAAACATAATAAAATAATTCAATTTACTTATTCACATGGATATTCTACTAGTCAAATAATCACATGAAATATCAATAGCCACCTTCATAATGATAGAATTCATAATGCATGACTTCATAACCCCATAGTTAAGGCCTTGTTCCAAGACATCAAATAAGATTTTATCAAGGCCTTGTTCCAAGACACTAGTTAGTCTCATGAGACCTACCGATGCATCGAGGAGTTATAGAAGGCTCCACCATTCACTTTCTAAGTCCAATCCATTCCTAATATTAAAAGGTTCAAACATAACAGAAACATTCGTATTAAAATGAGCATAAAAATTGTCAAAAATTTCTTAATAAACCATAAATTGTGTGAAAATAAAACATCCATAGTGAAACATATCACCAAACCTTCCAAATAATATAGAAATTCTATATCATAATAAATAAACTTCAATTAAGGTTAAAATCCATCAAAGGATTTTAAAATAGATGAAATCGAAACATTTTTCAGAGAAATATCTCTTTCTATTTTGAAATCATTTAATAGTCATATAATTATAAAATAAAAAATTTATTTTGAAAATATTCTTATAATATTTTAAAGGAAGATTCAATGATGTTATAATGGTAGAAAATAGCCGCAACATCCATATAAGTTAAAAAACATTCTTACCTTAATTTTGTCGAAAATGTAATGAGGTACCTTGTTTGGAAAACGACAGAAATATTCCTTTCAAAATATTTTATAAAAATTCAAAAAAGGGTATAAATGAATTTAAAACATAGACTAGTAAATAGTAAAAAAAATTTGGAATATATTTTTAAGTATCATGAATCTGGATGAAAAAGATGTCCTAGTAGATACATACGTAAAAACATTCTCAGATAATAAAAAGATTGTGAAATTAACCCTTACCTTATACTTTTCCTTGGTCGAGGTTAAATTAACCTCATTTTTAATATTTAAATAATTGTTATTAAATTATAAAATAACTATATACATAAATATTATATCATTTATGATCTTCTAATATTTCTTTGTTAATGATATTTCAGTAGTATCATCGTTTTAGCTGTTAACTGATTCGTTTTCCTTTATATTCTCTGTTAAGTAAGTAATGTTTGTTATGGATTGGATATATCATATTCATATTCAGAATTATATTTAGTATTTAAACATTATTTTGAATCATCAAATGAAAATTATTCATTAATGGATATGATGGGGAATGAATCTCATCGCGTTCATGGAGACGGTAATCCGTACATACACATGAGCGACAATATCATTCTTTTGATATTAAAATCATATATAATTGGATGTTATATCATATAGACAGAATCATTATCATATTATATAAATTATTTACATCATTTATACTCATTATTATACCCATCAAAATGATGATGTGTTTGAATAACAAAATACACCACGATGTGGAGACGGTAATCTGTACGTACGCACGTATGGTGACTTTGTCATTTATAGGTTTGATAGAATAATGAATATGGTTGTACCATTTTTATAATAACATCACTATATATATAGGATATTGGAGTTATTATTTTATAATGGAAACAACCAAGATAGTGGAAGTGGAAGTAGAAATGAACTTGAAAGAGGTGATGAAATATTTACCTCTTTTTCGGGTTCTTCCTCTTGATTTGATCAAAAGGGCTCATTATGCTGGATTTATTACTAAAGGATGGCCTCTAAGATGGAGATATAGTAGTTGGGAGGATCTTTGGGAAGTTTTTGGCCGATCCAAATGGCTTTGAATGTGTGAATTTGAGAGAAGGGTAAGTGCCCTATTATAAGAGGGGTGAGGGCCACCTTAGGAAAAGATTGAAATATTATTTTATAATAAACTCAATTTCGGTTTATAATGTCTCAAAAATAACTTATTTAAATTAGAAGGTGGGTATGGTCTCAAAACTCTAAACCATTAGGTTTTAGATAGGTTTGGGTCACTATATTAACCTTATCTTTTAGATTTAACTCTTAGTTAAATAGTTTGACATTTACCATGTATCTTTTTATTTTAATATTATATGGTTAATAAACATACTATAGACTTCTAAGATAACCCCAAGAGGTTCTTTAATGACACACCTATCATTATATAAGTCTTTTTGTCGAACCTTAGATTTTTTGGATTATTATATCAACCAATAATATTGTATTTGTTTTTAAAAACCCATTTATGTCAATTTTGACATTATTTAATAATGGATATTTTTTAAAGTCCTAACAACATTTTTACTTCAAAACGAATACATTAAATCCACCTTAACAATTCATATTAACCTATAAAATTTGTTTAATTCATTAAAAGTCTCAAATTTTATTTATTTGGATATTTATAATATCAATTATGTAAATCTTTCATTAATATGGTAACTAATGCATCATTATTGTGTCATAAACGAATTTCATTTTTAATGTCTAAAAATTAAAAATAAAATAAAATTATGTAGGAAATATTTGTAGTTATCTAATGAATATTTATATTCTAATTTATATTGTGTCTAACCATACATTAAAATTGTTTTATTTATTAAACATTGAATTTAACTCTTTTAACTCTTCTTTAAATAAAATAATAATAAATTTTCTAATCTAATAGAAGTGGACCAAAGAGGTTCATATTTTATTCATAATGTTGTTTTTGGTCTAATTATAATTATCCAATATAATTAGGACATTTTTTAGGGTAATAATAATATCCATTTTACCCTTAAATACCATTTTAACCTTTAAACATGGTAAATAAAAGTAAAAATTTACTATTCACCCAAAATTATTGTCATTTTATTGAACCAAATTTTATTTATTGATATCAAATGTGTCTCTCATATTTTTGAAATTAAACTCACAGAATCTGAAAAATTAAATTTTATACAAATTTGGAAATTCTCCTAGGTGGTCGGTAAAAGAAGGTAAAACGTTCGATACAATTTTATATATCTATACTCATTATAAAATGACTCCAATGAATTACATTGAACTTTTATAGGTATTATGTATCAATTTTGACATAAAATAAATTTAAATAAATTAAATAATTATTTAAATAAAAATACGGTTTTAAATATTAACTTAGTGTTTTTCACTATTCATAAAAAATTGAATGTTTTCAGAAAAATACCAAAATCTCACCCTATGTTAATTTTGATATTCTAAATCAAAAAATGAAGTCCATTTTTAAAGATAAAATTTATATAATTTCAAAAATCGGGTATTACTATTCATAACTACTAGTTTGATTGGTTGCGATGTGTTAGAACCTCGAAGTTGCTTACAATGCATGTTATTTCCTTATTCATAGAGAAACGTACCGTGGAAGCTTGGGGTGTTACAAGTGAGACATGTTGCATTCCGGTATAAGGATAAGATCATACTAGAATGATAAAATATCTATCAGGGTCTAGTTTCTCATAATTTTATAGGTTATATAGTTCACTATTTTCGTTTGGGAATGTTAATTTAAATGGGAGTAATAAAGTCAAAAATCAAGTGGTAGGTGCAAGGAGGTTCTTAAAAGCTCTTCCTCGTCTTGAGTCGTGAGTTACCAGGGGTAGTTGGGATATTG
This sequence comes from Viscum album, assembly GCA_963277665.1. Classification (NCBI taxonomy): domain Eukaryota; kingdom Viridiplantae; phylum Streptophyta; class Magnoliopsida; order Santalales; family Viscaceae; genus Viscum; species Viscum album. Next base: position 1,340,547,355 of record OY728129.1, on the reverse strand, counting down.
ATTTAATTTTTATTATTTTATTGATAAATAAATTTTAGGATACCTTTGATTGTTATTTTATTTTTAAGAGATTCCTTAGGGGTTGATCCTAAAATTTTGAGATAGAAATGAAGATATATATGAAATTTGAGGTTGGATATCATGGCCTAAAATACCATTTAGAGACCAAGAACATGATTTAAAACATGTTGTGGAGACTCTTCCATTATTGAAAAATGACACGTAAAACCATATGGAGAAGTCAAGATAAGTTTAGTATCCTTTTTATATAAGTTATACCTCATGATTCATGGATCACATAAATTTATTCAATGATAGAAATTGTAACAAGGATATTATTTTGATATATTGATATGGTTATATGGGTTTAGATTGAAATTTATTATGTTCTTTGTTTAGGGGATTTTTTTGAAAATTGTTTTGAGTGCGTGAAATGTGGAATTATTTTGAAAAGTTAGTATTTAAAATTGGTTTAATAGGGTTTTTGAATGGAATTATCTTAATTCTTATGAGATGTTAAAAAATATGGGTGATTGTTTAAGTAATGTGTGGGATTTTTTTGAAACAAATGTTGGATTTTTCTATACATATTTTAAGTGAACCCATTTCATTTTGAAATTATTTATATGGGTAATGAGATTTTATTTCAAAATATTTTAAATTTACTGGGGTTTTTTTCAAGGATGGTTTTTTTTTCAAAATTGGTTGTTTGTTTTAAAAATTCCTACCTTTTTAGAAAGGTGTTTCACATTTTCTTATTATGTGTTGGTGATTTTTTATGACTTATTTTTTGTGTTTTTTATTTGATATACCCTAACCCTGGGTTGGATTGAATTTGTAGAATAATGAGTATAGAATTTAGTGGAGTTCATTTCTTATGTTATTTAGAGGATTCCTCCTAGAAATATTAGCAATGTAATTAGAGGGAATATCATAAATGATGATTTATCAGGGGAATAAATAATTATGAATTTTCCTCCGATTTTATATACTACCCAGAATTTGAATGAAGTGGTGGAATTAGTTTCTTTTCCCCAATTGAACCCCATTCTAAACTTATTGAATTGGAACCAGCCCTCCATTTTTCTAGTTAAGGGATTGTTTGAAGCATTCGAGAAGTTATAAAGGATTATGTGAAATATCAATCCTCTTATGACTATTGAATTATTAAGGGTGAGAGTTGGTGATCCCTTATCAGTTGTGTGAGGTTAGGACTCGGGTGTTTATTAGGACAATTATGTTTAGATACTTTATATCCCCAGATATTAAAAAATGGAAACAAGGAATCATATCCTATAATAAGAGGTTCATTCCTAGACATTGGATTATATACACCTAGTTTTGTCCTATCGTCTACTCAGGATGTGTTCAATGAGGCCATACAGATGGAAACTGGCCAGTTTAGGAAAATATGATGGGTAATACTTGGGTTCCACTAAGTGGGGATAAGATAACCTATATGGTGTGGATACTTGAACAGATAATTCTTGTATGTAAGTTTATTTAGTTCAATATTTTCAATTCCTTATTTTTTTCTCATGGGTATCTGATTCCACTACAGTGCTTCAGGTGCGTGGATCCAAGGTACTCAAGAAACATTTTACCTGAAATCTCCCAAGACCGATATATATTGTTTCCATTTAGAACCTCTTTAATGATTCTATAAAATATATTATTGTAAATGTTCTCGTAAGTATATTTTCTATGTATTTTTATGCATTTTCTCTCTCTTGGTGGGATTTATTGGTTCTTTTTCAGTTGTCATTAGTGGATGTTTTCTTTGGATTAATTATTATAAATTTCAGTGGAATTTTAACTTTGAGATGTTATGATCATACATGGATGGTTGAGGTTTGTTTTTTGTGTATTAGGTATATAATGATACCTGATTATGGATGGGTAGAATTAGGAAAATCCTAAGGTTTTTATTTTGATGGATAGGACCTGTGAAGAACATGGGGATATCATGTATAGGCTAGGAATCTATTTTGATTTGATTAGGTTCACCTTGAGTGGATTCTTTCTATTTTAAGTTCTAGGTTTCCCATATTCAATTTTCATTATAATAGGGATAAACCCATTTCAATATCGTAGAAGTTTTTTTGTGGATATTTGGTTTGTTTTTTTGAAATGGATGTGTTTTAGTAGACTCTTTAACAGTTTTATTGTTTTATTTTAGGGTTGTTAAGACATTTTCTAGGTTTTATATATCATTTTTATTTTTTTTATTTTTAGTGGGTTTTTATGGTTATTATAAAATTTTGTTTTATTGGGTTTTAGTTAAAATTGTTTTACAGGTGCTGGTTATCTTACTATAGCAGTTTTATCCCTCTGTGTCACCATTTAGATGAATCCAAAATGGTGGGAAGAAATTTCTTTAATATTTTTTCCACTTAGAACATTGGGTAGGTGGTCATAGTTTTGTTATTATTATAGATTTGGCCATGGAATGTTTAATTGGGTGTCTTTTTATAAGGATTTTGGGTTATTGTTTTTTGGTTGAGGGATCATGTAAAGAGTTAGTTTTTTATCACATTCTACTTTGAATTGAAACTTTTGGGGGGGGGGGGGAATTGAATGGCGGGGGAATTTTTATACCTGTCAATCCAATATGGAGTTATTTCATATTATTTTATGATATTGAGGGAACTTTTATGTTTAAATACACCATATCCTCAAAATTTAAAATTTTGGGTGTTTTCGAGGGTCACACCCTTTTCCCATACAGTTAGGTAAACCATGTAGTACCCCAGGGTTAATGCTATGATTTTTGGAAGTGAATTTTGAATGGATGGTACATGGTTAGTGAAACCATTTTGGGCTCTAGAGGAAATTGTTCAGGGTTTTTATGGGTTTTAGGTAAGGGAGCATAGTGGGAACATAATTTGGAAAACCATGCAACAAAACCATGCTACCTACCTAAAATCACATAAATTTAATTTCAACCTCCTCCTCAATTTAAACCCCTTTCCGTGCCTCCAATTTTCTCATTTTGTGTTTCTAGATCACTTGAATCTCAAAAGAGTTCCTCCTTTTTACAAGAAATGGTATATTGACCTATTTATCATGTTTCTAGGGTATTTCACTAAGGAATTTCTTTTTTCCTTTACCATATATTCTCTCTGATATTTATCCTAGATTTTCTCCCATACTCAAACCCTAATATTCAATATAAGAGAGATTAGGTGTTTGGGTTGGTTCCAACCTATGGTTTTATTAATTTAGGTATCATATATTATTATTCATTACATTATTGGGAACTCACCATGGAATTTAATGCATTATTAATTGATTTTGTTCTATTTATTATATGTGTTTCCATGGGCTTATTTCTTTTTCAAATCATAGTGTGCTTATGTTTTATAAATTTCTTTTTATTGAATTTATAAATATATTTTTCATCCATGTAGTGTTTAAATAAAGGTTTTATATGAAATTTTTTCTTATTATAAAGGGTTTTTCATATAAAATTCATGTTTTCATTTTGAAATGTAATGATTTAATAAATCGAGAATTTGTGAAATGCTTCAGTCTCTTTAATTTTTTAATGGTGTGTGTTAGATTTTGATCATGTTAGAATTTTAAATGGGTGAAAACCATGTTTGAAATGGAGATATTTTTTTCGACGAGGTGTTCACCTGTAATTGATTTAAAAATATTTTTCAAAGGTGATTTTTATGAAATTTAGAAAATTAATTTGCATTGAAATCTCAATTAATTTTAAAGGTTATGTTGGAACTTTTAAGTGGGTCAGTTATTTTTTGTGATTCCATTTTAATTTCCTTTATAATTTTTGGACCCATTTATGGTTTTTATTATACCTATGTAATTAGATTATGTGAAATTGTGAAGTTCAATTTAAGGCCGACATGGGAGAGGGATATTTATTATTTTACTTTTTTATTGAGTTTTCTTTCATTAATTTCGCACCTTCAATTTTACATTAAAGTCACATTAACATTGGTTAACTAATATAATTTATTTGGCACGTTTCTATAGTGAATTTTGTAAATTATTTATAGTGACCTTGGATAGTAATGACCTATTAGGGGTTGGTATTGGTAGTTCTTTGAGAATCTTTGAGGGAGACGTAGGATGAGCCAAGTTATTAGGAGACACATGCATTCCTAGTGATTTTGAAAACCATGTCTAGTTTTGTTCTAGTTAAATTCTAGATTTTATCATATGGAAATACTCTTTTACATGTGGTTTCATATTATGGATGTACATATCTATTATTTTATTCACCCTCTTAAGAATTTTTTATTTGTGGCATCCAATCTTTTACTCACAATTTAATTTTTTCATTGATTTTTTACCAATGTATGGGTGACCGTTTGAAAATACTTTCATTTTTCATGTGTGGGTTTGTTTCTCCAAAAAGTATTTAAAATATTTTTTTAAAATGAATGATTATTTAATGTTTTAGGGAAGAAATTTCAATTTTTTTGAAAATTAAAGGTTCTTGAATTTTTTAGTTCTCCAAAACTAGTTTTATATAAATAAAAGTTTATTTAAATGCATTAATGATGTGATTAAATTTTTATTTAATGTTGTAAATTGAAAAGGATTATTTTATATCATATTTAAATCCAGAATTTATGAACTGCTATATGAAATTAATTTAACAGACTTGGTGGGTGTAAATATTCTATAATGTATAGCTCACACCAATATTTATTTATGGTTTCAAGTTCTATTATGTATTGGATTGCTTTATTGGGATATTTCTGGTGAGTGGGATATGGAGAGATGATTTACACTAACTGAAGATGGAATCTTGGTATTGTTCATGTTTTTATTATATTTTGGTTGTTGTAGAATTTATTTTCTCTTTTATCCTTTATTTGTATTAGTTTTCAATGTAATTTTAATTAAATTATTTTTGTGATGAATTGAATTTTTATTTAGTATTTACATTATTGTTTAGATTTTTCTCTTATTATTAAATGGTCAAATTATTCCCAATAAGGTTTTCTTTGATTACTAGAAACAATTTTCTATCCCATGGGGATCAAGAATTACCTTTGGGTCAGTGGAATGATAGATTTGTTGCTCATTTATGTGGATTCCCAAACCAATTTGATACATACCAAAATTGTGAAATTTCATGATCTGATGGTTTTAAGTACTTTTAAAATATTCATATTACTACATTCAAATATTTTTAACCCTTATAAGAATATTTTTCACTTTATAATGGATTCTTTTCTTCAAAACATAAGATAAAATGATGAGAACAAATTCTGGAACAATAATTGAAAGATTAAGATCACCAATATAATCTGGGAGATAACTTCTATAAGGTTTAATATTTTTAGCATTCATCCTGATATAGATATATTTTTATTTAAATTAACCTTTTTTAAGTGGATAGTATTATTAATTATTAGAAATTAACACTACAAAAAATATAGAATTATTTTATAATATTACTTAAATTTAACTTTCTTTGACATTTTCATTCCTTGGATATAATTTTTATTATACTCACTTGAGTTTTCTAATAGTATTTGTCTTAAATTATTTTACATACTAGGATATTGAAGGAATTTATATGATATAAAATTAGCTGGACACTAATTAAATATAAAAAGAGTGGTGATTTACTTTCATTTCGTTAATTTTATTAATTTTTAAAAACATCGACTTACTCATTTTTTTCATTGTATTTCTTTTCTAAAATCATTAAGGGGTAAAAATTTGAGAATAATATGACTGATAATTATTATTATTGATATGGGTTGTATCCAAATTTCATATAGGGGATAATGTTTTCATATAGGAAGAGCATTCTTCATGTAGGGGGATAAATCTAATAAAGGGGGATAAGTTTTTGATAGTAGAGAAAAATTTAAATTTCTCGTATGTTATCCATATCATCCGATATTTATAGTGAGTTCAATTTTATAATTCCTATAAAAATTAATATTACAATTTGTATTGTGTTTTGTAAAAAGGGGGTGATGGATGAATCAAAAAATTACTTTCTATTTTTTTTAAATCACAATACAAGCATATTTAAATTTTATTTAAACTTGTTCTTGTGGTTTTATGAATTTTTATTTAGTAAATAATCTTCATTTAAATCTTGTTTTTATGAACTAAAGCTAGTTGTTTACGTTTATAAAGCTTATCTAAAACATTATATTATGATTTGATACCAATCAGAAGATATACATTTTTTTAGTGGATCATTTGTATTTTATTCAAATATAGTTATAAATGTACCCATTGATCTTAGAATGTGAATGTAAGAGTCAGTTCTGTCAATGGTTATTAATCTCACATGAGGTTTCATGGAATAAAATAAGTTTTTCAAAATAATTGTTAGAGATATCTAAATTATTTTCAAGCTAGTAATTCATGTTGTATTGGAGTGATCCTAATTACTCTTATTTTCATTATAAGTGTTCTTTAAAAGCTACAACCTTGTTTTGTTTCCACATTTAAAGATATCAGTTTTTATCATTGTAATTTACCTTATCCAAATCATGAATGATCATAGATATTTTGGGGATGAATTTTTGTTTTTGTGATCAAGTGGTTCAAGGTATTCTAGGGATATAAAGATAAATCCCTTAAGAAAGGGTTTTAGCAAAGAAGATGACAATAATTGATCACGATAACTTTGATTAGGTTGATTGAGGTCTCATATGGTAAAGAATATTTATAACTTCTGATTGTTTAATGTCACAAATTTTCATTCTGGTCTTGGATACCTCAGTTTAGGTTATGAACCAACAACAACATTATTCTAAAATAAAAGGGTTACATAATTGGAATATAATTTGATAATAATATCCATTTTGGTATTTGTATTTTTATCCAACACTTATTTTATTATTAAATTCTTATGTTATATTCATAATATATAAAATTAACTTATTTTCAATCTATTTTATTTCCACCATACATATAATTTATAACTAAGATATTAAGTAAAACTTATTAAATTCCAAACAACCTATTTTTTTCTTTTTAATACTTTTTTACTGTGATATTGATTGATTTTTATAAATTATGATCAACAGAACAATTAAGTGGAAAATAAATTCTAGTTTCCTTTAGAATATAATTAACCCCTATTATAGTGAAATATTTTCTATCATTCTAGTACATCATAAAGTTAAAAATCCCAAAAATATATTGAGCTTCAATACATAAGAAGGGGCCGATGTATATGGCCAAAAATTAACTATTTATAGGTATTTTTCACCTAGTAGTCCATTATATATAAATTTACACTAATAAGAAGTGTTCTTATTCCTATGACATTAATTTGAACATAAGGACAGCCCTGAGAGCATGATACTAAGAGGAATACCATTAGTAATTGATGAATGACTTAAAAATATATCACAATTTTACCTTTTATAAGACCTTAAAATTTATGACATACCTTTACAAAAAACCCTAAACATAGTGGTTTTTATTCCCTTTATAGGGACACATAGGAATCCCCTATAATGGGCCCAATCAAAACTCCAACATAAATTCTACCTACACAAAACTCTTTAATACTTTTCAAATATAATGAAACAACAACATACCCATTAATAATTTATAGAAAATAAAAAACTCTATAATACCATTTGAACCTACCAAGATGGAATGAAACTCTAGTGTAACCTTAATTACTCTTAAGAGACCATAAACTCCAACGTACCCTAGAATCCTTCCAGGATATCATGAGACTCCACCATACCCTTTAAACCATCCCAAATATCATAAAACTATAGAATAACCGTCAAGACATTATGGGAATCATATAACTTCATCATAACCTTATGTTACCTTGGGAGACTATAAAAAAGAGAAAAACTAGAACCCTTATTCGATAAAATGAATCTATAGCATAAGAATAGTTATTCTATGGAAACACAAAATCCTACATAATCATTAAGCTTTCCAGGATAACCATAAAATATAGAGTTACTTATTATATATATTTATAGATTCATGTACCACACTTACACAACCTTGTGTAATGATCACGAGTTTCCCTGTGACTCTAGATCAAAATTATTTAAATTAGTTATAATTTACTTCCAAATAAATTAAAGCTATTTAATAATTTTCATCACAAGTGTATGCCCCATTGAGGTGGTAGGTTTTGTAAAACAACTATCATTGTTATCCAAAATAATTTTAAAAATACATTATTAAATATATTAAGCAGATTCATACCAAAAACAACAAGATCCATAGTGAGACAATTTTTCCTCCCATCCTCCTGGTTTCAATGTGTAATACCTAAAGCACTATTAATTCACTGTAATAGCCACCCAAAATTACAATGTAAGCCCATGGGAATTCAGGTATGAAAAAATTGGAAATAAATATAGATACCAAAATAAAAAATTTCAATACCTAATCTCATACTCATTAATCTGAGCTTTGAAATCATATTAATTTGCCATCCCATAATCACAAAACTATGATAAATGTACATAGACACATATGTAAGCGGTGTGTTTTCAAATCACATACCTTGTTATAGATTAAAATATCTCAATGAACATTCATCAATATCATTATAGATATCCAAAAATCCATATTTATAATAAAAAATCACAATGTTATATTTAATCATGTCTTATCGAAATAGAGATAAATTACATAATAAGGTTCACCAAGATACCACATAAAAAGATCAATGATTCCACTTAGTGATTATCTAAAATTTAATATGACTAATCCTAGTAATAAATACATCAAGGTATGTTTAATAGCCTTAGAAATATTTCTTATGTAACCCTATATCCAATCCCATGGGCATAGAGAAATTTCAAGAGAAAATATTGAGGGATCAAGTGTTTTTTAATATTTTTAATGTTTTCCAAAAATAATAGTGTGATGACAAGAAACAATGCATGCTTCCCTAGTGAAACCATATTGAAAAATAATTGGTGTTTTCAAATTATCCATATATAATTGGTAATAATTTACTAAATTAAATCCATAATAATTATCCATCTAATAAGAAATGTTTTCATAAACCTCATTGTGTTTTTTTACTTACCAAAAAAATGTAACCTAAAAGCATGACATGTTCCCTTCCTTATGTAGACTAAAACAATTTCTAAAACTCCACAAAAATATACTGCTTTTTTATTTTAATAAAACATGTCATGTTATTTTTTTCTATACATTCTATAGCTACCCTAAATTCTTCTCCAAAGCAAGTCCAATAACTACATCATTTCCAACTAACCATGACATTTTATTACAAACAAAGTTTCATTAATAAAATTTATTAAACCCATAATCTCATCCATATAAATACCATAAATTATATAACCACTTAACTAAAAATTTACTCATTTGGAATTAACCATAACAGGTTTTATATCCAACATGATGAGTTTTTTATCATATTATTTTTTTCTCAAAAGTTAACATCTAAAATTTTCTTTCCTTATCTAAAGTTATAAATATTTAAATATTTAAATAAATATAAATTCCAAGTCTCTACCTTTAATGTATCCTAAATTATTGTTTCCTTGAAAATAGAAAACACAAAATTCAAATAATAAATATAATCACTAAAAATCCAAATCCTCCCATGATATACCTTAAAAATCATTCAAAAAATCTCAAAAATATTTTAAATTAAACTTTAAAATTTAATTTCTGAACTATAAATAAAATAGTTTAAAATAAAGAAAGATATTGAAATTTATTCCATGGACCCCTCTACCAACCTAAACGTCTTGAATTTCTGTTATTTCCTCAATAAACATCAAATCGTACTCAATATCAATCTCAACCTAATAGTCCACATGAAAATAATTATGAAGACACTTGTAAATATTTAAATAATGAAAATCATCATGAATACACTTTGACCAAAGTATAATTTCAATCTAATATTCCACATCTCTATTGTCTTTCAATACATCGAAAGGCCAGACAAACTTTAGATAAAGTTTTCTGCCTCTACTAAAACAACACTACCAATGTTATTAAATTTAAAATCTCATTATTTTTAATATGTAAATTAAGGAATAAAATACCATAATATCTATTGATACATGATAGAACATATTGAGTTAGTGATACTATAGATTTTTTAATCATAATTATTGAACTCAACTAAATCTTGTGAAATTCATTGATTATGTGGTGTTTTGTAAATTAATTGTCATTAGTGATATTTAATTAAGTGTTTTTTTATCTAAAATGAAATTGAAAATTGAAAATCCATGATATTAATTATAGAATCCCACCTTTTATCACATAAAATTTCATTAAATTATAAAAAACGGAGGATCTTTAAGGTTTAGTGTCTTGGAAAACAGGAACTTAATACATGAAACAAAAAAAACATTCTTCTTAAATACTTGAAAGGATTATCCTTATGTTCATCCTAGGCTCATTACTACATCTCATAACCTTGGGGAATACATAAAATAAAGGGTGAGCAGAAGGCCCAGTAAGGGAAACAAGAGAAACATTTTACATGTAAACATGAGATACTTCAATAAGGTCATGAAAAGAACTTTAAGGAATGAGAAAGAAATCATGAGATATATCTAAATAAAAATAACATTTTTCATAACTTGAAGACGTGGATACAACATTTAACATAGACAATAATGAAAATAACACCAAGTTCCATCCCCAAGGAGTCATTTGAAAATTACCATGGTTATTCACCACGATATCGTGAAAATTGTAATCTCTAGTGGTTACATCCTTACCCAATGCATTGGAGCTCTATTATGGCGCACCCTTAAATTTTCGTTTATTATCACGTGAGGAACATATATCATCATCAAAAATTTCATAAATAACCCATATAGCATAAAATAAATGGGTTTCATTTCATAATCATAACGTTTTAAAAATTATTTTAAAGACATGATCTTTACGTCACTTTAAACCCACAGAAGGGGAGAGCAGGTATCATGTATGTAAATCCCAGAATTTAAAATAATAAATTTTGATATATATGTGAATAACCCTGTAGAAATAAGAGCTTTGAGTATTCACTTTATAACATAAAATAATTTTGAGAAAAGAGAGAGGCATTTTGAGACGAAAATTCTGTAGCATAACGGCTACATTTCGGGGTTTTAGAAAACATTGAAAAGAGAGGAGACATGGGTCAAACATTCATAAATGACCCATAAAATAGTATAGGGACAGAATATGAAGGATATATGAACATGGTAATGAAATTTTAAAGATTTAACATATGAAATTAAGAACATGAACAGAAGACAAAAATAAGATTTCCCTTATGAAAATTCGCCAGCCTAACGACGTCACTTAAACATCAAAAAAGAATTCATGAGATCAAATAGGGTCTCTCATCATATGAAAATAAGTGTTTAGTATGATAGATATAGAGATCATACCCCAACATAATGAAAAGGAACTTGAAAGACTTGACATGAAAGTACAACTTCAAAACGAGAAGGGTGGAAGTACCACTTAAAAATTTGGCAGCCTAACTGCGTCACTTAAAACATCAAAATACTAAATTGAAGAGATAAAATGGGGTATCTCATTATATGATCATAAAAGATCATTATGATAGATATAGAGATCATACCACAACATAATAAAAAGAAACATGAAAGACATGACAAGAAAATAGAACTTGAAAATGAGAAGGGTGAAAGAAACCGTTACAAAAATTCTGGCAGCCTAACGGCGCCACTTAAACTTTCATAAAATGAAATGATGAGAGTAAGAGGGGTTCTCTCATCATATGAACATAAAAAGGGCAGTAATATGAATATATAAGAACATCCTCCAAAATAAGAACATGGAGTATAAAATAAATGACATAAAAGATATTACTTGAAAAGAAAGAGAGAGGTCGGATCCCTTACCTTAAAATGTAACTCTTAAAACACAAAGGTTTGGACCTTGAGGGCTTGGGGGAACCATGGGAGTACTCCTTGGGAGGTAAGGAGACCAGAAATTCGTTGATAATTATTTTGGAGTCCAAAGGATGAGAGCATGGCTTGGTATTTATAGGGAAAGTGAGGGGACAAGGCATTAATGGCCAAGGGACACCTCATAAGTGGGTTTCTCAAAACCATGTTCTCTCTGAAGATATTTCCCAAGAAGTTAGGCCACATGGGGCCCCGAAAAAAAAATTCATCACCTTTGGTCTGCCAACCCTTAAAATATCTCATGACATCATCATGACACAGTTATGATGTCATTAAACATACGAGAACCCTAAAACTGCATTTTTACTATTCACTGAAAATTTTACTTTCTCAGAAAAATACCAAAATTTCACCTTAACCAAAAATCAATGCTCTGATTTAAAAAATGAACTCCAATTTATAAAAATATTTTTCTAAATATTTTTAATTTATTTTTTAAATAAATACACTATTCACTGAGAATTCATTTTTTCAGTAAAATCCCCAAAAATTACCATAACATAATATCGACGCTCTGAGCTCAAAAATGAAATCCGTTTTATAAAAATAATTTTCTAAATATTTTTAATTAAATTTTCAATTTAAAAACACTGTTCACCCGAAAAAACTAATACTTGAATAATAATATATGAAACCGTTATTTAACCATTTTATAGAATCACATTACTTAATCAAGGTGCCAAGATTATATTAATACTTTCTTTAAGTGAGATTACTAATCCATTTGGTAACATTACTAATCCTAAGCATAAAATCACTATTCATAATTTACTATTCATCAAAAATTATGTTGATCTTATTAGACTCTAAATTTCGTACTGAACATAATTGTAGAAGACCATTTTTTGAAAATCATTACACATTTTTAATTATTTAAGGGTTACATAAACATTTTTTTTAAAATATCCTTTTTCTAAAATTCATCAAAAATATGCATACTATATTTATCCGGTCATTTGAAAATTCTTAAACTTCATCATAAGAAGAAATAGAAATTTTTATTTAAAACAAAGGATTACACAAGGCAGTTACGGTCTCCTTACATAGCCCCTTATCACACCAGCAAAGGACCTAAGTGTATGGTGTGCTAAGGTTAGAGAATCTGAGGGCGGCTTGGCCAACATCGCACGAGTAGTAATTTCTATCAGTTTCAACTTCTCACGAAGGCGATCCCGTTCTAGCTTCACAAGATGAATTTCGGCTTGGGTTTGGTCTAGAGCAAAGCCCAGTGGTGCTACCTCCTTCCCAAGTTCTGTTAGATGGGCTTCGATTGGTCCCAGACTACTGGGTGAGGCCATGTAATCTTCATTCTATATCAATTAACCAAGAATAATTTTATTTAGGGGAAATAATCAAAACGTTTAGTTTCCAGTGGTCATATTGACCAATGGTCATATAAAAGTCAAAAACCCAACGATCTCATTTTAAATATACTCATGTTATCAAATGAAACATTTTTGTTGAGTATGAAACAAATAACACACAAAATTAGGAAACAATATTTATTCAAAATTTCAGGTTGTTACAATCTCCCCCTTAAGAAATTGCGTCCACAAAATTCTTTAAAATTGCGTTTTGAAATTTCATTGAAAGTCCCAAATCAGAAAAGGATTTAGTAAAACTATTACTTTCAAAGAAGGAAAGGGAAGTACAATGGTCACCTGAGTTAACCCACACTAGGATTCCATGTAGGAAAACATGGACATGGAGAAGAAAACAATGGGTCAAGTTCTGAGGGAGAGTGATAGAAAAAATGATTAGGAGAAAGTTAACCATAAGAAAATCCCAAACTTATGATGTGTGTAAATGGTCATTGATTACCTAGTAGGAAACGTAAACCAACAACGTTTTTTTTACATTCCTTTTCATAATTTTGAGGAATTCATTTATTACATAGAACAGAAACATAAGAAAATATACCTACCTTAAAGTATAATTTCATCCTTTAATAAGTCTCTACCAAAACTAATCTTTTCTCCAAATGATGATAATTCAAAAACACTTGGTCTCCTCAAAAGCAGAAGAATCATCTTCTAGAAAATCACGTAATCAAAAAAAGATTAACTATCAATTTCTTTTATCTTTAAACATTATCCCAAAAACAGAAAGGGTAAGATAAAACAACTCTTCAAAAAGAAAGAATCCCATAGGAAAGGAAACTACTTTTAATTATTAAAAGTTCCATGGTACAACCCAGAGTTCATCATAGACAATTTCGTAAATAACTATCCTTAAAATTCCTCAAAATAACCCAAACTAAGATTGAAACCCAAATACTTGATAACATAGTCTTCCAAAATAAACTTCATCATTCATCTCCAAACAACATAAACCACTCCTAACATCTTATAACAAAAGTAACTAACCTAAAAATATTTTCCCCAAGATAGGTTAATCATTTCCATAAGTAACATTTATTACCATAAGTTCACCTTAAATTCATCGATTCTTCAAAATATAAGTCAACCATTCTCCTCAATGAAAATATCATAGTAATCTATTTACCTCAATCATATAGGGTCCCCAAAATAGTGAACGTCTTCAAAAATAATAATCATCTTTTAATCCCCTAATCATCTCTGTCATATTAATACGGAAATCGTCATATTTCCTATCTCATTGGTTGCTAGGACATGTTCTTCCATTTCCTTCCATTAACTACGAAAATAAAGTACAATTAGGGGCTTAAATACTTAGCCAATAATCATGAAAAGGAACTTAAATCATATAAGGATAACTTGTAGAAGAAAAGTATACCCTAACTTGTGATCCTCTAGGTTTCAAACTAGGTTATCCATGGTCATATATCTTTATGAGAATCTTTATTTTATTTTATCTTTGTTCCTTTAATAATGGTTCATACTAAGCTTATGAATTTACCAAAGCATATCCCCCAGGAGTGTCGTAACCAAGAGTGCTGCATGGCCCGTTATCGTGTACTAGTTCCCCTTCCATTCTAGATCAAATTGGTGTTTTTGGGTTTTACCCCTATGTACATCTGTGCCAAATCCACCTCTACCTGCTCGTATCTAGACAGGGATGTATTTGCTTGGAAACCCCTTTCTCAATACTCACCAAAATACCAGGAAGATTTTCTATATATAATCTTTTCTATAGGCTTCTTCCTAAAGTTTTCATATCATAATTTCCACAAATAACTATACCATCCCTAGATACCAACTATAGAATCCCACCTTTTTTCACATAAATTGTCATTACATTATACAAAACTGAGGATCTTTAAGGTTTAGTGTCTTAGAAACCAGGAACTTAATACATGAAACAAAAAAAGATTCTTCTTAAACACTTGAAAGGATTATCCTTATGTTAATCTGAGGCTCATTACTGCATCTCATAACCTGGGGGAATACATCAAAATAAAGGGTGAGCAGAAGGCCCAATAAGGGAAACAAGAGAAACATTTTACATGTGAACTTGAGATACTTCAATAAGGTCATGAAAAGATCTTTAAGGCATGAGAAAGAAATCATGAGATATATCATAATAAAAATAATATTTTTCATAACTTGAAGATGTGGCTAGAACATTTAACATATAAAATCATGAACATATCACCAAGGTCCATCCCCAAGGTTTCATTTTAAAATTACCAACGTTATTCACCAAGATATTGTGAAAATTGTAATCTCTAGTGGTTACATCATTACCCAATGCATTGGAGCGCTATCAGGGAACACCCTTAAATTTGACTTTATTGTCATGTGAGCCACATATATCATCATCAAAAATTTCATAAATAACCCATATAGCATAAAATAAATGGGTTTTATTTCATAATCATATTTTTTTAAAAACTTCTTTAAAGACATGATCTTTACGTCACTTTAAACCCACGAATGGGGAGAGCGGGTATCATGTATGTAAATCCCAGAATTTAAAATATAAATTTCGATATATATGTGAATAACCTTATAGAAATAATATATTTTAGTATTCACTTTATAACATAAAATAATTTTGAGAAAAGAGAGAGGCATTTTGAGACGAAAATTATGCAGCATAACGGCTAAGTATCGGGGTTTTAGAAAACATTGAAAAGAGAGGGGGCATAGGTAAAACATTCATAAATGACCCATAAAACAGTATAGGGATAGAATATGAAGGATATATGAACATGGTAATGATATTTGAAATATTTAACATATGAAATGATGAACATTAAGGGAAGACAAAAATAAGATTTCTCTTATGAAAATTCGGCAGCCTAACGGCGTCACTTAAACATCAAAAAAGAATTGACGAGATCAAATAGGGTATCTCATCATATGAACACAAGAGTTTGTATTATAAATATAGAGATCATACCCCAACATAATAAAAAGGAACTTGAATGACTTGACATGAAAGTAGAACTTCAAAACGAGAAGGGTGAAAGAACCACTTAAAAATTCGGCAGCCTAACGGCGTCACTTAAAACGTCAAAATACTGAATTAAAGAGATAAAATTGGGTCTCTCCTCATATGATCATTAAAGATAAGTATGATAGATATAGAGATCATAACCCAACATAATAAAAAGAAACTTGAAAGACTTGACAAGAAATTAGAACTTGAAAATGATAAGGGTGAAAGAAACCGTTACAAAAATTTCGGCAGCCTAACGACGCCACTTAAACTTTCATAAAATGAAATGATGAGAGTAAGAGGGGTTATCAAATCACATGAACATAAAACTTTCAGTAATATGAATATATAAGAAAATACTCCAACATAAGAACATGGAGTATAAAATAAATGACATAAAAGAGATTACTTGAAAAGAAAGAGAGAGGTCGGATCCCTTACCTTAAAATGTAACTCTTAAAACTCAAAGGTTTGGACCTTGAGGGCTTGGGGGCACCTTGGGAGGACTACTTGGGAGGTAAAGAGACCATAACTTCGTTGAGAATTATTTTGGAGTCCAAAGGATGTGAGCATGGCTTGGTATTTATAGTGAAAGTGAGGGGACAAGGCATTAATGGCCAAGGGACACCTCATAAGTGGGTTTCTCAAAACCATGTGCTCTCTCAAGATATTTCCCATGAAGTTAGGCCACATGGGGCCCCAATAAAAAAATTCATCACCTTTGGTCGTCCAACACTTAAAATATCTCATGACATCATCATGACACAGTTATGATGTCATTAAACATACCGAAACCCTAAAACTGCATTTTTACTATTCACTGAAAATTCAACTTTCTCAGAAAATTTCACCTTAACCCAAAATCATTGCTCTGATTTCAAAAATGAACTCTATTTTATAAAAATATTTTTCTAAATATTTTTAATTTATTTTTTAAATAAATTCACTATTCACCGAAAATTCATTTTTTCAGAAAAATCCCCAAAAATTACCATAACATAATATCGACGCTCTGAGATCAAAAATGAAATCCATTTTATAAAATAAATTATAATTATTTTTAATTAAATTTCTAATTAAAAAACACTATTCACCCAAAAAAACTAATACTTGATTAATAATATATGAAACCGTTATTTGACCATTTTATTGAATCACATTACTTAATCAAGGTGCCTAGATTATATTAATACTTTATTTAGGTGATATTACTAATCCATTTGGTCACATTACTAATCCTAAGCATAAAATCACTATTCATATTTTACTGTTCATCAAAAATTATTTTGATCTTATTAGACTCTAAATTTCGTAATGAACATAATTGTAGAAGACCATTTTTGGAAAATCGTTACAAATTTTTAATTATTTAAGGTTTACATAAACATTTTTTTAAAATATCCTTTTTCTAAAATTCATCAAAAATATACATACTATATTTATCCGGTCATTTGAAAATTCTTAAACTTCATCATAAGAAGAAATCGAAATTTTTATTTAAAACAAAGGATAACACAAGGAAGTTACGGTCTCCTTACATAGCCCCTTATCACACCAGCATAGGACCTAAGTGTAAGGTGTGCTAAGGTGAGAGAATCTAAGGGCGGCTCAGCCAACATCGCACGAGTAGTAATTTCTATTAGTTTGAACTTCTCATGAAGGTGATCCCATTCTAGCTTCACACGATGAAGTTCAGCTTGGGTTTGGTCCAGAGCAAAGCCCAGTGGTGCTACCTTCTTCCCAAGTTCTGTTAGATGGTATTCGATTGGTCCCAGACTACTGGGTGAGGCCATATAATCTTCTTTCTATATCAATTAACCAAGATTAATTGTATTTAGGGACAATAATCAAAACTTTTAGTTACCAGCGGTCATATTGACCAATGGTCATATAACAGTCAAAAACCCAACGGTCTCATTTTAATTATACTCATGTTATCAAATGAAACATTTTTGTTGAGTATAAAAAAAAATAAAAAAAAAACACAAAATTAGGAAACAAGATTTATTCAAAATTCTGGGTCGTTACATTAATTAATATTAATAGGTCTACTGGAATTTAATATTTTTTCATAGGAAGTTATAGAAAATCAAAACTGTCTACTGGTACTCTTTTGAGTGATTATTATAGTTGTGATATTCTACTTTTGAGTTGTATCATCTAATATTATGATAGTGATTATGAGGTATATATCATTGTGTCATGAGGGTATATTGGTCTTCATATATTGGTTTTTTAGTCCTAGATTGAGTGGGGTAGTATCATTTATGTCTTCATGGTCTGTATTTATTTATCACTATAATGAAATGAATGTATGAAAATATTTCATGAGAAATCATTGATTTTGTTTTTAGGTGGATTTAGTGATTCTCACTACAAATTTGCACATAAATTCACTTTACTTTTAAAATTTAGTGGAGTATGGAATGAAAGGGAACATTACTATGTTTTTGGGATCACCCCTCTTTGTTTATATGAGATGTGTTTTGATGTGCATGAATATAAATTATATTTCATTATAGGTTTAGGTATCATAATAAACCTATAATTACAGCTTATGGTGATTAGTTTTTGGAACGTGAAGGATTTTATTGGATCTTAGTGACTATGTTGGGTTGGAGAACAATGTGTTTTCATTCATTAATGTACTATATTTTCATTATATAAGGGTATATATTGTTTATTTATTCTCTTGAATTCTCTTATATGTATCTTTATTATTGTGATAGATATATGTTCCTAATATAGAATATTTTCATTGCTATACTAGATTGTGGGATGCCAATTAAGGCTCTAAATTATGTTTCAATTGGTTATGGTTTTTTTCAATTTTTAAATAGTTCATATTGAATTGTTGGAAAATTTTGGTATGATTATTATAGGTTTTTTGAGTTTATGGTCTTATGGGGAAATTTTAATCCCTTTTTCCTAATTGGAAACCAGTACTGTACATATATCCACATATAAAGTCCTCCAATGCTCCAAATCAGGCACCATTTGAGTAGTCTAGACTTCGATATTGAAAAATAGTATCAAATTTTGTGTTTAGTATATGGAAAATTGAGTTTAAGGTAGAGATACAATGTTAGGACTTCAGAGCTAGACTATGTGAATTTCTAGCCAACATGGATTAAATTAAAACCTTTGTTTTCTAGGTAATATCCCAAGTCAGGAGTGGTAAATCTATGTATGAGTAAGTATTTGATTAAGAATTTTAAGAATATAATGTGTAGGATATGGGATGTATTATAAGGCTCAATTGTGAACTTGTTTTTACATTATTCATTTATCAACATAGTTACATGCTTTTGGAACTGCACATACTCATAAGGGTGGTCTTTATTGATATACAATATCAATATTGAATAATGTTAATATAATGATACTAATATTATATTTGATGTTTTATCAAACAGATTATTAGTGGTTCTTAAAATATTATGGATTAAAGGGATTATTTGAGAAATTGATTTCCTATTAAGTATGATTATTTTTTCACCATAGGTAATTGGTTTTAGTATTTTCTTGAAAAGAGTATTTAGAAAAGAAAACTTGTGTGGTGTAATAAATCATGTGTAAAAGTATTATATAATCTAGTTCCACATTAAAAGGTAGTGAGACCAATGGTAATGGAATTTCAGGTGATTTTTAGGGAAGAACTAGTTTTGGAATTTAGTTGTTTGAAACTACTAAATGTATGTAAAATATATTTATGAGTGGGTTTTATTAGAAAGGCCAGTTTTGTCATATTTTTTTTGCTTTTTATAAAAAAAAAAATTTGATTCCGAAGGGGTATTTGAAAATATGGTAGTGCTTTGAGTGTGTGAAAAATGATTTTCCTGATTTCAAAATAAGAAACCAAATCATATCTAACAAGGGTGGTTTTTTAAAGTGACTCAAATGAGATTAGACTTTGTGGTTTGATTTATATGTTTTAAATGTTTTTTTGTGATTAATGAGAGATACTTATGTTATTAAGTTACTGGTATTGAGTATTTGTAGTGTGGATCAAATATCTAGTTATGAAAATTAATGGGTTTTTAAATTATACCACTTTGGGTGAATTTTTAGTGAATCCAATAATGGTGGAACTATTAATGGATTTTAGGATTCTATAGTGATTCCTTATAATTGATATAATTTTAGGGTAAATAATGTACCATTCTTCTATGAAGTGGAATTGGAGGGTGTGTTTTTTCACTATATTAAGTGGTGGGTATGAGTTGGGTTCTGGAATGATTATGATTTGGTATTGAGAGTGTCTATTTATGGTGTGGAGTAAAATGGTACTCATTATGGGATGAGTATTGTTAAAATTTATTGGGAGTTTTGGTAATGAGAGTGTGTATTTATGGAGTGGAGTATAATGTTCCTCGATTCATTTACAGCCTTCAGGCCACCCAGAACATTAGGCCCATAAGGCCTTCAAGACACCTCAAGGCCGTAGGGCCACCTTAAGTGTAGATACAAACCAAAAAAACTACAAGGAACAAGCTCGAGAAGGAGGATGACCAAGGAGCTTTCACTATAATAGAAGCTAAAAAGATTGAAAGAATGAGAGGGTATGGCACCTACCATCGGGACAATAATGTGCATGCATGGGAAATCCTAGCTGAACAACCATGCTAAGGTGGAGAGATTATTTCAAGATGATGATGTTGGGGAGGAACAATTCCATGTAATTAATATGGGTTGTATGTAATATTTGAAGCCTACTAGAAATGAATTACCCTAAGGCCTATGAGCCATGTAAAACTTATGCCTAAGGGCCTTGTAAGGGTTCCACCTCACCCCTTGAAAGGTGGATTATCAAAATTCAATAAATAATGAAGGACTTCGGGCCATTGGATTTAATGAAATTAGAGGAAGTTAAAAAATCAATTTATTTAGATATTGAGATTTATTATTTTTTGAGAATTAGATGAATAAAAGGGTATATTCTAGTGTCTATTATGAGTTTAAATAAAGTTATTAGCATTTTGTGTCTAGAAAAACAATAAATTAGAGAGAATTCATTATGAAATGGGAGAATTATGTTTAATTAGTCACAAAATAATCTCACTAGAGCATATGTGTGAGTGTTATATAGTTCATCTGGCCATCCAATGGCTATGACACCAACCACTTGGAGATTAATGGTGATCACTAAGGACCTGATGGACCAGTAGAATACCGCTGAGGTCCACCAGAGTTTGATTTGTTCACCCTGACTCCTAATTAATATGTGATAATTTTATGGGTTTTAGTTTTTCATATTTGTTATGGTTTATGAAACCCTAACATTCTATTTAGAAGTGGAATATCCTATACTTCTCCTCTATCACTGCCCTGCTTACAATTTGATTTAAGGTGGATCAAGAGGAGTGGGTTTGAAATATTAAGGGAAATACTTTGCTTCCATCTTCCCTAATTCAAGTAATATTTTTAATTTATCTATGATGATTATTTTAGGGATTAATATTTTAATTCCATTAGTGAATGTTTGAATCAGATCATATTGATGGTAACTTCATAGGTGGTGGATAGATGAGTATCAAGTATGGTGAAAAAAAACTATTACTCATAAATTCACTAGTGGTATAATTTTGAAGATATTTAAATTTGGTTTCATCAATTTTTAATAAAATTGGTTAATAATTTGGGTTGTAATAATTTTTAATTTTACATGTAATAGTCCCATATGCATGTCATGAGTCATCTATATCATTCTCCATGTGGTTTTGGAATTGTAACACTGTATTGTGAGTATTCTATTATTTATGGTGGTTATGGGAATATAATATATATTTTATGATGACTTATTAATTTTTTATTCTCAACGAGATGGGTGATTGTGGATTTAAGGGTTCAGATATGATTATACACCTGTAATTGGACATCAATAATTGTAGGTGGACTTTACCCATGTAATAAGGTGATTATTTCCTTATGATATACTTCATTCGTATTTTATTATATTTAAATTATTAATATTTTTATCCTTATCATGATTGTGTAATAATAAATAATTTTATAAATGGGATGGATTAACATTTTCCAAATAGTCACCATAGGAACACATATCTTTTTAGATGGTCCATTTGGTGGTGCCTTGAAAAAAGAGTATCAATATCCTATGTTATTTCTTATATGGTGTTTAAGTTAACACATTATTTTGTTTTAAAAAATAGTTAAATCCTTTTTTAAATAATATTTCAAGGGTAATGATTTTGAAATATAATTTCAAAAGACATTTTGTGTGCTTTAAATGATTTATTTTAAATGGGATTTAAAAAATGGATTTTCAGTGGTTGTTGGCTAAGAGAATGTATTATTAAATAAAACATATTTAGTTCTTTAAATGTCTAATAAAATATGTAATGACCAAAAGTTATATATATATAAATCCCCATCTTATAATTGTATAAAAGCATGCAGAACACAATACATTCTTTATAAATGATGAAATAATGAAATAAGAACCTTCTATAGAAGGTAAGGAACCTATAAAAATATAATAGTAACTTGAAATTTGGAATAGTAATGTGACCCTTATGAATATTAAACCGACCAATTGAGAAGTAACCTCCCCAATGAATGTATAAATAAAATTTATCTATATTCTATGTGACAATATGATATAATTATATCAGAGTATAAGTAAATAAATATTTTATAAATCATTAATTAAGTGTTGGTATTTCTCTATGTCATAAATATTTAATTTAAATTTTATGAATAATTTAATAATTGAAAATAAAATTTATTTTAATAAAATTTATTCATAAATATGTATTTTTTATTTCTTATAATTATAAGACAATTTTAGGAGACCTCAGTCAATTTTTAAAAGTGATATGAGGTCAGTTATAATCTTAAAACATGTATTTTTCCTGTAAATTATGATTTTAATTAAAAATTAAATTCCACATATTTAGGAAATTATTTTCAAAAAATGGAGTTACTTTTTTGATTATACACATAGAAAAATGGTTAGGGACTTTTGTTGGATTTTTTGGAAATAATTTAATTTTTTGTAAATAATATAATACGATAATTTATGGTAGATATACATTATAAGTTATATACACTATTGATTGATACATGAATAATGTAAGACAAAATTGTTTTAAATCACATGATACAATTACTATTTTTAATCTCAATAATAAACAATATTTCTTTTCTTCAGCAAAATAATAAACTAATGAGTTAAATAATGAGCAAACACTCCCTCCTCCACTATAAATACCACTCATCCCCAGTTTTTCTTTACACTTTTTCAAGCCTTGATATTTTCTTGTATTTTTCCTCATACTCTTCCAAAACCTATACCTCACATATAGGATCATTGTTTCTTAAAAAAGACAAAAAATAATCCATTTAGTAGGTTCTCAAGAAGCAGGAATCAAGAGGTAAAACCTTCTTCTCTTTTCATTAAACTTTTTTTTCATGTTCCTTTATTTTCTAATGTTATCTTCAATTTCCCTTTCCCAAGTGGCATGAAAACTATAGTATCTCATATATACTGTAATTTCATCTTTTTAATGTAATAATTCATCACCAAATCTCTTCCCCTATCTCTTTTATCTGAAGAATGAAAGAATCACACTTGAGGTGCTGATCTACAACCTTTTAAACAACCTGGTTTAATATTTCAATTTCACCTTCATGGATGGTCATGAAACCATTTATATGGTTGAACCAAATTATTTTATATCTATTATATATTATTTAATGTTCTGGAATCATTTTTAATATATTATATTCATTTATAAAACAAAATTAGTTTGTTGTTATAAAAAACTAAATTAATCTAAACGATTATCATTAATAATTTATCTATTCAATCATCATAAATCCTAGAAAAAATTGTATTTTAATTTTATATAAGTTAATTAATAACTTATAAGTTCATTTTTGGTAAACAATCCTCATTCTACTTGTTTTTTTATATACGTATACAATTAAACCGATCATGAAATCCAAGGAAACTCGGGCTTCTGGGTGTTGAGATTGAATTTCATAACCCACTAAATGGGACATGAATTAACTTAATGAAATTATAAAAAATAAAATACATTTATAAATGTTTCTGCACTTATTAATTATTTAATCTAATTTAGTTATTATGTAAATTGATATCATGTGTAGAATTGTTTCAGACTTATGGTAAGAGATTCTACCTGATCCTCCTTTATTCCTTCATGTTACTCTTTATCTATTTTTACCCAAATGAAATTATCTTTTATTTTTATTTACATAATATAAATTATGTCTATATGTTAAAAAATTTATCAAGATCCATTCATAATTAATTTTAGTGATATACATGTTTTTAAAAGGTTCCTTAATTAATTCTTCACGATAAGGAATCCCGATTAAAGGGAACATCACAAATTTTTAACAAATATCAAGTTTGCTCCATAATCTGTTTTAATCCACCATTAATTTTTTAAATAACTCATTTTATTAAGAGAAAATACATTCATTAAATTCATGTTTTATAAAAACTATTACAACTTTTCCATTTTAAACAATCTTGAATGTTTTTCCTTAAGCCGTAATAAAATGTTTTATTTCTAAGGTTTCTTAAACACTCATTTCACTTCAGTTTAAACTCACTTGACCTGATCTATGACTGTGTTAACTTATGACTGTCCATATATTAATTAAATCTACCCATTCTTGGTAACCATTATGATATTCCCATTTGATATTCCTTTTGACAAAATTATGATACCCAATTATTTCCATGGGAAACCCTTATGTTTTTGTTTGATTTCTTATGTATGATTCTTTATGTGGAAATCATAGTCATGAAAAAGTTATGATGGGTGTTACTAGATAGTTCTCCAATGAATTGGTTAATTTTTAGTATCAGAAGATGTTATACGCAACTTTCTTAGTGGTTATCGTTGACTCATGCTTTTTTATCTGAAATGATCATTGGCTCATGCTCCTCTATGTGCAACAAGCCTTGATTCGTGCTCCTCTACGTGCTAAGAGCCTTAAAACATACTAAAGTAATTTTTTATTTTGATGAACATGATTATAAAATCATGGTTATATTATCACATGTTCTATATGTCATGATTTTATATTTTTAATCATTTTCTATGCCTTTTTATATCATCATGTTATGCTTTATAACACAAGTGATAAGATTTATTTTAATGTTTATTTCCTTATTTGAAATTTTACCTCATTCATATATTCATGTTAACCCTAGTTTATCATATTAATATGTAAGGGCTCAAAGTATGTTATGATCCTATAATCGTTGATAAATAATGAAATATTTGATTTAGTCCCACGTTTTCTTTCTTATGTTCCTAGTCTTCTAATAAACAAGACTTTACAATCCTTGCCATGTAATTTGGTGTTTAATTATGAATAAAATCAAGTAATGATATTTGTAAAAGTCTAGGGTCACTATAAAATAGATATTTTAAAAATATTTTAATGAAAATGGATATATGATTGATAATTGGTTTGGTACGGATGACCTTGTGGGGATGATGCATAGTTACTAATGCTCACATTTTATTCAAGGATATAAAATAAATTCTGAGTATATATTTCTCATATTAAATTCCAAACAAAATACCAAAATGGAGTTGATATAGCACTATAGGAAAGACAACATGCACTTCCTACTTCATGTTTTCACACTCAACCTACTTGATGCATCTTCTTATGCCTTATTTTGATAGAGTTCATGTGCTCAAACTTAAACTAATGTGTGAAACATTATCAATGAAATAAACTATTACACACCCTCCAAATTAGATTTCCACATTCCATTTGAAAATATAGGGTACCCAGAATAGTTTCTCCATAAGGTTGAGCATCGTATGGTTCTATGAATATAAAAGGACCCCTACCCCTCAACATTGACAGATAAGGATACCTCAATAGAAAGAGTGCATGAAGACTTAATTTGAGTTTACTAAAAATATATATATGAAAATAGGTTAATATTAGATAAAAACTATTATAATGTGATTTAAAACAATATTCCTTTAGTATTTAATGGTTTTTACACATATAAACCTCATGAGAGACCACTTTACCCATGTTTATTGTATTTAAAAGGGTAAATGACCACCATAAGAAATATTTTATTGAAAGAAGTTTAAATTCCATGTAACCCAAATCCCATAATTATAGGATGTCTTTTACAATCAACCAAGGATTAAACTGGGTAGAACACTCACCCAAGAATATTACCTTTGAGAACCACCCCTGTTTTTTGCTAGTTTCTTCTTTAATCCAAGTATAATAATCCAAATAGACCATGTGTGGATTTATATGTCTTATATTAGGAATTTTATGATACAAATATTACAATATGGGTTGGAAATGAGTGGATAGAGGAGTGATATAATAAAATTATAAATTGGAATGGAAAATAATGTTATTGATACTAATGAAGAACTTCATGAAAATATATTATAATGATGAAAACTTAATATATAATGGTTAAGTAGAAAGTCTTAAAGTTATTCAAGGAAAATATTTGATGAAAGAAGGGTCACAATATATAAAAGTTTAAAATAATTATATAATGTTCTGAGATGGTTTTGAGTGATTTAGAAGGCATTAGAAAATTTTTATGTGGTTTGATAAATATTTGATGGAAGTATAGAAATTATATACTAGATATGAAATTTTCTTATGTTTGGATAATGTAATTTTTTTATTTATCATTATACCATTAGTGAAAACTATAATATTTATACAACTTTTAAATACATTGAATATATATCACATTATTTTTGAGTTTTTAGAAATTGAAAAGGGTATTAGACTAATGAGATGGGTAGTACACTATGCGTCTAAGACTTTTGGATGGTTCCATAAGACTTTTTGCACATATAATAATTGAAGGAATATGTGTAACAATTTTTGTGTAATAATTTATAGGGAACATAAAACATTTATTTTCCAATATAATATTCTCTCATGGGATCATTATAATTTAAAAATATTCATAAAACATTATGGAATTATCTTAAGAATCTACATTAGTTTACAATAATTTTGTTGAGAATATAATAATCTGGTGAAAATCATATTACAATAAGGTATTTATAAAGACAAGATGTGTTTATAACATATCTCAATGTATAAAAATACTAAGAATATAAAATTGAGTGCTCTATAGGAAACTGAATTAGAAGATGTTCCACCAATCATTTTAGATTTAAAACATCATAATTAATCAAAAATAAATGTGATTCGTGCTGAGAAACAATTTGAGAATAAATCCATAACCTATGAAACAATTATATGCTTCAATTAATGAGTTCAACCCAAAATGGAAAATATATTCAAAATATATTAAATATACAAGTTTCATGATGATTTTTTGTATATGGAAACATCTTGAGTCTTTTAGAGTTTTAAAATGAAAGATTGATTCAGAATTTAAAGTAGAATTGATATTTGAAGATATATATTTTTATTTTAATGAGAATATAAACTATTTTTGATATTTTAATAGTTTCAAAATTCAATATGGAATAAAATAGTCATGTGTTATACAATGATTATGAAAATAATATATAGGATAAAGAATGAGTGAGAGAAAAACTCTTTGATGCTATAATATTATGAAGAAAATATGTCTCGTCAAAGAAGGTGAACCCAATATTGGACCTGAAAGAAGAAGAAATATTGGTATATATGATTAAGAAGAAATAAAATATGAAATAATCTAACTATATTGTTTTATGGTATAAGGTTATCAAACAAGGTCTACTAAAGCAGACTGATAAAAAGATCATACTCGATATGTTTCACACTAAGAATAATAAGTAGTTGATGTATTACGCAAAGGTTAATTAAATGCTTCATCAATCAAATATATGAGGTAGTCAATCTAGTTGTGAGTACTGAGATATGTGAGAAATTATGGAAGTTGTTGGAATAATGAAAAATGTGAAACAATATAAAATCCCTTTAGTCAGATACTGGATAACCTAATTGGATGTTATGTAAGAATTTTGGGAGGCTATATCAAGAAACTAATCACAATAATAGTGTAAGATCCCATGGTTGGTGTAGAGACCCGATGCTTGATGTACATGGACATTAAATTAATTTTTCTGAATACTTAATACATAACAAAAAACAACAATCAAGGATCTTAATTGTTTACTGTATTTGGAAACTCGGAACAAAATCTTCTAATCGTTGTGAAAGATCTTCAAAATCTCCCATAAAGATCTTCCCCTTTGGTTTTCTTACCTAAAATTTTTCTTTATATCCAGGGGAAAAGAAAACATATAAAGGGTGATCTCAAATGCTCAATAAGGGTAAACCTAGGGAACCTAAAACAAGCCATAAATATTTGAATGCAAAAACATGAACATAAAATCTAAACATAAAAATATTTAGCAAAGACATAATTCTTGGAAGTACGTAAGGAATATATCATAATGGAAATCAATCCTGATAAAATATCTTGGGAATGAAACATGTAATTGTGGAAACCCATTAAACACTTGATATGATTTCTATAGTAGCCAAGGCATTGCTGCCAAGATCATCTTAGTGGAAAAGTACCTTTCTGAATCGAGTTCACACCGTGTTCCAGTCCTTTATCACGGAACCGGATTAACTTACCATTCTAGCCATGTCTATCTCATGAGATATAAATCTTTACCTAATGCAATGTAGGGAGATATAGGTCCCAACCATCTCATAATGAAACCATTATTATGTGTGCTACAAAATCATTAATCATATATCATAGCATAACCCATGTAATAAAAATGGGATTCTTAAACATCATGCCATCATAAAAAAATCCATGTAAGATAAAAGGACATCATAAAATTAATTAGATCATAAAAAAATAAAATAAATTTAAAAATATGGATAGAAACAGAACCCTATATTATATCAGATGGAAAATAATTTTGATAAAACACTTGAACAACATTCTTGAGGAGAACATCCTTTATACTTCAAAAAATACATCTTACATTCTTAACATGTCATAAAATTTTAATCTAAAAAAAGTTAATTAAAAATAAACTTGAAAACTTATAAAGGAAGATTCATTGAAATAGTGTTCTTTGAAATCATAAAAATCCATTCATGCTGTATTAGATAAAAAAACATTCTCCTCGTACTTTTGTCAGAAAAGTCAAAAAGTACCTCGTATTCCAAACAAAAGAAAGATTCATTAAATACCATGTAGTAAAAGTCAAAATGGGTAAAAAGGAAATTAAACATACATGAAACCATTTTTAGAAAACGTGGACATGAATGATAAATATAAACCCAATAAATACTTACGAATAAACAATCTCGGATAAAAACAAATTGGAAAGGTTATCCCTTACCTTAGGTCTGATATGATTCGTATGTATCTTAACCTCCTGTATAATGATTTAAATAATGTCATTGACTTATTACATAATCATATTCATTGTTATGATATCATTTATGGTTCACTTATGACTTTATATTACCCGTTCTTTTCTAAATTTCATGTTAAAGCAGCGTTTTTGGTAATATTGTTTTATTTATCGTACGTGTTTGGAATTGTTGTTAATGATTTTATTATTACTTAAATCATTATTTAATAACTTCCAGAATGTAAATAATTATTTATTTATCATATATATTCAGTATATATATATATAAGAGATAGATAAATGAAATGAAATGCACCGTTCATGGAGACAGTAGGTCGTACGTGATCATGAAAGCTGTTTTCTTTTCCTTATTGACTTGAATGTAAGTATGTAGGTGACATATATATAAATATACATAAATAAAATAGCTTTATCATGTCATATATTTCATTATTATTCATTATATATACTTTATAACCATTCTTGAGTGGTTATCATGGGGAATGAATCTCATCGTGTTGTGGAGACGGTAATCCGTACGTACAAACGAGCGATGATATCATTCCCATTATTAATGAATTGAATTGAAGTGGATGATATAATATCTCATAATCATTATGATTTTATAATAATCATATATAGTTACTCTTTACACCATTATACCCATCCAAGTAAGGCAGTGGTGGAAAAACTGATTACACCACGGCGTGGAGATAGTATTCTGTACGTATGCACGCGCGATGATTTTGTTTTTCTTAGGATAGATAGAAGGTGAAATGGGGTTGTTTAATATTTCTAATAACATATCTTTATTATTTAATACTGATGTTTTTTACTTTATAATGAAACAACTAAAGAAGAGGAAGTGCACGAAGAAAGAAACTTGAAAGAGTCGGTAGAAGAGATTACCTCTTCCTCGATGCACCTCCTTTAAACTTCTTCTTAGGGAACTAGAGTTGGTCTTTTGAGAAGACCAGAACCTCCAGAATGTTTCTATGGAAGTGTAGAAGAGAAATGGTTAGGGGTGGCAGATATTCAAGTCTCAAAAGGGTGTGAAGAGAAGAGGGAAGGGGTGCCCTTTTATAAGGGAGGAGAGGGGCCCCTTTGGAAAAACATAAAATATTATTTTATAATAAAGTCATATTCGGTTTTTAATAGCTCAAAAATTATTTATTTCTAAGATAATGTGGGGAAGGTTCGCAATCCTCTCAACCAATTGGTTTTAGAAAAGTTTAGGTTACTATTTTAAACTTATCATTTATATTTAACTATAAGTTAAATAATTTATCTTTTACCATGTCTTCTTGTTTTCTTACAAAATATTGTTAATAAACTCACTATAACATGCCAAAAGAACCCCACGTGGTTCATTATTAATATATATATCATTATATATGTCATTTGGCCGAAAATTAGATTTTTAGGAATAAAATAACAATTAATAATATAATATTTGTTTTAAAAACTATTTTATGTCAATTTTGACACTATTTGGTAGTTGATTTTTGTGAAAATCATAACAGCATGATTAGTTCAAAAACAGTTATTTAAATCAATAATAACATGTCATATTAACCTATAAAATTGTTTTAATTCATAAAAAGCCTCAAATTACATTTATTTGTGTATTTATAACATCAACTATGTTAATATTCCATTAATGAGGTAATTACTGTATCATCATTGTGTCATAAATAAATTAATTTATTTAATGTCTAAAAATTATAAATAAATTTTCATTATGTTGGATTTTTTTTATTTATAATGAATATTTATAGTCGAATTTATCTTATGTATAACCCTATATTAAAAATGTTTTAGTTATTAAACTTTGATCATAACTATTTTAACTCTTCTTTAAATAAAATAATAATAAATTTCCTAATCTAATCCAAGTGGACCTAAAGGGTAATATTTATTCCTAAGATTGTTTTTGGTCGAATTAAACTTATCCAATAGAATTAGGACATGTGTTATTGTAATAATAATATCATTTTTACCCTTAATTACCCTATTTACTTTTAACCGTGGTAAATAAAAGTAAAAAGATACTATTCACCAAAAATTATTTTTATCTTATTGAACCACATTTTAATCCTTGACATTAACCATTTCTCTCGGATTTTAGAAATTACACTCATAGAAGCGGTAAAATTATGTTTTATGTATGTTTGGAAAACGCTTCTAGGAGATAGGTAAAAGACGGTGAAAAGTTGAATTAAATTTTTATATATCTAAAATTATTATAAAATGACTCCAATGAATTACATTGAACTTATATTGGTATTATGTATCAATTTTGATATAAAATAAAATTAAAAAAATAAATAATTATTTAAATAAAAAGTCGGTTTCTAAATAGAAACCTAGTGTTTTCACTATTCATCAAAAAATTAAATGTTTATCAGAAAAATACCAAAAATTCACCCTTGGCTAATTTTGATATTCTGAATCCAAAAATGAAGTCCATTTTGAATGATAAAATTTATAAAATCTAAAAAAGTGGGTATTACTATTCATAACGGATAGTTTATATAATATTTTAATAACATATAGTTGTTTAGTGAAACTCGGTATTGCGTATGACACACACTATCGTGGAAGGTCACGATTGCGTGTAAAGCAAGCCAAGTCAAGGTTGCATGTAGTGCAAGATTAATTTGTGGTCGTGTATAATTGAATCCAAACATATTTCATTCATACATTGAATATATATATATATATATACACTCAATGTTGCATAGAATAACATCTATCAAACTAACATTAAGTTTTGTGTAACACGATCCAAGACTAGTGTTGTGTATTCTGAAAGCTAATACAATGTTGCATATAGTACAAGCTAATCTTGGTGTAGTGAATAATAGAGGACATCAAAGAAATTAAAAAGAATTTTTTTCATAAAATCTCAGGTTGTTACCTTCTACCTCCCTTAAAATGAATTTCTCCCTCGAAATTCGTTGGGGTTATAAATGGTTTACTACATGAAAGTTACATTCATAGAAACCCACATCGTAAAAAAGAATTCCAAAAAATAAGTTTAAAAAATAAAGTATGAAACCTAATGGTTACCCAAATTAACTAATTACTGGGTTTCCACATGGGAGAACATAGGTAAAAATATGGATATACACTACAACAGATTAGGCATATAGCAGCGTTTTTTTTCATTTAGCGGCAGTTATAACTGCTGCTAAATAGTGTCGCGGCGGTTTTCAGAAACCTCCGCCTAATACGGCGTCGGCAAACTTTTAACGGTGGTTATGTTTGTTTAGCGGCGGTTTTAGGGAAGCGTCGTAGCTGCCTCATTTCGCGGTGGTTTTAGCGTCGGTTATAACCGCCGTGAATAAATTCAAATCCACCACTGTAAAACCGCCGCTAAATCCAGAAGAACCGCCGTGATATGAGGCTACCACGGTGCTGCTATTTAGCGGCGGTTATAACCGCCGCTAAACGTATATTGTATTTTGACTTTAGTGGAAGTTTTAGACGTTTAGCGGTGGTTTAAACCGCTGCTGAATATCCAACTTTCATTTAGCGGCGGTTAAAACCACTGTTAAAAAGTTTCCCAGAAAAAAAATTCCTTATTCTGCTGCCCCCGAGCCTGAAAACCAAACCAAAAACACATACAACAGAATATAGAAAACTATAAAATACATATTCATTACCACCCCATCAAACTATAAGTTCACTTATTCCTCCCAATAAAGAATATATCAACCAATATCAGTTCAAGATCAGAATCATGTTTTAAAACTATCCATCACAATAGAAACTAGAAATCTCACTTTTAAAAATTCATTGGATTTTAGGTACCATTGTGACCATTTGAAATCTGTCATTTAAGGTCACATTCTCCATAATTATAAGGATATGCTACTATATGTTTTATGTGATGCTACCCACCATAGGAGTTTCCTAATCATCATTTAATGAAAATGGGATCTCATCCCAAGAAATATGCTTCATTCATAACAAAACACTAGTTACAGATGTGACCAACACATTCTTACCAAGTGCCTATTGAACAAAGAGTAAAACAAGCCACCAAAAAGATCAATATATTATAATTTACCTTATGGTAGACATGATTCTCTCTCAATATGTTCTCATGCACGTCATTAGTATCATATATATAAGAAAAATCTAAACTGATCAGTCGTGTTCTAAAATCGGATCCTTTGGTAACATCATCCCTAACACTAGGAATACTAAATTTTTATATAATAGCTAGTCTATCCACATTAAATATGACTGATGAATGTAGAATTATATTATATTTATTTAATGATTTCCACAAAACTCATATGGTTTACTACACTATTCCAACAACTCGATGGGTGTCACATGTATAAATGCGTACATCCTTCATATTTCACTTGAAAAATGACGCATCATCTGATGTTATCCATAGGTAAATTAGACCTATGAATCCTAGTATTTTGTGGTCCATACAAATGATTTATCCCCAATTTTTATTATTCCATATGACTTTTGACGCAGCTAAAGACCTCCTGATTCACCGGTAATTACAGAAGGAGAAGGGTCACATAACCAACTAGGCAGCTGATGATGCCCTAGGCATGTATACCCCACTAAAAAAGAGAATTATGTGAAAACCAAATCCCATATATGGGAAACATTACCGAATAATGACTCATCAACCTAGGGGTCTTGTTTCATCATAGATAGTCTGATATAGTAAAACCATGATATAAGCAACACCTTAGATATGAAATACCTTATAATCATTTATCATGTTTTTAATTCTGAGGGATCTACCTACTACAGGACAGCCCCTTATTAATAAGGTATAATACATTGAATCTATGAATAGGTCATTCTAAAATGGTCACTTGGATTACTGACCTAACCTTAAATATTACTATAAATTAGAATGTTCAATATAGACTGATGTGAATTTTTGTTTCCCATCCAATGCTACACCTAGGGAGAGAATTAAACTAGTCTTACATGAGGTTGAAAAATAAAAACATATTATTATGGTTTCATTTAATCCATTACATTAGTTCAAATTTGATTGTTTTATGGAAATTTCAAAGCATAAGTATTAAAAATTTTCATGTTTTAGTTAAAAAAAGAATACTTTAATTGGTACTTTATTTAGCTAACTCTATAAGGTATCATAGGAAAGTAATATCAAAATTCCTTTCAAGATTTTTTTATTTAGATGATATCCTTTTATAATTTATACAGTTTATCTTATAAATTCTTTTTACCCATCTAGTTTATACATAAATTTCTCACAATTGGGCTTTGTTAAATAAAATTTCTATCCGAATATAGAGAGGAATACCCCCTTTAGGTTTTAATTGGAATTTTAATTAACTGATATCCGTAAGCAATGGTTTGAATTTATTAAATCAAAAAAAATCCATGAAATTTTATTCTAATAATTCAATGTATATATTAATCATATTTTAATAAGATTAATTACCATTCCCATGTTATAATGGTATTTTCCTCTATAATTTTAAAATTTCATTCATGTAGCTGCACCCAGGTTTTTACCTTTTATTTTAGAATATAACAACTTTATATGTAATGGTTTGATTATATGGGTTTCTAATCCCAATTTATAAAGGCCCATCCTCTCCATTATTAAATTCAAAATATTTACTTGATAAAAAATTCTTAAGGGGGTGTGTGCCTACTATAGATAGTGAAATTTGGTTTATGATATATACCTTGAGATGAAATAAAATTAGTTCCCTATGGAGAGGAATGTTTTTAAAAACATTATTTTTCATTTGCATATTATCGATCTATAAATTTAGGAAAGTGATTCCGAGGATGAAACAAGAACTGTTCAGAAGGAGCGACTCATGTTTTCTCATGATCAAACCTATAGAGTTAGTGCTCAAAGATCAGTATAAGGTGACCCATATTGTGGGGACTGTACCATTGGCTATTTTAAGAAATGAACCTAGTATTCAAATGGTAGATTGGTTTGGTAATGTGATAAGAGAATCC
This sequence comes from Viscum album, assembly GCA_963277665.1. Classification (NCBI taxonomy): domain Eukaryota; kingdom Viridiplantae; phylum Streptophyta; class Magnoliopsida; order Santalales; family Viscaceae; genus Viscum; species Viscum album. Next base: position 1,340,511,732 of record OY728129.1, on the reverse strand, counting down.
TATCTTGGGGAATGTGATATTAGTTTTTGATAATGCGACCCTCACATTAATACAGAATAAGAGCATAGTAATGATCATTAGAAGGTCTTTTTTCATTCTAATTCCAGTTGATAAATTAAACTAGTTACTTCTGGATTCTTCAATAAAGGTCATATACAAATTTGGATATGCTATCAGGTGGAGTCTGAGTATGGGTGTTATGTTCGGGGTGGTTTCAATGTGACCATAATGTGGTTGAGTTGGTTATGTGTTGATGTATAGAGTACAACATCATAGTGTAAATTATAATGTATAATTTGACCTTGGAAAATCACTATAAGGTGGGTACATTATTCATTGATTGTTCTTGGATGATCAAGGGATTCCTTGGGAATCAAAGGCATTATGATCGCTTAGTTATTAGTGATTTATTAGTTGAATCCTAGAATTATCGAGAAAGATAACCTAGATGGGGTTCGACCGGTGTTTTAGGAAGTGAATGGATGTGGTTAATAGATAACCACACTGAGTTCATGATAAGGATCCTTAAAATATGTTGGGATGGAATATTTCGATAATGGGATGTGCCATGCCTTGGTATCATCCATTTTGAGCCATGATCTATGATAGGGAGAACTATATAATGAAAGATCAATTAGAAGTTGACATGGTCCTATCTTATGATGGATGGGTTCCTTGTAGGTCCCTCCCATGGTCTAAAAAATGGAATGGAAGGATGAAAACATTATTAAAATTGATTCCAGCGGATCTTCAATGACGAAAACTTCCTATATGAGCTTATCAAAGAGATCTTAAGATCTCTTAGATATTTAGTAGGAAAAATTGTTAGTGGTTGAATATGAATCTACATTTACTGAGCTGGTAAGTATATGTCAAATCATATGATTAATATAAGGCTTAAGGCATGAATATTTGTGATGAAGCTATGACTAATGATGTGATCATGGAACAGTATTCTGATTTGTCCCACCTATATATTTGTGTTTAGTATGATGTCTTTGAAAAATATAGATTTTACATGAACATGGAAGGGGATTTCTTTACTTCCTCGTTATTTTTGAGGGAATACATCATTTAGTAGTTATAAGATGAAGTATAAGCACCTCCATAGGAAATTGTTTGAGGTGTCATATTAGGATTCTAATGGAAGAGGATCACTATAGTGTATTCAGTATAGGGATCTGGGACACCCAAATTTATTTTTCCCAAATCCACCATGCACATTTCCATGATATGGGAATATTGGATATCCTAGGAAATATTGTGACTGGTTCACATGCCTATGAAATGGTGGTGCATCTGACTAAGTGAAGGAATCTAAATTGAAGAGAATTGTGTTGAGATTGAATGAGTTATGGTCTCATGGTTGATTAATAAGAAAACTTCCTATGTTGTATCCTTCATGCTTCAGCATACACACTGCCCACCCTGCCCAACCTGCAGCATACACACTTCCCAACCTACAGCATACAAACTGGCCAACCTGTAGCAGACACACTGCCCAACCTACAGCAAACACACTGCCCAAACTAGAGCATACACACTTCCCAACATGTATCCTTCATACTACATCATACACACTGCCCACGCTATATCCCCCCAGTATTCCCCACTCCACTGCAACATCCCACCACTCCACACTCCCCTGCAACATCCCCCACTCCAGTGCAGCATCCCCATCTCCCCACTCCACAACACTCCAATACCCACACATCCCACCTATAATCAAACATACACAACACTCCACTGCCCACACAAAATATCACACCTACAATAAAAAACACACAACAAGCTGTATCCTACCTAGACAATGTGTGTATTTTAATGAATAAATAGATACCCTATTCCTCCCTCTATTGAATTTAAGTCCAAGATCATTGAACTAGAGACTCAATAAAAGTAATATACCATGCATTCTAATTCTGTTGGTCATGCACAATGATGTACATAAGTGATACACACAAGTAGTGTGATATATATAGGCCATGCAATGTAAGCATGATAGGAGTTTATGATAGAATCAAAGGCCAAATAGTTTTTATTGGTAAATAAATGGAGTTAGAAGACCACCATGCTTTCTAATTCAGGACAACCAATGTGTACGGGGAAATAAAGAAGCCAATGATAAAGATTTTATCACCTCTCCAACCCAAAAATCACATTCTAGTAGAGGGAATAAGGGTCCCTATAGGAGAAACTATAGTTTAGAAAGAAAAACCCACATCTGGTTGCTTATTATTGTCCAGCAAGTGGTTTTTTTGATGAATACATACATAATTAAATACATACCTACAAGTAAATACATACAAAATTAAATACAAATAGAACACATACCTATAACTAGAGACTCCATACATACCTGCAACTAGAGACTCTATACATACATAATAAAAATAGAATATAATACATACCTGCAACTAGAGACTCCATTCTTGCAACTAGAATACATACAAAATGCATACCAGCAACTATAGAATACATACAGAATACATATGAATTAAATACATAACTAAATTCAGAATACAAACAAAATACATACCAGCAACTAGAGACTCCATACATACAGAACACATACATTACTACAACTAGAGAATCCATACATACAGAATACATACCTGCAGGTAAATACATACCTGAAACTAGAGACTCCATTACTCCCTCAATTCATAATACATATAGAATTAAATACATACCTGAATTCAGAAAACATACATAATTTAGAATTGAATTCATACATGCATTCAGAATTGAATACATACTTGCAAGTATTATAACAAATTATTCATACCTGTAAGTAAATAAATACATATTTCAGAATTGAATTCAAAATTCATAATTGAATACATACCTACATGTATAACACATAAGTCATACCTACAAGTAAATACATACAGAATTCATAATTGAATTCATAATTCAATACCTACAAGTATAACACATAATTCAGAAGTTAATTAAATACATACATAATTGAATTTAGAATTAAATTCATAATTCATAAGGCAATTACCCTATGCAATACAAAATTCATAATTAAATTCTGAATTGAATACATACAGAATTGAATTATTAATTATGAATACAAAACACACAAAATTTATATGGAAGGAATTACCCTTTTATAGAACAAGATCGGGTGATAAGATGATAAATCCCAAAGAAAATCCATACACTAAAGATAGAAATAATGCCAAAATTCATTCCCACATGCTTGTCTAAAATACATAATTATGTATGGGGTATAAGAAGCTTGGGATATCATGAAGTTCATGCCCTTAAACTCTAACTTGATTATTCGGTCAACAGTTCCTTTTATAGTAGGCTAATCAAACAATTTATTTCTAAATGATGTATATCACACTCGAGAAATCAAGACATAAAAAGAAACATCAGAAATCAATAAAATGCATAAAAGGAGAATGAGAAATCAAGGAAATTTTAGGACATGAAAATGTGTGGTGGCAACTATGTGCCACAAATGTTACATATACAAACCAACTGTTTTCATATTAAAAATCAACAATACAACTACTCAGGTTCTGATGATGCATCATCACCCTCTCCAACTTCATCTCCACTTTGTCGTGTCACCTGTAAGAACATTATATTGAAAATTAAATACGATTGGATATTTATATTAAAACTTTAAACCAATGAAAGTTAGGAAACTAAATGATTTTGATTTTTTGTGATTTACCTGTATACCACCAGTCGGTGCACTACCACCAGGGGCATATCTCCTCTGCTGCTGACATATTTCAATCAACTCTTTCTACAATGCAGATATCTGATCCCCCTGCTGGTGAACTGTGCTTTTTAAAGAAAAAATCTCTCTCTTATCATCTCCGGGTATGGGCTGACTAAAGTCAAGAGTATATGCAGCTGCTATCCCCAATGGCCTGCTAAAAATCTCAGATGGTACGGGTCCCAAACCCATCCCGCGCACTCTCCCAGCATGCTCCTTCCCAAGGACCTGAGCAAATGGGTCATTCTGGGAGACTGAGTATGACTGCACAGGATTGGCATCCCATAGGTCTTTAATTTTTACCTATAAATCAAATATCAAAATATATTAACATAGTAAAAACTGATAATAAGTTATTATGATAAAAAATTGACTTCATACCCCAACTTATTTAGAAGGCTTGTTAACAAAACTTCCATCTGATTTCTTATGAACATCCAACCACAGTTCAGTCCTGGATGCTTCATGCCCTAAACTCTGTGACTGCATTAAACAAAGATAAATCAACAATTAAATATATTAAACAGATAATATTGTATTATAAATATTTAAACTAATTAAAATATTACCAATGTCGTTCAACTTCTAGAAAAACTTTTTGAGCCCGCAGTGTGCGAGATGACTTGCTTTGCCCGGTTTGATGCATTTTGTCTTGAAAGATCCTGAAATAAATAAAAGGCAATTGAATACTGATGTATTGAATTTCATGTCCTTTTCATATATATGTATAAATGTAAAATGAGGATCATATAATAATATATATTTCAATACCATCCGCTTCTGATCATGATGTCTGTCAACAAACACTTTCCACTGCTCTTTTGGTACCCCTCTGGGTAGCTTCTCATACATTTTCTACGTGGTCAACGAAGTATCGTTGACATCGCACCATAATCTCCATTTGTAATCTTTCCACTTCTTACCTAGATTTTTCAACGTCCACTTATGTGCTATCACATCAGCAACGGTAAAGTGGAAGAATATCTGTATACAGAAATTCATTTAGAACATATTAGTAACATGACATTCAATTGAACCATAATGTAATAAATTTACCTTTATTTGAGAATCAAACACTTCATTTTTCCAACTTGAAGGCATATGTCTCTAATTGTCATATGAAATGGGAATGGAAATGGGCTCCGCTGCCAGCTGTCCTAGAATCTGGCCAAGTAACCCCGCGACATCATCCGTAGGGACCCCGTAAGAATCAAATGGCACAAAAATCTTCTCGCCATTCAGATTCCAAATATCTAAACTTTTTATATTTTTCATCACGGTTGAATTTTTGTCATCTTCAATGAGTAAACAATTAGTATAAACAAAATGCAATAAATTTATTTAATTAAAATTTGTACCTATGATAGTGACACTCCAGTGTGTCCGGGATGAACTGGAAGGGGCACGACGCTGCCCCACTGCTGAGCCCCCTGAAAGGGGAGTCGACGACTCACCCTCTACTTGGACATCCACGGAAGGTGTGAGAGATGGTGCAGGGGGGATGGAGCAGGGGTGTCGGCACCTGGCGTCTCAGATGTCGTGGGGAGGGAGACAAATGGATCGCCATCTGTCGCGGAACTAGATGAAATAATATACCTCTTCTTCCTTGGCATTCCTGTCATTTAATCAAATAAAATTAAGTTTAGAATATATATTTCCAAAAAATTATGCAGAAAAAAAATTTAAAATGATAATAGTTGCCCAGTACTAACGAACAAAATATATATAACAATGATAATGAATGAGTGCAGAAATGAAACAAGTGGTTGCTGAATAAATAAAAAATTGTACATACAATCATTTTCTCCTTCAATCGTGTCAGTTTCCTACTCCATTGCTTCATACACTTCATTCATCCTTGCTAGACTAATATTTTCAATATCATGATCGACAACTAATTCTGCTTCCTGTTGCTGATTAAATTCAATTTCAGAGGTCAAATTTTCCACTTCATCACCCATATCATACAAATCTCATTGTATTACATGAGAAACTACACTCCACCCTTCATCGGAAACATCATTCACATAATATACCATTTTTTCTTGTGATGCTAAGATATATGGATCATGCAGTTCACGATCACCAACACACATCAAGCGAGAGAAGTTCACAGAAGTAAATTTCAAGGAATCTCTTTTAACACCTCTGATAATATCGACCCATTTTCATTTGAATAAAACAACAAAAAAATGTCTGTGGTAGTTTAATTCAATAATATCATACAACTTTCCACAGTATTCCACTTCAGAAAATGTAAATATACCACTATTCTGTGTTTTCAAACCCACTTCTCGATCGACTGTACGAAATCTAAAGCCATTCACATTATAATCGTCGAACTTTCTAACTTCTTTGAGAGGACCTCTAGCAAGAAACTTCAAATCCTCTGACACCTCTGCTCGAGTATCAGTATTCATGATCTGAAAAAAGAAATATACTTTATTAGATTCACAAAATGTATGTGTCAAACTAATATTTGTATTTATTGTAATATTTATGAACTTACATGTCGTGCAAACCATTCTACAAGCTCTTTATTAACAGCTTTCGTTATATCTTTCTCATTTCGTGTTTGGTCTCTCATTCGTCTCTTTTTTTGTATCCTCAACTCTTCAATAAATGGATCTGCAATGTTACTATTTAGCAGCACATTTCTATGTTCCTGTAATAATTCCAATTCAGTCAGTGTCGCATTTGAGGTCCTCCCAACTGATCGGCCAATAGCAGGAAATATTTTGGATTTTTGATGTATTTCAGACTGAGTCGATGTGTCGTCAACACATCCAAATCGATTAAATCTTGTCTCAATGTCATCCAAGTATCGAGAAAAAAAGGTAAGACACTCCGTATCCAAATAGCCTTCAACAATTAAGCCTTCTGGTTGAGCTTTATTTCTCACGTATGATTTCAAATGTCCAAGATATCTGTGAAATAAAATAAACATAATTATCCATTTAATTAAGTACCAAAAATTGTTTACTTAACTGGAAAACATATAAATAAAGTACCTCTCAATTGGATACATCCATCGATAATGAACGGGGCCTCCTAATTTAGCTTCCTCAACCAAATGCACAGTTAAATGCATCATTACAGTAAAAAAGGACGGAGGAAAGATCATCTCCATTGCGCAAAGGGTCAATACAAACCTCTTCTGGTGGTTGTCTAGCTGAAATGGATGTAGACATTTCTCACATAATTGTCTGAAAAATGTGAAGAACTGCAGTACAACAACATTAATTGCTTCATGTAATAATGTATGTAATGCCAATGGTAGTAACTGTTGTAACAAAATATGTGAATCGTGACTTTTCAATCCATGTAACTTACGATTCTTCAAGTCAACACACCTCAAGATGTTACTTGAATACCCATCAGATACCATGACATTCTTTAACATTTGAAGGAATGTATCTTTATCCCTATTTTTCATTGCAAATATTGTCGGAGGATACTTTTCATTCTCATCTGGCCAGAGATCGCGTTTTATGTTAATTGCTTGTAAGTCTTTGCGAGAATTGAGATTATCCTTCGACTTTTCATGCTCATTAAGCAATGTGAAAATCAAATTTTCATAGACATTCTTCTCAATATGCATCACATCAGGATTATGCCGCAACAAATTAAATTCCCAATACGAAAGTTTGAAGAATATAATTTTTTTCTTCAATTGTTGCATTCCGGTTTCGCTTGACGATGCACTTCGGACCTGTTTTCTGCTATCATTCAAATGATGAACCTTCCCAAATTCTGTTTCAACATTTTCAAGCTGTTTCAATATTTCAAAACCATTTAAAAACTTTGGAGGAAGTCTACGATCAATGGAACCATTAAATTTTGATTTGTTCAGCCGAAATCTATATGTTGCATCGAGAAATCTTCGATGACACAAGAAGCACCATTTTCTACTGTGAGGTAGCCGTTTGGGCTCAAAATCAAAGTTACAAACGGGACAAGCCAAACTCGTGTAAGTGTTCCAACCAGATAAATTCCCATGACCAGGGAAGTCACTAATGGTCCACATTAAAGCAGCATGCATTGTGAACATTGTTTTAGAAGGAGCATCAAATGTCTCAACACCGTTGCTCCATAACTCCTGCAATTCATCAATCAAAGGCTGCAAGTATACATCAATATCATTTCCAGACATTTGTTTTCCAGGAATAATCATCGAAAGGATAAAAGATGTTTGTTGCATACACATCCACAGAGGAAAATTATAAGGGATCAAAACAACTGTCCAAATGCTATAATTGGTACTCAAAGTCCCAAATGGGTTGAATCCATCGAAAACCAATCCCAATCGAACATTCCTAGGATCATCTGAGAAATCGAGATGTAATGAATCAAATGTTTTCCACGATTGAGAATCTCGTGGATGTCTCATTAACCCATCATTGTTATTATCTACAGAATGCCACTTCATGTGTTCGGTGGTTTTCGATGACATGAATAATCTTTGCAATTGAGGCTTCAAAGGAATGTAACGCAAAACCTTTGTAGGTGTGCTCCGTTTCTTCTTATTCTCCATGAAATTATGTTCATTCAGACTTCCAACATCACTCTTTGTCTGCCATCTAGAAGAAGAACATTTCTTGCAATTTTGCCTACTTGAATCCTCTCCCCAATAAAGCATACAATCATTGGGACACACATGTATTTTTTTATAATTCAGACCAAGCTTGTTAACAACATTTTTCATATCATAAAAAGATTCTGGGATTTTTGCTTCAGGAAATGCATCACGTATCAATTCCAATATCATGGACATTGCCTTATTTGTAATTGCACAGAGACATTTGATGTGATACAACTTCAGAAGAAATAAAAGTTTTGAATATTTCAAACACCCACAATACAACTCTTGATTTCCATCGTCAACTAAATCATGAAACACATTTTCCTCAGTGAAGTTTTCTCTTACATTTGGCTCCACAGAATCAAGAGGAGGATCCAGTGATATGTGAAAATCTTGATCTTCCTGTGTTGCAGTCTCAAAAACATCACTTGTCACGTTGCAATTTGTAGCACCATCTTCTGGTTGATCTGATATGTTTTGATGCTGATAGTGGTGCCTTGAAGTGCCGAATGCATCATTTATTAGGTTTTGCATTTCATTTTCCATTGTCGATGAACTTGAGACCTCATTCTGCGGATTAACATCGGTGCTCAATCTTTCTGTAATGTTCGATTCTCCATGCCAAATCCAACACAAATATTGATCAGGGAATTTCTTCAGTATTAAATGTTCATAAACCTCATATCTCTTCAACCATGTTCTAAATTTACATTTAGGACATGGAAATTTTATTCTCCCTTCAACAGATAAATTAGAAATTGCAAAATCTAAAAACTCATTCAAACCCTTAACATACTGATGTGTGTTCCTCGGTAATGTGATCCAACTTTTATCCATGTATACCACAATGTACCTACACAATAATAAGAAAAATTAAGACACATAGTTACTACTAAATAGAGAAATAGATTCATATATACGATAGTATAAGATTACATAAACATAATATAATAAAGATGATCCCCTGAGTTAGATATGAACCCTTAGTGTTTGGGATAGGGGAAGTTTCTTTGGTAAAGAGAAACAGTGTGCTAACAACGTGGTAGCTACTTTACCATGAAAACCAAAACACATTGTTAATTTGGAATGTCCCCAACCTAAGTTCTCTATAGAGTGTTCATATAAAACTCTCATATCGAATAAATCTATTATAAATTATTTGTACTTTATATTTTCATTATTTATTTGTGAAATATTTAAATCTAATCAAATAGAATCTCATTTAAATGATGCTAAAAATATTTTGAGATATTTAAAATGAACTATTTTCCTTTATCTAATTTTTTCAAAACCCTCTAATTTTAATTAAAATTTATATTTGGATACATATTTTTTTCGGTGTAGACTGGATAGAAAGATAATGTCAGGAACCAGTAAAATTATTGCTAAATCCTTAGTATCATGATATAGTAATGGAAAACACATTATATAACTGTCTAATACTAAAGTTGAATATATTATAGCCATATGTTTCTATGCATAGGTGTTATGAATGAAACACACCCTAACTAATTTTGGATTCAATTTTAATCAGGTTTAAATCATATGAGACACAAAATTTCAATATACATTTCAAAAAAGATTGATAAACCATTATAGGATGAAACACATATATTTAACAAATAATTTATTAATATATCATGCAGAAGAAGGTGATTTATTTTTTGATTTTTTTTGCATAGACAATCAATTGTCATAAATTTTTACTGAACCACTTCCTAGTTATAGATTCAATTTTATCAAATCCAAATTAAGATTATTTAAAATTATTTAATATCATTTCTATTTTACTAATTTTATATTGTGAATTTATAATTAGTAAATATTTTATTTGAGTTATTTCATTTGAGATTTAGCACCAACATTTTGAATGATATCAAAATTAAATATGCATAATAGTATTATTTAGATAATTTAACATTTTCGAATTAGATTTTATGACTGTAACATCCCATGTTGGGTGACACTAAATAGGTCCCTCGAGCCAATTATCCGTAAGGCCATATGTGTGCTTCCCTGTACTCCATACGTTGACGACTAGACGTGAGGGTGTAAATGTGATACATTGGGGATGTTATACCCTTATATTAGAGTATCTAATGATGAAATGAAAGGAGATCATCCATAGATGTAATAAACCGAGTATAGAAGTAGTAAAAATTGAAATAGAACATGGTACAATAACAAATGAAAATATTTAAAAGCATGAACAACCATGTCGTACATATAACACCAGTCAACCACATGGACGAACTTATAAGTTGGAGTACATAAAGGAAAATGAAATGAAATACAAATCTACACTAATATATCTATGGAATATAACCTATACTGTCTCCACATACATATCTGAGCCATTCGTTCAATTACTCTAGGTCAGCACCTTATCATGGTCTTTCAATCAAGCAAACTTCTTCTCGAGTAACATAGTGAAATTGATTCCCAAACAGGTTGCGATTACAATACTCAGTAGGGAACCGCCAATACAGTCCAACACATATCCGTTAATATATAGTTTATGTATATATGATAAAATCATTAAAATTTCAGTAATACTAGTAATAACTTCTAGAATTAAGATAAAATAAAAACTCATATAATGTATGGTCAAGGAATGTGATCAGTCTAGCTGAGACAAAAATAGAAATGAATAAATAAAATAAATAAAGTGAAACCACAATCAACCCCTAGCTTCGTGATCATATTCAGTGAGCTACTGTGGAATTATAAATATATATTTATATTTATATGTTGGAAAATATATATATTCTGATAAATGTATATGTATACACATAAAAATGTATATATATGATTTAGGTGAAAAATGTCATGAAACAATAGGAGCCTATTATTGGGTCTGTAATCATTATTATGTGGATGTCCTTAGAAAAGGGTGTTTAGCTAGATGTCATACCAATCAAACCATTCATAATTAGTGAATCCTCAAGTCTATAATCCTTATTGACAAAACCATCTCCATTCTGTGCGATAAATATGTTTGAGCAAGCCATATCACTATAGGGGAATACATGTCTTAGAACTATCTTCCCCTATACTGTCCCCCAATAACTATAATTTTGGATGATGTATATTAATGGAAAATCCTATTATGCAAATATTGTCTTAGGTCTAAGACCTAGGCCATGATACGTAGCCTATCCTTATATTGGAACATAGATGAACACTAATGGGCTATGCCTATTGTGATATATAAAAGGAATTCTATCCAAACACAAGTACATTCTTAGAATCTATTCATAATAACAATCAATATCCACATCATCAAGAAGTACATCTAGGATATATAGTAATGTTTCATCCACCCAACACTAAAGAGTATCATCAGAATCACTCAAGTAGAGCATAATTATCTGTTGAGTATATGTCACATCAATGGTGATGTTCACCATGTCCACCAACTCAATCACGTAATTGATCAAGGAGAGGGTAATTGACCACTTCCCTTAGGAGAGAGTAATCAACCATGATTTCCAATCAATGATGTGGATTTCCATGTCCAACACTATGTACATGTGACAGATCATGGATATCATAATAATACCAATCACTCAAGAGAGCATAATCATCCATGAGCATCCAATCACATGGTATGTTATGCCAAATCGTCATAATCAATTATCTCAAGAGCCATATTCGAAGATTTATGATTGGGTATCTCAATATTATAAAAAAAATATCATAGAAGCCAGACCCCATAATGTACATATGGGATTCCAAAATATATGAGTAAGAGGGAAACTAAATCAGTTCTTATGAAGCACATTTGGGAAACTAAATCGGTTCTTATGAAGCACATTTGGGAAACAGAAAGTGTGTCTTATCAAGCCAGGTTCATATTCCATAATCTAGGAAGTGACTCTTGTAATCATCAATACGTCTTTGGTAAAAGGTGAAAGCATAAACAAAATCATGACGGTGTGAGTGACTTATATCTTTATTTCCTAACTTAATATAATATAGGGGTCTCATGTTGATCTTTTAAAACATGTGTTGATTGGTCGGGGTCTTGATAAGTCCCTTTTCAGAAGTAATTTCACCACTAGTATTAAAAGTGTTTTATTTTAAGGACTCAAAAATTTAATATACGACATATACATTTTAAATTCATAACTATTACAACATATATAGTATTTATATTATGAGTTTTGATTTATTTTTGTGCATGTATGATTCTAATGATTTAATTTTTAAAATTCTTATTAACTAAAAAAATTAATTTATTGACACCACAATAATTTATAACTCTTTAAACAACCCATAAGTATTTTTTACTAACCCAAAAATTAAAGCCATGTTTTTCATACATATCCAAATTCACAATATTCATATTGGACATGAATGCTTCGTGAAAAGTTAAAATTTATATGACTTTTAAAAACTCCACATGAGTAATCCTAGTATAATAGACAACCAACCCATTCACTTTTGTATCTAAGGAATAAGCCTCCAAGAAATTTTGTGGTTTGGCCAAAAATCACTCTACATTTGGAGACTTTACTCAAGTAAGAATTCATTACGTGAAACAACTAACATCTAACATGAATAAACTACATCCAAAAAAATTTATAATCTCATAACTACAATTACAATCCAAGTTCAAGGTATATTTAAACTAACTTTTTTGAAATCATACTTATTATGATATAAAAGGCGCTATCATAAATGAAATTTATCATAAATATGGGAAGGCTTAGTATTCATTTTTTAAAATCATTTTACTAATCATGAAAATAAATACGTAATTTAAAAAATTAAAATCAAATATATTTAGTTTCCAAAACATGAGACATGGTAAGACATCAAAAACCACCACTAAATCCAACACTATGTCCAATACTTTTCATCTATAAAAATGATATAATTCCTAATCAACTAAATAGGGAAGTTGAGTATAATTTTTATATTCTTAACCCACATAGATGAGCCCCATACATCCTAATTCACTATACTTGTAATCACCATCGGCTAATCATTAATTTTAAAGGATTATGAAGCTGGAATAGTAAATACACATTGGTATGATTCATCTGTAAGATCAATGAGATCAAAAATCACTTGTTGAGGGAGGGAAATATAGCACAACATTGATGTCACTTCAAGAAACAATAAAAAATAACTAATATCAAAACAAGTAAAAAATTAGAAATCAAACCCTAGGGTTTGTATAGGTCTCTGGGGAAACTGGGTCACCGGGGTCGCGGGGTCATCGGGGTCGCGGGGGGCCGGGGTCGCCGAGGTCGCGGGGTCGCCGGGGAAGCAGGGTCGCCGGGGTTGCGGGGTCGTCGGCGTCGCCGGTGTCGCGGGGGGCCGAGGTCGCAGGGAATGCGGGGGGACGGGGGAGCGCGGGTGAGAATGGAGTCAGGGTGGGGGAAGGGTTGGGGCCGGTTAAAAAAAAATTAGGCGGCGGTTTGTTATAAACCGCCGTGAAACCTTTTTAAAAAAAGTTTTAGGGGCGGTTCCTAGAACCGCCGCTACAAAACCGCCGCTAAAACGGCGGTTTTGTTGTAGTGATAGAAGAGAAATCTAACCAGCAGGTTCTGATAGAGAGTGGTAGAGACCATAGCTAGGAAAAATCCGACAATCACAAAGCGATAAATTTGTGATGATCTAAGGTACCGTCTGAATCATTGGATATAAGGGCATTAGGGCAACATTTTTGGATTTAAAGATCATTTCCCTAAAGATGAAGAATTTGAATTAGAACAAATACTTTATTTATGTATAATCTCACCGTTGTTCATGCCTTGAACAATTTACACTTCATCTCTTAAAGAAATGAAGTTGAATTTTTCATTTGTGAGGTCTTATCAAATCATGTGATAGAATGATGGGTCATTCCATATGTATCAAACAAAAGGTTAGAAAAAGTTATCAAATATACATAAGTGCATCTATGGTCAGGATAATCATATAGGATTCAAAAAATGGACTTATACTTCATCTATCATACTACTTAATAAAACTAGTTTATACTATCCATGGACTTCTTGTAGGTCAGTGGTAGGCGATAAAGGCCTGTCGCACATCAGTTGTGGGTTTGATTCCCACAACCTTGTCTGACATGATGGGTTGTTTCTCATCCTATGAGTTGTCATTTTTCTAAAACTAAATTATTATAAAATTCCATAAATAATATCAAAAAAATTTATAGCCTTAAACAATACTAACTTATGTCCAACATAATCCATTCCAATCTTTAGGAATATCCAAAATACTTCTATCCAAGCTCATAGTATAAAGAAGACAATTACTAGAAATGTCATCTGCCGAGCACGTGAAAACCATCATTTATCCCCCATATTTCATACAATATATCTTGTTGGTCAAATTACAAACTTGTTAATACCATCATTTATCACCCATATATCGTACGATATATCTTTTTGGTCAAATTACAAACATGTGAATACCTTAATCATGTATTATTTTGAAACATGAATTACCATGGAACCTTAGCGATAAAATTAATGTTGTCAAAAGTTAACTCATTCCACATACCAAAATCCCAAAATTTATATATACTCAAACCATGATATCACTTTTCCATTATATTAGTCATGAGCTCATGAATACTATCAAAATTTCATTTTATCTTTATCCCCTCATTATGCGCATATCATCTTCTTTCAAAAAATATCTGAATAACCTTTCATGGTTACTTGTACCATTCAACATATACCTTCAAATACTTTAGGAAAAACAATAGTGTAAAAAATCATTAGATGTTTTTTTATTCCATATTACCATTAAATTACCAATAAAACATAACTCTTGATAAACATAAAATCATTCCACTACCTTCTTAAACCACTGACCAAGATTCAACACTTCTTTCACCTCATATATCATTTGTAGTCTCCTCATCATCATCCACATAAATACTACCCAAATGACCATGCTGATTCTCTTCCTGAGATTTTCCCTTATGGAATTGGTTTGAATAATTCCCACACATTCCACATTTAAAACATCTAATCATTTTTGATGTCGTATAAATACAATTATTCTTCTCCATGGTGTTAACTGAACCTTTTCCTTTGCACTTACTGGATTTGTTTCCTTCCTTTCCACACCCAAAGCATCTTCCAGTTCCTTTGAAACATTCTCCTTGATGCCTCTTCCCACTTGATTTACATGAGAGAAATTGAACTTTCTTTCCTCTATGATCATCATGAAACTCCATCATTCTCTTATTAGATGAATCGAGAAATATACCAAAGTTGAGATTATTGGTCATATTATGTGATTTCGGATTAGGAATAATAATGATATGTGGAATTCAAGATCAAATTTCATTTTTATGGTCATGATTAATATCCTACCATTGTCCATCTTATCCTCCATTATCGAAAATCTTACAGTTTCTAGCCATTTTCTAAAGCCCAAAAAGAATAGTGTGAGAGGAAAAATTCCTAATCAAGGGGGAGTACCATCAACATATAACATCTTAGGTTAAATTCTAAGATTGTTACCATAATTATAGAACTATAACCTATACATATACTTAACCTTAGATACATCCCTATACATACCCTAGAAATATCTCTAGGGATTTCACTAATGTTTTCGCATCCTAGATTCCAAAGGATAAATAATCCTTTCCTCTAATAAAAACTGTAGAGACCCGAAGCTTGACGTACATGGACATTACATTAATTTTGTGGAATACTTAATACATAACAAAAATCAACTCTCATGCACCGTAATAGTTCAGTGTCTTTGGAAACTCGGAACAAAATCTTCTAATCGTTGTGAATGATCTTCAACATCTCCCATAAAGATATTACCCTTTGGTTTTCTTACCTAAAACTTTTCTTTATATCCTGAGGAAAAGAAACCATATAAAGGGTGAGCTCAAATTCTCCGTAAGGGTAAACATAGAGAACATAAAACAATCCATAAACATTTGAATGAAAAAAAATTGAACGTAAAATATAAACATCAAAATCTTCAGCAAAGACATAAATCTTGGAAGTATGTAAGGCATATATCATAATGGAAAATCAATCCGGATAAAATTTCCTGGGAAGAAAACATGAAATTGTGGAAAACCATTAAGCACTGGATAATATTTCCATAGTAGCCAAGGCATTGCTTCCAAGACCATCTTAGTGGAGAACGTCCCTTTCTTAATCGAGTTCACTCCTCGTTCTAGTCTTGTATCACTGAACAAGATTAACTTACCATTCCACCCATGTCTATCTCATGAGATATAAATCATTACTCAATGAATTGGAGGGAGATATAGGTCCCAACCATCTCATAATGTAACCATTCTTATGTGTGCCATAAAATCATAAATTATATATCATAGCATAACCCATGTAATAAAAATGGGATTCTTAAACATCATGACATCATAACATAATACATGTATGATAAAAGGACATCATAAAATTAATTCCATCATAAACAAATTAAATCAATGTAAAAATAGGGATCTAAACAGAACCCTATATTATGGTAGATGGAAAATAATTTTGATAAAACACTTGAACACCATTCTTGAGGAAAATATCCTTTCTACATCAAAAAAACAATTTACTTTATTAACATGTCATAAAATCTTAACCTAAAAGAAGTTGATTAAAAATAAGCTTTAAAACATTCAAAGTAAGCTTCATTGAAATAGTGTTCTATGAAATCCTAAAAATCCATTTATGCCATATAAGTTAAAAAAACATTCTCCTTGTACTTTTGTCCAAATAGTGAAAAAGTACCTCATATTCCAATCAAAATAAAGATTCCTTACATAATATGTAGTAAAAGTAAAAAATGGGTAAAAAGGGATTTAAACATACATGAATCCATTTTTAGAAAATATGGACATTAATGATAAATATTACCCATGTAAATACTTACGAATAAACAATCCCGGATAAAAACAAGATTAGAAAGGTTATCCCTTACCTTAGGTCTGATATGCTTCGTACGTATCCGAACCTCATGTATAATGATTTAAATAATGTCATTGACATATTAAAGAGTCATATTCATTGTTATGATATCATATATGGTTCACTTATGACTTTATATTACCCGTTCTTTTGTAAATTCCACGTTAAAAGAGCGTTTTGGGTAAAATCGTTTTATTTATCATGCGTGTTTGGACTTGTTGTTCATGATATTATTATTACTTATATAATTATTTAATTACTTCCAGAATATAAATAATTATTTATATATCATATATATTCAGTATATGTATATAATAGATAGATAAATGAAATGAAATACACCGTTCATGGAGACGGTAGTCCATACGTAAGCATGAACGTTGTTTTCTTTTCCTTATTGACTTGAATGGAAGTATGAAGATGACATATATATAAATATACATAAATAAAATAGCCTTATGATGTCATATATTTCATTATTATTCATTATATATACTTTATAATAATTCTTGAGTGGTTATCATGGAGAATTAATCTCATCGCGTCGTGGAGACGGTAATCCTTACGTATGCGGGAGCGATGATATCATTCCCATAATTATTGAATTTAATTTTAGTGGATGATATAATATCTCAGAATCAGTATGAAGTTATAATAATCATATATAGTTATTCTTTACACCATTATACCCATACATGTAAGTTGGTGGTGGAAAAACTGATTACACCACGACGTGGAGACAGTATTCCGTACGTACGCACGCTCGATGATTTCGTTTTCCGTAGGATGGATAGAAGGTAAAATGGGGTTGTTTAATATTTATAATAACATATCAGTATATAAGTAATACTCATTTTATTACTTTATAATGAAACAACTAAAGAAGAGGAAGTTGAAGAAAAAAGAAACTTGAAATAGTCGGTAGAAGAGATTACCTCTTCCTCGATGCACCTCCTTTAAACTTCTTCTTAGGGAACTAGAGTTGGTCTTTTGAGAAGAAAAAAACCTCCAAAATGTTTCCAGGGAAGTGTAGAAGAGAAATTAGTAGGGTTTTGTCGAGCTTCAAGGCTCAAAAGGGTGTGAAGAGAAGAGGGAAGGGGTGCCCTTTTATAAGGGAGGAGAGGGGCACCTTGGGAAAAACTTAACATATTATTTTATAATAAAGTCATATTCGGTTTTTAATATCTCCAAACTAATTTATTTCAATGCTATGGTGGTTGAGGGTCAAAATAATCTCAACCAATAGGTTTTATACAAATTTAGGTTACTATTTTAACCTTATCATTTATATTTAACTCTAAGTTAAATAATTTAACTTTTACCGTGTCATCTTGTTTTCTTACGCTATATGGTCAATAAACTTACTATAACAAGTCAAAAGAACCCAAAGTTGTTCATTATTAATGTATATATCCTTATCTAAGTCATTTGTCCGAACCATAGATTTTTAAGAATAAAATAACAATTAATAATATAATATTTGTTTTAAAAACTATTTTATGTCAATTTTGACACTATCTGGTACATGATTTTTTTGAAAATAATAACAGCATTATTAGTACATAAAAGTTAATTAAATAAATACTAACATTTCCTATTAACCTAGAAAATTAGTTTAATTCATAAAAAGTATCAAATTAAATTTATTTGGGTATTTATATTATCAATTATGTTAATATTTCATTAATGAGTTATTACTGCATCATCATTGTGTCATAAATAAATTATATCATATACTGTCTAAAAATTATAAATAAAATTCTACTATTTAGGAAATCTTTTAATATTTATAATGAATATTTATAGTCGAATTTATCTTTTGTATAACCCTATATTAAAATTTTTTTAGTTATCAAACTTTGATCATAACTATTTTAACTATTCTATAAATAAAATAATAATAAATTTCCTAATCTAATCCAAGTATACTGAAGGGTAATATTTTATTCCTAAGGTTGTTTTTGGTCAAATTACACTTATCCAATAGAATTAGTACATGTGTTAGGGTAATAATTATTTCATTTTTACCCATAATTACCCTATTTTATTTTAACCGTAGTAAATAAAAGCAAAACATTACTATTCAACAAAAAATATTTTTATATTATTGAACCACATTTTACTCCTTGATATTAACTGTGTCTCTTGTATTTTCGAAACTCCACTCACAGAAGTGGTAAAAATAAGTTTTATGTAAGTTTGGAAAAAGCTCCTTGGAGGTAGGTAAAAGACGCTGAAAAGGTCAATTAAATTTTTATATAACTAAAATTATTATAAAATGACTCCAATTAATTACATAGAACTTATATTGGTATTATGTATAAATTTTGACCTAAAATAAACTTAAATAAAATAAATAATTATTTAAATAAAAAGTCAGTCTTTAAATAGTAACCTAGTGTTTTCATTATCCATCAATAATTGAATGTTTTCAGAAAAATACCAAAAATTCACCCTATGATAATTTTGAAATTCCGAATCCAAAAATGAAGTCTATTTTGAACGATAAAATTTATAAAATCTCAAAAAGTGGATATTACTATTCATACCGGCTAGTTTATATAATATTTTAATAACATATTGTAGTTTAGGGAAACTCAGTATTGCGTACAACACACGCTATTGTGGAACGTCGCGATTGAGTGTAAAGCAAGCCAAGTCAAGGTTGCATGTAGTGGAAGATTCATTTGTTCTTGTGTATAATAGAATCCTACCATATTTAATTTATACATTGAATATATATATATACACTCAATGTTGCATAGAATGACTTCTATCAAACAAACATGAAATTTTGTGTATAACGATCCAAGAATAGTATTGCATATACTGCAAGCTAATACGGTGTTGCATATAGTACAACCTAATCTTTTTGTAGTGTATAATAGAGGATATCAAAGAAATTAAAAAGAATATTTTTCATAAAATCTGGGGGTGTTATAGTTGGGGTGTCCAACAAATAATTTAAAGGACTAGGATTTCAAGGATGAACTTTTTCAAAATCCTTATCTTTCAGTATTTTATTTACATTATAATTTAGGTATGTTTGAAAGATATAAGAATATAGGATCATAACTTTAATTATTCTTTGAGGTTGAATTAAAATGAATAATTCCTAGAAAAAGATCACTGATTCACCACCCATCAGTTGCACTCCCCGACCTTGGAAATTCCTTTATTTTCTTTTTTATTGGATTTGGATCTTTTTGGTTGAGGTTCTAGTTTGGAAAAAGTTTAAATTTTTCAATTTTTAAATTCTTGAATGGAATTTTTTCCTTCAAACGACCAACACACGGTTAAGGGAAACCATGCGGCTTTACCTTGGTAATTGCGTGGATCTTAGTTTGGGGTATGGGGAATGGAACATGGCTTGTGCGTGGTTAGGGAAACTACACGACAATAATGTGGTTTAGTTCTATAGTTGGGAAGTGGGATTTGGCATAGTTGGTGCATGGTTTGGAAATTGTGTGACTCGTCCATACATTGTGTTCCTTATTTCTAGAAGCTCGTGAATGGTTGGCACATAGTTTTTTAAACTTTTTGGCTAAACGGTGTGACATTTCCAGGTTCATTAAAACGTATTAATTCTTTAATATTCCCTCCCCTACTTTTATTGTAACACCCTAGGTTAATAAAGAATATGAAATCTTTATATTTATCCATATTTGAGAATAAAATATTAATATTACTTTAAAGTGGATGCTATGCTCGATGGCGTACCCAATACGCAATAACGAGTTTCTTGGGAATCTTACATTGCACTCTAATAACAAAATAATATTATTTTAAATGGTAGTTAACGCATAGCCATTGTAATGGTGGGAATGAACAGAACTAACTACAAAATGATTATATATGTTTGTCAAATATTTTTACTCTTTACAATAAATGTTAGAGGATTAAAAATGAAAATGAATCCAGTTTTTAAGCGTAAACATTCTAATATTCTTTAAAAGGTCGATTAACCGCCTTTTGATAGCGAACCCCTTTTAAATACACTTTTTGACAATATTATGTGTTATATTTGACAAAATAAAACTCTTCTTTAGAATCGGGACATCAAATTTTACTTTGTGTAAATTTTTGGTATTTTTCTCAAAAAGTTCAATTTTTAATGAATAGTGAAAAATGTTCTATTTTAATTCAAAACCTCTTTTTAATCTAATTTATTTATATGATTATATTATCTTTTGAATTGGTTTTAAAGTGAAATTAGAATATATTTTTACCATTTAATACAATAGTGGTCGTAGGAACTAATTTCACTTTGAAATTGGACTTAAACTAGTGTCAATCTTTTGATACTTATTGTTTCATAAAAACAAGCTATTTGTTTTGAGAGTAGAATTAATTATTAAATTAATTAATGCAACTTATATTTTTTGAATTTTTTAAAATAGACATCTTTTTTGATTTTGGAATATCAAATATAGCTTAGGGTGAATTTTTGGTAATTTTCTGAAAAACGTCAATTTTTTATGAATAGTGAAACCACTAAGTGGTACTTATAAAAACTGATTTTCCGTCTAAATGAAAATTTTCCACCTTTTTGTTTTGAATTTCAAAAATCCGACATACATGGTTATCATTAAGAAGTAAACTTTGGTTCAATGGTATTAAAATAATTTTTTGGTGAATAGTAACTTATTAAGTTTTTAATCGCGATTAGAGGTAATTAGTGTTGTCTAAGGTAAGAATAATGTTTTAATAAAATTAAATGACCTAGACACATGTCCTAACTTCATTGGACGTGTCATGGCCGACCACGACAATCCATGGGTCAACTTGGGGACCCCATGGAGCCACTTTGGTTGGAAAATGACATAAATAACTTTTTATTTAATGTTAAAGTGAAAATGACACAAACATGTGATGTTTTACTAAAACAATTTTTACATGGGGTTATATAAATGATATATTTAACTATAAATTGTCATTGGAAAGATAAAAAGAGTTCCTACGTCATAGTATTTTTTTTATAATTTTTATACTTTAAATAGATTAAATTATTTTTGACATAATGATGATGCAGCGATGACCTCATTATTTAACGATTTAAATAAAATGGATAGATAATGTAATATCTAAGACCTAAACATGTACAAAACTTATTGTATGAGTGGATTTAGAACCCTAAGCATCTCATACTCGAATTATATCAATTTGGGACCTCTTAAATCCGAATATCATTTTAAAATAAAGTGAATTTTCTTTACTTTCCAAGAGTGCCCCTCCTCTCCTCTTATAAAAGGCCCCAACCTCTACCTCCTTACCAACACTTACAAAGCCATTGGCTCGGCCAAACCCTACCCATTTTGTCTCTCCAATTTCCTCTCTCACTCCTTGAAGCCTCACTTTGGGCATAAGTCTTCCCAAGGAAGCCTTTGAGCTCAAACCAAAGGGAGTTACCCAATTTTAAGGTAATGTCTTCACTTGAGTCTTTTTGTTTTATTTTGCCTCTCCAACCCACTAAACTCATTTTATTCATTTATTTTGTAACAACTCCAGTATATTCAATATACTAGGATGTTGTTATAAGAAGGATTATAGCTACACTTATACATGTAGGATCGAAATAGTGATGTAGATGCTCAATATACAAGAGGGGGGGGGGGGTGAATTGTATACTTTAAAAATTCCTTTGGGACCTTTAAAGTTAGTTAAGAATAACTATGTTTTCCGTAAGCAAAGGAAAAGGCTATGTTTAACAAAGTTAAACTAAAAAAATTCACAACACCTCTAGCACCGAATGCAAACTAGGAAAGAGATTCCAAATGAAGGTTCCGGAAATATGTTTCCGGAAATATGTTTCCGGAAATTGAAACTTAACAAAAGGTTACAATATGAGATTCTACCTTAAAGCGTATAGAATCTAAATTAATCAGAGTACAAGTAAGGATGTATAAGAAACTTATACTTTCCTTATAATAAAAAATACAGCGGAATAAAAACAAGTAGTAGAACTACTAGTAACAAGATATAAGTCTTTTAACCCAAAGAGAAGGGTATCCAACAACCTTGGATAAAGGTCCCTTGATTTATACATTCAAGCAAATATATCTTACCCACACCAGGGTAAGCCCTCGATACGAAGATCGGAGTCTCTGTCTTTCTATCCCCGCAAGCCCTCAACTTCAAGGTAGTTGGAAACCTCTGTCTTCCTCAGCAAGGAAGCCCTCGAACTTCAAGGTAGTCGGCACCTATGTCTTCCTATCCCCGGAAGCCCTCGAATGTAATCACCAACATTCGGAGTCACACGAAGCTTTGAGAGTTGATAAGAGCCTCTCTCTCTAGAATTCACTTCAACAACATGTATGCACAAAACCAAGTTGTTCATCTGTCATCAGTATGGCAACAACTACGAGCTCTTTCAAATGGGATCCTATTTATAGGTAAGGTCAGCTCCTTCTCCAACGGTCATATTTTCCTTAAAGATCGGAGGGACCTGTACACGTGTCACTTAGACAATGGTTAGTTTAAAAAAAAATAGACGACATCGTTTTATAACAAAACAAGTATAACAGAATGTACGACACCATTTTAAACTCTAACATAAAAGTTCAGAATGAAAACTTCGGAGTGAAGGTTCGGAGTGTAAGGAACAATAATAAAGAGTAGACAGAATATAGAAATGTAAGCAATATAAAAGTTCGGAGTCTAACAAAGATATTTTTCGGAGTCTGAATTAATTCAGAGTGTATAAAACAAAGATACTCAAATTCTGTTTAATAGGTGAATTCGGAATGAGAATTCGGAATAGGAATTCGTCATCGGAAATCATAATGAGAATTCATCATTAGGATTCGTAATGAGAATTCGTCATCAGAATTCGTAATGAGAATTCGTCAACAGAATTTATAATGAGAATTCTTCATCAGAATTCGTAATGATAATTCTTCATCAGAATTCGTAATGTGAATTCGTCATCAGAATTCATAATGAGAAATCGTCAACAGAATTCGTAATGAGAATTCGTCAACAGAATTCGTAATGAGAATTCTTCATCAGAATTCGTAATGAGAATTCTTCATCAGAATTCGTAATGAGAATTTTAAATTTGAATTCGTAATGGGAATTCAGAATGAGATTTCTTCATAGAATTCATAATGATAATTATTCCTCTGAATTCATATTCTGAATCTGGAATAGAACTTAGTCAGAGTTCATATCCGGAATTTGGAATGAATCATCCCTATAGTTCTTATCCAGAATCCAAATCCTAAAATAGAATGCTTTATATCAAAGTTTCACTGATTTCGAGAAAATTAATCTGAATCACATACTTAAGAAAAATATGGATGAAAATGAGATAAGGATAATTTTTCTTATAAAAGCGATTTTCCTTAAGAAAGCAATTTTTCTTATAAAAGAGATTTTCCTTATGAAAGAAATTTTTCATATAAAATCCATTTTTCTTATAAAAGCAATTTTCCTTAAAGATAAGGTGTTTGTGATTTTCAAAACAAGAAGGAATGGAAAAGTCATAAGGAAAACCTTATTGACTCAACAATCTCCCCCTTTTTGGAAAGCATAAACATCCTTACAAAAAAGAAATTCTAAGAAGAAAGAAAAACATTAAGGCTTATCTCCCTTTGCTTTAAGGATATTGATGAATACAAATAACTCCCCCTTAGGCTTTGAAACACTAAGGATCATATTCAGATTTCCGGAGTGATAGATAGGAATGTCTTCTTTAATGAAAAATCTCCCCCTTAAACAAACTCTTATTAGAGTTTTTCTTTTTCTTAAGGATATTTTTCTTCTCCCCCATTGATAAACTCTTATTAGAGTTCTTCTCTTTCTTAAGGATCTTTTCCTTCTCCCTTTGTGATTTTCAAAAATAATTAGAGGGAATGGAAAAAATAAAAATGTACCTGAAAAATTAGTAATGACAACAATAGAAACGACAAGCACAACTTTCATTAAAATTTGAAATGTCAGAAACAACAAAAATTACAACAAAAAGATCGGATTAGGTTATTTCGGATCTTTTTCCTTTGACATGAGCCCCTTTAGAATAGTCTTGATCTTATTCAGATCTTTATGATCTTCTTCAGCTTGCTTCTCTAAGGCAACTATTCTTTCGGATTGAGCTTCAATTTTTTCTTCCTGGGCTTTCAGATTTTCTTCCTATGATTTGATCTTTTCTTCCTGAGCCTTCATCCTTTCTTCAAAATCGATCTGATGATCCCTTTCAAATTTCCAGTTCTGAGAAACGGAATTCAGCTTCCCATTCAGATCTCCCACTTCTTGAATCCGGAAGTTCTTTTCTTCTATCAACTTCTTCTCAAAGGATGCAGTTAACTCATTTATCTTATTGTCCTCGGTTTCAAAATTATCTTTAACATTTTCTTGAAACTCATCGAGCAACCTCATCTCTTCCACAGTCTTCTTCGACCAATTTGTCATCCTCTTGCAAGATTTTCTATGAGATTCGTAGCCAACGAAAAACTTTTTGAACTGAGCCTCTATTTCAACACACTTGTCCATAACCATAGATACGGAGTCAGTTTTCTGATTCAAAGCTTGTTGGAGCATCTGGCATCTTGAATCAATACTTGAGAAGGTCGGAATGGTTCCCACCAACTTCTTCAAAGACTGAACATCAAAATCATGCCACACTGAAGATGACTCCGAATCTGAAACTTTTCTTGGTGAAATTTCTTCTTCAACATGTTCAAACTTTCTCTTTGAAGAGATACCAACTTCCTTCCTCTTTCTCACTTCTGATCTCAGAGTATCAGCAAGAATTTGCTTTCCCTTGTCTTTTTCCAGAATTGAATCATGTTCAGGAGTTCTCTTCTCACTATCAGAAACTTGAACAACATTATATTCTTCATCAGCGACTTCCTGAACACGAAACCCTATTATTTCCTTCTGAGAAACATCAAGAAAAAGATGTTCTTCATCTTCATGATAAGAAACTTCTTCTTCTACTTTCTCTTCTTCCATTGCTGGAGTAACTAGCTTTGAAGATTCTGCTTCTGAAGTTCGGAGTGATAAGTGTTCCGAAGGTGTTCCCTTGTAATAATCTACTTGTTTCAGCACATCTCCAGTTTCACCACTTCCTTCAGCACCCTCTTCTACTTGTTCAACTTGCTCAACTTGTTCTACTTCCTCAGTATTCTTAGTAACAGCTTCTTTTGGAGCAACGAGATTTCTTCCTGGAGTCTCAGGTAGTGATTCCAAGGAGAAAGATCTCGGAACTGGAATAGTTGCTGAAACCATTTCATTGAATTTTAACAAAGCCTGAGCTACCTCAGCCTCAGACATCTTCTTCTTGAGCTTCTTTTGCTTTGCTTGTTTTTCAAGCTCATCAGTAGTTTTCTCCTTCAAGGCCTTAGCCTCCGCAGGGTCCAATCCGAACTGGGGATCCCCTTCTTTCCTTTTCTCTTTATCAGCTCTCCACTTTGTAACAACCTCATCAGGATAGACTTTCTTCTTCTTTGGCTTTGGAGGTGTGGAATGGACTTCCTTAGACTTAGGATTCTATGCTTGTACTTCCACTTCTTTCAGCTTTCTCTTTCGTACTGGCTTAGATGATTCCGGTTCAGCAGCTTTCAGAGCCGCTTCTTCTTGATTTGGCAAATCGAAGAACTCACCAGTTTCCTTGTTGAAAGCCACATCCATCCTCTTAAGAGTACCATTGCTGACTAGCATGATCTTGCAAAATCTTGGCTTAGATTTGCAAGCCTCCTTGAAAGACTCAAGGCACCGAACAATTAACTTGGAGAGGATTGCTGGATACATAATAATCTAAGCTCTGAGATTTCCTTTCTTCAAATTATCAACAGTAAGAAGAATGTGCTTCATCAAGTTGAACTTCCTTAGATTTATCAGGAAATCTAAGATATAGATCTCACTTTTCTTCAAGCTATCTTTATCACCTTTCCTCGGTACGATAAGTCCTTGCACCCATAACTCCAGAATCCGGAAATTTGTAGATAGACTTGAAATCTTCGGAGCCTTGTCATCAGCCAGTCCGAGAGTTTCTAAGGATTTTTCCTTCTTGAAGCTACCCTTAGAGTCTGGTAACACATGTGAAATAAACTCGGCTTCTCCTTCATAAGACAAACCTACCAAGATTGCAGCCTTGGTGTGAGAAAGCTTGTAAGTCTTGCCATAAGACTTAAACAGGAACTTCTCCCTATTATCTTCCTGAAAGAAAGAAACTGATTCATAGAACTCAACAAGTATGTCTGAATATACTTCATCTTGGTTCCCGGTTTTTGATAAAGAAACATCTTCCCATCCATTCAACTTAATGTTCTTTGAAATAAGAGAATCATAATTGTTGATGAAATCCGGATGGACTAACCTTTCTCTGTAAACTAACCACTGCGAAATAGGCTTAGTGGATGACATTTCTTGAGATGCTAACTCTGCAGACATTCGGATCTGTAATCCACTGAGAAGTTCGGAACGAAGACAACTGTAGTTCGGAACGGCCTTAAAACAGAGGGGCAGAGCTTCGGGATGCGAGAGCTTGAGATCGATGTGGGACAAGTATTTGGGTTCCCTTTATATAGGCAACGAGATGATGGTTCACCTTCCAAAGTTGATCTAACGATTGGAATAAGCTGAGATCAGATCTGACGGTTGAAAGTTTGAATCCGATCTTTTTGAGGTTTTATTAGAACAAGGAATTAAGAAAACTGTAATCCGAAAATGTAATACAAGAAAATTCCAGCAAATAAAATATGACTACGAAAACTTGAGTAAGGTAATCATACCTTTCGGATTGTATTAGGAGGATTATTCGTAATGAGTAATATAACAAATACTATATAAAAAAATTTTATTATGAGAAGACATATTTCGCAAAAATTTTACTACGAAAAATAAACTTAGTACGAAAAACTCATTATGGAACATTCATTACGGAAAACACAGTACGAAAAATGAACTTAGTATATAAAATAAACTTAGTAGAAAAAATATTACAAAATTTTGAAAACGAAACGAAGAAAAAAAACTTATTTTGGAAGATTCGGTACGAAATTCTCGTTATGAAAATACTAGTACGAATATTTTCATTCCGGAAAT
Source organism: Viscum album (assembly GCA_963277665.1). Lineage (NCBI taxonomy): Eukaryota > Viridiplantae > Streptophyta > Magnoliopsida > Santalales > Viscaceae > Viscum > Viscum album. The sequence continues at coordinate 1,340,483,441 of OY728129.1, read as the reverse complement.
TTTGAACATGAATACTTCCATTCTAGAAGTGTTCATTATGAAAATGTCCAATTTGAAAAATTGTAGTTCCGGAAATTCCATTCCGGAAATATTCTTTCCGAAAAGTTTGAAAAAAAATTTTGAAAAAAAAACTTTGTTAAACTAACAAACAAATGTACTCCCCCTATGAAAAGGAGTTTATTGCTGTAAGGAGAGTTTTTCAACAGAAAGTTACTTAAGGAGGATTACCTTACGGTTATCATCCCTAACTTCTGTTTAATATATTAAAATCTATCAGAAGGCAAAGATTTTGTGAAAATATCAGCAAGTTGATCTCGCGTTCTGATAAACTGACAAATAATATCTCCTTTAAGTGTGTGATCCCTAAGAAAGTGATGCCTAATATCTATGTGTTTTGCACGGGAGTGATGTGCAGGGTTCTTACTTAGGGCAATGGCACTTGTGTTATCACATAAAATTTGAGTTTTAGTAAAGCTCAGGCCATAGTCTGTGAGTGTGTGTTGAATCCACAACACTTGAGCACAACAACTTCCAGCTGCTACATATTCAGCTTCAGCAGTGGAAAGTGCTATAGAATGTTGCTTCTTGCAGGACCAAGAAACTAAAGAATCTCCTAAGAAATGACAAGTTCCGGATGTACTTTTTCTATCCATTCTACATCCACCAAATTCAGTATCAGAAAAGCTTTTTAGAACAAAATCATTTCCAGAAGTATAAAATAATCCTAGATCCCTGGTTCCCTTAAGGTAGTGAAAAATTATTTTTACTGCCTTTAAGTGAGATTCCTTTGGATTGGATTGATATCTTGCACATAAGCATACTGAAAACATTAATTCTGGTCGACTAGCTGTTAAGTATAGTAGACTTCCTATCATACCTCTAAAAGATGTTTGATCTACTCGTTTCCCAGCTTCGTCAAGATCTAAAGAGTTTGAGGTACCAATGGGAGTACTTATACTCTTAGTGTTGTCATAACCATACTTTTTCAGAGTTTGAGATATATACGTTCCTTCTGGTTTTTGAGAAATTTGAAAACCAAGGAAAAATGTTAACTCACCCATCATACTCATTTCAAACTAAGATTTCATTAGACTTGCAACAAAATCTGTCAAAGATTGCTGAGTTGAACCAAATATAATGTCATCAGCATAAATTTGAACAATCAAAACATTTTTCTTATCTTTATTTATAAAAAGGGTTGGATCTGCATTTCCCTTAACATAGTTATTTTGAAGCAAAAATCCGGTGAGTCTATCATACCATGCTCGTGGGGCTTGTTTAAGTCCATACAAAGCTTTGGTAAGTCTAAAAACATGATCCAGATGTTTTGTATCATCAAAGCCAGGAGGTTGTTCAAAAAAAACTTCCTCTTGAACATAACCGTTAAGAAAAGCACATTTCACATCCATTTGGAAAAGTTTGAAATTAAAGAATGCTGCAAAGGCAAGTAGAATACGGATAGATTCAAGTCTAGCTACTGGATCATAGGTTTCTTCATAGTCTATTCCTTCTTGCTGATTATAGCCTTTAGCAACAAGTCTAGCATTATTTCTAACAATGACTCCATTTTCATCACATTTATTTCTGAAAACCCATTTTACTCCAATAACAGAAGTTTCCTTAGGTCTTTCAACCAAGGTCCATATTTTATTCCTTTCGAATTCATTTAGTTCATCTTGAATTGCTTTGATCCAATAATCATCACCTAAAGCTTCATCAGTACTTTTAGGTTCTAATTTGGAAAGAAATGCTAGATGTTCTACTTCATTTCTTAAGGAACTTCTAGTCCTTAAAGGTTGGTTTACATCACCAATGATACTATCAGTGGGATGATTCTTAAGAAACACCTGATTTGGGTTTTGTAAAACCTGTTCATCAACATTGGGTAGAAAGTCTTCTGGGGTAAATGTTTCAGAAGTATCTTCTAGAACAATTTCCTTATCAGAAGGTTCTTCTATAAAAGGTTGACAATCGGTTTTTGAAAACACATCCGAAGATGTAAGTTGTGATGGTTTAAAAACAAAAGGATCCGACTCATCAAATTTTACATGTACTGTTTCCTCAACAGTACAAGTATTTTTATTAAAAACTCTATAAGCCTTAGAAGTTGTGGAATATCCTAATAAAATTCCTTCATCAGACTTTGGTGTGAACTTATGTAAGTTTTCTTTAGTATTCAAAATGAATACTTTGCAACCAAAAACCTTGAAGTAGGAAAGTCTTGGTTTTCTACCATTCTATAACTCATAAGGAGTTTTATTAAGAAAAGGTCTAATCAAAACTCGATTTATTGTATAGCAAGCAGTACTTACAGCTTCATCCCAGAAATGTCTAGCAATAGAATATTCACTCAACATGGTTCTAGTTATTTCTTGAAGAATTATATTTCTTCTTTCAACTACACCATTCTGTTGTGGAGTTCTAGGTGCTGAAAAATTGTGAGTATTACCTTTCTTACTACAAAAAGTTTTAAAATCATAATTTTGAAATTCTCCTCCATGATCACTATGAATAGTTTTCAATGGAAGGTTTTTCTCATTTTTAACTTGAGCTCTAAAACTTTTGAAATAGGAAAAAGATTCATGTAACGCCCCGACCCCAGTTACCGAGAGTCGGTGCATTATTATATTACATTGGCATGATCACAAGAAAGATCAAATCTCGAAAGACCGTTTGGTTTAGTAGCCTTGGAAACACTAGATATATTCATAAGTTTTACATTACATCATTAAACGAAAAACTACTACAACAACATATTGTCTCCATAATCCACACTCATATCCCCACATAATATCCCTGCAGGTCATTCATAATTTAGTTCTTCACTTCCTGGGAAAAATAAAACATAGAAAAGGGGTGAGCTCAAATGCCCAGTAAGGATAACAATATAGCGGAAACTTTCATAAATAAGAATAAACATTTAAGGCAATGTATAACTAAAAACAAAAGCCTTTCAAACATGAACTTTCAACATGGTATGGCATAAATAAAATGAAATAATTCCATTTACTTATTCACATGGATATTCTACTAATCGAATAATCACATGCAAAAATCAATAACCACTTTCATAATGTTGGAATGGATAATGCCAGACTATCATAACCACATAGTCAAGGCCTCGTGCCAAGACTATAAATAAGATTTTGTCAAGGCCTTGTGCTAAGACACTAGTTTGTCTCATGAGACCTACCGATGCATCGAGGAGCTATAGCGGGCTCCACCCGTCACATATTAAGTCCAATGCATTCCCATATGAAAAGGTTTAAACATAACATAAACATTCGTATTAAAAATAGCATACGAAATGTCAATAATTTCACCATAAACTATGAATGGTATAAAAATAGCACATCCACAGTCAAACATATCACAAAACCTTCAATACAATATAGAAGTTTTGTATCATAATAAATCAACTTCAAATAATCTTAAAATCCATCAAAGGATGTTGACATAGATGAAATCAAAATTCTTTTTAAAGAAATATCTCCTTTTATTTTGAAATCATTTAAGATCCATATAAAATAAAACATTTTCTTTGAAAATATTCTTATAAGATTGTAAGGGAAGCTTTGAAGATTTTATAACAGCGGAAAATAACCGCACCCATCGTATAAGTTAAAAAAACATTCTTACCTTAATTCTGTCGAAAAGGTTAAAAAGGACCTTGTTTTGAAAACGACGGAAAGATTCCTTTATAAACCTCTTATAAAAAGTCAAACAAGGGTATAAATGACTTTAACCCATATTCTTGTAAATAATAAATATGTTTTGAAATACATTTCGAAGAAACATGGATGTGGATGATAAGGAAATCTCAGTAGATTATTACGTATAAACAACCTCGGATAATGAAGAGATTGTGAAATAACCCTTACCTTGTACTTTTCCTTGGTTGGGGTAGGTTAACCTCCTATATAATGGTGAAATAATTGTTATTAAATTATACAAGAATCATATATATTAATATGATAGCATATATGATCTTTTAACATTGATTTGTTAATAATATCTTAGAATTATCGTCGTTTCGGGTGTTAACTTACTCATTTTCTTTTATATGTTTTGTTACATAAGCCATGTTTGTTGTATCTTATTCATATCCAGAATGATATCAAGTCCTTAAACATCATTTTTAAATCATCAAATGATAATTATACTTGAATGGATATGATGGAGAATGAATCTCATCGCGTTCGTGGAGACGGTAGTCCGTACGTACGCACGAGCGACAATATCATTCTTTTGATATTAAAATAATATATAAATGGATGGTATATCATATATACAGAATCATTAACATGTTATATTTATTATTTACATGAGGTACACATCATTATTATACCCATCCAAATAATAATATATTGAATAACAATTACACCACGACGTGGAGACGGTAAGCCGTACATACGCACGTATGGTGACATGTTATTCAAAGGGTGGATAGAATACTGAATATGGTTGTACCATATTTATAATAACATCACAGTATATGTGAGATACTCGAGTTATTATTTTAGAATGGTAAGAACAAAGGAAGAAGAAGTGGAAGAAGAAATGAACTTGGAGAAGGGTGGTGAAATCATTACCTCTTCTTCGGGTTCTTCCTTTTGATTTGATCAAAAGGGCTCCTTAGGTTGGCTTTCTGATCAAACTAAGGACTCTAGGTTGTATTGAGGGATGTTGGGAGAGTATTTGGGCAGAGTTTGGCCGAACCAAAAGGCTTTGAAGGTGTGAAGAAATGAGAAGGATGAGTGCCCTTTTATAAGAGGGGTGAGGGGCACCTTTGGAAAAGCTAGAGATATTAGTTTATAATAAATTCATATTCGGTTTCTAATGGATCCAAAGTTGATTATTCACAGGTTAAGGTGGGGATAGGTCGAAAACCACTAAACCAATAGAATTTAGACAGGTTTGGGTACTTATATTAACCTTATCTTTAAGTATTAACTCTAAGTTAATTAGTTTCACTTTTACAATGTCTCTTTGTATTTTTATATAATATGGTTAATAAACATACTATATACATCCAAGAGACCCCAAAGTGGTCCATTAATGATGACCCTATCATTATATAAGTCTCTTGGACGAACCTTAGATTTTTATGAATTTAATATCAATTAATAATATAATATTTGTTTTAAGAACTCTTTTATGTCAATTTTGACACTATTCAATAGTTGATTTTTGTGAAACTAATAACAGATTGATTACTTCGAAAAAAGTCAACTAAATCAATCCTAATATATCATATTATCCTATAAAATTAGTTTAATTCATTAAAAGTTTCATATTATATTTATTTGGGTATTTATAATATCAATTATTTTAAGTTTTCACTATTATAGTAATTACTGCATCATCATTGTGTCATAAATAAAATAAATTATTTAATGTCTAAAAATTATAAATAAAATATAATTATGTAGGAAATCTTTTTATATTTATAATGAATATTTATAATATAAAATCCAACATATATAACCCTATGTAACAATTGTTTTGCTAAATGATATATGCTTGTGTCATTTTTGTATTCATTTTAACTTAATTAAAATAAAGTGTCATTATCACTTACAAGTGGATCCATGGGGTCTCAAAATCGACCCAAAGATGCCCATGGTCGACCATGTATCAACCAATAGGGTTAAGATACGTTTTAGGGTAATTTAGTATTATTATAATATTATTTTTAACCCTTATTTACCGGATTTACCCTTAACCATGTTAAATAAAATATTTACCGCAGTAATTATTCAAAATGTCTAAAAATAAAAGTTACCTATTTACAAAATTTGAACATCCTGATTCCAAATATGGAATCCATTTTCCTAAATTCAAAACACGGAAGTGGCAGAAATTAATTTAAAATTAATTCCCGCTGTCAAAACAAAAAGCGTGTTTTTAAGAGATAATAACTATCAAAAGATTGACACTTGTTTATGTTCGGTTTAATTGTAAAATTATGTCCAATGACAAACATTATTTTAAATGGTAAAAATATATTCTAAATATACTTTAAAACTACTAAAATTCATAATTTATCACTATTAATCATTTTGATTAAAAAAGTTGTTTTTAATTAAAATTTAATAATTTTCACTATTCATCAAAATATGAAAGTTATCCGAAATGTACCAAAATTTCACCTTAGGCTAAATTTGATATTCTGAATCCAAAAATGATGTCCATTTTGAAATATAAAATATATATAATTTCAAAAAGTAGGTATTACTATTCATAACGGCTATTTTGATTGGTTATGGTGTGTTAGAACTCGGTGTTGCGTACAACACAAGCTATCACATTATTCAAAGAGAAGCGTACCGTAGAAGCTTGGGGTGTTACATTCTCCCCTCCTTCAAATAATTTCGTCCTCGAAATTTCTAGAATACTTATCACATGAAAAGACTCGGGTGGTTCTTCATCATAAGTTCCTCGGGTTCCCACGTTGCCTCTTCCATCTTATGATTTCTCCACAAAACTTTTACCAGACGCGTCGTCCGGTTTCTCAGTGCTTGTTCTCTTGTATCAAGAATCCTGACAGGCTCTTCACAATAAGACAGATCGGGTTCTAGTTCTAATTCCTCATAGGTGAGTACATGCGTTGGGTCAGGCATGTATTTTCTCAACAGAGATACGTGGAACACATCGTGAACTTTGGAGAGACTTGGCGGCATTTCCAATCGGTAAGCTACAACCCCAATTTGTTCTAGAATTTCGAAAGGTCCGATGTACCTGGGACTCAATTTACCTTTCTTACCAAAACGTATGACTCCCTTCCACGGAGATACCTTCAGGAAAACATGATCACCGACTTGAAATTCCAAATCCTTCCTTCGATTATCGTCATAGCTCTTTTGCCTACTTTGAGCTGCTTTGATGTGATTTTGGATTACTTTCACCTTTTCCACCGTTTCCTCCACCAGTTCTGGGCCTACAAGTTTTCATTCACCAACGTCATCCCAACAGGTTGGTGTACGACATCTCTTTCCGTATAACGCTTCATATGGTGCCATCTGAATACTCGAATGGAAGCTATTGTTATAGGAAAATTCTACCAGTGGTAAATATTGATCCCACATACCCTGAAAATCAAGTGAGCAAGATCTCAACATGTCTTCTGAGGTCTGAATAGTCCGTTCTAATTGTCCATCTGTCTGAGGGTGGTAAGCAGTGCTCAAATGAAGTTCAGTATCCAGGTATTTCTGAATACTTTTCCAAAATCTTGAAGTAAAACGGGGATCACGATCAGAAACAATTGATAAGGGTACTCCATGAAGTCTCACAACTTCATTAATATATAGTCTTGCTAGACGTTCCAGGGGTAGATCTTCTCTTATAGCAAGAAAATGTGCTGACTTGGTTAGACGATCAACAATAACCCATATTGCATCATTCCTTCTAGGAGTCTTTGGTAGCCCCATGACAAAGTCCATCGCAATATTGACCCATTTCCACTCCGGTATGGGAAGAGGTTGCATGACTCCTTCAGGTTGTTGCCTTCCATCTTTCACTTGTTGACAAACCATACATCTTGACCCAAAATCAGCAATCTCCCTCTTCATGTTGTCCCACCAAAAATGTTCCTTCAAATATCTATACATTTTGGTGCTCCCAGGGTGTATAGAGAAATTGGAACTATGAGCATCATCCAGCAATTCCCTTTTTAGATCAGGTAAATCAGGAACACAAAGTCTCTTCCCGAATTTCAAAATTCCATCGTCATACACAAAGTCTCTCAATCTCCCATCATTCACATCTTTAATCTTCTTTTGGAATTCTTCATCATCGGTCTGAGAACTCTTAATCCTTTCTAGTAAAGATGGTTTGGCAACCATTTGAAAAAGAATTGATGTTTCACCTTCCCTGGTTATTCCCATGTCCATCTTCACTAGATCCATGAAAATTGGATCCCTTTCAATTCTCATATTGTTCAAAACACCATGGTCTTTTCTACTCAAAGCATCTTCCACCTTGTTTGCTTTCCCCGGGTGGTAGTGTATCGTACAATCATAATCCTTGAGTAATTCAAGCCATCTCCTTTGCCTCATGTTGAGTTCTTTTTGTGAGAAAATATACTTCAAACTCTTGTGATTAGTATAAATATCACATTTTTCACTATAGAGGTAGTGCCTCCATATCTTCAAAGCAAAGATCACAGCTGCTAACTCGAGATCATGAGTAGGATAGTTTTGTTCATGAATTTTCAACTATCGTGATGCATAGGCAATAACTCTATCATTCTGCATAAGGACACAGCCAAGTCCATTCTTTGATGCATCACTATAAATAACGAACCCATCATTCCTCGATGGTAGAGTCAATATAGGAGCATTGACTAATCTTTTATTCAGTTCTTCAAAACATTCTACACACTCTTTTGTCCAAACAAATTTAACCCCTTTACGTGTGAGCTTCGTTAATGGGTTATCCAATCGGGCAAAATTCTGGACGAAACGTCAATAATAACCTACCAAACTAATAAAACTGTGTTCCTCAGTTATACTCGTAGGTGCTGGACATTCTTGGATTGCCTTGGTCTTAGAAGGATCAACAGAGATTCCATATTTAGAGACAATATGGCCAAGAAAAGAAATCTCATGAAGCCAGAATTCACACTTGCTAAACTTCCCATATAATTCATGCCTCCTCAGAGTCTTCAAGATAATGCGCAAGTGATTTTCCTGATCTTCGTAGGTTTTGGAGTATACCAAGATATCATCAATAAATACCACCACAAATTCATCGAGATACTCCTTGAAAAATATATTCATCAGATCCATGAATACAGATGGTGCATTAGTCAATCCAAACGGCATTACAGTAAACTCGTAATGCCCGTACCTGGTTCGAAATGCTGTCTTCGGAATGTCTTGCTTCTTTACACACAACTGATGGTATCCAGATCGAAGGTCAATCTTTGAAAAGTATTGAGCTCCATGTAGTTGGTCAAATAAATCATCAATATGAGGTAGGGGATACTTGTTCTTTATCGTTATAGCATTGATCTCCCTGTAGTCGATACATAACCTCATAGATCCATCTTTCTTTTTAACAAAAAGAACAGGGGCTCCCCATGGAGAAACACTAGGGCGAATAAATCCCTTATTACTCAATTCCTCTAGTTGTTTCTTTAGTTCTACTAACTCTACAGTGGCCATTCTATAAGGGGTCTTCGATATAGGCCTTGATCCAGGAATCAAATCAATGGAAAACTCAACTTCTCGTTCTGGAGGATGTCCAGGTAAATCTTCCGGAAATACATCTACAAATTCTTTCACAACAGGTACATCCTCTATTTGAACATTCCTTTCCTCACCGACAGTTATTTCATTCTCTTCCTGCCCAATAATTGAATTATGTTGAGCTACTGGGGGTGGATCTAAATAAGAATTAGGTGGTGACGATTCTGCTCTAAAAATAAGGTGTTCATTATCATTATCATCAAGAATCGTAACCTCTTTCTTCTTACAATAAATCATCGCATCATAGTCCGAAAGCCAGTCCATACCGAGGATTATATCAAACTCAATAATAGGTATGACGATGAGATCAGCAGATAAAGAAAATCTATGTGCTCTAATGGGGACTGATTCACAAAACTTTGTTGCAACGATACTTCCCTTAGGAGTTTTAACTGACAACTCCCTTATTAAATCAAATTGGAAATATCTAATTTTCTTAGCAAACTGGGAAGATATGAAACAATGCGATGATCCAGAATCAAATAATGCATTTGATAAACTTGAGGAAACCATTAAATTACCTGCCACCACGTCTTTCGGAGCTTCTACCTCAGCAGTAGTGATAGCATAAGCCTGGCCTTGATCCCTTGGCCTTTTCTGAGGTAAGTTCTCCTGACGCTTAGGAAATGCATTTGAATAATGCCCCATCTCCCTGCAATTGTAGCACTGAACGTTGGTAGCTTCCTTCTTCCCCTTGCAATCATGAGCTTGGTGGCCTTTTTCACCACACTTGTAACAGACTCCCATTCCCTTCAAGCAAGTACCAGGATGTTTCTTCCCGCATTTACCACAAGATGGATATTCAACCTTTCCCTTCTTCCCCTTATTTCCATTCCCAGATTGATCAGTAGGTCTCTTCTTCTCTTGCTTTGCTTTAAAGTCATAAGACTTAGAGAATTCCTTTTTGGTCTTGATAGCACATGAGACAATGTATTCGTACGATGAAAAGAATTGTGAGACTAATGCTCGACGGAGAAATGGTTTTAACCCATCAAAGAAACGATCAATCATACTTCTTGGGTTGCGTATATAATCACCAGCGTACCTTGCTAACTTTGTAAAGTTATCCTCATACTTTGCGACATTCTCATCCTCCTTCTGTCTCAGACATAGAAATTGTCTTTCCATATCTGCTCGATGGTCGCGAGGAAAGTATTTTTCTAAAAACAGATCTTTGAACTCCCTCCATTCCATATTTGATACTTCATCATCTTCCTTCGTATTTTGAATCAATGAACACCATTGATCAGCATCTCCAGTGAGGCGGTAAACTGCCATGATAAATTTTTCCCTTTCACTGCTCCCCAAAGCCTGAAATATTTTCTATAGGGAATTTATACATTGCTCAGCTACTAAGGGATTTGTACTCCCATTGAACGTTGGTGGTTGTTGCCTCATGAATCGATCTAACATTGATCCTCCACGCTGCGGATCAGGGTGCTCCATACGGGTAAGGTTATTATTCATAACCTGAGTAAGTTGTCCCAGTATGGTGATTAGCTGGTCGGCACCAGTTGCATCACCAGCCCCACTATAATTATCTTGAGCAGGAGGGCTATCCCTACATAGAGTGCGTGCATTGATACGGTTTCTATTTCTTCCACTAGGCTCCATTTCTAAACAATGGCATAAACTAGATCATTTTATGAATCAAAATACATAATCCCATACTTATAAAACACTTAACATAAATTGAACTATTTATGGATATAATCCATAATCATAAAAATGTTTTCTTTGAGGAAGTATATAATCATAAACACTTCATAATGATTTGAAAATAAAATGAGAGTTATCCTAAGCATATCCCCCGGGAGTGTCGTAACCAAGAGTGCAGCAAGGCCTATTGTCCTGCACCAGTTCCCGTTTGAGTCTAGCTCAAAGCGGTGTTTTCGGGTTTTACCCCTAGGTACATCTGTGCCAAAGCCGCCTCTACCTGCTCATATCCAGACAGGGATGTATTGCTCGGAAAACTCACAAAATCTCTACAATACCAAAATTCTAGGAAGTTCTTCTATACTAATCCTCAAAGTTCATCTTAGGTCTACGTGCTCTAATCAGAGTTTATCTAAATCTAGCATCCAAGGTTTGTACTAAACTTCCTCTGATACCAACTGCAACGCCCCGACCCCAGTTACCCAGAGTTGGTGCATTATTACATTACATTGGCATGATCACAAGAAAGATCAAATCTCGAAAGACCGTTTGGATTAGTAGCCTTGGAAACACTAGATATATTCATAAGTTTTACATTACATCATTAAACGAAAAACTACTACAACAACATATTGTCTCCATAATCCAAACTCATATCCCCACATAATATCCCTGCAGGTCATTCATAATTTACTTCTTCACTTCCTAGAAAAAATAAATCATAGAAAAGGGGTGAGCTCAAATGCCCAGTAAGGATAACAATATAGCGGAAACTTTCATAAATAAGAATAAACATTTAAGGCATTGTATAACTAAAAACAAAATCCTTTCAAACATGAACTTTCAACATGGTATGGCATAAATAAAATGAAATAATGACATTTACTTATTCACATGGATATTCTACTAATCGAATAATCACATGCAAAAATCAATAACCACTTTCATAATGTTGGAATGCATAATGTCATACTATCATAACCACATAGTCAAGGCCTCGTGCCAAGACTATAAATAAGATTTTGTCAAGGCCTTATGCCAAGACACTAGTTTGTCTCATGAGACCTACCGATGCATCGAGGAGCTATAGCGGGCTCCACCCATCACATATTAAGTCCAATGCATTCCAATATGAAAAGGTTTAAACATAACATAAACATTCGTATTAAAACTAGCATACGAAATGTCAATACTTTCACCATAAACTATGAATGGTATAAAAATAGCACATCCACAGTCAAACATATCACAAAACCTTCAATACAATATAGAATTTTTGTATCATAATAAATCAACTTCAAATAATCTTAAAATCCATCAAAGGATGTTGACATAGATGAAATCAAAATTCTTTTTAAAGAAATATCTCCTTTTATTTTGAAATCAGTTAAGATTCATATAAAATAAAACATTTTCTTTGAAAATATTCTTATAAGCTTGTAAGGGAAGCTTTGAAGATTTTATAACAGCGGAAAATAACCGCACCCGCCGTATAAGTTAAAATAACATTCTTACCTTAATTCTGTCGAAAAGGTTAAAAAGGACCTTGTTTTGAAAACGACGGAAAGATTCCTTTATAAACCTCTTATAAAAAGTCAAACAAGGGTATAAATGACTTTAACCCATATTATTGTAAATAATAAATATGTTTTGAAATACATTTCGAAGAAACATGGATGTGGATGATAAAGAAATCCCAGTAGATTATTACGTATAAACAACCTCGGATAATGAAGAGATTGTGAAATAACCCTTACCTTGTACTTTTCCTTGGTTGGGGTAGGTTAACCTCCTGTATAATGGTGAAATAATTGTTATTAAATTATACAAGAATCATATATATTAATATGATATCATATATGATCTTTTAACATTGATTTGTTAATAATATCTTAGAATTATAGTCGTTTCGGGTGTTAACTTATTCATTTTCTTTTATATGTTTTGTTACATAAGCCATGTTTGTTGTATCTTATTCATATCCAGAATGATAGCATGTCCTTAAACATCATTTTTAAATCATCAAATGATAATTATACTTGAATGGATACGATGGAGAATGAATCTCATCGCGTTCGTGGAGACGGTAGTTCGTACGTACGCACGGGCGACAATATCATTCTTTTGATATTAAAATAATATATAAATGGATGTTATATCATATATACAGAATCATTAACATGTTATATTTATTATTTACATGAGTTACACATCATTATTATACCCATCCAAATAATAATATATTGAATAACAATTACACCACGATGTGGAGACGGTAAGCCGTACGTACGCACGTATGGTGACATGTTATTCAAAGGGTGGTTAGAATACTGAATATGGTTGTACCATATTTATAATAACATCACAGTATATGTGAGATACTGGAGTTATTATTTTAGAATGGTAAGAACAAAGGAAGAAGAAGGGGAAGATGAAATGAACTTGGAGAAGGGTGGTGAAATCATTACCTCTTCTTCGGGTTCTTCCTTTTGATTTGATCAAAAGGGCTCCTTAGGTTGGCTTTCTGATCAAACTAAGGCCTCTAGGTTGTAGTGAGGGATGTTGGGAGAGTATTTGGGCAGAGTTTGGCCGAACCAAAAGGCTTTGAAGGTGTCAATAAATGATAAGGAGGAGTGCCCTTTTATAAGAGGGGTGAGGGACACCTTTGGAAAATCTAGAGATATTAGTTTATAATAAATTCATATTCGGTTTCTAATGGCTCCAAAGTTGATTATTCAAAGGTTAAGGTGGGTATATTTCGAAAACCACTCAACCAATAGAATTTAGACAGGTTTGGGTACTTATATTAACCTTATCTTTAAGTATTAACTCTAATTTAATTAGTTTCACTTTTACAATGTCTCTTTGTATTTTTATATAATATGGTTAATAAACTTACTATATACATCCAAGAAACACCCAAGTGGTCCATTAATGATGAACCTATCATGATATAAGTCTCTTGGCCGAACCTTAGATATTTATGAATTTAATATCAATTAATAATATAATATTTTTTTTAAGAACTCTTTTATGTCAATTTTGACACTATTCAATAGTTGATTTTTTTGAAACTCATAACAGATTTATTACTTCGAAAAAAGTCATCTAAATCAATCCTAATATATCCTATTATCCTATAAAATTAGTTTAATTCATTAAAAGTTTCATATTAAATTTATTTGGGTATTTATAATATCAATTATTTTAATTTTTCACTATTATATTAATTACTGCATCATCATTGTGTCATAAATAAAATAAATTATTTAATGTCTAAAAATTATAAATAAAATATCATTATGTAGGAAAGCTTTTTATCTTTCTAATTAATATTTATAATCTAAAATCCAACATATATAACCCTATGTAACAATTGTTTTTCTAAAAGATATATGCTTGTGTCATTTTTGTATTCATTTTAACTTAATTAAAATAAAGTGCCATTATCACTTACAAGTGGATCCATGGGGTCTCAAAATAGACCCAAAGATGCCCATGGTCGACCTTGTATCAACCAATAGGTTTAAGACACGTTTTAGGGTAATTTAGTATTATTATAATATTATTTGTTTAACCCTTATTTACCGGATTTACCCTTAACCATGGTAAATAAAATATTTACCGCAGTAATTATTCAAAATGTCTAAAAATAAAAGTTACCTATTTACACAATTTGAACATCCTGACTCCAAATATGGAATCCATTTTCCTAAATTCAAAACACAGAAGTGGCAGAAATTAACATAAAATTAATTCCCGTTGTCAAAACAAAAAACGTGTTTTTAAGAGATAATAACTATCAAAAGATTGACACTTGTTTATGTTTGGTTTAATTGTAAAATTATGTCCAATGACAAACATTATATTAAATGGTAAAAATATATTCTAAATATATTTTAAAACTACTAAAATTCATAATTTATCACTATTAATTATTTTGATTAAAAAAGTTGTTTTTAATTAAAATTTAGTAATTTTCACTATTCATCAAAATATGAAAGTTATCCGAAATGTACCAAAATTTCACCTTAGGATAAATTCGATATTCCGAATCCAAAAATGATGTCCATTTTGAAATATAAAATATATATAATTTAAAAAAGTAGGTATTACTATTCATAACGGCTAGTTTGATTGGTTATGGTGTGTTAGAACTCGGTGTTGCGTACAACACAAGCTATCACATTATTCAAAGAGAAGCATACCGTAGAAGCTTGGGGTGTTACACTTCAGATTTCTTTGCTAGAAAATAGACCCAAGTAAATCTAGTGTAATCATCAACTAGAACAATCACATAGTATTTTCCTCCAATACTTCCAGTTTGTGTTGGACCAAAAAGATCCATGTGCACTAACTGTAATGCATCGGTTGTTGAGACTTCACCGATTGACTTAAAACTAGATTTATGTTGCTTGCCATATTGACAAGGATCACAAACTTTAGAATAATCAAATCTAAACTCTGGTAGATCCTTAACTAGTTTCTTCTTAGACAGTTTACATAGGTTTCTAATATTTCAGTGACCTAGTCTTCTATGCCACAACCAAGAATGATCTTCCATTGCACTTAGGCAAGGTAAATCTTGGCTCCTGAGGTCTTCTAAGTTTAGAGTGTAAACATTCTCTTGCCTATTGGCTGAGAGAATAAATTCTTCCTTGGAATTGTGAACTAAACACTTATCATTCCTAAAATTCACAAGGTAACCTTCATCACATAACTGAATTATGCTAATGAGGTTGCGCTTAAGACCTTTAACAAAAAGAACATTTGAAATCAAGGTTTTACCAAGGAAAACAATATTACCAATACCAACAATCTCTCCCTTAGCATTGTCTCCGAAAGTTAACTTTCCTCCTTTCGTTTTGATAATCTTTTCAAAAAAGCTTTTGTTACCAGTCATGTGCCAGGAACATCTACTATCCTTGTACCATATATTGATGTTGGTACTTTCTTTATTATCTTGAAATCAAGAAGAAAATTAGATTTTCGGAATCCAAACTTTTTTGGATCCGAGATTTCCAGATAATAAAATTTTAGGAACCCACATCTTCTTAGAAAAGTAAGCTTTGTGAAATCCTAGAGATTGGGTTTTGTTTAAGGAAAAATTCTTTGCCCAGTGACCACCACATTGACACTTGGTACAAAATGGGGCACTTTGAGGAACAAAATAATTGTTACTGAAAATAGGGTTTTCATGGGTATAACCAAATCCAGATTTATTTCTTAAAGGTTGTATTTGGGAATACATCTTATCAAAATTTTCTTTACCATGGGTAAAGTTTGATGAACACTTCTTCAAGGAAAAAATTTCGGACTTGAGTTTTACAACCAAGTTTTTATCCTCAAAATTATTAGTTTTTGAATTATAGTTAGGCTCGAAAACATTTTTATTAGAAATTACTTTTTCTAACTCTTTAGAAAGATTGTTCTTCTCTAAACTTACTTACTCGATATTTTTTGAAATACTTTCAAAATCAGCATTTTTCTTATCAAGATCTTTAGAAAGATCTGATATCTCTTTTGTAAGAATAGAATTCCTAGAGTTTTCCTTATCAAGTTTCTTATTGAGTTTGGAATTCTCAATCTCAAGAAGTTCATCAAACCTAGAGACTTCTTCATAAGTAGGTAAAGTATTTTCCTCATCAGAAGATGATTCTTCATCAGAAGAGTTATAATACTTTCTATGATTATAATTTAAAGAAAAAATTGTCAGTGATTCAACATTTCATACCTTAGCCATAAAACAATGATTATCAATAGGTAATCCGGCTATAAGACCATGATTCTTCTGTCCTGAAGATTCATAATCAGAAGATTCATCTGAAGAGTCACCACCACTGGCACTCCAGGTGACATTAGATTTCAGAACTTTCTTAGTTTTAGCTTTATAATACTTCTTCCTATTTCTGTCTGAATGCCTTTCCTTCCTTTCTTTCTTTTTGAGCATAGGGAAATATGGTGTAATATGTCCATCTCTCTTACATTCATAACAAGTAACTTCTCCATCTTTCTTATCTTTCCTTTCCTTTTTCTTATACTTAGACTGAAAATTTCTCTGACCAGCTATCTTGTTCATCCTTCGAGCAAGATTGGCTAATTCATTTTCTGAGACTTCACTCTCACTAGATTCGGATTGGAAAATAACTTTCTTAGACTTCGATCTGGTTACTCTCTCAGGAGTCTTAGCTTTCATCTGATTTGAAGTTGTAGTAAAGGCAACGGTACCATTTCCATTCTTCTTCTTGATGTTGTCAGCATCTCTCTTCATTCTGGTTTCATGTTGTAGAAGAGTTCCAAAAAGCTCATCAAGAGTAATTTGAGTTACCTTCATGTTCTCATCTATAGCTTTTCTCTTGGATTCCCACTCATTGGGCATGATATCAATTATCTTGTCCAAAAGAGCTTCATCATCTAAACCTTTTTCTCCCATAGATTGTAGACTGTTGACAATAGTCATAAATCTTTGTTGAACTTCACAGATAGGTTCTCCATAAGGAAAGTTGAAGCCATGATATTTAGATCTAAGCATAGCTCTTCTAGTCTCAATCACTTTAGAAGTCCCAAAGTGTGTAACTTCTAACTTCTTCCATATACAGTTAGCTGCTTCACAAGAAGAAATTTGGCTATATATATTTCTGGTCATTGAACAAAGTAAACTATTGTGTACCTTATAGTTGAGTTGATATTCTTGATTTTCCTGGTTAGTAAAAGTTCTGACTTCCTTGTCAGGAATTTTATAATCACCAGTAAGCATAACAAAGTTGTCTACTCTAGTGTTAATAACAAAAGTCTTCATACGATCTCTCCAGTATTCATAGTCATTACCATCAAAGATAGGTGGTCTTTTCGGATTCAGATTATCAATTGATCCAACAATGATTCCTTCCATACTTATAAAAACTTTTCACACAAACTTGTTAGTAGCAAAGAATCGTAATAACAAAGTTCGGAATGGGAAAAGTTCGGAATGAGAAAAAGTGAGCAAGAAAAACATGTATGTGAGTACAAGTATTTCAGAGACCTTCTCTAATACCAATTGTAGGATTGGTATAGAGTATGAGGTTTCCAACCTCTGATACCAATTGTAGGATCGAAATAGTGATGTAGATGCTCAATATACAAGAGGGGGTGAATTGTATACTTCAAAAATTCCTTTGGGACCTTTAAAGATAGTTAAGAATAACTATGTTTTCCTTAAGCAAAGGAAAAGGCTATGTTTAGCAAAGTTAAACTAAACAAATTCACAACACCTCTAACACCGAATGCAAACTGGGAAAGAGATTCCTAATGAAGGTTCCGGAAATATGGTTCTGGAAATTGAAACTTAACAAAAGGTTACAATATGAGATTCTACCTTAAAGCATATAGAATCTAAATTAATCAGAGTACAAGTAAGGAAGTATAATAAAGTTATACTTTCCTTATAATACAAAATACAGCGGAATAAAAACAAGTAGTAGAACTACTAGTAACAAGATATAAGTCTTTTAACCCAAAGAGAAGGGTATCCAACAACCTTGGATAATGGTCCCTTGATTTATACTTTCAAGCAAGTCTGTCTTACCCACACCAGGGTAAGCCCTCAATACGAAGATCGGAGTCTCTGTCTTGCTATCCCCGCAATCCCTCAACTTCAAGGTAGTTGGCAACCTCTGTCTTCCTCAGCAAGGAATCCCTCGAACGTCAAGGTAGTCGGAACCTCTGTCTTCCTATCCCCAAAAGCCCTCGAATGTAATCACCAACATTCGGAGTCAAACGAAGCTTTGAGAGTTGATAAGAGCCTCTCTCTCTAGAATTCACTTCAACAGCATGTATGCACAAAACCATGTTGTTCATCTGTCATCAGTATGGAAACAGCTACGAGCTCTTTCAAATGAGCTCCTATTTATAGGTAAGGTCGGCTCCTTCTCCAACGGTCATATTTTCCTTAATGATCGGAGGGACTTGTACACGTGTCACTTAGACAACGGTTAGTTTAAAACAAAACAAATGACATCGTTTTATAACAAAACAAGTGTAACAGAATGTACGACATCGTTTTAAACTCTAACATAAAATTTCAGAATGAAAACTTCGGAGTGAAGGTTCGGAGTGAAAGGAACAATAATAAAGAGTAGACAGAATATAGAAATGTAAGCAATATAAAAGTTCAGAGTCTAACAAAGATATTTTTTGGAGTATGAATTAATTCAGAGTGTATAAAACAAAGATACTCAAATTCTGTTTAATAGGTGAATTCGGAATGAGAATTCGGAATAGGAATTCGTCATCAGAAATCATAATGAGAATTCATCATCATGATTCGTAATGAGAATTCGTCATCAAAATTTGTAATGAGAATTCGTCAACAGAATTCGTAATGAGAATTCTTCATCAGAATTCGTAATGAGAATTCTTCATCAGAATTCGTAATGAGAATTCGTCATCAGAATTCATAATGAGAATTCATCAACAGAATTCGTAATGAGAATTCGTCAACAGAATTCGTAATGAGAATTCTTCATCAGAATTCGTAATAAGAATTCTTCATCAGAATTCGTAATGAGAATTTTTCATTTGAATTCGTAATGGGAATTCGGAATGAGATTTCTTCATTATAATTCGTAATGAGAATTATTCCTCAGAATTCGTATTCTGAATCTGGAATAGAACTTAGTCAGAGTTCATATCCGGAATTCGGAATGAAACATCCTTATAGTTCTTATCCAGAATCCAAATCCTAAAACAGAATGCTTTATATCAAAGTTTCAATGATTCCTAGAAAATGAATCTGAATCACATACTTAAGAAAAATATGGATGAAAATGAGATAAGGATAATTTTTCTTATAAAAGCGATTTTCCTTAAGAAAGCAATTTTTCTTATAAAAGCGATTTCCCTTAAGAAAGCAATTTTTCTTATAAAATCCATTTTGATTATAAAAGAAATTTTCCTTAAAGATAAGGTGTTTGTGATTTTCAAAACAAGAAGGAATGGAAAAGTCATAAGGAAAACCTTATTGACTCAACAATACAAACCTACATCTAATAGTTAAAGAACATACTGTTTCCGTGGATGGCGAATTTCTGCCTCACGAAACGATGATTGTTCAACACTCATATAACACCTTCAAAGGTGGCCATTAAGATGTCACTATATTTATATATGATATATAATATATTTATTATTTACTTAATCTTAGGTATTTTTCATTTGTTGCTCACCTTTATGGCTTCCATTATGGGTATACGCGATATCTTTATTTTAGGAAGTGCGGACTACCGCCCCCTCAAAGTGATGTGATTCGTTAATGCCATACGTGGGACGTATAAAGGATGGATTTAATGTTATTATATATGATTTTATACTGGAATTATAATATTCCTCTATATCATTATTATTTCATTCCATTAAAGTATGATATTGAATTGAAAGTAGCGTTCATGCGTACGTACAGCTTACCGTCTCCATGAACGGTGCATTTCATTTCTTATCCTCAAATATAATGTACTATTATAAGTACATGTATATAATGGATATATATGATGAATGATACATATAAATGATGAATATAATTCTGAAATTAAAATATACATACCTCTCTTTTAGTTTTAATTCCATTAATATGACAAATAAATGAAAGTAGCGTTCATGCATACGTACGGCTTACCGTCTCCATGAACGGTGCATTTAATTTCTTACCTCTAAATGATTATGTGATATTATAAATACATGTATATTATAGATATATATGATATATATGATATACAAATCAGGAATTTCATTCTGGATATAAAGAACCTTTGACCACACGAACAACATGTAATTGTAAGAAGTCCACTTTCGACTTAAGAACCAAATATCGACAAAACAAACATTGTTAACTTAAATGATTACATAATGTTTATAACATGGAAATAAGTTATATAAAAGGAATAATGAACTTGAAAAAGGTTCTTAATCAAATAGTAATTAACTCAAGTTTATTATTCAGGACGTTAAAGAATGATCAAGTCAAGTCGGACCCAAGGTAAGGGATCTTACTCCTCTCTTTCTTTTTAAGTACACTCTTTTATGTCATTCCTTATAAAGATCATCTTTCTTGTTATTGGGATGTTATTTTATATTAATCTTACTGTAATTTTTATGTTCATATGATGAGAGACCCTATTCTCTCTCATCAATCCATTTTGGAAGTTTTGAGTGGCGCCGTAAGGCTGCCGAATTTTCATAAGAGATCTAACATCTCTCTTTCTTTTAAAGTACTCTCCTTTATGTAACTTCTTTTAAGATCCTCTTTGTTATAATGGGGGATGCTATTTTATATTCCACTTTCTATAAATTTTATTTAAATGTTATGAGATACCCTATTTGATCTCATCAATCCATTTTTGGAAGTTTTAAGTGGCGCCGTTAGGATGCCGAGTTTTCGTAAGGGATTTTTCATCTCACTTCTATTCCCGTGAGATTTATGCTACATTTTCCACAATTTCCTTTGAGTGGTGTATGTACTACCCATTTTTATACACTTTTTGTAGTATAATTTCATTTATGGGTAATCACATACTCATTGTATGACCCTTCTTCCATGGGGTGTACGTTTCGAAAGTTGCCCAACTTGGTAAGGGGACCTTTCACCTCCTCTTTTTAAAAGACTTATTTTGTTGGGTCTTTTAATTTACATATTGTTATGTTGGGATATTTTATAATATATCCTTATTGATTTAAATTTTATGTCCAAGTGATGAGATACCCTTTTTATCTCTCATCAACTCATTTTATGAATTTTGTAGTGACGCCATAAGGCTGTCATATTTTTGCATGGGAACTTCTTAACCCAAATTTGATTCTTTGGGATAATCTTGTAATCCTTGAATATGTCATTCTATGATTATGTGTGAATAAAATCTGATTTTATTACACTTAATATCCACTTATATTTTTTGTATTCGTATTTGTCACACATAATCTTGTAATTGATTTATCCTTAATCTATGGATACCGACTTTGTAAGGGACTTCGTCTCAATCTCCTTTCATTGAGGTATATTTCATTTTATACACAACTTTCTTTTATATGGTTTATAAACCCATTTTAAATTTATTTCTATACAAAAGGAATCTTTTTCTACGAAGAATTTTACAAAACGACAAAAAGGAATGTTTCTTTTAACATACGCGGTGACAACGACCTTTTCTGCTGCCACGAGTACTATTTGGTCTTTGGCTTCCTGAACAAGCCGTAATGTTTTTTTAAATGAAATAAATACTATATACTCTTTTATGTATTTTGGTATTGAAAATGGTTTTTATAATGGATTTTTTATGTCAATATATTTAAGTGATATATTGTGATCAAAGTGTGGAATTGTTTTCTTTCCATTATATTTGTTTTATGTCTTATGATTTTTATAATGGTACTTGGACATTTGACGGGTGGTTACGTGATAAACCATATGACAGGTGGTGCCCTGAATACCAGGACGGGTGGTTACATTATAACCTCCAATGCATTGGGTATGGAAGTCAGCCGTATGGATAATCCATTAAGTATGTATGGAAGTCGGCTGAATGGCTATTCCATTAAGTGATGTGTGTGGAAGTTGACCGTATGGTTATTCCACTTAAGTATGTTTATGTCCCAAGTTACCTTTATATGTTATGTGATCTTTTTATGGGTTTATGGTAATATTTTTGTTACAAAAGGGTAAGTAATGATCTTTTATTCAGTGAAGAGTTTATACTACTTCATAAAGGTGAAAAGTATTACTTTGATAAAGTATACATGGTTTACTTGTTGTTTTGATAAACTAACAGTTTTCATTCTTTGTGTATCCCTTACTAAGCTTTTTATGCTCATCCCAAGTTTTTGAAATGTTTTTACAGGACTTAAGGTGGAATAGGGTCAAGGATGGGATCAAGGTAAAGTCATGCAACCCAAAACATGGAACTAGACATGTTTCTTTTTAAGTGTTTTTATTTTATGGAAACTTAGTAGAAGTTTCTACTTTGTAATCTTTTGAGATGTAATAGTTATGACCTAATTCTATAAAACACTAAACCTGAAAATATCCTCAATGTGAATTATTAATTTAATTCAATATTAAGTAAGGTTTAAGGATGGGGCCATATAGTTGGTATCAGAGGTTGATTTAGATAACTTTAGAGTTTAGGGTATTCTCTAAGCACAAGTGACATTACCAAAATGGTTAGGATTTCAGAAAGAGTCCTAGTTTTAGATAAAGTGAATGAGTAAGTATATCTTAGTGTTTACCTTCCTCATTAGTACATGATGGGTTTGTTGATATACTCACACTGACATTTCTGTTTTTAGTGAATGGATGGATCTAGCAGGCACTAAAGAGACGACAGGTTTGAAGGAAATAGTGGTCGTTCTCTGATTAAGATACTAGATAAAATGGAGGATTCAATGAGGAAACTCATGGTTGTTCTAAACCAACTATCAAGGATTCATGATCAACCACTTGAACCTTGGTATGATCTGTAATGCATCATGTAAGAGATGACCAATCGATGTGGAAGTTCAGGTAATAATTATAAAGGTAGCCATTTGAGTTTATATGATCCTTACTTTTGAGGTAATTATGGGTTACTATATGTTATGATGGAAGTGAAAGGCATGAGATAAAATTGAGGTTAAATTATGTTATGGTTATTTTTGAGGATTTTATCACTTTTTGGGGAATGATTTGAATATTATATAGTTTTGGAAAAAGGACAACACGCAGACCGTGTGACAACCCGTCGCGTCGGACAAAGCTGCAAGAATCGAACCCACAACCAAAGCGCAATTGGTATTTATCGCCTACCACTGGACTACGTGAAGTCCCTGGTTTGTTTGACTGATTCTTTTTAGTTAGATGATTTTATTAATTAAGATTAAGATGATTTTGGTTTATCTATGGATATTTATTAACCTATCATGGAGGATATGTGATTAGGTTAATTACTTTTCAATACGAGACATTAAGAGCAACTGATGTTATTTAGAGATAAAAGTTAATTTTTACCTTGGAAGACTATGTAATTAAAACCTTAAAATATTTGGGTTTCAATATTAGTTTTGTTTAATTTGAAGAATTTTATGGACAAATTGATTATCGAATGGTCCTCGTTGAACTTTGGGTTTTGTTGGACAAATTTTGGAGATTAACAATAGTTTTTCTTTTTATAAAGGGTTATCCTTTTCTGGATTATCTGTTCTTGTACTAACCTTTTTGGTTTTGGTTTTGGTTAAAGTCTAAAGACATGGGAAGTATATAGTTCTATTTTTTGTATTAGTTGATTCTCTAGAAGTTGATTATAGTACTCTTAATGTGAACAAGTCTTCCTAAATACTCATCTTTTGGAGAAAATATGAGTTTGTGTAAGGAATCTAATAAAAGTTGAAAGTCAACATGATAAGTGATTATGTTTCCTTATGAATAAATTCCTCAATAAAAAGTAACTAAAAACAAAAATAATGTCTATTAACGTTTCCTACTGGGGAATCGAATACCGTTTAACCAATCACAAGTTTGTGATTTTTTTGTGGTTAACTTTCTCCTAAATATGTTTTCTATCACTCTCCATCAGAACATGACCCTTTGTTTTTTTTCCTCCATGTCCATATTTTCATACTTGGAATCCTAGTATGGGTTAACTTGGGTGACCTTTTTACTTATCTTTCTTTATTTTAAAGTGATTTTTTTACCAACTCTTGTTCCGATGTGGGACTTTAAAGGATGTTTCCAAGCCCAATTTTAAATTGTGAGGACGCAATTCCCAAAAGGGGGGAAGGATGTAACACCCCAGGTAAATAAAGAATATAACATCTTTATATTTATCCATATTTGAGAATAAAATATTAATATTACTTTAAAGGGGATGTTATGCTCGATGGCGTACCCAATATGCAACAACGAGTTTCTTGGGAATCTTACGTTGCACTCTAATAAAAAAATAATATTATTTTAAATGGTAGTTAACACATAGCTGTTGTAATGTATGGAATGAATAGAACTAACTAAAAAATGATTATATATGTTTGTCAAATATTTTTACTCTTTAAAATAAATGTTAGAGGATAAAAAATGCAAATGAATCCAGTTTTTAAGCGTAAACATTCTAATATTCTTTAAAAGGACGATTAACCACCTTTTGATGGCGAACCCCTTTTAAATCCACTTTTTGACAATATTATGTGTTATATTTGACAAAATAAAACTCTTCTTTATAATTGGGACATCAAAATTTACTTTGTGTAAATTTTTGGTATTTTTCCAAAAAAGTTCAATTTTTAATGAATAATGAAAAATGCTGTATTTTAATTCAAAACCTCTTTTTAATCTAATTTATTTATATGATTATATTATCTTTTGAATTGGTTTTAAATTTAAATTAGAATATATTTTTACCATTTAATACAATAGTGGTTTTAGTAATTAATTTCACTTTGAAATTGGACTTTAACTAGTGTCAATCTTTTGATACTTATTGTTTCATAAAAACACGCTATTTGTTTTGAAAGCGGGAATTAATTATTAAATTAATTAATTCAACTTATATGTTTTTAATTTTGTAAATTAGAAATCATTTTTTAATTCGGAATATCAAATATATCTTAGGGTGAATTTTTGGTAATTTTCTGAAAAACATCAATTTTAGATGAATAGTGAAACCACTAAGTGGTACTTATAAAAACTGATTTTCCGTCTAAATGAAATTTTGTTACCTTTGTGTTTTGAATTTCAAAAATCCGACATACATGGTTGTCATTAATAATTAAAATGTGGTTCAATGGGATTAAAATAATTTTTTTGTGAATAGTAACTTATTATGTTTTTAATCGCGATTAGAGGTAATTAGTGTAGTTTAAGGTAAGAATAATGTTTTAATAAAATGAAATGGCCTGGAAACATGTCCTACCCTCATTGGATGTGTCATGGCCGACCAAGACAATCCATGGGTCAACTTGGGGACCCCATGGAGCCACTTTTGTTGGAAAATGACATAAATACCTTTTTATTTAATGTTAAAGTAAAAATGACACAAACATGAGATGTTTTACTAAAATAATTTTTACACGGGGTTATAAAAATCAGATATTTATCTATAAATAGTAATTGGAAAGATAAAAATATTTCCGACATCTTAGTATTTTTTTATAATTTTTATACTTTAAATAAATGAAATTATTTTTGACATAATGATGATGCAGCGATGACCTCTTTATTTAACGATTTAAATAAAATGGATAGATAATGTAATATCTAAGACCTAAAAATGTCTAAAACTTATTTTATTAGTGGATTTAGAACCATTATCATCTCATACTCGAATTATATCAATTTGGGACCTCTTAAATCCGAATATAATTTTAAAATAAAGTGACTTTTCTTTACATTCCAAGAGTGCCCCTCCTCTCCTCTTATAAAAGGCCCCAACCTCTACCTCCTTACCAACACTTACAAAGCCATTGGCTCGGCCAAAACCTGCCCATTTTGTCTCTCCACTTTCCTCTCTTACTCCTTGAAGCCTCACATTGGGCAGAAGTCTTCCCAAGGAAGCCTTTGAGCTCAAACCAAAGGGAGTTACCCAATTTTAAGGTAATGTCTTCACTTGAGTCCTTTTGATTTATTTTGCCTCTCCAACCCACTAAACTCTTTTTATTAATTTATTTTGTAACAACTCCAGTATCATCAATATACTAGTATGTTGTTATAAGAAGGATTATATCTACACTTATACACACCTACATCTAATAGTTAAAGAACATACTATTTCCGTGGATGGCGAATTTCTGCCTCACAAAACGATAATTGTTCAACACTCATATAACACCTTCAAAGGTGGCCATTAAGATGTCACTATATTTATATATGATATATAATATATTTATTTTTTACTTAAGATTCTGTATTTTTCATTTGTGGCTTACCTTTATGGCTTCCAGTATGGGTATACGCGATATCTTCATTTTAGAAAGTGCGGACTACCGCCCCCTCAAAGTGATGTGATTCGTTAATGCCATATGTGGGATGTATAAAGGATGGATTTAATGTTATTATATATGATTTTATACTGGATTTATAATATACCTCTATATCATTATTATTTCTTTCCATTAAAATATGAGATAGAATTGAAAGTAGCGTTAATGCGTACGTACAGCTTACCATCTCCATGAACGGTGCATTTCATTTCTTATCCCCAAATATAATGTACTATTATAAGTACATGTATATAATGGATATATATGATGAATTATAAATATAAATGAGGAATATAATTCTGAAATTAAAATATACATACCTCTCTTTTAGTTTTAATTCCATTAATATGACAAAGAAATGAAAGTAGCGTTCATGCATACGTACGGCTTACCATCTCCATGAACGGTGCATTTAATTTCTTACCTCTAAATGATTATGTGATATTATAAATACATGTATATTCTCGATATATATGATATATATGATATCCAAATCAGGAATGTCATTCTGGATATAAAGAACCATTGACCACACGAACAACATGTAATTGTAAGAAGTCCACTTTCGACTTAAGAACCAAATATCGACAAAACAAACATTGTTAACTTAAATGATTAAATAATGTTTCTAACATGTAAATAGGTTATATAAAAGGAATAATGAACTTGAAAAAGGTTCTTAAGAAAATAGGAATTAACTCATGTTTATTATTCAGGACGTTAAAGAACGATCGAGTCAAGTTGGACCCGAGGTAAGGGATCTTACTCCTCTCTTTCTTTTTAAGTACACTCTTTTATGTCATTCCTTCTAAAGATCATCTTTCTTGTTATTGGGATGTTCTTTTATATTACCCTTACTGTAATTTTTATGTTCATATGATGATAGACCATATTATCTCTCATCAATCCATTTTGGATGTTTTGAGTGGCGCTGTTAGGCTGCCAAATTTTCATAAGAGATCTAACCTCTCTCTTTCTTTTAAAGTACTCTCCTTTATGTAACTTCTTTTAAGATCTTCTTTGTTATAATGGGGGATGTTCTTTTATATTCCACTTTCTGTAAATTTTATTGAAATTTGATGAGATACCCTATTTTATCTCATCAATCCATTTTTGGAAGTTTTAAGTGGCGCCGTTAGGATGCCGAGTTTTCGTAAGGGATTTTTCATCTCACTTCTATTCCCATGAGATTTATGCTACATTTGCCACAATTTCCTTTGATTGGTGTATGTACTGCCCATTATTATACACTTTTGTAGTATAATTTCATTTATGGGTATTCACATCCTCGTTGTATGACCCTTCTTCCATGGGGTGTACGTTTCAAAAGTTACCCAACTCGGTAAGGGGACCTTTCACCTCCTCTTTTTAAAAGACTTATTTTGTTGGGTCTTTTAATTTACATATTGTTATGTTGGGATATGTTATCATATATCCTTATTGATGTAAATTTTATGTCCAAGTGATTAGATACCCTTTTTATCTCTCATCAACTCATTTTATGAATTTTGTAGTGACGCCATAAGGCTGTCATATTTTTGCAAGGGAACTTCTTAACCCAAATTTGATTCTTTGGGATAATCTTGTACTCAATGAATATGTCATTATATGAATATGTGTGAATAAACTCTGATTTTTTTACACTTAATATCCACTTATATTTTGTGTATTCGTATTTGTCACACATAATCATGTAATTGATTTATCCTTAATCTAAGGATACCGACTTTGTAAGGGACTTCGTCTCAATCTCCTTTCATTGAGGCATATTTCGTTTTATACACAACTTTATTTTATACGGTGGATAAACCGATTTGACTTTTAATTTTATGAAAAAGTAATATTTTTCTACGAAGTGTTTTACAGAACGACAAAAAGGAATGTTTATTTTAACGTACGCGGTGACAATGAACTTTTCCGCCGCCACGAGTATTATTTGTTCTTTGGATTCAGGAACAACCCGTAATGTTTTTTTAAATGAAATAAATATCATATACTCTTTTATGTATTTTGGTATTGAAAAATGTTTTAATAATGGATTTTTTATGTCAATATATTTAAGTTATATATTGTGATCAAATTGTGGAACTGTTTTCTTTCCATTATATTTGTTTTATGTCTTATGATTTTTATAATGGTACTTGGACATTTGACGGGTGGTTACATGATAAACCATATGACGGGTGGTGTCGTGAATAGCAGGATGGGTGGTTACGTTATAACCTCCAATGCATTGGGTATGGAAGTCGGCCGTATAGCTATTCCATTAAGTATGTATGGAAGTCGGCCGAATGGCTATTCCATTAAGTGATATGTGTGGAAGTCGACCGTATGGTTATTCCACTTAAGTATGTTTATGTCCCAGGTTACCTTTATATGTTATGTGATCTTTTTATGGGTTTTATGGTAATATTTTGGTTAAAAAAGGGTAAGTAATGATCTTTTATTCAGTGAAGAGTTTATACTACTTAATAAAGTTGAAAAGTATTACTTTGATAAAGTATACATGGTTTACTTGTTGTTTTGATAAACTAACAGTTTTCATTCTTTGTGTATCCCTTACTGAGATTTTTATGATCATCCCAAGTTTTTGAAATGTTTTTACAGGACTTAACGTGGAATAGGGTCAAGGATGGGATCAAGGGAAACTCATGCTACCTAAAACATGGAACTAGACATGTTTCTTTTTAAGAGTTTTTATTTTATGGAAACTTAGTAGAAGTTTCTACTTTGTAATCTTTTGTGATGTAATAGTTATGACCTAATTCTCTAAAACTCTAAACCTGAAAAGATCCTCAATGTGAATTATTAATTTAATTCAATATTAAGTAAGGTTTAAGGCCCGTGCCTTATATTTATACCAAATCAATCCCCCCCATTTTTATCATTTTTTTCACAAAGGGATCTCCAAACCCCAATATCCTTGGATCCTCCTCCTCCATAGATGTATCCTCAATTTTATAAGGTATGTTATCATGGATTTTGTCCAATTTTATCCATCTATTCACCTTCTATTATCTCCATATTGAGATATTTTCCCCTCTTAGTGGTGTTTTCTCTCATGTAAAAACCCTAGAAGCTAGGGTTAATGTTCGGTAATTTTTTTGGATCTAGGATATGCAGATTGTTCTTTGGGGAATATTTTTTCTTCTTTAAGAGTTCCGTTACATACACACTCCATTGAGGAAGGTGTTTCAATTAATTTTTTCTGAATTATTCCACTAAAGGTTAGGTATTTTTATATAATATATAAATGTATTTAATATCCTTGTGGTGTGTTTTTCTAGATTAGTATAGTATTTTTATGTTGGTAATTTTTTTTGGAAGTGGTTTTAAGGGGATTTCTCTAAGAATGTTATATAGTTATGAACACAAGGTTTTTATTAAATTCTAAATTGTAATTTTAAAGTGAAATTGTGTGATTTATGTGGTGTTTTTCTATGAAAATATTTTCATAGTTTTGTTGGAGTTTGAGTTAGGTCTTGTTTGTGGATATTGATGACATTCATGTATGTTGTTTACTTTTGGTTTGAATTTTTGGTTTCAAATCATGTTGCGTTTGTTTAAAAGTGGTCATGTGGTAATTTAATTGATAATTTTGGTGTTCCATTGGATGTGGGAACATCCATGTGTGATAAGAGTGCACAGATGTATGGGAAGAAAAAATGATGATGGGTTTGGATAAATTTTCTCACATTAAAAAACCATATTTTAAATACTTTTCATTGTCTCTCACTTCTTCTTCGAAATATTACTTTATTTACTAATGGTACATTTTTCTCAACGAAACAATAGTGTTTTTAAAATTTTATTTTATGTTATGTACAGTAAGGAATTTTGAGAAAAGGTGAACCTTTAAATGGTACAAAAGCGCACTTATAATCTTTGGTTATTTTGTGGGTTTTTTTCTTGGTTTTGAAATGATATTAGGATTCCAATTTAAATTTGGAACTTAAAGTACCATTAGAAATTTTTAATGTAAAGTTACTGTTTAATTTTGAGTTATAATGTTTTCAAAGAATCTTTGGGATATGATGTAATTTAAATAGTTAAAGGCTACCTTTACAATTTATGATGCTTGGAAATGAATATTGGCTTTGAAAGTAAAAATTTATGGTTGGAATCTTAGTGAATTTTGAGAAATGTTTTGAAATAATGTTTGATATAAAATATCAGTTGGAACCTTTTTATGGCTTGTTTTATGTTATGAAACCCTGTGGAGGATTTTCTAATATGGGTTATAATGTTGGTAGTGTTAGTTTATGAGGTAGGAAAGTGCAGTGGTGGTAGGTAAAGTATGTCACGCATGCGAGGGACTCCTAAATACATAGTGTACTATTTAAATGGGTTTACTAGGAATATTTTAGAGGTTTAAGTGATAATTTCTTATCAAACCTGATTATATGGGTTACTACCCATGACTTGATAGGTCTTGGTGGGATATTCCACTAGATTAGTTAGTTTTGGGTGGCCATTTGGTTATAGACTATGGAGATGCACCATATTCTAGTAGGTGAGTCTGACTCAAGTATGTTTAGGGATATCATTAGGGATTTTTAGGAAATTCCCATCGTTAATATCTATATTTTCATGTTTATATTATGCTACACCTGGTTTTATATTCATACTGCTTGTTCATTTTCTTCATAGATTGGTACTTCCATTTTTTTGCTTTTGATTTTAATGGTAATTCCCTTGTAAAACACAGGATAAAATGGGAATTTTTTAAAAAAGGAAAAGATATGTTAATTTATTTAACAATCAATTTTTATATCTATATTTCAAACTAGTTATTATGAACTATTTATGGGAAAGGTGATGTATGGATTCTGCAGTGGTGGACTACTGATCTGTTACAATCACACCCTATTTGTAGCATTCAATGTTGGTAGACCTGATCCATTTTAAAGGTTCAATGTTTCTGCATTGAGTGATCATGGTTGGAGTAGGTTGGTATCATGGTGGGTTTGTCTGGGTGTGGAGCTAACAAAAAGCCACATATAGATAATATTGGCATGTTTTTTCATAGATTATATTTTTTCATTTTGTTTAGAAGTATTATATGATTTTGTTTATTTATATTCAATTGTGATTTATTTTCTATTATTTATGTTTTTTTAGTTTGTTAATTTGATCATGTTTTCTTGGAAAAAATAGATCCCATTGTGATTAATTTTATAGCTGACACCAGTTGTTAGACCATGGGGTTTGATAATACCCTTCGAGCCATGCATCGGACTGCTCAGATGTTGGGTTGGATAACACTATAGTCTGGATCATGAAATTAGTGATCCATAAAATATACGAACATTAATTTGTACCAAAAAAATTCAAGGTTCCCTATGAAAAGATCCAATATTATTTGAAGGATCCATTGATATCATAGGTGAGTAAAAATGATATTACTTATACTGGTTTTAACTTGTAGGTTTGGAAAAAATAATGACTAACACAATGAAAATTGAAGAAAATAAGGTTATGAAATTTTTAAAAGAAAATAATAATGATAGGGTACTAATATATAAATATCATAGAGTTGTATAGTTCAGCCAAATCATGGTATTA
The DNA here is from genome assembly GCA_963277665.1 of Viscum album. NCBI lineage: Eukaryota > Viridiplantae > Streptophyta > Magnoliopsida > Santalales > Viscaceae > Viscum > Viscum album. The sequence continues at coordinate 1,340,450,994 of OY728129.1, read as the reverse complement.
TAATTCCTCTAATGATTTTATTTCTATCTGTGATGATTTTTTGGTTAGTGAATCACTTAAGAATTTCTACAAGGAGAATAAATTATTTTTAAGATGATTTATATTGAAGTTATTGTATAAATACTAGATTTTAAAAAAATATTATTGGATGATAAATCCTAGTTTGAGTTTGAGGATGAAATCATGGATTAATCCATGATTGAAAAGTTTCAATAGTTTAAGGATCTCATATAAGAGGTGAGAGTCAAGGAACATTTCATTTTGTTCTAGAGATAATAGTGCTCCAGGGATGAATAGAAATTACAAATAGTAGATGATGAGAAAGGTGAAGTAATTAAGGGTTCTAAAGAAATGATCCATACTTCGAAATAAATACAAAAATCTATCTATGGTGTCACGGATTCCCAATTGTATATCGAATCCAAATGGATTAAGGAACTTATTAGTACATTATTGGAAATTAATAGATTTAAGTAAGGCCAAATTGAGAAAATAAATAAAAATTGAGTAGAATTATTTATATCTGTTGAGGATAATAAGATATTCATCTGTATGAATTACCTTGAATTACAAGTCAAATTAACAAAACTAGAGTTGGCACAAACTAGAAATTCCCAATCCAAAGAGAAGAATTATTCTTCCACATAAGTTTCTCTTAAGATCCATGGATCCAAAAAACCCCATTTTAGTGGAAATAAGATCTTTAAAACATCATTCGTGTAACTCCCTAAACCTAGTTACCCTGAGTTGGTGTATTATTACATAACATTGTCATGATCACAAAACATCAAGTCTCGAAAGACCGATTAGTTTCCTAGACTTTGAAATACTAGATACATTAATAAGATTTACATTACATTATAAAATGAAAAACTACAACAACATAGTCTCTATAGGGAACACTCATATCCCTTAGACTATCTCTATAGGTCAATCATAATATAATTCTTCGTACCCTGGGAGAGTTAAAACATAGAAAGGGTGAGCTCAGATGCTCGGTAAGAATAACAATATAGCCGAAACATTCATAAATAAGCATGAACATTTAAGTCAATGTAAACTAGAAAAAAAGCCTTTGAAACTTGAACTTCAGAATAGTATAGAAAAGATAAATCAAATAATGTCATTTACTTATTCACATGGATATTTTACTAGTCGAATAATCACATGCAATATTAATAGCCACTTTCATAATGATAAAATGCATAATTCTAGACTTTATAAGCACATAGTCAAGGCCTTGTCCCAAGAATACAAATAAGATTTTGTCAAGGCCTTATACCGAGACACTATTTTGTCTCATGAGACCTACCGATGCATTGAGGAGTTATAGAGAGCTCCACCAATCACTTACTAGTCCAATGCATTCGTCATATGAAAAGGTTCAAACACAACATAAACATTCGTATTCAAACTAGCATAAAAAAGGTCAATAAATTCTCCATAAACCATGAATGGTGTGAAAATAACACATCCACAGTCAAAAATATCAAAAACCTTCCATAAAATATAGAAGTTTTGTATCATAATAAATCAACATCAATTAAGATTAAAATCCATCAAAGGATGTTGATATAAATGAAATCAAAACATTTTTCAGAGAAATATCTATTTATATTTTGAAATCATTTATAAGTAATATAATTATAAAAGAAAAAATTTATTTTGAAAATATTCCTATAATATTTTAAGGGAAACTTCGATGATGTTATTACGGCAGAAAATAGCCTCACCCTCCGTATAAGTTAAAAAAAGAATTTGTACCTTAATTTTGTTGAAAAGGTCCTAAGGTACCTTATTTGGAAAATGTCAGAAAGATTCCTTTCAAAACATTTTATAAAAAATCAAAAAAGATTATAAATAAAATTAACCCATATCGTAGTAAATAGTAAAAATGTTTTGGAATACATTTGTAAGAATCATGGATGTGGATGATAAAGGGGTCCTAGTAGATACGTAAAAACAATATCGGATAATAAATTGACTATGATATTAACCCTTACCATGTACTTTTCCTTTTTCGAAGGTATGTTAACCTCTTATATAATATTTAAGTAATTTTTATTAAATTATAAAAGAACTATATACATTAATATGATATCATATATTATCTTCTAATATTTCTTTGTTAATGATATTTCCATAGTATCATCGTTTCGGGTGTTAACTGATTCGTTTTCCTTTATATACATTGTTATGTAAGAAATTTTTGTTATGTCTATGATGTATCTTATTCATATTCATAATGATATTATGTCTTTAAACATTATTTTTAATTAAAAAATGAAAATTATTCTTGAATGGATATGATGGGGAATGAATCTCATCGATTTCGTGGAGACAGTAAACCGTAAGTACGCACGAGCGACAATATCATTATTATAATATTAAACTAATATATAATTTAATTTTATATCATACATATAGAATAATTATAATATTATATTTATTATTTACATAATTTATACACATTATTATACCCATCCAAATGATGAAGAGTTCGAATAACAAAATACTCCACGATGCGGAGACGGTAATCTGTACGTACGCATGTATGGTGACTTTTTCATTTATAGGTTGGATAGAATAATGAATATGGTTGTAACATTTTCATAATAACATCACCATATATATAGGATATTGGAGTTATTATTTTAGAATGGAAAAAACCAACAAAAGATGAAGTGGAGGAAGAAATGAACATGAATGAGGTGATGAAATATTTACCTCTTTTCCGGGTTCTTCATTTTGATTTGAAAAAAAGGGCTCCTTAGGATGGATTTCTGACTAAAGTATGGCCTCTAGGGTAAATTTAGGACATTTGGGAGGATCTTTGGGAATGTTTGGGCCAATCCAAATGGCTTTGAAGGTGTGAATTTGAGAGAAGGGTAAGTGACATTTTATAAGAGGGGTGAGGGGAAACTTAGGAAAAGATTGAAATATTATTTTATAACAAACTCATTTTCGGTTTTTAATGTTTCCAAAATAAATTATTTAAATTCAAAGATAGTTATGGGTAGAAAACATCTAAACCAATAGGTTTTATACAGGTTTGGGTCACTATATTAACCATATCTTTTGGATTTAACTCTTAGTTAAATAGTTTCACATTTACCATGTCTCTTTGTATGTTTATATTACATGGTTAATAAACATACTATAAACTCCCAAGAGAACCCCAAGTGGTCAATAAATGATATAACTATCCTCATATAAGTATTTTTTTCTAATCCTTATATTTTTAGGATTATTATATCAACCTATAATATTGTATTTGTTCTAAAAACTAATTTATATTAATTTTGACATTATTTAATAATTGATTTTATTTAATGTCTTAAAATCATTATTACGTAGAACTAAATATATTTAATCAACCATAACATGTCATATTAAACAAGAAAATTAGTGGAAGTTATTAAAATTTTCAAATAATAATTATTTGGATATTTATAATATCAATTATTTTAATATTTCATTAATGTGGTAATTACTACATCGTCATTGTGTCATAAATAAATTTAATTATTTAATATCTAAAAATTATAAATAAAACACCATAGTGTAGTAAATATTTTTATATTTCTAATTAATATTTATAGTCTAATTTATATTTTGTGTATCCTTTTATTAAAAATGTTTTAGTTATTAAACATTGAATGTAACTATTTTAACGCCTTTTTAAATAAAATAATAATAAATTTACAAATCTAATCCATGTGGACCAAAAAAGATCATTTTTTATTCCAAAGGTTTTTTATGGATGAATTTTACTTATGAAATAAAATAAGGACATGTTTTAGGGTAATAATAATATCATATTTACCCATGATTACTCTATTTACTTTTAACTGTGGTAAATAAACCTAAAAAGTTACTATTCACCAAAAATTATTTTCATCCTATTAAACAACATTTTACTTACTAATATCAATTGTGTCTCTCATATTTTTAAAATTAAACTCACATAAGTGGTAAAATTAAGTTTTATAAAAATTTGGAAATTCTCCTATGAGGTGGGTAAAAGTTGGTAAAATGTTTGATAAAATTTTATATATCTAAACTCATTATAAAATGACTCCAAAGAATTACATTGAACATATATAAGTATTATGTATATATTCTGACCTAAAATAAATTTAGATAAAATAAATAATTATTTAAATAGAATGTCTGTTTTAAACAACAACTTAGTGTTTTTCTCTATTCATCAAAAACTGAAAGTTTTCAGAAAAATACAAAAAAATTACTCTAAGCTAATTTTAATATTATGAATCTAGAAATGAAGTCCATTTTGAAAAATAAAATATATAAAATTTCAAAAAGTGGGGTATTACTATTCATAATGGCTAGTTTTATTGGTCATGGTGTGTTAGAATCTTGAAGGTGCAAACAATGCAAGTAATTGCATTATTCCAAGGGAAATGTACCATGGAAGCTTGGGGTGTTACATTCTTACCTACTTCAAATAATGGCATCCTAAAAAAATTTATAATATCACTACATAAAAATATTTGGGTGGTTCTTCATCATATGTTCCTAGGGTTCCCACATTGCCTATTCCATCTTATGGTTTCTCCATAGAACTTTTACCAGATGAGTCATCCGGTTTCTCAGCACTTGTTCACTGGTATCATGAATTTTGACTGGCTCTTCACATAAGACAAATCAGGTTCCAATTAAATTTCCTCATAGGTGAGTACATGCGTTAGGTCGGGCATGTATTTTCTCAACAATGATACATGGAACACATCATGAACTTTGGAGAGACTTGGATGTATTACCAACCAGTAAGCTACAACCCCAATTCTTTCTAGAATTTTGAAAGGTCTGATGTACCTGGGACATAGTTTACCCTTCTTATCAAATCGTATAACTCCCTTCCATGGAGATACCTTCATGAAAATATGATCTCCTACCTGAAATTCAAATCCTTCCTTTAGTTATCAGCATATCTCTTCTACCAACATGGGGCTATTTTGATGTGGGTTTGGATAACCATCACATTTTCCATCATTTACTCAACACATTCTATGCCTACAAGTTTTCTTTCACCAAAATTATCCCAAAAAGTTGGTGTGCGACATCTCTTGCCATATAATGCTTCATATGGTGCCATCTGAATACTTGAATTGAAGCTATTGTTTTACAAAGATTCACCAGAGGTAAATATTGATCCCACATACCTTGAAATGAAAGTGATCAAGATCTCAAAATGTCTTCTAAGGATTGAAAAGTCTGTTTTGATTGTGCATCAGTTTGAGGGTGGTAGGCAGTGCTCAAACGAAGATCAGTATCCAGGGCTCTCTAAAAACATTTCTAGAATCTTTTTGTACAACGAGGATCATGTCTAGAAACAATCGATATGGGTACACCATGGATTCTTACAACTTCATTAATATATATTTTTTCTAAACATTCAAGTGGTAAATCTTCTGTTATAGCAAGAAAATGTGTTGACTGTGTAAGAAAATCAACAATGACCCATATTGCATCATTTCTTCTAGGTTTCATTGGTACCCCCATGACAAAGTCTATCATAATATTATCCCATTTAAACTCAGGTATGGGAAGAGGTTTCATAACTCCTCTAGGTTGTATCCTTGCAGCTTTCACTTATTTAAGAACCATACATCGTGATCAAAATCAGCAATCTCCCTCTTCATGTTGTCCCACCAAAAATTTTCCTTCAAATCTATATACATCATAGTTCTACTTGGGTGTATATAGAAATTTGAGCTATGAGAATCATCCAAAAATTTCTTTTTTTGATCAGGTATGTTAGGAACATTATGTCTCTTCCCAAATTTCAAAATTCCATCTTCATATATGATGTCACTAAATCTCCCATCATTCACAACATTAATTTTCTTTTGAAACTCCTCATCATCAGCCTGAGAACATTTTAACCTTTCTAGTAATGATCGTTTTTCAACCATTTGAAAAATTATTGATGTTTCACATTCCTTGATTATTCCTATATCCATTTTCAATAGATCCATGAAAATAGGACCCCTTTAAACACTCATCTTGTTCAAAACTCCATGATCCTTTCTGGTCAAAGCATCTGACACCTTATTTTCCTTCACTGGGTGGTAGTGTATTATGTAATCATAATCATTGAGTAGTTCAAGCCATATCCTTTTCCGCAAGTTGATACCTTTCTATGAGAAAATATACATCAAACTCTTATGATCAGTATATATCTCACATTCTTCACCATAGAGATAATATCTACATAACATCAAAGAACAGATTACATCTTCTAACTCAAGATCATGAGTATGATAGTTTTTCTCATCAATTTTTAGCTGTCGTGATGCATAGGCAATAAATCTATCATTCTAAAAATAGACACAACCAAGTACTTTCTTTGAAACATCAGTGTAAATAGAAAACCCATAATTCCCAGATGGTAGAGTCAACATAAGAGAATTTACTAATATTCTCTTCAGTTCTTCAAAACATTTTTCACACTGTTTTTTCCAAACAAATTTAACCCCTTAACATGGGAGATTTTTTAATGTGTTAGCCAACCGGGAAAAATTCTGGACAAAAGTTCGATAATAACCTGTTAACCAATAAAACTGCAAACCTCAGTTATACTCATCGATGCTGGACATTCTTAGATTGCCTTGGTCTTTGAAGGATCAACATAGATTCCATCCGTAGAGACAATATAACCAAGAAAAGAAAACACCTGGAGCCAGAATTCACATTCCCATATAATTCATTTCTTCTATGAGTCATTAGAATAATGTGCAAGTGATTTTCATGATATTTGTAGATTTTAGAGTATACCAAGATATCGTCAAAAAATACCACTACAAATTCATCAATATATTCCTTGAAAACTCTATTAATTTGATCAATGAATAAATAGGGTGCATTAGTTAATCTAAAAGGCATTACTGTAAACTCATAATGCCCGTACCTGGTTCGAAATGCTATTTTAGGAATGCCTTCCTTTTTCACACACAACTGAGGATATTCAGATCAAAGGTTAATCTTTGAAAAATATTGATCTCCATGAAGTTTTTCAAATAAATCATCAATGCGAGATAGGGGATAATTGTTCTTTATTGTTATACCATTGATCTACCAGTAGTCAATGCACAACCTCATAGATATATCTATCTTCTTAAAAAATAACAGGGCCTCCCCATGGAGGAACACTAGGGCGAATAAAACCCTTATTACTCAATTAATCTAGTTGTTTCTTTAGTTCCACTAATTCCAAAGTGTCCATTATATAAAGGGTCTTCGATATGGGCCTTAAACCAGGAATTAAATTAATGGAAAACACAATTTCTCATTCTAGAGGATATCTAGGTAAATATTCTGGAAACACATCAACATATTCTTGTACAATAGGTACCTCCTCTATTTGAACATTCCTTTCCTCACTCAAAGTTATTTCATTCTCTTACTCCCCAATAATTGAATTTAGTTGAGCTACTGGGGGTGGATCTAGATAAGAATTAGGTGGTGATGTTTCTACTATAAATATAAGGTACTCCTTATCATCATCGATAATTGTAACCTCCTTCTTCTTGCAATAAATTTTCGCATCATGGTATAAAAACCAATCATTATCAAGGATTATATAAAATTAAATCTTGGGTATGACGAGGATATCAACAGATAAAGAACATTTATATTCCCTAATGGGAACTAATTCACAATACTTTTTTTCAATTATACTTCCCTTAGGTGTTTTGAATAACAATTCCATTATTATGTGAAATTGAAAATATCTAATTTTCATAGCAAATTGGGATGATATGAAACAATGTGATGATCTAGAGTCAATTAAAGCATTTGATAAACTTGATGATACCATTCAATTACCTTCCACCACATCTTTCAGAGCTTCAACCTCAGCAGTAGTGATAGCATAAGCTTGGACATAATCCCCTGTCCTTTTCTGAGATAAGTTTCCTTGGTGCTTAGGACATTAATTTTAATAATTCCCCCTTTCTCAAAAATTGTAGCATTCAACATTGACAGCCTCTTTCTACCGCGTGGAATCAAGAGTTTGGTGGCCTTTTTCACCACACTTGTAACAGACTCCTATTCTTTTTAGGAAAGTACCAGGGGGTTTCTTCCCACATTTACTATAGTATAGATATTAAACTTTTCACTTCTTCCCCTTATTTCCATTTCTAGGGTGTTTAGAAGATCTATTCTTCTCTTTCTTTACTTTAAATCTGTACGACTTTGAGAATTTCTTTTCTGTATTGATAGCACATGATAAAATATCTTCGAATGACATGAAGGATTTTGAGACTAATGCTTGCCGAGGAAATGGTTTAAACCATTAAATAATAGATCAATATTACTCCTTGGGTTACGTATATAATCTACTCCATGCCTTTCTAACCTTGTAAAGATAGCCTCATACTTTGCGACATTCTCATCCTCCTTTTTGCCTTAGACTTAGAAATTGTCTTTCCATATCTACTTGATGGTCATTAGAAAATTATTTTTCTATGAAAATATCTTTAAACTCCCTCCATTCAAAAGGACACTAGGACACCCTGAGAGGGGAGGGGTGAATCAGGGTGTCAAATTTTTAGTTTAAATTGACGTATCATGTTCCCATGTTGGTAGAAACTAGTTTATCATGTATAATGGATATGAGAATAAATTCATTCACATGAAAAGAGATGACAAAACACTTTTTACTTGGTTCACCACTAAGGGCTAAGTCCAAGGAGAATACGCTGAAAGGTTGTCGGTCGTACCAAATTCTGCTATTCTTCACTCATTATGGATTACAAATATTTGGGAATAGCCACTCTCTACCAGGATCACTACCTTTACAATTGTTCAGGGAGAGCCTACTGTATCCCTCGGGTCATTCCCGTTTACTCCCCCTAGCTCACTACCATTGGTGAAGTCCCACTCAGTTTATATATGTGAAGGTCTCTTCATCATTTCAAAAGAATGTATCCTCTGTTGTTTATAGATGCTATGTTGAAGTCTGCTTCCACCAGTAGACAAATCTCACTTTACACCATAGAAATCAGGTGAACTACCATCTTTCACACATCCCTAGAAAGACTGGAGTACTTCAACCACACTTGGCATGATTCTCCAATCCCAACATGTATGTTTCAAGATGGTGCGCATGTCTAGATCTACCACTTGTGCGACACACACTTATTTTTCTTAAAACTTGCGCGACTCACATTCTTTTCCACCCAAACTAGTTTTTACGGGCAAAGGTCAATTGTCACGCTGATTCAAATCCTGGGGTGCATGTGTCACCAAACCACCAGTGTGACAGTTCCTTCCCCAACTCCAAACATGGGCGACCAACACCATTTCTCACCCCAAACCACCTTGGACGTGCAGCAAACAACTGCCACGCAACTTCAACTTGCGCGACCCACCACCACTTGAAAGAACACTACACCTATGTGATGGGAGGTATGATTTTCTCTTAGTCTGAACTTCATACCGAATGAGGAGGGGTCGACCTATATTTATAGGCATTTGGACACCCTGTGTGACGGCGCACAATTCTTCTCTCGGTGCGCAAGTTTCAGCGCACAAATCTCTTCCCCTGAAAATCACTTGCGCGACCAACTTCAAAACATCGACGCCATTCTCCCTTTAACAAATTTTCATAATATGATCTTGAAAAACAAAAGGCGCACATGTTCCCAAGCCTCCAATTAATCGTCATGGAAGTCTCTTTTCGAAAAACCTCTTTTCTCCATTTGTTGATTTTCAGACCCAAAATTTTGGCAAACACTAGAAAACAGTGCAACCATCAACATTGTTATCTACTTGTTCTTTATGATTACTTTTCTGGAACAAATTCGGAACTTCCACTGAGTATTGACAACAAACCCAAACCATACTCCAAATCTTGCATAGAATGACCATGGTTCCTACAATCTCCCCCTTTGAGTTTATGGGAAATCAGAAAATAAATTAAATAGATCACCATTCATAGGAAAACCACAAATGTAAGAATCAACATAGCCAACACTCTAAGTCTACGTGAGAAATGATCAGTGTAGAAAATAGGAGAAGAAGCTTTAATTGGGATCCCTTATTTTGTAATTATCAGAGATGCCCAATAAATTCTCTTACAGTGTCACAGAAGCATTATATGTCCAATGTATTCCTTCTTATCCTTCTCATACTATCACTAACATTGAATCTCATCATGTCATAGAAGAATTACATGCCTTAAAATTACTGAATTTATTCCTTTCTCCCCCATTGACAATAAACCATAAGACTGGTAATTGTTCCTTGTTCAGCTCAAACCACACCCCCCTGGATAATATCACCCCCACAAACCTGCATCACATCCATAAACAGATTAAAAATAGTTAACATAACTAGGGAGAGGAGTATTTCGTATCCTACTTTCGCACTGAGAGGTGGATGAACACCAAGGTTAAACCGATGCTTCCCAAACACACCAGCTGACAATGGCTTGGTCAGGATATCAGCCACATGCTTATCAGTTCCCACATGATCCATTCGAATCACTCCTTGCTCAACTTTTTCATTGATAAAGTGACACCTAATTTCAATATTTTTTATACGAGAATGCTGAACAAGATTCTTAGTAAGATCAGTTGCGCTCTTGTTATCATAGTAAATTACCATTGCTTGCTTCACCTCATCACCAATATCTTTTAGTTATTGCTTCATCCATAGTAGTTGAGTGCATGCCTTTGTGGAAGAGATATACTCTTCTTTAGCAGTACTAAGAGAAGTACATTCTTGTTTATTTCTCAACTAGCCAACACATTTATTCCCAATATAGAATGCTCTACCACTGGTGGACTTTCTGTCCACTACATCTCTAGCCCAGTCAACATCAGAAAATGCTGTTAATTCACTACCTCTTCCTACAGCAAAAAATAATCCACAATTGTGAGTAACTTTAATATACCTCATGATTCTTTTTACTGGTGTCATATGTTCCTCCTTTGGATTACTCTGAAAGTGGGCCACTAGATAGGTTGCAAAGACAATATCTGGCTATGTCACTGTTAGGTACAGTAGGCTCCCAATTATCCACTTGTACATAGTGGTGTCTACATATGTCACATCCTTATGTTTTCCAAGTTTGGTTCCAACTACAATCATAGTTTATATTGGTTTGGATTATTTCATATTAAACTTCTTCAGTAGCTCTCTTGCATACTTTTCTAGAGAAATGAAAGTGTAATCCTTCCATTGAATCACCTACAACCCCATGAAATATGTGAGCTCCCCAAACATAGACATTTCAAATTATGATTTCATGTGATTGGAAAATTCATCCACATATTTTTTTCATGTTTCTACAAAATATAATGTCATTAACGTAGACTAGAACCATGAACTGGTCTTTTTGAGAATTATTCACATATAGATTTTGGTATACTCCTCCTATTTTAAATTACTTATTCTTGAGATACAAGTCCATCTAGAAATACCGTGCTCGTGCTTCCTGCTTCAAACCATATAGAGAATTCTTCAGTTTGCAGAACTTTGTTTCATCAATACCAAGAACAAAACCCACTGGTTGTTCAATGTAGACTTCTTCAAGAACACCATTCAAGAATGTTGTCTTGACATCCATTTGATATAATATATATCCTCTTTGGAGTTCCATGGAAATGAAAAGCCTTATTTAATCTAGTCTATCCACTGGAGAAAAGGTTTATTCAACATCAATGACTTCAATCTGGAAGTATCCTTTACATACCATTCATGACTTGTTTCTAATAACACTTCCATGCTCATAAAACTTGTTCTTGAAGATCAATTTTGTTCCAATCAGATTGTGACCTTCGGGTATCTGTATAAGATCCCATGTATGATTATTTTAAATCTAATCTAACTCTTCATTCATGGATTTCACCTATGATTCATCCTTTGTAGCCTCTTAAAATGAGGATGGATCCAAAACTGACATAAATGAAGATTGCATGTTATGCCTCATCCTCCTTGCTAGAGTGGGTCCACTCCTACCCCAATTATGTTATATGGATCAATATCTGCTCTTTTATTTCTCCTATGAGATTCAGTTGCATTCTCTCTAGCCATAGTTTCTTCTTCAGATTCTTCTTCTGAGTCAGCATTAGGATGTGACTGCTGAGTGTTTATTATCACTTCCTCTATTTCTGTATTTTTATTTTCTCCACGTTCAATTTCTTCCTCACTTCCTATGACATCAACATATGATGTCCTTGAAGAATTTTTGGTTTTATCTTCAATTATCTTACCATCACTACTTTCCACAATCCTTCCTAATCGCTTGTTGAAACACTTGTAGGCATTGTTGTTCAATGAGTATCCAAGGAAAAATCTTTCATCTGCATTATCACCATACTTCTCTTGATTTCCTTATTTTTTTCTGATAAATCATTTACTTCCAAAAACAAGAAATTATTTCCAAGAGGGATGCCTTCAATGCCACAATTCATATAGTGTCTTCATCTCACCCATATAAAGTCCTGTTCAAATTTTAATATAAACCACAGCTTGAACAACCTCTTTCCAGTAATGTCGTGGAATATGAATCTCAATCTTCATAGTTCATACGATGTTGTTCACCTATCGATTCCTACGTTCAAAAACTCAATTGTTTTGTGGAGTTCTCACAGTATCTACCTCATGTTGTATCCCATGCTTCTCCAAGTAAATTTAAAATTCAATGGACATTTATTTCCTTCCATTTTCAGATCGCAACACTTTGATTGTTCGTCCAGAATCATTCTCGGTGATTTGCTGATATGTTTTCAGGCAGTCAAGCACTTGGTGTTTCCTATGAATGATCGTAACACATGCCATTCTACTGTAATAATATATGAAAAGGACAAAGTACCTTTCTCCATGAGTGTCAGCAACATGTTTCGGCCCACATACATCTGTCTGAATTAGATCAAGAAGATGAGATGCCCTTTTCTTCTTCGGCCAATATGAACAACAGACCAACTTTCCACAAAATGAAAGCATCAGAAGACTTTTCACACTCATGCTTCAGGTTTGGAATGTCCCTGAAAATCCTCATTTTTGATATTTTCTCAATGTCTTGTTGATTGATGTGTCCCAGTCTTCGATGCCAAATTTTTTTGTCTTCTTCAATAGTCATGTAACAAACATTTTCTTCGCTATCAACCTGATACAAGTTGTTGTATGTTCTACATCCCTTTACAAGAGAAGTTTCTATCTTTCCCTTGATTGTACAACCTTTTTCATTAAAAGTAACTATATACCCTGAGTCACAGAGTTGACTCACATTGAGTAGATTATGACGTAGTCCATCTACGTAAATGACTTCAGTCTTCATTAGCTCTCTATTCGCTAATTCAGTACTTACACTTCCATTTATTTTCAATGCTCCATCATTACCAAATCATATTGTACCATCAACCTTCCTTTTGATATCTGTTAACAGGTCAGCATTACCTGTCATATGAGATTACAAACCACTGTCCAGAATCCAGGTACTGTTGCTTTTTTTAGATTTGAGGTCCACCTTTGCAAGGTTGGATTTCACCATTTTCTTCCTTTCATTCCATGAGACATTTGATTGAGTATATAGCACTGATGGCCTTTCAATTATCACATCTGTGTACATTGGTTCTTCATAGTCGAAGTCTTCTTCGAGAGGATATAACCTATTTAAAAGAGCAACACTATCTTGTTGAAGAGATTTGACTTGTCTTGAACTCCGGTACGAGGTGTCCACGTCCCTTATCTACCTTCAATTAACAGACATACGAACAAAGTTAGAACAATGAAAATAGTATCCATAGAAAATATTTCTTTTATAAGATGGAGGATATCAAGTTATTCTCCTTTGTTGATGTCCCAGATCATCCCCATTCATGTAGCTCCTTACCGCTTTGCAATATAACATGTTATGACCCAGATAGCAACAGAATCGACACTTCATGAGTGGAAATGTATTCTCACTTGAATTTCTCCTCATACCTTCTTCCTTGGGAGAATAGTTGGACTACCTGTCATTTCTGAATTATTGAGGATAATTTTTAGTTCTCCTTTTAGTTTGGATTGAGGGTTTCTTTTTCATAACTTCAGGCAACGTTTCGACATGTCCAACTTTCATATTGTCTTTCTTTTGGCTCTATTCACTTCCATCTGTTGATGTCTCAGCTTCATATCCAATTCCACTCTTTCCCATGCAAGCGGGTCTTTGATCACTCAAGATTTTTCCAACCCCATCTGAACCACACTTGGCGCTTGCCTGTAATTCTACATCTGAGAATCTTCCAAAATATATTTTCTTCCATGATTAATTTGAAATTGATTCAGTCTCATGATTAATCCTAAGAGTAATAAATTCATCCTCTAGACCCTCAGTAGTCTTGGATTTTTCTTCCAGTCTGGATGTGATGTCATTGATGACCATTCCTAGCACTTCAATTCTCAGCTTCAGATATACTACATCATCATTTTTTTCAAGGATTTTAGACTGTACTTTGAAAATTTCTTCCAGCCGTTCAATTTCAGCTTCAAGTTGATCAATATATTCAGTTAATCTGTCTAAAATTGATTTACACTAATTTCAACTATTACATTTAATCTTAATCTTACTAACAACATCCTTAAGTTGCAACTCAGGATCTACACTAGTATTAAAAAGTCTTTCTCCACTTGTATCTTCTGATTTTTCAACAGTGGACATCATTGAAGCATGGTTCCCAGATTTAAATTCTGGTTATTCTTCATCACAGAATTCACTATCATCTTCTTCCTCTTCATAGAAAAAACTCTTCTTCAAAACGTTATTTCTATATTTGAAGTCTCCATTCATGAAAAACCTTTTCTAAGGCATCTCAATGCTTTCATCATCACTATCATCATCATCAATATTTCTTAAGAACTGAGAAGCAATGTGCCAGACTTTGCCACAACAAAATCAAGATAGAGGTAACTTCCCTTTCAATTTCCCTTTTCCATTTCGGAACTTCTTGGAAATGAGAGAAAGAATTTATTTTTCCTCATCGTCTTCACCACTACTATCTTTTGAATGTCTTAGTTTCTCTATGGATTTGAATGCCATTTCATGCTTACTCGTGTAGTAGCATCTTCTGGTTTGACTCTCATTTAATATGACACTAGGCTGCTCAAAAAATCGTCCAATTTTTTTGGAAAGATCTCTTTCCTCAAGGGCTGACACCTTTTCATTGTACAAGGGTGGAAGTATTATTAATATTTTCTTTACAATGTCAATGTCTTTGATTTCTTCACCTAGACCTCGAATTGCTCCAACCACTTCAGTAATTCGATTGAAGAAGGAGTCTGTATTATCATTAGGACACATCTTCAGATCATCAAAACTATTGTGTAGGACTTGTAGTTTCACCTCCTTCACTTTTCTATCTCCTTCATAAATATATTCAATTTTATCACACATGGACTTTGCTGAGGTGAAACTCATCACCTTTAGATAGATCTGATCAGAAAGGGATGTAGTGAGAGCATTCTGCACTTTGGTATCAGCATCAAGAATTTTTCTATCAGCATAAGTCATAGCCATCCCTATTGGATTAGTAACATGTATACCTCTCATAGTGGAAAACAGAACATCCATTAAAAGTGATCTTAGATGAGATCTCATTATGTTCTTCCAAATCTGAAAATTACTTTCATCAAAGAGGGGAACTCCCCTAACACTACCTGAATTTTCCATGGTCGAAATAAAATAGATCATACACCAGAAACCTCTCTCTGATACCACTTGACGGACCCCAGGACACCCTAAGAGGGGAGGGGTGAATCCGGGTATCAACTTTTTCTTTTAAACTGATAGATCTTGTTCCCACATTGGTTGAAACTAGTTTAACATGTATGATGGATATGAGAATAAAAACATTGACATGCAAAGAGATGACACATCACATTTTACATAGTTCACCACTGAGGGCTACGTCCAAAGAGAATATGCCGATAAGTTGTCGGTCGTACCAAATTCTATTATTCTTCACTCATTGTGGGTTACAAATATTTGGGAATAGTCAATCTGTCCCAAGCTCACTACATTTACAGTTATTCAAGGATAGCCTATGGCATCCCTCTGGTAACTCCTATTGACTCCCCCTAGATCACTGCCCTTGGTGAAGTCCCACTCAGTTTATAGACATGAAGGTCTCTTTATCATTGCAAAATAATGCATCCTCTGTTTTATGAATATGTTCTGTTGAAGTCTGACTTCCTCCCATAGGCTAATCTCACTTTACACCAAAGAAATCAGGCAATCTACCAGCTTTCATGCAGCCCTGGAAAGACTAGCGTACTTCAACCACACCTAGCAGGCTTCTCCAAGACCAGTGCACACATTTCAAGATGACGAGCAAGCCCAGCTCTCCCACTTGTGCGACACACACTTGTTCAACTTCAAACTTGTGCGACTCACATTCTTTTCACCCAAGCTGGTTTTTCCATGCAAAGGACAGCTGTTGCAATGCTTCAAATCCTAGCGTGCAAGTGTCACCAGACCACCTGCGCGACACATCCTTCCCCAACTCCAAACATGGGAGACCAACACCCTTTCTCGATAAAACCACCTTGGACGCCTAACAAACAACTTCCGCACAACTTCAACTTGCGCGACCCACCACCACTTGCACGACCACTACACATGCGCACCGGTAGCTCTGATTTTCTCTTAGTATGAACATCATACTGAATGAGGAGGGTTCGAACAGTATTTATAGGCATTTGTACACCTTGCGCGACGGCGCGCAAGTCTCCCCTTAGTGCGCATGTTTCGGCGCGCAAGTCTCTGCCCTTGAAAATCACTTGCGCGACCAACTTCCAAACATCGATGCATTTCTCCCTTTACGATATTTTCATAATCTGATCTTGAAAAACAAAAGGGGCGGAAGTTTCTAAAACTCCAAGTAATCATCACATATGTCTCTTTTCCAAAAACCAATTTTCTACATTTGTCGATTTTCAGACCCCAAAAATTTGGCAAACACTAGAAAATGGTGCCACCTTCAACATTGTTATCTTCTTGTTCTGTATGATTACTTTGCGGGCACACCTTCATAACATCCACTGAGGATTAAAAAACACAAAACATACTCCAATTCATGCATAGAATGACCATGGTTCCAACACATTCCATATTTTATACTTTATCATCTTCCTTTGTTTTTTGAATCAATGACCACCAATGATATGCATCTCTCATGAGGCAATATACTATCATGACATATTTTTTCATTTTCTTACTCCCTAAATCATGACATATTTTCTTTAAGGAGTTTATCCATTGCTCAAATACTAATGGATTTATACTCCCATTGAATTTTGGTGGTTGTTGCCTCATGAAGTAGTCTAACATTGATCCTCCACATTGTTGATCAGGCTGCTCTATATGGGTAAGGTTATTATTCATAACCTGAGTGAGTTGTCCCAATATGGTGATAAGATAATCAGCACTGGTTTATTCACCATCTCCACTATAATTATCTTGAGTAGGAGGGAAATCACTGCATGGATTAGGTGCATTGATATGGTTTCCATTTCTTCCACTAGGCACCATTTCTAAACAATTGCATACACTAGATTAGTTTATGAATCACAATACAAAATTCCAAACATGTAAAATAGTTAACATAAATTGAACAGTTTATGGATATAATCCATAATCATAAAAAAATTTCTTTGAGAAAGTATATACTCATAAACCCTTCATAATGGTTTTTAATGAAAATGAGAATTATCCTAAGCATATCCCCTGGGAGTGTCATAACTTAGAGTACAACAATTCCCGTTGTCGCGCACCTATTCCCATGAAAGTCTAGATCAATGCGGTTTTTCAGGTTTTAACCCTAGGAACATCTATTCCAGAGCCTCCTTTACCTAATCGTATCTAGACAGGGATGTATTACATGGAAAACTCACAAAATCAGTACAATACCAAAATTCTAGGAAGTTATTCTATACTAATCCTCAAAGTATATCTTAGGAAAAATGTTCTCTAATCAGAGTTTTTCTAAATATAGCTTCCTAGGTTTGTAATAAACTTCTTTTGATACCAAATGTAATTCCTTGACTCTAGTTACCCAGTGTCGGTGCATTATTACATAACAATAGAATGATCACAAAAGATCATGTCTTGAAAGACCAATTAGATTAGTATCCTTGAAAATAATAGATATATTTTTATGTTTTACATTACATTATAAAATAAAAAACTAAAACAATATAGTCTTCATAGGACACACTCATATACCTTAGACTATACCTACAGGTAAGTCATAACATACTTCTTTTCATCTTGGAAAAAATATAACATAGAAAGGGGTGAGCTCAGACACTCTTTAAGGATAACAATATAGTAGAAACATTCATAAATATTCATAAACATTTAAGAAAATGTAAGACTGGAATATAGCCTTTTAGAATTTATCTTTAGAATAATATGGGAAAGATAAAATCAAATAATTCCATTTATTTATTCACGTGTATATTATACTAGTCGAATAATCACATGCAATATCAATAGCCACTTTCATAATGATGGAATGAATAATGACAGACCTCATACCCACATAGAAAAGGCCTTGTTCCAAGACTACAACTAAGATTTTTTCAAGGCCTTGTGCCAAGACACTAGTTTGTCTCATGAGACCTACCGATGCATCAAGGAGAAATAGCGGGCTCCACCCATCACTTACTAATTCCTATGCATTCCTCATATTAAAAGTTTCAAACATATCATAAACATTCATATTAAAACTAATATAAGAAATGTCTATACTTTATCCATAAACCATGAATGGTGTGAAAATAACACATCCAAAATCCAACATATCACAAAACCTTCAATACAATATGGAAGTTTTGTATCATAATAAATCAACTTCAATTAAGCTTAAGATCCATCAAATGATATTGATATAGATGAAATCAAAACATTTTTTAGAGAAATTTATATTTATACTTTTAAATCCTTTAAAATTCATATAATTATAAAATAAAAAATTTATTCAGAAAATATTATTATAATATTGTAACAGACGCTTCTATGATGTTAAAATGGCCGAAAATAGCTGCACTCGCCATATAAGTTCGAGAAACATTCTTACCTTAATTTTTTCGAAAAGGTCATAAGGTACATTGTTTGGAAAATAATAGAAAGATTCCTTTCAAACCATTTTATAAAAAGAAAAAAAAGGGTATAAATGAATTTAACTCATAGTCTAGTAAATAGTAAATAAAATTTGGAATACATTTTTACAAAACATAGATGTGGATAATAAAGAGGTCACAGAAGATACTTACGTAAAACAAATCTTGATGAATAAAGAGATTGTGAAATTTACCCTTACCTTGTACTTTTCCTTGGTTGAGGGTACATTAAACTCCTATATAATAGATAAATAATTTTTGTTAAATTATACAAGAACTATATACTTAAATATGATATCATATATAATCTTATAATATTGCTTTGTTAATGATATTTTAGTAGTATCATCGTTTTGGGTGTTAACAGATTCATTTTCCTTTATATGATTTTTAGGTAAGTAATGTTTGTTATGGATATGATGTATCTTATTACTATTAAGAATAATATTAAGTCTTTAAAAATTATTTATAATCATAAAATTAAAATTAGTCTTGAATGGATATGACGGGGAATGAACCTCATCTCGTTCGTGGAGATGGTAATCCCAACGTATGAACGAGCGACAATATGATTATTTTGATATTAAAATCAAATATAATTGGATGGTATATAATATATACAGAATTATTATCATATTTTATTTATTATTTACATCATTTATACTCATTATTATACAAATACAAATGATAAAGTGTTTGAATAACAAACTACACCATGACTTGGAGACGGTAATCCGTATGTACGCACGTATGATGACTTTGTCATTTATAGGATAGAAAGAATAATGAATATGGTTGTACAATTTTTATAAATATATCCCAGTATATATAAAATACTATAGTTATAAATTTTTAATGGAAACAATAAATAAAGAAGAAGTATAAGAAGAAAAGAACTTGAAAGAGGTAATGAAATATTTACCTCTTCTTTGGGTTCTTCCTTTTGATTTGATCAAAAGGGCTCTGTAGGTTGGATTTAGGACTGAAGTAAGGCCTCTAGGATGAAGGGAGAATAGTTTGGAGGATATTTGGGAAGGGTTTGACAGAGTGCAATGGTTTGAAGGTTTGAATTTGATAGAAGGGGAAGTTCCCTTTTATAAGAGGGGCGAGGGGCACCTTTGGAAAAGATTGAAATATTATTTTATAAGAAAATAATTTTCAGGTTATAATGGATAAAAATCAATTATTTATAGGATAATGTGGGGATGGTTCTAACACCTCTCAACCAATAGGTTTTAGATAGGTTTGGGTCCCCATATTAACCTTATCTCTTAGATTTAACTCTTTGTTAAATAGTTTGACATTTACCATGTCCCTTTGTATTTTTATATTATATGGTTAATTTGCTTACTATAAACTTTCAAGAGAACCCCATGTTGTTCATTAATGATACCAATATAATTAAATAAGTCTTTTGGATGATCCTTAAATTTTTTGGATTATTATATCAACCAATAATATTGTATTTGTTTTAAAAACTCATTTATGTCCATTTTGACATTATTTAATAATTGATTTTTTTTAAAGTCCTAAAAACATTATTACTTCTAACTAAATACATTTAATCAACCAAAACATGTAATATTAATCTCTAAAATTAGTTTAATTCATTAAAAGTCTAAAATTAGATTTATTTGGATACTTATAATATCATTTATTTTAATCTATCATTAATATGCTAATTTTTGTATCATCATTGTGTCGTAAATAAATTTAATTATTTAATGTAAAAAAATTATAAATAAAATATCTTTATGTAGGAAATATTATTAGATTTCTAATGAATATTTATAGTTGAATTTATATTGTGGGTATCCTTATATTAAAATTGTTTTAGTTATTAAACATTGAATTTAACTCTTTTAACTATTCATTAAATAAAATAATAATAAATGTCCTAATATTATCGAAGTGGACCAAAGAGGTTCATATTTTATAAATAAGGTTGTTTTTTTTTCAAATTATACTTATCCAATAGAATTATGACATGTGTTAGGGTAATAATAATATCAATTTTACCCTTAATTACCATATTTACTTTAAACCGTGGTAAATAAAAGTAAAATGTTACTATTCACCTAAAATTATTTTCATCTTATTGAACAACATTTTACTTATAGATATCAACTGTGTCTCTCTTTTTTTTGAAATTCAACACATAGAAGTGGTAAAATTATGTTTTATGCAAATTTGGAAATGCTCCTACGAGGTGGATAAAAGACGGTAAAAAGTTCTTTAAACTTTTATATATCGAAACTCATTATAAAATGAATCCAATTAATTGAATTTAACTTATATAGGTATTATGTATCTATTTTTTACTAAAATAAATTTAATTAAAATAAATAATTATTTAAATAAAAAGTCAGTTTTAAACAATAACTCAGTATTTTTCACTATTCATAAAAAATTGAATGTTTTCATAAAAATATCAAAAATTCACCCTAAGCTAATTTCTATATTCCAAATCCAAAAACTAAGTCCATTTTGAAGGATAAAATTATAAAATTTAATAAAGTGGGTATTAATATTCATAACGACTAGTTTGATTGGTCGCGGTGTGTTAAAATCTCGAAGTTTCAGAAAATTCAAGCAATTGAGTTATTAAAAGGAAAACACATTGTAGAAGCTTGGGGTGTTATAATTTGATCAAGTTGTAATATGATGTAAGAATAAGGTGACCCACAATGTAATTATTTATATTTGTACTAATTATTTTTTTAATTCCTGTACATAGTTCTTTTGAAAACCATTTAAATTTTGTGTGGGAATTTTTTTTAAACATTGAACACCACATAGAAGATTAATTTCAAAACATCCAATAAAATAATCCCCCCAATAAGTTCTCTAAAAAAATTTTAACCCAAAAATACGAAATTAAGTATTTTTGGCTGGAATAACACTTCATGTAAGTGAATGAGGCTTATTAGAAACTATTATAAAAATTAAAAGTTTGGGCATAGGTCCATAGAATATTTTTGTAATCTATAAACCTATGAATGACATAGAGTTGTGAATCAGGGGGTAGGGGAGATAAATAAAAGATATATCATAAAAAAAATAAAATAATATTTTATAGAGTCAAAAAAACAAAGAAGGTATTTTAAGGAGTCTACCTTGAAGAGTAAATGGGATAAGAGGCCTGAGAAAAAAACTCTAATGAAGTATAATACAGATGCTAAAGATGATATGTTAATAAGGAGAAGATGATTCTATAGTGTCAAGAGAGGCCGCGTCACATAATAGTTCAATATGGACATGAATATCTATATTGAAGGAAGCTAGATAAAGCACAACAGAAGATCAATCCATGATAGGGACCATATTATTCATTTAGTTAATGGAATCCATAGAAATAAAGTAGAGGAGTTCCCAAAAAATGATAACTTGAATATGTATTAATACATTGGTAAAATGTGCATGAAATATGGTCAAAATCTAAATAATTTTATATAAATTTTACCAATATAGTGTGATTTGTTAAAAAATGAAAATAAAGAACTGGAATCTTCATGTACTCTAATAGATAAAGTGAACGAATGGTAGCTTCACACAAAAAAACATAAATATGAAAAGACACCAATATAACCCAATAATGAGTAAAAATGAAAAAATAAAATTGGATCTTGAATTAGGATATCTCTTATTGAAAAAAGTTAATATAATAAAAATTATTGGTTGAGAGTTAAATCTAAACCTTATCGCTATCACTACAGACAAATAAAGTCTCCTCTTATTAAACTTGTATTTTCCTATATCTACTAAAAATATGGCAATTGAAGGACTGAAACAATGGTGGAGTTGGATAAGTTCTAGAATCACTATAAAATAATGAAATTGGTGTCCATATTAGTTCCATGTTAAAGAAAATCAACCACGGAGAAGATATGGGTAATTCACTTAAGGGGGATAAAATGTGAAGAGATGTTGTAAAGTGGTATGTTTATTCATGAAATGTAGAATTTATAGATATATTTTAAATTAGAATTTTAAAGTATGAAAACCACATTTTATATCCTTTTTTTTAATTTACCAATAATTTTTTTTACTTGGGAGTGATGGTTAATAAAAATCATAAGAGCAATGCATAATTATATATCATACACTTGAAATTTATAATGAATTTGTTGAAGTTGAGTGTAGGCTATTATTCTCTTAAAAATAACTGTATAAATTAACTATGATAAAAAAATCATAAGTTGTGTAACACGTTGTAAAAGTCTACACGTAGCCCTGGTACATTGGTAAAACCACTTTTGTTTTTTGAAAATAGGTTAGCTCAAGTAGTCTTAGAGTCAACTAACTTAAGGGTCACTATTAATGAATATATGGATCCATCATTCTCTCAATTTTTAAAGTTGAATGAAATTATATATAAAATGTGGATGTATATTTTATTTCGATGAAAACATAATGCCATATATAACTTTGAATTTGTTATCAATAAAAGGGAGAAGAAACTATCTCAAACACACATATTAGGTCAATTTTTATGGTATTGACAACAAATAAAATGGGTTAGATTGAAGAGCCCACGTGTGGATTGATTTTTTTATTATAAAGGCCTTCATGATGATAATAATATGTCAATATGTGTTGGATATTTTTAGGTGAGATGTTTGACCTAATTCCATCCTAAATAGAAAATGAATATGAAAATGTTAATTCTTATTAAAGAACATGAAGTGAACAAACTCCAATGCGGAAACCTTAATATGCCCTAATCATGGAGTTTATATTAAAGTAAACAAAAGAAAAAAATTTATGGATGAATGGAAACTAAAAAAATAGTTTAAATTAAGTTGATAATGTTTTGAGATGATTTTTAGTGATTGAGATTTCCTTGAAAGGAGTTTACATGGTTCTATAAATATTTGATTTAAATTTAGAAATTCTACATTATAGATACAATATATCTAATTATTGATTGAGTAAGACATTGTTTTCTTTATCATAAGTCATTTATGGAAAATATTTAAACTTTTTCAACTTTTTATGACATTGGATAGATCCTATAAGACTTGTTTATTTTGTGGAAACCGATAAAGTAATACGTCTTATATGATAATTATATGCTACGTGTGTAACAGTTTTTAAAGATTATTTTAGAAATTTTATCATCCTAAGAATTTTTTGATTCTACATAATAATTTTCATGTAGGATTTTATAGAGAATGAATGAATTTATATTTACTACATTAGAAATGTTGTGGGATATTCAGGCTTTGTGAAGCGTTGTAAGACTTTTACAAATTTTCGTAAGACATTAAATTATTTTGTAACACTTTTGATGAGAACGTAAGAATCGGGAGAAAATAAAAACACATAGAGTTATTTAATGACAAAACAAGTTTTCATCATATATATTACTATATTAAAGGACTGAGAATCTAGATTTGAGTATTTTGAAGGAAATAAATTCTGAAGATGCTTTAACAAACTTCTAGGATTTCAAACATCAAATTAGATCTAAAATAATTACAATTCAACATATGATTAATTTTAGAATAACTCTGTGATGTGAGAAACACTACCATGTCACAATGCATGTTTTCATCCACATGTAGATGGTAAATTTTAAAAATTTCAAAACATTGATTTTCATGGAGATTTTTTGAGATGTAGTATCTTAACTTAGTTCAAGTTTTAAAAGGATGTATTGATTCGTGATTTGAGTGATAATTTAAAATAGAAAATCTATAATATACTTTAACGAGAATACCAGTTACTGATGATATTTTAGGGCCTTCCAAATTCAACAGGGAAAAATTATTCATGAGTTATTATAGGATTATAAAAATATTATAGGAATATAAAAATATAAAAAATAGAAACCTATTGATTCTAAAATATTGTGATCAAAATCCAACTACTCATTGAGGTTGAATTTGGTAATGTACTTGAAAAATGAACACCTTTTGGTATTTAGAAATAGGAGGAAAGAAAAGAAAAATAAGTCCAATGATATAACCATATCATAGAAGTAAAATAATTAAGGTATTTTATAATAGAAAATGAAGAGGATAAAGGAGGGTGTGTTCTACACCAAAAAGAAGAAGTAGTCTGGGCCCTATTCTATGTTTTGGGAAATGATATATTTTTGGAATGTGTGAGGCAGTGAATATTATTTTTATTATTTATATATGAGGGATAATAGAGAACCAATGGGAAGATTTTACCATCCATGAAAGTATAAAGACCCTCTTGTGGGATGTTAAACACAATATGGAATGTCATGTAATCATGGTGGGAGACAATACTAGGTATCCACACAAATAGTGTAAGAATCCATGGTTGGGGAATCTATATAATCATTATATGGAGTAGTATTCCAATAATTAATCTTATAAAAATACTTGATTTCAATGGCCTTTATTTACTATATCATTAACGTAAGGCCATAAGACACAAGAAGAGTGGATCAAGAATTTAGCCAGTATATGATTTTTAATTAAATAAAATAATAAATAAAAATATATGAATGATTAAACCCCTCTTAGTGACTCAGCAACATGGGTACTTAATTATATTTCCTTAGTTTATCCCTTTAAAAAACTTGTTTCACTGAAAAATGTACCTCTATAGACAAACCTATATAACTAAATCACTTTCCAAAATATTTTGGACCTTATGGTGTTATATTAATTTGATAAAGGGGATTATTAATCCTATGGGAGCCCCATTTTTCTTAACTATAACACTGATCCTCATAATCCCATTAATATTTTAATTCCATAATAAGGATATACCATATT
The DNA here is from genome assembly GCA_963277665.1 of Viscum album. Classification (NCBI taxonomy): domain Eukaryota; kingdom Viridiplantae; phylum Streptophyta; class Magnoliopsida; order Santalales; family Viscaceae; genus Viscum; species Viscum album. The sequence continues at coordinate 1,340,425,105 of OY728129.1, read as the reverse complement.
GAGAAAACTAGTGGAATATCACGAAGCCCATGCTGACTATCTTGGTTTGTACTCCTTGAATCCAACAACCCTTGTGTCCAATCAATGAGAAGGAGGTGCAAATGTGCTGAAATTTCTTTATAATTTCCCATACACCATTAGGTAAACCATTTTTTAGATAAAACACAAAGGGATGATCATCCATAATTCCCACATTTTATGCATTGCAAGGAATCTATCAGTAATGGACTCATAGTTATCTAACCAGAATCTACAAAACATAATGTACATAGATTCATTATAATAAAAGTCACAAAATTATTTCCTTGTCACAAAATATTTTAATGTATGAAATTAATAATTATATGGAATAAAACTACATTTTTTTGATTCCCTTCACAGGGATGCATGGGAAGCCCCTTTCATGGGCTCAATCCTTCCACTAAAACACCTTTCACCGCAATATAAAACGTTTTATGCCTCATTAGGTAATACTAAATTTTATAGTGCCTTCATATATGACTTTAAATTATATAGTAATTAATAATTTTAGTCAAATATGAGAAAAAATAATTACCTACTACAATGTTCTCAAAATTTCATTAGTTTTAATTAATAAATTTCACATATGGGTAGCCAATATTATTTTTTCTAATTATTTCATGAATATGAGTAAAATATATAATATTGTACTTTACTAGAGAAAAATACTCCTTTTGGGGTGACTTGACATGTCATCCTCTCAATTTGAAAATGCAGGCCACAAAAAACAAAAAAAATGCACACAATAAAAAAATATAAAAATAAAAATGAATGTCCCAAAATGTAATAATTTTATGATGAAGAAGATTTATTAACCATACATCCTCATTTGTGATATTATAATGATGGGGTTATTTCCTATGAACCTACTATAGAATCCATTTGAAACTCATCGTCAATGGTAAACCAAGCATGAGGTTCTCCAAATAGACTTTAAGGTGACTTGTTGTATGATTGTTACTGGTCCAATGTATGAAAGTGGTAGTCAACTTGGACAAAAAAATCACCCTCTATAAAAAGAATTTTTTTATCAACATGACTAAATGATTTAAAATCTCTTTCACCAGGAAAATAATAATGTAGAATAGGGAGTGTACTTATGATAGATAACATATATGAATAAAAATACTTCCTCTGTGAAATGTACCAATAAAATAAAATTTCCATATGATAAAACACACCAAAAAAGCATTATAATATGAGACCAGGAAAATAACAAAAAATTAACAACCACATGATCATACATGGTATTATTACTCAATTATAAAGATACCTTATTCATTGTTGTACCTATTCTAATAATTTATATATTCTTATGACTTTGTGTATCCCTACCAACAATCCATAATGAAAATCCTTTACAATTAATTAAACATAGTTATATCTAGATTAAGATATTTTAAGATCAATTTTCATGACAAATACCAAACTTTTTCTAGACATGAATAATGGAAGGGGTTATCAGTATTTGTAGGGGCCACATTGATGTAGATTTCTATAATGAGATTGCAATAAGTTTTTTTTATGATCAAATCATTATTTATTACTCAAGATCTTATAAATATCCCAATTTATAAAATATAAATAAGTATCTTATTCATACCACTTGTTACATATCAATAAATGTAATCATCATTGGCACAAATTATGATGCTGATAATGATGATAATAATGGAAAATAAAAAGAGTAAGGAAACATAGAAGACATTAGTCAAACAAAGATACAAAAAGGATGACATACTCTACATCAGAGACAAGGCCTTGATTTAGGATCCTCTATTAATATTCCATTAATGACTACTCAATATGCGGATACCATGGAAAAATTCAAGGTTGTGGCTACATCAACATTCCACCCACTACCAGAAGTTATTGAAATAATTTTTATTAAAAGAAAAAAATTAAAAATACAAGGCTAAAAAATATAATATTTAAAAGATTAATTATGGATTACTCTAGGGAAATATACCTATTCGAAATATGTTTTAGAATAAGGACACAACTGTCTTGGTTGAACCTCCTTAAAAAGATGATATTTATGTAAATATAAAATAATAATGGTTTTTTCAAGAAAATCTAAGTCAATATCAAACCATTTAGTTAATTTCAACTTCATTTTACTACTAGGAGTTACCATTAGTAGGAAAAAATCAATACCATTATCAATCCAAGTATCTATGAAAAACATAAACATAGGAAATTCCCTCAGAAGAATAAATTATAGAGGATATGAAACACAAATAAAAGTCTTTTGACGTATAGTATATGATATAATATATATGAAGAAGAAACCATGCCCTATGTGGTAAGATCTAACACTTCATTTCCTGAGGAAACTAGAACGTCTAAACATTAAAAAAAATATCATATATAGAAAATGACCACATAAAATTTTCTTCATAATGTGGATCTATATTAATAACTATATAAAAAATAAATATTAAATATTTGAAGTTGTTTATATACTTTAGAGGTTAAAACATTTCTTTGGGTGTAGTAATTTATTATTTGGGACCATTATTTGTATGGAAGTATCCATAATAAGTTCCTCAATCTATTTAGTTTCACATTGAGGGAAAATAGAATCCCTGGCCTTTCGAATTATAAATAATAAGTGAATGAGAGAGATATAGATTTTATTTTGAGATGAATGGGTAACACATACTCCTTATAAAATTAGATTCCCAAGGAATAGTTATTGGATATATGTTTAGAGAATCTATATCATAATTTTGAAACGATATTAATTTACAAAAGTACATGGTGGATTCCAATAATCTATTGTATTAATGTAACATTTAAAGGATAAGATTTGGTAAAACAATACAAAACCTCGGGAATCACCACTGTTAAAATTATGTCTTAGGAAATTAGATACAAAGTTTTCACAATTATTTTTATATATTTATATATTCCAACATCAATGAGGTAAAAAATTCAATAATGTATCTCTTATTGGTTGATAAAAACAATGTACACACTCTAACAAAAAAATTATATTAATAATGAGTTGAGATTATGTGACTTCAAAAACATGATGAATAGAGTTAAATCTATATAAAATTATCTGGTTCTAGGGAACATCAACATTGAATTGTAAAAAAACTTGATCCTGATGGAATATTTTAAGAGCCCATGAAACAATTATTTTTCCTACTATAGGAACATTTTATACTTGATCTAAGAATATTTCATTCTCAAGTAATTTCAAAAAAATTGGTTGATAAAGGTTTAGATGTTCTAAAAACTACCAAGGAACATGTACATATGTATTGGACACTCTCTCTAAATAAAGATTAGAATGGGAATATGGAAAAAATGGAAATGTATAAAATTATGATAATTGGATGAGCCATAAGTTAGTGAATCATGTTCACTCCAACATCATAGATCACCCAATTTAGTTGGTGACAACCTTGATCAATCTAAAATCAAACAAAATACCCTCTACTTCTCAAATTTTAAATAATCAATGAAATTAATTCATATAAATTAAAGATAAAGACTAGAATCATTTTTTGGTTTATAAACTATTCCAAAATCTCATGGAATTCATACCCCTTTCCTCGAGAGGATGAGTATCACCCTACTTAAAAACCCCTATCAGGATAAGGGATACCAATTTTCTACAATCAGTTTTATGTAATTTTAAGATAGGTACAATAAGTTGGAATAATTTTATGAATCAACATGCCTTAGAAACTCTATAAGAAGTATTCAGGGAAGAGTAATTCATACATAAGGCAAAATTTAGAGATAATGTGTTCTCCCTGAGTATATGATACATTCTGTGAAACCTTGGAGAAAGGAAATATAGTGTGATTATAAGATGAATCTTAAAATTTCTAGACCCCCAATTCATAACCTACTCCTATCAATTTAGTACATTGAATATCTTATATAAAACCACTATGTTACCTTTAAAATATAAGGAAAATTATTAAACATAACCCATACTAATAAAAACCCAACTAGTGCATACATAACAGTTTCATCACATCATTTAACTAAGAATTGTTTGCCTTAGGATAAATAACAAGCACATGGAAAGAATAATTGGAACTTTCATGAAATGAATTATGTTTTAAAGTATCTTTCCATTGTTTCATCTTGTCTTTCAATAATATGGGTCCATCATCTCTTCAATGAACTTAGGGAGGCTATCACTGAGGATTTATAAAATCTATAGGAGATCATGACTAAAGTGTTCACCATAAAAACATATTTTACTGACACTGGATTAACTATTTTTCACACAATCATCTCTTGTATAGATAATTATTGAGAAATATCAATACAAGGACATATATGTCTCTTATATATGATAGATAATCTAAATGATGTTATCATCCTTTAAGTTCAAGTAGACAATGGTTTGAGTATAAATATAATTACTACCACAACCCATCAAAATTTGGGATATAAAGAAGCTAACCTTGATCCTTATAATTTTACAATACATGGCAACAAAAGAATTTAGTAGAAGAAAATAGGTAATATTAGGAAGAAAACACAATTTGGAGATCTCATGCCAAACTCTTAATCCATGTTGGTTCATCAGGAAACTAATTTTAATGACCTGTTAGGAATTTCATGACCTCATGTTTTTGTATAATAGACATCTTAATATATTAATTCCTAAAATACTATATTTATGGAAACATTGTTGTAATTTAAAGTTATATCACCCCATTTTACTCACATATAGACAAATACTTGATTTTATGTACTATAAAAAAGATGAGAAGAAATTGTAACACCTCATATTATAAAACTGTTTAATTTCAAAATATATTTCACAAAAAATCATGTACATTTGGTATTATTGAGAATTAGGTGTTTTGTATGGGGATAATCGGTCAATTTTTAGTAAATGGGATAGGTACCGGGACATTTGGGAATTTATCGATGCCCTTAGGTACTTAGTTCTTTAGTAACTGTTACTCGGTGGAGTGGAAGAGGGAGTTGTGGAAATTGATGGGAGACATGGTATCTAGTGAAACTAAGGAAAGTACTTTATGGTGTAATTGTAGGTTCTTGGAGGGTTACTATTTATTTTCTTTTAAATAATTTAATAAATTAAATAATTTGGGAATTTTAATAAAATATGAAATTATCATAATTTATTCTTATAATAGAAAAATATCATTTATTATTTCCCTCTCATTCCACTTCTTTAATTGATTAATCCCTTTAATTATTCATTTTTTTTATATCTCATCTGTTATAGGTGGTCATCACTAGTAAGAAAATAACTCCACACCATTATTTCTATCTTTTCTCTTACTATTTCACCATGCATAATCATTAATGGAAAATTCCATTTATTTTTAATAATTTCACAATTTATATATTTATATCTAAATTAGACCATAATATTTTAAGAAACAAAGCCTTATATTCCTTGGTTGGTGGTTCCTTTCATTTCCATGAGTTTTTACTATGTGTCATGCATCTTATTAAATTCTAGAAAGGAAATTTCTTTCTTCAGCCCTAAAAAAAATTTAATTCAGTTTCCTCGAATATTTATTGCATGATTAAAGATTCCTAAGTCCGTTAGTGGTCTGCATGAGGTTTTATTTTATATATATTATCACCAATGTCTATTTTCGTATGAATAGATATTGAAAACTTTAACATAGACTTGATATAGGTGTCTATGATTGAAAATTGGCCATGGGAGCCTTGTTTGGTGACCTAGTGTATTCCATGGATGGTATTTTCTTGAGAATATTCTAGGAAAGTGGTGAAAGGGACAAGGAACTAGACTGGAGTTTTTTAGTATCTTTGGAGCATAAACCTTGTGAAGTTAATCAATTATGAATGATATATACTATATTAATTGAGAATTTCTAAATTTAATGATTTTTTGGTATGAGGGTAGTTCCTCGTCATCGTAAAGTAGAATTGATGAAGCTTATTTTCTACCCATGATATGTTTTGGTATCTCAACCACGTGATTGATTCTTGTGATTTTTTTCACTTGGTGTCAAAATTTATCTATACATGAGCTTACAGTCTCCCCACATGTTATATGTCAATCATCACAGATAGTAGATATACTCTAGAATAAAATGGTGTCAGCTTGAAGTATGTATTTAACTTAATATTATCACAGTGGATGTGAGCTAGACCAGGGACATTACAATTTCATATTAGAGACTTGTTTTTCTTCTTTCATAATATTTTATTAATGATAAACTGAAGAAATGAAATTTTTAGAGATTGATATATATCTTTTTATTAAGAGATTCTAATACAAATATGAAGGAATTAGTAGTTAAATACGATGTGATTTTTTCATATATTTTTGTTTTACCATTAGGTTAATTTTTCTAAATATGACACATTGTGATATTGATTTATGGTATATGGGTTTTTACACATGTATTTGGGTGGTAAAAGTGTATTCATTCTTTTATAATTCTTGGAACATTGGTCTCAAATAAAATTCATATGCTTACTTATGATTGGAATTCTAGTAATGATATAGGGACAACTCATTTAATGTTTTATATATATATCAATTTCCTATATAACTTCTTAATGGAACTATACTTGTCTGAACAATGATTGATTAATATTATTATGATATACTAGGAATGGTATATGATCTTGGATAAGACATCCCCTTATTGGGGGGGATAGGTTTGGCTACAATCAAACCTATATATTTTAAACACCTATATCAATGGTTTTTTAGTGTAGAGTGGTGTGTGTTTGTTATTAACTACCCTAAAATATGGTATTTAAACCTAGGATAAATTTTTATTATTATTTTTCAAATAATAATTATAGATATATTCCATCACAATGATCTCTGATTGATTATATGGAGGGTGGGGATGGGAATTATACTCTATCAGTCGAGCTAAATATTCATATTATTTATATCCCACCTATCAATCATTAGTTCACAGAGTTTACTCTAGGAGTTGTAGTATGTAGGGCATGGGGAATTGGGAGAGAATCTGACCAAGGATTATATGACTTATGAGTTCAATTTATAGTATCCACTAATCTTTTATGGTGGTGGATAACTATAGGATATTGAGTTTTGGATCGAGCCTATGTAGACTATATTTTATCACCTTGAAAAATCACTCAATAGGTGGGTAAAACGTGAAACCTATATGTGTTTAGGGCCAGTGAAGCACTAGTTAGATATTCTAGTCCAAGAAGACCGATTTCTGGTGTTTCGTTGTAATGAATTTGAATATTTCATCTTTAATCACTTCATCCTAAAGACTTTGATAATTGACCAAGCTAAGGAGTCAATGAATCTTGTGAAAAGGAGCATGTCAGTAATGGATTAGAATTCCATTTTTACCAATCTATTATGATTTACACATTCACTGGTGGGAGAAATGACTTCTAAGGTTATACATATTGATTATATCTTGAGGCATTATATATGGTATTAGGTGAATATATTTAGATTGATATACTTATCAAAGGTTATGATTTCGGCCCTGATTATAGATTGGAACAATCCTGAGGGTAGACTATCAGAGCTACATAAATCCTCTGAGAGGGTTTGAATAGGGTGTTCAGGAAATTAGAAGAATATGTATGAGGAGTCTCTCTCTTGAAAGGGGATCTATTTATAGTTTCTAGTATTATTCATGTGTCATCAACCATAGAATATGTGCTATTTTATAAAGGTATATCACACTCATTTATATCATCTCTATTGTTTGATGATTTATGGATTATTGTAGCATATTTGTATGAGGTAATATATATTGATGAAGTCTAGGTGGTGTGACTGATTGGTATTAAAAGGTGGGTAGAGTTTGAAATAGTGATATGTGGGTGTATGATTCTCTAGGACTTCTTTATATTATAGATGCATGGTTTTTATGTGATCCTTGAGATAGATTAATTAATTCATTATTATTATTAAATCATATACTAAAAATAATAAATATCTTTCACATCCTAAGAGGCTGATTATTACACCTATGTATGTGGGTGGGATTTATAGGAAGGCTATTTGGGACATGACCATCATCATTCATGGGAGATCCTGACCCAATTAGTTATATTTTCCTTCATAGATAAGAAGATGCACTGGGTAGTCTATCTTCCTTGAATCAATCAATTTTAGGATTTTTTAAAGAATTTATTGGGATTACCACCCAAGAGTGTGATTGAGTTTATGATCAAGATTATTTCAAGTATAAAGTCCTTATAAATTCCATTTTACATGATGGATCCTATTGATCTTGGAGAGATTACATCTTAGCTAGATGTTTTAGATTTTAAGGGGTTTGTTTCCCCAAGAATTAATCTTGTTTTGATCCTTATTTGTTCACCATGAAGAAATATTAATCACTAAATTGATGTGTGGATTACCCTAGGCTGGACTAGGTTATAGTTAAGAACTGTTATCCACTTCCTTATTTCTGGGTCATATTTAACACATTGACAAGAGAAAAGTAGTTCTCATTGATGGAATTGAGGCCAGGTTATCTATATCTATGAATGAGAACATATAATATTCCATTTATTGTATTCAAGAGAAGGTAAAACATTTATGTTTATCTTATGATTCCATTTAAGTTGATAATTTCACTAACAATTTCTATTTCCCTGATGGATATGGCCTTTCATAATTATCTAGATTTTTTCAGGGAAATTTTAATTAATGAAATTATAGTGTACTCTCAATAATGTTAGGATCAGGCTCATCATCTAGAGATATTTATGAGTACACTAGGGGAGAATTTTTTTTATTCCATGATCTTTATGTGTTAGTTCTTGATTAGTGAGGTGTGCTTGTTAGGGAATGTGACATTTGATGTTGGTATATCAATGGAGTCATAAAAGGTCAAGCAAATGGTTTCTTGGGAGTGAACCAATAATATATTTTCGATTCATAGTATCCTTGATTATTAGGTTTACTATATATGGTTTATTCAATACTCCTACCATTTGGTAGCACTGATGATGAAACTGACTAAATACTTGGTGATGTTTATTTGATTTGATTCATGAGAGAGATCCTAGATGGAAATGAAAGGGAGGATAAAATATATACTATTCCTAAACTCACCTAATATGGTTAAGTAGTATACATTGTATTATGATTCTTCAGAAGCTATTCTTCATGATGTTTTTATACCGGGCATATGAGTGGTTTCTTCTGGGTCTAGACAATCAAGGTTGAATAAATAGACCAACCTGACACATGATTTAGATCAATTAGTTTTAGTTCACATGGTAATATATTCATATGAAAAACTATTTTTTTATAGATTTGTTGTATATACCAACCATAATACACTAAGGTATATCATCTCTTAGATGTAACTAAAGCTTCTATAGATGTTGTGGGTTGAGTACCTATATTAATTTGAAATTGATACTACATATACCTATGAGAAATGGAGTATCATTACTGATGCACTGATTAGGAATGATCAGATATAGGTTGTGAACGTGGCTAGTAGCGATGTGTAGATGATGATACTCTTCATTGAGATGTTACTTTATGTTTACATTTGTCAGTGTAGAGTGACCATGTCATCTCTTAGTATTCAATACTCACTCATTGAGAGAGTGAAGAAGGATCAGTTATGTAACATAGATTTCATGGTGATTATAGAAAATATATTTGGTGGGGGTAGTCAGCAACTTATTGGTTGCTATATTTTAATGACGATCATTACATTTAATATTGATTTTTGGTCTATATAAGAATGCATGGGGAGTTGATTCAAGATTAAAAATCATTAAAATGGACTATTAATCTATGTCTTACTAAGATATATTATTACATTAAGAAGCAGTATTGGTGGCCCATGATAAATAATTACATAATAAGGTTTTTTTCCTGATAATTTAGTGGTCATTAGGTTAAGACCAAGCATTAGTGACCTTTTGTTATTATTTAGTCAGTACCCATTCCCTAGTGGAGGTGGTATGATGTAACCATGAAATTTTTTATGGGATTACTGTGCTTATTTCATGGTAGGAATGGGGTATGAGTTATCATTGTCTAGTTAAAAATAATAATTTATTACTTAACTAGTAATCCTATTACACATATGAGTTTGGAATGTTATATACAAAATAGATAGTGAATCTCCATGGGGTTTCTACTATCATCCTTTATTATTGGGATTTATGTTTTAAATTGTAATTCTATGGAGGTTTGAATAATAATCTTTATAAGTTGGTCTATATGAACTCTACATACCATTTTCAAACTAGTAGGTCATCAAAGAATAACATTTGGGTGCTGGAGGAGTTGTTGTGGAAATTTTTAGTTGATTTTGATGGTTCATGGGATAACCATATAAAAATTGATGTTTTTTCCTATAAAAATAGTTATCAATATAAAATTTATATGATAAATTTTCAGGATTTATATGGAATTCAATTTTATTGAGCACTATGCTAGTTAGAGGCTAGGGATTCAGTGGTTATTGGGATGTGTATTTTTTAAGTGATGTCAAAGCATATATAGCTAGCCAGGAAGTGGTTAAAATTTTCTTAGAGTATGTATCAATCACATGTTATCTAAATATTCCTTTATTTAGCGTCTGAAGAGGGCGGCCAATTATTTATATGAGTGTCTTCTGGGTTGGTACATATAAATATTTGGAGGCATGGGAATCTAGCACCTAGGTTTTTATGGCTATATTAGACGATATATTGGATTTGTATCATGGTGTATTTGTGATATATTTATAAAATATACAATGAAATGTATAATTTATTCCTTGTATCATATATTTAGAGATATAATTGTGAAAATTCTCAAGTGATCAACATAAACATGGTTGAGTTAGAGTTGGATAAATCATTCGAGGAGAGATTGGATTAAATAGCTGATTAAATGGAGATAAATTTGTGTAAGAATAAAATAATTATATAATGAGTGTAGTGGAACCACAAGAATATCTAAGAAGATACATGATATCATATTATTATATATTGTTTTATCTTCCAATGGATTCTTCCAACGAGTCATGGTGATGCTCGACAATGCTTCTCGAGAATGAGATGCTATATGGTGGGGAGTTTTTAAAACCAAATATCTATAAAGGGTATTATTTAGACCTAACATTCATCTACCCTCCTATATTTTGGTTATTACTAATAATTTAAGGTATTATAAGGGTCTATAAGGTATTTTTAAATGAAATGAGATAGGTGTTAGTAGATTTTTTCATTAACAGATTTCATCAGGTACCGGGTGTTTAGAACCAGGGACTTGGTGGTTCTGGTAGGTGGTGTAGTGTATCTAGGTTGGAAATTGGGTTTCCTATGACCCACATGCATGTACCAATTACCATTGGGTATTCGAAGGGGGGAGGGAATATTAGGTTCTTTATTGGTTCCTACTAGTTTTTTAATATAATAATTAATAAAATAATTTGGATTTTTTTGTAAAAAATAAAAAATTCCCATCATTATATTATTACATGATCCAAGTCCCTTCTTATTCTTTCCATACCATTCCACTTCTTTAGGTACTAGATCTCATACAACCTTTATTTTTTTCAGATATCATTTTTCATAGGAGATCATTACCTATAAGTCTAAGACACCTCTTCCCTCTCTTTTCTTCCTTTATGTAGTTATTTTTCAATGTATCATTTGTTTTTTCCTAATTTTTTTTATTTTTAAAATTTATCTATTTATTTAATATGAATATAAATCAGCTAGGGCTCTTTGATATACAAGACCCTTGTAGTTTTTGATAAGTAATTCCTTAAAATCTTGTGTGCTTTTACTTGAACAACATGTATAAAATGAAATATATGATTTTCTATTTTTGGTGTGCCCTAAAACTAATTAAATTGGGTTTCCTTAAATCCATATGGTATGAGTAGTTCTCATGAAGGATGTGAGTAATCTGTGACAGGTGTTAATTGATACCTATTGTCATCAATGGCCATTTTACACAAGAATGGAGTATGAATCCTTGACATTGGACATGTAATGGGTGACTGTGATTGAGAATCAACTCTCAGATCCTTCTGTTTTGTTCTAGTTTTTACCTTTTTTCGTATTTTTATTAAGAATGTGTTATGATATGGGAGAACATTCATAGTCACAAGAATTAAGTGAGTTGGTTTGCAGAGATATAACACTTTACATATTCATAATCCATTTTTTTCAAAATACCCTTTCAAATTTTGTTGAGGGGAATTCATACACGATCCATGATTTTTTACATGGGTTTAGAGGGAACCCACATACAAACTCCATTTTGATTGTTTTGGGGAGAACCCAAAAATCCCTTAATGCACTGACCTCCCTTAACTATCAAGGGAGTGACTTGGAATTTGATAGACAGTGTGTACTGACCCCCGTGATAATGTACACCCTTTCTATAACAACCCTTCTTTTTGTTACACACTTAAAATTGATATATTACATAAAATATTCTTGTGATACAACAAATAAGATTGATAGGTATGGTGTATTTTGGGATTAGGATCATTAAATAACAACCTAAAACACAAAATACAACATCATTACTAAAATCTTCCTTTACTTGGCCACAACATTCCTTCGTGGTTAACATTTCATCGGATAACCTGAGGACATACGTAAGAAATGAGTGTGCTATAAATACCAGTAAGGGAATAAACATGGAATAACTCAAGGAATAAAATAAATGTTAGAATATAGGAATGTTAATGGATCCCAATAGAAACATTAACATAAACTCATGATAAAGCATGATAATCATAACATGGATATGTGGTAATAACACTTAACATGGAATTAGCATGAGCCAAGGCTTATTGCACACGGATCATGAGTAAAACCTTATAGCACATGAATCATGAGTAAATCATCATAGAACATGAATTAACATGATTCAACACCCATTTCACATGAAATATCATGATACTATACTTTACCCAATGCATTGGATCGCTATCAGTACACGCCCTTCTTAAACATTTCATTTCATGCTTAAGTGTGCCACAAGGATCATACAACATTGATTCAATAAAAATAATAATTTATTCCAAAATAAAGTAATTTGTAATTAATACATGGAACTGTATAAACAATATGTAAATGCGCATAAAGTTAAATACCCTTGATAGAGAAATGGGCTTGATATTCCCTACACAATGACTTTGGCTTGGAAAATTTTGGTGCAATTTCAACAGCATAACAGTGTGACATAAGAATTAATAAAATTAGTTGATGAGAGAGAAATAGGTTTATCATAATATGTAAAAGAAATGGATAGTAATGGGGTAATTTATATACATGTCCCAAAAAATGTAATTGGATTTAGATTCGTAATATAAAAGAATTTCTTGAATGTGAATGAGGAGAGATAAATTCCTTATAGAACGTCAGCATGGTTTTGGGTGTACATGGAAGGAATTAATGAGAGAGAAAGAGAAATATCATCAATTAAAACATAATAATGGAAGTATATGGGTGGTTTGAAATCTTAACCCAACATTTTTAATTGAAATAAAAAGGATATAACAATATAAATAAATTTGGACAACAATAAAAAAGGAAGAAATCCTTTACTGAATTTCGGCATGCTAACAGGTATACATGGAGGGAATAGATTAGAGGGAAAGTGGTATATCATTATTTAAAAAAATATAGAGGGAATTATAAGAGAGGTGATAATTCATACCCCAACATTTATAATTGAAAATAAAAGGGAATAACAATATTAAGAAACATGGATAAAATGAGAAAGGAATGAATCCCTTACATGGAAGTGTGATCCAAAAGGCATGGGAGAGGCTTGAGAGAGGCTTATTGGGTGCTTGGAGAGACTTGGGAGGATTCTATAGAGAGTAGGGAATAGTTTGGACGAACTCCAAGGTATTTTACTGAATAGAAAGTGGGATCCCGGGTGGTTTTATATAAGAAAGGAGAGGCAATTCTTTATTATTTAGGTTTGGGACACCACACATTAAACTAATCAAAAACACAAACTAGCGCATGTTTTTTCCAATGGTTTTTGAAAAATGGGAGTTTAAAACAATATTTTATATGAACAATGGCTTAAATTCTTTAAATAATATGTTTTCTTATGTTGAGGTGAGTCACACTCTCAAGGAAATCAATTAGAAAAGCTAAAATGTTTTATATGTCTTGGAGGGTCCACTGTGGCATTGTAAAATATATAAAAAAAACAAAATATCAAATTATTATAAAGGTAAAACATATATTAGCCGAAAATAATGTGTATAGTATTTTATTACATCACTATTGAGTCATAATGATGTCATAAAACACATTATATATTTAAATGGTATTTAATTTTTATCCAAAAATTTGACTGTCTCAGAAAATTATGAAAAATTCACCATTGCGTAATTTCAATGTCCTAATTCCAAAAATAATATTTATTCTATCTGAATATTTTTATATATATGTTAATTTTCACTTTTAAAACTAAAACCCACATTTATAAAATATTCATGGGTTTTGACAAGAACAACTTTCAAACCAATTATATTCATAAAAATCATATGATCTTTTATACCTAATAAAAATTAATTTAATAATAATAATATTTTATTAAAATATTGATTAATTAAAAAATCTATTATTTTATCCAAATATATTTCATAGTTGAATATTAACTAAAAATATTATTTTTTCTTTAATAACTATTTACAAAGTAACAAAAATAATAAAATAAATGTATATTATTTATTATATAAAAATAGTAATACACATAATCATAGTGGTAAGGTCTTGTTACATAAACCCTTATAACACCCACATAAGACCGAAGGGTAAGGTGTGCGATGGTGATAGACTCCTGGGGTGGCTCAGATAACATTGCTCGGGTTGTAATCTCAATCAACTTCCACTTCTCCTATAGGTACTTCCATTCGAGCTTAACATGTTCACGCTCATATTGGGTTGGTCAAGAGAGAATCCCAATAACTCCACCTCCTTTCGGAGCTCTGAAAATGGGCTTCATATGGGGAAAGTTTATTGGATGAGTCCATCCCATCATTTTTCTGAGTAAATTGTATTTGTTAAAGCCCTATATTTTTACTAATGAAATTATCATTGTTCAATGGTTATATTAGCAATGGTCACAATTATTAACGATATTTTAAATCCTAAAACATAAAACCAAGGAAGTGCATAAGTTATATAATCATCTTATATAATATTAAATTTAATTATATCAAGAGGAATATTCGTTAACAAAATTTTGGGTCATTACAATCTTCCCCCCGTAAGAAATTTCACCCTCAAAATTTCCTTTTCCCACACTAAAACAGATGTGGGTAAATATAATTCATCACTTCCTCCAATTCCTATGTTGCCTCTTCAAAGTTTTTGTTGTGCCACAACACCTTCAGGAGGGGAATTGAATTATTTCATAGAAATTTTTATCTACAATCTATGATCATCACTGGTTTATCCTTATAAGAAAGATCATCCTCTAATTGTACTACCTTTAAAGAGAGTACATGTGAAGGGTATGATATGTACTTCCTTAAGAGGAATAAATGAAATACATCTTGTATGTTGGCCATGGTAGGTGGAAGTTCCAGTTGATATGCCACTGCACCAACAGGATCAAGAATATAGAAGGGGCCAATGTACCTTGGACTTAACATCCCTCTCTTTACAAACCTTACTACCTTATTCCATGGTGATATGCATAGAAATACCATGTATCAAACTTTGAACTCAAGGTCTCATCGACAGTTATCTGCATAACTGTTCTGCCGACTTTGGGATACCTTGATATGCTGATAAATGGTTTTAAACTTCTCCAACAATTTTTTACCATTTTAGGTCCTAGAAGCTTTTTCTCATCGACTTCATCCCAACATTCTGATGTTCTACACCTTTTCCCATAAAGGGCTTCATATGGTTCCACTCGGAGTCTCAGGTGGAAAGTATAATTGTAGGATAATTCAAAAGGGGAATATTTTTGTCACATCCTACTTTGAAGTCCATAGAACATGTTATTAATATAACTTTTAGTGTCTAAACAGTTCGATTAGATTGTCCATCAGTTTTAGGATGATAGGCCCTACTGATGTTTAGTTCAGTGCTTAGAGCATGTGGGATACTTTTCCAGAACTTTGAGGTGAATCTAGGATCATGATCGGATACAATAGATCGTGGAACTCCATGTATCCTTACCACTTATTTTATGTAAATCCTTGAATGTTGATCTAATGAGAAGTACTATAGAATCGTGATAAATTTAGTTGTCTTCGTAAGACGATCCACAAATACCCATATAGCATTGTTTCCTCTGGATGTCCTTGGAAGTCCAGTGACAATGTCCATGGTAATGTTGTCCCACTTCCATTGTGGTATGGGTAGTGGTTGAATCCTCCCCTTATAAGTTTTCCTCTCAACCTTAAATTGCTAACATACAAGGAAATTTTATGTATATTTAACAATATCTCCTTTCATATTGTCCCACCAAAAGTTTATTGGAGATCTTGATACATCTTTGTGATGCCTAGGTGAATAGAGAAGGTTTAGCTATGTGAGTAATTCATAATGTCCTTATTTATCTCTAGATCATATGGTACACAAAATTGTGACCCAAATCTCACAATTCCATCCTTGTCAACCACGAACTATGAGGATTTCCCATTTTTATTAGCTTCTACCCTTTTAGAAATTTCCATATCCTGTCTTTAAGAATCCTTTATTTTCTCAATGAGGGACAATTGAGAAATATTTTTAGAAAGGGTTGATGATGATCCTCCCTTAATTATTCTCATTTCCATCCTCTTCAAATCTAATAATATTGGATCTTTTTCAATTCTAATAATTGATAATGATGCAAGATCATTTCTACTTAGAGCATCCAACACCTTGTTTTCCTTACTGGGATGGTAGTGGATCAAGAATTCATAATCCTTTATAAATTCTATCTATCTTTGTTGGCTCATATTAATATCTTTTTGTGTGAATATATATTTTAGGCTCTTGTGATCAGTATATATCTCACACTTCTCCCCATAAAGATAATGCCACAGGATTCTCTATGTGAAGATCACAGCCACCAACTATAGATCATGTGCGGGATAGTTTTTCTAAGGTATTTTCAGCTACCTAGAAATGTATGCTATCAATTTATCATTCTTCATCAACACACAAAACATTACCTTCTTCAATGCATCATTTAATACCACAAATTTTTCTCCACTTTTGGGTAAAGTGAGAACAGGCGCAGTGATAGGCCTTTTGTTTAACTCCTTGAATCTCTCTTTGCATTCATCACTCCAAAGAACCTTTACTCAATTCCGAATTATCATGGTAAGAGGGTTAGATAATCGTGAGAAATTTCTCACAAATTGGTGATAATATCCAGCTAACCCCGAGATGCTATAGATATATGTTACCGATGTTGGCCTTATCCATCCTTCAATTGCAGTTTTCTTGGAGGGATCCATAGATTTCACATTTCTTATTATGATATGACCCAAGAATGTGACCTCCAAAACTATAACTCACACATGTTGTAGTTTTCATAGAGCTTCTCCTTTCATAATGTATATTGTACAATTCTTAGATGCTCCTCATGATCCTCCTTGTTTTTGGAGTACTTTAGAATATCATATGTTGAGGTAATATATAAATACTCTATGCATCAAGTCCATGATGATTTCTGGAGCATTAGTGATTCTGAAAGGCATTACTATGAATTCATATTGGTCGTATCTTTTACGAAAAGCAGTCTTGTGGATATCTTCTTTCTTCACCCTTAAATGATAATATCCTGACCACAAATCCACCATGTAAAAGTATTGTGATCCACGCAACTGATCAAAAAAGTCTTCAATTCATGGAATGTGATACTTTTTATTTATCTTGATTTTGATAAGCTCATGACAATCGATGCAAAGATGCATTGACCAATCCTTATTCTTGATGAAGAGGACTCGTGCAGCCCATGGTGAATCACTTGGGCATATAAACCCTTTATCCATATTATCTTGTAGTTGTTTTTCACCTCCTAAAGCTCCACAACAACCATTAAATATAGATTATTGGATATTGGAAACTCCCCAGGTATAATTTCAATTTAGAATTCAACATCTTTTCTAAGAGGAAGACCAGACAGTTCCTCGGGAAACACATCAGGGAATTCCCTCACAATAGGCATGTCATCAAGGATGGTAGCTTCCTTGGACTCAATCTACTAATCCAGATTCACATGCTCATAGGGTAGTAATATCCACACTTGAGATGATGATGCTAAAGAAGATTCATCTTCCTCCTTTCACTTGAATATAATCGAGGGTCGATTCTTCATATAGAGATTGATTTCCCTCTCACGACTATTTAAGTTAGCTCTATATAAGGAATGAAAATACATGCAAATAATTGCATCAAATTCCACCAGAGGTAGTATGATGAGGTTCGCCGGGAAGTTCAATCCAAAAATTATGACATTGGAGGAGTTTTATTCCTAGTATGAAATGATTGCCCCATTTACTATACTCACTGACATCTTTACTTCCAAGATTTTAGGAGGTGTTGGGATTATTCTACTAATCTTTTGAGATATAAAAGAATGAATAGAACCAGAATCAAAAAGTACATTCACTATTCATGACTGAATAACTAGAGTACCTATCGCTACTTCATTTTTGGGTTTCACTTCAGCAGTAGTGATGGGAAAATCTCACCTTTATTTCCTTAAAGGTTGTTGGTTGCCTCTAAAAATCATTTGTTTAGTGAACTAATTTATAAGGTGCCTTGGTTGTTTTCAGTTGAAGCAATGAACAATGCATTGATATTTGAATGGAGTGTTTATCTCCTTTGTCGCAGCCATTCCTTTTTCTTGTCGGCAGTTAATAGCTAGGTGTCCTTCTCTTCCACACCTAAAGAATTTATTCACCCCCTTCAAGAAATTTTTGGGGTTCTTCTTTCTACACCTTCGGTAATTGGGGTGATGGATTTTCTTAGCACAATTGGATTAATCCATCAGACTTCTAGAATTGAAGTCCACCTTATGATTCTTATCCACATGATACCCCTAATATTCTCTAATCTCCATTTTGGCCTTGAGGGCACATCATACAATCTACTCATAGCTATCAAAGACACAGATCACCAGGGCTTTTCGTATGCTTAGTTTCAGCCCACCAAAGAAGTAGTCAACCATGCATTTGGGGGTAATGAAAAATCCAGAGGCATATCATGCAAGACTTTTGAAGTTTTCCTTATATGCTCCGATGAATTCACCATATTTTTGTATGAGGTCAAGTAATTCCCTTTCCATATATAGTCGGAGGGTTCACATAAAATATTTGTCGAAAAAAATATTTTGAAAATCATTCCATTCCAACACCTCGATCTCTTCGTTAGGCATATTATTTTTTATGAAATTCCACCATTGAACAGATTCACCCTCTATATGATAAGAATCCATAAGAACCTTCTTTTGTTTGGAACATTGAAGGATGGAGAAGATATATTCAAGGGAGTTGATCCATTGTTCGAAAATTGATGGATTACATGATCCATTAATTGTAGGAGGCCTTTGTATTAGGAAGTTCTTGATAGTGACTTGTTCTTTCTTAGGGGTGGTTGAACCTTCCTATTGACCCACATTTCTATTCGAATCTTGAGTTAACTGAGAGAGAATTGTGACAATGATTGTTATTCCTGCTCCCATCAGATTAGGCATCTCATTAGAATAGTCATCACATTGGTCTTCTCATCAGTTCTTAGGATGATTCCTCCTATAATCAGCCATTGGCTTGAATAAAAGTAATGTTAGGGGTAACACATAAAGGTTAAACCACAGAAAAAACATATGACTTATAAATTAATTTTATTTCCTTAACGTATGAATCTATAGGCTTCAATATATGTTATCCATGATCTACTTTATAACATATATTCTTACTGGATTTTTTTAATTACCTTAATAATGGTTCATAATAAGCTTGAAAATTTACCAAATCATATCCCGCAAGAGTGTTGTAACCAAGAGTGTATAAAGGGCCATTTTTGTGTACCAGTATACCATGGTTCAAGCCTGAAACTCATTGTCGGAGTTTTCACTCCTAGGTACATCTGTTCCAGAGCCTCCTCTACCTGCTCATATCTAGATAGGGATGAATTTTTTTGATAAACCACTTACTCAATACTCACCAAAACTTAGGGATGTTTTTATTATACTTAGTCTTATCCCTAAGGCGTTCACTAGGGTTTTCTAAACCTAATCCCAAGAATAACTAAACCTGTCCTCTGATACCATATACAACAACCCTGCTTTTTGTTACACACTAAAACTTGATTTATTACATAAAATATTCTCTTGATAAAACATAGAAGATCGAGATTTCATGTGTGTTTGGGGATTAGGATCATTACATTACAACTTCAAACCTGAAATACAACATCTTTATTCAAAATTTCATTTACATGACTACAACATTCCTTCATACATAACATTGCATGGGATAACCTGTGGACATAAATAAGAAAGGGGTGAGATGTAAATCCCAATAAGGGATTAAACAATGAATAGAATGAGGAACACAATACATGTTAGAAAGTATTCATGTCAATGGATCATAAGAAAAACATGAATATAAAGCCATGATAAATCGTGATAATCATAACATTGAGATGTGGCAACAACACTTAACATGGAATTAGCATGAGACAAGGCCCATTGCAAGTGGAGAATGAGTAAACCCTCATTCCACACGAAGCATGGGTAAAACCCCATTTCAAATGAATTATAATGATTCAACAGCCATTTCACATGACGTATCATGACACTATACTTTATCCAATGCATTAGAGCGCTATTTGGGTGCACCATTCTTAAACATTGCATTTCATGCATAACTGTTCCCCATGGATCATACAAAATGGATTCATTAAACATATTCATTTATTAGACGATAAATTATTGTGTAATAAATAAATATAACTCTATAATAAATAAGTAAATTTACATAAATATGAATACCCTTGATAGATAAATGGGAATGATATTCACTACACAATGACTTTGGCGTGGAAAATCGGGATGCAATTTCTGCAGAATAACGGTGTGACATAAGAATTATTAAAAATGGTTGATGAGAGAGAAAGGGGTGTCTCATCATATGTGTATGATATTTATAGTAAGTGTTCAGTTAGCTACGTGTCCCAACAAATGTAATGGGATTTAGATTCATAATACAAAAAAAATTCTTTAATTTGAATGATGATAGAGAAATTCCTTACAGAATTTTAGCATGGTAACGAGTGTATATGGAAGGAATTAATGAGACATGAAGAGGTATCTCATCAATTCAAAAATAAGGACGGAAGTATGCGGAAGGTGATAAATCATACCCCAACATTTTTAATTGAAACAAAAAGGATATAATAATATAAATAAACTGGTACAAAATTTATAAGGGAAGAAATCCATTAAGGAATTTCGACATGATAATAGGTATACATGGAGGGAATCAATGAGAGTGAAAAGGGTATATCATAATAAAAAAATAAAGAGGAAAGTATAGGGGATGTTAATAATCATACCCAAACATTTATAATTGAAAATAAAAGGGCATAACAATATTAAGAAACTTGGATAAAATGAGGAATGAAGGAATCCCTTACTTTGAAGTGTAAACCCAAAGGCTTGGGAGAGGACAAAGAGAGGCTTATTGGGATCTTGTGGTGCCTTGAGATGATTTTTGTGATAGGAGGTCAAAGGTGGGACAAACTAAAATGTATTTTAATGAACTATAAGTGGGATCTTGGGTGGGTTTATATAGGAAAGGAGAGGGGATTGTTTATTATTTAGGTTTGGGACACCGCACATTAAACTAATCAAAACCAAAAACAAACACAAGGTTTTTTACCGTGTTTTATACCAAAGGGGAGAGGAAAACAATATTTTATAATTCCAACATACTATATTCTTATAATAATAGGATTTATTATGTGTAGGTGAGTCACAATCTCAAGGAAATCAATTTAATGAGCTAAAATGTTTTATAAATCTTGATGGTCAACTAAGGATTTGGAAAATGAAGAAAACAATCCTAAAATCACATTATTTTAATAGTAAAACATATATTGGACGAATGTAATGTTTATAGTGTTTTCTTACATAACTATTTAGTGATTATGATGTCATAAAACACATTATATATTTAAATGGTACTTAATTTTTACCCAAAAATTTGAGAGTGTCTAAAAATTATGAAAAAATCACCGTTGGATAATTTCGACATACAGATTCCAAAAATAATATTTGTTTAATCCAAATAATTATCTGAATACGTGAATGTCACTTTTAAAATAAAAATTGATATTTATAAAAAATCATGGGTTTTGACAAAAAAATCAGTTAAACCATAATAAAAATTACAATTGTATTCATAAAAATTATAGGATCAATTATACTTAATAAAAAGTAATTTAATAATAATAATATTTTATTAAAATATTATTTAATTAAAAAATCCATTAACTTATCCAAATAGATTTCTTAGTTGAATATTAACCAAAAATACTATCTTGTTCTTTGAAAACTATGTACTAAGTAACTACAATAATAAAATAAATGTATATTATTTATTGTATACAAAAATAATGAACATAATCATAGTTTTAAGGTCTTGTTACATAACCCTTTATTAAACCTGCATAAGAATGAAGGTTATGGTGTGTTATTGTGATAGACTCATGGGGTGGCTCGGATTACATCGCTTGGGTGGAAATCTTTATCAACTTCCTCTTCTACTATATGCGTTTTTGTTCGAGCTTAACATGTTTAAGCTCAGCATTGAATTGGTCAAGAGAGAATCCCAATGATGTCACCTCCTTTTTGAGCTCTGAAGAATGGGCTTCATACGGAGAAAGTCTACTGGATGAGGTCATCGCTTCCTTTTTCTGAGTAAATCGGATTGGTTAAAGCCCTATATTTATACTAATCATGTGATCACTCTTCCATGACTATATTAGGAACTGTTACAATTATTAATGGTATTTTAAAATACAAAAACATAAAACCAAGGAAGTGAATAGGTTATATAACCATCTTAAATAATTATACATTTAACTAGATCAAGAGAAATTTTCATTGATAATATTCTACGTCTTTACACTTTCCATTGACCCTGTATGTTACATTTGATATCATATATTTAATTTCAACCACCCTTCCCTAAAAAGGTCCATGTGTGTCATGGATGAAAGAATAAGGGAATATACCCTGAAATCTACATCCACCTGAATTTTGGAGAGTCACTCTTCAATATGATCCCAATATAACACAGGGTATATCATAATAGACCAAATGTTATTCTAAATAGTGAATTAGGTAATAAGAGTTAAGAGGAGAAAAATTATGTCTATGACATTTAGAAATGAATAAATAAAGACAACCCACTAGAAAAATTAAAATACAAAGAAAAAATGGAACCCGAAAAACACTCTACAATTCTCATCACAAAAAATCCACAAAATCCATTGTGCTAGATTAGTTTTTGAGTTTGACACTATAGATTTAGAAACAAGGGTATACAGGAGGTTTAACAAGTTCATCAACTATAAAAAGATAAAAGTACATTACAAAATATAAAAGGGAAATCAAATCCCGTCACAATGTAGAAGAGACAAGCATCATATAGAAATATTGAATCCCTAAAGGTACATGAATTTTCATAGTAGGACCAAACGAAATTAATAACTAGTATGAGGAAAAATATTGAGTATAGAACCAAAAGTATGTTTCATCGGAATAGGGTGAACAATAGTTTTGGATTCATTGATCAAGATCAAATATATTTAATCCTTCAAACCATGACACTACCAAAATAATAGAAGAACCACACTATGCCATAACATGATGATTGACTTGAATTATGAAAACTCCATGCCCAAGAGAAAGAGGAGGTGTGAAGGTAGGAAAAAAGGGAAATTATTGGGAAGCCCTAGAAAATTTAAGAGTGAGATCTCCCAATCGACTACATCACCCCCCTTGAGAGAATAACCCTTTATGTGTTAATTATTTATGAATTTTTTACATTATCTTAAATTAGAATTTTGTTATTTTGATGGTTGTTTGGTATGAGAGTGGTGACTTATCCAGATAGTGATGGATTGAGGTGGAAACTCATGCACCCTTGATATATTGTGATGTATTGTCTACTCAATATAGTATATTGATATACCATTCACAATGATTCCATTTATATAGTTAAACCCTGTCAACTTTGGTATGTCATCTTAGTGGTATATAGTGTAATTGTGGTTTTGTGTTGGCGGACTATCATCCACTTATGAGAGTAGTCAATGTAGTATGTCATCTAATTGGGGAATTTTTTCAGTTGTATATTTTCCACCTAATATTTAATGATCGTCATGTATTAACCACTGGTGATATGTTATTAGTGGTACAAAAACAACCTAGAGGATGGGTTTGGGGGTGCATCTTCCACCTTTGGATATTTTCTAAGTGGTGCTTCATCCATATAGAGAATTGTAGCACTGGTATAACTTCTACATAGTTTAGATGTATTGGTGGGGTGTCATACTCCTAATCTATAAAATGATGGTATATCATCCACATGAACATGGATAGAGGTGTTTTATATTCCACCTAGGATTGGGGACACTTCATTCACTGAATGATATCTCAATCATCATTAATATTGGGTTGTTGAGAGATTTACCACTTAGATATGATGTGATGGTGATGTATCATTCAACTAGAATTCTTGTTGGTGATTACTCATTCAACTAGATTATTATATAATTAATGATATATTATTTACCTCATGTATTTTTTATATCAATTGTATATCATCCCATCTCTCTATTAGTAAAATAAGGTATTATCACACGTGGTTTGGTAGGTGAAATCTATAGGGTGATGAGTTATTTGATTATATTGTTTACATACCAATTCATATCAATAATTAATTGGAATTTGTTATATTGTTAGTGATATCATTGGAATACTTCTAGTGGTTTATACTTACACTATACTTAGGTTCCTTGGTAGTCAAGTAGAAATCATGTTTCATGACACATGTATGTTAAAGGGACCTACTGATTTAGATGTATGAGCAGGTGGAGCATAGTTAGAGTTGGGATATGGGATTGGACCAAGACACGATACCATTTTTATGGATGCCTTATTTAATTTTGTTTAATTTTGGGTCTGATTCAATATTATCTACCCATTTAATATTTTATTTACATTATATGGCTTGTACGACATATAAAATAGATTATTTTTATATAAAAGTTATTGATATTTACTATTATATGAAATTGATTTAGGTTGTTTATATTTTTCTATACTATATTGGGATGACTTTTTCTTGTGATTTTTTATAATTTTATTTCTAGTATTTTTACCTGAGGATATAGTATGTACACTTGTAATATGTGGGTCCTCATCACCATTCACAAACATCTAGCATTAATTATTCCATGATTTATGTATATAGTGACCTAGTATGATCAATGTAGTGGTAAAATATATTAGGGACATTAAAAATCATATATGGAAGAACTAATACATATTAATTTCCCTAATAGGTTATAATACACTTCTTAGTCCATTAAATGATGTGAAAGAAATATTCTTACTCCCTATCTATGTTGTCAAACCATAAAATATAGATTTTGGAAATCATGTGAGACTCACAAACAAATTACAGGATCCCCAAATCACAATTTTCTCTTATGATAGAAATTAAGATGTAATTATTCAACCATACATATCTATAGGATAGAATATTCAGGTGTGACCCTTGAATAAAGATCCAAACATTGAATGCCTCTATTTTAATATAGGTTTAATTGATACTTATTGACTTAAAAAAGTAAATAATATGAAATAAGGATATACCACCAATATAATATGTGACTATTAGGGAAAACATTCCTTATTCATAGTACAACTATGAAGTATAAATATATTTACCCATTTTGATTGGTTTAGTTCAAAAAAATTATAATATTCTTTTTAAATCATATAGGAATTCTGAGGAGGACCCATCCTCCATTACCAATATTGGTAGTGAAAAAGAGCTCAGATATGAACCTACCACCTTTTAATAAAAAAAATATCCTCTATTATATATAAGCTAAACCAGGTACTATTTGATATAAAATAACATAAATAACTAAAACTAAATGGTAAAACCATGAATCTTGAGGAGTTGTAATAAAAAAATCATTCCACAATAAACACTAGTATGTATTCACATCAAATAATAAAAAAATAACAAGTTTAGGTCTTCAATTAATTATTCATCGCTTCGTTTTACCAACTAATCACCATGGATAAATAAAATGAACCACTAGATCTCATTCATCTCATAGTGATAAGATAAAAGTTAGTATTGGTAAACTAATGAATTTAAATTTTATCCACGAGGTTCAATTCCCAAAATGGATAATTGGAAAAAAAATCCATGTTAAATAGAAAAAATGGTAAATGAAATTCTCTACTAAATTTTGAGACTTAAATAGTCATTTTATAAGGATGATTTACCTATTCAAATCTTGGAATTATCAATTGATGCAATTGATGAATTCTAAGATTCCTTGTTTATAAATGAATATTCTATCTACAACCAAATAAAAATGGGTCTTGAGATTAAATAAACTATTTTATTTTTGTAACCTCAAGGTGTACACTACTATATGGTTATGCCGTTTTGTTTGATGAATTCTAGAACTATTTATCATATAAAAATGCATCACATATTCTATCTAATACTCAATAAGAATATTGAATGATACATGAATTATTTTTTCATTTAGTTAGAAAACATTTCAAAAAAATTGAACCTAGATATTTTTTTATCTTAACATCAATTACACAACATGCATATGAAACCATAAAAATGAGTATTCAAAGTAACATTAGGGAAATATTAGGACTTCCTGGGTTTTCATCACTTTATCAAATTTTACATGGATAAAACCAAAGTTATTATCTAAATACCCATTTACAATCGTAATGAGTTTAGAGGATTCTAAGGATGACTCACTTATATTGGTTGATTCATTATGAACCTCATAAGAGAATGTTTACCATTCATGAAACCAATAAAGAAGAATCATCCTATCAATGTTATGAGGATAATTAAAATTCCTTTGGTAGCCATAACTAATACTTATCACATCTCAATATCATAATGCAACATGTAGAAGGCATGTCACTTCATATTTATATGGCTGGTACAAAATAGTATCTTGGATCCATTATTTCTATAATGGATGATGTGAGAAAATAAAACAATGTTTATTACCCCATCTATATAATTTTAGTGGTTGAGATAGTATATGAATCAATTCAAAATAATTTAATTTATTTAATCATTTCAATATATAATTTGAGTCATTACTTAAAGTATCAAGAGGTTAACATGATTACCCACATAGATTATTTAAAGTAACTTATTTAATTCCTGTTGTTGACTGGAAGGTTAATAAAGTGGGTTTACATTATTAAATAGTTTGATATCCATTTTATCTCTTCAAAAGTGATAAAGGGAGAAAAATGGAATATTTTCTAGGGTAGTATCCATCTCCATAGGAATTACCCTATGTTACAATGTTCTTTAATAAATAATTATTCAATTTAAATGAGAAGTAATGCATATAGGATATATTCATTGATGGTTATTACTAAATCCCATCTAGAAATTGAATAGAAGATCCAAAAATTGATGTAATAAGTTTGTGAATTATATTCCTCTGTCCATAAAACACATTTTCCTTACTATATCCTCTAATTAGAATGTTTCACTAACAATGAGGTGGAATAATATGCCCCCCTTAAAAGACTTGGAGATTTTATTATTTGTATTAGAAAACAAGTTCATCATCAGATTTGAATCATAGTTTATATCCAACCAAATTAGTGGAGAATATAATTTCAATAAATAATAACTTATTTTTTAATTAGAGAAAAAAATTAAATAGAAATAAAATCAAACAAATATATTTACATTGTTTGATCTAAATACCCTACATCAATAGAGGGGAGAGAAAGAATTACTATTAGGGGGATATATACAAAGAATTATGTATAATAGAGATACCCACATTTTTAGTGTCGAGGCACTTTTTAGTGACAGAAAAACCATGTGTAATAATTTTTTGAGTTGAAACAGCCTTTCACATGAAAGAAATTTCTAGTTTTATTACATAAATATCAATAAAAATGTGGACTACTGCATGTCCAGGTGTATCCCATTAGACAATTATTTTTCTAACACCAGATTAAATTTTCATTTTTAAATTTACATTGTCTATCAAATATGAATTAAATTTTTAATAGATACTAAATGTGTACACCAAATTATTTAACAATTTTTTTTGTGGGCCATTGACCCTTGAATCCATAATATTTTTGTTATGGGGGTGATTACCCCTTAAAACTATACATGAACTCAATGCAAAGTTCAAATTGTAGAGTTAGTGGTTCATGTATAGTTTGTGCCACCTCAAATCAGGAACAACATATCTTAACATTCTCCCACCTAGAAACTGATTCCAAAGACACTCTCCATAAATAATATTATCCTCCAATATCCATTACTACATTAGGACACTTGATTATTCGTTATCGTTGAAGTCTCATAGAGTCCAAAATATGTCTCAATTTCTCATTGACCATCACTTTCATCATCATGTAATTTGGATTTAGTGTTACATGAATTCTCATCAATTCAAAGGATTTATATTTTAATAATCCTATGATGAAATGATATTTCAAAAGGATAATAATTATCACGGAAAGGAATACTATATTATTTAAAATATGTATCACACTATTACTATTAGAATATAACACCTTATACTACTAAGCAACCTAGGTTACCCTTGAACCAATACCCAAGTTGACACATGACATGGTCTGAAGGGTGTTACCAATCCCCATAGATTAGAAACTAGTGAATAGAATCAAGTAAACAACTTTGTGAATAGTTTGTCTTAATAAAAAACTAATAAGGGTTCATTGAGGGAACCCAACATAACCCACTATATATTAAATATTCATGAAACTAATAAGACATTTGAGGAAATATGAATAAAAAAATACATGATATAATGTTAAAGGTAACAGAAAGTATACCATAATAATAAATATAAAAAAATAAACATCCAACTACTATATTATTATCGAGAGTAAAAGTATTTATATAAAATGTAAAATAAAAATGGACACATAGGTAAACAAGATGATAAGTCGATAAGGCAATATAAAATTATGATTCTACAATGAAACCAAAGGAAAAAAGAAATTTAAATAAACACTACCCATATATATGTGAAATGAGATATAACTACAAACCATGTCCCCTACTATTAATAAAAAATCAACCAACATTAATATCTACCACCTGTAAGAGTATTCTTACCTTTATCAATATATGTAAAAAGAAGGACTATATAAACCCAAAGGGTACACGCACAACTAGCTTACTATGATCCTATAATGTGTTTCAATAGTAGCAAGTTTAGATAATATAATCATTTTACTTTGGAAATAAATATATGGAGATAACCATTAAATTTTATGAACATTTATCATGGAGTAAAAAGGAGGGAAAATAATTAATAAATTTTATGAATGAAAAAAATGAGTTAAATAAACCTGAATTATAAAACAAGAATCAGGAAATATTCCTTAGGGTCACTAAATATATGGCCTACTAAGATCCTCATACCAATTCATATCCAAACCTAGTGTCTCAATTTTCACATAATATACTACATATATTGGAATAATAAACTAGTGACATTTACACTAGACAAAGTGGAATAATAAATTAGGCTAAAAAATGGGTAGAATGACATCATTCCCCAACAAAGTACTTATCCAAGATTCCCTATCAACCACCCAATATTCCAGTGAGACATGATCATTATCAGATAATTTTATTCCCTTTTCAAAACTAGTATATTAAATATATCTCATTGATAATTAAAATTATCAATAAACATTTCACGATGAACTAAGAAAACCTATTATTCATCCATGACTACGGAATCATAAAATTTTATATATTAAACATTAATTCAATTTATTTTTAATTACTCATATCAAACGGGTTATCTTATCCATCCTGAAAGATGGAATATATTGATTTTCAAAAATCTGGAGACCTATTTTTCAGAATCAATAAAAAATGGATCATAAAATAATGGAAACCTAGAGAATGACATACCATTAATAGATGAAATGGTTGGTGTATTATATAAACCAACAAAAGAGGATTTTAAGGGTCCCTTCCACTTGATGAGAATTTTTAAACATGGTATTCCCTAAATTAGAATTCAATTGAAAAAACCCTAAACCACCATATCCAAAGGACTAGAAGAGAACCAAGAGAAATATACATGAGAAGATATAGAAGAATAGATTTAACCACTTACTATGTGATTATAAATATTCCATGATATAAAAGTAACAAGAAAACAAGAGGTAATAGAGGAGAGAAAGGGGTTTTGATGACTATGGACTCAATGTTTTTAATGCGAAAAAATGTACAAAAGGGATTAAATCAAATAAGGGTAGATTATGAAATTCAAAAATTTAAAATTCTATGTATTCCATATGGTTAAAATTAATGGTTTGGTATACCATGTAGCAACTATTATAAAGAAACTAGAAATCATCTCCTTGGATTATCTTATTTCCCCTGGATATGTTTGTTTATTATGCATGGTTACTCTTAATTGTGTGCTAAATAAAATACTCTCACCCTACATGAATTTAAGTTTTATCGTTTCTAATAAGTAGAATATTATTTAGCCACTTGTTTTCGTTAACCTTGCTCTAACCACACACTTAGCACTACCAAGGTGAAACAACCTAAACCATTATAGTTATGAAATTCTTGATGGAAATTGAAAATTTTCTTTTGGTGGTGGGTATGATTTTATAACAAGGGATTAAAAAAGAAATCGAAGAATTTTAATATTTCAAATGTTTGTTATTGGATTGATTTTGAGGCCCAGGTGGTGACCTTAGGGTTTGGGATGCATCAAAAATAAATACAGGAGATTTAGGATTACAAAAAAAACTATAGTATCCATCAATAATCAATGGCGTATAAGAATCCTTATTTTTGTGAGGGGCCTTTTAGTTCATTATAGGGGTTCCTATTTAGATACCCCTCATGCTCCTCATACTATAGCTATGAAAATAGAGTGGATGAATCACATTTTTTATTCCCCCTTAGCTCCCTTTGATCATGGTGATTTGAATAGATTCATCATTTGATTTTAGAACAAGGATTCAAACTTTTATCCTTTTTCTTCTTATCCATTTCACACTAATTTTCATTTAGTTTGGAGGGATACTTTCTTTAAAGAATGAAGAAATCATTATTGCACTAGGTTATTTTTTGACTCATAGAGGAAATCTCGAGACACTTTCAATAATTATTTTTTCATTTTCCATGAGATATGTTACAATATGAATTTATGTAGTTATTTTGGATATTGTGCATAAAATTCACTATTGATTTTGTTTTTAGATTAGTAACTTCTCATAGATTAATCTTAGGGGTATGTTGGGAGTGAAATGCAACCAGATTATTGTGATTATGAAGTTTATATTTTTTTACACATATTATGAAATGTTTTTTTATTTAAATAAATCAATAAATTAATTTTATGAAATTTTTATGTAAGGAAGGTTCTCGAGGTCTTATTAGAGGTCGGTGTAGACCATGGATGAATTTACTTGACCTTCATGTGGGTCTTGATGCATTAGGCATATTTTTTAATTATTTTATTTAATTTAAATAATTATAATGATAATTTTGTGATTATGGATGTGATATAGTTTATCAGGAGTTGAGGTGGAGATTAATAAAGCCTAGGAAGTAATGGATGGGTTGTGAAATTAAAGTGAATGAACATAAATTAGGTAAGGGTCCATGAATTTTCTAAGACTCATCATTATTTTTTTATTTTATGTATTCATGACTTTATTAGTACATATATGTTTACATGCTACATGATTGTTTTAGTTTCCATATGTTTGGGTCTACAATCCATCTAAATAAGAGTGAATATGAATGTATATCTTACTAAATGATCTCATGATGGAACCCGAATTGAAAAATTCCAATATTAATATATAAGGTATTTTTTGAGCTATGCATTGGATATCAAAGGAAAACATTTCCTTTTTAAAATGGTATTTTAAAAAGTGGTAATAGATAAATGAAATTTTATAGGGGAAAATATGGATTCCAAAATGAGTACTGAAATAGTATTTCAAAATGGTAATTGAGAGATTTATAATGATATTTTTAAAAGATTTTATTCATGGGCATAGAGTGAGTAATTAGGTGACTCATGTTTTGACTTATAAGACTTTGGAATAGTTATAAAAATATATCTAAAGACATAATTCGGGTCGACATGCAATTATGGGCCCTATAGAGGCTTGGTGTTTTTATATTAAAAATATTAATTATGTTTTATCACATGCAATGATTTTCCTTTGAAAGATGTTTTAAATAAAATGCAGAGTATTAGATTCAAATTATGAGGATATAATTGAGTTCGTAATTTTCTATTTAACCTAGGTGTGACATAATGTTTTTCGTTTTTGGGTGTCGGGTTATAGGTAAATTAGTGGTGTGTTAATTGGAGGATACCAATTTAATAGAAATTAAACAAATACTCCTCCACCCTTTTATGTGTCAATGGAAGAGAAGGAAACCCCCTCCCTACATTGGAATGAAAAATGAATAAAAGTGAAACTAAGGAGAGGAGGTTCTTCTGATCTTTGATCTTGAAGGAAATTTCTCAATGATAACAGTTCAATAGATTTAAAGTGTGGATCTAAACTCAAAGCTTCAGGGGTTTTTTAAAATATTGATAGATTTTATTTTGATGTAAAAATACAATTTTTTTTCCATTTTTTGAGGTTTTATTATCTCTATTATGACTACTAGAGATCTATAGGGCTGGATCAGTAGGTTTCAGGGGGAACCTATGGTATTTTGTGTGGGTCATAGGCAATTCCCATTCATAATTACTAATCAAATGACATGTAGTTATGTGAAGCACACAATGTGTTCTTTTCTTTTGGTGGAAGGTGATCTTATGGGGACAAAATTACATTTACCAGGGTTACACACCGTGTAGTGAGACCAAATTTTGTGTCCAAGTGACATGGAAAGTTTATCCAAGTCAATAGACCTGACCATATGGAAATACATGGAATGTGTAAATAGACATAGGTTGAGGACAGGTCCTAGGGTTCAGTAAGTAAGGACATGACTTATATAAGGGGTATATTCCATGTGTAGAGACTCAGCTGGCTAAGACATGTGGGGGAAGACATATTCAAGGGAATGAGCGAGGAGAAACACACCTTGTACTTCTTGTACACTCCATGTAATATCACATGGACATACAAGCCTTGGAACATAGAACATGACTAGGTGTTCATGTTGGATCACACCTCTTGTGGATCTTAGTACATTCCATGTACCTTTTCTTAGAGGCTTACACCTAATATATCTTCTTTTTTTGGGCATGGATTCATGCCTTCGATTAGCATATCCTAAGAATTTTTACATGATGAACAGGATTTTAGCCATTATGTTTGATATTTAGATACTTTATGGTGTGATTTGAGAATGAAACTATGGTAGTGTTTCTTAATCACAGATCTGATCATGGTGGATCACTAGTGAGATATCTAGGTCACTACCCTACTTGATTATCTCAAGATACGCGTCTCTATACTCTTATGGTCTATAAAATGGTTCTCCCCTATCATATTTGTGCTAGGGTCCCCTACCTATGGTACTGTTATGACGTGACACATCAATAGTATAGGGGTTCATTGGGGTTATCAGAGTGACACTAGGACTAGTAATATCTATTTGTACTAATGCACAAGTTTCCATTACTTCTCAAATTGGTAGATAGAGAACCCCCATAATGAGTGTGAGTCCTCTACCTGTAGAGTAGTTCTCATGGAATTGGTACCCCTTTAATGTACACGGTAATAGGTTCCCCATATCATTTGTGAGGAAGGAGAAAGAGATCCCCTATCACATCAAGGATCATGCTCTACAATTTCATTATTTAGATAGATTTGGTACCCTCTATGGTTCGAAGGTGTAGGTCCTCTATCCATTGATTTGGTACTACCCTATCATACCGGGGAGTGGTTCCTTCATATGTGATTCTTTTATAGAGTTGGTACTCCCCTAAGGTTATAGGGCATGTGTCCTTTCCCCATGAAGTCAATACTTCCCTTTAAGATTAGGATACATGTCCTACGAATAAAATATACAACTAGAGTTGAAACTCCCATATTGTACTATGGCACATGTTATCAGTTCTAGGGTTATTAGTCCCAAATCATTTAAGGGTGTGGATCCCCCATTACAATTATATAGGTAGATTAGATTATCCTCTATACACAGGGTGTAGATCCTCTATATAAAGAGTTATTATACCTCGATGTAGTGAGGTGGGGACCTCTCTATATGGGTGCACCAAAGGCTTTATGGGATGGTTCGGGGTAAGTTTCTCTTCAACTGTGGAATAGAAGTAAGGTGTGGGCCCTCGTTTTCTCTCTATTTTGAGAGGATACACTTGGTTCATGGTTTGTAGTTGTGCTCCCTCGACTATGTGAAGTGGAAAGAGGTGTACCTCTCCACTTGGGTTTATGTGAACTCATGCAGTCTAGTGGTCTACACTAGAGTTGGACATATAGAGCTATTTTTTAGGGACATTGTTCTCTCAGAAGTACCATCTTGTATGGCAGGATGATACCCGTTTAAAGTTACCTCATAGATGAAACATCTAGAATGGCAAGTCTTGGTGAGTGTGTTCTACTAGATGAGATTTACCTTTGAGCCTCGAGTAGAATCATTTGGCTGGATAAGAGGTCAGTACCTCATGATAATTTCAGTTTGAGATGAGTATATATGGGTGTTTTCTGGGTTTCTTTGAGGTGATTTCACATTTAATGGCTGAAACACAAGGTGTATTTAGATGACTAGTCATGTATAGACATGGATGGTTGAGATTTAGTTTCTCTATATTTTGGGTTCCCTCTATATGGGTCAAGTGGACTAATTTATTTCAGTTGATCTCTTTTATTTTGGGTATTTGGGGAACCTATGAGTCAGTGTAATAGTAACCCATTAATGGGGTTTTCCCAAACATGTTTTGTCTTATGAAGACGACATGCCTATCAATGGAGACCAAGGACGACTCAGAACCAGAAGAGAATAGTGATCTAGACCAACCATGGTGTTTTTTGGTGCTTGGATGAGGAGCTTTTCGATAGTTTCATTTGAATTAAATTTCATTTATATGTATAAATTGGATTATTTTACATTTCTTAGTGGGATAACATTTCTACCTTTTATGCTTTCCAACTTATGTTGTACTCTGGTTGTGGGATAGATGTACAAATTCTTTTATTTTTAGTTTTACTATCTCTCCACTATTGAATGGAGATGTTTTTGGGTGTAGAAATATAGGTACCATAGACCAAGGAATCCAATTTGTGTGATATTACTACTAGGTGCTAGATGTTATCCCTGTCCTATTGGAGATGATCTAGGGGATTTGTATCTCAAGAACCATTGGGTAGTATCATGATAGAGTGGTATCTGAGTGGGGTTTCAATTTGGGTCTATAGTATAGTAGTTCTTTAGTTGCGATCTAGGTCAGAGATTCATAGCGATATTGTTAAAATATTATGAGTTTGTATTTTAGGATTGGGACTCTAGTGTTAGTGTGGTGTTTGATGCATCCATTTAGTAAGAATCTAAAAAAATTATCTTTGATACATTATATTAGGGAACTAGTCATGGGTAAACTTTGGAACACGCATTATATTGGACTGGGTTGTGAGTTCTTTGTCCTTCCTGAGTCAACTAGCCAAATATACTCTTTTCCCATGGCACATTTTGACTCTATTCCAGGATTCCTTTTCGATGACATTCATATAGGTTTCTATGACTTGATTATGTTGGATATCCACTAAGATATGATGATTCAGTGGATGGCACTAGTTTTTAGGTTCTACCTCCATTTGGTCTGATAGTATAACCACTACACATTGAGAATCAGGTTTTTCCAGCAGTGCAGACTGAGGATGCACATAGGTTGAGTGCACTCCATGTGGTCCCAAGGTATAAAACTATTAGTTATCTGGGTGAGCCAAACCCTTAGGAAGATAATTTCTTTCATAAGGATGACATATGCATTTTTTACCTGGAGAGGAGAACTCCTAATTAGATAGAGGTCCTATCTGTGATATCTCTGTAGGGTTCGGCCTAGTGATGGTGGAGTCTAGTAACCCATAACAAAAAAGAGGAAACACTAATTTTTGAAGAGTTTTAACATATATTTAAGGAAGATTTTTATCCATACATGTTGATATCAATACATATCCAAGATTCTCTATAGATTCGTCTTTTTATAATTACTATAACGGAGTAATAAAAATCATTACAAACCTATCCCAATAATCCATAGATATGGTTTGAGGTCTATTTTTATGATCATGGGACATCAAACAGAGAATTCATAGGTACATATGAGAAGGTGTTGTTGTTGGAACCAAGCATGCATCGGAAGCCCCAAACTTGCGGGTTTTAAAAAAATTACATACATGATCGACATAAACTTGTCGACAACAGTGAACAGCAGCCCGGTCTTAGCTGGTAAGAACACAAATAAAACATAAAATACCTAGTTTAATTCTGAATCCATGCACGAAATATGATCGTTTTTGGAGATCACTTCTCGAAGAATCTAAAATTGAACTTTTCTAGTTCATCCACACATGATTCAAGAAATCCACATGAGCACCATTCTTCATAATCCTGGTGCTATCGCAGAATTGTGATGATGCCTTCAACACTCCAACAATCACTGCATCTCTTCGCAAGTGATGCCTGCAAGAGTTCTCGATCCTTGATCATTGGATTCAACTACTCTATCTCTATATCATGGGTGAGAATAGAATAGATAGAAGCACCATCAATAGTTTTTGCAAATATACTCTGCTTTTATATTTATAATTTCATTTAATTACCCCAAAATTTCAACCCAGCCCCCTAATAACCAACGCACTATTAACGACAAATTATAACTGCTAATCTGAGACATAAATATTATCATCACTCACTTGTAATATAATAAAATAAATTACATGAAAATAATTAAGTCATCAACTTGACTCATCACACCCATAAATAGTAAATGAACCTTGAATAATTTAATATTTATCATCTAATATTTTTCATGTATTTACATAAAACAAAAAAATAAATTTAATAAATAAATTCAATAATCAATTTTCTAAACTCGAATAATATGAATTTATTTATTGAATTGGTGATCGTTTTTTTGGACCAATCTCGGACCGTAGTGGTGGGTCCCACCATGTCCAAAACTCCAATTCAACTGAATAGGGAAGATTCATGAATAATTTGTTGTCTGGGACCCTCTAGGACATTATTTTGACAACAATGAATAGTATTCACAGACCGAGAGTGGGATATATCAACCCATCATGGCCTGTGAAAGGATAAGGATTTTCATAGCAGCGACAACCAAACTATGAACACAGATTGTGTAATATAATCTATTTTTCTATAATAGCTAATAAAGCATGATGCACTCATATGTCATCACCCAATTCTTGATTAATTATTTAATGATTTAACTAGATGGATTTACCTTCGAATGGAATGACCATGGTCCTATAAAGGTACTTTAATCCTTATTAAATGGCCTAAGATATATTTCTTCCATAATATAGAAGTGAAAAATTCTTTCTTGTCTATTCAACCAATGGAATGCCACCAATGATGCAGCCAACACAAACTACCTCTCCATGACTTCGTTTTAATGGTTTTTGTCTTGCATCAAAGTAAAAAATCAAATGACATACATTGGTAACAATATCAATTTAGGAGACCATTACACATGGTTATAGATAGGATGATCCAATGGCACCTAAAACATGGGGTGTTCTAATTGGCACGTCG
Source organism: Viscum album (assembly GCA_963277665.1). NCBI lineage: Eukaryota > Viridiplantae > Streptophyta > Magnoliopsida > Santalales > Viscaceae > Viscum > Viscum album. Next base: position 1,340,387,078 of record OY728129.1, on the reverse strand, counting down.
ATTCTCATGATCTCACTACTAGAGATCATTATTTGTGAACTTCATGAGATGAAGTCTCAATGCTTATGATTCCCCAACACCTCATAGTCAAACATCTACATTGTCCAATCAGTAAGATGTATCTAGACCGTAGAACATATATTTAATATTAATTTCATAGTATCTCGAGGTTCTCATTATAGCATGGTAACAACTATAACCTCATGATGGAAAAATTAATCTTTGGACATTACCATTTCACTAGTGGATGTAGAAAAGTCTAAACTATAATGGTAAGATGACATCTGGTATAGCTAACTGTATACAGGATATGTTAATCAAAACCACTAAATTGTTGGGTCTTGGGAACCCACTATTTCAAAACTACCACTTGCACTAGACCCAACTTAATAACTAATCTTATTAGATACGCACATGATGAACACCTTGTTTCTACTAAGTAATGACTTTTTCTATGGATCCTCCACAGTTCTGTTGCGAGGACATTATGCTATAATGACTTTATCTCATTGAGTAAAACATCTCAAGAGATGGTGTCTCAAGTATATCCATTTTTTCTACATTCATAACGTGACATATTGGATTGTAAGAATATCATAATCTATATAGTGATAATAATTTTCGTACCTAGTTTGATTTTAAGAACAGGAAATAATCATTGCATTTAACTGCCTCAATGATTTCTTAGAAGCTGCAACGTACTCAATCTTTATAGGTGTGGCTACCACCGGATTTAATGATCTTGTATCTCTCTTTGACTTTAGCGTAACTAAAATAGTAGATCACATTGATCAATGGAATACTAGTTCATATCCCCTAAAAACTAGTACTATTTCATCTTCATTTACCAGGTACATATCTTTTGTACTTTCTAAAGTACAATTAGATTGTTCTGACGACATCCCATGTTATGCCCGTGGAAATAACTAGTATTTTTCTATAATAAAATATTCCTTGTAAATATCAATACTTGTACATATTATAGCAAATGTGATTGATCCATATCTTTGATGTATGGATCTCAACTCAACATTTTTGTCTCTTCCCATGTCCTGGACATGCCAACCTAAAGAGATTATGCTCTATGACATCGGCAAAAATTCATCTCTTGAATTGTTCCAACATGTATTTTTTCAATACAATGTCATTATTTGTATGATTGACAGGGACTAAGAAACATATAGATCTACATCAGTAGATTATATTCCCTAGAACACAGGTTTCTACTTTAAGTCAATCACGGAAGAATAAATATCATTTTGGTCTGAACTAACTGAAAGACTAGTGTTTTTTTGTATGTTGCTGAACATATGTTTCTTGGAAAACATTGATGCCCCTACTAACCACTCATAGACACATGGAAATCATTTTTTGAAAATGTATATTCTATGATAATGTTGATTACTTTTATCCTAAACTAAATTTCCATAACATGAAACCTTAATTAGCATTCTATTACATGACCATCCCTTTCTGGTTCATCCGTATAGACATCATCCACAATTGGTGCTCATGACATATAATGCTAAATAATATGGTCATAGATATTAGCTATGACAAGTAAAATTTAAATGGATTTAGGCATAAGGACATTCTGAAACCAATCTAACCTTATTGTTACTACACTTGTACCATCCATGTAACAAATCACTTAAATGCCCACTATCGTATTCAAAATAATAACCAGTTTTCACATTGATACATAGAATCCATTTGAATTTTAGTTGGTCTTATCAATTTTATCTAATTTCCACATATTTTGTACTTTTAATAAATATTATTCACATTGAATAATATATCATCGGCCATAGTGAATATAATATCATCACCAAGGTTTTATCCTTCCTAAAAAGCATGTGTCCAAGGAACATGATTTGTTCCACATGAGCTTCTGGAAGTAGTTCATATGCTAGCTATTTCTGCATCTTAAGCATTGACTAAGAAAAAGTCAATACAGACCCCACTATCTCTAATAGAGATGTACACCCACTTATAGACTGTATTCTATCACTTAGCTATAACTTTTCTATCTTAGGTATTTATGTAATATCCTTATCAATTGTTAGGATAAGTACCTTAGATTCATAATGTGTTTATATAGGTGCGGGTTTGTTTGTATCTGAACAAACTATTTGTATCCAAACACAAGTCCTTATGACATAATGGATTTCAATTATACCATAAAGCATATGATATTGAGTTGTTATTTATAGTTGGCATATAATTATGGGATAATGCTGTTATTTTCAATGCACATCATGAAATATAATGAAAGTTTCTGCAAGTTGAAACATCGATATTACTTACATTAAAATTTTTATGTATAACATATGTGTTTATGATTTTCTCCATGCTACATGTTTCTTGATTAATGTCGATATTCAAGACTCCATCATCAATACTTCTCATTAAAATAAATGTCGTGATGTCGATAAGGTAATTTTCATTTAGAAATTACTCCACACTACATTATCATTATTAATTAATTCTAGGTTGAGACATTCTTCGGTATCCCAACACAAAGTAACTCATATCTCCCGACAATGCATATACTTTCATTTATTATTCCTTAATTTCATAAAGCAATATTATGAAGTATATATACCTCTATCTTATACTTAGAATAGTTAAATCTTACATGTTGAAATATTTTCAAATTCTTGGTGACATACCTTTATTTCTAAAGGCTCTAGTTTACAAAATATAAATCCCAATAATACCAAAAGTATTTATCTATTCCAAGCCTAATTACCATAATTGGTATACTCATGGCATCAACTTTTAGTATTACATGAAAAAGATTCATCTTGTCACAACTGCGTATAAGTGTTGCAACTATATTAATCACTAATTGAATATGATTCATGTATTTCAAAAATAGAGACTGAGTTTACCCAAAACAACATTCATTCTAGAACCTGAAATATTTTCACCTTGATTAATTGGACACATGGTATTAATGTTTCTGGTTATACTGAAAAATAGTTCAACATGAATATAACACTTGTAAATTAAAGGAGTCATTTACTTCTCACCATTGGCCTAGGTATCACCCATTCACAATAACATGGAGAATACACCTTAATCCTAGTAAGGATTCTATAATTACATGGTATCTATATTTAAATACACATATATAAAAAGAATACAGTATTAAATACCCTAGTAGTAAAAAGGAAACACTACACTGATGAATATACCAGATGTATAAGCGAAAACATTCTTCTTTAAATTAGTTTATTTATTTTAAACATCAATTATTTTATTTTATAATATGAAATAAAAATAAACATTGTTAATAACTCATTAATTGAAGGACTTCACGGATGTGTCATTGGAATTAAATTACTTTGACCTTTTCACATTGTCTTTTTATAGATTCTTCATAAGAATTAATACTTAATTGAGTTTTATTCTTATTCACTTGGTGAACCTTACCTAGATAGGTAATGGAGAATTTACTCAATAATTTCTTGTTATATGAAATAAAATGAAACTTCAGTAAAGGGGTGAAAATGGAAACATACTAATTGATCTGTTAGTTTACACAAGAAAGTGTAACATCACATAATTCATTTCATTGCTTCCCTTTCTCATTGAAAACATCCTAGAGATGAGACTTCATGTTTATATAATCCTTGTATTGGTTTAGCAACTGTAACTAACACTGAATATAGATGAAAGCATAATGATAAAACAATCATATGCTTTGTACATTAGTATTCTATAAGAAATTTTCACCCTCACTTCTTGAGGTAGTTTAACAGTTTTGGTGTCACTAACACCATGAGTTGCCTATATCATAGTACTATGTGCATGCACATGTACTATTCATGGATACTCATGTCAGTGAGGACATTTACTTTGTCAAATATAATATAATAGATTTTAAACTTGTGGTATAACATTCCATTTTTCCACAAAAATAAATTTTAGCAGATGAGTGCCTTTTAACTGGATGACCAGTTTAGACATTTTTGAATAATTACATAAATCATATAATGTCTCCCAATATTTTATCAGAATATATGAACCCTCTGTAATAGAATCATACTACTCTATCCATGGAGTATTCTAGTGGAAAGGATCCTGGAACCACCCCTCATTGTTTAAAATCTATGGCTATGCCACTACATGGAGTGTTCTAAGTGGGCTTTCGGATGGCCGACCACATTAACATGTGGTTCCTTGATTTGTTGAGTGCAGTCCCAAATTCCTAAATTCTTAAAATTATTTACTCAATGCTTGCCTCTTTCAATTATAACAATATTTATATGGATATTTATTTGTGGACATTTTAGTTAACTCTACCCATCATTGTTATAAGGACTCCCTAGTAGTAAGAGCCACCCGCCGCTTTGGCATGACCAGCACCACAAACAGCCGGTTTTGTTTAAATTTTAATGATGGAAGTTATTTGTGAATTAATATATCTTTGAGGGTTCTATTAATTTTAATGTGTTGAAATAAACTATTTTATATTTTTATAAGCACGTACTATGTGATCCCACTCACAACTGACCATGAATGAAAAATAAAAATCACAGTGTCCCATGTTCATTTTCTCTTTCATGATTACTTATTATTATACTATGTGATCCAACTCACAACTTACCATGAATGAAATATAAAAATTATTGTGTCACATGTTCATTTTATCATTCATGATTTCTTATTATTATACTCTGTGGTCGTGTAATAAACAACACATTCACAAGAATAATACACCATGAAAAAACAAAATGAAGACCTGAGCATGATCCGGTACTATTGATAGATCTGTTTAATGAATAATGGACCAACAGAAACACTATGGGTTAGTACCTGTAGTCACATGTCTTATAAATTCAATAGTAATGTCTACCAATCCAATACATCTAGTTTTGGTCTGGTGCATCACCGTCACTTGGTGTGAAATGCATCACACCTCATATCGTCTTTATACAACAGTACTCGCACGCAAGCAAGGGGGTCTCAGGGTATATAAATACAACTCTGAGAATGGGAGTGCAGACACGTATACATATAATGGCCCTTGAGACGACGCACAAAACGTCTTTTATTTAATTAAACTAATTATTACTAACTAACTTGCAATAATTAAATAAATAAATAAAAATAAATAAATACACCATAAATGAATTGGTTAGTCCATGACTCAAGACCAGTCTACTCATTAACTCATGTAATCAAAATAAATTATGAATTAAAAAAATAATCTTGCATTAAATAAATTTGGGGGAATTATTTATTGAATTTAAATTTCACTCTGATTTCAAATCAACAAATGTCATCATTTGGTCCAATTTAATGAATTTAGTTTTAAAACTAAAAAATTAATATCTAATTAATATAATTTTTCTAATGAAATTTAATTATTTATTTTAATTAATTTTTGATAAAAATAAAATTACCTGATCCCCTGAAACCCTCGGAAGGGCCTGTGAAGGTCGGGGAAAACCCGCACATGCCCTGTCTGGACTGCGTCGACGTCGTTCAGAGGCATTCAGGATCCGGCATGTCCACCCAAGACCATTTCGGGCTGGTATGACCTACGAATTCCCATTTCATGGATAGTGTGATAGTATAGAGTGACTAAGAAGTACCTCGACAGTGGAGATCCCGACCTGGGGGCACACTGGTGGAGGGAGGCAATCCGACTGTGCAGTCTGCAGTTAGCAGGGGCGTGGAGGCCGAGGCTTTGAGGTGTAGAGTTCGGCCAGGGGGAAGGAGGCCGGACCGAGGTGGTCTGGAACCACTACACCTATTGTGCCTGGTGCAGCCGATAGCTAGAGGAGTAGGGAGGAGGCGAGTGTGGAGGCCGGTCCAATGACCTGATTTGGGATTGGGTGATCGAGGTGGCTAAGTCCGCAGTTGGGAGGGGTGCCTGAAGGAGGAGGCTGGGGTTCTAAGGAAAGAATATATCAAATGTAGCATGTCTCCCTATGTGGCATCATAATGGCAGAGGGAAAGGGGGAGTTGGTGCACTGATCGCATTGTCGAGCATGTCAAATTAGAGGTTAAGTTTTTACTAGAATTTATGTAGTATAGCAGGAACCCTAGGTTATCTCTCAATGGAGCCATAGATCACTAATTTCAAAAGAAGGTTATGATCATGTTAACAAAATTGAAATTAAATTAAGTGATTGGTGGTTCAATGATTTTAAAATAGAATTGAAACTATACTACTAAGTGAGAGAAACTGGTTGGATAAATCGTGATCATCCCGGGTAAGTGCCCCTTGATTCTCAATTCATCATCGCTCTCAAGGGAATGAGAAGGATCATTGATTCGTTGATTTTATACCCACTAAAAACATTAGTATGTGATTTATTACTAGGTTAACACCTAGTATTTGATTGATCAATGGTATTGATTATCGGCGACCTCTCATAATCAATAAAACTATGTTGATGTAAGAACCGAACTCAATCAAGGAATCACATCAACAACGTGATGAGATGTAAAAATTTGGGACTTTATCAAAATTGATCTCAATACAAAAATATAAATATTCATCGGTTTTAACTTTTGTATATCAAACAAGTCAATCCAAAAGCAGACACATGAAAGAGAAGAAGTGAGAAAGAGGCAAACACACTCAAAACATCACAAGATCTGGGTTATGCATGGAAGCACGAGGATTCTTGTTCCTTTGATTTGTATTTGATCATACTAGAATAATCACAAATTCATAAGGTAAAAATGAAGAACAATAGAAAACAAACCAGGAAATTAAATTACCTTACAAATATTACAAATATGGAGCTCGGGATTACAACAATAGACACCCCCCAAGTTGATCAGTAAGAAACTTAGAAGTACATGAGGGAGAAGTGAACTAAAATGGGTGAAATAAGCTCCCCCATTCAACTCAACTTCACCCCTGGTCATGGAACTTGAGATAATGGGGTTGATATGTGTTTTATGGACATACACATCACACTTTCCACAAAAGAAGTCAAGTGCCTAAAAGACTATGTCACTATTCAGGGCAGACTTTTTACTCCATCTTTATCCGGCTAGTTGATTGATCAAAGCGCTTTCAAATGACTTTAAATTCAGTGGAGAGGTGGGAATTAAAGTTAAATATCCATGTAGGGTAGAATCAGAATAATTGGATCTCCGAGACCCGAGTTATGGAGCAAATACATATGGGTCATCTAATCTGGCTCGCCCAGAATTGTTTACCATTTTGGGCCTATTATGGGCCTTTAAAGGGGAGAATTTGTCTCCATGGTCTTCTAGAGAAATGTATCCCACACAAATTTACATTCATAAACCAATTTTTTCCCCTATTTAAGGAATAGAGTATCCAAATTATATATTTCTATCCACATAAATTCTTGGGCCCTTGCGCAGTTTAGCCCATTTTTCTTGATTTCCATCGTGGGCCCTCCGAATCACCTCCTCCTACAATGTAAATACTTAAACAAGTAAAATTTACCTATGAAATTGAAATAAACATTAATTCATTAAATCAAATAGTAAGTGAAATTTTTTATTATATTTGGAATATTCATTACAAAACCAGTTTAAAATAGTGGTGTAAGGGTGAAATAAAGAAGTGAATCGTGGCATGATGACACCCCTACACCTAAACATTTTAACTCCTGGGAAAAGACAAATATCCTAATAAAATATAATTCAAAAATCAAAGGTGGGGAAATATCTAAGATTTTTATGTAATGGAATTCAACATTTCTTGTTTATGAAATCAATTTTCCCATAAATTTTCTTTTCTCACATTCGAATTTGGTCAACTTCATTTTTTCTCCCATGAAACATGTCACAACCTACCTCACGTAGAAAATATCCATCTTCACTCAAGGAACATATGAAAATGGAGTTATGCTCTTTTCCCACAGTTCATGAGATCTTACCATATGCTTTCCAAGATTCTATGTTCTCTACCGGCAGAAACTAGTGTGTAACTCAAGAGGACTTCCAGAAGGTTGTTATGAGGTTCAAGGGTTGGTAGGATTTAATGTATAAAAAAATCAGAGGTAGAAGAGGATTGTTTAATCTCTTAAGTACAAAACATGTCAAAATTTGTCAAGTGTTCACAATTAATGTATGCACTCATCCCCTAAAAAAATTAATCACTTCCAACTCACTATCCCCATTGTTTGTTTGTGTGGGTCACAACCGATCAGTGAATAATAATAAATAATCTTCTTCTTTTCTCAATTTTTTTTCTTTTGTTCTGTTTTTTTTTTTCAATGTACAGAACTATTGTTTTTTTTGTTTTTTTTTTTACAATTTTTATTGGAGATAAAGAATGAAACATGTGTAATACAATGATATAATATGTCATGTGAACCCACTGCCAATGTAAAATGTAGGCACCCATTCTATCAACCCATAACAATGATCATTCCCAAAAATTCCCATGGAAACACCCTCTCCCATAGACTTTCTGAAATTCAAAGAATAATGTACACAATAGATGGGTAGGTAGGGATAAATCAGCTTGTAATGTGGCTACCTAACAAGAATTGCATGGTCTTTAAGGCTTAAGAAGGTTAAAATGTCAATATGGCCAAAATAGAGGTTAATTGTACAAAGGGTTTTTCAATGCATGATGGCATCTATCATGAATGTAGCACACTTGGATCTTATGGATTTAAACAGAATTAAGGCAAGTTCTAGCTTCTATATGTGATCCAAGACTCTCAAGAAAGTGATTAAAAAGAAGAATATACAATAAAGGTTTTATAATATCTCTCAGGTAAGGGATTGAAATATTGGTCAGTGCTAATGAGGCATGGGTTTCAAAAATCCCTTAAAAATATAAGAATGATTTGAAAACACAAATTCTAGAAAATTATTTCATATCAACATTCATTTGAAAAATATTTTTCCTAAAATAATTGAAATTTTTAACACAATTTACTCAAAAATGAAAAATTATTTGGATATTCGTTTAAGAACAATGTTTTTCTAAAGACACAAAATAAAGACAAAGAAATGAAAATGCATTTTGTGTGTGTGTTTTTTTGTTATTCTATTATATATATATTTTTTTGTTTTTTTAAATCCTAACTATGACATGTCACCCTTCCCCACATCTAAAAATTTCATTATCCTCAATGCAAGTATTTAAATAAATAGACAAGTAAATAAAGGTAGGGAGAAGGGACAACCTATTAAGTGGTGTCATATGTGGCATCCATCAGTTGGACTTCCTCCACAGGATGTATGGGAAAATCCTAATATTAGTGTTTGAGCCTCTCGACATTGATAGTAAACCTATGTCCACTCTTCTCAAGCAAATCATTTATATCCCCAAAAGGGTAAACATCAGTAACAGTATAAGGACCGATCCATCAGGGGAAAATCTTACCAGGGTGGAGCTTTAGCCTGGAATTATACATGGGTACCTTCTCACCAATATGAAACTTCCTCTGACGAATCATCCCATCATGGATTTCCTTTTTCTTCTCTTTGTATATTCGAGATTTCTCCTATGCATCACGCCAACTTTCTTCTAACTCCTGAATCTGCAACTTTCTATGCTCACCTACATTTGGGAGATTGATATTACATTACTTAATGGCCCAATATGCATGGTGTTATACCTCCACATGGAAGTGACAAGCCTTTCCAAACACAATTCTATATAGTGAAATTCTGATCGGGGTTTTAAAAGTAGTACGGTACGCTCAAAGTGCATCATCCAAGCACAAACTCCAATCTTTCCTATTGGGTTGTACCATTTTCTCCAAGATTCGCTTAACATCCCAATTTGAAATTTCCGCTTGTCCGTTAGTTTGGGGATGATATGCAGTGGAGATGTAAAGACCGGGAAATATCAAGGAAATATTTTTTCTTAATTTTTTTTGTAATTTTACAAGAACACAGTTTCTGACGGTGCCTGATTTCGAGGCCCGGTGTGCCCGGAATTAATTTCCGAAGTTTGGCTCGGGTACGTTCAGTGAACGAGCGAGCGGGAATTCCTATCTTTTGAACCATTGCCCGGAATCGAATTCCGAAGGCACCGATGAACTCGCAGCGCCGATATTCGCTTATGGAGACCTTTTCCGAGGTTGCGTTTATTGCAGCTTGAGAGTTAGTTTTTGGGTTTTTTAAATAAAGTTAAATAAAATGTGGAAACTCATTTTATTTTTAACTTGTTGGTTAACTCCTCCCAAAGGGAGTTAGGGGTGGGACCCACATCCACTTAACCTCCCTTGAGAGGATTAAGTGTGGTGGGGCCCACACGAACCCTAACTCTTCACCTCCTCTTTTTAAAACTCCCCTTTAACTCACTTTAATTAATGTTTGACACTTGGAATAATTAATTGAGGTGAGATGTTTTAAATTTCAAACCTTTGAAATTCTAAGAGGGAGGTTGTGTAATAAAATAAGCTTAAGCTTATTTTATCATTTTGGGGTTGGTTTCTTTTTCCACTTGAGAGGATTTGAGAATCTCTCTCTACCATTCTCAACTTTGACGAAGAACACGAAGAACACTCAAGAACGCCGCTTCTCTCTTCTTCCTAGCCGGATTGTTTCCGAAGATCGACGACGCCTTCCGTGTCAACGAAAGGGAACACCGCTTCCTCCTCGGACTTTCTTCGTCGGCTTACGAAGATTCACCAACGACGTACCTCTTCGGACGTACCTCTACGTCAAAGGAATCGACGAACGATTACCGCAATGCCCGACCTCCGCGACGCTTGTCTTCCGCGGTTTGTTGATGTGCTCCGCACTTGAACCGAGGTAGGGGTTTGTTTCAATTGTTTATATTTGTTCGAGAATTTCGACTTGAAATTTCTTCGTGGTAAATTTTTTTTAAAGTTATGTGGAACTTTCTTCGAACTTGATTGTTTATATTTGTCGGGCCTTGATTTTCAAATCTTTTTATTTAATCTAAAAAGATTGTGAAAGTTTATTATTCGTTTAAGGCCGATTGCAATCCTTATAACGTGAGGAGTTCGGACCGTACAAAACCGGCTGATCCTCCTCTTTTACTTCGTGTTGATTTTTTGTGGAATGGTTCGGAAGGGCGTGGTGTCGTCGCAACACGCGGGTTCATGCGGTTTAATGCGGAAGATACGCGCGGCGCCGTCGCGCCGCGCCGTGGAAAGATTTCAAGAACGCAACCTCGTCGCGTCGCGTCAAAGGTAGTCGAAGAGACCGCGGCCGGAGTCGGGCCACGACGGAGGGGCGCGGCGCCGTCGCGCCGTGCCAATCGAACAAGGGTCGCGGCTTGAGTCGCGGTAGAGCTGGAAGGGGCGGCCGGAAAACCGGCTGCCGACGGTTAATGAAGAGCCGCGGCCATCGGGCCATGACAGAAGGGTGGAAGGCGGTCGGCCATGTCCGCCGGCCACCGGTTTCCTTAGGAGGCGGGACCCGCAGGTCTCGCGTGTGAAAGGAAAACGGTCGGCCTAAGGCCGGCCGAGATCCACAAAACCCGGGGGGAGTTTACCCCCCGCGTGCGGCGCACGAGCGGCGCCCAGGCCGCGCCCCCGCACCGGGCCCCGCTGCCGCGCCGGGCCGCGCCGCCGCGCTGGCCGCACCGCCGCCCGGGTCGCGCCGCCGGCCGGGCCGCGCCGCCGGCCGGGCCGCGCCGCCGGCCGGACCGGGTCGGGTCGACCCGGTTCGGGCCGACCTGGTTCGGGTCGGACCAGGGGGGTCGGGCCGGGTCGGTTTGGGCCCAGACCCCCCGGTTTCGGACGGGTTTCGGTTTTTCGCCCATATCTTGGGTTACGGGCCTCCAAACGACTCGCCGTCAGCGGCAACGCGATCCTTGGATCGAGACGGTCGTTTCGGTATACTATACTCAAGGTACATCTTCCTTTTCGGGAGGCTACGTGGTTAAAACTTCATAGTTAAGCATGCTTGGCCTAGAGTAGTGATCAGGATGGGTGACCTCCTGGGAAGTGTCCTAGGGTGGGTGTGAGACGGAAAAGGCAATAACATCCAGACCAGGCGTCCGATTGACGCGCCGTCTGTTGCATTGAGTTCCTGTTGACGATACGGAACTTTTGGCATCCTCTGCCCGGGTTTTGGATGCAGATGGATAGTGGCCGGGTTGGATCGCACCGAAATCCAACCGGGCCCCTGGAACGGAAAAGCTGATTTCTTTCTGATAGAACGTCCGTTTGACGAACCGTCAACAGCGTTGGTGATCTCATTGAGAAACGGTCCCGATGAGTATACCCTATGAGAGTTTGGGGTGCAGTTGAGATACGGCCGGGTTGGTTTGCACACGAAACCAACCGGGCCCCTGGGAAGAAAAGGCTAATAACTCACAGACCGGGCGTCTGATTGACGTGCTGTCTGTTGCGTTGAGACCCCTATGACGAGGCGGTCCTTTGAGATACTTCTTCGTGGGACTTTGAGATACTTGCAGTATCGACCTATAGCTCGTGGAGCGGACCCTCCCATTGACGAGCGTGCGGAGTACAAAGACCGTGTAGCTGGCTGAGACCCGATGACTGCTGATCGAATGACTCAGTGTGTTACAGAGGTGCGCTTGGTTGTAACGGCACATGGTTGCGCTTGGTTGTAGCGGCAGACCCACAAAAGAGGTGCGCTTGGTTGTAGCGGCACATGGGAGCGCTTGGTTGTAGCGGCAGACCCACGACAGAGGTGCGCTTGGTTGTAGCGGCACATGGGACCGCTTGGTTGTAGCGGCAGACCCACGACAGAGGTGCGCTTGGTTGTAGCGGCACATGGGAGCACTTGGTTGTAGTAGCTGGCCCGCAGTACTCGATGGGTGGAGTTCTTCAGCAGTCCTGGGTTAGTGAGCAGTACCTCGAAGTCGTGACAGGACCACTTACACTCGAGAGACGGAGCTCTTCAGCAGTTACGGTTTCGATAATGAAAATCCTGGTTTGAGATGAGACTTTTGACCTTTGTGTTTACCTCATGATTGAGATGGGTCACTTGATAACTTAGGTATATGTATGGGCATATACCTGGGTAGTAGTTATCCGTTGATTTCACAATCCATGTGTTTCCTCATGATTGAGATGGGTTACTTGATAACTTAGGTATATTTATGGGAATATACCTAAGAAGAGGTTATCTGTTGAGATCTTAAATGTGGTTATCCTTGTTGGTTTTAGTGAGACCTTGAGGGTCTCGGGGTCCCTACTGAGTATCGTTATACTCACCCCTGCACGGGCTATGCCCGCACCTCGTTGTGTTGGTTGCAGACGACGGGCAGTGCTGACAGAGGCCGAGTGTTCGAGGACTGGACGATACCTGGAGGTGGACTATACAACGAGATGGTACCCGGAGGAGGACCTCACGACGAGACGGTACCCAGAGGTGGACGTGACGACGAGGTGGTACCCAGAGGTGTACCACTGAGCGGGACATACTCGGAGCGGACGACGGGACCCGAGGAGCAGAGGAGCTATCTGTACCCACCCTTCAGGTGGGATTTCCAGTGGACAGCTCGGCGTAGCAGCTTTACTTTTCAGTTTTTGTTTTCCCTTTCGAGTTGTACATTACAGTTGGGCTTGTATTTCTGGCCCCTTTATACTTTCTCACTTACTGTTGTGCTCAGTTTTTACTTAGTATTTACTTCTTCCGCTTGTACTCTGTGTGATTGTTTACTTTACAAAGGCAATGCCTTCCCTTTTTACCGGGATTTATGCCTTGGTGCTAGTTGCCAGCCCCTGGCCTATGGAAGGAAGGCTTGGGGTAGTCACGGCATGGGCCCTGAGGATGGGTCGTGACAAATTGGTATCAGAGGAGTTCGGTTCTACCACAGAACTTATAACTCTGATGTTTCTTTCTGTGAAGCAATAGTGTTGAGAGTACCGAGTGTGGTTTTCATTTCAGGGAGTCCAGTGTTGGTGCGGGCGGCCGACGTATCCATACACCAGGACCCTGACAACTGATTTCTGACATTGTGCACAAAAACACTAATTGCGTGTGTGTTATCAAAGGTTATCCCTTAAAACAGCTCAAACCAGGTCAGCTCACCAGGTATAAACGTTTGATCGTGTCACGATGTTTCTTTCAGAATGAATTTTCACGGACGACCAGCTAGAGCCCCAAGAGTGGTACGTACTGACAGCCCGCCGAGCGATGAGGCCTCAGTACAGGGCCCTATCCCAGTTGAGGCACCAGCGGAGGCACCAGCGGTGCTGCTACCCGTTGGGCCACCGATGCCACCAGCCCCAGTAATAGGCGATGCACGACGCTTGAGCGTGCTGCACGAGTTCCAGCGCGAGAGGCCACCCATGTTCCGGGGAGAGACGGACCCGCAGGCGGCTGAGGTTTGGCTAGAGGCTGTGGTGAGAGTCTTCAGGCTAGTGGGGACGCCGGAAGACTTCATGGTGATCTTTGCTACCAGCCTCCGTCAGGCAGCAGCAGGCAGGTGGTGGAGCCACTTGTTCCAGTTTGGCGATGAGATGAACTTCGCATGGGAAGACTTCGAGACCTTCTTCAGGGTGGAGTTTGTGCCAGTATCTCTACACCCCGAGTGTGTACAGGAGCTTCTTCCTTTGCCGCGTGCTTTTCGATCAGTAGCCGAGTCATCTGTGGGCAGTAGACAGATGATGCAGAGGTCCAGGAGGACCATACTAGCAGTTAGACGATCTCAGGTTTTAGGACCAGTGGTGCGGGGCACTCAAGGTGGGGTCGGAGCCAGGCATGCCAGAAACAGACAATGTTACTCATGCGGCAGAAAGGGTCACCTGGCACGTGACTGTCTGAATCCTCGTACGGTTGATCAGCGGGTGTTGGAGGAGCCACCGAGATAGAAGCAGCGACTAGTGCTTGAGCAACAGCCGAGCAGTGGACAAGGCAGTAGAGCTCCGAGAGCAGGTGGGCAGGAGAGGAATTAGTGGATACGTCCTTTGTACTTCTAGTTCCATGTTGCTTTGTATTCGTGTCTTTGTACTATGAGCTGCAATAATAAAAAGACACTTATCTTTGTTTTCTTTCCTGTCCTTTTGTTTGGTTGATACTGAGTGGTCCCAGTTAAACTGTTGACTTGACCCTCACTTTCGAGATTTCTACTGGAGGGGACCCAGTGAACTCACACTGATGCCGAAAGTGTGACTCGACCCTTGGAGGCGAGAGTGACAGTTGGATCTCTTAGTAGATACGTCGAGGCCTTACGACGTCATCCATGGAATGAATGGATCATTCATGTCAGGATTGACTGTATTAGGAAACGAATGTGGTTCATCCAGGGGATGAGACCAGGTTTATCTTATCAGCAAAGAAGAAATCATAGCAGCTCTTGTGAGAGTAAAGGAGGTCCAGGACATCCAAGAGAGGATGAAGACTGCACAGTGCAGTAAGAAACAGGAAACTGGTGCTAGTCATAGAGACTCGGGCGTGTTAAGAAGAGGAAGCTTAAAGGAGAGATGAGTCTACGAAGCAGTAGACGTGGAGGCAGAGCTAGGAGAGCAGCATGAGGTGGTGTACATCCTAACATGGTATAACCACCCACCATAGTTATCCCCGCCAAGCTCAGTGAGCTGGAGGGCGGTGGGAGAATGTGGATGCATGTGGTCAAGGAGTGTGACCCAACGGCTCTAAAAATGATTCAAGGGATAGTCTGTGTCCACTACTATCTGCTGAAGTAACAGACGTCGATATGAATCATTCCTCGCTTTCACAAATCTTGTTCCAGACCTAGAGTTTCCGGTAAGCCATGGACTTAACCCTCACATCTGGAGATTCCTTGGGAGGAGACTCGATAATCACACTTACGCTGATGGTGTGGTCAGACCCTCGAGGCGAGAGTTTCGGTTGGAATATCTTGGTGGTAGCGTCGAGGCCTTACGACGTTAGTTTGGGTATGGAATGGGAAATAACTGTTCATACTCAAATTGACGGTTTTAGGCAAACGTCGGGATGAGTTTTCCTTGGTTGGCGGAAAAGGAAACCCCAGGCAGCGTAGGGTAACTCTTGCACATGAGAGTGCAACCGATCACTCTTGAGTCGGTCAACCTTACCCTCGTGGCAGCAGCCTTTCGAGTTCCAGTTCTAATAGAAAATGGAGACCTCTGGAGTTCGAGGATGACGATCACGTCCTTATACGGGTCTCACCTCGACGAGGTTTACGGAGATGTAGCCAAGGCGTCAAGTTATCTCTGGGGTTTAGCGGACCTTCTTAGGTCCCCAGCTGGGTAGGCGGGGTGGTTTACCGCTTGACCCATTCACCGCAGTTGCACCAGGTGCACGACGACTTCCACGTATCTCAACGGAGGAGATACGTGCTCGACCCTTCGCATACCATCGACCATGAGGAGTTGGACGATGGCGATGGGGTGTCTTTCACGGAGATTCCAGTGGGGATCGAGGATCGACAGGAGCAGATCCTACAAGGACGATCGATTCCTCGGGTGCACTTTCTTTGGAAGTACAAAACCTCCAGGTGAGCACATAGGAGCGGAAGGCTCAGATGTGTGCTCTGTACCGCTTTTGTGACACTAGTTTGTGTTGAAGCTTTACGGGGACGAAAAGCCCTGAGGTGGGAATAATGTAAAGACCGGGAAATTTCAAGGAAATTTTTTTTCTTAATTTTTTTTGTAATTTTTC
This sequence comes from Viscum album, assembly GCA_963277665.1. Classification (NCBI taxonomy): domain Eukaryota; kingdom Viridiplantae; phylum Streptophyta; class Magnoliopsida; order Santalales; family Viscaceae; genus Viscum; species Viscum album. The sequence goes on along the minus strand of OY728129.1, from coordinate 1,340,370,557 downwards.
AAGAACGCAGTTTCTGACGGCGCCTGATTTCGAGGCCCGGTGTGCCCGGAATTAATTTTCGAAGTTTGGCTCGGGTACGTTCAGTGAACGAGCGAGCGGGAATTTCTATCTTTTGAACCATTGCCCGGAATCGAATTCTGAAGGCACCGATGAACTCGCAGCGCCGATATTCTCTTAAGGAGACCTTTTCCGACGTTGCGTTTATTGCGGCTTGAGAGTTAGTTTTTGGGTTTTTAAAATAAAGTTAAATAAAATGTGGAAACACATTTTATTTTTAACTTGTTGGTTAACTCCTCCCAAAGGGAGTTAGGGGTGGGACCCACATCCACTTAACCTCCCTTGAGAGGATTAAGTGTGGTGAGGCCCACACGAACCCTAACTCTTCACCTCCTCTTTTTAAAACTCCCCATTAACTCACTTTAATTAATGTTTGACACTTGGAATAATTAATTGAGGTGAGATGTTTTAAATTTCAAACCTTTGAAATTCTAAGAGGGAGGTTGTGTAATAAAATAAGCTTATGCTTATTTTATCATTTTGGGGTTGGTTTCTTTTGCCACTTGAGAGGATTTGAGAATCTCTCTCTACCATCCTCAACTTTGACGAAGAACACGATGAACACTCAAGAACGCCGCTTCTCTCTTCTTCCTAGCCGGATTGTTTCCGAAGATCGACGACGCCTTCCGTGTCAACGAAAGGGAACGCCGCTTCCTCCTCGGACTTTCTTCGTCGGCTTACGAAGATTCACCAACGACGTACCTCTTCGGACGTACCTCTACGTCAACGGAATCGACGAACGATTACCGCAATGCCCGACCTCCGCGACGCTTGTCTTCCGAGGTTTGTTGACGTGCTCCGCACTTGAACCGAGGTAGGAGTTTGTTTCAATTGTTTATATTTGTTCAAGATTTTCGACTTGAAAATTCTTCGTGGTAATTTTTTTTTAATGTTATGTGGAACTTTCTTCGAACTTGATTGTTTATATTTGTCAGGCCTTGATTTTCAAATCTTTTTATTTAATCTATAAAGATTGTGAAAGTTTATTATTCGTTAAAGGCTGATTGCTATCCTTATAATGTGAGGAGTTCGGACCGTACAAAACCGGCTGATCCTTCTCTTTTACTTCGTGTTGATTTTTTGTGGAATGGTTCGGAAGGGCGTGGTGTCGTCGCAACACGCGGGTTCATGCAGTTTAATACGGAAGATATGCGCGGTGCAGTCGCGCCGCGCCGTGGAAAGATTTCAAGAACGCAACACCGTCGCGTCGCGTCGAAGGTAGTCGAAGAGACCGCAGCTGGAGTCGGGCCACGGCGGAGGGGCGCGGCGCCGTCGCGCCGTGCCAATCGAACAAGGGTCGCGGCTTGAGCCGCGATAGAGCTGGAAGGGGCGGCCGGAAAACCGGCTGCCGGCGGTTAATGAAGAGCCGCGGCCATCGGGCTGCGACGGAAGGGTGGAAGGCGGCCGACCATGTCCGCCGGCCGCCGGTTTTCTTAGGATGCGGGACCTGCGGGTCTCGCGTGTGAAAGGAAAACGGCCGGCCTAAGGCCGGACGAGATCCACAAAACCCGGGGGGAGTTTACCCCCCGCGTGCGGCGCACGTGCGGCGCCCAGGCCGCGCCCCCGCACCGCCGGCCGGGTCGCGCCGCCGGCCGGGCCGGGTCGGTTCGGGCCCAGACCCCCCGGTTTCGGACGGGTTTCGGTTTTTCGCCCATATCTTGGGTTACGGGCCTCCAAACGACTCGCCGTCAGCGGCAACGCGATCCTTGGATCGAGACGGTCGTTTCGGTATACTATACTCAAGGTACATCTTCCTTTTCGGGAGGCTACGTGGTTAAAACTTCATAGTTAAGCGTGCTTGGCCTAGAGTAGTGATCAGGATGGGTGACCTCCTGGGAAGTGTCCCAGGGTGGGTGTGAGACGGAAAAGGCAATAACTTCCAGACCAGGCGTCCGATTGACGCACCGTCTGTTGAATTGAGTTCCTGTTGACGATACAGAACTTTTGGCATCCTCTGCCCGAGTTTTGGATGCAGATGGATAGTGGCCGGGTTGGATCGCACCGAAATCCAACCAGGCCCCTGGAACGGAAAAGCTAATTTCTTTCTGATAGAACATCCGTTTGACGAAACGTCAACAGCGTTGGTGATCTCGTTGAGAAACGGTCCCTATGAGTATACCCTATTAGAGTTTGGGGTGCAGTTGAGATACGGCAGGGTTGGTTCGCACACGAAACCAACCGGGCCCCTGGGAAGAAAAGACTAATAACTCACAGACCGGGCGTCCGATTGACGCACCGTCTGTTGCGTTGAGACCACTATGACGAGGCGGTCCTTTGAGATACTTCTTCATGGGACTTTGAGATACTTGCAGTATCGACCTATAGCTCGTGGAGCGGACCCTCCCATTGACGAGCGTGTGGAGTACAGAGACCGTGTAGCTGGCTGAGACCCGACGACTGCTGATCGAACGACTCGGTGTGTTACAGAGGTGCGCTTGGTTGTAGCGGCACATGGGAGCGCTTGGTTGTAGCGGCAGACCCACGAGAGAGGTGCGCTTGGATGTAGCGGCACATGGGAGCGCTTGGTTGTAGCGGCAGACCCACGACAGAGGTGCGCTTGGTTGGAGCGGCACATGGGAGCGCTTGGTTGTAGCGGCAGACCCACGACAGAGGTACGCTTGGTTGTAGCGGAACATGGGAGCACTTGGTTGTAGCAGCTGGCCCGCAGTACTCGATAGGTGGAGTTCTTCAGCAGTCCTGGGTTAGTGAGCAGTACCTCGGAGTCGTGACAGGACCACTTACACTCCAAAGACGGAGCTCTTCAGCAGTTACGGTTTCGATAATGAAAATCCTGGTTTGAGCTGAGACTTTTGACCTTTGTGTTTACCTCATGATTGAGATGGGTCACTTGATAACTTAGGTATATGTATGGGCATATACCTGGGTAGTAGTTATCCATTGATTTCACAATCCTTGTGTTTCCTCATGATTGAGATGGGTTACTTGATAACTTAGGTATATGTATGGGCATATACCTAAGAAGAGGTTATCTGTTGAGATCTTCTATGTGGTTATCCTTGTTGGTTTTAGTGAGACCTTGAGGGTCTCGGGGTCCCTACTGAGTATCGTTATACTCACCCCTGCACGGGATATGCCCGCACCTCGTTGTGTTGGTTGCAGACGACGGGCAGTGCTGATAGAGGCCGAGTGTTCGAGGACTGGACGGTACCTGGATGTGGACTATACGATGAGATGGTACCCGGAGGAGGACCTCACGACGAGACGGTACCCAGAGTTGGACGTGACGACGAGGCGGTACCCGGAGGTGTACCACTGAGCGGGACATACTCGGAGCGGACGACGGGACCCGAGGAGCAGAGGAGCTATCTGTACCCACCCTTCAGGTGGGATTTCCAGTGGACAGCTCGGCGTAGCAGCTTTACTTTTCAGTTGTTGTTTTCCCTTTCGAGTTGTACATTACAGTTGGGCTTGTATTTCTGGCCCCTTTATACTTTCCGCACTTACTGTTGTACTCAGTTTTTACTTAGTATTTACTTCTTCCGCTTGTACTCTGTGTGATTGTTTACTTTACAAAGGCAATGCCTTCCCTTTTTACCGGGATTTATGCCTTGGTGCTAGTCGCCAGCCCCTGGCCTATGGAAGGAAGACTTGGGGTAGTCACGGCACGGGCCCCGAGGACGGGTCGTGACAGGAGATTTTATGAACAACCCCATAGTTATGAAGCAAGTTTTTCATGTTATGATTGCAAAAATATTAACCCTAATCACTAATGATGAATCTTGGTAGGCCAAACCTACTGAAAATTTGGGACCTCAAAAATTCAACAACAACTCAAGAGTCATCGGTCCTAGTAACCTTTTATTCAACCCATTTATAGACACAATCAACGACAAGTAATATTTACACAAATCCAAATGAATTTGGAAAAGGCCCCATGAAGTCAATTACCCATTCATCGAAGATTTCACATAATAACATTGGATGTTGGGGAATTTTATTCTTCTTGGAGATATTCCCTGTGAATTAACATCGAGTACATGATTTACAAAACCTATGGGAATCTCTATACAATGTTAGGCAATATAATCCCGAGTCAAGGACCTTTCGAGCAGTATGTTGAAAGCCAAAGTGGTGCCCACAAGCCAATGTGTAGCAGAAGCTCAAAAATGAGGTGAACTCATGGTCAAGGACACACCTACGAATAACCTGGTCACTACAGATCCTCCACAAATATGGGTCGTCCCAAATGTACCATTGAGAATCATGTTTAAGTCTCTGGGATTTTGAAGAGGTAAAATCAGTGGGGACCTTAGATGTTTCTAGAAAATTTACAATGTCTGCATACCAGGTAGTAAGGTCCACAACATCACAAAGGTTCTCATGAGGGAAGAATTCTCCAATGGGGAGAGGTGAGTCAACATTATGGTCTAGTGGTGGGGAAATCCTACTAATGTGGTTAGATACCACATTTTCCACTCCTCTATTATCTCTAATATAAAGGTCAAACACCTTGAGGAGGAGCATCAACAAAATGATGTGGGGCTTAGCATTAGGTTTCTTAAGGAGAAACTGATGGGCATCATGACCAGAAAAGACAATGATTTTTGTCCCAATGAGATAGGATTGGAACTTTTCCAGGTAAAACACAATAGAAAGAAGTTATTTTTCAATGGTTGTGTAGTTCTCTTGGTCAGGGTCAAGGGTACGTGAGGCATACGCAATGACATAAGGGGACTTCTCAACCCTTTGTGATAAAACTACCCCAACTACAAAGTTAGAGGCATCACAGATAAGTTCGAAGGGAAGATCCCACCATAGTGGTTGGATGATGGGAGGTGATGTGAGACTCGTTTTTAGTGAATTGAAAGAATCCTCACAATATTTATAAAAAACAAATTCGGAATCCTTTTGTAATAACTGAGATAAGGGAAGTGCGATCTTACTAATGTCTTTAATGAATTAGCGGTAAAAACCAGCATGACCCAAGAAAGACCGCACCTCCTGAACAAATTTTGGATATGGAAGGGATTAAAAGTAATCAATTTAAGATTCATCAACTTTAATTCCATTATTTGAAATGATATGCCCAAGAACAATCCCCCGCTCAACCATGAAATGACATTTTTCATAATTTAAATAAAGATCTTTTTCAATTCAGTGGAGGAGGACAAAACCTAGGTTTTCCAAACAATCATCAAAAGAAGAACCATAAACCGTGAAATCATCCAAAAAGACTTCCATACAACTCTGAAGGTAATAAGAAAAAATACTCAACATATATCGCTGAAAATTACCAGGAGAATTATATAGGCCCAAAGGAATTCTTCAGTATGAAAATGTTCTGAATGGACAGGTAAATGTGTTATTTTATTGATCCTAAGGGGCTCTATGGATTTGGAAAACACCCGAATAGCCATCAAGGAAACAATAATGGGACTTACCAGCCAGTCGTTCTAACATTTAGTCAATGAATGGTAAAAGAAAGTGGTTCTTCTGCGAAGCATGATTTAGTTGACGGTAGTCAATACAAACTCACCAACTATTTTGCACACACATTGGAACCAATTCATTCCTTTCATTTGACACAACATTTATTCCTATTTTTTTAGGCACAATTTGAACTGGTCTTACCCATTTACTATCAGATATAGGATAAATTATCACAGCAGTAAGTAATTTACTGACTTCCAATTTTACCATTTCATGGAGAGTGGGATTCAACCGACATTGATCCTGCCTTACGGGCTAAGAATCATCATAAAAAATTATATGGTGCATACAAATAGATGGGTTAATCCTAGGAATATCAGCCAATTTCCGTCCTATTTCTTTTTTACATTCTCTAAAGATCAAGAAGTTTTGATTTCTGCTATTGAGAGAGGTTATTGGCAATAATGACAGGCAATTGGTCAATACCCTCAAGATAGGCATAGTTTAAATTTGATGAAAGATGTTTTAATTGCAACACAGGGGATTTTTGGATTGAGGTAGTGGATTTAGGGGGAGTGAGGTCCATGAAACTATCTATCAGCTCATGTTTATTCTAAAAGGAAAGAGAATCATTTGAAATGAGATTTGCAGAATCATCGATAGTCATGGGTACCATAGAATAAACACACTTATCAATTAAAGAAAAAAATCTAATTTTTTTTGAACCCACACAACATTCAAAATAAGAACCAAAACTCAAATAATCTATGGGTTAATAAGAGGAAAATAAATCAGAGGATGGGTCATGGATAGAATTTTGTGTGTGTTTGTCGTTAGAGAGCACTTCCATAAAATAGATAGGAAGAGTGGAGTTCTCTTCAATGGGGTGTTTCACAGCCTCAAGGATGTTAAGACATACCTTTTATACACCAAACTACATGGAAAATGTACCATTGTGAATGTTGATGATCATATTTTATGTTTTGAGGAATGGTCTCCCAAGTATGAGAGGGGAATGTCCTTGGGTTCGGGTATCTTCCATCTCAAGAATGTAATAGTCTGCAGGGAAGATGATATTCTAAAATTTTATGAGGACATCCTCGACCACTCTTAATCAGTGTGTTGTGCTTCGGTTGGAAATTTTCACGACAATACCTGTTGGTTGAAGCTATCCAACCCACAAAGAAGTATACACGGATTGAGGCATTACATATATAGAGGCACATAAAGCTAGCATAACATCAGAAGACAAGGTCTCCCCTATGGTACAAGGTATCATGAATGTGCCTGGATCCTTGCATTTGGTTGGCATTGCTGGTTGAATCAAGGTCGTGACATTCCTTCCCCGGTTGACTCTCTCATTCCCCTTCAACCTCCTTCTATGGGTGCAAAGCTCTTTATGAAATTTGGCATATTGAAGGATTTTTTTTAACTGCATCCAACAAAGGAATGTTAACATGAACCTTTTTAAATGTATCCATTAATTATTTATCAATATCATTATCAATATTTTCTTAGATTTATAGAGTCTTTGAGGGAAAGGAAGAGGAATGGAATGTTCATTTGAATCATCAATGACAATTCAATAACCATTTTTCTCTTGTTTTTCTTTACATGAAATTTTTTAGGGTTGGGAAAGAGTGTTTTCATGAGGGGGAATACCTGCTGTGCAGAATTAGTAGAAGGAGAAACTTCTTTACCACTATGAAGGGTAACTGCACATACATTACCTTTGTCCTTCATATTGTCAATCGGTTAGGATGGTAGTTTTCCATAACCTTGCATAATAAGCTCACCGATGGTGTTTTCCAATTTCCCCACTTGAGTTCGCAGGTCTTGAATAGATGATTTTGTGGTTTGTTGGAACTGGAGGTTATGGGTTTCAATTTGATTCACCATATCATCAAGGTTTGGTTCAGACTTGGGAGGAGGAGGATTTTTTTGATATATTGAAGGATAATAATGTTTCATACCTTGGGCTTGTTGATACCAATTCTTCATGGGGTAGCTTGATTTTCCTCTTTGTCGGTATTATGCTTTTTCTTGCCACCCTGGGTTTGGATTTGGCCTGAATGGTTCTTTCTTGAACGATGGGTGCTTTTTGGAATGGACGTCCAAGGAACACTGCCTCACAAGACTCATATTAATCCTGAAGTTGTGGGCACTGGTCATAAAAATGAGTGTTATCTGAACAAATACCACAATATAATGTAACGGGATTATAGTGTGAGTTACCTTGTACTTGAGATAATTGCCTTAGAATGGTATTCATCACATCAAGTTTATTATCTACCTTTTATTCTAGGGATGAATGAATTACCTCATGAACTCCTCAGGTTGGTGCAATAGCTCCTGTACCAAATTATTGAGCATTTTGAGCCATGTTGTCTATTAAGTCACGAGCTATAAAAAGATTTTAGTCAACTAGGGAACCACCAGCTGCAGCATCAATCATTCCACCATCCATGGGGATAAGTACCTCATAGATGTATTGAATTAATAGTTTATAACTAATCTGGTGGTGGGGGCAACTTGAACAAATTCTTTTGAATCTCTCCCAGTATTAATGAAGGGTCTCTCCTTGTAACTACCTAGTGCCACAAATTTCATTCCAAATTGATGAAGTTTGAGAGGAAGGGGAAATATTCTCTAGAAAGAGTCATTTTAGGTCATTATAGCCCCCAATTTTGGTAGACAGATAGTATATCCAGTCTTTGGCTACACCATCAAGGGAGAAAGGGAAGGCCCTATCCTTAATGAGGTCCTTAGACACATTTTGCGGTTTCATGGTGGAGCACACTATGTGAAACTCCTTTAGATGTTTGTGAGGGTCCAGACTGGGAAGACAATGGATTTTTGGAAGGAGGTGGATGAGGCATCATATTAACTCCAAATTGACCGCTTCCTTGGGATATTGGATGTATGCAGGTTGGTACTCCACATCTGGGGTGGTCAGTTCTTTTAATGTTCGGTTATTTGCAGCCATAATCTCTGAGGTTTGATTTGGTTCAATTTTTTATTGGTTTAAGACCACTTGAGGTTCCAGATTGGGTTCCTTAGTGTTACTTTATTTTCCTACTCTAGATGACCTGATTTGTGAGTAGAGTGACTTTTCAATTTTAGGGTCAAATTCGAGTAGTGCTTCTTTTCCAGATCTTGTGATGCAACAAAAATTTCCAATTTGATAGATAGATTGATTGTTTTTTAAAAAATTGTTTTTTATGGAATATGAATAAAATTAAAAAAAAACATATGAAATGAAAGGATTATATAAAATATAATTTTATACCACATAATTAGAGATATAGAGGAAAAAAAGAAGAAGAGAGAGAGAGAGAGAAAGAACACACAAAAACAAAAACAAACAAAAACTAAAACAAAAACAATAAAAGGGGGGTTATTTAATTGAGTACTGATTAAGAAGTAAAATATGTAAATAAAATGAAAAAAATGATCATGGCTCCCCGGCAACGGCACCAAAATTTGATCGCGTTGTCAAGCACGTCAAATTAGAGGTTATGTTTTGACTAGAATTTCTGTACTATACCAGGAACACTAGGTCGTCTCTCGACAAGGCCATAGATCACTAATTTCAAAATAAGGTTATGATTATGTTAAAAAATTGAAATTATATTACGTGGTTAGGGTTTCTATTATTTTAAAATAGAAAATGAAACTATACTACTAAGTGAGAGAAACTGGTTGGAGACATCATGATCAACCCGGGTAAGTGTCCCTCGATGTTCAATCCGTCATCGCTCTCAAGGGAATCCGAATGATCATTGATTCCTTGATTTTATACACACTAAAACCAGTACTATGTGAGTTCTTACTAGGTTACTATCTGGTATTTGATCGATCAACTATATTGATTATCGGCAACCGCCCATAATCAATAAAACTTTGTCGATGTAAGAACTGAACTCAATCAAGGCATCATTTCAACAACGTGATGAGATGTCCAGATTTGGGTCTTTTTCAAAATTTATCTCAATAAAGAAACATGCATATCATGGGTTATAACTTCTAGATATTAAACAAGTCAATCCAAAAGCAAACTCATGAAAAATAATAATTGAGAAAAGAGGCAAACACACTCAAATCGTCACAAGATCCGGGTAATGCGTAAAAGCACAAGGATTTTTTTTCCTTTGATTGGTATTTTATAATACCAGAATAAACACAAATTCAGAAGTTAAAAATTAGTTACAATATATAAAAAACCTAGAAATTAAATTACCTTATGAAGATTATAAATGTGGAGCTTGGGATTACAACAATGGACACCCCCAAGTTGATCACTAAGAAACTTAGAAGTACATGAGGGAGAAGAGAACTAAAATGGGTGAAAGAAGCTCTCCAATTCGACTAACATTCAACCCTGGTCGTGAAACATGAAGGAATGGGGGTGATGGGTGTTTTTATGGACATACACATCACACTTTCCACAAAATAATTCAAGTGCCTAAGAGACTAGGTCACTATTCACAGTAGACTTTTTACTCCATTTTTATTAGGCTGGTTGACAAACCAAGACGCGTGAAAATGACTTGAAATTATGTGGAGAGGTGGGTCTTAAAGTTATCTATCCATGGGAGGTGTAATCATCCGAATTTGATCTTAGATGCCGGATTTATGGCCCAAATACAGAATAATATTCTAATCTGGATCCCCCAGAATTGTTTCACAATTTAGACCTATTAATGGCCTTTAAATGGGAGAATTGGGCTCCATGGTCTTCAATAGAAATGTAGACCAAACAATGTTACATTCATACACCAATTTGTAGCCCGATTTAATAAACAGAGTATCTGCAGTATATATTTCTGTCCACATAAATGCTTGGGCCCTTGCGCAATTTGGCCTGTTTGCATGATCTCCATCGTGGGCCCTCCGAATCAACTCCTCCTACAATGAAAACACTTAAACAAGTAAAATTTACCTACTAAATAGTAATAAACAATAATTCATTAAATCAAATAGTAAGTGGAATTTATTATTATATTTAGAATATTCATTACAAAACCAGTTTAAAACAGTGGTGCAAGGGTGTAAAAAAGAAGTGAATCATGGTACCATCATGCGCATGGGGTGGAGGCTGGAGTCAGAGGCATGACCTAGAGGGAGGTGGAAGATCTTGCGCTAGTTGATGCTGGAGCCGGATCCCTGGTGTAGTGTGTCACTACACGTGGGAGGGAGATGTCCAGGGGGCTCAAGGAAGGTTTACCGCACAATGTTCTATGGCTTTGTGGGGAAGAACTTCAGACATGGGGCCTACTGCTGCATCCACCGTGAAGGAGAAAACAATGGGGGCTATTTAGAACCCCCAAAAATCTCACTGTTTTTTTGTGACCTGCACATGCAGGCCCCCCCCCCATTTTTTTAATTCTTATTAACAACACCCTGTTTTCATGTCTCAAATAATTTTTTCTAATTTTTTCCAAAGACTTGGGAAGCATGTCATATTTTTTTTTAAAAAAAGAGAACATGACCTGCTTATGTCTCCCCACCCCTGCTTTATTTATTTCCTAAAGCCTATTGAGGCTTCATAAATTTATAATATTATTCTATTATAAAAAATAAAAAAAAATTATAATATAATTATTATAATAATGTTTATTATTATGATCATTGGAAAATACTATTCCGGTAATCGGCAACCCATCCAGTGAAAATTTAAGGTAATCAGAAAAAAATATCTAATTTTAATAAGAACTAAAAACATCAGATTATCGCAGAATGTTCATCCAATATCAGATTAAGGGGAGTTCTGCGGCGTTGAAACTATAAAGATATTATCTTTAACAATTAATATTTATTTAATTTATACTTTAATTAAGAACGACACATGCTCCATATTATACCAATTTTTGGAATCAAGTGTGCAACGGAAGCCCCAAACAGAAGTGTTTTAGAAACATTCCACCGACGATCGATGTAAACCTGTTGATGTCAGTGAACAACAACCCTGTCTTAGCTGACAACCACACATGTTGGATTTTAAGAACAAAAATAAACCATAAAATATGCGGATTAGTTATGAAGCTGCACATGATTTCTACTCTTTTTTGGTGGCAACTGCACAAAGAATCCAACATCGAACTCCTCTAGATCATCCACATGCACTTGAATAATTCTTCAAGAGCACTATTCTTCATCATCTGGGTTCTAGCGCATAATTGCAACGATGCCTTTGATGCTCCAACGATCACCACATCACTTCACAAGCGATGCATGAGATAGTGCCTGATCTATTCTCCATAGATCCAGAGCCTCTCTCTCAAAATAATGGTTGAGAAGAGAATATAGAGAATCACCATCAATAATGTTTGGATGTCCCCTATGATCTTATAATTATAGTGTCATTTAATTACTTGGAAATTCCATCCTTGCCTCTGAATAAACCACGCACTATTAATGACATGTTATGACTACTTATATGAGTCATAAATATTATTATCACTCACTTGTAAAGTATTAAAATATATTATGCAATAATAATTGAGTCATTTACTTGACTCATTGCACCCATAAATATTAATTTAACCTCGATTAATTTAATATTCAACAATTAAAATTTTTCATGAATTTACACAAAACTCATAAATAAATTTAATAAATAAATTCAATACTCATTATAATAAACTCTAATAATATGAATTTATTTATTGAATTTGTGATCGTTTTTCATTTGGACAAATCTCAGAGCCCAGTGGTGGGACCCACCTTACCCAAAACTCGTATTCAATTGAATAGGGTGGATTCATTAATGCAGTATTGTGTGTAATCCTCTAGGCCATTATTTAGATAGTAGTGAATAGTATTTACAGACTATGATCTGGATTTAGCAACCCATCATGGCCCCTAAAGAGATAAGGATTGTCACAGTAGCGACAACCAACCTACAAACATGCACTATGTAATATAATCTATTTGCCTATAATATATCATAAAGTAGGACACACTCAAGTTTCATTACCCATTTCATACTTAATTATTTGTTTATTTAAATATATGGATTTACGTTCAACTGTCATGGACATGGTCTAATAAAGGTATTTCCATCTTTATCTACATGGAATGAGATATATTACATCCATAATCCAAAAGTGAAAAATTATTTCTTGACCATTAAACCAATGGCATGCCACCAATGACGCACCCAACACAAACTACCTCTCCACGAGTTCATTTCCATGGTTTTCATCTTGTATAAAAGTACGCAATCAAATGAAATACATTTGTAATGATCTCAATTCAAGAGGCCATTACACAAGATCGTAGATAGGGACATCCAATAACACCTAAAAAATGGGATGTTCCAATTGGTGGGTTAGTTCTCATAATCTCCCTACTAGAAATCACCAAGTGTGAGCTTCATGAGAATAAGTCTCAATGCTTATGACCCCCCATCACCTGACAGTCAAACATCTACTATTACCAATCAATAAGATGTATCTAGACCATAGAACATATATTTAATATTAATTTCATAGTATATCGAGGGTCTCATTATCGCATGGTAATTTCTATAACCTCTTGATATAGAAATTAATCTTTGGACATTACCATTTCAATTGTACAAGCAGAAAATTATACACTATAATTGTAAGATGAAATCTTGTATAGCTAAATGTACACATGATATGGAAATAAAAAGCACTGAATAGTTGATTTAAGGTCTCCCACTATTTCAATAGTTGTCTCTTTGCGTATTCCCTCTTACACAGGGGGTGGTGGAGTGATCTCTAGTGGTAGAGAGATTCCTGGAAGGGGTTCATGCGAAGTGAGCTCATAGAGGTGACCTTGAGACTGAGATATTTATCAAATCTAGCAGATGAAATTCAAATGGATCATGGTGAATGTGGCATAGTCATGCCCAGAATAAGACATTGGGGATGTAGTACATGAGATGAGTTGTGGATTTAGTAATCAACTTGGGAGGTAGTGTTACGCTATCGATGGACGAGGACATATTGAGTGATATTTCTCATCCCAATTTTACTATGAAAGGGATATTATTGATGGAATTACAAAGAGATGGAAACATATTCTGCATGTATTTTCACATTATGGAGGATTTGGTTGAAGAGAGGGGATGGTAGCAGGAGGTGGTAGATGGTTCAATATGTTTCCACCACCAACCCCATGTAGCTCCCTCCAGGTTTAGGGAGCTGCAGGATGGAAGAGAGGATAGTCTCCGGACATAGAAACCTATTACCTAGAGGCTCTGATGATGATTAGAGGTATGATATTTTTCCTTTATAATTTCTATTTTAGTATTGGTATAAATTGTTGTGATGCACTATTTTCTTCCAACTTCTTGCTTGAGGTTTTCTTAAAGTGACAATGGACATTGGTAGAACCCAATTTTGGTGTTATTGGACTTAGCTTCAGACTCACGAGGAAGAGGGATGATTACCCCATCATGTTTTTTTGAGACACAAGTAAAACCAAGTGGGTGAGTCATTTCTTCCTAAATATTATTGTGTCGAGGTGTTGAAGATGAGTTCCTTTGACTTGTGTGTTTAGGGTTGGGTTTCATGATAGAGGTTTGTGGATGGAGGGCCTAGTAAGACCCATTGTTTGCATGTGGGAATCCCGATGATGTTCATATCTACCCTCTTGTACTCAGTGTTAGATTTGTATATGTGACACTTGAAGAAGATATGGTGTAGTTATATCTAGGTGTGGTTGGTACCTATCAAGTTTTGTCGATGTATACATCATGTTATAACGGTGGTGTACCGCTAGACCCTATTATTGTAAATGGAATGGGTGATTATTGTTTTTAAAAAAATTTATAGGAAGAGACTGTTCCCACCTTATTTAAAAATTTTGACCATGTTTGACCTGAACATTAGGTGTGGTTATTCCAATAGGTTTCCCTTGATTGTGTGCTTTTTGGTAGCACATGGATCCTCAGGGATCTCACTAGTGTGGGAGCCCAGTTGATAGCTCAGTTTTTAACCTTCTTCATAGGATTTGAATTTTTTAGGATGACGAGACTTAAGGTGGGGAGGATTTAGTGACATGGGTTTTGACCTACAAGTCTTTGGAATTTTTATAAAAATATTTTTGAAGCTAGCTTGTTGGTCTGCATGATATTTGGGGTCCAGGAGAGCATCAGTGCAGTGATACAAAAAATATTAAATAGTTTTTATCACATGTTTATAGATTCTTTTGAAACATGGTTTTAATCCAATTAAATTCATCATCTCATAATAATAAGGACATTATTGTGTTTAGATCATTGTTTTACCCTAGGACTGATATTATGTCTGTAACCATCAGGTGCTGCGTTGGAGGTGAGTTATAGGGGTGTCTAATGAAGGATATTAATTTAATAAAAAATAAACCAGTACCCCCACAATGGTGTACACATTAATAATAATACATTACCTCCCCCATTGAGAGGGATAGATGAAATGATGTGAAACATTGAAGAGGATGCACCCCTGATCTTCGATCTGTATGGTTATCTATCCCGGTTTGTGGTGCAGAAGCTTCAAAGAGTGAATATACACCTAAAGCTTCAAAATTTCTCCATGAGGTAGAAGAATTTTATTTTTAAGTCATGATTCCTTTTTATATGTGTTTTTGGTGTTTTTAAATACATTTTATGACTTTTAGAGATCTATAAGGGGTTGATCATTAGGTTTTTAGGGAAATCATGGTGTTTTAAGTAGCTTATTGGGAATTCCAAATTTGAATTCCTCATCAGGAAGTGTCAAGTTCATAGGAACATGCTGCTTGTTATTCAAGTTTATGGAAGATTATCTTTTAAGGACTACAAATAGTGTGCCATGGTTACATGCTGTGTAGGGAGCACAAGTCATGTGGAAAAGGGACATGGACTATGTAGTAATGTTAAGGGACTTAACCATGTAAAAGTACATGGATAGTGTACAATGAAATTGTATTATGCCATGGCCTAGGGATTAATTAGCTGAGAAATTCCTTGTACCAAGGGTACAAACCATATGTGGAGACATGGTTGGCCATGCCATGTGGGGGAAGACACAGTTGGGGGCTTAGGTGAGGTGAGACACACTGTGTACACCATTTACACACCATGTAATCTCACATGGTCAGATAATCCATGAATTAGAGGACAAAATAATGTGTTTTGGTGGGGTGACATGTTTTTTGGATCATAGTACATCCCATGTACCTTTTCAAGGAGTGTTACACCCCACGTATCTCTTGATTTGGGTCTTGGATTCAGGCATGTGAGTAGCGTATCCTAAAAGGTCTTCTTTTGTAGAACATGGTTGTAGCCGTTGTGATGGATTTTGAGATAATTTGTGGTGTAATTTGAAATTTTCTCTGCAATAGCAGTGATTAATCATGGATTTTGATTATGGTGGATCAATGTAGAAATTTATCGGTTGGCAACTTTCCATGTCATCTCAGGATATGGGTCCCATAGACTCTTTAGGATAGTAGAGAGGTGCTTTCCTATTGTATCACGTCCAAAGATCCCTACCCATGGATGTTTTGGGATATGACATGTGACTGATGCATGATATCAGTGTTTTTATTATATAGGTACTAGGATCGGTACTCCCTTATCATACTAATGAATGTGATTAACTTACCTCTTGAATTGATAGAGATAGAACCCCCACAATGGGTGAAGTTCTATTACACTTATAGTAGTTCTTAGAGGGTCAATACTCCTCTAGTGGACCTGGTGGTGGGTTCCCTATATCATTTGTTTCATAGGAGATGAAGCTGACTTCACACATCTGGGTGGGGAAATTCCATATTCATTTTTTATATACAGTCAGTACCCCATGAGGTTTCAAGGTGTACGTCCTCTATCTATAGAGTTGGAACACCCCTATCATACCAGGGTTTGGGTCCTACATATGTGAAGCTTGGTAGATTTGGTACTCCTGTATCATTCCAGGGTATGGTTCCTCTTCATATGGACACAGTACTCACCTATAAATTCAAGAAGAAGGTTCTACATATGAAATATATAGATATAGTTGGTCCTCCACTGTTATACCACTGTGCATGTCCTCTTTTATTGAGTTAGAAATCAACTATCATGTAAGAGATAGGGTCCCCCATTACTATTATACAAGTATATTTTTAACTCCCCAATACATAGGGTACAATCCCTATATCGGTGGAGTTTTACTCTCTCATATTCAAGTAATGGCTTGGAGCGGGTCATCCACGAGAGTTGGAACTCCTTCATATGCAGAGTCCATTTTTTATGAGTAGGCCCCATAACTTCTATTGCCTGAATTTTAGTTAGGATATAGTGCTCCCTTGATGTAGTGATGTGTGACACTCTCCATATGGGTGTGAGAGAGGATTAATAGGATGGTTGGGAGTAAATAATCCCTTGGAAGCTGGGTAATGAAGAGGTGTAAGTCCCTCATTTAACTCTCTATTTAGAGAGGATTTACATGGTGCGTAGTCTGGAGTAGTGATCCCTCAATTGTTTATATTGGTTATGGGACGTCTTTACCACTTGGGTGTTTATTAATTTACTTATGGTGAAAGACAATAGTGGGAAATACATTGCTGGGATCTGGGGTTAGACTTATAGAGTTATTCTAGATAAATCAGGTTCTCTCAAATGTACTATCAGGGATGTTAAGATGACACCCATTGAGTGTTACCTCATGGATTAACCATCTAGGATAAAAGGTATCCTAGAGTTAATTCTCTTGGATGAGATTTACTTTAATGACACAAGTAGAATCTTGTGGCTAACAATAAGGCCAGTACCTCATGAGAGCTTGAGCCTAAGACGAGTATATGAGGGTATTTTCGGAGTTTTCAAATGGGTTTTTGCATTTATTTGATGAAAAATTATGTGGAGAGAGATGAATAGTCATTTATAACCAATTATGGTAATGATGATGTTTCTCTCCCATTTGGGTTCCCTTTGGATAGATTGAGAAAACTATTTCCTTTTAAATTCTCTCTATTATTTTGGGTATCTGTGGTGCCTATTGGGTATTGTTATTGCTCACAACTCCATGGGATTTCCCCAAACAACATGAGTCTTGTGAAGACTAAATGGCAATCGGAAGAGTCCTAGGGTGACCCAGAGTATCCAGAGAATAGTGAGCTAGACTAACTGGGTGGATTTCCTATGTTTGGTTGAGAATCCTT
This sequence comes from Viscum album, assembly GCA_963277665.1. Classification (NCBI taxonomy): domain Eukaryota; kingdom Viridiplantae; phylum Streptophyta; class Magnoliopsida; order Santalales; family Viscaceae; genus Viscum; species Viscum album. The sequence continues at coordinate 1,340,352,968 of OY728129.1, read as the reverse complement.
CCAATACATTCATTTGATAATGATTACCTCCATATGAGTTGGTTGGAAGCTTTTATAAATTTTATTTGGTTTAATTTATTACCTTTTATTCTTTCAGAAGTTATATTATACTCGAGTTGTGGGAAATATTTATGACTAATTTTTTTTTGTTTTACTATATCTATACTAGTTCAGAGAGATGTTTAATGGTTCATGTGTATAGGTACTATAGAAAATGGCTTCCCATTTGCATGATATTCCTACTATGTGTGAGATTCCATCCCTTGGCCTATTAGATGTGGGATTGGGTAGTTATGGATCGAGCCCTATTGGGTCACACCATGATAAGTAATATGTCATCGGATTCCATTTTAAATTGGTTTTAAAATGGTATTGGGATCAATTTCAAAAGGATATAAGAAGGTTCTGGTTTATGATTTTTTTGTTCAATTGACCATTTATTGGAAATGACTGGTTTCTCAAATCATGAGGGCAAGTGTGTGCATTATTATGATTTCCATGTGTGTTGGTTTCTGCATGGTAATGCATGAAATTTTTGAGTATCCAACTTTGAAAATTTCTTATGGTGTGAAATTGATGGTTGGACTTGTTGTAAATGACTTATTCATGAGAGGGTATAGGTGGGTCTTGACTATGTTAAAGATGTGGGACAAGGTCACATGGGATTAGTGCCCAAATGGAGAGTTGGTGAGTTGAGAGATATGTTTAATGAATTGTTTAATATTTCATGTGCGTTATATTTCACAATAAATGTGAACTCCTTGAATACAAAAGGTTGGGTCAGGGTACATGATGATGAACACCCTAGAACATATTGGGATGGTCCAGTGTGTTTGATTTTGGTCTCCCTAGGTCTCATAGGGATGAGCCCATGTTCTTGAATGTGTATCCCACAATGAATATAGAAAATGGTTTGTGTAATTTATTATGACCTCCCTCGATCTTATGGTTATGAGTATGTGTGTTCAATGAATTCCCTAGATCCCTTGCATATGGGTTAGGGTTAATTGATGAACTACCTTGAGTAAAGATGGATGGTCCAAGGTGCTTGGTGTGGCTATGACCTAATTGATGTAAAGATGCTAAGGAAAACATAAATATCTGAGTTCCTAAAATAAGTACATTACAAAATGGAACTAAAGTAGGTATTATATGAATTATTTAATATAAAAAAAACTATATAGTGATGATGTATGAACTGTGTAGGTTTTTGGTATGATGTGGATCCTGATATGGTGCTGAAGGATGTGTGCTTGTTTGTACATGCATGTAATGTTTTTAGGTGGGTGTGATGCATTTCCATAATGAATATATATATATATATATATATATTATGAACAAAAACATGAACCAAACAAAACACAGTATCATTGAGGAAAATTGGAAATATTTCAGGTTATCGGAATTACCCCTTCCAATATACATGGCATGGATTCCAATGTACATGAGAAAGCAAACCTGCATTATATCATGACATATGATATTTAAAAATTTGGACTCATGGTAAAGGTAAATAGGTTTTGGAGACTATGAACATGACATGATGGTATATCGGGTGGGATGAAGGTCATTTTTTTAGTTATCATTTAGCATGTACTTTCCATTGTGCCATTTATTTGTTTATGATATTTTCCTTGATTTTAACTAATATTACTACTCTATTATAGTTGATGAATCATTCGGATTTACTAATTTATAATATAGATTATTGGAGTTCTTTAATATAGTTGTTTTTTACAGGTATTTTTCAAAAGTCAAGTATATAAACAAGCCATGTTGAATTTTCATTAGAATTTGGGCATGACCCCTAAGTCTGATTTTGACTGCATAGGTATAACGACGTGGTATTTTAAACTATAATATCATTAAGAAATAATATATTAAATATCATATTTCACAAACTATACAAAACAGAACAAAAAACCCTAATATTTATTTCATCACTAACTATGATTGTTAGAACATAGCCATTGAATTAGCTAGTATTAATTGAAGTAACCGTATTATAAAATTAATAAATAAAGTTAATGAAAATGGAATATTGAAGTAGATGACTTCTTAATAAATCCCATTTGTCTAATATTGAAAATGATATATCTTCACTAATGATTAACCTTAACAATTCCTATATTAAACATGAGAAATAAAATATTAAGAAATCCCTTATATTGAAGATGTTTAAGCCCGTGGAGATTTCCACAAGATCCCTAATAGCCGAACCGCCACCAAAAACTAAATGTAGATATTATCTGAGGCATAAAACATATACAGAGATCATGCTGGGTTATTTTTGTAGAACTTAATATTATAAAAGTGTAATAATATAATTATATATATATATATCAAGAAATTTTATAATTTTCAAAAATTCATTTTTTACTGAAAGAAATTTATTCTCAAAAAAAGTATTTTTCAAAAATTGGAAATTTATTTAGAGGAAATAATTAATTTTTTTTAATTATTAAAAGATATATTAATAATTTATGAAGTATTAATTTATATTAAAACATAATATTTAATATTAAATTTTTTTATAAGAACAAATTTTCATTATATTTTTTGTTTATAAATAAAAAATAAAAAATTAAATAATTGTTGATCTGAATTTGAAAAAACTAACTTTATTTTCAGATTTATCATGAAAATATAAGAATAGTAGGAATATTTTATATTTTTTAAAAAAGATTTATATTTAGGTGAATAAAGAAAAATACTGCTTTTACAAACCTTATTAATTTTATGTCATCATTACTATATAAGTAGGTATTAAAAATTGATGAAACCTTTTTCCAAGACCAAATATGTATTTAATAAGTGAATTTTTAATTTTAATTTTTTTTCAATTATAAAACCATATTTTACATTTGATAACATATTTTATAATATTTATAAAATTGATTTTAATATATCATAAATTTAGTATTTAAAAATATATTTTTTCCCTTTTAAAAATTTAAAAAATGGATTTAAAATATTTTAATAATATGGACCAAATTTTATAGTATATACCTTTTTTTCATAAATAATAAATTACCCAAGTAAAAACATGGTACCGTGGTGAAAACCAAAATGGTACAAATGAATAACATAGTGTTAAGTTGAATAATATGTAAAAAAAATGTTTTAATTGAGTTTTGGTGGTGTATATCAAACTAATTTCTTAACCAATCAATTATTTTTCAATTTTGGAGGCACTTTTCTTGAGTTTTAATTCCCAATATTAAAATAATTTGGGTATATAAAACAATTACATCACTTCCCATTTTTAAGAGGGGCTCTACTCTCCTCACTTACTCTCTCATCGTAACACCTTTAGTTCAGGCCAAATTATATTCAACCTACTTCTACACACTCAAATTAACATTAAATAGGCTCCAATATTCAAAAAATAACATCACTTAATGTTTTAATTCCCTTCAAAAAGAATATAACCCATGTAGTGTGGTATATATTTCTAACTACTCCTCCCTCATTACTATATCTTTATATAGTTTTTTATTTCTCAAATTTATTTTCACCATATTATAATGATAAAATTAGTATCATAATTATATTTTTATATTATTATAATTATATCATACTCATTTACCACCATACCATTTTCTATTAAGAAAAACTCAACCATGAATCATGCATTGTGTGCACTTCAACCTCCATGAAGCAATGTCTTTTATTTTATATAACCACCTCACAAGGATGGTACTCATAGAGAATTTAATATATAATTATGATATTCATTAAATATTTTAAATCCCTAAATGATAAATAATTTTACCCATTTTCTCATTTCCATGTAAAAAAAATCTTCAACCATGTGTATGTGTGGACTACCATTAATGTGGAATGATCGATTTCAATTATTCATTTGATCACCGAATTTGATGGATTGGAATGAGAATAGTTTTAAAGGATAAATATTATTTTTATAACCTTAATATAGTTTTTTTGAATATAAATTTAATATAATAATAATAATATTAATGGTAGATAGACATTATAAAATTAATCATCTCAAATGATTAAATTAAAAAGAAAAAATAATTTATTCATATTATTTAACATTTTCATATCCTTTACATATTCTTGAAATTCATTTAAATTATAATATATCATATTAATAAATATTATACATTATAATTATACTTCTTTTATAATAATATTTGTACTAAAAAACCTTATAATCATTCATTAACCATAATATATTCATTTTTGGAATGGTTTGACCAATTACTTGAAAAACACCACATAATTTTATAATGGATGACTATGAAAACAAAATTAATTTTATAATATGATATAAATATTTAAATAATTATTTTTTTGGGTTTTATAGTGGGAATAGAAATATATAAATCATTAATTATGAAAACACCTTTCATTGCTTAAGAAATCCACCAAAGTGTGCTTATTGTTGAATTCATCTTCAAGGACAAAGGAGGAAACACTCATCAAAGAAAATTGAAACATAATAAATCATTATAATTCATCCATTATAGTAACTTTAATTAATTGTAGTGATTAAATATGGGATAAAATTGAGTACTAGTATCGCTCTTACATAACCAGTATAAACTGTCAAAAATGTAAACAACTACTATAGTAAAATAAGTTAAAAATAAATAATATAAATAATATAAATTTAGATTATTAATAGAAATGAAAATTATAAATAGATTTAGGTATTAATATGGTTTTGAATTTTTTTTTCAAGATAGTGTAGTATTTTATACAAGACCTTAAAATAATTATGTTGAAATTTTTTGCAAAGGTAATGTTCATGGTAAATCAAACATCTTCCTTTGGGTTATATGTTTTTTATTGATTTTCTATCCACTATGTTCGGTATACTTATTATTTAAAATTATTTTATGTCCAAATTTTTAGTGGCAAATATTAATTAATCTAAATCCATTTCCATGATCGATTTTCAATTCATTTATTTAAAAAATGAGACTTTTTTAAAATAGAATTGTATCTATGTTATTTAAAATTATGATTATAAAATATTTAAAGACCCCTATTTTCATGATTTGGATTTAATTAAATATAAATTATCAAGATCTAATTGATTTATGTTTCATCATTTAATTTATATTCTCTTTTATTATTTGATTAATGTGGGTGACAATATTTTTGATATCTAATAGTTTAATTAATGAAGTTATTTTATACCAGTTCGATGTTTTATAAAACCCATTTAATTTACATAGGTTCTTTATGAAAATTAAATTATTTCCATTTGGATGTTTAAGAAACCCACTATTTTCTCTAGGGATAATTTATGATATGATGCTGGTTGATTTTATATATCACACATATGTATAGATAATGATAGGAGTGGTCCTATATCAACTTAAAATGATTTGTTTAAGATTATATCTCTTAATATAAGCATAGATATAACTAGTTTTTTTACATAAGAATGTGCATGATGGGTTTCCTCACATTTTGTGGAATTAAAAAATTAGTTCGGTAACATATGAATGGGAATAATAGAATTTCTCACAAATGTTTTCTTCTGATTATGGATGTTTTACATTTACAAGTTTCTTACCATGTCATTAAAAATTATCCGGATCTATTTCATTTTCTTAAAATTTAATAATTTCATGATTAAGCATTATTATTAATGTATTATGAAATTTTATATCATTCTCACATTCTTCATGATTATTGATATTTATTTTAATCCATGCCATATATTTTATGCTTACTTAATGATATTGTTTTAATTTTATGTTATTATAACATATTTTATGATTATATTATAACATCTTTTTGATCATTTATCATATATTTGTCTTCCTTGGTTTATCCATAATGTTATGATATGTTTGTCACTTATAAGTGTCTGAGCCCACCCCTTTTTTTGTTTCCATTCAAAAATTTATTAAGATTATTATATCACTTGATATTTATAGTAATGGGTTTATGGGGGCATAATTATGCTGAGCTATTTACAATTGTGGTAAAATAATTTGTGCATTTAGATAATTGTTATGTTGCTAAACATTTAGGTCCTTGGGGTTTTTAAATATTTTCTAGATTTATTAATTAATCCTTATATTACTGTATTATTTAATCCATATTTATCTTGGGTCACTTTATTTGGTATTAGACAAGGGTTTAGTTATTTTTATACTAGTTTAGTTGTTTTGGAGATTATTATAAAAATAATAATAAAAAACCTAAAGTTGAGTCTATCTATAGGATGATATCATAAAATATTTTTTAAAGATGTAAGTATTTGGGTTTAGCAAGAAATAAATACTTTTTGAGGATGCTATAACTAGTTATAGACTTAGTCACAAAAGAAAATAGAGGAAATAACCGTGATAATACAGTGTTGGGTATTAACTCAATAATTACTTGGTGTATGAAAGACATACCAAACAATATAAATGGTTCGACACTTCTGAGGGATATGCCTTATTTGATCATATGATCTTTATGAGCACCTAAAAAGGGTTGATTTTTCATTTATTTCGAGGAATTTGGTTGAGACGTGTAAGATAACCCAACTAAAAGTAACATAGTTCAAACGACGATTGATATAGGCTAAACTAAAGGAACAATGTGACAATGAAAAAAATGTAAAATAATAATACATTTTAAAGTTCAATTCCTTAAATTATTATGATAATATCCCCATATTGATAATTTTTCATCACTCTTTTAAACATTTTTGGCATTAGTAATGGATTTAACTAGAAGGAACCAACTATTTTTGGCGGAATATTCAATAATTACCATAATATAAAACAAATTTAAATTGGAGTTTCAGTGAGAAACCCTCTGATTTTTCGAAACCAAATATAGATAAATATGATTAATAATAATAAAATAGTCAATGTCCAAAAGACACAAAAAAGAGAAAGATGGGGCCTTATGAAATATCAATTAATGAATATGATAAAGGAAATAATTTTTAATTCAATAAATATTAAAAATTATTAAATAATTACCAAGGTAATTCATGTATGTGTATTGGAATATGCTTTAATATTTAAAGAAGGGGTCATCAAGAGTCAAACTGATGTAGAAAAATGAAGAGTCTGATTAGCACGATGGGTGTAGTAAACATATATAAAAAACAAACACTAGTGTAACAAATAAATAAGAGTGGAAAACATATAAATTATCTATTTCAGTTCAATAAATCAAATGATGATAATAATGATAGGCATGAACAACTACACTATCAAGGGGAACAAGGTGGAGCCTGTTAAAATAATACTAATGAGTGTATTGTGATAACTAATGTCTAAAAATCAGAATTATGAAAATGAGATCATTATTATATAAACTACATGCTTCCTATATTTTTTTCAATGTTTACACCCAAATGTTTTATTTATCAAAGAAAATATAAATTTATATAATGGATTTATTTCAAAATTAATTTTACTGGAATATAAATATTAGTATGGTTCCTTTTGATATATTTGACATATTGGATCTAATATTTTAACATAGAAAACATAGTCACTAATTGTTGTTATATTACCCATAAAATATTCACTATTTAAAAAATGTTATTGTTTGGAAGAAACAACCAGTTGCCACCAAAGAGAGATATTAATGTCACTACTACATCGGATGAAAATAATGAATTATATTAACTATCATCCATCAATTCCCAACCACTTTATGTATACACATATGTTTCTAGATAATTTTTAAGATCCATTAAAATAGTGGTTTTAGAATACAACGCCCCCAATAGAAATTATCACCACATGCAATGATGGATAGGTGAAAAATTAGGCCTCCCAGTGACCTTTAGACTCTGAGAAGTTTGTGAATATTGTTTAATGGATCATAGAATACGAAACCATTAAAAATGTTTGTGAAATAGTTCAAGTCTTGGAAGGACCTATTTTAGAACCTAAATATCCCCCTACAGTATAAATTGTGGGGTTTCCATCCTTCACCAAAATTTAGATAAGATATTTTTATAGAGAGGGTAGTGAAATGGGTAGGGAAATAAGTGGGAGAGGCGATCAGTGGGTATTTATTGATGTTGGTGGCATATGAGAGGGATAAGAAGTTGATGGTGTAGTTTTTTGTAGTAGAGATAGATACTTTAGAAAGGTTCTTGATGGCCTTCAATGTGGATCTTAATGATCCTTAAGAGGATGTGTAAAAGTATTTGATGAATTCGTTATTCTACCTCATAGTTCCTTCAACAATTCTATGTTGAATATCCATGGGTGATGACATATAGGTGTGTGTGGTGTACATATTATAAAACATTATCAATTTCATTCCATACCAAAATTAAATTTATGAAAACATATCATTATAGTTATAAATTATATACTCGAGGAAAAATAATGTATTTTATAACACCAAACCATGAGAAATATTAAACTCAAATGGTAAAGAAGGGACACATTAATAGGATTATTATTATTTTATGTGAAAAAATACGATCAATATATCATTATAATATCAATTATCAAGTCATATTATATATACCATTTTCTAACTTCATTATTAATTAATAATTAAAATTTATTGGAGGAAATTTATTTTGGGGGGCGATGTAATGACCTAATATTTCACTTTATATTTTCTCTAAATAAATAATATATTGGTATAGTTTGTTTCAAACACAATACCAATATAAAATGAAAAACCATGATTTGTTTTTGAATATTCAATATGTCCATTAAAACATATCCTTTAAATTAGCTTACATAAATTAAAGTAACCATATAACAAAATTAATAAATAAAGTAAGAAGAAATGAAGTCTTACATGTAAAGACCATTTTTCTATGCTCCAAAATGATTTAGATTCAATATGGTTTTACCTCGAACAAACCCAATATCGATTCGAGTAATTATGATTTAAGAAAAAAAATATATACAGGACAAGTTCAAGATCATATAGATTTCTACAAGATCCTTACTAGCTGAACAACCACCCAAAAGTGTAACCAGATTTTATCTAACACTTATGTATTAAGAGAATATCAAATGGGGTTATGTAATTATAACTTAGGATGGTATCAAAATGTAATAAAATATTTATATTTATAGATATACCATGAATTTTTATTAATTTTGAAAATTCATTTTTTTTAAATTCACTTTATACTTAAAAATTTATTTTCCATAAAGTGTTGGTTTATTTAAAAGAATTATATTAATTTTGATTGAATAATAAAATTATATATTAACACAATATTGAATATTAATGTTTAGTAAAAATTATAGTTAATTTAACAAAAGGTTTTTTCTATAATAACGGAATTCAATATATTTTATATTTTTATATAAATTAATAATAATAAATTTTAGGATGTGGATTGTTAAAAATTCACTTGATTTTTATATTTATTCTGAAAATATTATATTAAGATTAATTTCAATGTTTTTAATAAAAATATTTATTTTTTGATGAATAGTAAGAAATGCCCCTTTTAAACCACATCTTTTATGGCATTATTATTATATAAGTATGAATTTAAATTTCATGAAACCATTTTCTAAGAATAAATATGTTTTTTATACGTTTCATTTCAATCTAAAAAATTTTATTTTTAATTTATAAAATCATATTTAATATTTGTAAACATAAGTTATATTTTTCTAAAAAAATACAATATATAATACTTTTAGTAATCCAAAATTAATTTTTATCAATTTTAAAAATTGCAAAAAATCAATTTCAAGTTGGTAATTATTATTTCCAAATTTTATTATAAGGAAAATTTATTTTTTGGCATCAAGGATAAATTACCTAGGTAAAAACTAGTTACCATGGTGAAAGCCAAAATTGTAAAAATGTGTAACCTAAGAATTAAATGGACTAAAATGATAAAAAGGTTTTTAATTGAGTTTTGGAGGTGTGAAGAAAATTTATATTAGCTCCACCACATTATTCAAAAAAATTGGATCCACTTTACTTGAGAATGACTGTAGCATACCATTGCACACTTTTAGGTATTTCTTGTCTTTAGTTTTGTTTCCCACTTTGTTTGGGTGCATTTTGGGACTCCTGAGTATGGAGACCATTTTATGGGGGAAAGTGGATTAAATTTTGGGTATGAATGTTCTTTTATAATAGATGAGATTGGGTATAAATGTGTTAATGTCTTTACAAGGTTCTCCTCGAGTTTGGAGAACATCAGTGTGGGTTTTATCTTTTGAAAAGAGTTTGCATTGTCTACTACATATTTGTATATTTCACTTCCTGAAATGAATACATGTCATGAAAGGTTTAAATGTCATGAATAATGTCTATGTATTGTGTTATATTCTATATAGATATTATGAGTTTGGTTCAAAGTTTAAAAATATGACGTGTCGTTAAAAGTTTACACATCATGAAATGGGTTGGATCAATATTTTAATACGAGGTGATAATGTTTTAGTAGAAAATTGTAATTTATAATTACATGATGTGGAGGTTTTACATGCCATGTATTGATTATGGAAAACAATTTTTAAGGTGTTGAACAATTTATTTTATTTACTATTTAGTTTAATCCTTTTCTTTCCAAACCTAGTATTTCTTTAAGGAAATTTTAGGGACCTATAGTACTTTATCAACACTTCATTCAGTGATTGATCATAAAGGTTGTTCCATTGATTCACTCTGGTTAAGTGATGAACCTATTTCTTTATTTTCTTCATCATAGTAGTTCCATTTCCCTTTTTTTCTGATCCATTAATCTTGTGGTTTTGTTCCTTCTAGATCAGTTGTGTGACCTTCTTTTCTTGGATGATCCTTTATTGGTTTTAGTGAGGAAGGTGAATTTTTAGTGATTTTTGTTAGAATATGTCCTCTCCACCGATATTTTTTCTTGCTTAAATTATTATAATAGGTGAGGATTGAACATATGGCCTTCATTGTTTTCTTTTATTTCTTCTCTATTTGTGAATCCCATTGTAGGAATGTATGAACCAATTTTCATGTAGGTCGTTCCATCTGTAGCCTATGTTAGATGAAATCAATTACTCTAGTTTTATGTAATTATTTTATAAATTAATTTATATTATCAATTTGTGTTCATGGAAAAGTGTGTTTGATAAAAAAAATTCAACCTTATTTCTGTAAATAAAATGTATTTTAAAATAATTTTTAAATGGATTTATGATATGGTTTAAATGAAATGGTTTGGAAATCGTATCACATGAGAAGCTTTGGGTACTTAGGTAGAAGGCATAGTAATTATCCTCATTCATTTATACTGTTGGGGGTTCCCTCATGGGGGTTTCCTATACTCCCTAGGACTGTTGTTATAGGGACTTGTAAGAAAATATTGTGAGGTTCACTTTCTAGGTTATTACAATACTATCTAGACTTGATGCATATATCTAGATAATTGATTCATGACAATGACTATGACTTGGAGAGACTGTCCTAGCTAGCCTAAACTACAGTGTTCCCTGGCATAATGTTACATGTGATTTGGATTGTACTATTTTACCTTATTATGCAATGGATTTGATATGATATGTTATGTATTCTTTGATTATATTTCACTACTTTGATATATTTAAAATGATTTTAAAATGTTTTACCAACATTTTTTGTGACTATTGGAAGAGGTAAAACGTTTTACAATGTTTTTGATATAAAAATTATTTAATTGATTATGGTTCCTGGTTTTCATTAAAGTTTAGCATGTTCAAATTTTTATATAGATACATGATATGGAACACCTGGGTGGAATCCTACTGAGCTTATTTAGATTACACCATTCACGCCCCATTGATGGTGTGTATACCGTATTATATCATTTTATGTATGGAAAAGTAAGGAACCACAATGAGGTAGTGGGAGTTCTTTTAGCCATGTCTGGATAGATGGTGGTAAGATGGTTAGAGTTTTCCCACACTATCAAATAGAGTAGCTTTTTTGGTTTTATGTTTCCTCAGTTATATGAATTTTATCATGGATATTGTTAATTAATTTTGATTTATTTCACTTATTTTTTTCATTTTTATATGAAATAGATTTATTTTTTACTCATCCATTGTTTCTTCCCATCGTGTGTATATATATATGTCATGTATTCTACATCATTTTGGGATAAATTGTTCTCTCTGGTTTTTTTGATGCTTGGTTTCTAGACACCAGCCCATGAGGTTTGGGAATTCAGTTCAAATATGTGGAAATTATGGTTGGGTATTTGATTGAAATGGTATTTGAGTTAGGTTTACAACAATTTTGTAACAGACATGGTATTTACATAAGATTATATATCATTTGACATTTGGTAGACATGAGATATGATTGTTGGGATTTTAGAGGTTGGTTGTGGTGAGTGTTTGGATAGATATTATCTTGACAAGAAATAGGGTAACATGGGATGTGTGCCTCATATTTTGAGTTTCTAATATTATTCTCAATTTTTTGTTTATAGTTTTATGGGTTAAACTGAGATAATAAAGTTGTATGATCATTTATACTCTTTTCTTGTGTTGTAGAATGCCTCCAAGATGTCTTCTATTTGTTCATTAGGAGGGTGAAGAGAATGATCCTTGAGGGAATCCACCACTAGATCTGAATCGTATCGAGGCTATTTTGTTTTCAGCTCATTATATTGACCAAAATGAACCACAAGTAGATAAAACAGTTGTTGAGGGATAACTAGGAGATTTAGGAGAAAAGGAAGGATCACATGAGTTCTTACATGAGAAGACACCATCTTTTAATGGAATGAATGAGCCTCAATAGCAGGAACAAACTGATAAGATCAATGTTATAATTGACTAAATAGATACACTTGAGAGTATCAAGTTGATTTTTTTGACATTCATACTTGAGGTTACCAAAAATCGATAGTGGAATTCCATGGTACAAGCAGATGAACACATGGGATTGTACTGGAAGGGTTTAGATAATCTTTTTTATCTAGTAGTTTTTTCTATAGTAACTAATTATGGAGATGTCTCTAGAGTTCCTATACTTAAATCATGAAGATCATTTTATATTGATGTACACCAATTAGTTTTCATAGATGGTTTAATTTTTTCAAAAGGTAACAAATAAAGGCCAATCAAAGTCTTAGAAGTACCTGTAGGTTTTGTGATCAAATATCAGATCACATGATTTTATGTTGAAGATGTTGACCTATATAGGGATAATAGACATGGTAATGATTGAAGAGATGAATATGGTCGGTAACGATAGTATTTATTCCACCTCTCTTCCACTGAGTGGTTGCTTTAGTGGAACACAATGGATAAGGATGAAGAAGGATGATCATTGTAGGATTGGTGGAGGTGGATCACAGAATCATTTATCATATACAATTTTAGTTATATATAGTAGTTTTCCCCTAACTTGATAATAATGTGTATTGGTTAAGAACAAATGATATTCTTATTCTGTCTATTTAATGATTTGAAATAGTTTTGGATGATATGGTCATCTAATGTGTCTCTGGAGGGCTATGTTTATGCTTCATTATGGCCAGGGTTAATTAACACTGAATACTACTATAGTATAATACAATTCTTTGAAGACAATTGGTATTATTCTATATGCCTTTTGAGTGACGAAATTTCACTCATTATATGATTTTCATTAGAGGTACATGTGGGTCTAGTTCCATTGAGAGATACCATCTTTATTACATATTCAACACAAACTAGTTTATTTGATACAAGTGATTACCACTCATTTATATCTATCCATTTTTTTGATATGCTTAAACGTACAGTATAGATCACATCCTTTGTTATGAAGTTAGTGAAACTTATTGATAAAAGGAAAGATTAGGGTTTTCAATGTCCTTTTTCTCTATCAATAACAAATGCAGTGTTTGTTTGGGATTTCCTCATTATTGATTGGGATCTTTTTGACGTCATAATCAGTATTAATTGGATTAAATATCATCAAAAATAGGTATTAAGGTATCATCAACAAGTACTTTTTCCCAAATCCAATGGTAGATCATGGGTGTTTTAGGGAGAGTGGGATCGAATGTTAGGTCATGTAGGACCTTCCTTCCCAAAGAACAGTGGTTTATTTTCTACTATACCAATTGACCATGATGAAATTTTTTCTATTGTTGATATACTTACATCATTTGGGATTTTATTACCCTTTTCTTATATGATTTAACCAAGACTACTCTAGAGAGGGAGGTAGATTTTATGATGGACTATGTGCCAAGTATGCATCCAATTTCAATACCCTCTTGTTGTATGGTACCAAAAAAGATGAAATAGAATAATATTTTATTGGATGATCAAATGAAGTGTTTTTTCACCCATGTGTTTCTACTTTGGAAACCCTTGTACTCATTTCTAAGAAGGAATATGGTTCACTCTGATTGTGTGTGGCCTATTGGAAGTTGAATCAGGTAATGATTAAGAATAAATATTCTTTACCTGATGTGGAAAATTTCTTTGATTAGAAAAAGTGGTAATGGTTTTTTGTGAAGATTAATATTTAGTGAGGTTATTTTCTTATTAGATTTTGTGAGTCTGATATAAAAAATACCACATTTAGTAGAAGGTATGGACATAAAAATATAATTTGACTCTGTTTGGTATGAATAACACTACATCAGTTTTTATGGATTTTTTTAATTGGATATTCGTTGAGTATCTCAATCCTTTTATGGTAGTTTTTGTGGATGATATTTTGGTTTATTCAAGATCCAAGAATGACCATGAACACCATTTTTTCTTGGTTATCAAAATCCGGAGGAGTCACCATTTTTAGGGAATTATTTCAAAATGAAATGACTGGATCCATGAAGTGAAGTTCTTGGGGCATGTCATTTTTGAGAATGAATAATCAATTTATCCTGAGAAGGTGAAGGCTATTTTCAAATGGAAATATCAAGAAAAACTCTTTGAGTTTTTGATCCTCCTTAGAGTTGTTGGATACTACCAATGGTTCATCATGGATTTATCCCAGATGTCCTCACCTTTGAGTACTTTTACTAGGAAAGGGGTGAAATTCATATGAGACACAATTGGTTAGTCTTCATTTGATGAGATTAAGTGTCTTCTAACATCATCTCCTATTATTACTGAACATTAACAAAGTAAGGTGTATGAAATTTCTTCAATGTTTATAGTTCTACTATTGGTTTCCCGATTATATAGGATGATCATGTGGTGGAATATAACTCTCACTATCTTTTACCTCATGAGAATAATTACCGTACACATCTTTTGGTGATTTATATAGTTATCCATGTTCTTAAATATAGGTAGTAATATCTTTTTGGTGATATTTTCATGGTATTTTCATAATATATGAGTCTAAGATATATATTTTATCAAAAATAAATTAATCTAAAATATAGGCGGCGGGTGGAAAACCTTCAAACATCTAACTTCAATATCATTTATTCCATATGGAATGGGAATGTAATTATACATGCTCTCATTAGGATTGTACCATCGCATGTTGTTCTGGAATCGAAGGAGGAGTGAATCCTTTTGATAATATTCACTCACATTTAATTTCATTCTTTGGAAGATGTTTTAGGTATGGTTTTAAATGGGGTTAAATTATCATCATCTATCCTTGAGTCTATTCTATTAGATCAAAAGACTGACAATTTATTCAAAGGAATTTGGGAAACCCGTATTGGTGGGTAGACCGTTTCAGGTTAGTCACTCCCTTTGAATGATATTCAGTATTTTGGGGATCAAATTTTCATCTCAATATCTGTGAGAAGCTCAGTTTTGTTTGAATTTTGTAGTTCCCTATGATTTATTCATTTGGGAACTAAGAATATGTATTATGACATGTGGTGGTGATTCTGGTGGCTGTGTATGATGAAACATTACAGATTATTTTTCCCATTGTTACACCTACCAACAAATAATGTAAGTGTATCTTAAATGGTCTAGTTTTCACTAGACACTTTTGTTTGTAGTTTCAAAATGGGATAAGGTTTCCATGGAATGTTTGTTTTATTACCATTGACTCCCTAAGGTAGTAATGCTATATAGGTGGGGGTTGATTATTTAAAAATGTCCTCTCATTTCATTCCAATTAGAGACACCACTAATGTTGAATATGTAACACCCTAATATTTCATAGTACGTTATTTCTTCAAAGTAATTCAATAACTTTAACTACACGCAACACTGAGTTCAAGCGTACCACGACTTACCAAACTAGACGTTCAAAAGAAGTTATGAATAGTATTAACTGACTTTTTTCTTTATATAATACCTATAATTTTGGAATCAATATTTGGAGTTTCTTAGACATAAATTAAGAACAAATTCATTTTTTTAGATAAAAGAAGTATTTTTCCAAAAAAATGAAATTTTATCTTCTTTTAATGGTGAAAGTTTTCAAAATCCAGTATTTGAAACTTTTTTATTAAATTTGACAAAATATACTTTTTCTTTATAATTGGGACATAAGAATTTAGTTTCAATATATTTTTGGTGTTTTTCTGATAACTTTCATATTTGGGTGAATAGTGAAAAATACTATATTTTAACTGAAAACAACATTATTAATAAAAATAATTTATAATGTTAGATTATAAATTTAATGGTTAGGAAGTATAATTAGATTATATTTTTACCATTTAATCCAACTCTGGTTATTGTAAGTAATTTCACTTTGAAATTGGGCATAAACAAGTTCCAATCTTTTGATAGTGATTATTTCTTAAAACTACTCTTTTTGGTTTTGACAACAGGAATTAATCTTAAATTAATTAATGAAACATCTATGTTATGAAATTAATAAAATAGAATTCATTTTTGAATTCAGAATATCCAAATTAGCTTAGGGTTAATTTTTGGTATTTTTCTGAAAACATTCAATTTTTGGTGAATAGTGAAAAACACTACATTATTGTTTAAAACCCACTTGTTATTTAAATAATTAATTATTTTATTTAAATTTATTTTAAGTCAAAATAGATATATAATGACATTATTAGTTCAATGTAATTCATTGGAGTCTTTTTTATAATAAAATTAGATATATAAAATTTTATTGAACTTTTTACCGTCTTTTACCCACCTTATAGAAGCATATGAAAATTTGTATAAAAAATAATTTTACCGCTTTTGTGAGTTGAATTTCAAAAATCTTAGAGACACGACTAACCTCAGTTAGTAAAATTTTGTTCAATAAGATGAAAATAATTTTTGATGAATAGTAACTTTTGACTTTTATTTACCACAGTTAAAAGTAAATAGGGCAATTAAGGCTAAGAATGATATTATAATTACCTTAGCACGTGTCCTAATTTTATAGGATAAGTGTAATTCGACCAAAATAACCTTAGGAATAAAATATTACCCTTTAGGTCCTCTTTTATTAGATTAGGATATTTATTATTATTTAATTTAAAGAAGAGTTAATAGCGTTTCATTCATGTTTTAATAATTAAAACATTTTAATATAGGGTTATACATAAGATAAATTCGACTACAAATATTCATTAGAAAGATAAAAGGATTTCCTAAATAATGGTATTTTATTTATAATTTTTAGACATTAAATAATTTAATATACTTATGACACAATGATGATGCAGTAATTAACTTATTAATGAAAGATTAAAGTTATTGATATTATAAATATCCAAATAAATGTAATTTGACACTTTTGATTAATTAAACTAATTTTATAGGTTAATATGACATGTTTGGGTTGATTAGTTTAATTTTTTTTAAGTTCTAAGATTTTTATGACTTTCACAAAAACAAAATACCAAATAGTATCAAAATTGACATAAATTAAGTTTTAAAACAAATACTATATTATTGTTTGATATATTATTCCAAAAAATATAAGGTTCATCCAAAGGACTTAAATATTATTATATATGTCATTAATGAACTACTTTAGGTTCTCATGGATGTTTATAGTATGTCTATTAACCATATAGTGTAAGAATACAAGAAGACATGGTAGAACTTAAATTATTTAACTTAGAGTTAAATCTAAAAGATAAGGTTAAAATGGTAACCTAAACTTGTCTAAAACCTATTGGTTTAGAGGATTTCGACCAATCCCCACATTATCTTCAAAGTAAATCAATTTTGAGCCATAATTTACCGAATATGATATTATTATAAAATAATATTTAATTCTTTTCCTAAGGTGCCCCTCACCCCTCTTATAAAAAGGAACTCTCCCTTCTCTCCAATTCACACATTAAAAGCCATTTGGCTTGGCCAACCCCTACCCAAATATCCTCCCAACATTCCTTCCTTCATCCTAGATACATTACTTTAGTCATAAGGGCATCCTATGGAGATCCTTTTGATCAAGTCAACAGGAAGAACCCAAAGAAGATGAGGTTAACGTACCCTAATCTAAGGAAAAGTGCAAGGTAAGGGTTAATTTCACAATCTATTTATTATTAGGGAATGTTTTTACATAAGTATCTACTAGGACCTCTTTATTATCCACATCCATGTTTCTTTAAAATTTATTTCAAAACATTTTTTATATTTAAAAAACAATGAGTTAAAATCATTTATACCCATATTTGACCTAATATTTTTTTAAAGGAATCATTCAATCGTTTTCCAAACAAGTTACTTTATGAAATTTGGGAAAAAATTACAGTAAGAATATTTTTTGAACTTATACGGTGGGTGCGGCTATTTTTCACCATTATAACATCATCGAAGCTTACTTTACAAGCTTATAATAATATTTTCAATATAAATGTTTTTTTATAATTATGTGACTCTTAAATGATTTCAAAATAGAAAGAGATATTTCTCTCAAATAGTTTTGATTTCATCTATGTCAACATCCATTGATAAATTTTAAACTTGTTCGAATTTGATTTATTGTTATACAAATCTTCCATATTGTATTTATGGTTTTGGGATATGTTTGACTATGGGTTATTTATTTTTATTCCATTCATGGTTTATGGTTAAATTATTTCCATTTCATATACTAGTTTTAATATGAATGTTTATGTTATATTTCAACCTCTTCTTAAGATAAATGTATTGGACTAGTATGTTCTCGGTTTGGGAGAAGTAAATGTAAGCCCTCTAGGTTGTGGTATGGTTACAGAAGACCCTTAAGGTTGGAGTCCAGTTACAGAGGCTCTCTGGGTTGGAGTCCGGTTATAGAGGCTCTCTGGGTTGGAGTCTAGTTACAACAACCCCTCCGGGTTAGAGTCTGGTAACAGAGGCTCTCCATGTTGGAGTCCATTTACAGAGTCTCTCCAGGTTGGAGTTCAGTTGTAGAGGCTCTCTGGGATGGAGTCTGGTTACAGAGGCTCTCTGGGTTGGGGTTGGGTTATAGTTAGCTATTATGTCCTCGCACGATTCATTGACACATAAATTAAAGTCTGTTACTATACATTCCATCATTACAAAATTGGTTATTACATTTTATTATTTGACTAGTAAAATATCAATGTTTATGTTTATATGGTAATGTTTGATTTATTTTTTCCATATTATGTTCATATATATATGTCTAAAAGGATATTGTTTTTATTACACATCTTGCCTTAATATTTTATAGCTTCCATTTAATTTTTTACCCTTACTGTGCATCTGAGATCACCCCTTTCTTATGTTTTATTTTCCCAGGATCCCAAGAAGTGTTTTATCTTTGAGAAGCAGGGTTATAATAAGGGAACAATGGAATTTTCAAAGGATTATATTTTTGTGTTGTATTTTAGAAAGTGTAATGTAACATTCATGTATGTAATCTATTTTCCAAGAGTGCTAAACTAATTAGTGTTTCAGGACATTATTACTTGTAATCCTACCTATGTATTAAAATAATGCACCGAATCTGGGAATCTTGGGTCGAGGCGTTACAGTTGGTATCAGAGGAAGTTTTTTAATATCTTTGGAAACTAGATTTAGATAAACTCTGATTAGAGCACATTACCCTAAGATAGACTTTGAGGATTAGTATAGAATATCTTCCAATAATTTTGGTAATGTATAGATTTTGTGTGTTTTCCAAGAAAATACATTCCTATCTAGATACGAGTAGGTAGAGGTAGCTCTGGCATAGATGTACCTAGGGGTAAAACTCAAAAACAACAGTTTGGGCTAGACTTGAACGGGAACTAGTGCTTGACAATGGGCCTTGCTTCACTCTTGGTTACGACACTCCCGGGGGATATGCTTAGGATAATTCTCATTACAAATCATTATAAAGGACTTATGAGTATATACCTCCTCAAAAAAAAATTATTATTATGAATTATATCCATAAACTTTTCAATTTACATTAGGTATTTTACATGTTTGGAATTATTCATTATGATTCATAAATTGACCTAACATCTGCCATTGTATAGAAATGGAGTCTAGTAGAAGGAATCAGAACTACAACAATACGTATGATCCAATGAGTAAGAAGGATCATATCATTCATTGTATTAATCAAACATTTAGAAGGGAAATAGTCTCCCATGTATTCTCTACATATGAAGAAATAATATCATGTGTTAATAAGATATGTAAAGAATTCTCTGAGTCCTTTGGCTTTGAATGGAAGCAAGAGAAGAAAAGGATGGTAGAGAGAAGGATGGATAAAGGGAAGAGTGGAAATAAAGATTTTCCCATATGTGATAAATGTGGAAAGAATCACATTGGTAAATTCAAGAAGGGAATGGGAGTTTGTTATATGTGTGGAGAAAAAGGACACCAAGTACATGATTTCAAGGGTAAGAAAAAGGTTTCAAATGTAAAATGATTCATCTACAAGGTGTTGAGACACTACGCAAATCAATCTCCTAGTCATCAGAGTATACCGTGAATGATTCTATTAAATAATAATCAAGGTATGATACTACCTCAGATAAAGAGGAATGACTATAGTTATTCTGTTGTTAATATAGAATTATTTCATTTTATTGTTGTATCAACAATATATTGGTTAAATGAATAATGGATATAAATAATGATTGTACTTTAGTACTATTTAATTGTGGATTTACGATTATATGGTTCTAAAAAAATTGACTTAATAGTAAGGTACAATTTTTAGAAAATACATGGTTGAAGGAAAGGTAATCCTTAATATGGTCCTGATAATGAGGAAGTGATTTTGGAATAAGATATGGTTGATTAGGATAAATTATATTATATATTCTTGACTTCCTTTGACCTGATTAATAGTTTTTTTATTTCATCATTTTTGGAATATTCAAAAATTTTGGATATAAGGAATATATCCAGTATTATTTAAATAATATGGGATCATGGATGTAATAAATGAGGATTTATGGTAATTCAGGGTGTTACCATGTTTTAAAATAATACATGATTAAGGTGTTCCCATGTTTTATGGTGGAAAAAGGATATTCAATTTGTTCAACTTCCTTATAAATTTTGGACTGTGAGTTCGGATAGAAGTATTTTGGATAAGTCTAAAGGTTGGAATGAATTAAGTTTATTTTTTTATTGTTATAAAAAGGACAACCCAGAGGTTGGGCGATAAGAAGTCAAGTTAGGCAAGGCTGCGAGACTTAAACCCACAACAGAAGGGCGACAAGGGGGAATCACCTACCACTAGCTGACATGATGTCCTGGATTGTATAATGTAGTTTCGTTTTTAAAAGTTTTGATAGGTTAATTAAAAATATATTATTTTTGGAACCCTATAAGATTATGATAAATAGAATATATGTTTTTAAATCTTTTTGAGTGACAGATGAGTTTGTGGTAGGAATTAGTTAAAGGATAAAACTCTACTTGTCTAGTATATATATATATATAATTTTTTTCCTATTATTATATGAAGAAATAAATTCTTAAACTTTAGGGAAGGGATTTTAAAACCAAAAAAGTTTTATCCTAATAACTTATGTTTTGTTGAACCGATGGGATTTTAAATCATCATAGATTGATGGATTTGAGGCCCTCAGTTTTACACATCTTTTTTATTGATGACCTCAAGAACTCCCTATAAATATTTACATTTTTACTCTAATTATGTGTCTCCAATTTCAACCAATTTTCTTTTTATTGAGAACATAATTTTGTGGTGACTTTTTAATTTCCATTTCTGTCTTACTATGACTAAATTTTGTTAACCCAGTTGTTGATGTGGGTTTTCCATAATATAATTTTTCTATTTTTATACATTTTT
This sequence comes from Viscum album, assembly GCA_963277665.1. Lineage (NCBI taxonomy): Eukaryota > Viridiplantae > Streptophyta > Magnoliopsida > Santalales > Viscaceae > Viscum > Viscum album. The sequence continues at coordinate 1,340,330,918 of OY728129.1, read as the reverse complement.
ATTTAAATAACAATTTCAAATTTTGAGGATGAAATTTATTTAAAGATTGTAGTTTGTAACACCCCACAATTTCATAGTATGTTATTTCTTCAATGAATTTCAATAACTTTCACTATAGGTAACACTGAGTTCAAGCGCACCATGCCTTACCAAACTAGCTTTTCAAAAGAAATTAACTTTTAACAATCCTTATAATTTTAGAATCCATGTTATGAGTTTCTAAGACATAATGTAAGAATAAATTCTTTTTTTAAGATAAAAGAAGTATTATACAAAAAAATACAATTTTACAGCCTTTTAATGGTGAATTTTTTTAAATACAACATTTGAAACTTTTATATTCTATTTGAAAAAATAAATTTCCTTCTTTATAATTGGGACATAATAATTTAGTTTCAATAAATTTTTGGTGTTTTTTGGATAACTTTCATATTTGGTAGAATAGTGAAAAATACAATATTTTAACTGAAAACAACTTTTTTAATCAAAATAATTTTTAGTGTTAAATTATACATTTTAATGGTTTATAACCATAATTAGATTCTATTTTTACAATTTTAATAGTTATTATTTTTTAAAAATACGCTTTTTGATTTTGACATCAAGAATTAATTTTAAATGAATTAATGATACTTATATGTTTTGAAATTGGTAAAATAAAATTCATTTTTTTATTCTGAATATCAAAATTAGCTTAGGATTAATTTTTGGTATTTTTCTGAAAACATTCAATTTTTTATGAATAGGGGAAAACAGTAGGTTATTGTTTAAAAACCACTTATTATTTAAATAATTAATTATTGTATTTCAATTTATTTTAAGTCAAAAATAGATATATAATAATAATATTAGTTCAATGTAATTCATTGGAGTCTTTTTTATAATAAAATTAGATGTATAAAATTTTATTGAACTTTTTATGGTCTTTTACCCACCTTCTAGGAGCATCATAAAATTTGTATAAAACATAATATTACCACTTCTGTGAGTTGAATTTCAAAAATAAAAGAGACACAGATAACCTTAGTAAGTAAAATTTGGTTCAACAAGATGAAAATAAGTTATGGTTAATAGAACCTTTTGACTTTTATTTACCATAGTTAAAAGTAAATTGGGTAATTAAGGGTAAAAATGATATTATAATTACCTTAACACATGTCCTAATTCTATTTTATAAGTAAAATTCGAACAAAAAAAACCTTAGAAATAAAATATGACCCACTAGATCCACATGTATTAGATTAAGAAATGTATTATTATTTAATTTAAAGAAGAGTTAAAAGTGTTAAATTCAAGTTTTCATAACTTAAACATTTTGATATAGGGTTGTACATAAGATAAATTCGACAATAAGTATTCATTAGAAAGATAAATAGATTTCCAACTTAATGGTAGTTTATAATTTTTAGACATTAAACAATTTAATTTATTTATGACATAATGATGATGCAGTAACTACCTTATTAATGAATGATTAAATTAATTGATGTTATAAATATTCAAATAAATATAATTTGAGACTTTTGATGAATTCCACTAATTTTATAGGTTAATATGACATTTTACGATTGAATTGATAAATTTGTTTTGAAGTTATAGGTTTGTTATGAATTTCACAAAAACAAAATACGAAATAGTTTCAAAATTGACATAAATTAATTTTTAAAACAAACACTATATTATTGGTTGATATAATATTCCTAAAAATATATGGTTCATCAAATGGGATTAAATAATATTATATACTTCATTAATGAACCACTTGAGGTTATCTTAGATTTTCATAGTAATTTTATTAACCATATAGTGTAGGAATACAAGAAGACACGTTAAAAGTTAAATTATTTCACGTAGAGTTAAATCTAAAAGATAAGGTTAAAAAGGTAACCTAAACCTGTCTAAAACCTATTGGTTGAGAGGATTTTGAACCATCCCCACTTTAGCATCGAAATAAATAAATTTAGATCCATAATAAACCCATTATGAATTTATTATAAAATAATATTTCAATCTTTTCCATAGGTTCCCCTCACCCCTCTAATGAAAGGGAACCCCCTTCTCTCAAATTCACACATTAAAGGCCATTTGGATTGGCCATCCCATGGTTAAATATCCTACAAAATTTTCTCCCTTCATCCTAGAGGCCATATATTGGTCGGAAAGCCATCCTAAGGAGCCCTTTTGATCAAGTCAGAAGGAAGATACCAAAGAAGAAAAGGTTAACATACCCTCGACCAAGGAAAAGTGCATGGTAAGGGTTAATTTCACTATCTTTTTATTATCCGAGTTTGTTTTTATGTAAGTATCTACTGGGACCACTTTATCATCCACATCCATGTTTTATAAAAATTTATTTAAATTTTTTTTTGTATTTAATAGATAATGGGTTAAATTAATTTATAACCTTATTTGACCTTATATGATTTTGAAAGGAATATTTCTATCGTTTTCCAAACAAGGTACTTTATGGCCTTTTCGAAAAAATAAAGGTAAGAATGTTTTTTTTAACTTATATAGTGGGTACAGATATTTTCCTCCATTATAACATCATCGAAGCTTCCCTAACAAGTTTATAAGAATATTTTCAAAATGAATGTTTTCTTTATAATTATGTGACTCATATATGATTTCAAAATAGAAAGAGATATTTCTCTCAAATAGTTTTTATTTTATCTATGTCAACATTATTTGATAAATTTTACACTTGTTTGTAGATGATTTATTATGATACAAATCTTCCATAATGTATTTATGGTTTTGTGATATGTTTGACTGTGGCTGAGTTATTTTTATTCCATTCATAGTTTATGGTTAATGTATTGATATTTTGTATGCTGTTTTAAATACGAATATTTATGTAATATTTCAAAATTTTCATAAGATGAATGTATTGGACTAGTATGTTCCAGGTTGGGGACTGACAAAAGTAAGCCCTCTGGGTTGGGGTTCGGTTAACGCAGACCCTCAGGGTTGGAGTCCGGTTACAAAGGCTCTATGAGTTAGAGTCCGGTTACAGAGGATCTCCGGGTTGGATTCCAGTAACAGTATACCCTCCAGGTGGGAGTCCGGTTATAATGGATCTCCGGGTTGTAGTCTGGTTATAGAGGCTCTCTGGTTTGGAGTCCAGTTATAGAGACTCTCTCGGTTGGAGTACGTTTATAGAGGCTCTCCAGGCTGGGGTCCGGTTACAGTTATCCCCTTGGTCTTGGCACGAGTCTTTGAAACAAAAATTATAGTTTGGTACTATACATTCCATAATTATGAAATTAGTTATTACATGTGATTATTCGACTAGCAGAATATCCATGTGCATGTTTATACGGTAATGTTTGATTTAATTTTTCCAATTATGGTCAAGTATATGTTTAAATGGATTCTGTTTTTATTACACATCTTATAATAAAAGTTTATAGATTCTGCTAAATTGTCTACCCTTACTAAGCATCTGAGCTCCCCCCTTTCTTATGTTTTTTTCATGGATCCCAAGAAGTGTTTTATGTTTGATATTCAGGGATAAAATAAGGGAACAATGACATTCTCAAAGGATTATATTTTTTTGTTGTATTTTAGAAAGTGTAATGTAACTTTCATTTATATAATCTACATTCCATGATGGCTAAACAGATTAGTCTTTCGAGACTTGATTCCTTATAATCATGCCAATGTATTAAAATCATGTATCGAATCTGGGAATCTAGGGTTGGGGCATTACATAATATTTGGGTGAGCTATATGTGTTGGGGATTGTGAAGTCACATTGGGTACCTTATATCATTGTTCTAGATAGGGATCCCAGGTTTACATCGAGGCTCTGGAGGAGTCTACAATATATGATGGATACTAATGTCAGGTTGAGTAATAGATTTCCATCCATAGATATATGACAATATAGAGCATGATATTTAAATCTTTGAGGGTATTCTCTGCACCTACAAAATGTATTTTGGTGGATCATGGGAAATCCATATAGGACTAGTTTACTTTTCATATAATAAGAGTTAGCATTTGATGATCACAATATATCCCATAGAGGCTTTGTATGGCCACCCATCCAGATTACCTATTTGTTTGGAAGAGGTGAGAGAGGCCTCTTTTGTTGGACCGAGTCTCATTCAGGAGGTGTCAGTAATGATTCAGGATATATGTTAGTGTATAGTTATAGTTTAGATTTGACAAAAATCATATGAAGATCCATGGAATCATCCTTTGGAGTTTCCAAATGATGACTGAATATTCTTGAATGTTTCTCTTCATTTGAGTATACTTCAGCATGGAAAATAGATATAGTTGGATCTAAGATAAGTTAAACTATTTAAGGCCACTAATTATCATGGTAAGGATTCTTATAGATTGGAATTTCTAGATCAGTTGATGGGAATTCATAATGTTTTACATATATTGTATCTTAGGAATTACCATCCCAATCTATCTCATGTTTTTAGTTAGGAATGGATTGAGCTTGATCTATAAGTTTTTTTGTAGATAAACCCATGGAAATAGTGGAATCTTAGATTAAATTCTTGTGTGGTAAGTCGATTCCATTGGTCAAATTGTTATTTAGGCATTTATTAGATTCTCACGAGACTTGTGTGCCTGATATTTTTATTAGGGAGACCGTTTCAAAAAAAACATTATTCCAAATGAATTCCTATGGAAGATAAGTCTTGTGGTGGGGATTTTGTAACATCTTTTTATATAAATTCAGTTATTTCTTATCTCTAATTTAGTTTCCCTCATTGTTTGGGTTCATTTTGGGACTCCCAAGGTTAGAGAGAATTTGGGGGGGGGGGATGATCCAAAGTTCAAAATGTATGTTTTTATTAAATTAATAGAGTCTAGGTATAAATGTGTAAACTAATTTCTAGGGTTCTCCATGATTTTTTTTTTAAAAATCACTGATTTGGGTTTTTGAACGAAATTTGAATTTTTTTTGTCTACTGGGATAATTCATATCCTAAAATATTTACATGTCATGAATGTTTTACATTCCATGAAAGGGGTTCATGTTTCATATTAGTTTTCAAGAACATTCCATCATTTTGGTTCAAATCATGAAAATATTAAATGTTATAGAAATATTATAAATTTTGAAATGGTTCAGATTAAATGTTTTTCCAAGGTGACACATTTTTAGTGTGACTTTTTAATCCGAAATTACACAATGTGATGGTTTTACAAACCATGTATTGATTGGTAGAGTATAATGTTAAATATTTTCATGGTTGATTTTTCATATTATTCAACTGAATCCTATTCTCTATCAACCAAGAATATCTCCCAAGATATTTTGGGGACCTATGATTCTTAACGATTTATTTGTTCAATGATTTATCATTAGGGTTGTTATGTTTCATCTCTCTAGTAAATTGATATACATATTTATTCATTTTCCTTGATTACAGTTGCACTATTGTGATATGTTTTCATATCCAATGATCATGTGGTGTTGTTCCATGTAGATCCACTATGTGATATTCTTCTTGGGGTTGACCCTTTATTTGTTGGGATGTGGAAGGTGGATGTTATTTGAGTTTTTTGTGATATCTTTAATCCACTGGTCTTTTTTATTATTGAATTTATTCTGATATGTCAGGATTGATTCTTGGACCTCAGTCACTATATTTTCCTTCTTCTATATTGGTGGATCTAATGTGGATGTGTGCAACCAAAGTTTGAGGTTTGTGGTTCCATATCTATCTTATGTTGGATGAGATGTATTACAATGGTTTTATAAATTAATTTATAAATTAATTGGAATGATTTATTTTTGTTTATGTAAATGGTTTTTTGATAAAAATGGTTATCTCCTTGTTTTGGTAAGAGAAGAATTATTTTACAACAATTCTAAAATAGATTTATGAAATTTTTTTCAAATCATGGTTAAATGATTTTTTTGGAAAATAAAGTACATGTGAAGTATTGAGTACTTAGGTGGAACATGTAGTAATATGAATATTCTATTGATAATGTATGGGGGTTTAATCGTGGGGTATTCCTCTACTTATTAGGCTTGTTTTTCTGTGGACTTGACATACACTATTAGAAGGTTCACCTTATAGGGTGTTTCCATACTATCTAGATTCTATAAATATATCTATAGAACTGATGTGTAATATAATAAATGTCTAGGTTTGAGTTTTATAGATATACTAACATGTAGTAATCCTTGGCCTAATGTAGAATTTGATTTATCTAGTATTGTCTTAGATTGTACTTATATGGATTTTATATGATATATGATACATGATTTGATTTAATATGACTACTTTTATATATATGAAATTATTTTAAACTATTTTACCAACTTTATTTATAACTATGGGAAAATTAAAAATGTTTTACCCTTAATTTTATATAGAAACTACTAAATTTAATATCATTCATTATTTCGTTAATGTAAAATATTTTCAAAATGGTTGTAAATATACTTGACATAGAACAGTTGGGGGATCCTACTAAGGCTGTTTATATCACATCCTATAAACCACTACAATGGTTTATAGACCTCATTATATATTTAGATATAAGGAATCTAAAGGAGCTATAGTGATTCTGTGAGGATTTGGGCAACTGTGTATGGGAAGCTGGTGGTATGATGGTAGGATTTTTCCAATGTTATTACATGGAGTACCTATTTTGGTTTTATTTTTCCTTTGATGTAGGAATTGAATATTAGATATTGTTATATATTATTCAGTTTTTTCTCTTGTATGGTTTCCTTTTTTGATAATACATTTTTTCATGTTTACTCATCCACTATTTCATCACATCATGAATATCAATATTTCTTGTTTTCTGCTTTAGTTTGGGTGAAATCGTTCCCTCTAGTTGTTCTTGATGCCTAAGTACTAGTTTCCAACACATGGGGATAGAGAAGACCCTTTAGGTATGTGGTAAATAAGGTCAAGGACCATGTTGAGAATGTATATTGGTCAGGTTCATCTCAGTGACTTCCCATTATTGAATTTTTTGGGTATTTAAAAAAATGTCATCCATTTTCTGTAACGACCCGAAATTTTGAATAAATCTTGTTTCCTAATTTTGTGTGTTATTTTATTTTATTTTTATACTCAAAAAAATGTTTCATTGGATAACATGAGTATAATTAAAATGAGACTGTTGGGTTTTTGACTATCATATGACCATTGGTCAATATGACCGCTAGAAACTAAACATTTCGATATTTGTCTCTAAATACAAGTGATATTGGTTAATTAATATAGAAAGAATATTTGATTGCCTCACCCAGTAGTCTTGGACCGATCGAAGCCCATCTAACAGAAATTGGGAAGGAGGTAACACCACTGGGCTTTTATCTGGACCAAACCCAAGCCGAACATAATCGTGTGAAGCCAGAATGGAATCGTCTTCGCGAGAAGTTCAAACTGATAGAAATTACTACTTGTGCGATGTTGGTCGAGCCTCCCTCAGATTCTCTCCCCTTAGCACATCTTACACTTAGGTCCTATGCTGGTGTGATAAGGGGCTATGTAAGGAGACCGTAACTTCATTGTGTAAACCTCTGTTTTAAATAAAAAATTTGATTTCTTCTTATGATAAATTTTTTGAATTTTCAAATGTCCGAATAAATATAGTATGCATATTTTTGATGAATTTTAGAAAAATGATATTTTAAAAATATTTAGGTAAACCTTAAATAATTAAAAATGTGTAATGATTTTCAAAAAATGTTCTTCTACAATTATGTTCAGTATGAAATTTAGAGTCTAATAAGATCAACTTGATTTTTCATGAATAGTAAATTATGAATAGTGATTTTATGATTAGGATTAGTAATGTGTCCATAGGGATTATTAATCTCACTTAAAGAATGTATTAATATAATCGAGTCACCTTGATTAACTAATATGATTCAATAAAATGGTTAAATAACCGTTTCATAAATTTTTATTCAAGTATTAGTTTTTTCGGGTGATAATGTTTTTTTTAATAAAAAATTTAATTAAAAATAATTATAAATTTATTTTTATAAAATGGACTTTATTTTTGAACTCAGAGCATCGATATTATGTTATGGTATGTTTTGGAGATTTTTCTGAGAAAAATGAATTCTCTGTGAATAGTGTTTTATTTAAAAAGTAAATTAAAAATATTTAGAAAATTATTTTTATAAAATGGAGTACATATTTGTAATTAGAGCATCGATAATTGGTTACTGTTAAATTTTGGTATTTTTCTGAGAAAGTTGAATTTTTAGTGAATAGTAAAAATACAGTTTTAGGGTTTCGTTATGTTTAATGACATCATAACTGTGTCATGATGATATCATGAAACATTTTAAGGGTTGGCCGACCAAAGGTGATGAATTATTTTATTTTGGGCCCCATATGGCCTAAATCTATGGTAAATGCCATGGGAGAGCACATGGTTTTGAGAAAAACACTTGTGAGGTGTCCCTTGGCCATTAATGCCTTGTCCCTTCACTTTCCCTATAACTACCAAGCCCTCCACTCATCCATTCGACTCCAAAACCATTTTTAACGAAGTTTGGGTCTCCTTACCTCCCAAAGAGTCCTCCCAAGGTGCCCCCAATCCCTCAAGGTCCAAACCATTGAGTTTTAAGAGTTACATTTTAAGGTAAGGGACCAGACCTCTCTCTTTCTATTCAAGTAATCTCTTTTATGTCATTCCTTTTATGCTCCATTTTCATATGTGGGAAGATGTTATTTTATATTCCTATTACTTCCCTTTTCATTTTCATATGATTAGAGACCCCATCTTTCTCTCATCAATTCGTTTTAAGAATGTTAAAGTGACGTCGTTAGACTGCCGAATTTTTAAGGGGATTCTTTCACCCTTCTCATTCTTTTCAAAATTCTACTTTCATGTCAAGTCTTTCATGTTTTTATTATTATGTTGGGGTATGATATCTATATCTATCATAACGATCTCTTATTTTCACATGATTAGAGACGCTATTTTATCTTTTCAAATCATTTTGTTGATGTTTATGTGACGTCGTTAGGCTGCCGAATTTTCATAAGAGAAATCTAATTTTTGTCTTCCTTCCATGTTTTTTATTTCAAATGGAATGTCCTTCAAATTTCATTACCATGTTCTTATATCCTTCTTATTCTGTCACTCTACAGTTTTATGGGTCATTTATGAATTTTTGATCCATGTCACCTCTCCTTTCAATGTTTTCTAAAACCCCGAAACATAGCCATTATGCTACAGAATTTTCCCCTCAAAATGCCTCTCTCTTTTTCTCAAAATTATTTTATGTTATAAAGTGAATAATAAATGCTCTTATTTATACAAGGTTATTCACATATATATGAAAATGTTCTACTTTAAATTCTGGGATTTACATACATGAGACCCGCTTTCCCTTTCTATGGGTTTAAAGTGACATTAAGATCATGTCTTTAAAGCAGTTTTTAAAACATTATGATTATGAAATAAAACCCATTTATTTTATGCTATATGGGTTATTTATGAAATGTTTGATGATGATATATGTGGCTCATGTGATAATAAAGGCAAATTTAAGGGTGTTCCCTGATAGCGATCCAATGCATTTGGTAATGATGTAACCACTAGAGATTACAATTTTCACGATATCTTGGTGAATAACCTTCGTAATTTTCAAATGACACCTTGGGGATGGACCTTGGTGATATGTTCATGATTGTCTATGTTAAATTATGTAGCCACATCATCATGTTATAAAAAGTTTTATTTTTATTATGATATATCTCATGATTTATTTCTCATGCCTTAAAGTTCTTTTCATGGCCTTATTTAAGTATCTCAAGTTTACATGTAAAATGTTTCTCTTGTTTCCCTTACTGGGCCTTCTACTCAGCATTTCTCTTGATGTATGTCCCTAGGTTATGAGATGAATTAATGAAACTAGTATGAACATAATTATAATCCTTTAAAGTGTTTAAGAAGAATGTTTTTTTTGTTTCATGTATTAAGTTCCTGGTTTCCAAGACACTAAACCTTAAAGATCGCCAGTTTTGTATAATGTAATGAAAGATTATGTGATAAAAAGGCGGGATGCTATAGTTGGTATCAAAGGATGGTTTAGTTATTTGTGGAAATTAGGATATTAAAACATTAGGAAGAACCCTATAGAAATGTTTAAATATAGGAAATCTTCCTAGTATTTTGGTGAGTATTGAGTAAGGGGTTTCCAAGAAAATACATCCCTGTCTGGATATGAGTAGGTAGAGGCGGCTCTGGCACATATATACATAGGGGTAAAACCCAAAAACACTGCTTTGAGCTAGACTCGAACAGGAACTGGTACACGACAACGGGCCTTGCTGCACTCTTGGTTACGACACTTCCGGGGGATATTCTTTGGTAAATTCATAAGCTTGGTATGAACCATTATTAAAGGAACAGATATAAAATAAAATAAAGATTCACATAAGAATATATGATCATGGATATCCTTGATTAGAACCTATGGGATCACAATTTAGGGTATACTTTTCTTCTAAAAGTTTATCCTTTTATGCTTAAGTTTCCTTTTCATGATTATTGGATAAGTATTTAATCCCCCTAATTATATGTTCTTTTCTTAGTTAATGGCGGGAAATAGAAGAGCATGTCCCAACAACCAATGTGATAGGAAATGTGACGATTTCCCTATTAATTTGATAGAGATGATGAGAGATCAAGTTGAACATATTGTGATTATTCCAAACCAACTATCAAAAATCACAATTAATAATTGGTACCTTGTTGAATGCCCAAATTCATTAAGGAAGAAGAAGAAAAAGTCTCAAGGATGTTCCTCTGATAATGTTGATAAGGGAAAGAAGACCCAATTTCATTTTTGAAAAATGTGTGGGAAGATGCACCAAGGAGAATGTCACAACAGAACTGGGAGATGTTTTGAGTGTGGGAAGATAGGGCATAAAGTAGCCAATTGCTTTAAAAAATTGAATAATGTGATGAATGTAGATAAGGTTCGATCTAATGTACCTTATACATTTCGATGTCATAAATGTGGAGAAGTTAGCCATTATCCAATGCAATGCTCTCTTGTAATGGGTGAGAAGCATGGTGAGCATCAACAATCTTATATGACAAGGGAACAATGCAAGTCCTATCCTGAGATGGATCATGATGATTGAAGTACATGTAAATTCTTCTCAATAATTGTCTATGTCATGTTGTATTTTAGTTTGTGCTCTATGAGAATATCTTTTATGTTTTCTAAGATCATCAAGTCACTACCTAAGATGATTTTATATCATTAAGAAAGAAATCTATTGTTATGTACCACATGTTTATATAGTGAAGCTGTTCTTCTTAAAAAAAGGGTGATTAGGGGAGTAAAAGATGATTATTATTTTGGAAGACGTTCACTAGTTTGGGAACCCTATTTGATCGAGGTAAATAGATTACTACGGTATTTTTATTGAGGAGTAATGGTTGACATATATTTTGAAGAATCAATGAATTTAAGGTGAACATATGGTATTATAGGTTACTTATGGAAATGATTGACCTATCATGGGGAAAATATGTTTAGGTTATTTACTTTTGTTATAAGATGTTAGGAGTGGTTGATGTTTTTTGGAGATGAACGATAAAGTTTATCTTGGAAGACTATGTTATCAAGTCCTTCTTGTATTTGGGTTTCAATCTTAGTTTGGGTTATTTTGAGGAATTTTAAGGACAGTTATTTACGGAATAATCTATGATGAACTCTGGGTAGTACCAGAGAACTTTGAAGATTTAAAAGTAGTTTCCCTTCCTATGGGATTATTTCTTTTTGAAGAGTTGTTTTATCTTACCCTTTTTGTTTCTGGGACAATAATTAAAGATAGAAGAAATATATAGTTAATATTTGGTGGATTATGTGATTCTCTATAGGATGATTCTTGTTCTTTGATGAGTCCAAGTAGTTTTGAATGCTCATCATTTGGATAAAATATTAGTTTTGTTAGAAACTTTTAAAAGGATGAAACTCTACTTGAAGGTAGGTATATTTCCTTGTGTTTTTGTTCTATGTTGTAAATAAATTCCTCAAAAATATGAAAAGGAATATAAAACAAAAACGTTGTTGGTTTACGTTTCCTACTAGGTAATCAAATACCGTTTACACATATCATAATTTTGGGATTTCTTCGTGGTTAACTTTCTCCTAATCATGTCTTCTATCACTCTCCCTTAGAACGCGACACATGGTATTTTTCCTCCATGTCCATGTTTTCCTACATGGGATCCTAGTATGGGTTAACTCGGGTGACCTTTTTACTTCCCTTTCTTTCTTTTAAAGTAATAGTTTTACTGACTCCTTTTCCGATGTGGTACTTTGAATGAAATTTCGAAACCCAATTTTAAAAATTGCGAGGACGCAATTTCTTAAGGGGGGAAGATTTTAATGACCCGAAATTTTGAATAAATCTTGTTTCCTAATTTTGTGTGTTATTTTATTTTATTTTTATACTAAAAAAAACGTTTCATTGGATAACATGAGTATAATTAAAATGAGACTGTTGGGTTTTTGACTGTCATATGACCATTGGTCAATATGACTGCTAGAAACTAAACATTTCGATATTTGTCTTTAAATACAAGTGATCTTGTTTAATTAATATAGAAAAGAAAATTTGATGGCCTCACCCAGTAGTCTTGGACTGATCGAAGCCCATCTAACAGAACTTGGGAAGGAGGTAGCACCATTGGGCTTTGCTTTGGACCAAACCCAAGACGAACTTCATCGTGTGAAGCTAGAATGGAATCGCCTTCGTGAGAAGTTCACACTGATAGAAATTACTACTCATGCGATGTTGGCCGAGCCTCCCTCAGATTCTCTCATCTTAGCACACCTTACACTTAGGTCTTATGCTGGTGTGATAAGGGGCTATGTAAGGAAACTGTAACTGTCTTGTGTAAACCTTTGTTTTAAATAATTTTTTTTTCATCTTATTATGATAAAGTTTATGAATTTTCAAATGTTTGGATAAATATAGTATGCATATTTTTTATGAATTTAAGAAAAAGGATATTTTAGAAATGTTTAGGTAAACCTTAAATAATTAAAATGTGTAATTAGTTTCAAAAAATGTTCTGCTACAGTTATTTTCAGTACGAAATTTAGAGTCGAATAATATCAACTTGATTTTTGATAATAGTAAATTATGAATAGTGATTTTATGATTAGGATTAGTAATGTGTCCAAATGGATTAGTAATCTCACTTAAAGAATGTATTAATATAATCTAGGCACCTTGATTAAGTAATGTGATTCAATAAAATGGTTAAATAACGGTTTCATAAATTTTTAATCAAGTATTAGTTTTTTCAATTGAATAGTGTTTTTTAATTAAATGTTTAATTAAAAATAATTATAAAATCATTTTTAAAAAATGGACTTTATTTTTGAACTCAGAGCATCGATATTATGTTATGGTATTGTTTGGGGATTTTTCTGAGAAAAATGAATTCTCGGTGAATAGTGTTGTATTTAAAAAGTTAATTAAAAATATTTAGAAAATTATTTTTATAAAATGGAGTTCATATTTGTAATTAGAGCATTTATATTTGGTTAAGGTGAAATTTTGGGATTTTTCTGAGAAAGTTGAATTTTCAGTGAATAGTAAAAATACAGTTTTAGGGTTTTCGTATGTGTAATGACATCATAACTGTGTCATGATGATGTCATTAGTTATTTTAATGGTTGGCCAACCAAAGGTGATGAATTATTGTATTTTGGGCCCCATATGGCCTAACTCTATGGTAAATTCCATGAGAGAGCACATGGTTTTGAGAAAAGCACTTGTGAGGTGTCCCTTGGCCATTAATGCCTTTTCCCCTCACTTTCCCTATAAATTCCAAGCCCTCCTCTCATCCATTCGAATCCAAAACCATTCTCAACGACGTTGTGGTCTCCTTACCTCCCAAGGAGTCCTCCCAAGGTTCCCACAAGCCCTCAAGGTCCAAACCTTTGAGTTTTAAGAGTTACATTTTAAGGTAAGGGATATGACCTCTCTCTTTCTTTTCAAGTAATCTCTTTTATGTCGTTCCTTTTATGCTCCATTTTATTAAGTGGGAGGATGTTCTTTTATATTCCTCTTACTTCCCTTTTCATTTTCATATGATGAGAGACCCCATCTTGATCTCATCAATTCCTTTTAAGAATGTTTAAGTGACGCTGTTAGGCTGTCGAATTTTTTAGGGGATTCTTTCATCCTTCTCATTCTTTTCAAAATTCTACATTCAGGTCAAGTATTTCAAGTTTTTTTATTATTTTGGGGTATTATCTCTATATATATCATACTGAACTCTTATTTTCACATGATGAGAGATCCTACTTTATCTTTTCAAATCATTTTTTAAATGTTTAAGTGACGCCATTAGGCTGCCGAATATTCATAAGAGAAATCTAATTTTTGTCTTCCTTTCATGTTTTTCATTTCAAATGGTATGTACTTCAAATTTCATTACCATGTTCATATATCCTTCTTATTCTGTCCCTCTACTGTTTTATGGGTCATTTATGAATGTTTGAGCCATCTCCCCTCTCCTTTAAATGTTTTCTGAAACCCCGAAACATAGTCGTTATGATGCAGAATTTTCGTCTCAAAATGCCTCTCCCTTTTCTCAAAATTATTTTATGTTATAAAGTGAATACTAAAAGCTCTTATTTATACAAGGGTATTCACATATATATCAAAATTTTATATTTTAAATTCTGGGATTTACATACATGAGACCCGCTTTCCCTTTCTGTGGGTTTAAAGTGACATTAAGATCATGTCTTTAAAGAAGTTTTTAAAATGTTATGATTATGAAATCAAACCCATTTATTTTATGATATATGGGTTATTTATGAAATTTTTGATGATTATATATGTGTCTCACATTATAATTAAGGAAAATTTAAGGGTGCGCCCTATGAGCGCTCTAATGCATTGGGTAATGATGTAACCACTAAAGATTACAATTTTCATGATATCTTGGTGAATAACCTTGGTAATTTTCAAACGAAACCTTGGGGATGGACCTTGGTGATATGTTAATGATTTTATATGTTAAAATATGTATCCACATCTTCAAGTTATGAAAAATGTTATTTTTATTATGATATATCTCATGATTTCTTTCTCATTCCTTAAAGTACTTTTCATGACCTTATTGAAGTATCTCAAGTTCACATGTAAAATGTTTCTCTTGTTTCCCTTACTGGGTCATCTGTTCACCCTTTCTCTTGATGTATTTCCCCAGGTTATGAGATGAAGTAATTAACCTAGGATGAACATAAGGATAAGCCTTTCAAGTGTTTAGGAAGAATGTTTTTTTTGTTTCATGTATTAAGTTCCTGGTTTCCAAGACACTAAACCTTAAAGATCCTCAGTTTTGTATAGTGTAATGAAATATTATGTGATAAAAAGGCAGGATGCTATAGTTGGTATCAATGGATGGTTTAGTTATTTGTGGACATTAGGATATGAAAACTTTAGGAAGAACCCTATAGAAAAGTTTAAATATAGGAAATCTTCCTGGTATTTTGGTGAGTATTGAGTAAGGGGTTGCCAAGCAAATACATCCCTGTCTTGATACGAGCAGGCAGAGGCGGCTCTAGAAAAGATGTACATAGGGGTAAAACCCAAAAACACTCCTTTGAGCTATACTTGACCGGGAACTGGTACACGACAACGGTCCTTGCTGCACTCTTGGTTACGACACTCCTGGTGGATATGCTTTGGTAAATTCATAAGCTTAGTATGAACCATTATTAAAGGAACAAAGATAAAATAAAATAAAGATTCAAATAAGAATATATGATCATGGATATCCTAGATTTGAACCTAGGGGATCACAAGTTTGGGTATACATTTCTTCTACAAGTTTATCCTTTCATGCTTAAGTTTCCTTTTCATGATTATTTGCTAAGTATTTAGGCCCCCAAATTATACGTTCTTTTCTTAGTTAATGGCGGTAAATAGAATAGCATGTCCCAACAACCAATGTGATAAGAAATGTGACGATTGCCCTATTAATGTGACAAAGATGATGACAGATCAAGTTGAACATATTGTGATTATGCAAAACCAGCTATCAAAAATCACAATTAATAATTGGTACCTAGTTGAATGCCCAAATTCATCAAGGAAGAAGAATAAAAATTCTCGAGGATGTTCATCTGATAAATTTGATAAGTGAAAGAAGACCGAATTTCTTTTTTTTGCAAAAAGTGTGGGAAGAGGAACCAAGGAGAATGTCACAAACGAACTGGGAGATGTTTTGAGTGTGGGAAGATAGGGCATAAAGTAGCCAATTGCTTTAAAAAAATGGATAATGTGATTAATGTAGATAAGGTTCAATCTAATGTACCTTATACATTTCGATGTCATAAATGTGGAGAAGTTAGAAATTATCCAAGGCAATGATCTCTTGGAATGGGTGAGAAGCATGATGAGAATCAGCAATCTTATAGAACAAGGGAACAATGAAATTCCTATGCTCAGATGGATCATGATGACTGAAGTACATGTAACTTATTTGCAATAATTGTCTATGTAATGTTATATTGTAGTTCGTGCTCTATGGGAAAAACATTTATGTTTTCTAAGATCATCGAGTCTCTACCTAAGATGATTTTATATCATTAAGGAAGACATCTATTGTTATGTACCACATGTTTATATAGTGAAGCTGTTCTTCTTAAAAAAGGGTGATTGGGGGATTAAAAGATGATTATTATTTTGGAAGACGTTCACTAGTTTGGGAACCCTATTTGATCGAGGTAAATAGATTACTATGGTATTTTCTTTGAGGAGTAATTGTTGAATTATATTTTCAAGAATCAATGAATTTAAGATGAACTTATGGTATTATAGGTTACTTATGGAAATGATTGACCTATCTTGGGGAAAATATGTGTAGGTTATTTACTTTTGTTATAAGATGTTAGGATTGGTTGATGTTGTTTGGAGATAAACGATAAAGTTTATCTTGGAAGACTATGTTATCAAGTCCTTCTTGAATTTTAGTTTCAATCTTATTTTGGGTTATTTTGAGGAATTTTAAGGACAGTTATTTACGGAATGTTCTATGATGAACTCTGGGTAGTACTGTGGAACATTAAAGATTTAAAAGTAGTTTCCCTTCCTATGGGATTCTTTCTTTTTGAAGGGTTGTTTTATCTTTTCCTTTTTGTTTCTGGGATAATTTTTAAAGATAGAAGAAATAGATTGTTCATCTTTGGTGGATTATGTGATTCTCTATAGGATGATTCTTGTGCTTTGATGAGGCCATGTAGTTTTGAATGCTCATCATTTGGAGAAAAGATTAGTTTTGGTAGAAAATTTTTAAAGGATGAAACTCTACTTGAAGGTAGGTATATTTCCTTGTGTTTTTGTTCTATGTTGTAAATGAATTCCCTAAAAAGATGAAAAGGAACGTAAAATAAAAACGCTGTTGGTTTACGTTTCCTATTAGGTAATCAAAGACCATTTGCACACATCATATGTTTGGGATTTTCTCGTGGTTAACTTTATCCTAATCATGTTTTCAATCACTCTCCCTTAGAACGTGACCCGTGGTTTTTTTCCTCCATGTACATGTTTTCCTACATGGGATCCTAGTATGGGTTAACCCGGGTGACCTTTTTACTTCCCTTTATTTCATTTAAAGTAATAGTTTTACTGACTCCTTTTCTGATGTGGGACTTTCAATGAAATTTCAAAACCCAATTTTAAAAATTGCGAGGACGCAATTTCTTAAGGGGGGAATATTGTAACGACCTGAAATTTTGAATAAATCTTGTTTCCTAATTTTGTGTGTT
Source organism: Viscum album (assembly GCA_963277665.1). Lineage (NCBI taxonomy): Eukaryota > Viridiplantae > Streptophyta > Magnoliopsida > Santalales > Viscaceae > Viscum > Viscum album. The sequence goes on along the minus strand of OY728129.1, from coordinate 1,340,313,139 downwards.
ATTTTATTTTATTTTTATACTCAACAAAAATGTTTCATTGGATAACATGAGTATAATTAAAATGAGACTATAGGGTTTTTGACTTTCATATGACCATTGGTCAATATGACCACTAGAAACTAAACATTTCGATATTTGTCTCTAAATACAAGTGATCTTGGTTAATTAATATAGAAAGATTATTTGATGGCCTCAACCAATAGTCTTGGACCGATCGAAGCCCATCTAATAGAACTTGGGAAGGAGGTAGCACCACTGGGCTTTGATCTGGACCAAACCCAAGCCAAACTTCATCATGTGAAGCTAGAACAAAATCTCCTTCGCGATAAGTTCAAACTGATAGAAATTACTACTCGTGCGATGTTGGCCGAGCCTCCCTCGTATTATCTAACCTTAGCACACCTTACACTTAGGTCCTATGCTGGTGTGATAAGGGGCTATGTAAGGAGACCGTAACTGTCTTGTGTAAACCTTTGTTTTAAATAAACATTTTGATTTCTTCTTATGATGAAGTTTATGAATATTCAAATGTCCGGATAAATATAGTATGCATATTTTTGATGAATTTTAGAAAAAGGATATTTTAAAAATGTTTAGGTAAACCTTAAATAATTTAAAATTTGTAATGATTTTCAAAAAATGTTCTTCTACAATTATGTTCAGTACGAAATTTAGAGTCTAATAAGATCAACTTGTTTTTTGATGAATAGTCAATTATGAATAGTGATTTTATGATTAGGATTAGTAATGTGTCCAAATGGATTAGTAATCTCACTTAAAGAAAGTATTAATATAATCTAGGAACCTTGATTAAGTAATGTGATTCAATAAAATGGTTAAATAACGATTTCATAAATTTTTATTTAAGTATTAGTTTTTTCAGGTGAATACTGTTTTTTAATTAAAATTTTAATTAAAAATTATTATAAAATTATTTTTATAAAATGGACTTTATTTTTGAACTTAGAGCATCGATATTATGTTATTGTAATTTTTGGGGATTTTTCTGAGAAAAATGAGTTCTCTGTGAATAGTGCTTTATTTAAAAAGTAAATTAAAATATTTGAAAAATTATTTTTATAAAATGGAGTTCATATTTGTAATTAGGGTATCGATATTTGGTTAAGGTGAAATTTTGCGATTTTTCTGAGAAAGTTGAATTTTCTATGAATAGTAAAAATACAGTTTTAGGGTTTCGGTATGTTTAATGACATCATAACTGTGTCATGATGATTTCATGAGATATTTTAAGGGTTTTCCGACCAAAGGTGATGAATTATTGTATTAAGGGCGCCATATGGCCTAACTCCATGGTAAATTCCATGGGAGAGCACATGGTTTTGAGAAAAGCACTTGTGAGGTGTCCCTTGGCCATTAATGCCTTGTCCCCTGACTTTCCCTATAAATACCAAGCCCTCCTCTCATCCATTAGAATCCAAAACCATATTCAACGAATTTCGGGTCTCCTTACCTTCCAAGGAGTCCTCCCAAGGGGCCCCCAAGCTCTCAAGGTCCAAACCATTGAGTTTTAAGAGTTACATTTTAAGGTAAGGGATCTGACCTCTCTCTTTCTTTTCAAGTAATCTCTTTTATGTCATTCCTTTTATGATCCGTTTTCTTATGTGGTATGATGTTATTTTATATTCCTCTTACTTACCTTTTCATGTTCATATTATTAGAGACGCCATCTTGCTCTCATAAATTTGTTTTAAGAATGTTTAAGTGACGCCGTTAGGCTGCCGAATTTTTAAGGGGATTCTTTCACCCTTCTCATTCTTTTCAAAATTCTACTTTCATGTCAAGTCTTTCAAGTTTTTTTATTATGTTGGGGTATTATCTCTATATCTATCATACTGAAAAATTATGTTCACATGATTAGAGGCCCTATTTTATCTTTTCAAATCATTTTGTTGAAGTTTAAGTGATGCCGTTAGGCTGCTGAATTTTCATAAGAGAAATCTAATTTTTCTCTTCCTTCCATGTTTTTCATTTCAAATGGTATGTCCTTAAAATTTCATTACCATGTTCATATATCCTTCTTATTTTGTCCATATACTGTTTTATGGGTCATTTATGAATGTTTGACCCATGTCCCCTCTCCATTCAATATTTTCTAAACCCCCGAAACATAGCCGTTATGCTGCAAAATTTTCGTCTCAAAATGCCTCTCTCTTTTCTCAAAATTAGTTTATGTTATAAAGTGAATACTCAAAGATCATATTTCTACAAGGGTATTCACATATATATCAAAATGTTCTATTTTAAATTCTGGTATTTTCATACATGATACCCGCTTTCCCTTTCCATGGGTTTAAAGTGACAGTAAGATCATGTCTTTAAAGCAGTTTTTAAAACGTTATGATTATGAAATGAAACCCATTTATTTTATGCTATATGGGTTATTTATGAAATTTTTTATGATGATATATGTGGCTAACATGATAGTAAAGTAAAATATAAGGGTGCGCCCTGATAGTGGTCCATTGCATTGGGTAATGATGTAACCACTAGAGATTACAATTTTCACGATATCTTACTGAATAACCTTAGTAATTTTCAAATGACACCTTGGGGATGGACCTTGGTGATATGATAATGATTTTCTATGTTAAATGATGTAAAAAAATATTCAAGTTATGAAAAATGTTATTTTTATTATGATATATCTCATGAGTTCTTTCTCATGCCTTAAAGTTTTTTTCATGACCTTATTTAACTATCTCAAGTTCACATGTAAAATATTTCTCTTGTTTCCCTTACTGGGCCTTTTGCTCACCCTTTCTCTTGATGTATTTCCCCAGGTTATGAGATGAAGTAATGAACCTAGGATGAACATAAAGAGAAGCCTTTAAAGTGTTTAAGAATAATGTTTTTTTTCGTTTCATGTATTAAGTTCCTGGTTTCCAAGACACTAAACCTTAAAGATCCTCAGTTTTGTATAATGTAATGAAAGATTATGTGATAAAAAGGCAGGATACTATATTTCCACTTATAAAAGGGAATCATAAATACATACTTCCTCTCACCCCATAAAAAAAATTTTAAGCCAAAAATATTCCATAAAATCTTATACACACTCTTTTAAACCTTAAATAGGATCTGGTATTCAAAAAATATAACCTCCAAAAGTTTTAATCCCCTTCACTATAGTGATAATCTATACAGTAATGTATAAATTTCTTTCCACTCTTCCCACATTCCAATTTATTTATGTGATTTTATTCTTCATAAAATTTATTTTTAGCATATTATAATGAACCATTAGTATCATTGTTATACTTTTATTTTTTTAAAATTATTTTATGAGGTGTTAATACCATACCAAGTTCTATTAAGAAAAACAGAAATGTGAATCGTGCATTGTGTGAAATATCACCCTGACAACAAAAAATATCTGGTTTTACATCACCATCTTAAAATAATGGTAATAATAGATAATTTAACATATTATTAGGATATTTATTACATATTTTATATTCTAAAATGGTATCCCATGTGAGTTTGTTCCTCCATTCTATGGAAACTAAAATCACCAACCATGCATACATGTAAACTACTACCTCCATAAAATGATAGATTTTTTATTTTTCATTTCATAGGATCCTTATATGGATGGAAAAGAGAATTATTAAAAAGGATAAATATTATTTTTCTGATAAAATATTGTTATTTTAAGAAAAATTTAATAAACTATAAAAAATATGATAAATAATTAATCATTATATATTTAACCATATCAAACATGAAAACTAAGAAGAATTTTTCTTCCATATTATACCATATTTTTATATCTATTACTTATTATTATAATTACATAAAATTTTGATATATAACACCAATAAACATTATATATGATAATTATTATTCTATTATAATTATATTTTAACTAAATCACCTCATAATCATACATTAATTAAGGTATGTTCATTTTTGGGTCGGTTTGAACACCTATTTGAAAAACACCACAAAATTATATTAAAAATTACTATTAAGAAAAAATTAATGGTATAATATGATATAAATATTTAAATAATTATGTGTTTTTTTATAGAATGGATACATCAGTATTTAACCCAATAATTAAGAAATACCCTTTTGTTGGTTAAGAAAACCACCAAACTATTCTTATTATTGATATCATCTTCATGGATAAACAATGAAACACTAATCAATGGAAATTGAAACATTATAAATAATTATAATTCATCCATTATAGTAACATTAATGATGATATTTTGGAGAAAAATGAATACTGACACCGATCCTATGAAACTAATACAAACAATCAATGCAATAAGCACCCAAAGTGGGAAAATATTCAAGAAATAACTAATATATATGAAGATAATTATTTTAAATTAAAATTATATATAGTGTAAGGTATTAATATTATTATATAATTATTCATTAAGATTCATATTTTTTCGTATTGGTGGTTGAAACACTTTTCTTGAAATCACGGTTAAAGGAAAGGGACTTGTTAAATAAAATTTCATACAATCAATTTTACATTTTCTTGTTGATTTTATTTCATATATGTTCGATTAATTTTAAATTTTAAATTATGTTCTCCATTTATTTCATATAAGAATATATTTGGATCAAAATCCATTTATATGAAATATTTTTTTCACTTATTTTTTTAAAAGGAGAACTTTTGAAAGTAGACTTGTAACTTTAATTTTTAAAATTATGAATACAAAATGTTTTCAAGAATATATATTCATTATTTATTTTTAATTATCTTTAAATGATATATCTCCAATAGATTTCTGTTTTACATTTCACAAAATATTTTATTTTATTATGTTTTTATTTTGGGAAACCATGTCTTCATTATCATACAAGTTAATTCATGATGTTACTTTATACCATTTTGATGTTTTATGAAACCAAGTTTATTTTAATGGATTATTTATGAAAAGTGAATTATATCCATTTTTATGCTTATGTAACCCATTATTTTTTCCATGGGTTCTTTAAGATATGGGTTTTTTTTGAATTTATGTTTCCCACATTTGTTGGGATACTAACACGTGAGATCTTATATCACCATCCAATGCATTTGTATAAGCTTATATCTCTTAGGATATTTAAGCATGGGAAAAATAAAATTGTTCATATAAGTGTGGGTATAATGGGTTAAATAAAATTATTATGTATAGACATTATTATTTTGTTCACATAGGCATGGGAATAATGTCGTTTCTCAAAAATATTTTTCCAACAGATTTGTAACGACCTAATCTTTCATTACTGGAAATCCCTATAGATATGATTAATTGTCTCTTTATGTAAAATGTTACATAAAATTTCCACTTATTTGGTTTTATGTTTTCAGATTTTAAAATACTATTATGAATTGTGACCATTGCTAATATAGTCATTGAATGGTGATCACATGATTTGCAATAATATAGGGCTTTATCAAATCCAATTTACCTAGACAAAGGAAGCGATGGCCTCATCTAGTAGATGTTCCCCATATGAAGCCCATTTTTCAGAGCTCAGAAAGGAGGTTACATATTTTTTCTTCGCTCTTGACCAAGCCCATGCAGAGCTTGAATATGTTATTCTTGAGCGGGAGAACATATGAGAGAAGTGGAAGTTGATAGAGATTACCACCCGAGCAATGTTATCCGATCCACCCAAAGAGTATGACACCATCATACACCTTACTCTTCGGTCTTATGTGGGTGTTATAAGGGGTTATGTGACAAGACCTTAGCACTACGGTTATGTAAATTTTATTTGTATATAATAATGAATATACTTTCATTTTATTTTTGATACCTTGTAAATAGTTTTTAAAGTACAAATATTATTTTTAGTTAATGTTCAACTAAGAAATCTATTTTGATGAGTTAATGGATTTTTTAATTAAATAATATTTTAATAAATTATTATTATTATTATTAAATTATGTTTTATTAAATATTAATTATTGTATTATTTTATGAATGCAATTATAATTTTTATTAATTTATGATAGCCATTTGTGTCAAAACCCATTAATTTTCGATAAATGTCAGTTTTTCATTTAAAAAGTGAAACATAACATATTTAGAAAAATATTTAGATAAAATTTTTATCTTTTATGTAATCATGAAGTTGGAATTATCCAACGGTGAATTTTTCATAATTTTCTATGACAGAAAAATTGTTGGGTAAAAATTAAATACCGGTTAAATATATATTGTGTTTTACGAAATCATAAGGTTCCAATAGTGATGTAATAAAATAATATAAACTATATGTTTGGCCAATATAGTTTTAAAATTAATATAATTTGATTTTTGGTTTGTTTGAATTATTTTACAAAGCTTTAGTGGACCCTTCAAGATTTATTAAACACTTTGTCTTTTTAAATTGTTTTCCTTGGGAGTGTGACTCACCTCCACATAAGCAACCCCGTTATTTTAATAAGTTCAGACTTTGGCATTATAAAATATTTTTTTACACTTAACTTTTCCAAAAAAAGGGCAAAAACCATGGGATGGTTTGTGGTTTGGATTAGTTTAATGTGAGATGTCTCAAACCTAAATAATAAATAATTCCCTCACCTTTCCTATATAAACCCACCCAAGATCCCAATTTATCCTCACTTAAAGCCTTGTAAGTTCGCCCAACCTATTCCCTACTCTATCTAGAATCCTCCCATGGTTCCCCAAGCTTCCAAGAAGCCTCTCTCAAGCCTCTATCAAGACTTTGGAAGCACACTTCGAAGTAAGGGTTTTTCATCCTTTCTCATTTTTTTCCAATTTTATTAATGTGGTTATGCCCTTTTAATTTAAATTATAAATGTTGGGGTATGGTTTATCACCTCCCCAATAATTCCATCTTTATGTATGAATTATGGGATACCCCTTCCACTCTCATTAAATTCCTCCCATGTACACCTGTTACTATGCTGAAATTTTGAAAGGAATTTATCTCTCCTCAATTACATTGAAGCAATTATTTTGTATCATGAATATAAATTCCATTAAAATTGTTGGGGAATGTATCAATATGACCACCTTACTTTCCATTTCATGTACATATGATGAGACACCCCCTTTCTCTCTCATAAACCATTTTTATGAATTCTTACGTCATGTCGTTACTCTGCTGAAATTGCACCGTTCTTTTCCATTCCAAAGTCATTGTGTAGTGAATACCATTACCATTTATTTATCAAGGGTATTTACCTTTATTCATATTTAAATATTGTTTAAATATTTTTAGGTATTTATTCCACATTCATTTATCATGGAATACAAGATTATGTTGAATGAATCAATGGTTTATGATCCATGTGGCACACTTATGCATGAAATGAAATGTTTATGAAGGGTGTGCCCTTATAGCGCTCCAATGAATTGGGTAAAGTATAGTATCATGATACGGCATCTGTAATGGGTGTTTAATCATTCTAATTCATGTTCAATTAGGTTTTACTCGTGCTTCATGTGTAATGAGGATTTACTCATTCTCCATGTTCAATGATCCCTGGCTCATGCTAATTCCATGTTAATTGTTGTGGCCATATTTCCATGTTATGATTATCATGATTTATCATGCCTTTATATTTATTCTTTTCTTGTGCTCTATTGATATTCCTATTGTCTAGCATCTATTGTATTCGTCATGTTATTCCATGATTATTCCCTTACTGGGCTATATAGCTCACCATTTTCTTATGCATGTCCTCAGGTTATCCCATACAATGCTAAGTACGAGGGAATTTAGTGGTCATGTAAAGAAAGTTTTCAATAAAGATGTTTTATTTCATGTTATAGGTTGTTATGTAACATAACTAAGTCCCTAATACATTATACCTCTCAATATTTAATGTTGTATCAAGTTAATATTATGTAATATTATATGTTTAACTATGTAATAAAAGATCATGGTTGTCACAATTGGTATCAGAGGATAGGTTTAGTAATTTTTGGGATAATGATTAGAAACCCATAGTAAAGCCCTAGTGAAAAGACTATGTATAATTAAAACATCCCTAGGTTTTGGTGAGTATTGATTATATGGTTTATCAAGTAAATATATCTCTGTTTGGATATGAGTAGGTAGAGGCGGCTTTGGCACAGATGTATCTTAGGGGTAAAAACAAATAACACCACATTGAGCTAGATTCAAACCAGAACTGGTGCATGACAATGGTCCTTTATGCACTCATGGTTATGAAACTCCTGGGGGATATTCTTTGGTAAATTCACTAGCTTAGTATGAACCATTATTAATGTACTAAAAAAATTCCCTACGAATATATGTTAGAAAGTAGATAATAGATAACATAGACTGAATCCAATAGATCTATAGGTTAAGGAAATAAAAGTTATTTATAAGTCATTAGTTTTGTCCTTATATTACCCTTTATGTGTTACCACTAATATTCCTTTAATTACAGAGAATGTATAGTAATAGGAGGACTCGGGTGAACAACCGATGTGAGGATCAATGTGATGACTATACTAAAGAGATTCCCAATCCAATGGCATCGATAATCACAATCTTTTTCGCACTTCTCTCTCAGATAATTCAAGAATTGAATAGAAACATGGGTCAAGAGGAACGTTCAACCCCCCCCCCCCCCAGAATGAAAAAGTCTCTATCTAGATGTTCATGGGACAGAGGCCTCCTACTTTTAATGGATCATATGATCCCTCAATTTCTGAACAATAGATCAACTCCATTGAAAAGATCTTATACATCCTTCAATGTTCTGAACAAGATAAGGTTCTCCTAGTTTCTTATCATATAGAGGGTGAATCTTATCAATGATGGACGTTGATCAAAAATACGAAGCTTGAGGAGGATATCAAGGCATTGGAATGGAAGGATTTCTAGAAGATGTTTTTCGATAAATATTTTCCAAGCACCCTCTAGCATAAGATGGAAAGGGACTTACTTTCCCTCATGAAAAAAGACAATGAATATATTGGAGCATACTACGAAAACTTCTCAAGTCTTGCATGATACACATCTGTATTTGTCGTTACCCCCGAATGCAAAGTTGACTGCTTCTTTGGTGGGCTAAAACCTAGCCTGTGGAAAGTGCTGGTGATCCGCGACTTCGACATCTATGAGGATATTTTCCAATGTGCCCTCAAGGTCGAAATGGAGATTGAAGAATATTAGGGGTATCATGGGGATAAGAAGCGTAAGGTGGACTTCAATTATGGACGTCTGATGGATAAATCCAATTGTTTTAAAAATATCCAGAACCCCACTTTCCAATGGTGCAGAATTAAGAACCCCGGAAATTGCCTGAAAGCTTTGAGAAAATGCTTTAGGTGTGGAAGAGAAGGGAACCGGGCTATTAACTGTCAGAAATAACGACCCACAGATGAGAAAGAGGAGAGTAACAATCTATTAGAACCTCATAACATGGTTCATTGCAATAACTACAAAGAACCAGGGCATCTTGCAAATCAGTGCCCTAAGACAAGGGTTTTCTGAGGCAACCAACAACCTGCGAGGCAGCAAGGGTGATCTTTTTCCAGCACTACTGCCGAATTGAACCCTGAAAATGAAGTGGTGATAGGTATGCTAGTAATTCATTAAATAATAGAGAGTGTAATTTTTTATTTAGGTTCTACGCATTATTTTATATCTTTAAAGATTAGTAGAACAATCCCAGCCCCACCAAAAATCATGGAAGTGAAGATGTTGGTGATTATGGAAAATGGGGAAATCATTTAGTCCTATGAAAATAACTCCTCTCCTGTCATAATATACGGATTGAACATCTTTGAAAAACTCTTCATACTCCCTCTGGGGTAATTTTATGGAATTCTTGGCATGGATTGGATTTCATTGTATAGAGTTAACATAAATTTATATGAGAGGGAAATCACTCTCCATGTGGAGAATTGACCCCCGATTCATTACAAGTGAAAGGAGGAAGATGGATCTTCTTTATCTCCATCATCTCAACCGCGGATATTAAAACCATATGACCACATGTATCTAGCTCAAATGATTGAGTCTAAGGTGGAAACTATCCTAGAATATATGCATATTGTGAGGGAATTTTCTGATGTGTTTCCGGAGGAATTTCTCAATCTTCCTCCTTGAAGAGATGTTGAATTCTCAATTGATCTAATACCTGGGGAGTTTCCAATATCCTAGGCACCATATAGAATGGCTGTTGTGGAGCTTTAGGAGCTAAATAAACAACTACAGGAGAATTTGGATAAAGGGTTTATATGCCCAAGTGCTTCAACATGGGGTGCACTGGTCCTCTTTGCTAAGAAGAAGGATTTGTCCATGCGCCTTTGCATCGATTATTGTCATCTCAACCAAATAACAATAAATAACAAGTATCCTCTCCCACGAATTGATGACTTGTTCCATCAGCTGCATGGAGCACAATACTTCTCCAAAATGTATTTTCGATCGGGAGATTATCATTTAAGAGTGAAGAAAGAAGATATCCCCATGATGACTTTTTGTACAAGATACAGACACTATGAATTCATTGTAATGCCTTTCAGACTCACTAATTCTCTAGAAATCTTCATGAAATTGAGGAATAGAGTCTTAAGAGATTACCTCGAAAAATTAGTGGTAGCCTTTATAGATGATATTCTGATGTACTCCAAAACCAAGGAGGGTCATGAAGAGCATCTATGAATCATACTAGAGACCTTACATTAGGAGAAGCTCTATACAATGTACAAAAAGTTTGAGTTCTAGTTGAAGGAGGTCTCCTTCATGGGTCATATCATCACAAGCAATGTGATATTTGTGGATCCCTCCAAAACAAGTGCAATTTAGGGATGTCCGAGCCCAACATTGGTAACAGATATCCGTAGATTCTTAGGGTTACCTGGATATTATCGACGAATTGTGAAAACTTTATCACGATTGTCCACCCCTCTTACCTAGATAACTCAGATGGGAGTAATGTTTTCTTGGAGTGATTAATGCGAAGAAAGCTTCAAGGAGTTGAAAAAGAGGCTTGTCACTATGCCCGTGATTACTTTACCCACAAGTGGAGAACTTTTTATGGTATTCAGTGGTGCTTCGAATAAGGGCCTGAGATGTGTAGTCATGCAAAATGAAAAATTAATTTCCTATGCTTCAAGGAAATTGAATGTTCATGGAAAGAACTATAAAACACATGACCTCAAGTTGGCTGTAGGGATCTTTTATTTGAAAATTTTGCGGCATTATCTCTTTGGGGAGAAATGTGAAATATATATGGACCACAAAATCCTCAAACTTTTTATTCACACAGAAAGAGTTGAACATGATCCAATGAAGATGGTTAGAGCTGATCAAAGACTATGACTTCTCAATCCATTACCACCATGGGAATGCAAACAATGTGGAAGATTCCCTAAGTAGAAAGGACCTAGTGATTCTATAATTTATGATAATTTAAAAGTATCCAATCTTATTATATTTGGTGAAGATGGACATGGGAATAATAAAGAAGGTAACAACATCAATAATTTCACAAATTATTGCTCAACAAAGAATTTTGGAAAGGTTAAAGGATTCTCAAAAGGATGATGTGGGAATTCAAGAAAAAGTGGAAGCTATCAGAAAAGGGAAATCCTTAGTGTTTAATGTTAATTAAGAAGGAATTGTGAGATTTTTGAAATGACTATGTGTTCCATCAAGTCTGGAGCTGAAGAAGGAACTTTTGGATGATGCACATAGATCAAATTTCACTATTCACCCAGGAAACACAAAGATGTATGGAGATCTCCCAGAGCATTATTGGTGGGATAATATGAAGAAGGAGATCGTTGAATATACATCAAAGTACCTGGTGTGCCAGAAAGTGAAGGAAACGAGGCAGAAGTCTAAGGGGATGATGCAACCATTGCCCATACCAGAATGGAAATGGGAGAACATCACCATGGACTTTGTCACCAGACTTCCAAAGACATCCAAAGGCAACAATGCAATCTGGGTTGTTGCGGATCATCTTACAAAGGTTGCACACTTAATTTCTATTTGGGAGGATTTCTCATTGGATCAACTTGCATGGATATTTATCAGGGAAGTGGTAAGGCTACATAGAGTACCACTATCTATAGTGTCCGATCGAGATCCAAGATTCACCTTAATGTTTTGGAAGATTCTTCAACAAGATCTGAATACTGAACTTATCTTTAGTACAGACTATCATACACAAACTGATGGCCAATCTGATCAGACTATCCAAACAATTGAGGACATGTTGAGAGCGTGCTCAATAGACTTTAAAGGAGGATGGGGTCAACAACTTCCTCTGGCTGAGTACACTTATAATAACAGTTTCCACTCGAGCCTCCAAATGGCACCATTTAATGCCATTTTATGGGAAAAGGTGCAAAACTCTGGCATGCTGGGATGAGGTCAGTGAGCATAAGATGTTTGGACCTGAAATGGTCGATGTAATGGTGGAGAAGGTGAAAACCATTCAGCAGCATATCAAGAAAATCCAGAGTCGACATAAGAGTTATGCAGAAAACTATCAATGAGACCTTATGTTTAAAGTTGGAGATATGGTATTTCTATTCATATCTCCTTGGACGAAGTTCATGAGGTTTGGAAAGAAAGGAAAGTGAATTCCAAGCTACATCAGTCCCTTCAAGATTTTTGATCGTGTCGGGGATGTGGACTATCAACAAGAACATACACCTATCATGGACAAAGTACGTGAAATATTTCATGTATCCCTCTTAAGGTAGTATATACCAGACCCTTCACATGTACTCCCTTCAGAGGTGGTACAATTAAAGAATGAGCTTTCTTATGAGGAGAAACCAGTTAAGATCTTAGACTGTAGAGAAAAAGGTCAACAGAAAAAGACAATGCCCCTCTTCAAGGTGTTTTGGAAAAACCACAACCTTGATGAAGCGACATGGGAATCAGAGGAAACTATGAAGTAGAGTTACCCAAATCTATTTTAGTGGGGGGGAAATAAATTTCGAAGGTGAAATTTCTTAACGGGGGAAGATTGTAACGACCAAAACTTTCATTAATGAAAATCCCTCTTGATCTAATTAAATGTCTCTTTATGTAACATTTTTATATAAAATGTCATATTCTTTTGTTTTATGTTTTTGGATTTTAAAATATTATTAAGAATTGTGATCGTTGCTAATATATTCGTTGAATAGTTATCACATGATTAGTGTAAATATATGGTTTTAACAAATCCAATTTACTCAGACAAAGGAAGCGATCACCTCATCTAGTAGACGTGCCCCATACGAAGCCCATTTGTCAGAGAATGGAAAAGAGGTTGCATCTTTGGGCATATCTCTTAACCAATCCTAATCTGAGCTTGAATATGTTAAGCTCGAGTGGGATCGCCTACAAGAAAAGTGGAAGATGATAGAGATTACCACCCAAGAAATTTTATCCAAGCCACCCCAAGAGTCTATCACCATCGCACACATTAATATTCAGTCTTATGAGTGTGTTATAAGGGTTTATGTAACAAGACCTCATCATTACAGTTATGTACATTATTTTTGTATATAATAATGAATATACTTTCATTTTATTATTGTTACCTTATAAATAGTTTTCAAAGCACAAATAGTATTTTTAGTTAATGTTCAACTAAGAAATCTATTTTGATGAATTAATGGGTTTTTTAATTAAATAATATTATAATAAAATATTATTATTATTATTAAGTTTTTTTATTAAATATAAATGATCGTATATTTTTAGGAATGTAATTGTAATTTTTATTAATGTTTGAAAGCCCTTTTTGTCGAAACCCATGAATTTTCGATAAAAGTCGGTTATTATATTCAATGATAAAATTAAAATATTTAGAAAATTATTTAGATAAAATGAATATTATTTTTGGAATTAGGATGTCGAAATTATCCAATGATGAATTTTTCATAATTTTCTGAGATATTCAAATTTTTGGGAAAAAAATAAATACCGTTTAAATATATATTTTGTTTTTTGACATAATAATGACCCAATATTGATGTAATAAAATAAAATAAACTGTATTTTAGTCCAATATACGTTTTACCATTAGGATAATTTGATTTTGGGTTGGTTTGACTTATTTTACAAAGCATTGGTGGACCCTTCCAGACTTCTTAAACACGTTTTCTTTTTAAATTTTTTTCCTTGGGAGTGTGACTCACCTGCACATTAGCAACCCAATTATTTTAAGAAGTTAGGACATTTTCCTTATAAAAAATTGTTTTCCACTTCACTTTTCCCAAAATCATTGGCAAACACCATGGTCTGGTTTGTGGTTTGGATTAGTTTAATGTGAGGTGTCCCAAACCCAAATAATAAATAATTTCCTCACATTTCCTATATAAACCCTCCCATTATCCAACTTTATCCTCACTCAATGCCTTTGGAGTAAGTACAACCTATGAAAAAATCTCCCTAGAATCCTCCCATGCTTCCCCAAGCTCCAAATAATCCTCTTTCATGCCTCTCTCAAGCCTTTGGAAGCACACTTCAAAGTTTGTGTTTTTCTTACATTCTCATTTCTGTCCAATTTTCTTAATGTGGTTATGACCTTTTAATTCCAATTATAAATGCTAGGGTATTGTTTCTCACCTCTCCCATACCTTCCTCTTTATGTTAGAATGATGGGGTACCCCTTCTACTTTCATTCAATTCCTACCATGTACACCCGTTACTATGATGAAATTCAAAAAGGAATTTATCTCTCCTCACTTACATTCAAGCAATTCTTTTGTATCATGAATCTAAATTCCATTACAATTGTTGGGAAATGTATCTATATGAACCCCTTACTGTAAATTTCATGTAAATATGATGAGAAACCCCCTTTCTCACTCATAAACCATTTTTATGAATTCTTATGTCATGTCGTTACGCTGCCGAAATTGCACCGCGCTTTTCCAAGCCAAAGTCATTGTGTATTAAATACCATTCCCATTTATCTATCAAGGGTATTCACATTTCTTCACATTTACATATTGTTTAAAACGTTTCATGTATTTATTCCAAATTCTTTTATTATGAAATAAAATATTTTTTTGAATGATTTAATTTTTTATGATCCATGAAGCACACTTATTCATGAAATGAAATGTTTAAGAAGTGTGCGCCCTTATAGCGCTCCAATGATTTGGGTAAAGTATAGTATCATGATTCGTCAGGTGAAATGGGTTTTTACTGATGCTAATTCAAGTGAAATGAGGTTTTATACATTCTTCATGTGCAATGAGTATTTACCCATGCTCCATGTGCAATGATCCTTGGCTCATGCTAATTCCATGTTAAGTGTTGCTGCCACATTTCCATGGTACGATTATCATGATTTATCATGACTTTATGTTTATGATTCTCTTGTGATCTGTTGATATGCCTATTTTCTAATATGTATTTTATTACTCATGTTATTCCATGATTATTCCCTTACTGGGCTTTATAGCTCACCTTTTTCTTATGCATGTCCTCAGGTTATCCCATGTAATGCTACGCAAGAGGGAATGTAGTGGTCATGTAAAAGAAGGTTTTCAATAAAGATGTTTTGTTATGTAATGATCCTAAGCCCCAAAGACACTAGACCTCTCGATATTCTATGTTTCATCATGTGTTGTTTATGTAATAAATTATGTTTAATTGTGTAATAAAACATCAGTGTTGTCACAGTTATGGTTGTGCCACATTTCTATTTTGATTATCAAGTAATTGGAAATTTTCAAGATTCATTTCATTTCCAGGAAATTCCATGATTTCATGATTACAGACTATTTTTAAATTATAAAAAATTTAATATTTTTCTAAAATTATATATGTAATATCCAAATATTTTATTTTATTCCTATTTTAAAATTTAATATAATTGATAGTTTATCCTTCAAGCAACACTCACTTGAAAATGGTAATATACTCTTAATTATGACTGTTGGAAAAAAATGTAACAATTAAGAATAGTAATACGACCAATAGACTGGTAAATTCTTCTATAAAATTAAAAAGAAAATTTTGGTATCTTATATATAAAAATATGATATATCTATATACCACTGAATAAGTAAATTATTTATTTTAAAAATGATAAATAAAGTGTTGTAATTTTTGTGGAAACAAATTTTTATTTGAAAATATTATTTCAAATAATTATTTAATAGAAAATTTATTTTAATAAAATATATTCATAGATTAATATGTTATTCCTATGATTATTAGGTAATTATATTAGACCTTAATTAATTTTTAAAATTTTAATTAAATGAGTTATAATATTAAAATCAGCATTTTTAGAGTTAATGATGTTTTAATTTTAAAATTAAATTTAACATATTTAGAAACTATTTTCATAAAACTTATTCCATTTTTTAATCCTATATGTTAAAAAATGGTTAGGATGAATTTTTGGGATATTTCTAAAATAGTTTATAGTTTGGTGAATAGTGAATATGGCAATTTACAATATTTAACAAATTCAAGAATTATTGAGTTATGGATGATGCATGGATGATTCAAGACAATAATCGTGAACTATACTTCTCTATTTACTATAATTAGTCATGGTAATAAAAAATATTCATACTATTGAGCCAAAATAACAGACTAAAGAATTAAATGACAAGAAAATCCCCTCTCCTCCACTATAAATATCACCCTCACCACCTCTTCTCCTTACACTTACAAAGCCTTGAATATTACCAAATTTCTAGCCAATACCTCTCCCAAACCTCTCTATTATGTTATGGTCTTTCTAGTCTCACCAAAATACCATTTCAATGTTCCTTAAGGATGTTCTCAAGTAGAGTAATCAAGAGATAAAATACTATTTCGTTCTTTTAATTTTCATTAAATTCATTTCCATTCTTACCTATTCCTTACAGTATCTATTAAAAAATTCACATCAAACCAATATTTTATATGTACTATAATGTTATTATGACAATGGAATTCCCACAATAAATTTTTTTCTCTTCCCCTTTTTATTCTAATAAAGAAAAAATCATTCGTGAGGTTTTGATTTACCACCTTCATGGATGATGAGTTTTTATTTTTTTATTACACCTACAAGGATGGTAATAAAACCCTTTTTTATGGTTAAAAACACATCAATAAATTTAATACAACATATTTAATTTTCTAAAACTAGTATATATACACAATATTAATTCATAAAACAAAACTACTTCCTGTTGATCGAAACAATGATAAAATAATCAAAACGGTTGTCATTAACAATTTATCCAATGAATCATCCTTATATATAAAAAATAATATATAGAAAAATTAAATTTATAAAAAGTTAATTAATAATATATAATCTCAATTCTATATAAATATTCTCATTCCATAGGATCTTTCATACACACCAACATATATATATATATATGTGTGTGTGTGTGTGTGCATGTGTGTGTGTGTTGATAAATCATGAAAATGAAGGATGTGAACACTCTTGAATGCCAAAATTGATTGTTATGATGCTTTAAAAAGGCCATAAATTAAATTAATATGATTAAAATAAATTAAATAAATTTTATAAGGGTTTTTAATTAAATTATTTATGAATCTGATTTAATTATCCTGGTCATTAAGTGAAAGTTAATAACACTCTCATTTATATGGTAAGGGAATCTCCCTGAACATCCATATTTCATTTGGGTTACTCATCCTCTCTCTTTTAACCAATGTACTTCTTCCTTATTTTAATATAATTATTTTAAATTACTTTCATAATTTCCAAAATCATATATCCAAATCATGTTAGTTTCATTTTATGGTGAATTACATGTTTTATATAGTTCCCTTTTCAATTCCACCCGATAAGCATGCCTGATTAAAGGGTATTTCCCCATTTCTTACCCATTTTAATGTACTATCCAAAATATGATTTGTGATATAATTATTTTGATAAAATAACCATTTTAATCATGAAAAAAATATATTATTTGTTTATTTATTTCTTTTAAATAATTTACCTTTTGTCCACTTTAAAAACACTATTTCATTTTCCTCTAAACCACACTGAAGTGGCCCATTTACAATGTTTCTTTAAGACACTTTTTACATGTTTTAAATTAAATAAGACATAATTTATGACTTTAACATTATTTTATTTTCCTTGACTTTATTGTTTTTGGATATATATGTTATTAATAATAATTTATGAAAAATAAAAAATTATTTTTCAAAATAAATCTTCATTCCAAATGTAAAAATGGTATTTCATTAAAAAATTCCATAATGATTTTATTAGAATATTGTCAACTATATCAAAATACTCTATTGAAACCATAACATTTTTAATATTTATCTCTTATGTTATCATATAAAATAATTTATTAAATTATTTATGATTATTTATGGGGATGTACGATCTTTATACTATTATCCATATTACATAGGATAGTTTATGATTATGTCTACTGATTGGAGAAATTATTTAAATTTCAATTGATTGTTTAAATATAAATGTATTTGTTGATTATGTATCACTTATTTCATATTGGGAATGAATTTGAATTATTAATTGATGGGTGGGGCCTTCTATAGCCGCTTGACGCATTGGTAGGTCTCTTGTGTCAATGTAGATCAGGTTTTTACCCATTTATGTATGGTGTCTTGGCCAATGTCTGGAAAATATTTTTATAATATATGAAAATATTAATTACCTTATTATGATACTATTGATTGATAATCCATGTGATTATTCAATTAATATAATATCTATGTTTAAATTTATTTCTCATGTGATTATTTATGGAATTATTTAATCGTCTTTTATTCCTGCCATATTTTGCTCAAGATTATTTTTAATGGATTGTGTTTTAATTTTTTCACCAATACTTGTAGTTTATTTTTATTTATGAAAGAATATTCTATATTTTTTACCCTCACTACCCATATCAGATCACCACATTCTTATTTTTTATTTTCTTTCTTTCAGATGCGAAGATGTATATTTTGAGTGACTTGTAGGGATAATCTTGGTGTTTATGGATGTTTCCTATGTATTTGATATATTTTTTCCATTCAAATGTTAAAGGTAAAAATTATGTTCATATCTAGTTTTTGAAAGTAACTAAACTATTTTTTCCTTTGGGATTCATCCACTTGTTCATAGTACCAATGTAATAAAATAAGTCACCTACAATATGCTATTGGGGTCATACTCATTACAATTGGTATCAAAGAACATTTAGTAGAAACCATGGAGAATAGATTTAGGGGGATAAATATTGGAGAACATAAGAATACGATATAATTTGAGGATAATCATGGTATAACTTCCTAGATTTTTGTTAAGGTAGAGATTATGTGGGTCTTCCTAGAAATAAATTCATGTTTATATACTACAAGTGGATGTGGTTCAAGTAGAGATGTACCTAAGGGTAATAACTCTGACAGGGTGCATCAGGACTAACTTTGCGTAACATACTACATGATAATGGTCCATTATATACACTTGTTTTGTAACTCCCTAGGGACATGCTAAGGATAATTTACATTTTCTTTAAAAACCATTATAATGGATTTGAAAGTAAACAGGTTCCAAAAGAAACAATTTTTATGATCATGAGATTACATATGCACAATGTTTTCAATTTATTTTATGTGTTACTAGTTGAAAGTAATCCATTATGATTAATATTTTAATATAGTGTATTTTATTTTCCAAGAATGGATTCTAGTGGATTGAATGGAAATTGTTTCAATGAAAATATTCCATGTAGGTATTTCACTTCAATGCAAGATAATGATGTTGAAGTAGGAGCTGCAACTGGTGTTAAAAAACATATAACTATACTGGGATAAATGGATCAGGTTATGAATAATAACCCTACCCATGTGGATCATCCTAATATATAATGTAGAGGAAAATTTTTAGAACACTTCATGAGAAAACATCCTCCATAATTTAGTGGGACTAAAACCCCCTTTGTAGCTGATCAGGGGATATGTTCCTTAGAGAAGATATTTCTACCTTTGTGATGAACCAAAAGGGAAAAGGTTAACATGGCAGTGTATCATATATCGATAGATGCTGATCAATAGTTGTTATTAATTTAAAAAACAAAGGAGGATAAAATTTCAAAAATACAATGGAAGGATTTTAAGAAAAATTTCTCTAAAAAATATTCACCTTGAGAACAGTGAGAAGTTATGGTGAGAAAATTATTGAATATGAGGTAAAGATAGGATGAAAATGTTTCTATGTATGAATACAACTTTAAAAGGCTACAAAGAAATTCTAAGAATTACATAGTCAATAAAAATATCAATCTTGATCGATTCTATGATGGATTAAAATTATTCCATTGAAGGAAACTAGTCTCCCAAAAATTCTCATCATACAAAGATATAATATTGTGTAATATCAAGACGGAGAAAGAATTATCAATGTATTGTTACTTTAAAGGAAATCAAGTGAAGAAGAGGGCTACTGAACACTTGTGAAAAGAAAATAAGGGAATGTTAAGATGTAATGATTTGAATTTCTATCCTATAATAAAAGCGTAAGGAAACATGATGGAGAATTCCTTTGGGGATTGGAGTCTGTTAAAAGTGTGGGGGAAAAGGCCACCATACTTGTAATTGAAAGTGAAAGAAAAAATCTACCAATGTTTAATGCAACAATTGTAAGGGGATGAGATATTATATAAATGGATTTCCTAAGCATCAAGTAAACTTGTCCAAGAAATGTCCAATGGAATAAATCCTTGTTTATGCAGTCACAACAGCTGAGGTAGAAGTTTCTAATTATATGGTGGAAGGTACATTAATCATCTTATAAATTTTTTCTAAATCTTTATATGATTCTAGATAATCATATTACATTATACTTCCCAATTTTATTTATATATTATATATTTCCAATTCACCTTAATAAGGTAGTTTTCAGTAAAAGTCCTAGATGAAACCTTATTGCAACAAATATATGTTGAGTAATTGCTATTATAACACATAACTGTGCTCTAATTATTGATTTCGTCATCATACTTATGGTTGATTTTGATATAATCCTTAGTATGGAGTGTATTTAGAAATATAATTCTAAAATTTATTTTAAATAGGAGGAAATTATTATTCATGATGAAGGTATGGAATTTCTCATCTTGAATCAACCTCCAATAGCTCTTCTAAAAGAAATTATTAGGGAAGAAGAGAATACATTATCTATGGATGAAAAAAATAAAATTTAAAATTGATTATGCACCTATTGTACAATAGTACATTGATTTAATTCTAAAGGATTTAATTGGACATCTACCAGACCTAGATTTAGATTTTTCTAATCATTTAATCTTAGATGAAAGACCTATATCAAAGACACCCTATAGAATGGCCATGACATAGTTATTAGAGTCGAAGAAACAACTAGAGGAATTGAGTGAAAATGGATTTATATTCCAAATTGTTTCACATTTGGGATTTGCTATTATTCTTATTAAGAATAAATATGGATCTATGAGGTTGTATATTGACTATAGGGAAATCAATGATATTACAATAAAGTACAAGTATTCACTACCTCATATTGAAAACATATTTCATAAACTTCATAGAGATAAATATTATTGAAACATTGATATTTTATCTAGATGTCATCAATGGCATATGAATAAATAAGATATTTTAATGACAACATTTCTTACCTGGTATTGAAATTAAGGTTTTCTAGTAATTCCATTCGTACTGAATAATTCACCCTTTTTATATGGATCTAACGATCATAATGTTCATGGAATATTAAAAAGATTTTTTTGTGGTATTTATTAATGATATCTTGATATATCCCAAAATATATGTAGACCATGAGAACTGATTTTGAATTTTCAAGAGAATATTAGAAGAAAACAGCTATATGAGATGTTTATAAAGTGTTAATTCTAGTTTCAAATAATTTATTTTCATGGACATATTGTTTGTATAGATGGAATCCCAGTTTATCATGTGATAAAAAAAGGTAGTTCACGAATAATCTACACAAGCAAACAAAACCGAGGTACATAGTTGCATTAGTTTAGCTGGTTATGATTATCATTTCTTTTAGTTTTTCCCTAATTAGCTAACACATTAACCAATATTACTCGTAAAGGGGTTTAGTTAATATGGAAAAAAGAATGTTAAGAGTATTTTAAATAATTGAAGAGGATATTATTTAATTCTATAATCTTGTCTCTACCCCCCAATAAATGGTTTATTTGTGATTTTTAGTGATATATCTATGAAAGGAATTGAATATGTACTTTAGAGAAATGATATAGTTATTTCCTATGCATCAAGTTAGTTATAACATCATGAACAGAACTATCCGACTCATGATCTTGAGTTATCAGTCATAATATTATGATATGGAGACATTATCTTTATGGTGAAATATGTGAGATATATATAGAACAAAAGAGCATTAAATATATTTTCTCACAAAAAGAATTAAACATGAGAAAAATGAGTGGGCTTTATCTACTCATGGATTATGATTATTCAATACAATACCACCCATGGAAGGTGAATATGGTAAAATATCTAATGAGTAAGAAGAATCAGGGAGTTAAGAAAAAAATGATGATTGACAAGGATCGTTTTTTCATGTATCTAGTAAAGATGTATATGGGAATTATCAAGGAAGGTGAAATTTCACTAATTTTTCAAATGTTTGTCGAACCATATTTATTGTAAAAGATTAAATGATATCAATATGATGATGAGAGATTTCAATAGAAAATTAAATTTGCAAATGATGGGATGTTGGGAAACATCATGTGTGAGGATTGAATTATGAAATGTGGGAAGAGGCTTCATGTTCCCTCTATACCCGGGCTAAAAATGGAGTTATTAAACGATTCCCATAGATGTAATTTCACTATACACCCTGGTATCACTAAGATATATATAGATTTGAGGGAATATTTCTGGTGGGATAATATTATGTGAGAAATTGCTGAGTATATATCAATATTTTTAGTCTATCAACATGTGAAAGTTGAAGTACAAAATCCTAGAGGATTCATGAAACCACTACATATCCTGCATAGAAATGGGATAACATTACTATGGATTGCTTCAATTTAATACAAAAAAATTGATGAAATAATGATGCAATATGGGTAATTGGTGATCGAATTACCAAATCTAAACATTTCCTCACTATATTGGAGGATATTACACTGGAGCACTATTTCTCACGCATTCGCTGGGGCATGCGCGTCTGTCTATTTCGGGGACAACGACGCTGTTTATTACCCCACATTCCCACTTTCTAAAGGTGGGCGACATCTGTTCCTTCTTCCAGGACGTTTGCTCTTGGATCGAAATGGTATGATGGGATATCAGTTCTTATTTATGTGGATTCCTCCTAGAAACTCGTGACATAGTCCGGGTCTCCCTTATAGATTTAATATTTTTTTGTGAAACTCTTCCAAGTTCCATGTCTTCATCAACACCGATTAATTACGTTGCTTCTGTTGGGAAATTCCAAAGGTTACAACCAGGGAAGAAACCTTCGGTCGAGGGAGTAGTCATGTTGGACATCCCTGACGTGTCTGGACACTGGAACAGTGATGTGTTTGGGTTTCTTCCCCCTATTATAGGGCTTCTTGGGGGCACAGAAGCCTCAGGATTCCCACGTTAAATGCAGGGAATTATATGCAATAGAGATGTATCTGAGGTTTTCCTTATCTTCATATGGTTAACATAGGGTATTCCATGAGTTTAACTTCTAGCAGAGTCAGATTGGACTAATCAGAACCCTAACTATAGTGGATTAGATAGGTGTAACCCCTTGAGGGAACACTGATGTCGGGACTAACAGGTGGTTGGTTACCCAATTACTGCTAGGAGCAGTGAAGAGGTGAATGGGAATGATCTCACCAGAATGTGGTGGCCCGGGAAAGAATCTGGATGGGTGATGGGTGGTTAAATGAAGTGGATAGATAATGAGACGGATCCAACATGTGGATGACGATTATGATGGGAATGATCCTTGAAGAGACTTCCTACGAATCCCCGTGGCAAGGAATGAAAGTCCATGTAGTTCCAGAGGGGGGTACTAGATCGGGGAGTGCACAGAGGACAATTACTTGGTGATATACTGGGGATTACACGTGGTTAATAGCTCGAGGTTGATCTGACGCCACTAGGGTGGACCAGAGATATGGGTCCCAACTACTTACGACTTTGTTTAGGTTGACAATGGATTACCGCTGACTGAAGTTGACAATGGATTACTGTAGAGTAGAGATCACAAAGGTTTACCACTGTGTGAGGATCACAATGGCTTGTCATCTGGTTGGGGATTAAAATGGCTTACCACTGGATGGGGCACAAAATTGGCATACAATTTAACATCATTCAAGATGGGGGTGGACCAACAGTGGTCGGAACTGAATGTTGGGAAGGAACCTTAGGGAGGCTTCCTAAGTACCTTAACGTGGCAAGGATCAAAGTCCATGTAGTTCAGGAGGGTTGAAACCAACGTGAAGGGGGTCAGAACCAATGGGGTTTTGGGATTTAACCTTAGGGAGGATTCATACATAACTCTCCTTGGAAAGGTTCAAAGTCCATCTAGTGTGGGATTTTGTGTGGGGCTTACACTATGGTTTACCCGTAGAGGATTTCATGGTTGATGTTTACTCTAAGACCAATTGAGTCATGTTTGGAGTGAGCAACAAGAGGCATCAAATACCTGATGATCACGTCGTGAAAGGTGAGTTTGTGGGAGCTGAAGTGGGGCTTACACGTATTTAGCTGCCCAAATAGGAATCAAGGGCTTATGCATGGAGTGTCCCCAGGGAGATGGAGACTGGGACTTAATCCACGGTGGAGGCCCATATGGTGACAAATCCCAGAGGGAGAGGGAATGGATAAAAAATCTATATCCCCATCTATCTTATAAGTATTTTGCATGAAAGAAGAAAGGATGAGTATAGGTAATACCTCCTACAAGAAAAGCTATGGTCTTACACAAATATGGTTGTCCTTTCCCCATGTACAGATGCCGCTCCAATAAAGAGGACCTCATTACCTGTGAGGAATGGTCACACTCTCGTGGAGACCAGTGGGAATGCAGAATGTCCAAGGTAGGGTAACCCCGTGTTTGACACACGGGGCATAGTCACAATTTAACATCATGTGCTAAGGACGAGGGTGCTAGGCAGTTTAACGTCCAAAAGCTCGAACAAGGTGGGTTCACTCCGCACCCCTAGGTCTTACATGACTGATACCCATCCGCCCTTAGGGAAGTGAAGGTAGCACCAACTCCGTGTTGGGGGGGGGGGGTCGTGTAGTGATCCATTGAGGGGTCCATGTTAGCGTGGCTATGCAAAGAAGAAATAGACATTAGAGCTCCTCTGTGAAGAAGCATGAGGTGAAGCGACGCAATGGAAAACACTACCCAAGGGATGTTGAAGTTACTTAATGCAAACCTTGAGGGTAAAATGGGAAAATATGGTATGATGTCGGTCTTTTGGGAATGAGAGGAGCCCGAAGATGTCCGGAAGAGGGACATCGAATAATTTACATGTCATCCAGGAGACTCTTGTGTAAATTAAGTCGTTGCGCATAAAGGGCCAGGGTGAGTTTTCATGTATTGTTACATGAAATTACAATAGTAGCGTGAAACAAAATGGGTGTGCATGAAGTCCAAGAGACTAGTGTGCAAAAGGAATATGAGGTTTTGCGTGTCGACCAAAGGGATTACGTGCAAAGAAGGGTACACAAAAGGCATCCAGAAGTGGGTGGGTATGGGGAATGAATTCCTCTCAAGACGATAGAATTGCATGCATGGCCATTGATTTACAGGGATTTGGGCGAGGGTTAAGCCCGAGTGGTCCAGTGAGAAGGTGGACCCCTGAGAGACCTGTCGCGAAAAATCCCATACATGAAAGCCATTTTTACGCACGGAAGAGGTTGATTTTGCACACGGGAGGCAGTTCATATTCTTCAATCGCCTTATGTTGAAGGTTCTCCCTTCTATTTATAGGCGTTCAAGGTCCTTGCATCTGCACAGAAGTCGGTCGGCACAAAAGATTGTCCACTCCGGTCGACAGCGTGAAACCATACACGCTCAGGACACCAGAATAAAATAATGTGCGCAAGTGCAGTACTCAACCTCATATCCCATAGTTTTCTATGCGAGAATGGTGTTTTTCGCCCACCACATAGAATTTTTGTGCGGTACTTAGGGCCCTCCCACAATAAACCGCTGAGTTGAAATATGCATTATCTTTTTCCAAAAAGACCCCTTTTCTCGGACTGGAGTGTTTTTCGGCATCTACAAATGCCCCCCACGGAATTGGACTAGAAAGCGGACACAAAGGTCGGATTCTAGGGGAAATTCTTAGATGACCATCCTCCTGGGGTCCGAGCTCTCCAAAAGCAGCCTCAGCATGTAAAAAGTTCGAAATGACGCAAAACTGTTTTCACGTGTGCGTGAAAACCGTGCTACATGCCTATAAAAAGTATCATGGTTCCCTTAACCCGTACGTATTTTTCTCGCACGAAAAGTCGTAATCTCTCATGCATGAAAAACTTCATTACCTTTGTGTGAAAAACACATTCATGTCACAGAATTCTCTGAGTTCACCTGTTGCATTATGCGCAAGACCGGGGGGTTTTTGCGCCACTACGTCAGTGTTTCACGCCATCCTTTGATTTTTCGCGCCATCCTATTATTTTTCTCATTCTTTAGTCTTTATTTCATGTGAACCTTTTGGAATTTTCTGGAAGGAGATGGCTGCTAGTTGGGCTAACACTGAGAGAGAAGTTTCATTTTCCGATCGAAAGGCCGAGATGGTCACCAATACTGAGGTTTATAGCACCCAAAATGTTGTATACAATAACCAAACTCTATTAAACATGTTGAACATATCCTAGAAGGAGTGTGCGCTATCATTAAACTTACCAATATGGGAATTCAGTATTTTGGAGGAGGTACCTGTGCTAGGATTTGAAGTCGACACACCACGATCATGGGTGACCTATGAGGATGACCTCCCATGGTATAATATCACTAAAAATGGGCATCGTGCTAGATATACTAGACATATTTATATTTATTTCCTAAACTCTAGGACAATAACTATTTTAGGAAGTGACCCTGTCACAAAGGATTCTACGACCCACTATGCAAGTACTTTCTGACAAATTTTCACTGATTAAACCATAGGCGGGATACAGGATTGGGACATGCGGTCTGGAGGAAATTTAAAAAGCGAATGGACATGGATGTATTGGGTACGCCAAATGTGTGACCTGTTTGGGGCTGAACTGTGGCACATAATATTGTTTGAGGTAGTGTGGATGTCACAGTTTCATTTCTACAATCAGTATGAACTCAGGCTAGTATTGTTTACCTGATGGTCCCCAGATACCAATAACTTTCATATTCACCATGGGGAAGTTTTAGATAGCCTTTGGCACATTCATTGCATTGGGGGTATCCATTTAGAAGGGACCTAGTATGATGAATTCAGTCTGATGGGGAACATATGGGGAGACAAATAACAAATTCCCATCCTAACATGGAATCTGTTGGAGTAGTATCAAGAGAGGCTGGGGGTCGAAGAATTTTTGAAGGAAATCGCCTAAAAACGGTTTAGTATGTTTCGTAAAAGAGATCTAGAAATCAATATGTCAGGGTGAGGAAGATGGTGTCTGAGTGCGGCACAGAAGAGTAAAAGCGGATCGTACTGGAGGATCTGGGAGGAGGGTGGATATCAATCAAGGTTCTTCAGTATAAATAAGAGTCGGGACTCAAACATCCGGTACACCATATTTCTAGAAACATTTATAAGTTGGTGGCTTCTACCAGTGGGGGACATAAGGATGAGTGTTCGTCCAATGACATTTGTGATGGATGGCATTATAGCCACAAATAAGAGGATTAATATGGGAGTCCCTGTGTTAACTCATTTGTACGCCATTCTGGGGAACATTTTGAGAGGGGGCTCACTGAGGAGGATCTATGGCCCCTTCTAGATCCTTCATGGTTGGATCATGGATCACTGAGGCCGATATACATTTCCAAAAGCCATTTATCTTTTAGGAAATAGCATGTGACCTTCTTTGCTAAATATTTTTGGGGTCATGCTGTTGACGCTCAATGAGGAGGGGGTAAGGATCAGAATCATAAATCATGACTATTTTATGTTTTGACTATTCCCCAATCTGACAATCCAAATGATATTTAACGGGAAAGGATCACAAGTGAAAAGGGAATACTTCTAGAGTATCAAATGTGGGGTGCTTGTGGCCCAAGATGACGGGAAGATCTTTTGTGAACCCTATGGTTCATCTAGATTTTACAAGTAGTTTGGATGCCTCTAGTAGGTAATAAAAAAGGTGTATACAGGTGTTCGAAAGGAGAGTCATCCCTATGTTCTTTGCCGAATGTGGCTGATTTTCACAGCACAAGGCTATGGTGAAGTCATTACTCATCCCCCTACCGGAGATGATGATGGCCTTTCAACAGAATATGCTGAACATTGGGCCATAGCATACCCTGACGGTCTTTTGAGTAAGCGATTTCGACAGCTCAAGGTAGCCAGTGTGGATCCTAGTTGGCAAGAGACAAAATAGGGTGATGTTGGCGAGGACAGGCCAGAAGAATGTCGGGAAACTGGGTCTGCAAAGTTTGGGACTACAGTAGTTGGAATGTCGCACAGAATGACCGTTCCCTCGTCACCTAGGGGTAGGGGGCCATGGAGCGGTCAGGGAGATTCCTGGGATGTAGATAAGGTACCTGCTATAACCTTCTGATGATGCAATATTCCCGACATTGTGGTCAGCCTGGTTAACCCTATAGCAGTCGATGGGCATCGAATCCCTCTAGAAAACATAATACGAGATGAAATCTAGTTGCGAGAGTTAAGACTCATTCGGGTCAATGATAGGGTGAACTTACATCATTAACACGCATACCTGATAGCCATGAATGCGTAAGCACGTCAATGGGTTCATCATGAGGAACCACCTTTCATGGTGAGTGTGATTCTTGGTCAAGAGCATGATCCAGAAAAGATGTTTCCTGAGGATGACGACAGCGATGAGGAGCTAGAGGGAAGTGAGTCAGAAGAGAAGGAGGAAGAAGGAGAGGATGAATAAATGGGGGCAGAAGAAGATCATAGAGGTGGAGGGTCTCAAGGGGCTTCCCACCTAAGGAGCCTTTGGGAGAGTGGCGATACTTCTAGCTCTAATGTGGACATAACTGAGCTACTTGAGGTATCCCTCATTTTTTATCAATCCTCCCCTCCCCTATTATTTGGCTATTTTTTAAATCAGATTTATTTATCATACTTAGGTACATATTGGCGCCAACTAAGAAGCTTTATTCGAAGGGGGTAGGAAGTGCCAATAGAACATGGTGGGTAGCCAACACCCATTATTTAGCACACAAGGGTGGAGGGATCCCCCACCCTGGCATCTCCTGTGGCGATGGGAATGTCATATTCTGATGCACTGAGTTATTGTAAGTTTTATTACTTAAAATCATGTATTAGTTGTTAGAGAACCCAGCTGATCAGGGCGTTCATTGTTTGTGCAGTGATCACGGAATTGGAATCTTGGAAGGCCACTGAACCCAGACCATCCATGAGTGATTTGATGGAAAATGTTTTGGCCAATTCAGGGCACACTTCCCAAACCGAGCCGACCTGGGCACTTGGTGAGCGAATAGCTAGGGATATCAGTTACATTAATTATAAGGTGGGGCCTGATGTCGGCGAAGGAGCTGCCAAGACTCTAGTAAGAGAGGAAGTTTTCCTAGACATTGAATAGCCTAACCCCTGGGAAGGAACACCTGAAGTAGTCACTACCTCTAATCTCTTGGATTATTTCCCCATCAATCTGCTTATTGATCCTGAGGAGATAGATGATTCAGATTTAGAGGTGTCCTTTGAGAGTCGTGTGACACAGTGCAAGGGGTGGATCTGTATCCAGCGATTTCTCAGTCATCCTAAAAAAGAATTGCTAAATGGAATTGATATCTCCACACATGGTTGTTCTTTCTCTACGCTAGAGGGGTGGATTCTCACCATCTTCATTTGATAGTCTTTGACAACATTACCATGAAGCTACGCTAGAGAAGCCGACGCTCCGATGTTTCCCAGGGTCAGAATGAGTCATGGAATACTCTAACATTCCTGGAGATGGAACAGGAGGTCCAACGTCTTGAAGAACAGGTGAATGAAAAGGAGTTATTAATTTTATACTGTTCTGATCTTGTTGAACAATTGATGGCCTAGCTGGCAGATGACCAAGATTAGCTAGTGGAAGAGGGTCACCAAATGACCGCACTTAAAACTGAATTGGTGCAAACACATGCTAGGGACTCTAAACTGTGCTTTGGGGCCACTGATGATGAGAGGGTCCTCAGGGGGAGGGAAGCAATACTAGAGGCCACCATCCAAAAGGTATAGGTGCTAGAGTGATCATTCAATGATGTCGATCCTTCAAAGATGCAATTCCTTCAAAGATGCAGATCCTTAAGGGACATGTTTTGGTCGAACTCCTAAACTCATTTATTTTTTACAGCCTCTTGTTCTGAACTACATGTATTAAAAAATTCATTTACTTGTTCGTCTGGTTAAATGCATATCAACCATAATCATTAAATAAATAGCTATCCATTCTTAAGCTCATGTGGGTCAATCTCGATGTGAGAATGAAGGGATGCTTGCACTATTACATCGTTTGAATGAACGAGTGCCAACCAAGCTTTTGGCGTCTAAGTTTTAAACATCCAACTTGTATTTTGAGTAAGAAATGGGATAGACCCAATTGGAGGATAAGAAACTCAGAATAATCGACATTTTGTCCTTCCAATGTGCTCTCGAACACAAGCGGGGTAACTCTAGGTGTGTTGAAATTAATCCGGACATGGGGGATTGGGAAGTGTGAATCCCGATACCCCAAATTCCGAACAATATTGGTATGGCATGACAATGAAGGATAATTGTTGATTGTATTCAAAACACAGTATCCTTATTGTGTTAGCCTGGAATGGAAATAACAAATGAGGGTTGTCCGCTGAAAATGTTTGAAATACAGGGCCTGAATGGAAATGTCATCCATTAGTCTTTCAGAAAGTTGGCCTAGGATTGTAGGTGAGACATAGGATGAGTATCCATATTGTTAGGGGGTTATTTTAGACATGAAACAGGAATAGGGTCTGAATAAAGGGTACACAAAGTGTAAAGTGTGGACCGATGAGTTGTTCGAATAGATTCCAACACTCTTGAAATCACGCCACTGTGGTGGAAACACATTAGGTGGGTGTATCTTTTTGATCCGGGGTCAAACATACTTCCAAACAGGAACTATCTGGTAAGGACCTAGAATGCTCTGTAGTTTTATGTCATATAGATGTGGACAAAGAGTGAATGAGAAGATCCCAGGAAGGGAGTATGTGCTGCAACAACTATAAACCCTGTGTGAATGGGGACATAAGGAGTCTTCTCCACACCACGTATCCCCGGAGGATGTTCTTTAGGTCAAGAGACCAAAAACAAAAACTAGTCTGGGCCCAAAGAAAATTGTTCGGTTGTTCATACATACCCCATTTGGATGTGAATCAAGCCGAACATAGTTCTATGGTTGCAGTTTAACATCATGAGGGACAATGAAGGGAATTTATGTAATGGTTGTGCCAGTACACATCCTACCGAAACATCTAAGCCCATGTGAGTCGTTCTAGATGTGGGAAAAAAGGAGTGGTGGTGGGAATTTCCTAAAATAGGAAGGAACATGTTAGGGCTAGGGGACGCTCAGTGAATGTCACCCAAATGATGCTAACTCGTCCATGTAACTCACCTAGATGCACATATAAGTAAAGATGAGTATGTCATAATTCCACTTGAACATAAAGAAGTGGAAATATGTGAATCATGATGCTCGAGATCTGGACCCCAATGATGGCAGTGTGATGATAGGGGATGGTTATTGACTGTGTTCAAAACACAACATCCATATCATGTTACCCTATTATGGGGATAGATAGATGAAAGTCGAGAGATGACCATGTTCGAAACATGGGACCTGTCGCAAATGTTTTATGGGGTCTTTTGGGACATTGGCCCGAGATGGTAGGTGAGCTGAGGCGGCATGAGACCAGGCTATGAAGGGGGTCCCTTTTGATGTGGAAGATAATAAGGATCCAAATAATGGACTCATTAATATTTGACATGGAACGAAGGGAATGACCCTGTGAAAATTACACACTTCGGGCTCTTTGTCAAAATGCTTATTAGTATGATAATGAGACGTGTTAGATAGAGGGAGTTGAGTCCCTTCCTATGGATAGGGGTCACAGGATTGCATTATTTCAATCTAAGGTCCTAGGGTGGACCATTAAGGGGGGATTGATTTAATGGACTATGAACAGGGTGGCGGAATATCCATATGTGATGCACAATTTTCATAGGGAGATCTTAGTTTAACGTCATAGAACATGGACCATGCTGGGAATAGATATGGGAACCACATGGTGTGGCTATTGATAAACTCGACATGAACAAGAACGTAAGAGGTACTCACCACACCACATGTTCCCAAATGAGTTCAGGCCAAGGGGATGAAATAGAGGGTACACGATTTGTAGATTCCTGGGGCTAGACCTGGAGAAAAAATGTATGGGCATTCCAATGTATCCTGTGAGGATGGGATTTAAGACTAATGTAGTTCTAGGAGATGTCGTGTAGTTTAACATCTTGCAGAAAGGTTGTGGAGTAGTCTTAGATTATGGTCATAGAGCTCGGACCATGGATGGTAGGAAAAGTGGGAGACACACAGTGGGGTAATTATAAAACCCCACATGAATGGGAACCTAGGGTTCTGACCACCATGTGTTCCTTGGGGAGGTTTTATGTCTAGGGACTGAAAACGAAAGTTGGGCTGGGACCGAGGCCAAGTGCACATGCATTCCTACGTATCCCATAAGGATGAGAATCAATCCATACATAGTTCTTGGGATGGCATGGTAAGATACCATTTCTATGGATAATAAGGTTGTGTGGGTCTGGTCCTCACACCGAAGTAAGAAGTATTTGATATATCTTGTTTGTCCTTTATGATGATTGGGTATTTTTTGATGAAGTGATGGAC
The DNA here is from genome assembly GCA_963277665.1 of Viscum album. NCBI lineage: Eukaryota > Viridiplantae > Streptophyta > Magnoliopsida > Santalales > Viscaceae > Viscum > Viscum album. Next base: position 1,340,280,103 of record OY728129.1, on the reverse strand, counting down.
CTTGTATAGAAATTCTTGGAATGACCACAAGAATAAATCCATATGTAAGAATTAAAAAATGGTATGTTTTGTGACTGATACCAAACATGATGTTCTCTTGAGTGAGGATACCACAATGTAGTTCCATATTTCCTCATGCTGCCAAGATGATAATTTCACAGTTTTGGGTCATGTAACAGGACCAGGTGACATAGTTTAATGTTATATGGCCTGGATGTATATATTAGAGATGAGGTTTAAGTGGTGAATTTTCATGGTGTGGTAAAGCATACCCGATGTGAAGGAGGTCCTAGTCCACATCACACCATGCACGATTCCATGAGAGAAACCTCAGGCTGAGGGGCTAGGAAAATTTTGAGGATATGGGACAGGAGAGGCTAGCTCTCAGTTAATATAGACACAAATATGAGATTTCCGGGTGTTCCCATGAATCCCATGAGGATGGGATTAAATCCACACGTAGTTCTTGAAGGAACCTTTCAATGTCATGTGGGAAAAAGAGGTAGGAGGGGATATCCCCTAGAAAGGGGTGCACATGGTGAAACTATTGAAAATATGATGGGAATGAGGGAATAAGCCCACACACTCCATGCATCACAGTCCTATAAGGGTCTGATCCCAAAAAAAAGGAAGAACAGAAGAGAGGAACCATAAAGAGATCTTAGTTTAAGGTCTTAGAGATCAGACCATAGAGAAGCAGAACTCTTATAAAAAGGTGTATAACTCGTTCTAATCCCTAATCCTACGTGAGTCGAATTCAGTGTAGGAAACAAGGGCAGATAAAAACATCGCAGTACATGGAATACACTTAAAGGGGAAGTCAGTGTGGATCCCCAAAGAATGAATTACCTTTAATTTTTCTCCCTACCGTGTGAATGTTCACTGAGGGATAACACCAAGAATGTCAAAATTTAACTTGGACATAATGGGGTGAAAAAATGATTTGAGTCATGTTACAAATATTTCGTGATTAATGGGGTTGGTGTGACGATGGAGGATAAATGATGACCGTGTTCAAAACACAGTATCCCTATCATGTGACCTAAAATGGGAACAACAAATGGGCATCGGTCGTTGACCATATTCGCAACGTGGGACGTGTATCAATTTTTGGTTCAAAACCCTCAAGGACATTGGCCCATAATGGTAGAAGGACCATTGGGTCGAGCAACCATGACACTTGCAGGGGGGTCCATTCAGTTATGAAATATGATGGAAGCCCTAATGAAGGGGAACACAAAGCATAGAAGGTGGGTGGAAAAATGTCTGGGTAAAGTCTGAAACTCTAGGCGCTGAACAAGAGTACGCTTGGGCACATTGTTGAATCATCGTAGTGGCTTGAGGGGGGATCAACTTGAGAGAAGACAATTTGAAAAGTTGCGTATAGAATAATGTGACAGAGAACTCTCAGGAGAAAGAGGTACATGGCGTGGTTGTTATAAAACCGATGTGAATGAAGACATATGCCCATACCACACCATATATCCCTCATACAAATGAATAGAGGCCAAGGGGCCTAGATAATAGGGATATTTCTTGGAGATGGGGTTGGAGAAATAGACAAAATGTATGGGCATTCCTATGTATCCCACGAAGATGGGAATCATGCCACATGTAGTTTTTGAAGATTTCGTTCAGTTTAATGTCTTCCGGTAAGGACTAGGAGTGAGGGAAAGATACCCCAACATGGGATGTGTGCGGTACGATGAGTTACCTAACGTGACTGAGGGAGTAATCCCATACCATACCACACAATCCCAAATGGGGATTTGGTCTGAGGGCCTAAAAGGGTTAAGGGACCTAAGGCCAGGCATCCGGTCCGACCGTATCTATACAACCATTTATGTGAGTACTGCCTCATAACAACTCCTAAGCCCACGTGAGCAATTCTCGGTGTGGTAAACAAGGAGTAGAACTTGGTTTCCCCCATTATATAAAGGACAGATAGTTGGAATCACCCTAGGGAGGCTACAGCTCGAAGGTGAAGTGGGACAGAATGAACCACTTCACTCAATGTATGGTACATATAGCGTGGTGAACATTAAAAGGGGTAAATACTGAATATGTTTGAAACAAAACGCTCTTATAGTGTGACCTAAAATGGGAACAACAAACGAGCATCGACTGCAGACCATATTCGCAACACGGGACTCGTATCAATTTGCTGTTCAAAATCCTCAAGGATGCTAGCCCGTAATGGTTGGTCGGCCCTTGGGCCAAGCATCCATGCCAATCGAGTGTCCTTTTGGATGTGAAAGATGACGGGGTCCCAATCAAAGTAACGGGTGAAGCACAGATGTGCCTATGCATTTCAACACTGAGCAGGGAGGTGAGAGTAGTGGACACCTCCGGGGAGTGGGACATATGGTGGGATCGAGACGAGTTCAACGTGAATGGGGAAAAAGGTTGTACTATACCATGTGTCCCATACTGAGGGGAGATTCTAGAGTTTGGGCTAGGCTGACAGAAAATATTTCTAGGCAGTCCTAAGTATCCCATGAGAATGGGAATCAAGCCACACATAGTTTTGAAGGGTCCATGAATTTTAACTTATTGTGGTAAGGAAGTGGGAGAATAGAAGAATGGGAAGGAAGAACTTGGTGAAAACCTCATTCTTCTGACATGGGTGGGATCTGAAGAAGCCATAACTATACCATGTTCCACTCAGAGAACTATACCCTAGGGGAATAGTTGAAGAAAAGTGTTTGCGGGCTGTACCCAAGACGTAACATCCGAGCATTCTTATGTATCCCATGAGGATGGGAAACAAGCCAAAAATAGTTCTAAAAAGGTGTCATTTCATGTGTTGCAGAATTATTTACAGTTTAATGTCATGCAAGACATGGCAGTTTAAGGCCTTTCGGGACTAGCAGTTTAGGGTCAAGCAGGACCAACAATTTATGGTCATGTGGGACCTTCAGTTTAAGGTCACACAGGACCGGTGGTTTAAGGTCATAAATTACCAGAGATTTCTCAAGAAAAGTATTTATTGAGGAATTTGGCATTGGTGGGAGGATTTATATGCTCACCATCCCTGGTGACCAGGGTGTATGCTCTATTGGAGTAAACCTTGTGGACAATGTAAGGGCCTTCCCATTTTGGCTCCAACTTGGGTGGTTTCTTGTATGGTACTATTGGTGTCTTAAAGGAATGTACCAAGTATCCTTGAAAGATGGAGTGGAGGTGAACTTTTTTGTTGAAAGATCTACCCCTCTTGTTTTCGTGCCATTCCAAATTGTGCAGGGCACAAAGCCTATTCTCATCAAGTGCTTCCAATTCAGCCAGAAAGATTCCAGCTACCTTATTTGGCGTCTTCTGGTCATAGACCACTATGCATAATGATGGAAATATAATCTCAATGGGTAGGATGGCCTCAGTTTCGTACACCAAGGAATATGAAGTCACCTTGGTGGAATTACGAGTCAATGTCTGGTAAGCCCATAGGGCATTGGGGAGCTTGTTTGGCCAACTCTTCTTGTTTTGACCAACCATTTTCTACAAAATTCTAGAGTGGGTCTTGTTGAATCCCTCGATCTGTCCATTTTCTTTCGTATGATAGTGTGATGAATGGTTAGAACGAATGTTGTATATGGAATACAATTTTTTCTGCTTAGCTTCTCGGAAGTTGGTGATGTTATCGGTGAGAAAACCGTTAGGGATTCCAAATCGGTGGATGATATTGGAGCTCAAAAAGTCAATGATGGAATGGGCCTTGACCTCCTTGAGGTAGACGGCCTCTGCCCACTTGGAAAAGAAATATTTATTAGTCAATATGAACATGTATTAGTTGGATGTCTCCGGTGGATAATGTCTGACAAAATAGAGTCCCCACACCGCAAATGGACAAGAGTACATGGTAGAGTGGATAGGGTCTGGTGGTCGATGCATGAAGTTAGCAAGAATTTGGCACCCGTGGAACCTCTTGGAGAACTTGATACTGTCATGGATCATGGATGGATATAAGTACCCCAGTCTTTGGATCTAGAGAGATAGATTAGGCCCGACCTGATGAACCTCGCATGAACCAGCAAGAACCTATTGAATGACCTGAGAAATCTTGACTCCTTGAATGAAATGGAGGATAACACCATCAAACTTGTGTTTGTAGAGGATCTTCTTATGACCTGGTCTATCCTAGAGGGAGAACTGCATCATGCATTGTCATATTATCTTGCGCTCAGCCTTGTTTTCCAAAAGGTTACCATGTTGGAGATATTTAACCAAGGGCGTCCTCCAATCGGGAGTCACTAAAATCATTGCATCTTGGGGACCTGGGGGTCGTGATGTGGAGGCGTCGGTGGTAAGGTGGCTTACCTATGGGATTTCATCATCATCTAGGGTTATGGGAGAAATGAATCTTTGGTGTGCCTTGTGGATAATTAGATCATCCTACTCAGGCTCAACAAGTTACACAGCTAGGCCTTCCAAGGTGTCTGCTCTACCATTATTTGACCGACGGACAAGGGTATCCCCCAACCTAGATGGGAACTAGGCCATTAGCTGGAGAGTGCACTCTAAAAATGGTATGATCTTTGGATTTCTGATGATATAATCACCGCTAATTTGCATGATGACTAATTCGAAGCCATAATTCACATGAAAATGGGGCACATCAATCTCGTGGGCCAGCTCGAGGCCAGTAATGAGGGCCTGATACTCTGCCTCATTGTTGGTGCAGCCTTCTTACAGATGGAATGAGTATTGAAAAATGGCCTATGCTGGGGTAATGAAGATGATACCCAGGACTACTCTTTTGAGTATGGGGATATTGAGTCTTCCACTGGTGGGGCACTGAGAGGTTCCATAAAAGTGCATTTTCCAACATGGGATGACATGATCTAGTGAGAGGATATCCTCTTTAGGAAATTCCAAGTCCATAGACTGGTTCATAGGGGTTGGATGGCTAGTGAGAAAGTATTCCAATTCTTTTCCTTTAATAGCCTTCTGAGGCACGAAACTAATTTCAATCTGCTGGCGGATTAATCCCACCGAGCTAGATGGCATGTCAACATGGTGCAGGTAAAAATGATCTTCAGTGGATCTACCCGAGACACTAGCTGTATATCACGACGGAGAAGGTAATGTCCCAACTTCTGTACTGTGAATACTAGCAGGAGGTAGTTCTTCTCGATAGGGGAGTATCTGGTATCTATATCGAGGAGCATGTGGATGAGGTAGTAAAGGTTGTTCTACATTCCCTCATTTCTTTTCTGGGTGAGAAGGGCACCGAGAGATCATTCTAGGGCAGTCACAAAAAGGACCAACGGATTCCCGGAGACAGGTGGCATTAAAATTGGAATTTGGAGCAGATACTACTTTATTTCCTTGAATGCAGTCTAGAATTCTTCATACCACTCGTAGAGTGTGCATTTCTTCATGAGCTGAGAAAAAGGCTTACACTTTCCATCCAGGTCTGAAATGAATCGGCGTATATAGGCTAAGTGGCCTTGAAAACCTTGAAGCTCTTAGATATTTCTCAGGGGGACATCTGGTTTTGACCTTTATCTTCTTCGAGCTGATCTTGATGCCCCAGTATCTGACAAAGAATTCGAGAATATTTTCAGAGGTGACTCTGAAAGCACACTTCAATGGGTTCATCTATCCTTGGTAAGAATGGAGGAATCCTACCACATTCCTAAGATCCTTGATATAGTCCTGGAACTGGAGTAATTTGACCACAAGATCATCTAAATAACATTCCTCAAATGTCCCAAAGATTTGATTAAATATGCGATGCATGGCCCACTGATATTTTCACATGCATTCTTTAAACTGAAGGGCATGACATGGTAAAGAATGTACCTTGTGGCACCCTGAAGGAAATATATTCCTCATCCTCAGGGTCCATGATGATATATTTATACTCAGAGTAACCATCCATGAATGAAGGTTCTTGAAACCTGGCTATGGAATCAATTAACAATTCTATCACGAGGAGGGGAAAATCATCCTTCGGGCAGTGATGGTTGAGATTCCGGAATTTGATGCAGAATCTGATTTATTCATTCTTCTTCCGGACTGGTATGATGTTGGACAACCATTTGATGTACTGGACCTCCTTAATGAAATTTTCCATGATGAGGTTGTCAACTATGGCCTTCACCATGGCACAGTGAGAAGGGTGTATCTTTCTGGGAGGCTTCTTGAACCCGTTGTGATTTGTCGAAAGACTTAGGAGGTGGATGGATACCTGGGGATCTAGTCCAGGAATCTCATCGTAACTCCACGAAAACACATCATGGGGCTATTTAAAGATGTCTACATACCATTTTTTCTCCTCGGGGAGCATGGCGACACTGACTAGTGTGGGTTTCGGGTCTGCCTCACAACCGAGGTTCACCTGTACCAATTCGCCTACTATGGAGGAGATACCCTATTTAAAGGTGGGAGGAGAATCCTTTAAATCATCTTCTCCACTTATGGAGGAGGGATCCTTAGTGGGAGGAGTTGCTTCTGAGTTGACAGATCCTGATGGGAGGTTGGTACCAGCTTGATTGGTAATGGGTACTATATCAGGGGACTCCTGCACTGCTTCAACCATAGTAATTAAGGATTTAGATCCGATACCATCTAGCCTTCAGCACAAGGGGCCACACCTGATGATGTCAAAGTAGTAATGGTGCGTTTTCATGATCCAGTTTATCCCGTCTTGGTGAAACAAGAAAGTATGATGTATTTTCATTTCCATGGGGCGGTCATAAAAATATCTTATGGGATTATGAGGCTCTGGGATCACCTGAGCATGATTTTTATAGGAACACAAGGTGATTTTCTATCGTTTCCTAAAATAGGGAATGTGTTCCCCCTCATTATAGATACAATAAAGGATTTTCCATGGTCAAGGCTTGTGTCCTCCAATTAGTGGATTGGAAAGATGTACGCATTATCTAGATCTATCCAGGGGTCGGTCGTAGCTAGAGCATGATCGACCTTTTTGGTCTGAATCTTCTTGTCCTTGCTCCTACAGTTGTCGGTATCCAGATGGCAGGCTTCACAAGAGGAAAATGGAGATGTGTTGCCTTGAATAATGCCCACCCAACCATTGAGGGAGTACATGAGGCGCCTGTGATATGATGAGGGTACTACTGTGTATAAGTGGATCCATGGACAACCCATCAATGCATTGTAGACCGTGTGTTGAGAGAAAACCAAAAAATCAGTGCTGGTAACTAGGCCACTGAACTGGGTCTTCAAGCAAGTCTTACTGACCAATGTCTGTTCCATCCTATTATAACCCTGGATTCTTAGGGTATAGGGGTTCATATCATCTTCATACAATCCTATTTTTTTAGTGTCTGAGTCGGGATTAGGTTGATCCCACAGCCCGTGTCACAAAGACAACAACGGACATCCACACCACTAAACTGACCAGTGATGTACAGTGGGAGAATGTTCCCTAGTATGGGAGAGCTTTCATCTTTTCCAGAGAATGAGATAATGGACTGTCATTCATCATTATTTATTGACTCAACATGGAAGGCTTTTACAGCTTCTACCTCTATCTCAAACTGGAGGGGGCTTCTTAAAGCCTCAATGAGGGCCTCACGCATGTCTGCCAATATGCGAAGATCCTCAAGGATAGAGAGACTCACTGGAATGATGACAGGGTGTTTGAGAACATCATAATCCAATGACATGCATTAAATTATTCTTATAAGAGGTCACACTATGACAGGAGGTATGGTGGGCCTTGCTGACTGGATATGCGGCTGGCTAGTGCAGGTAATGTCCCGCTGCTCACTAGTCGAAGCCTGCCTAGTGACAACCAGATGAGGGGAAAATGACTGAGACCGACCTACAGGGAAGCACGTCTGGTCATGAAAAGGTCTGGGTGGATCTTCTTGATCCAGTAGCACAAATGGTGGTGAAGGCGGAGAAGACGTTACCAGAAGAGAAGGTTGCGCTTGCTAAGATCTGCGCTAATCCTACTGCCTGGTTTCAGTTGCACGTATGGCCTGGCTGGACATACTAACTGAACCACTTCAATGACCCAAATATCCATGGCTTTGCCATATCTAACGATGGATATGGACATTGGTATGGTCTTCCTAACGCTCCTCATCATCAGGAGTCATGTAGGGGTTTATCAGCTCTACGGTATTAACTGAGGCATACCCTTGACTATCACATGAAGATTCATCCGATAATGGGTGGATTTAAGGAGGAAGTTCCATCTCTGGGGGAATGAATTCACCGAGAGTACGAGATAATAATGGCATCGGAGGGGGACTTTTTTTCCCATGCGTCTTCGTCGCTTTCTCTTCTAGGAAGAGGGTGACTGAGATGAAGATGCAGAAGTAGTGGCTAGGGATTTTGAAGGCTCTGGCCAATTCAAGCCTTCACGAATGACACCATGGGCACATGAAACCATTTTATGAGCCACCTAGACATCATACTTTTGGGACCCATGGTTAGAAACCTAGTTCCACTCACCCTCACCGTCACTACTACTGTCTAGCCTCAGAATGATGCACTCCACCTATGTCGGGGTAGGGACTAACCAGACTATGTTGTTATCTACCTAGTCTCGGAGCCAGTCTTTGAAAAAATAGCACTATTTGAGAGTGTTCCCCAAGATCTGGGGATAAGAATAGTAGTTATGGTGATCGGTGAGGTTCGCCTCTTCTGGCCTTCTACACTTATGCAGACATATGATCCACTACTCTATGGTGTTGTGGATGAAACTGGGGACCTAATACTCGTAGAATGAGTAGGTCCTGTTTATCCTATCTGGAAAGGGGGCCCTTAGAGCCTGAACCTGTCGAGGATGTGGAGGGGCCTGGTTATCTCTCTTTGGTGGTGACGGTGCATTAGGTGGGGTAAACTGCCGATTCAGATGGGGATGTTGCTGGTTTGGAGGTTTCACCTGAGGTGGTGGGCCTCTGCGAGGCTCCAGAGCTGGCTCTACAAGTAATAATTCCAGTTTCCTGGGGTGATCTATTTAGGCCACTTCGGTGGTTTTGCCTCTAGAGGCCCTCCTCGCATGAATTATAAGAGGCAAAAAACATGCCTGTCTAGCCTGTTTTAGGGAATCCTCTAGGCGCTGGGCCTTATTAGAGAAGTCTCATAATCCCTTAGGGTAATTATGGGTGATCAAAGAGGGGACCAGTTCCATATTGACATTCCCTATGAACATCGTCAGTAGTATCTCCCGAGTTAGTGGAATGTCAAGAGAGTATGTGAGCCCTTTATACTAGGTGACAAAGTCTGAAACACACTCATCAGGGATCTTCTTGAGTTTGAAGAGGTCTGCGATACTCGTCTACCATGTGGTGGAACTGAACTGGTAGAGGATTTGTCTATGGAGCTCTTCTCAGCCGGCTACTAATCTGATGGGGAGCTGGAAAAACCAAAAGAACTCTGGTCCCTCCAATATCTGCAAAAAACACCAGAGTTTGGAGGCTTTCTCTTTTGCAGGGGTCCCTAACAAGGGACCACACCATGAGATGAAGTGGGATATGTGATATGGTGGGTCCCATGTCTTATTAAATGGAGAGAAAGTGGTATTTTTGAAACCTAGGGGTGCGGGCATATCGTCGACCCATCCTGGATACGACTTACCATCAGGAGGGAGTTCCACCTGTTGGGTTTCCAATGCCTCGAGGTGAGAAATGAGAGCCTCCATTGAATCATCTGCATGGGGGTTCCTACCTTGATGGCTATCCCTGACCACCTGTGCATTGTCAGGGTTATTCAACATGGTAAGCAGGCCCAGTGGCTCATGGAGCGGCTGGCAGAACGACCTATGGGACTACTAGGGGAGCCCGAGATGGATTATGAGAGTTTTTATTCCGTTCCGGAAGATTTGGAGATATGTTCCACACCCTCCTGGCATAGGCCTCGACCTCAACTCTATCTATGTGGGCAGGATGATCAGGGTCAACCTAGGGTATCTCACTGAGGGCAAGTTGGGCCTGCCCATTTTGTCCTGGATGAGGATCACCATATTTTAGATGTTGTTTCACAACGTGTTCATCCAAGAGGTCATCAACAAACTTTTTTCTATTCATAAAGTTGCTTATGCAACATGACCTTTTCCAGGTCTTCTTCTGTCTTCAGCACTGATCCAGATGGATTATAGGGTTTGGTGGCCACGATATGTTCTTTACCATTTTCGTGATTCTGGCTAGGAACTAATACCTCGGTGGGAACAAGGAGACCTAATTGGTTTATCTTTTGGAAAGAAACCCTTCCCAATGAATCCAATAGTGTTGGCACGCCTTCAAGGGGAAGGTCCCTGTTGAGGTGTTATAGCTCATTCTCCTCTTCCGATAAGCTGACCATGTTGACCACGACTCGTCCTAGGGGCATGTCCTCGATATCACATGGTAGGATAGGCTGCTGCCAGATAGAAATAAATAGGATGGCATCTTACTTCCCCCAACCAGGGATTTGCATGTGGGGGGAAGCCTCGTATATGGTCTTGTAGAGTACCTTGATAATCTGAACGAATCTTTATTGGAGGGTCGTATGGTTCCCTAGTGACTCAGAGCGCTTGGCCATGGGTAGTACAACTAGTTCAATGAGACGATATTTTTCACTGATGTCCTCAAATTGCGCTTGGCTCTTTGGATAAGCCACTCACTGATGAAGAAGATGAAAGTGCATCGCCTAGAGGGTTTGACGGAAATACTCGACTTCCTATGGGGTAAGGGATTCTGGGGCACAAAAATTTGGTTCAGCAATGGGCCAAAACATCTCAGGGAATTGGTACTCTGATAATATATTCAATAATATCCTTGTCTAAGATTAAGGGTTTGACCTTTCATTGACAAACTCGTCAACCGAAGGAGAATAAAGAACCGGTAGCGGTACCGAAGCGGACAGTTGGGGCGGTTGGCTGGCCGGTGGATAATATGTCGATCGAGCTGTCAGACCACCACATCTCAGGCTGTCCTATGAAGAGTGTAGTGACATACACACCACATTGCGGTAGGATAGGTTAACGGATTCCGTTCTTGGTGTAGGGACTAGGGATACTGGCGATGGACCACACTGCTGATCCTCCACCATTTGTCCCGAAAATATCTCTTCATGATCTCAAGTCGAGGTAGACAATGCTTCTATTGATGATGTCAGTGATTTCATGACTGTAACATGATGGATTTACATTTTTTTTTCCTCCTGTATATACCTATGGATGGAGGCAGGAATCCAGTGGACTTCACTTTCTGGGAGTACGAGGATGATGTTCCTCATTCCTTCCCCGACCCTTGACATAGTGTTCTGAGGGGAGGGTTCCATCACTGAGTTGTACTCTACTTCAGAATCGAAGGATCGGATTGGTTTGATACCTTTTCAAACATTCCCTAGATTCTTCTTATGGAATTGATGACACACCTTCCTACACCTATATGTCTCTTCAGGACAAGGTAGATTTCATGAACGAGGAGGTCTTTCGGCCATATTGGCGATGGGGCGGAGAGGATTTCCTCTTGAATAAGCCATCGTGTGAGGAGCATCGGGGCAGATATCAAAGGGGATATAGAGATCACCTCCCAAGGAAGTACTGGAGTAGGTAGGACCTCCAATGGAGCTGACAGTAGCATGGGTATGACCTTCTTGCTTATTTCCCCCAGTGACGTCAATGTGAGGATGGTCCTCGTACTAGTCGAGTCGAACAAGGGTAAGACCTCTATACTGGGCGCTCATGAAGTTAAGCCGACCTCCACCCCTCTGATTGCCAGGGTGAGGAGGACTTTCTCCTACTGCAATAAGAACATGTGGAGGGCCCCCACATTAGAGTGTGACCGTATGCACAACGTCCCTGCACCGACAGTCTGTGGTAGGAAGAATGACTCGATAACCAGTGTAATGAGAATAGGAAAGACTCTCGTACTGAGTGTTTCCATCATGGGGAAGACCCTCATTTGGGTTTAATGTAGTATGAGGTAGTCCTCCATACCGAGCCTGAAATCAGGGAGGGCCTGCACTTTCCATGGTGGTGGTACGGGGAGGACCTCTTTACCGGGTGTCATTGCTACAGATTGGTCCACGACAGCCACTGCCTATGTCGTGCAACAATGAGAGTCGACCCAGCCATCCCATGGGGTGGTTGGGGTCTCAATCCAGATTGTGTGTATATAGGATCCTACTTAGAATACACAGGGGTCTGGTGATTTACTTCGGCAGTGGCTCGGGCCATAGTAGCTGCTGACATTGAGGCCCCTTGGCGGGTGTCCTCTTTATCTTGCGCCCGACGCTGGCATTGGTTCAGACGTATCGAGGCCGGTGGTACAGGAATATATCTTACATGTTATTTAGGTTGGGGGACTGGGAGGCAGTGCTAGCATGGCCTAGTGGGGGCCCTCCTTGGGGGCCCGTGAAAGAGCATCCCAGATGGGCTTGCCCAGGCATCCCCTACCTTGTCGGGGTAGTGGAGGGTTTCATTGAGGTATTCAAGGGAGAGGCTCCCAAAAAGATAATACGTATGTGTGGGGAGTAGAGGCTCCCTGCACGGCCCTTTGGTATAGCGGTGGTGATGACTAACAGATGCCTCCAGGTCCTAGAAGGCCATATCCCTAGTCGGGATAATTCCCTCCTCTTCGTACCGGCATACGAGGTCATTGATCACCCTTCGCTGGATGAATTTAGAAGGGGAGATGGGGTGTGGGAGCCTAGAATTCGTGGTGGCAGAAGTCATCACAGAGAAAACAAAGCCACTCATTATTTCTACATTGGCGTTGCCCCTATCCCTGCATTGGTGGGCGGGTGGTCATTGTGATCCTGGTGTTGCAGCTTTGTTCCTAAAAAGTAGGGAGATTGAATCATTAGCGCCGAAACAAAGAAATTGATTCCCAATGCCCCAGTTCCATTCCATATTCTATGGATGGTAAGATGGATCCATGATGAAAACATCATAGACTGATATGCCCAACGTTTTGATTGCACCATCTTATGGTGTGTTTTACGCCAAGCCCGCTATTTGAACGGCAGGACCCGACGCTAAATAACTGGATCCAGTGACATGCTAGTCTATTTATGTCTCTAAAACTACTATTCTTCACATTGAGGATAAGAACATCACATCGGCTTCACAAATTCAGTTTCTGATGCTTTCACTAGGGCGTGCATGCTCATCTATTTCAGGGACAATGGCGTTGTTTGTTACCCCACATTCCTGCTTTCCAAAGGCGGGCGACATCTGTTCCATGTTTAGGAACGTTTTCACCTTGATCGAAATGGGATTATGGGATGTCAGTTCTTCCTTCGGTGGATTCCTCCTCGAAACTCGTCACCTAGTCCAGGTCTCCCTTATAGATTTAATACGTTGTACGTGAAAATATTCCCAGTTCCATGTATTCATGGACGCCAGTTAATTACGCTGCTTCTATTGGGACATTACAAAGGGTCCAGCCAGGGCAGTATCTTTCGGTCAAGGGAGTAGTAACGTTGGACATTATTGGCATGTTTGGACGCTAGAATAGTGAATCATCTGGGACTCTTCCCATTATTATAGGACTTCATGAGGGCGTAGAAGTCTGAGGCATCTCACGTCGAATGAGGGGAATTATATTCCATAGATATGTCTTTATGATTTTCCTCCTCTTTTTATGTTTAACATAGAGTATGTCGCGACTTTAACATCTAGAAAAGACAAATTGGACTAATCGGAACACAGACTAGAGTGGGTCATATAGGTGTAACCCCTTGAGGAAACACTGATGTCAGGGCTAACTCATGTTTAGTGACCCAGTTACTACTAGGAGCAGCTAAGAGGTGAATTGGCATGATCCCACCGGAATGTGGCAGCCCAAGTAAGAATCATGATGGGTGATGGGTGGTTAAGTGAAGTGTATGGATAATGAGATGGAGTTGACGTGAGAGACTTACTACGTATCCCCATGTCATGGAATCTAAGTCCATGTAGTTCAAGATGGGGATATAGGATTGGGGTGTGCAAATAGGTCAATGAATCGATGATATACTAAGGATTATGCATGGTTACTAGCACATGTTTGATCTGATGCCCCTGTGATGGATCAAAGGTATGGGTCCTGAAAATGGGGACAAAAATGGCTTACCGCTGGGTTTAGGTTGACAACAGCTTACCATTGACTGAAGTTGACTATAAATTGCCACTGAGTAGGGTTAACATTGGCTTACCGATACGTGAGGTTCACAATGGCTTGCTATTATGTAGGGGATTACAACGACATACCACTGGATGGGGCCCAAAATGGGCCATACATTTTATCGTCATGCAGGATGTAGGTGGACCGATAGTGGTGGGGACCAGGTGCTGGTATTGAACCTTAAGGAGGCATTCTACGTACCTTTCCTTGAGAAGGATCAAATTTCACATAGTTTGGGAAGGTGGGAACCAACATGAAGGGTGTCTGAACCAATGGGGTGTTGGTCTTGAACCTCAGGGAGGCTTTCTACGTACCATGACTTGGTAATGATCAAAGTCCACTTAGTTAGGAATTTTGTGTGTGGATTACACTTTGGGGTTCCCATAGAGGAGGTCATGGTCGATGATTACTCTAATACCATGTGAGTCATGCTCGGTGTGAGAAACAAGAGGTAGAAGAGACCTGATGATCGCATTGTAAAAGTTGTGTTATTGGGAGGTGAAGTGTAGACTATATGTGGTTAACGGCCCATAGAAGAAATAAGAAATTACGTGTGGAGCAGACCCAGGGAGATGGAGACTGGGACTTAATCCTATGTGGAGGACCTGATGGCGACAAATCCATGAAGGAGAGGGAAGGGATGTCACGACCCGACCCAATGGGGCTCGATCCGCGACTCCCCAAGCCTGCCTCCAATAGGCCAGGGGATGGCGACCAGTGCCAAGTAGGCTATCACTCACATGGGACACATTAGCCTAAGGTACCTGTACACACGCACCCACAAACACCTCCATGAAATAGTGCATGGAAACTACAGCCGAAGTACATTAGGGAAAAATAGGGCCCCCAAAAGGAAACTACAAAGCGCGTCCAACCTGCTCTGAAGAAGGGGAACGCTGCCACAAACACCCACTGGAAAAATCCCTCGACACAGCTTTAGTAAACACCCCGGTCAACACGCTCACTAAGCTCTGCCTGCTCCAGGTCCTTCAGGGACTCCGTCGAAAGGCATGTGGTTTGCACAAGACACAAACATGTGTGGGAAAAGCCCGTGCAGAGGTGAGTATAAACATACTCAGTAGGCACCCCAAAAACCCAAAACCAAAAGAGAGAAACTAAAAGACAACAGTCCGCTCATCCCAGCCAGAGGGAACCCTGACGAGAGAAGAACTCCATCACGTGACCATCCTCGGCTAAACACAACTCGTCAGCTCAGCTCAGGTGTATGCCCATACATACACCTTGAACAATCCAGATATAATCAGCTCCCGCAACAAGCCACATGAGGTACCGACCTCCACACCAGCAACTGTCCACAACCGAGAGAGCACACTATTCAATCACTATCATCCCTGATGACACCCATCCGAGAGATACACTCCATCAGGTCCCAAAAAAACATCTCAGACGCTCAACCGAGAGACCATGCTCGTCGGATAACATCACTGAGGAAACATCGCTGAAACAACATAACCACCAAACTCCTCAGATAGGGGATTGCTGCTAGGGTCTGCTAGGGGATGCCAAGACCCACTCTGGTATACGTAGCTCACAGACAGGGGATCACTCCCAGGGTCCGTTGGGGGATACAACGACCCGATCTGGCAAACGTAGTTCTCACAGATAGGGGATCACACCTAGGATCTGTTGGGGGATACCACAACCCGATCTGGCATACGTAGTTCTCAAAGATAGGGGATCACACCCAGGATCCACTAGGGGATACCACAACCCGATCTGGCACTCGACAGAAGCACATCACTCAGATAGAGGATCATCGCCCATATAAAGGTGGTCACGACGATACCGAAACCTGATCTAGTATAACTCGTGATGTAGGGGATCGAACTAACGATGCCGCAACCCTACCAAAACCATGAGATGAGTAGGGGATCGCATAACCAATGATACTGCAACCCTACCGACAACAAGCGCTGAGTATGGGATCGTATAACCAACGATACCACAACCCTACTATAAACCTCATGCTGAGTAGGGGATCGTATACCTGATGATGCCACAACCCTACTGAGCACGACCCACCGCGTAGGGGATCATATTACCGATGATGCCACAAACCCTACGGGGTTAACCTGCTAGATAAGGGATCGCCTCCCGTGAATAAGCGGTCACAGCGATACCATGAACCCGATCTATGATAAAGATGCTAGAGGATCCCGCTCCAGGCCCACCAGAGGGATGCCACAACTCTAACAGTTTAAACATCCCATTGAGAGGATCAAAAACCTATACGAAGGTTGTGATCCCACACAAACCCTTGTGGAAATGAACCAAGGGAGTACCCTCAACCACTGCTGGCCCAAAACGTCGCTAACCTGAGAAACTCGCAATAACGCCGCACTGCGCACATCCAAGAACAATACTGAGGGCACCATCAATATCTACGCGAAAAAACATGCAGGATAGGCTATTTACTCGCCCGAAACGGAGCACCGGTGAAAAAGGCACTATTCACCATAACTAGCTCGGGCGGGGCCCACACAACGATCCCGAAACCCATCGAGCGGATCATACCACGTCGATCCCCTCGAGAAAAAAAGCGGAATCGACTACTCACTCGTCCGAAACGGACACCCTGTGGAAAAGGTACTATTCACCATAGGCCAGCCCAGGTGGGGCCCACGCCTTGATCCTGAAACACATCGAACAGATCGTACCATTGCGGTCCTCTCAGAAAAACACACAGGATCGACTAATCATCCGCCAAAATCGGACTCCTGGTGCGAAAACTGCGTTTTTCTCCAAACGCCAAAACCCAGCCTCGTGGGGCCCGCACCCCGTTCTCAGTCCCAACACCTGGAAACCATCTCAAAAAGTCCGTCGTACCATTAGGGTCTCAACGCCACTAACGGCACGTCAATCGGACGCTCCGGGTAGAAGTTACAACGGCCCGAAGTCGTAAAATAATAAAATATTATTATTTTATTCGAAATTTCAAGCCCCCGGCCAAGATCCCGACTCACAAAATTCTCAAAGTGAGTTCAAAAGGTCCGTCTAGACACAAGGAACTTGTCGCCGCAAACATCTCGCAAATCGGAGTTACGGTTTGCGAGTTACGGGGGTTTAAAGAACCCCAGGAACAATCTGGCCGGACCACCGCAGGGTTGCCGGAAACCACCGCGCCGCCGCCGGACTCCGCCGTGCCGAAGCTAGAAACCACCGCGTCGCTGCCGCACCGCCGCGGAACTCGCTGGATTCCGCCGTGGCCGCCGCGGGTCTTGCCGGAAAACCGGGTTTTCGCCGGAAAACTTCCGGGAGCCACCGAGAGCACCTCGGTGCTCCAAATTCAGATCTGAAAAAAGTTTCGGAAATCTCGGGACCCGAACTGCACAAAACTTATGACGATTTGAAATAAAATAACCCATAAACATGGTCCGTGATTTTAAAACACAAACCGCCTACCTCGCGGGCGAAACACCGACGTTCTGGCTTAGATCCGCGCTCCAGAGCTTCCGCTGCACGCTCCTAGAACGTCCGCCGTCAAAATCCAAGCTCGTGGGCGCTTCGTTTGCTCGATTCGGCGGAGCGGCGGCGAAGAACGGCGAAGAACATCGAGAGTAACGATAAAGGGGGCGCTGATATTTATATCAGCCGCCCGCAAGCACCAAACCCGCCTCGGACCCGACGCCCGATGCGAACAAAAGTAAGGTCACCCCTAGGGTAAACACACCATTCTGAACTCAACGGAGGACTCAGATTTTCCATCCGAGACTCCGTTCAGAAGTTATTTGAGCCGACGCTCACACACTAACTTCTCCATTTAATCACGAAAACACCCCTGGTGGCGTTTCTCACCACAGGCCCGCGCCCACAAATTTTACACCTTGCCTACGGTAAACGACACGTTTCGGACGCAACCGTGCCCTTTTATTTCCATTATGAGCTACAGTTTAGGAGATATCACACCCCCGCCACATGCATAGTATAAAAATACTTAATATTTTTTTAAAATTAATTTCGGGCACACCGGGCCTCGAAATCGCACGTTGTCTTCGCGCCTAGCTCTGGAATTATTTGTAGAAATATTCCAAAGTCTGACAGGTCCAAAAACCCGGGTCGCTACATCGTCCCCCCCCCCCCCTTCAAACTTTTCGTCCCCGAAAAGCCCTAAGCATAAGGAAAGCGACTTGACTCTCAACTGGGTCTCACACACCAGTGAGCTCATCAACAAACATACATGCCCGAACATATAAGTCAGAGGGACTCATCCACCACACCTCAACACTATCCTCTTTGGGAGGCACTGACTCGCCCGCACAGTTTTAATCGCGTCACAAAAACGTGTCTTGGTGGGGGAAGGATTCCTCTTCCTCCTGCATTCGAAGCATGCTGAAAAACACACACATAGGGTCTTACCAACACCCTGAACAAAACTAGAGAAAGCAACAAAAGGAAAGATTACCTCTAAACAGTGTCTGAAAAACTACTGCAGTAAGTAGAAAAGACACAAGATGTACCTCTATCCATCCACGGAGCCTCTGGGTCAACAGCCTCCAGGGCATGCAGCTGTCCTCACCCTCGGCCACCAGCTCCCTGAGCTTTGTGTGGACCACCTGGGGTGGGGGTGGTGGTAACTGATATCGCCTACCACCTCCTCCTGCAGCACCCGCTCCGCCACCACGTCTGCCGCCCTGCAGACCTCCTTGCTCGAGACGCTGCCTCTGCCAAGGCGGTCCATCGACCGACTCCCTCTCAGCAGCACGTCGGGTCAGACAATCTCTAGCAAGATGTACCTGACCGTCGTAAGCGTAACACCGCCTCTCCTTCGGCTGACCAAAACTGTCATCCGAGCCCTGTGAGCCCTGAGCCTCAGATCCTCCATCCTGGGTTCACCTCCTGAAACATAGACCACGTCCTGAACCCTGATTCTATCGTCGGCTACCAGATTCTGACAAAGTCTCATCCCTCGAGTGCCCAGCACTAACAGGGGGAAACTGCTCATCCAGAATGCTCTCCACCACCAACGCTCGCTCCAACACTCTAGCATAGGTGGGAAAGCACAAAGAAACCACACCTGCTCAGATGTCCCTGTGTAAGCCCTGCTCGAAGGTCTAAGCACTGAAGAATGGGTCTCAAACCATATCCAGGGAGTAGCGCGACAGGTCTGTAAACCTCGTTGAGTACTCCGACACAGACATGCCCTCCTGCCGAAGCTGCAGAAGCTCGAGGATCCGCACTGAACTTAACATCACCGGATAGAACTCCACCCTGAAGAGCCGCTCAAACTCAGTCCACGTGAGCATCTCATTGTCATGGGACTGCATCACCAAACTCCACCATCGCCCGGTCGAACAATGCATAAGGATTGCCGCTAGGACCACCATCTGGTCTGGAGGTGTCCTTACTAGGCGGAAAACTCGGGTGACTGCCTCGAGCCAGTCATCAGCTGCTTGGGGGTCTGGATCACCCCGGAACCTCAGAGGTCACTGGCTCTAGAACTCGTGCGGTGCACTCAGCCTACGCGCAACCTTGTCTTGCACCGCTGGCACAACCAGATGCTCGACAGGTGGCGGCTCAACCAGCAGACCACCTAGAGGTTCAACCTCAGAACCTGCGCCCTGCTCCACAGCCTCTACACGGGGCGGGTCGTCAGTACAATCCTGCTGTGGAACCCTCACTAACTGTTGTCGTGGAGGCATCCTGAAATACATTCAAGACACACCATAGTCAAAGAGTATATCTGGAGAGATGACTCAATAAGGACAAGGAAAACCAAAAAACCCAGTCTTATATGATGCATGTATCATTATGTCCCTGTGACCAGTGTACGAATATCCCGAGTCAAAAGGCAGGTTATCAGAGTCCTTGTGTATGGATACGTCGGCTGCCGCACCAACACTGGAGTATCTAGCCCGAAAGCCAAACTCAAAACATCCTAACACTTCCGCTATGCAACCCGAACCAAGCTCACAGCTAGACCAGCTACACTCTGAGATCCCAAAGGTGGAACCTCCTCTGATACCACTCTGTCACAACCCGACCCAACGGGGCTCGATCCGCGACTCCCCGAGCCCGCCTCCAATAGGCTAAGGGCTGGTGACCAGCGCTGAGTAGGCTGTCATACACATGGGAGACATTATCCTAAGGTACCTATACACACGCACCCACAAACACCTCCATGAAACAGTGTAGAGATATAGAAAACTGAAAACTAAATGGATGCATACACTATCCCACAACCAGAGTACAGTAGAAGTACATTAGGGAAAAACATGGCCCACTAAAAGGAAACTACAAAGCGCATCCAACCTACTCTAAAGAAGGGGAACGCTGCCACAAACACCCACCGAAAAGCTCCCTTTACACAGCTCCGGTAAACACCCCGATCAACACGATCACTAAGCTCCGCCTGCTCTGGGTCCTCCAGGGACTCCGTCGAAAGGCCTGTGGTCTGCACAAGACACAAACATGTGCGGGCAAAGCCCGTGCAGGGGTGAGTATAAACATACTCAGTAGGCACCCCAAAAACCCAAAACCAAAAGAGAGCAACTAAAAGAAAACAGTCTGCTCATCCCAGCCAGAGGGAACCCAGACGAGAGAGAAACTCCATCTCGTGACCATCCTCAGCTAAACACAACTCGTCAGCTCAGCTCAGGTGTATGCCCATACATACACCTTGAACAATCCAGATATAATCAGCTCACGCAACAAGACACATGAGGTGCCGACCTCCACACCAGCAACTGTCCACAACTGGGAGAGCACACTCCTCGATCACTATCATCCCTGATGACACTCATCCGAGAGATACACTCCATCGGGTCCCAAACAAACATCTCAGACGCTCACCCGAGAGACCACGCTCATCGGATAACATCACCGAGGAAACATCGCTGAAACAACATAACCACTAAACTCCTCAGATAGGGGATCGCCGCTAGGGTCCGCTAGGGGATGCCAAGACCCACTCCGGTATACGCAGCTCACAGATAGGGGACACTCCCAGGGTTCGCTGGGGGATACAATGACCCGATCTGGCATACATAGTTCTCACAGATAGGGGATCACACCCAGGATCCACTGGGGGATACCATAACCCGATCTGGCATACGTAGTTCTCACAGATAGGGGATCACACCCAGGATCCGCTGGGGGATACCACAACCCGATCTGGCGCTCGCAGAAGCACATCACTCAGATAGAGGATCATCACCCATATAAAGCTGGTCACGACGATACCGGAACCCTATCTGTTATAACTCGCGATGTAGGGGATCAAACCGACGATGCCGCAACCCAATCAGAACCACGTGCTGAGTGGGGGATCGATAACCAATGGTACCGCAACCCTACCGACACCAAGCTCTGAGTAGGGGATGATATAACCAACGATACCGCAACCCTACTATAAACCTCATGATGAGTAGGGGATCGTATACCCGACGATGCCACAACCCTACTGAGAACGACCCACCGCGTAGGGGATCATATTTCCGATGATTCCACAAACCCTATGGGGTTAACCTGCTAGATATGGGATCACCGCCCGTGAATAAGCCGTCACATCGTTACCAAGAACCCGATCTATGGTAAAGATTCTAGAGGATCCCGCTCCGGGCCCACCAGAGGGATGCCACAACTCTAATAGTTTAAACATCCTAGGGAGAGGATCAAAAACCTATAAGAAGGTTGTGATCCCACACGAACCCTCGTGGAAAAGAACCAAGGGAGTACCCTAAACCACTGCTGGTCGAAAACATCGCTAACCCGAGTGACTCGCAACAACGCCGCACTACGCACATCCAAGGCCAATACCGAGGCCACCATCGCGATCTACGCGGAAAGACACACATGATAAGCTGTTTACTCACCCGAAATGGAGAACCGGTGAAAAGGCACTATTCACTGTAGCTAGCTCGGGCGAGGCCCACACAACGATTCCGAAACCCATCGAGCGGATCATACCACGTCGATCCCCTCGGGAAAACAAGCGGAATTGACAACTCACTCGTCCGAAACGGACACCCAGTGGAAAAGGTACTATTCACCGAAGGCCATCCCGGGTGGGGCCCACACCTCGATCCCGAAACACATCGAACGGGTCACACCACTGCAGTCCTCTCAGAAAAACACACATGATCAACTAATCATCCGCCAAAATCGGACTCCTGGTGTGAAAGATGCGTTTCTCCGTAAACGCCAAAACCCGGCCTCGTGGGGCCCACACCCCGTTCTTAGTCCCAACACCCGGAAACCATCTCAAAAAGTCCTCGTACCATCAGGGCCTCAACGCCACTGACGGCACGTCAATCGGATGCTCCGGGTAGAAGTTACAACGGCCCGAAGTCGTAAAATAATAAAATATTATTATTTATTTGACATTTCAAGCCCCCGGGCCACCGCAGGGTCGTCGGAAACCACCGCGCCGCTGCCGGACTCCTCCGTTCCAGATCTGGAAACCACCGCGCCTCCGCCACGCCGCAGCGGAACTCGCCGGATTCTGCCATGGCCGCCGCGGGTCTCACCGGAAAACTGGGTTTTCGTCGGAAAACTTCTGGGAGCCACCGGGAGCACCTCGGTGCTCCAAATTTAGATCCGAAAAAAGTTTCGGAAAGAGGGGGATCCGAAATACACAAACATTATGAAGATTTGAAATAAATTAATGCATAAACGGGGTGCATGATTTTAGAACTCAAACCGCCTACCTCGCGGGTGAAACACCGGCGTTCTGCCTTAGATCCGCGCTCTAGAGCATCCGCTGCACGCTCCTGGAACGTCCGCTGTCAAAATCCGAGCTCGTGGGCGCTTCGTTTGCTCGATTAGGTGGAGTGGCAGTGAAGAACGGAGAAGAACGTCGAGAGGAACGATAAAGGGGAGCGCTGATATTTATATCAGCTACCCGCCAACGCTAAACCCGCCTCTGACCCGACGCCTGATGCGAACGAAAGTAAGGTCACCCCTAGGGTAAATGCGCCATTCTGAACGCAACGGTTGACTCATATTTTCCATCCGAGACTTTGTTCAGAAGTTATTTGAGCCGATTCTCGCACACTAACTTCTCCATTTAATCACGAAAATGCCCCTGGTGGCGTTTCTAATCGCAGGCCCGCGCTCACAATGTTTACACCTCGGCTAGGGTAAACAGCACGTTCCGGACGCATTCGTGCACTTTGATTTCCATTCTGAGCTACCGTTTAGGAGATATCACACCCCCACCACGTGCATAGTATAAAAATACTTAATATTTTTAAAAAATTAATTCCGGGCACACCGGGCCTTGGAATCGCACGCTGTCTTCGCGCCTATCTCTGGAATTATTCGTAGAAATATTCCAAAGTCTGACAGGGCCAAAAACCCTGGTCTCTACAAAGGATAAAAAATTCATTGTACTTATCTCTCCTTATATTCTTTGGAACGAAAGAAGAAAGGAGGAGTAGGGGTAATACCTCCAGCAAGAAAATCTTGGGGCTTACAACAAGATGGTTTTCCTTTCCCCACGAACAGACGATGCTCCATTAAAGAGGATCTCATTCCATGTGAGGGATGACCACAATCCCATGGAGACCAGTGGTAGTGCATAATTTACAATGTGGGGGAACCCACGTCCGACACACTGGGCGTAGTCATAGTTTAACATCATGTGCTGAGGATGAGGGTGCTTGGCAGTTTAACGTCCTGCAACTCGGACGAGGTGGGTTCACTTCGCACCTCTAGGACTTACATTACTGATACCCAACCACCATGGGGAAGGGAAGGCATCCGAAACATAGTGTTGGTGGGGGTGTGTCGTGTAGTGATCCACGGAGGGGTCCACGTTAGCGTGGCTATGAGAAGAAGAAATATCCATTAGCGTGCCAATGTAAAGAAGCATGAGGTGAAGTAACGCAACAAGAAACACTACCCAAGGTACTTTGATGTTACTTTGTGCAATCCTTTAGGGTCACATGGGAAAAGACGGTATGATGTAGATCTTTTGGGTGCATGAGGTGCCCGAAGATGTCCAAAAGTGGGACATCGAATAACTTACGCGCCAGGGGGGAGACTCGCGGGTAATAGAGTAGATGTGCGGAAAGGGTCGGGGTGAGTGGTCCCGATTGGTTGCACACAATTGGAACAGTAGCGCAAATAAAACCGCGTGTGCGCGCAATCCTAGAGACTTGGACACAAGAGGGAACCGAGGTTTTGCGCGCCGACCAAAGGGATTGCACGCATGGATGGGCGCGCAAAAGGCATGTAGAAGTGTACGTGCAAGGGGAATGAATTCCACGTAATAGGAGGGAATTTTGCGCAAGGCCCTTGAATTATAGGGATTTGGGGGAGGGTTAAGCCCGAATGGACCCGCGCGAAGGCGGACCCCTGGGAGACCTGTTGCGAAAAATCCACTACCTGAAATCCATTTTTACACATTGAGGAGGTTGATTTCATGAATAGGTGACGACTCATATTCTTCATCCATTGGAAGTTGAATGGGTAACTTTCTATTTATAGGCACTTGGGTTCCTTGTTTCAATGAGGATGTCTATCGGCACCAAAGACTGCGCGCTCGGGTCGGTGGCCCGAAATCATGCGTGCCCAGGACGCCGGCCTGGAATATTGCGTGCCAGCATAGAACTCGGCCTTGGATTCCACTGTTTTCCACGTGATAAAGTAGTTTTTTCAACACCACTTGGATTTTTCACTCGGCACTTCTGAACCTCCCACAATAAACTTTGGAGTCAAAATATGCCCTCAGTTTGTCTGAAAAGGCTCCTTTTCTAGGACTGAAGAAATTTTTGGTGTCTGTAATCACCTTATAGAACTCTATATTAATGATGTTCTTTGAATTCATAGTGAAACTCTTTCAATTTTTTCTAACCAGGATACACGATTTTCATTAAAATTTTGGAGAATTAATCAGAAATATTTAGACTCTGAGCGTTATTTGAGTACACCTAACAACTATAAAACCGATGGGAAGTACAAAAGGGCCATTCAAACATTATAATACATGATGATATCATGATCACTCAACATTCTAGGTATTTTGGATTAGTATTTACCTTTGGTAGATCATGCCTACAATAGTAGTTTCCATTTAAAAATTCGAATAGCACCATATGAAGAATTATGTTGAACGAGATGTCATACACCAACATGTTGGAATGCAGTTGGTGAAATGAATCTTATAGGCCTTGAACTTGTTGATGGAACTATATAAAATGTAAATACTATGAAAACCCATATCAAAGCCGATAAAATTAGAAAAACGGTTACACTGATAATTAATGGAATGATTTTGAATTTCAAGTAGGGGATATTTTCTTTCTTGAATGTACCTCCATAGAAGGGTCTTATAAGATTTTGAAAGAAATGGAAACTGAGCCCTAGGTACATTGGTCCTTTTAAAATATTATAGGGAATTGGTGTTGTGGCTTATTTTTTTGTGATTCCACATAGGCTTTCTGAAGTACATAATGTGTTCCAAATCTCTTTGGTAAGGACGTACATGCCTGAACCAACTCATGTTCTCACTTTTGAAGGAATAAAACTGAAACATGATTTATATTACTATGAAAAGACTATCCAATTTCTAGACACTAGAGAGAATTCATTGATGAATAAAATTTCTTTTCTAGAAAATTTACTTTGAACAAATCATGAAAATGAAATAGGTGACATGGGAACACGAGGAATTTATGATGAATAACCACCAAATTCATTTTATGAGGTGACATTATCGATATTTTGAGTATGAATTTTTTTAGGAGAGGAAAACATAACAACCCATGATTTTATAATATGACTCTTTTAAATTTTAATACCATTGATAGTTTATGCTTCCTACAACATCGAGTTTAAAACCACAATATACTATTAAATATGAACATTGGAATAGAATTGTGACCATTAGGAATAGTAATAAGAACAATTGAATAGTAAATCTACCAACGAAAGTATAAAGAAAATGTAGGTATCTTAATGATAAAAATATGTTATATTTATATCATTGAAAAATTAAATAAATTTATAAAAAAGATAAATAGAGTGTTCGTATTCTTGTGAAATATAAATTTTTATTTTCAATTTTATAATTAAGACAATTATTTAAAAGAAAATTTATCTTCCTAAAATAGATTCATAGATTAATATTTTGTTGTTTTATGATTATATGATAATTTTATGAGACAAAAATTAATTATTTAATGTGTCATAAAATTGGATATAAAATTAAAATCTGTATTTTTCAAGTAAAAGATGATTTTAATTTAAAATTAAAATTAAATTATTTTGAAAAATAATTTCCTAAAATGGAGTCCATTTTTAGATTTGTCATGTCAAAAATTGGATGGGTCATTTTTTTGGGTTTTTTCTAAAAGATTTTATTTTTAGTTAATAATGAAATACATTAAATTACACTATTTAAAAAATACATGAATTATTGAGAAATGGATGATTTATGGCTTATGTAAGACCCTAATACCAAAAAGGAATTATCTATTTACATTATTTAGTAATGGTAATGAAAAAAAATCATAGTCTTGAGCCAAAATAATAAACAAATGAACAACATAATTAAAAAACACCCCTCTGCTCCACTATAAATACCACCTCTCACCACATATTCTCCTCACACCTCTAAAGCCTTCAATATTGTCCAATTGCTTCCCAATACCTATACAAAACTTCTCCCCCACGTTCAGGTATTTATTTATTCACCAAAATACCATTTCAAAGTCCCTTAATGAGGTTTTATTAGAGAGGAATTCAAGAGGTAAAATCCAATTTCTTTCTTTTAATTTTCCTTCAATTCTTCTCTTTTCTCATACTTTGTTTACCTTCTATGTCCAAAAATTGATGATAAATATATTAATTTTTATATATTGGAACGTTATTATGATAATTGGATATACACTATAAATTATTTTCTCTTAATCTTTTTATTTTTAAAATGAAAACATCATTTGTGAGGTAACGATTTATTGCCTTCGTGGATGATGAGTTTTCATTTTTCAATTCCACCTTCAAGGATAGTCATAAAACAATTTTTAAGGTTAAAACATAATTTAATATATTTAATATAACTTATTTCATATTCTATAACCATTATAAATAAATAATATCTAATCATAAAACATTACTAGTGTGTGATGATTGAAAAAACCCAAAATAATCCACAAAGTCATCATTAATGTTACATCTAATAAAACATCCCCATTTATGGGAAAAAATGATATATAAGACCATTAAATGTTCTATAAGTTCATTAATAACATATTATTTTTATTAGGGAAACTATTACAATTTCACAGGATATTTCATACATATATACAAGTGGATCAATCTTGAAAATCATGGAAATGAATAATTCCAAACGAAAAAATTATTTATTATAACACATAAAAAACCATAAATGAACATAATAAAAGTAAAATAAATAAACTAAATATTTAAATTTTACTTAATTAATGTGTTAATGAATTTATTTTCATTATCCATGATATTAAGTGAATTTGTAGAATAATTCAAGACATAATGTAAGATATTCTCCCAAAACATCAGTTTTTCATTCGGGTTACACTTTCTATCTCTTTACCCTGATGTAATTCTTATTTATTTTATATAATTTTTATAAATTATTCATATATGTTCAAAAAGAATATATCCATATAATTTCATCTTCATTTTATGTGGAAGTACATGTTTTATATGGTTCCCTTTTTAATTCATCCCGATACACAATCCCGATACACAATCCCGATTAAAGTGTACTTCCCGATATCTTTCCCATTTGCATATACCTTCCATAGTCTATTTTAAGAGAAAGTTATTTTTCCAAAATAAATATTTTCATAATGAAAAACTATATTACCTCTTTTAGTGTTTTATTTAAACAATTTATCCTTTTCCACTTTAAATACTTATTTATGAGTTCCCTTAAACTACACTGAAGTAGCCCATTTATACAGTTTCTTAGGATAACTTTTTTACATGTTTTCACTTCAATTGGACCTCATTTACATCTTAAACATAATTTAATTATTCTTACTTTTTGTTTAATAGGATATAAATGTTTATAATATGATTTTATATCAAATAAAAATAATTTTCCAAAATAATTATTCTTTCAAAATGTTAAAAGAGTATTTCTCTCAAGAATTACTCAATGATTTTATTCAAATACTTTCATTTATTTCCAAAACCATTGTTCAATCCTATGATTTATTAATATTTATATCTTATGTTATCATCTAGAATATTTTATTTAGTTTTTTATGATTATTTATGGGGTTGTACCATCTTGATATGATTCTCCATACTGCTCTGGATTTTATATGACTATGTTCACTGATTGGGGAAATTTTTTATATTTCATATGTTATTTTATATATAAATATATACATTGATTATGTTTCACACCATTCATATAAGGAATTAATTGAAAATATTATGTGAAATGCGGATCCTTCTATAGTCCCTCAATGCATCAGTAGGACTCATGAGAAAAACAAGACCTGGTTTTCACTTATTTATATAGGGTCTCTAGGCCGAAGCATTGAAAGTGTGTATAGGATGTCTTAAATTATTCAATCCCTAATTATGATAATAGTAATTGATATTACATGTGATTATTGGACAAAAATAATACCCATGTTTATGTTTATTTCTCAATTTTTTTTTTGTAATTATTTAATCATTTTTTATTCGATCCATATTATGATCAATGTTAAGTTTTAATAGCTGGAATTTTTTTTTACCATGAATTTTTATTTATGTCTAATTATGATAAATTATGCTATATTTTTTATCCTTACGTGGAATTTTAGATAATCAATTTATTATGTTTTATTTCCCATGAAGATGCACATGTTTATATTATGGAGGACTTAGAGGGATAATCTATGAGTTTATGGGTGTTTCCAATGGAGTTCTATGTTGTTTTTTCTTTAAAAGTTGTAATGTGACAATTATGAATGTATTTGGCATTCAAATGGAACTAAACAATTTGTTCCTTTGGGAATAGAACACTTGTTCATAGTACCAATGTAATAAAATAAGGCATTGACTCTGTGCTACTAGGGTCAAGGTCTTTACAATTTATGAATATTGATATGTATTTTGAGCCATGTCATATCTTTTATTCTTATTTAATTGAATTTTTATGATCATGTATTACTATAAAAAGTTTTTTCTTTATCATATAAGTTATTTTGATACTTTTTATCATATTATGTTAATAAAACATATTTTAGTATTATTATTATATTTATACCTTCCCCCTTTTTACCTAAATTTTATGATATTGTATTTCCTTACTAAGAATATTAGAAAAAACCCTTTCTTATAAATTCATTCATGTGGTTGTGAAGATGATAATATCATGTGGGATGTCTAGAAAAGGGTCCATAGAATCCGAATTATGGGTAAATGTTTTCATGTGTTACAAAATAAATAGTTCATATAGATATTCTTCAAGACACTAAATATAAAAAACTGGCCCTCGAAGGCACCCCAATTTTCCCAAAGAGATGTGTTTCCCCATACCTAGAGACCATCCACTTACCCATTCATGGTATCCAACTAATGAATATCCCTACATTCCAACACATGTTCTTTAATGTGTTTTTCCTCACTCACACACATACTAGGAAAATTTATAGGAGGACACCCATTCTGCTCAATATTATAGGCCAATCCTATTCAATAATGGAGTTACAATAAGTAAGGATCCTCTAAATAATGATGAATATTGTTTAAATGGGTATTATTATTTCCCTTATCAATAATTTAATATTTTTTGGTGTTACATTCATAACACTTTTTGAGATCCAAATCTTCATTGGGGACCCAACATCTTATCCTAGGAAGTGATATTGCACATCTAACTGGGTTCAACATCTAATACCCATGTAACAATTAGGACCATATGGCACTCCAGTTTCTAAAAAATCACATGTATTTAACTCATAGAGGCCCACCGAAATAACAAAATGGGTCATCATCATAATTTCTCTCTCTATAGGAAGAAAAATTTTCTTTCTGTGTGTTTTCCCCACTCACACACACCCTTTGTGACAACATAGGACATCATTCATCCCGATCACTACTCTAGGAAAAACATATTTTTCTATGGATTTATAATCAGGTTGTATCCAAAAGATAAATGAACACCTTTTGTACATGAGTTATAACATCTTTGATATTAACCCTTTATGATTATATGTTGTTTCACTAAACCATTAGGTCCATGGGTTGAGTGATTTTTTTTGAAATTTATTATGTAAATCATGATCTTAATGTATTATTTAACATATGTTTATATTGGATAACAATAATTTTCTATAAATGACTATGTTGGGACATTTCTACTAGTTGTAAGCCTCTGGTATATGGGAAGGCACACATGAGGCCTTGTAGTACTACCCAATTGAGTGCTTTTTGGGAATCTTCAGACGGGGCATAATAAAGTGGTATCTTGAACATGTTTTCAGATGAGTAGTGTATCTAAATGTAGATTATATATGTTGTCAATCTGGATATAGGTCAGGAAAATTCATATCAAGCATGATATTAGTTCAAAATTTAGTTTATATGGGTTATCTAGTTTTGGGATTAGTCACTCATGGTTGGGCGAGGAGTTTAGTTCGGCTTAAAATCCCAATGTCGGATGGATTGGACTCAGAAAGATTCAAAGGGATATGTGAGGAGATAAATATTTTTTCATGAATCATGGTGGTATCATGTTTATGTTGTGATAGAAAGGCCAATGGGAGGTGTTTGATATGATTTACTTGTTTGAGTTTTTTATCAATTAAATACAATTATAATATAATCAATGTTTTTTCACATATATTATAATAAGAAATTAGATAAATATGGGTTTGATTGGATTTTTGAAAGATTTTGATGTGTTTCTAGACACCATAGGGAAAATACTTTTTAATTGTTTTTATGAAATCCCAATTTTTTTGGAAGACTCGTGTAGTAGCATAAGGTTTTTATAAAAAAAAATTGAATGGTCATTTTTTAAACCTCTTATAGATATAGAGGTTTTAATATGATTGGTATTATTAGATTTTTTGAAAACCTAAGTAAAATGGGGTTTCAAAATAAATTTTTATGGTTTTATTAAAATCGTATTTCAATATAGTTTTGGAAATTGCTTTCAAAATGGATTTTTGAAAACAAGATTGATTTTCCAGAAAGATGTTTTCTAGGTTTGGAATCATTATGATTTGGGTTTTGATGGAAAAATATATGATACTAAGTCATGCATTGAAAATTCACTTGATTTGGTTTGTTTAAAATATTTTTGAAATGAGATTTTGAAAATAATAAAGTGGTAATTGTAGAAATAGTTTACTGGGATTGTGGTGTTTTGGTGAGGGTGACCTAGGTGATTGAATTATTAGTTTAGATTATATTACATGTTTTCTTGTAAACTACCAAGTTTTATAGTTATGTTTGGACCCATTTTGGTCAGGTTTTGTTATGATTTAATAGTGTGTATATATATATATATAGATTTTATATATCCTAGGTGTTAGAATAATAGAGGATCTATGATTGATTCATACATTCAGTAGATATCTTGTTATTTTTATGGATGCAATTGTTGTGGGATTGAGGTGGGTGCATTGTGGGAGTTTTTTGTGGAGGAATCATGAGATAGATGCTTTTTGGGTGGTACTTGTTGAGGGGTCAATGATTTTGGTGTGTTATCTAGTAGAAGATTGTGATACTGATGCATTCAAGGATTAGATCCCTTGTTTTTTGTTTTGGTGATTTTTTTCATTAGACCACTTGATGAGTATTTATTTTGGTTGTGTGGTTGGTAATGGTTGATATGTGATCTTGGATGGAGGTGACAATGGTGGGGAGAACCCCTAGTTGAAATATCTATTAGAAGTCGAGTCATATAGTGTGGAGTACTATAATACTTTGGATAATTTTTATTATTCCTAAAACATTGATGTTTTAGAGTTAAGAGGTGTGGATAAGAACTGCTTTCGAGTTTGGTAGTAGAGACAAGTGTGATACATGGGAATTTATCATTGTATTTTGAGATAGATTGGGGTTGGTGAAGCAATGATAAGTATAATCCTATTTTTCAGTGAATTAATAGACCATAGGTTTACATATATTATGTCATAAGGGTTGTGAGGGAAGTGAAACTTGTTAGTGAATGATTGAAGTGACAATGATATTCTGGTCAGCAGAAAACCCGATTTTATAAATTGTGTGCATTTTTGTATTTTGTATTTGTGTTGGTCATAGGATCGAGGTGGTGGTATCATAGTTCAAGGGTGATTTATATTGTAGGAGAATTGATTCTCAGGGATGAGCATGGCGATGAATGTGATCATATGTGAAACCAATCAAGGGAATACACCGAGTGTCGGTCTGAACAGTAGTGTGGGTGTTTGGATGGAGTGGTGTTTCATATTAGAGTAACAAATCATGTTTAGGTGATTTGGCAGTGTATCATTAGGTGATATTGAGTGATTTTAAGGAAAATTCATCAATGAGGGACTAAATGATGATTTCAAATGAAATCAGATGCATTGTGTTGAAAATTGGATCAGTATCCCCAGTTTGGATGTTGTCCTGGTAGTTCGAGGATTGAATTGGGATATCTTGAAGAGATCCAGTGTGTCTGGGATTAGTGATTGAGTTTTATAGTTAATTATTATTGTGCATAGTAAATGAAAATTGAAGAGTCTTGGAAAATTTCATGATTGATATAGGTCATGGTCTATGGTAGTACAACTAAAAATTCATTGGTATGATAAGCATTATGGTGTGAATATTATAAATACCCACATCATTACAGGTTGGAAATTACTAATGAAATTTTAAATTTTTGTTTGATGTAGTGTATATTTTGAGAATCAGGTCTCATACACATATTCCAAGCATCTTAATTTCACAAAGGGATTCATTTTTGTGGGGTTCCAGTCTCGAGTGGTGACATGATTGTTTGGGAAACATCAGAGGGTAGGAGAAGAGGTTGGGGGATGCTGAGAAGTGGTGCATCCATTGACTAGATAGTTGGTGGGTTAGTGTTCTTGGAAAACTATCTAGGCCAACTAGTCGGGCCTAAAAACCTCATTTTTATGAGGGACCTTTTGGTATTTTTTGAGGTTTCATATTAGAAATCCCATTAGGCTCCTCATACTACAACCATAAAGAAAAGGGGTAAGATCCCTATTGTTTCTTCCTTTATCCACCCTTTATTTTCATTGACCTAGATGATTCTAGTGGTTTTTTGTTTTTAAATTTCAAGTGAATATCTTCCCCATTCTATCCCTTATTATTATACTCCATCATTTTTTATTTTCATTTGGTTTGTCTAGGGTTTTAAGGGAAAATATCACTATAAAATTTTGAATTCATTTTAACCTTAGGGGATTCTTTATACATCTTGTAGAGAATTTCATGATATTCCTTAAATAATAATCCATTCTCATTTTATGTGGGATACGATGAAATGTGATTATATTATTGTAATTTAGTTATTTTTGAAACAATTGGACATTAAAATGGTTTTATAAATTAGGGATTTCACAAGGATTAATCTCAAGGGTGCATTGAGTGTGAAATGCACGTGGTTGATCATGATTCTTACATATTTGGACGAATCAATTAGTTTAGCATATTTTATTATAATTTTTTTGTTTTAATTAATTTATTAATTAATTTGATAATGTTTATGTGGGATCATGGTACTCAAGTATTTTTAGAGGTTGTGAAGAAATTTGATATATGAATTGGACTGCCGAGTGGGTATTAATGCATTGTTCATATTTTTTTATAATTATATGATTAATTATAAATTATTTTAATTATTGTTTCCATAATTATTGATGTGATATAGGGACTCAGTTGTTGATCCAAATCAGCAGGAATCCAATAATATGATACATGGGATACATGATTAAATTGAATGAAACTGGTTGAGGAATATGGCCTGGAAATTTATTTGCCTCATGGTTATATGGTGATTTTATGTTTTTGTGACTTCTGTAGTATATATATGACCTCATGCATCACGATTGTGTGTGTATCCACAAGGTTGGGACATTCTCACATCAACATAATAGTAAAAATTAACATAAATATTTATAAGTTGTCTAATGGTGGTGCCCTAGTTAAATGAGTTTTTACAACACTCTCTATTTCATTGTTTGGAGTATTTGATTGGATTTA
This sequence comes from Viscum album, assembly GCA_963277665.1. NCBI lineage: Eukaryota > Viridiplantae > Streptophyta > Magnoliopsida > Santalales > Viscaceae > Viscum > Viscum album. The sequence goes on along the minus strand of OY728129.1, from coordinate 1,340,245,880 downwards.
AAGAGAAAACCATTTCCTTATTAAAATTTTATTTTAAAAAGTGGATTTGGACAAACGTAATTGTAATAGGGATATTTTTTAATTTAAAATGGAGTTTGAAATGGTATTTTAAAATGGTTTTTAATAGTTTTATAAAGTGTTTTTTTTGGGATTTGCTAGTGTCCTATCATCAGTAAGATGTAATATGACTCCTTTTAAAATTGGTTTAAAAAGGGGATTTTATTTGGTTTTCAAAGAAAATTTTGAGGTTTGGTTTGAAAGTGGTTTTTTATGATTACCATGTGTAATTGATTCTCGGGTTTCAAAAGCATGAGTTCTTGTGTGTTTCATTTTGTGATTTCCATGTGTGTTGATTGATGCATGATAATTCATGTATTGTGTGGGTTGACAAATGAGAAGATTTCTTATGTTATAAAAGTTACCATTGGTCTTTATGCACATGACTGACACCTAGGAGCGACGAGGTGGGTCTCAAATATACTTTATACAGATGAATAAATCTCAAGGGACTATTTTTATGATGGTGATTTGGTGAGTTTAAAGACGATTTTCATTCCCTATTTACTATTTCTAGTGTGCATTGATGTAAAAATGAGGTGACCTCCTTGAGTGCCCATGGATAGGTTGTGTAATTGAATATGGATTTCATAAAACTTGTAAGGATTTGCTAGTGTGCTTGACTATGGCCTCCCCATAGACTAAGGGGATAAAATAGTGTGATTGATTAGGACCACCTTTAAACTTGAGGGGATGGGTCAGTGGGTTTAATGATATACCTAGAACCTACAAAGATGGATCAGGATCAGTTAAGGGACCTCACTAAGTATACATGAGTGGAACGATGTTCTTTATGAGTATGTGAGATGAGTTATGAGAATATACTTTAGAATAAATGTGTTACCAAGTTCCTAAATGATATCCCTTCCAGTATGATTTCAAAGAAAGTGTTGTATAGATTATTGTATGGATCATATTTTTACATGGTTCCGAAGTAGGTACTTATAACTTGTAGTATGAATTGAATCTGAGTTTAATGTAAAAGTAGGTTTGTTTATGTGTGTGTGCGTGTTATGTTTCCATGTGGGTGTGTTTCATATATAAAATGACACTATATATATATTCTACACACATACACTTGATCACACTATCACTCAATGTCATTATGTAACTGGGTATGCCTACTGGGTCCTTAGTCTCACCCTTACCCATGTACACAACTTGGGTCTAAATGTATATGAATATAATTCTTTTTTCTCAAAGGAAATAGTTACTCTATAGAGTTAGACTCATGGTATAGGTCAACTAGTTGTAGAGGCTGTGAACATTCCCTGATGGTCTATGAGTTATGATAGAATACATTTATTTGTTTTCTATTTATCATTTAAAATGTACAAGCTAGTGATGATTTTATTTATATATGATGTCTATCGTGTATTAATTTTTGGTTGTTGATATTTTTTAGTTTATTAATTGTAAATATTTAATAATTTATATTATGGACTCTGGGGGCCGTGGTGCTCCCAGTTTTTATCTACAAGTAATTTTTTGTAAGTCAGGTATATGGGCAAGTAGTTGCTAATTTTCAGTAGAATTTTTGACATGACCTCACATGATTATTTTAACATAATAGTATCCCCACAACTATTTAGGCCACCATAATTGGTTGTATGCCTCTAAAGTATAGGGAGGAATGACTGTGTCATATTGGTGCTGCCTGTATGGGAAACATTTAGGTGTCCTAGGCTAAAGTGTTACATAAGTGGCCACCTTATATATGATTAGACTACACAATTACTACAAACCATGTTCCCTACATAAACTAACAATTATTAAACCCAATGATCCCCATTTTCTATAATTTTTTAGAGTAATTTAATCTAAATTAAATAAATAATGATAAAATATAGAAAAAATATATCTCATAACTGAAAATGACATCATGGGTGGGAAAACTCTCCCCAAAATTTAATCTTATTCCCATAAATGTCAACATAAATCTTGATGATCAGTGTTCACCTGAGGAAATTACATCATAATAAAATATTCCTTCTCCCACGTTTATTATATAAACTGAAATTTTTCATAAAATCTCAATTAACGGAATGAATTTTCCCAAAATTTCATTACTCTTAGAGTAAATTACCCATATCTGTTTAATAAACACTGAGAAGTCCAGTTCCAATTCTAGCTCTTCCTAGATAAATACAGGGGAGGGACCAGAATTGTACGTCATTAACTAGGACAGATGGATGATATTATTAACTAATTTTATCTAGTGAGGACATACCATTTAATATGAAAACATCATAATCCTTTCTATGATATCAACATGCCTTACATACCATGAGGTAAGTTTACCTTAGGATCCAGACACCAATGAACCAATAGATATGATTCCCTTAAAAACACCTAGATATTTCATGAAAAATATAAATAATGGTAATGATGATAAAGATAATATTTATGTTTTCTTCAAGTCCTCACCAGTCATTGAAGGATAATTTGAATCCATTCACTCATCTCTTAAGTAATGATCAATCCCACTAGAGAAGTGACAATGACATCAGTATATTAGAGTGGAGGATAGCATGGTAGACTATAAATATCATCAAAAGTATCCATATATATATATTAATAATATATATTATTAATATAAATCTCAAATTATTCTATATGGGTATTCCATGACCTCTAATTATAAGGAACATGCAGAAAGCATGTATCCCAAAATTTAGATTTCTTATACCATATTCACATCCATTCATGGTTGGTATGTTGTACTTAATGTCACTTGAAATCACATGGCCTCTTGTAGAACCTTTTAGTTTAATGAGACAAGCCAAAGAAAATTATGAAAAATGATTTCATGTGGCATCCCATTTAGTATCATAATTCCTAACATGTATATCTTACAAATATCATCCACATGTTACTATATGTGATCAGATTGAAATGAGATGATTTGGAAAACTGTAAATAAAAACCTAGAAATAGTTATTAATCCAAGTTATATGTGGTGATATTATAATAAAATTTTCGGATATAACAGCCCATTTCTAAGTGGGTATAGGTATAGGTTGAAGTAAACAAGGGGGTTTCTACAAGTACGGTTTGACTTACAAATGATTACAACATCATAAAACAAGATCTATTATGTTATATCTCTTAATAATTATTAAATATTAACATTTGATTCCACAATACAGCATGGTCACTCTTATATAGAATTCCTTTCGAGTGTGATAAGAATCAGTCATCAATGCTTTCTTAATGGATAAAGGAAGCATATAATTGTTCATAAAGTACAGAGTTCCCTTGGAAGATATATACTAATCACTCATAGTCTACCCACCATATATAAATTTTTTGATATGTTGATACTCATAAACCATTTTTTCTTGAGGAATAAGGTCAAAGATAAAAGTTCTCAACTAAATATTACTATGAAACATGTTCTCTATCACTTCTTTCACCTCTAGGTGCATCTTAGAAAATATGTTCACCAATTTCCATCCAAAAATTGTATTCAATTCATTACTGTTATGAAAATTTTATACTAAGAGATAAAAAAATGATATTTCCTTTAATTTCCATATAGATGTCACAAAAATCAGAATTTTTAAGGTATTATATTCATCACTTATACCTAGGGTTCATGTATTTAGGAATGAAAATATTACTCAAACTTTAATTATTAGTATACACTGTAAATTTCTCACTAATGTGGTAGTGATACAAATATTTTGAAGCATTCAAAACCTCCAATGGATTAAGGTATTGGGTCAGATAAGTAGTTTCATATGGCTGAAGATAATGAGTGTCACGACCCATCCCCAAGGGCCCATGTCGTGACTACCCCCAAGCATACCTTCCATATGCCAGGGGCTAGACACTATCATCGGAGAGGCATATCCATGAATCCGGGAAGACAATGCCTCAAAATCTATAAACTCACACAAACCAAGCAGAAAAAAAGAAACAAGCCCAAGGTAAAATATATATTAATAAGGATTGTATAGAATTTAAAGGGGCCAGAATACAAGACCAACACAAAAGTACAAGTAAAACTGTAAGGTACAAGTAAAACTAGAAAGTATAAGTAAAACTGGAAATAACTCCTATGAACACCCGCCAAGGATCCTACTTGAAGGGTTGGTACATATCTCAACTGGTCATCTCTATAGTATGCCTTGTCTAAGGTCCACCTCTGAGTAGCCTTCAGTCTTGGTACCCTCGTCCTCCATCAGTTCTATCCATCATCTGCAAAAGACACAAAGAGGTGTGGGTAAAGCCCATGCTGGGGTGAGTATAACAATACTCAGCTGGGACCCTGAGTCCCCCGAAGGTCTTTCGAAATCCACAAAGGATAAACCAAAAAGCAAGATATCATCTCTACTTAGTTATATGCCGATAAATATACCTAAGTTATCAAAATATACATGTCTCATACATGAGGGTAGAATATCACAAATGTAACACCACGAAGATGAATGTATAACACAGGTAAAAGACTTAGTTCAAACAGAGTATCATCTTAAACAATGTTTTCAGGGAAGCATATATTTACAGATTATTATTCATGAAGCTAGATCATCTAATTCTATCAAGTGGCACTACTTATGATCATTCAATGTTTGACCCATAGTAGATCGATAGCTACTAACCCCTAAAATGTTCCACAAAGGATCTGACCCACCTGGATTCATTAGGTAACATACCCCAGCAGACCCACATAGGATTTGACCCACACAATATCAGTATGCAGTGACCCACAAAGGATTGCTATGTGCTGACCCACATAGGATTTGACCCACATAGGATTGGTATGCGCTGACCCACACTGGATCACTGAGTGCTAACCCACACAGGATCTGACCCATATAGGATCGCTATGTTCTAACCCACATAGGATAGTTGAGTGCTGAAATCTGCATGATCTATCTCCAACCTATTCCTCACTACCAGACACTAGATTCCCACTCATTGCATGCTCGATTCTGGGAGAACCGTTCCTCAAGCCATCAGTCATATTTCAAATGGTACGAAGTTCCATGAAAAAGTATCCCAAAGGACTATCTGGTCATAAGGGATCCAAAACAACAGGCGATGCGTCATTAAAATACCTGGTCTGTAATTTACTAGTGTTTCCGCTCCGAGGGAACGGTTTGATTCAGGATTCAATCCAACCCGGTTTTACTCCAACTTTATCCAAATCTTAATTGTAGTATACCAAGAGGACCATCTCGATCCAAGGATTCAAGTTTCATATACGGTTTAAAAAATGAACTCCTGGTTCTCAAGATATGACCAAAAGGCGAAACTGGGTCTGGAAATGCCCCGGGACTAGTCCGACCCATCCCAACCCGGGTTCAGCCCGGATGGCCTGGGACATGGTATGGTCGGGCCTGCGAAGGGGGCCACCCGACCTAGCCCGCTGGGTAAGGCATGTTGGTGCGGCCCAATAGCGTAACCTGCAGTCGGCTGGACCACCATGGCGGGGCCTACCCAAGTAGTAACCCAGGGGGAAGGCACCCCCTGATATTCCGAACAGCGCAATGGTCATTTAGTCGCCTTGCTAACACATGGGACCACCAGAGCGGTCCCCCTCGGTGTGACGAGGCCGGCCGGTTTCCCAACCGGTTCTCCTTATATTGGCGCGGTCATACGCGACTGGTCCACCCACGGCCAGCCAGGTTCCGGCCGCCCTCTAGTCTCTGCCGCGGCCAAGCACCCACGGAATCCAGCTCTGGCAGAGCGGACGTGCACCACTGCTCCGCAACACAGCCGGCCGAATGCCAGCCACCCCCTGCTCTGCCGCGGCCGACAGGTCGCGACCTCCTGTTCCGATGGCACAGATGTGCACCACCCTACCTCCTTAGAGCCGACCTGTGTGTCAACCGCTATCCATCCTCTACCACGGCCTTTGGGCCACAACCTCCTTCGGTGGCATGGTTGCACCGCTTCCATCATTGCAGTCCATGAAGGAAACCATCATTCATCGAAGATGTGGGGATTCCGGCCGTGTTCGTGCGGCTTTCACCCCTTGTGTTAAATCAGAAGAAGGTGGTTTAAGAGGACTAGAGATCATCATATATCCATAAATATTAGTCATAAAAAAATCCCTACAACAACCTGTAATATTTATTCCCAATTTTCAAGAAGAAAACAGGTGCGGATCAACTAGTTATTAAGTTGATCCCCGTTCTTTGTTTAGAAGAGAATAACATGGGAAAAAATAATCCAACAGATATAAAACCATTCCTCGATCGTTCGTTGGAGGTAGCGCAAGGAGGGAGATGATGTAAATGAAGGGAACACCAGCATTCGTCTCTCCCGCAAGAAGCTTCCATTCTGGGCTCAGGTGTTGGTTCCTCATTCAGAGGACATTCTTTGTTGAAGGATATCCTTCATTGGAGAATGTTCTTCCTTCTAATGTTCTTCATCAAAGATTTCCTCTCCATTTCACCAATGAAAACCCCACCCTCAAGAGGAGTTTATAAAAAACAACTCTTAATTTAGAAGTTGTTTCATTAAATTAAATTTAATAAACCCTATTAATTAAAGAGAGTTTTGGTTACACAATTTGTGTAATAGAGCATTTAATTCCTGGCTTTAAATTACTGACCACCCTCATGTGGTCCCCACCTACACAATTAAAAAATGTGGTTCCAAAAAAATGAAAAAAACTTTTTATTTTATTTTTTCTTCTCCCACAAAAAGTAAGACATGTAACTTCAACCCTTAGCCTACTACGATCAAGGTGAAGGTCTCCTTAAGAGAATATATGAGCTGCGAGTTCAACGGGGTCCTCATTTTTCAATTCCTGGAAATGATTCAAGAGTTAAAAACTCCCGCTCATGCATTTACAGTATGTACCCGAAAAAATGTATATAAATTCATTCTGGGCAGACCGAGGCTCAGAATCACGCACCATAAATTTTTGGGGTCTTGTAATATTGCAATATAATTAATAAAATTACATTAAAAAATTCAGGTCTTTATATTATCTCCCCCTCAGGGATTTCCGTCCCTGAAATCCATAACACAAACTAGGGGAAAATGTGGGGGTACTAACCATGAATCTGAGCCTCCCACTCCCATGTTCTCTCTTGGAGGTTCCCATACTACCAGGGAATGCATACTATAGGTATCAACAACCCAATAAGGACCCGATACTATCAATCATCAATCTCCACTAGAACCTCTGAAAATGTTGCCCCATCGTTGATGTCCAGCTCGCCACAGTCAATGATGTGTGAAGGATCATGTACGTATATCTTCAAATGAGATATGTGAAAAATGTTGTGCACCCGATGCAACTGAGGAGGAAGGGATAAGCAGTAATCTACCTTGACAACTCTAATAAGGACCTGAAAGGGTCCGATGAACCTCGAAAATAACTTCCCACCCTGGCCAAATCTCCGCAAACCTTGTCGAGGTGATACCTATAGAAAGAGATGGTAACCATCCTTGAACTCTAGAGGTCTCTTTATCCTATCAAAATATGACTTCTGCCTCCTCTATGTTGTCTTCATCCGCTCTTGGATGATATGCACCATCTTCGTGGTTTCCCGTACAATCTCTAGTCCCATGAGTTCTGACTCCCCTAGGTCAGCCTTGCACAGAGTTTATCTGCAAAGTCAGCCGTAAATTTCCTTGAATGGTTCCATACCGATAGTGGAGGGATAATTGTTGTTTTATGAAAACTCAACAAAAGGAAATTAATCCTCCCAGCCATAGAAAAAATCAAGGACGCAAGTATGTAGCATCTTCTCGAGGGTCTGAATGGTCCACTCAGTCTGCCCATCTGACTGAGGTTGGAAGGAGGTTCTCAACTGAAGTTGTGTCCTGAATGCCTCCTACAACCCCTTCCATAGACTATAAGTGAAACTTGCATCACGTTCCGATAAAATCTTGGATGTCACTCCATGAAGCCCCACAATCTCTTGTACATATAGGAGTCCCAAGACATCTACTGAATCATGTTCTATGATTGGTAGGAAGTGGGATGACTTGGTGATCCGTTCCACGATCACCCAGATAGAATCATGACTTCTGGACGTGTGTGGCAGTCCTTCCATGAAGTACATGGAAATTACATCCCAATTCCACTATAGAACCTCTAGTGGATGAAATAAGCCTGCTGATACCTGATGCTCTGCCTTCAATTGCTGGCATGTGAGGCACAGTGAGACAAACTGTACCACTAATTTCTTCATTCCCAGCCACCAGTGCTGACACTGAAGGTTTTGGTATGTCTTCACTACTCCTGGATGTACTGCTATATTGGACGTATGCAACTCCCTCAGCAATTCCTCTCGTAGAACCACCGGTACCATAATACGTCTTTTTAAGGGGTCGACATTCTCTACACCTTCAAAAAATCAAGCAGGTGCTTATCCTATGGATATATGAGAACGTCAAACCGCACAGTCTATGTCCCCAAGCTACACCTCCTTGACTCGCTGAAGGAGTGGGGGAGTGACTATTAGAGACTGATGATAAACTGCTCTATCTCGATTCACTTAGGATATCCACAAAGCGGCTAGCTGCTCCGTCGCCTCACTCAACAACTGTATACCAGATCTAATGATGAGTGAATATGCTAGTACATTCGCCTACCCACGATTATAGACTATCTCGAAGTCATAGTCCTGGAGGAACTCAAGAAAATTCTATTATCTCAGGTTCAGGTCCTTCTGAGAGAAGATATACCTGAGACTCTTGTGATTAGAGTAGACTGTATAACACTCGCCCATCAAGTAATGTCACCACATATTCAAGGTGAATACCATTCATACTAACTCTAGTTTATGGGTAGAATAGTTCTTCTCATGATTTTATATCTATTGAGAACCATATGTGATCACTTCTCTCTTCTACATCAGGACACATCCATGTATGGTACCAGATGCATCATAGTAGATGACGTACCCAACACCCTTTTCCAATAGCCTCAAGATGGGGAACTCTTCATTCTCTGCCTTAGATTATGGAAACTCCACTGGCATCCCTCCGACCACACGAAGGGTTTCCCCTTCTTCATCAAAACTGATATGGGTGCTGCAACTCTGGAAAAGTCAGGCACAAACCTTTGGTAGTAAACGGCCAAACCCAGAAAACTCTGCAGCTCCGTCACACTCTTGGTGGCTCCCAAACAAGAAAATATTCAATCTTCGTTGGATCCATCACAACTCCAGCCTCCGAAATGACGTGTACCATGAATTGGACCTCTCAGATCCATAATTGGAACTCTGAGAGCTTACGATAAAGCTGGTGCTCCCAGAGTGTTTCCAGAACTATCTGTAGATGATATGCATTATCCTCCTCCATGACTGAGTATATCAAGTTGTCATCGATGAAGACTACAAAAAAGCGATCAAGGTATGGCTGGAAGACCCCTTTCATGAGTCCCTTGAACACCAACTAGGTGTTGGTCACTCCAAATAGCATAACCAAGAACTCATAATGGCCATACGGACATCTGACGACCATCTTCTGCACATCCCTGTTTATACACTGAGACGGTGATAGCCTGATCTGAGGTCTATCTTCAAAAACCATCGTGCTCCCTTCAACTAGTCAAAGAGATCATTAATCCTTGGGAGTGGGTACTTGTTCTTTACAGTCACATGGTTCAGGTTCCAGTAATATATACAGAGTCTCAAACTCCCTTCCGAATTATTGGTGAATAAAATTGGGGGTGCCCATGGAGAAACACTAGGCCTAATGAACCCCTTCCTTTGTAAGTCCTACAGCTATATTCGCAGCACTATAATCTCTACAGTAGCCATCCGATATGCTGGTGTAGATATTAGTGACATCTCGGGGTACATGTCTATTTAAAATTCCACCTCTCTATGATAAGGTAGACCAAAAACATCATTAGGGAAAACATGAGCAGACTTGTCCACCACTACAAGATAGCTCAGACTCTCAATATCAACTGATTTAAGGGTAAGGCTAGCTAACTGATGTGTGATCGGCAGCACCCTCATCTGGGTAAGTCGATTATGTGCTGAAAAGGTTCTTTTCTCCTTGGTGAAGGAAACCCTGGTCCCATCCATGAATACCCACTGCACTTTGTGCCTAATACAGTCAACATGAGCATATACTGTGGATAACCAGTCCATACCCAATATGACGTCGTAAGGCCTCGATGCCACTACTAGAAGATCCCAGCTAAATCTATCGGCTCCTTAGTAAGATCTAACTTTCGGCACAAGTGTGTAATCGTCAAATCTCCTCCCGTGGGAGTCTCTAGCCATAAGGATCTAGCCAACTGATCCACCAGAATCTTCGATCTCCGAATGAGGGCCGTGTGAATAAATTAATGACTGGAACTAGTGTCTATAAGGACTATAGATAGGGTAGAATAGACACACATCATTCCTCATATCATCTCCGGGGTGCCATGGTCATAGGCCTAAGCTTCCTGGAGCTGAGCTCATCCATGTCCACCTGCTCCCAGTGGTCGGGGTGGACAACCTGGAGGTGGTGGAAGTAGAACCTTGAATCGCCGCCCACCACCTACTGCACAACCTTCTCCTCCACCACATCATCCTCCTACCTGCAGACCTCATCTATTGAGTCTTCACCTCTTACCAAGTGGTCCTTCGACCATCTTCTGGTCATCCTTATGCCGGGATGGGTAGTAGTGAGCCATATGACCCTGCCCACCACATGAGTAAAACTGTATGCTCCTCACCTGTCCTTCTCTGTCTCGATAGCCCCGAACCACCGACCCTATATCATTCAGTCATCCACCTATAGGTCTGGTCATCTTGGACCTCTGCATCATCTATATTATGCCATCTACAAATGACTCTATTATGTGTCTTCCAGTGGTGGGTCTCACTACTGGTGGCTGCTCAGCAAGGAAACTATCCACTAATAGTGCTAGCTCTAACACCCCTCACATGCATCAGGATGCTAAGAGAAATCATCGAATCCCAAATCTTTTTTCTGAGCCCCTGCTCAAAGTTCCTGGCCCTGAAGAAAGGGTCCCGCACCATGTCGGTGGAGTAGCACACGAGGTCAGTGAACCTCATTGAATACAGATCCAAAATCATTCTACCCTGCTGCAAGTGGATAAGCCCCTATATACACGTTGAGAGTAAGGTAGATAGGATGAACTATTCCCCAAAAAGGCACTCAAAGTCATCCTATATGAGTTTGACCTCGTCGTGAACTTGGAGCATCAAGATCCACCATCTGCCTACTGCATCCTGAAGAAGGATGGTGGCAAGGATCACCATGAGATTAGCTAGTGTCCCTACCAGTTGAAAAATGACAATCACAATCTCTAGCCAATCCTCAGATGTCTGTGGATCTATCTTTCCTTGGAACCTAAATGGCCTCTGGCGCTGGAACTCGTGCAATGTGCTCAAGTGGCATTCACCCTTTACTACTGGGGTTGGTGGCATCGACTGAATAATGGTTAGTGGTGATGCTGGTACACCACCCAATGGTACAAATACTGTAAGGGGGACCTACACAGAAACATCGTCACTCAGTGGGATGTCATCAAATACTCTAACCAGAACCATGGATGGATATATTCATGGAGAAATCCTAATATAAATAGGTGTGTCACGGTATATAAGTTATACCTAGTGAGATGACGCAATGAGTGAAGGAACTCGGTACACCCTGAGAGGGGAGGGGTGAATCAGGGTGGAAAATTTTTCTTATCTGTGATGGATCTTGTTCGCACATTAGTAGGAACTTGTTGAACTTGTATGATGAATATGATTAGAAATAAAACATTCACGTAGAGAGATGAAACAACACTTTTTACTTGGTTCACCACTAAGGGCTTTGTCAAAGGGGAATACTCCAACAAGTTTTCGGTCGTACCAAATTCCACAATTATTTACTAGTTGTGGATTACAAAGGTTTGGGCATAGTCACACTATCCCAGGCTCACTGCCTTTACAAAATTTTAGGTATAGCTCACTACGTCCCTCGGGTCACTCCCGTTGAATCCAACTGGCTCACTCTACTTGGTAAAGTCCCACTCAGTTTAAAGATGTGAAGGTCTCTTCAATAAATTTGCATTGAAGTCTTTGTCTCTGCTCAGCACGAGACTCTTCTTGGATAGTAGCCCATAAATGATGCACTTGTATGCACTGAGCACTGAACCAGATAACTAGAATGAGCAAACAAGTTTATATAAAAATAGAATGCAACACCAACCCTTTTCACACAAGACATTACAATTGCGTGAAACACCAACCCGTTGCATGCAAGACCTTACCATTGCGTGAAATATTTCTTTTTCACGTGGAAAAATATTTTGCGCACCAACACCCTTTTCCGCACAACTGAACATTTTATGCACCACCTCAACCTTTTCGTGATGCTCGGAATTTTTCATGCAAGCCCCTTTATGCGAACCTTTTAGGTGCACCAGACCTCGAATCTTCTCAATGTCTTCAACCATGCCAAATGAGGGGGGTCACCTCTTATTTATAGGCATTAGAGACCCCCACGTGCAAAAATACCTTTGGCGCAAAAAAAAATCTCATCTAGCGCGTAATCATTCACACCGGTATTGATTTTCATGCAAATCATCAGATTTTTCGCGTAGCCCATGCCTTTGCCATTTTTCGACGGTCTAATTCTGAATCACAATTTGCACGAAAAACCTAAATCCACTATTTAGTGCACCACACTATTTTTCACGCCCAACTCAAATATTTCCCGGAAAGCCTTTATTTTTCACACACCACATCCTCTTTGCTTCTACCTGCTTTTACCAATAATCCATGTATTCATTTTCCGATTTTAAATCCCAAAAATTTAGCAAACACTAGGAAATGGCGCCACCTTCCATACTGTTGTCTGCTGGAACTGTATGATCACTTTGCTGGCATAGATTCTGAACTTCCACTGAGGATTGACAACAAAAACAAACCACTCTCAAATTCATTCATAGAATATCCATGGTTCCAAAAAAGATATTACAATGAAAACATTTCAAAAACACACACTCAATATGTGCTTTCATGCACTAAGTCAGAAATCAGAAGTCAGGGTTATGGTGTATGGATCCGTCGGCCGCCATACCAACACTAGACTCCTGGAACTGAAAACCAAACTCATAACACTTAAAACTATTTCTACATAGATAATATCAGATTCATAGTTCTTCGGTAGAAACGAACTCCTCTAATAACAATTTGTCACAACCCGTCCACCGTCGCTCTTGTCATGACTACCCCAAGATCGCCGTCCATAGGCCAGGGGCTGGAGACAAGCACTAGAGAGGCATATCCCTGAAATCAGGAAGGCATTGCCTCTAAACCTATAAACTCATAAAAAATGAAGCACACAAAAAGATACAAGCACAAGGTAAAATATATAGTAACGGGGTGTGTACAGAAATTAATTGGGTCAGAATATAATCCCAACTGAAAAGTACAAGTAAAACTGGAAGTTTCAAGTTAAATTAGAAATTACAAGTAAAACTGGATTCAACTCCTGTGAACACACGCCAATCATCCTACATTAAGGGTAGATACAGCTCTCAAATGATGGTCTCTATGGTACGCCTCGTCTAAGGTCCTCCTATGTGCAGCCTCAATTTCTAGTACCCTTGTCCTTTGTTAGTGATGTCTATCATCTCCATAAGACACAACAAGGTGCGGACGAAGCCCATGTAGGGGTGAGTATAATGATACTCAGGAGGGACCCTAAGACCCTCGAAGGTCTCTCAAAATCAACAATGGCTAAACCACAAAGCAAGACATCAATTCTACATAGTTATATGCCCGTACATAAATACTATATAATAATATAATGGTCTCATACATGATGGGAGAATATCAAAAAGGTAACACCATGAAGGTAAAACCACGATGATGAAACCACCACATAGGAAAAAGACTTAGTTCAAATAGAGCCTCATCTCAAACAAGGTTTTCAGTGAAGTATAGATGTACAGATAATTAGTCACGAAGCTAGATCATCTCATTCTATTAGGAGGCACTACTTCTGGAAATATGGATTTTGACCCACATAGAATCGATAGGTACTAACCCCCACAATGATCCACATAGGATCCAACCATCGGGGAATCATTAGTTAACTAACACCCGCTGAACCACATAGGATCTGACCCACTCAAGATCGGTATGCACTGACCCACACAGGATTGCTGAGCACTGACCCACACATGATCGACGAGCTCTGACCCAAACTCGATCGATATGCGCTGACCCACATTGGATTGTTGAGCGATCACCCACATAGGATCTAACCCACACAATATCGGTATGCGCTGACTCACACAGGATTGTGGAGTGATAAACTCCACATGATCTATCTCCAACCTCCGCCTCACTGCCAGCCATTGGATTCCCACTCATAGCACGCTTGATTCTAAGAGAATTCCTTCTCAAGACATCAGTTATATTTGAACTGGTACGAAGATTCATGAAAAAGTATCCCAAAGGTCTTCCATTACATAAGAGATCCAACTCAATAGACGGCATGTCAATCGAACTCCCAGTCTGTAAGTTATTTGCGTTTCCGCTCCGAGGGCCCGGTTGGATTTGGGGTTCGATCCAACCCGGTCGTACTCCAACATTTTCCAAATATCAAGTGGAGTACACCAAATGTACTGTCTCGATCCAAGGATTCCAGTGCCATTGGATGTTCCTCAAACGGACGGCTGATTTTCAAGATATGGAAAAAAGGAGAAACTAGGTCTAGATATGCCTGGGTCTGGTACGACTCGACCTAGTTCGGGTCAAACCAGCCCGAACTGGTTCTGTCCAGGCCCACGATGCGGTGGCCCAACCCATCCCACTGGGCGTCGTCCGCAGTCAGGTGGCCCACCGTGGCAAGGTCCACCCAAGCTGCAACCAGGGAGAATCCCCCGCCGGTATTCCGAATTTCCTGATGGCTATTCGGTCACCGTTCTCACACGCGGGACCGCCGGAGTTGTCTCGCTCGGTGGGATGAGGCCGGTCGGTTTCTCGACCGGATATCTTTCCAGCGGTATGGTCGTGCACCGCTACTCCCCCCGTGGCAATCTGGGCACCAGTCACCCTCTGGTCTCCGCTACGGCAGAGCGACGATGGACTCTAGTTTCGACGGCGTGGACACGCGCCACCGCTTTGCTACACTGGTGGCCGGATGCTAGCTTCCCCTGCTCCGCCATGGTCGATGGGTCGCGAACTCCTGTTCTGGTGGCACAAACGCATTCCATCCTTCCAACTCGCGGTTGGCCAGCATGGCGGCTGCGGTCCGTCCTCCGCCATAGCTAAGGGGCTGTGGCCTCATTTGGCAGCACAATTTTTTTGCTTCCGTCAACACGGTCGGTGCAGGAAAACGTCAATCAATGATGATGTTAGGATTCTGGCAGTGTTCGTGCGACCAGCACCATCCATGTTAAATCGGTAGCAGGTGGTTTAATAGGATTGGAAATCATCATATAACCTTGAAGATTAATCTTAAACAAATCCCTAAAACAAGTTGTAACATTTATTCCTAGTCCGCGAGAAGAAAACATCTGCCGATCAACTAGTTAGTGATTTGATTCGCATTATTCAGTTAGAAGAGAATAACATGGGAAACAATAATCATGTAGATTTAAACCCCTACCTTGATAGGCCGTTGGAGGTAGTGTGAGGAGGGAGATGATGTTGATGAATGGAACTCCAGCATCAGTCACTCCCGCATAATGCTACTGTTCTTGGTTTGGGTGTTGGTTCCTTGTTCGGAGGTCATTCTTCGTTGGAGGGTCTCCTTCATTGGATAAATTTCTTCCTTCGAGAGTTCTTCAGAAAATCTCTCATTTCCCTTTCACCAATGGAAACACCACCCTCAATAAGAGTTAATAAAAAATAAATCTTAATAGACATGTTGTGTCATCAATTAAATTTAATGAACCCTATTAATTAAATTGATTTGTGGTTACACAATTTTTATAACCGAGCATTTAATCCCAGCCTTAAATGACTGACCACCCTCGTGTGGTCCCCACCTCCACAATTCAAAAAGGAGGTTTCAAAAAAATTAATAATAAAATGTTATTTATTTTATTTTTTCTTCTCTAATGAAAACATTAATACTAACATCCACCCTCGTCCTACTGCATTCAAGGTGAAGGTCTCCTTAAGCGAATATCGGCAGTATGAGTTCGACGATGTCCTCATATTTCAATTCCGAGCACGAGTTCAAAAGTTAAAAAATTCCACTCACGTGTTTACTTAAAATACCTAAAAAAAGTTTAGAAATTCATTCCGGGCAAACTGAGCCTCAGAATCACGCGCCGTCAATTTTTGCGGTCTTGTAATATTCCAATATAATTTAAAAACATTACATGAAAAAATTAGGGTCTTTACAATGAGAACCATATTCAATAACACAACCACTCTATATAAGAATAGAACCCGGTCCTATGTCAGATAGATCATAATACATAACATAGACATGTATTGAATTATATATAATCTAAATCAGAATGAGGTCAAAAACCAATTCGTCAACTCCAATGAGTATTTCCATTTTATCTCGATAAAAATCTCACCCATTTTTTAGTAATAGATGTACAAGGTGATTCAATCTTATATAAGTCCTTGATAAATCACCATTAGTAACTTATTATATCAATGAATATACATATATTGAAGACATTCATTAGTCCTTCCCTAGTCATAACATCTCTTCTCCTTTTTTAGGATCAAGTTTGATACCTTGTTTCGACACCACATTTCCTATAATCCATACATCCTAAATCTAGAATCTATACTTCTAAAATTTAAAATAAAGGTGATGTTCTCATTGATTTCCAAATACAATTCATACATGATTTGGTTATTTCATTTTTGATTTTTAATACACCATGATGTTTTCTTTAAATTCTATAAATATGGGTTAAGGTATTGATGGAATGTTTTGTTCATAAAATTCATGAGTACCTTATGAGAAATATTATTGATGAAATTCATCATGAGATTCTCAAAATTACCATAATTTATCTTTAATGTTTTATTACAAATACTGAATTCCTTTACCCTAATATGGAGATACCTTTATTATATATAGATCTTTGAGAAGCACCTTAATCCTTTTAGTTGATTAAATAAGTTATCATTATAATGAATATGATATTTATTCTTGATGTTTACATGATTTAACTTCTTATAATTTATTTATAGGTGAATATTTCCATTTTATTTATATGAAAACTATACGTGCGTAGGTCATGGAGACACACTAATAAGATTTAATAACTCAGATTCTAAATCATCTAACTAAAACTTTATCTCCATTAATTAGATATACACTATATGATATGAAGCAAAGGAATTCAAGTGTGTCTCAAGAATTAGATCAAGGGTGAACATGAACTTTCCTTAAGAGTAACCCATACGATGTCATCTTGGAACACCTTAGAAAATTCCTTGGCTATTGAATGAATCTCACCCCTGAAATTCCATTCATTATCCACTATCAAAAGACATGAAATTTAACATATAAATTTTCTTTCATTGGGAAGAGGAGGTCCGAGACAAAAATATCATGGGTGTCATTTTCCATGGAACAATTTGGGGAATACATAAAGGGAATTAAAGTCTACTCTTTTGTTATAACAATAAAAATGGGATTTTAACAATTACCATCTAGTTCATCACAATAATATTTTTGAAGATGTCTATTGTAATAATATGAAAGTCCCTTTCTATATCTTCTATATATGTGGATATAGAACATGATGAACATTAGAATACATGTTCATTATTCTCCCCAATATGTGTAGATATATCCATATCATATTTTATAAGATCAAATGTAATATTTAATACATCAATGATATAAGAAGATATAAATCAACAAGAATCACCTATATCGAATAAAATAGTATCCATATAAATAATTTTTTGTGCAAGGTCATTATCTTGAATTAGACCTGGACATTCCTATTTATCTATGTCTAGTAAAATCCCAGATCCTTGGTCTATAACATAGTATATTCATACCACTTATTTGAAATTATTCTAATATACTATAGGATTATGTCATCCAAAATTAGACACAACCCACTCTGATTGATTAATAAGAGGTCCTTAAGGGGGTTTGATATTGTATAGCATCATGTAAATGAGAATAATACCCATTAAAAAGGTAAATAAAATCAATTAAAATAATAAAAATCAATTATATTACTATAGAAATTATAAGAAGGAATTTAAAAGAGGGAAAAATTGAATGTCACTGTATTTCCCACTACGTGCATTTCGACCACATTGTTTACCAAACCATTAACTATATGTGAATGCCTTACTAAATATTTGGGATTAGCTTCATGAATTGGTTTCACTATTTTAGGAATGAAAAACTAACAGTCTAGGGAATATTGGAGTTCTTATTTTGTATGGGTGACATAGTTACTACTATATTTTTAGACAAATCACTTAGACCGTGCACCATAAGAATTAAATCGAACCCTTCATTACATAAGTTAAAATTCCATGAAATCCAAAATTAAATAAAAACATTCATTATATCATTTACTAAAATTTCTTAATGATGTAAGGCTTCATAAGATGAGTTTTTTAGAGACTCTTAGCCACAAATTAACACTTTATATCAAACAATTATATGTCCTCTACACCATTAAATACTTAAACAATGTAAATAAAAACTAGAATCTGATACCATTCTCCATGAACCTACATGGACTACCCCATACGTGATACACATGTTGGCCAAAAACAGGTTCCAAAGGGTGTTCCTGATCCCCATGGGCTACACACTGTTGTATAAACAAGATGTAAAAACCATTGGAAATGGTTCCACCAATAAAAATACCAAGGGTTCACCTCAGAAACCTATAATGACCATTAAATTGATTGGAGAGTCGTGAAACTAAAAGAAATATGTGGGAAAAAGAAAAAAAATTAAATATGACATAATATAAAAGAGTGTATCACGATAGAAAATAAAACATAATAAACATCCAAATACCATAACATGATTGAGAATACCAATATAAGTATACAAAAAGTTATTAGAAAAAGATATAGAAAATTAAAAAAAGATGTAAATTCAACAAGGTGGTCAAAAAGGATGATTCTACAAACATTTTTTTAAAAAGTAAAATAATTGTTATCAATATATATTTGACACAAGGGAACACTCCCCATTGTGTCACATCCTATGAACCCAAAATCAGATAACATGAACATCCACCACCTCTAATTTGTTCATTTACATTGTGTTTATCCAAAAAAATAAGGTTTATATACAATAAATGGGTGTATGTATGCTGTGAGAATAACTATCCATGTAGGATCCCACTAGGACTTCTATGAGAAAATATATTTAGAAAATCTAAAAATTCTAGTTTGGAAATAATGATATAAAGATGAAGTTATATCTTTAAGAACTATGTATTTTTGAGTTATTTAGATAATAGTTTTTAATAAATTTTAACCATGAATATAATGTGTTAAATTAACATGAATTCTCTACAAATGATCATGGGATATTCCCTAATATCAACAAGGTCAAGGTCAACAAGGATTCTCGTACTGATATCTATCTAAAATACATGTCTCAATATATTCATAGTAAACTATATAGAGTTGAAAATGAAACTAGAAATATATATACTATATAGATTGGAATCATAACCATGGATGCATATACTAGGTAGAGTGGTATCATTACTGGGGAGGCATGGGGACAGTTGAGTGGAATTATTCCCTTGTAACGTATTTTTACAGTATTTTTTTCCTAAGTACCCATGGATACCATGAGGAATAACCACTATCAAATAATTTCAATTCATTTTTATAAACTATTATATAAAATAAATCTCCCCAAGATTTAAATTTATGATGAAATATTTCATGACGAACTAATTAAATCTTTAATTCAAACATGTTGAAGACACCATCAAATTTTATATATTAAACTTGTATTTAAATCCACATTAATTTATCCTATCAAAATATATATCATATAAATATTTAATGGTATAAAATATTACCTTTAAAAATTTGGGACCTCGATGTATAAAAATCAATCAAATATAGTTTTCAGACATTATAAACACATGAATATACATACCTTTAAGTGGTGAAACTATTTTTTGGATGATTTCAATCAACCAAAAGAGGGGAGGTGTGGTCCATTATACTTTATTATAACCCATAGAAACTTATACCTCATAATTATAATTCATCCAACATAAAACCACAACCACTATATTCATAGGAGTAGAAGATAACCAAGAGAAATATAGATGGCAGATAAGAAATAAAGAAAATTAACCATTTAGTTGATGAACATTGATGTTACTTGATGAAAAACCTACACATAATCAGGGGCAATAGAGGAAAACATGCGATTTAATGGATGGAGTATGAAGAGTTGGAATGTGGAAAAATAGATAAAATAGTTAAATATAATAGGGTATTATACGAAATTCACATCACTATATTTTTTGTTAGTCTGCATGGTTTGACAAAAAATTTTGGTAAACCATGCAACAACCATTAAAATAACCCAGGAACTCATTCTGTAGGCACAAACATTTTTCCCTGTCCATGTACGTTTAACATATATGGTTACTCCAAACCATGAAACTCTCGCCATACATGAGGTCAATCTACAGAGGCCTTTATAAAATTAATCCAAATTGTTTCCATAACAATGAACTAATTTTCCTCCACACATTACCAAGGGGTACCCTAGATATGAATCGGATATATGGTTACTACTAACCTTGCTCCAACCATGCTCTAATCATGAACAAATCCACTGATCAACCTTTTATACAAAATTTTAATGGTGCCAAACCCAAAATAAAGAAATAAGTATAAAATTGAAGATATAATAAAACTCATAGCTCAAAAATATACCATGAGTGTTACAAATTCCCTCTTTAATACCTATACAGCTCCTTTAATAACATCTTCAACCACATAATCTTCTTTCTTTCATCAGGAACAAAAAAATATTCAACCCTTTTAGTAGATAATTCCAAAATCTTCTATAATGATCACACTAAAATAAAATATATTCCACCATATGTGTAAAAACATCATATATTTATTCATTTATAATTACAATTACCATATAATTATGAATCAATATATCCATGTAATGTCACCCTATCTTTAAATTAAGATACATGTCCCTACTCCCATTCAAGTATCTCATCCCACACATTACAACCCTTAATTCCATCTTCCTTGAATTTGTATATACTTGATGAAAAATCTTAATTAATGTTTCATATGAGGTCATTTTAAAACTATAAATAAAATAAAACACCCTACTACTGATCCATAAGATATTTTTTCACATGTATACACATTTATCATTTGACTTTAGTGACTACTCATTGGGTAATTTTATGTGATATGCATGAGTAATAAATATTGTTTTATCCTCCTACATATTGAACCTTCTGAAAACTATCTCCATGAAGGTTTTTTGTGATATATTAATTTTTTTAGTAACAAAACGTTGTATTATCCTCTTTCTATGATCATTTTTCACCTCACCAAGATCTATAATTTGAAATTATTTTGATAATTTCATCTTTAACTAATTTATTATTCTCTCACTGCACCCTGAAAGTAGAATATTATCCATATAAAATAATAATATTTTTATGAAATTACTATATGGGTTAGAATTTGAACATTGATCCCTATCATATATATTGTAATAATTCATTCCCATTACCACATGCAATTATTTATTCCATTTTCATGGTGGATACTTCATCCAATATATATTATTTTTAGTTTTAAAAATAAGATAAACTTTTATGGACTCCATAAAACCATCTACTCGCACAAATTATATACACTTACCTAAGTCTCTATTAAATAATGAATTATTTACATCCACCTACTACAAATATGATCCCTCTATAGTTTCAATTCTCAGTAAAACAATAATAGTGGTTAACTTCATAAAATTATAAAAAAAATAAATTTAATCCACACCCTCCTATTGAAATAACATTGTTACTGATTGTTCCTTACACCTTATGCTAAAATAATGATTTACGTTAAATAGTATACCCAGTTATTATGTTTTTTTGGAGGCTATTTAATAATGATGGTATATGTTTGTAATAAAATATTAATAATATTTTATATAAGTTTAGATAAAGCACAATGACTATGTTGAAGTACACTGAGAATGGTTAATAGAAGGGTTGAGATTGAATTTAGTTGAGTAGATGGTGGTTTGGAGTTATGAGGTAGAGTTAGAATTAAAAAAATAATATATATTATATATGTTCTGTAGTTATGAGGTATATTTAACAAATTTTTCATAGTTATATGTATTATATTGAATCATACATATGATATTGAGGAGATAAATGTGGAAATGTTTTGGGAGTATTACAATGATACATAAAATATTTCAATATGGTTTTCAAGATATTTTTCTAATATGTAATAACTCCCATATAAGTGAAAACATGGAAAATGACTAGATCTATAAGTGACACACAACATACTTCATGTGTATTTAAGATATATCATGAGATGTTCAAAATAGTAAAGAAAATATCTTACAGTGATATGTAAGATATGTTAATAGTAAATGAGGTATATGTTGAGGATAATAATATAATATATAAATGGTAAAAATATTACACTGATACATATGATATATAGAGAATTGGTAGGGTACTTACTATAGTACATACAAAAATATGACAGAGAGAAAAACCTTATTTAAATATGTAATATATTTTAGAGTGATTTATGAAATGAGAAAATGTAAAAAAGTATACTGTGATGACTAATATAAATACATATAATATATAATATATCATAGTAGATATATAAGAAACTATAGAACATAAATTTAAAAAATTATCAGGGTTGCACTATGATACCATAGGGTAATCAACCTCTTTTATAAGGATTGATCTATTTGAGATGTTATAAAAGTAAAATGTTATCATGTTATATATAAAGGATTACTAGATCTATGAGGAATATATGTAAGGGTTAATAGTAAATTCAATATGGTACATAGAGGTTTTTTTATTTGAATTAATGTGAGTATTTTTGAGTTATAAGTTAGATGATGCTAATATGAACTTGAAGTACATATATATCCCGATACAATTAGTGATTTGTAGTGATTAAAGTAGAGATTAATTCCTAGATATAGAGAATTTTATTTATCCATAAGATATTCCATATAACATTAGTGGATATTAAAAAATATAACTATGAAAAATAACATAAAAATAAACCTACTTCATCATAAATTCTATCACAACACAACATTATCATTACATGAATGATTGAAAAATTATTTTTTTATTTATTTGAATGAAAATAAATTTGAAGGGTTTATTGGTAAATATAATAAGAACAAGAAAAATTATTAATTTTTTATTTTATTCCATTCCAATAAAATCAAAAATTATCAGAACCATTCTTTTTTTCAAGACTCTAAATGATAAGAAATTTACTATATGTAGGAACATCATGAATAATATTGTAAAATAAAGAGGACATTCATTCTTAGGTCTTGATGAAATCCTTCATATTGATATTATTATTTTTAAAACCTATAATTAATATATGTGACTTAATATTAATCAATGCTACTATATCTTTGGTGATATCTTTTAGGATTCTAACCTTTATCTGGATTTGGTTTTCTGTTGATTCCTTGATGGTAAAATATTCATATAATTTATTGTTATTATAATTAATTAGGAGAATTATACTGGGTTATTTGAAATCTCATATTTCCTATGTTTATCCGACAATCCCTCTACTTTTAATCAATGTGTCTTTTTTAGTTCATATTTTATGCTCCATGTCCTATACTACAAATAAGAAAATTATCTTTCTTCACCATAACATCATATTGTAGATTCTCTATGAAAAAACCCCCAAATATAGTTCTCTATATGTGGGTGTTTATCCTTAAAGGTATACCATGATTAAAACCATTAAGTATTATTGTTTTTATTGAATCAAACATTGTATCTTAGTTTTTCTATAGATTTGGGATTTAATTATTGTATAAAAAATGTGAGATAAACCTATCAATATCTTTTAAATTAGTCCCAACTTGTTTAATTGGGTGACATTGAATCATTGAGTTTCTAGAAAAATCCATGGATTGAATGCTAATAACCTCTTATTAGTTCTTCATTGTATGGGGAATCATATAATAGTCTTTTCATTGTCGTTCTTTCCTCTTTTTTAAAGTGTATTCCTCAACATCATATCTTCCATTATTACTATTCATATATCCTATTTGAACAAAATTTAGTTTTTTTTCAATTCACCAGTAAGAGATATCATATAATTGTTCACGGGAACCTAAGGATCTATCCTAAAGCTTATCTATTCCTATTTCGAGATAATATTCCTCACTCCCAACCTCAAATATCTTTCAATGGGTCAGCTTCTTCTTTTACATTGGTACTTCTACTTTCTATCCATCTATTTTTTTTTCAATTTTACAATCTATTAAATACATGAATTAGTTCATTAGATTGATTATAGAAGAGAAATCATTTTCATAAGGCCACATAGAAAACAATATTCTATAAAATACTATCAAAGTAATTTCGATAATTCTCTATTAATAACCTTCTCTAATTAATCCATTTACTTTCAATCCAAAATAAATTGATCCCTAGATTAGATAAAATCTTAATATGATCTCTGAGATATTAATGTATTTTATTTTTCAAAAACCACATCATTATTTATAGAATGACGTAATAAAATTATCTCCCAATCTATCTCTTGAATACATAAGGGATAATTAATCTGAAGACACCCACTTGTAGTTGGATCTCTACATGAATGATAAAACATAGAATTTTACCAGTTTTCATTGGATGTAATCAAAATTAAAATATAATAATTTCCATACAATGCCTCCTTAATCTAGGAATGAAACTAAACATGGTTATCCATAACTTTTAGTGATGCCTTCATCTGAGAAGAAATTAAAGCACTAATTTCTCATTCCAAATTTCCGACAACCATATGTTCAGAATCCTCTTTTAGAGGACTATATTCAAGAGATATCCTATAATGTTTAGATGAATGATTATATTAACATTGATAAAAACACAAAATAAATTCTAGACTCATATATAACCACTTGTATATACCTCAAATCTCTTGAGATAACAATATATATGAAATCAAGAATGGGTTTAGAGACATATACTTCATTGTAGATATGAGATATAGTATGTTAATTCAATATACACATATGAGAATATGAACAAAGAAACTACCCCAAAGCAATACCATTGAACTTTAAGACCATATTATTTTAGAAAAAAAAAGAGTTAAAAAAGTAAATATTACACAAATTATAGACAATGAAGGATACTAGTAGAAGAATATTCCAATATACATCCTGTAGAAACATGAAAATGTTGAATTAATGTGTGAAAAATATTAAATAGAATATAGAAGGTAGACCAATATGATGAGTTATAATTTTTTATGGATTAATGATTGTGGAAAAAACCACACATGTTTTAATTCAGTGAAAAAGGAGAGAGGATTAGTTTGAACTTATTATTGAACATTTTATTATTCACTTCATCAAAGATGGAAGGGTGTGTCACTAACAAAATGTGACTTTAAAAACCATTCTGAGTCAGATAAATAAATCTAAAACCAAAATAGTTGAAAATCATTGTCTATATTCATTAAAGAATAAGATATAAAAATGGAGATATATAATTTTGTGATATTTTATTATAGATAAATAATGAGAAGTGAAAATCCCACGAGGGTTGTTTTATCACCTATGAAGGAATAAGATAAAATATATTAAGTAATTAGTGGAACACCCTTTGGGTGGTGATTATTCTTCAATGAGGTATTCTTGTTTTTATTATAACATGATAGTGATTGTTCATATCCAGTTAGTTCTAATAATTTTAATAGGTTCATGGCCATTAAATTTCATGTTGCAACTTATTGACAGTAAAATCATAGATATGTGTATGTGTGATAAAAACCATCAAAAATTTGGGACACAATCATACATAATAGAGGAAACCCTCTTTAACAAATTTTCAATGTTACTTATTTTTCAGCACCGTAGTTATTTAAAGGGATCTATAATGAGTAAACAAGAGGATGATTATGAATTTTAAAATGGATATCAATACAAATTTACCCCTTGTTAATGCTGATCAAATGACATGTGATATTATGAATTTGTATCAGAGAACATTTTTCTCATTAAATTTCAAACGATTAATATAACTAAGTCCATCATAAATATAATCCATCACTTAATGGGAAATGATTTCATTTATTGAAGTAAATATTGGTTCCCTTTATTATTTGAAATGGAATTTATGTTTCTGATTATGTTTACAAAGGATTCATTATTATAAAACTGGAAGAATCTTTGCCATAATTTATTAAAAAAATTGAGTGTATTTGGAAGGAAAAGTGTTATATATTCTTCTCATTATCTGAGGAAGAGAAAAAATGTCACAGGATGGAAAAATGGAACTGATATTTAGAAAAAAATTTATATAACATATAATGTAAAAAATATTTTTAAGGTAGAAAATTTAAAAATTTATACAAAGTAGTTTGAATATGGTTTAATTCAATAAAATGGATTTTTTGATGAGTTATTCACCATTGTTGATGTAATTGTATGTTCCATAAGTGGAAATGGAGAGGCTTAAATGCACCACTTTAGTAAGGAAAAATGTGATAAATTTATAAGTAATGTTTGAGGCCAATATCTTGACACATGAAGAAAAATTGTAGGATTAAATTATCATTGATGACTTCATTGTACTGTAACTAATTTTGAAATGAGAAGAGAAGAAACACTCAGAAGAAAATTCAATAAGGTGACAACATATATTTTAATACAACTTAATTCATGATTTATTAAATAAAAGTACACATGATATAATTCCATAAGACGAAGAGTCCTAGATTCTTTAGAAAATTATGTATATAGATCAATAACATTAAAAATTAGTACAACAACATTATTAAAAAATCAACAACATGCCCTTAAAATTTTAATGTTCTTTTAATAAATTGTGTTAGAATCCAGATTTTCACAAAAGAATGAGGTGAGATATAAATCCTAGTAAGGGATTAATAAAAAATAGAGTAAGTGTAAATAGTAAATTTGAGTCACTAGGGATATTAAGTTATCATAAAAGTGTTCAGAACTATAAACATGACAATCGAATCATGATATATCATGATAAAATAAAGGAAAAATAGGAATGTAGAAACAACATAAAACATGAGATAATAATCATAAGTCAAGAATTACCACTGAGAAAACATTTCATTTTTCCCTTAGTATAACCTAACATGCACCATGAATGGTATATCAAGATGTAAAAACAATACCCAATGAATTAGAGGGCTCTATAATTCATGTCCCATCTGTTACATTCATATAATGTACATGCAAAAGTGTTTCACATAGATCTTACAACATAAGAATATATTTATGTAATTTTAATACCATTATTAAGTATAATGGGATACATTAATTTGATTCCCTAATAAATTAATAATATGTACATCTTGGTGAATATACTTGAGTGTAAATTTGGATGGGTATTCACTACAAATATTTTTGGCACAGAAAGTCACAAGATAAATTCCACAATATAACAAGGGTACATAAAAATTCAACAAAGGGTTAAATGATTGTGAAATGGATATATAATATTTTTTCAAACAAAATTATAATAATAGGGATGTATAAAAAACTATCTTAGAATGAACTGTTTTAATTAAAAATCCATAGTATTAAGAAGGTGCTTGAATAAATAAGAGAAGAAGTTGATCCCTTACCTTGAGAGGGAACTTCTAAATGAGAGGGAGGAACTTATTATGAAGATGGGGGAACCTTGGGGGGATCTAGAGAGGTAAAGAAAAATGAAATCCATTATTCAAGTGTTTTTATTAATGAGTATTTAGAGGTTTGGTTTATTTTCATAGAAAAAAGAGGGGAATTCTTTATTAATTACTAAACATTGGTTTTGGATTATATAAAAAAAATCCAAACCACAAACCACCCCATAATTTTTACCATATTTTAAACCATAGAGGAGTGGATTTAAATATTTTATATGGATAATGAGCTAAATATTTAAAATAATACCCTTGGTAATGATGAAGTGAGTCACATTCATAAAGAAATATTTTTAATACCATATAATAAAATACAGGTCTTTGAGGATTCATAAATGGTGTATAATAATAATAAAATAACTAAAAAATTATTTTAATTGGGAAAAACTATTTTGGTTCTAAATATTATTTTT
Organism: Viscum album; assembly: GCA_963277665.1. Lineage (NCBI taxonomy): Eukaryota > Viridiplantae > Streptophyta > Magnoliopsida > Santalales > Viscaceae > Viscum > Viscum album. Next base: position 1,340,217,562 of record OY728129.1, on the reverse strand, counting down.
AGTGTTTATTACATCACTTTTGGACTTTTATGAAATCACAATACATTCCATATATTTATATCGTATTTAATTCTTACCTAAAAATTTTAATGTCTAAGAACATTATGAAAAATTTAAATTTTTATAATTTCAAGTTCATTCTTTCTAAAATAATTTTTATTCTATCAAATCAATTTTATAAATATGAAATCATTACACTTTTAAATTAAAATTCCATATTTATTAAAAAAATACGTGTTTTTACAATGATAAATGTTTCTGAACCTTATAATATATATAGATAACTTCATATAATTAACTTATATTTCATATTCAAATATATATTATTAATTAATAATATTTTATTAAATATTTTCACACTAAAAATTATTGAATTTACTTAAAAATAGTGGCTATATTGAGACTATATATTTTCAAAAAATACAAATTGTGTCTCATCTTATCAAAATCTAATTTTTTTCAAAGTCCTTCTTTAAAAAATTGTAATGTAATAATAAAAAGGATAAATATAATAATTAATTTATTAAAAATAATAAAATTAAAATTAATATTGTTATATTCTAGATACATAACCCCATATTAAACCAGTGTATACCCTAAGAGTAAGGTGTGTGATAGTGATGATTTATTGGGGTGTTTTGATGAATACGGTTTGGGTAATGATCTCGATAAGAATGAATTTATACCAAAAATAGGTTTTATTATGATTTAGTTATTTAATTTCAAATTTTTATTTATCAAGATAATATCCATGTGATGTTATCTCCCTCAAAATCTCTAATAAATGGGATTCATAAGGTAAAATTCTACTAGTTGAGGCTATCACTTCTTCCGTCCATGTCAACTGGATGTCATCATAACCCTTAATATATACTAATATTTAAGGGAAATATATAATTCCTATATTATCAAATATAAAAATTCTTAACAATCATTTAAATATGATAGAATATAACTTAAAATGGTACAAAATAACCGAATTAGTGCATGTTTTTTTTGTAACATCAATAATTAAAAATGAATTTGTTCCTTTAAAAAGGGAAGTTAATTTCTTAAACATCATGTCACTACATTTTTCCCTCATTTAGAAATTTGACCTATGAAATTTTATTTCATAAAATAAAAGAGATGAGGTTACTTTTGTTTCATCACTTCTTCCAACTCCCATGTTGCTTCCTCAAACTTACGATTTCACCACATCACTTTTACCCGGTGAGTTTTCTTGTTTAATATAACTTTGTCTGTATTATTTAAGATCATGAAAAACCACTATTTATTTGAAATATAATTATCTAATTGTACCACCTATGGATTTATAAATTGTTAGTGGTCAAGTATATACTTCATTAATAGGGACACATGGAACAAATCATGTATGGAGAGAGTTCTACTTGATAGACCATAACTCTGATGCGATCAAGGACCTCAAATGGGATGATGTATCATGGAAAATATTTCCCTTATTTATAAACCTCATGATGTTCTTACACTATGATATTTAAAGGAAGACATTATCTCTGACCTCACACTCTAGATCATGTAAACAACTGTCTGCATATTTTTTCTATTGACTTTGTGTGGATTTAATATGATGTTTAATGGTTTAAACCTTATCTATCACCTCTTGAACAATATCATGTCCCATCAGCTTCCTCTATCAAGATTTACCCCATCATGAAAATGTTTTCACTACTTCCCATATAGAGCCTCATAAGCTTCCATTTGAATTCTAGAATAGAAACTATTATTATATGAGGAATTTATTAGTTGATGGTTATGATCATAGATTCCGTGTATATTCATTGAACAGGATCTCAGTATATTCTCTATAGTTTTAATGGTTCTACGAGACTAACCATCCATATGAGGGGATATAAAGTACTGAAACTCCACTCTATATCCAACACTTATTGAAAGATTCTACATAACCTCAAGGAAAACCTCGGATCATTATGGGACATAATGGAGGGTGGCAATTCATGTGGTATTGTCGGTTTATTTATGTATTTGTTTGTGAGTTATTTAATAGAGAAATATTCCTTGATATCAATTAAATCCATTGACTTTATAAGGTTATCAACCACCACCCTTATAGAATAATTTCCTTTAGATTTCCTGTGGTGTCCTATCATGATATCCATGGTTATGTTTTAAAATTTCAACGTAGGTATTGGATCTATTTTCATCATAAAATTATACTTATATCGTTCATAATTGATTTGCCTATATACCATGCATCAAGATACATATTATTCAATCAAATTCTTCATTTTATCCCATAGTATGTTTTCCTTCATATCTCTATACATCTTGGTGAATCCAATATAAAAAGATAAGTACGAGCTATTAAATTATTCCAAAATCTTGGTTTTCAGATATTTTTTTATAGATATATATTGAAGTTTCAAACATTATAACTCTATGTTTATAAAATATTAAATCTTGAATGTTCACTACATTTTTGTAGCACCTCATCATATTTTTGGGACTCATTGATCCTCTCATGAATGGATTTTTGAGAAGTCATTTGAGAAGGGTAACATAATTTTCCTTTTATTATTCTCATGTCCATCATTTACATGTTATATATGATTGGATCCCTTGTAATCCTTACTATGGATAGGGATACAAGAGACTTTATACTTAGAGAATATACCACTTTGTTTGTATTTATAGTATGGTAATGGATTGAAAAATCATAATCCAGGATTAGATTTAACCATGTAATTTTTTACAAGTTGATATCCTTTTGGGTGAATATATATATATGGATTTTATGATCCTTATATATGTCACACATCTCCCCGTAGTGATAATGTCACCAAATATTATATGTGAATATCACTATGTCCAATTACAGATTATGCATTGGGTAGTTATTACCATATATATTTATTTTTGTAATGGCTTAAGCTATAATTTCATCACATTTTATGAGTAAAAAACCTAATCCCTTTTAGATACATCATTGTAGATTAAAAACCTTCCCCACTGGTGGATAATGTGAGTACATTTGTAGTTGATCGCCTCTTATTTAACCCTTCAAATCACTCCATTCATTCATCAGTCCAAACAAATAAGTCTCTATTCCAAGTTATGTTTGTTAGTGGTCTTAAAAATTGTAATAAATTTATCACAAATCAAGGATATTACCAAGTTAATGCAAGGACACTAAAGATTTCTATCATGCATATTGGTATCATACCTCAATAAATTGCCTATCATTTTAAAGGATCTATATATATCCCTTTTCTGATGATAACATGCCCCAATATTTTAATTGATTCTTTAAAAACTCACCTTAGTTATACTTTTCATGAAAATTAGTTTTCACAAGGTCATTAGTATAATATTTAAATTCTCTTCATATTCCACCATGATTTATTGTATATAATAATTTTGTATATAAATATTACCCTAATTTGTTAAGTTAGTCCTTAAATAATATTTTAATCAAGTCCATGAAGATAACTAGAGCATTAGTGAGTGTATATGGAATCACAATGAATTTATAGTTCCAAAAAATTTTGTGAAAAGTATCCTTGGGTGTATCTTCCTTATTCACATTTACATGTAATTTACTTGACCGAAGATAATACTTGTATAAGTATATATCTCCATGTTTCTAATAAAAAAATTCATTAATCCATGGAAGGGGATACTTTTTCTTTAGCCTGATTTTTTTAAGGTCATAATAATAAATGAAGAGGCACATTGACTCATCCATCTTCTTAATGAAAAGGACCAGTGACCCCCATTTTAATGAACATGGGAATATAAAACCTTTAGAAAGATTCTCATTCAGTTACATGCTCTCTTTTTATGTTCAATAGTTTCCATTAAATATGTAGCCTTTGATATCATAAAATATCTATATATATTTTATTGATAACTCAAACAATTATTTTGGAGGAAGACTAGAAATATTTTAGGGAAACACACTAATTCCATTATATTGAGCATGTCATCTAGGACGATATTTTCCTTAGTATCAATCATTTGAGCTAGATATTCATTCTCAGAAGGAAATAATATCCATGGATTATATGATTATATAAAAGGATATTCAACCTCATTATTTCACTTGTATAGAATTTAAGGTTGATTTATGATACATAGGTTATTTTTATTATATTAGAATTTTTTTGGGCTCTATACAAGTAAAGAAAATCCATTCCAAAAATAGATTAAAACTATAATAATGGGAGTATCACAAGGTTTTTGGGAAATTAATCCAAGAAATTTTGACAAGGGATAAGCTATATGTTTGGGATGAAATAATTGAATGATTTCTATATTTATCATTAACAAAACCATCATGTTTTGAGGTGGTTATTGGATAGTTCTACTGCACTTCTATAATATGAAATAATTCACATAACCATAATCATATAAAAATATTTATGGTCATTTATGGACAATTTAATTACATTTAACTATTTAATTAATGTTTTAATCATTTAATTTATAAAAATTATTAACGATGATAATTTTTGAAATATTAAATACATAAATGGGAAACAATGAAAAATAAAGGTATAACTCCTAAATGAAAATTATTCATTAAAATATCATTTTTATGGTTTTAATATAAGTTATCCATGATCTATTTCATAACATAAAATCATATGGGCATTTTTGTTACCTTAATAATTTTTCATAAGGAGATTGTGAAGTTACAAAAGCACACCCTCTAGGAGTTTCAAACATGATGTGTCTAAATCCAACTTTTTTTACATTAGGTGAAGATCAATTAAATCCCAATTCTCTCTTTTTGGTGTTATTAACCCTATTCACAAGAATTTCATAGAAACTTCAACATGTAGTAACCAAACATGGATGTAGTTTCATGGAAACAACTTAATCTATACATTACTAAATTTTTTGGAATGTATTCCTATGTTTAGTATTATCCCTAAGGATTTTACTATGGTTTTATAATCCAAATATCTATGAAACCTAGACCTCTTTCGGATACGAACAATGAAAACCCATAATTTAATACACCTAAATTCATTATTTACTACATAAAGGTACACATGAAAAAATCCTAGAATATTATGGGGAATACTATATTTTGTTAATTGGGAATATATAATAATAAATTTAAATATAGGTATAATGAATTTAATTAAAAACTCCACAATATTCCCATAAAATTTGAATTCCCTTCTGAAACTATATGGGATAACCTTTGGATGCACATAAGAAAGGGTTGATCTGTAAATAAAATTTAAGATAAAATCAAATCATATTATATGGTAAATAAGTACATGTAAGTCAAGAGGAATATATATATAATATAAAATGGTTTAGAATAATAAACATGATCATCGAAGAATTATATAATATAATAATATAGAGGCATTATGATAATGTGGAAACAATATACAATAGTGAATCATAAAAAATCAAGGATAAACACAATGGAAAAATAACCTAGTGTGATTAGGATAACTTGTCATGTATCATATATGGAATCTTATGACCTAAATACAATACCAAATGCATTGTATGACTATATAATTTCAGGCCTAACCATCACATTTTTATAATATACATTCATATGTGTGAGAAATAGATCATACAACATAATAATGTATTTCATCACATTCAATAACACTATAATGATGTTTAAGTTACACGACTAGAAGTACCCAATAAATTAAGGATAGTTACATCTAGGTGAATACCCCTGAGGGGAAATGGGGATGGGTATTCACTACACAAATGCTTGTCACAGGAAATCACATGATAATTTCAGTAGCACCACTAGGGTACATTAAGATTAGTGGAATGGTTTAATGAGAGTTAACATGGGTTCTCGTCACTTTTAAATCACATGTTCTGTAAGAGGGATGTGTTAAAACATATACCAATAAGAAAAATACTAAATCCAAAGTTATAATATAAATGTGGTGCTTGAATAAAGAGGAGAAAAAGGGGATCCCTTACCTTTAGAGGAAAATTCTAATAGAATATTATAAGATTTTTATGATCATGGAGGAACCTTATGAGGGATATAATGTAGTAATGGTAGAATAATGTTATTATTTTTGGGTTTTCAGTGATGAATAATGAGAGTATTGGTTAGTTTTTATAGAAAATGAGAGGAGATTTCTTTACTAATTTATAAACATAGATTTTGGAATCTATATTACAAAATAATTAAAGTCACAAATATATAGACCCAAAGCATGACGTACATTGACATTACATTACTTTAGTGAAATACTTAATACATAACAAAAACAGACACACAAGGACCATAATAGTTTTCTGTTTTTGTAAACTCGGAACGTAATCTTCTAGAAGTAAGTAAGGCATATATCATAAGGGAATATCAATCATGATAAAATTGCATGGGAATAAAACATGTAATTGTGGAAACCATTAAGCACATGATATGATTTCCATAGAAGCCAAGGCATTGCTACCAAGACCATCTTAGTGGACAAAGTCCCTTTCTAAATCGAGTTCACTCCTCATTCCAGTTTTGTATTACTAAACTGGTTTAACTTGTCGTTCCAGCCATGTCTATCTCATGAGATATAAATCATTACCTAATGCATTGGAGGGAGATATAGGTCCCACCCATCTCATAATGATACCATTATTATGTGTTCCACAAAATCATAAATCATACATCATTGCATAACCTATGAAATAAAAATGGGATTCTTAAACATCATGACATCATAAAATAATTCATATAAGATAAAGGAACTCATAAAAATAATTCAATCACAAAATAATCAAATAAATATAATAATAGGGACATAAACAGAACCCCATATTATCTTAGATGGAAAATAATTTTGATAAAACACTTGAGCTCCATTCTGGAGGAAAATATCCTTTCTACTTAAAAATCATTTTGTTTTCACAAAATGTCATTCAATTTTAAAAGAAAAGGATTTTGTTGAAAATAGTCATGAAATATTTTGGAGGAAGCTTCATGAAAATACGACTTTACAAAACCGTAAAAATCCTTTCATGTCGTATATGTTAAAAAAAACATTATTCTCGTACTTTTGTCGGAAAAGTCAAAAAGTACCTTGTAGGGTAAATAAAAGAAAGATTCATTCCATACCATGGGGTAAAAGTCAAAATGGGTAAAAAGTACTTTAAACATACATGAAACCATTTTTAGGAAACATGGACATAGATGATAACAATAACCCCAGTAAATACTTACGAATAAGCAATCTCGGATAAAAATGATATTTGAAAAATTATCACTTACCTTAGGTCGGATATGCTTCGTACGTATCCAAACCTCCTCTTCTTTAAAGCGGCTCTTTGAAACCCCATCTTAGGGCAGTACAATTGGTCTTTGAAGACGACCATGACCACTAAGATGTTTCTAAGGAAGTGGAGAAGAGAATTTGGCAGGGGTTTGCCGATCTTGAAGGCTCAAAGTGGTGTGAGGAAGAGAGGGAGGAGGTGCCCTTTTATAAGGGAGGAGAGGGGGACCTTTGGAAATATTAAAAATATTAATTTATAATAAATCTATCCCCACTTAAAAACCTCCAAAAATGAATCATATTCGAATATTATATGAGATAGGATTGTAATCTCATCAACCAATAAAATATATACATGTTAGGAAATTATTTTAAACATTATCGACTTGATTTATCCTTACTTAATCAATTTAATTTTATTTGTGGTAATAACATTCTAAATTTTAAATTATAAAAAATAATTACTTATTTGTTGTGAATTGTCCATAATTTGATACTTTATATCATTTTAGACCATATAAATTTAAATTTATAATTTTCATATATTTTGGTGATTTCTACACAATTTTATAATATGTTATTTTTATAAAATAACAACAGTGTCAATTTTGACACTATTCATTTATTTGAATTTAAATAAAATATATATAGACGATATGTTCGAAATAAAAGATTTAATAGATTCATAAAATGTCATATGTATCTCGAAAATTAGTTGAGAACATTAAAAAGTTCATATAATATTTATTTTATTATTTTTAAAACCATCTATTTGGTTTATTTCTTAATAAAATAATTACTACAACATTTTTTTATAATTATTTAATATACTTATTTGTTGCATAAAAACTAAAAATAAAATCTTATGATGAAGATAAATCTATTACCTTTTACAATAATACTTTTACTAGAATTTATCTTCTTAAAATCACAATATTTAAATTTTTATATTTATAAAATTATGAAGGTGACAACTTTGGCATCATTTTAAATAAAATAATATAAGTGTCATAATCACTTTTATAAGACTCAAAAACGGTTATATATTAGGTAATTGGATGATTATGGTGTAGAGATACACTATCAATAAGTTTTGGTCAGGTTTTTGGGTCTTTTAACGGGTATTATTATTTCAATAAAAGCTATATTACTGATTTTTCACTTAATAAATAATTTCGGCATCATTAATGTATCACCATTAAGAACAATTATTTAATCCTTAAAAATTATAAATAAATTATCATGATGTAGAGACTTTTATTATATTTCTGGAGACTATTCATTTTCGATGTTTTATGATGTTTATCACTAAATTAAAATTATTATACTTATAAGATTTAAGAGAGTGACATGTTGTCACATTCTTTGGTTTTAATAATAATTAAATTATTTTTATGGTCAAAAGTCCATAAAATGAATCTAATAAGACCCTTAGGTGATATGGGTATATGTTTAGCCATCCAATAGAATTTTGGCATGTGTTAGGGTAATTTTATAATATTATATTTACCCTTAATTACCCGATTTACCTTTAACTATGGTAAATAAAATTTAGCGTAGTTACTATTCATAATTCCCAAAAATAAAAAGTAGTATATTAACCTAATTTGGACCCACTGATTCCAAATATGGAATCCATTTTTTCAAATTAAATACACATAAGTTGCAGAAATTAAATTAAAATTAATCCCGTTGTCGAATGAAAACAGGTTTTTGTTTAAAACATTGCAAAAGATTGAATTGATTTAACCTACGAATTCAATGTAAAATCAATGCTAATGACATAAATTATATTAAATGGTAAAAATATATTCTATTTATACTTTAAAACCATTCAATATTATAATTTAACCATATAAATTATTACGATGAAAAATGTTGTTTTTAATTAAAATATAGCGTGTTTTTACTGTTCATTAAAATATGAAAGTTATCAGAAAAATATCAAAACTTTATCCAATGTAAATTTTTATATCCTGATTCAAAAGAAGAATTTTATTTTGTCAAATTGAACTTATAAACATTTCAAAAACTAGATTTAAAGTGGGTGCACCATCAAAAGGCGGCAAAACTGCATTTTTTTAAAAATACATATTTTACCTGAAAAAATTATTTTTTTCTTATACCATGTTCTCGAAAATGTGTAAGATGAATAATAATTTTATCAAATTCAAAATTTAGTTAATACTATTCATAACGGCTAGTTCATAATAATATTATAATAATATATGGTTGTTTAGTAAAACCCGGTATTGCGTACAACACACGCCATCGAGGAAGGTCGTGATTGCGTGTAATGCAAGCCAAGTCAGGGTTGCGTGTTGTGAAAGAATCCTTTATTATTTCATATAACATAACACAACCATAGTTTATTTATACATTGAATATATATATATACACTCAATGTTTCGTAGAATGACTATTATAAAACGAACATGAAATTGTGTGTAACACAATCTAAGAATAGTGTTGCGTATACTTCAAGCTAATACAATGTGGCGTATAGCACAATATAATATTTTTTTATCATAAAAAACTTGACATCAAATAAATTAAAAGTAATACTTATCATAAAATATCGGTTTTTACATTCTACCCCCCTTAAAATGAATTTCTCCCAAAAAATTCGTCAGGGTTATACATGGTTTTCTACTTGAAAGTTTCTTTAATTGCAACAGACATTGTAAAATGAAATACCAAAACTTAAATTTAAAAACTAAAGTATGAAACATAACGGTTACCCAAATTAACTAATCACTGGGTTTCCACATAGGAGAACATAGGTGAAAATATGGATATGAAAGAAAAATCTAACCATCAAGTTCTGATGGAGAGTGGTAGAGGACATGGCTATGAAAAATCCAACAATCACAAAGCCATAATTTTGTGATGATCTAAGGTACCATTATGAATAATCAGATATAAGAGCAGTAGGACATCATTTTTGGTTTTCAATATCATTTCCCTAAAGTTGAAAATTTTGAATTAAAAGAAACACTAGCTTGATTTTGGTACAATCTCACTGTTGTTCGTGATTTGAACAATTTTCCACTTCATCTCTTAAAGAAATGAAGTGGAATTTGTTATTAGGGAAGTGTTAATAGATTATGTGATAGAATGATGGGTCATTCCATCTATTTCAAACAAAAGGTTAGAAAAATTTATCAAATATGCATAAGTCCATCTATGGTGAGGTTAATCATATACGATTCAAAAAATGATCTTATACTTCATATATCATATCGCTTAATAAAATAAAACTAGTTTATACTAACCAAGTACTTCCTGTAGGCTAGTGGTAGGTGATAAAGGCCAGTCACACTTCAGTTTTAGGTTCGATTCCAACAGCCTTTTCCGATGCGATGGGTTGTCGCCCGTCTTGCAGGTTGTCCTTTTTCTTAAACTACATTACTATAACATCCCATCAATAATATCGAAAAAAGTTCTATCCTTAAACAATACTAACTTATGTCCAACATAATTCATTCCAATCTTTAGGCTTATCTAAAATACTTCAGTCCAAGCTCATAGTATAAAGAAAATGGTTACTTGAAATGTCACAAAACAATCACGTGAATGCCATCATTTATCCCCAATATATCATAAGATATATCTTGTTGGTAAAATTACAAACATTTGAATACCTTAATCATGTATTCTCTTGAAGAATGAATAACCATTGAACCTTAGTGAAAACATGAATGCAGTTAAAAGTTAACACCTTCCACTTACCAAAATCATCAAAATTCTATATACTCAAACCATGATATCACTTAGTCATTATATCAATCATGAGCTCATGAATACTGTCAAACATTTCATTTTCTCTTTATCCCTTCATTATGCAGATATCATCTGCTTTCCAAAATTTTTGAATCACTTTTCATGGTTACATGCACCATAAAATTATTGAAAACCACAATATACTAATACAAAAAATATTCTAATAAACCATAAAAGTACCTCAACAACATTATTCTTGAATACCAATACATAATCACTTCACTCCATACTCTTCAATTATTGTCCTGGAATAAGTCCTTCTTTGATTTAGAAGTAACTTTTTAGGTCAGGGCTTTGAGTTGGGTAATGCCCATATTCTCCACAAACAAGACATTGAACTCCATAACAGTCTGTCACTCTATGACCCTTTTCTCAACACAGATAACATCTTCCCCTCCATTTTAGTTATTCCTCCAGGTTCTTCTTCCCTTATTTAGAAATCTCAATCTTCCTTTCTTTATGCTCCTCAACATGCGAACATGCATAAAAGTCTACCTTCCTATTATTTTATGAATTAGGCATACCACTAAATTTTACCTTGTTAATCATATACCACGATGATTGATTCGACATAATCACAATATCTTTATCTCTAGGAATTACACAATTTTGTTTCTCATAGTCACTATTTTTTCCATTGGATTCAATGTTAACCGAATTCCATCTGGTTCCCTCCATTGACTAAAACACAAAAAAAAATTCTGTGAGAGGCAAAAATCATGCTACAGAAAACAACATAGTAAAGGGGAAATACCATCAATATTTAAAATTTTAGTTTAAATTCTATGATCATTACTGTAGTTCTAGGAATATATCTTATATGTATACTTATCCTTAGGGACATCGCTAGACATGCCTTAGAAATATCATTAGGGATCTCACTAATGTTTTTGCATCCTAGTTTCCAAAAATTAACTAAACCTTTCCTCTAATACCAACTGTAGAGACCCGAAGCATGACGTACATGGACAATACATTACTTTAGCAGAATACTTAATACATAACAAAAACAGACACACAAGGACCGTAATAGTTTAGTGTCTTTGGAAACTCAGAATGTAATCTTCTAATCGTGGTGAAAGATCTTCAACATCTCCCACAAAGATCTTCCACTTTTTGTTTCCTTACCTAAAACATTTCTTTTAATTCTGGGGGAAAATAAAACATAAAAAGGGTGAGCTCAAATTCTCAGTAAGGGTAAGCATGGATAAAATAAAACATACCATATACATTTGATCTTAAAAAAACATGAACATAAAGTTTAAACATCAAAATCTTGAGCAAAGACATGAATCATGGAAGTACGTTAGGAATATATCATAAGGGAACATCAATCATGATAAAATTGCATCGGAATAAAACATGTAATTTTGGAAACCATTAAGCACATGATATGATTTCCATAGTATCCAAGTCATTGCTTCTAAGACCATCTTAGTGGACAAAGTCCCTTTCTGAATCGAGTTCACTCCTCGTTCCAGTCCTGTATTACTGAACCGGTTTAACTTGTCGTTCTAGCCATGTCTATCTCATGAGATATAAATCTATACCCAATGCATTGAAGGGAGATATAGGTCCCACCCATCTCATAATGACACCATTCTTATGTGTGCCACAAAATCATAAATCATACATCATTGCATAACCCATGTAATAAAAATGGGATTCTTAAACATCATGACATCATAAAACAATTCATATAAGATAAAGGAATTCATAAAAATAATTCCATCACAACATAATCAAACCAATGTAATAATAGGGATAGAAACAGAACCTTATATTATCTTAGATGGAAAATAATTTTGATAAAACACTTGAACTCCATTCTTGAAGAAAATATCCTTTCTACTTCAAAATCATTTTGTTTTCACAAAATGTCATGCAATTTTAAAAGAAAATGATTTTTTTGAAAATAGTTATGAAATCTTTTGGATGATTCATCATGAAAATACGGCTTTATAGAACCGTAAAAATACTTTCATGCCGTATACGTTAAAAAACATTCTTCTCATACTTTTGTCAGAAAAGTCAAAAAGTACCTTGTAGGGTAAATAAAAGAAAGATTCCTTCCATACCATGGGGGTAAAAGTCAAAATGGGTTAAAAGGACTTTAAACATACATGAAACCATTTTTAGGAAACATGGACATGGATGATAACAATAACCCTAGTAAATACTTACGAATAAGAAATCTTGGATAAAAATGAGATTTGCAAAATTATCCTTTACCTTAGGTCCGATATGCTTCGTACGTATCCAAACCTCCACTTCTTTAAAGTTCCTCTTTGAGACCTCCTCTTGGGGAACTAAAATGGGTCTTTGAAGAAGACCAGGACCTCTAGGATGTTTCTAGGGAAGTGGAGAAGAGAATTTGGTAGTGGTTTTCTGAGCTTGAAGTCTCAAAGTGGTGTGAGGAAGAGAGGGAGGAGGTGCCCATTTATAAGGGAGGAGAGGGGTACCTTTGGAAATATTAAAAATATTAATTTATAATAAATCTAACACCACATAAAAACCTCAAAAAATGACTCATATTCGAATATTAGATGATATAGGGTTTTAATATCATCAACCAATAAAATTTATACATGTTAGTAAACTATTTTAAACATTATCAACGTGATTTATCCTTACTTAATCAATTTAATTTTATTTGTGGTAATAAAATTCTAAATTTTAAATTATAACAAATAATTACTTATTTGTTGTGAATTTTCCATGATTTGACACTTTATAACATTTTAGACCATATAAATTTAAATTTATAATTTTCATATATTTTTGTGATTTTTACACAATTTTATAATATGTTATTTTAATAAAATAACAATAGTGTCAATTTTGACACTATTCATTTATTTGAATTTAAATAAAATATATATAGAATATATGTTCGAACTAAAAGCTTTAATAGATTAAAAAAAGGTCATATGTATCTATAAAATTAGTGGAGAACATTAAATAGTTCATATAATATTTATTTTATAATTTTTAAAACCATCTATTTGGTTTATTTCTTAATAAAATAATTACTACAACATTTTTGAATAATTATTTAATATACATATTCGTTGCATAAAAATCAAAAATAAAATCCTATGATGAGGATAAATCTATTACCTTTCACAATAATACTTTTACATGAATTTATCATCTTAAAATCACAATATTTAAATTGTTATATTTATTAAATTTTGAAGGTGAAAACTTTGGCATCATTTCAAAATAAAATAATATAAGTGACATAATCACTTTTATAAGATTCCAAACGGTTATATATTAGGTAATTGGATGATTATGGTGTATATATACACTAAAAATAAGTTTTGGTCGGGTTTGTGGGTCTTTTAATGGGTATTATTATTTCAATAAAAACTATATTACTGATTTTTCACTTAATAAATAATTTATGCATCATTAATGTATCACCATTAATGACTATTATTTAATCCCTAAAAATTCTAAATAAATTCTCATGATGTAGATAATTTTATTATATTTCAGGATACTATTCATGTTTGAAGTTTTATGATGTTTATCACTAAATTAAAATTATTATACTTATAAGTTTAAAGAGAGTGACATGTTGTCACTTTCTTTGGTTTTAATAATAATTAAATTATTTTCATGGTCTCCATAAAATGAATCTAATCCGAACCTTAGGTGATATGGGTATAATTTTAGCAATCCAATAGAATTTTGGCATGGGTTAGGGTAATTTTATAATATTATATTTACCCTTAATTACCCGATTTACCTTTAACTATGGTAAATAAAATTTACCGTAGTTACTATTCAAAATTCCCAAAAATAAAAAGTAGCCTATTAATATAATTTGGACCCACTGATTCCAAAAATGGAATCCATTTTTTAAAATTTAATACATAGAAGTCGTATAAATTAAATTAAAATTAATCCCATTGTCGAATGAAAACGGGTTTTTGTTTAAAACATTGCAAAAGATTGAATTGATTTATCCTAAGAATTCAATGTAAAATCAATGCTAATGACATAAATAATATTAAATGGTAAAAATAAATTCTATTTATACTTTAAAACCATTCAATATTATAATTTAACAATATAAATTATTATGATGAAAAATGTTGTTTTTAATTAAAATATAGCGTGTTTTTACTATTCATTAAAATATGAAAGTTATCAGAAAAATATCAAATCTTTATCCAATGTATCTTTTTATATCTTGATTCAAAAGATAAATATTATTTTGTCAAATTGAACTTATAAACATGTCAACTACTAGATTTAAAGTGGGTGCACCATCAAAAGGCGGCAAAACTGCATTTTTTGAAAAATACATATTTTACCTGAAAAATTTATTTTTTTCTTATACCATGTTCTAGAAAATGTGTAAGATGAATAATAATGTTATAAAATTGAAAATTTAGTTAATACTATTCATAAAGGCTAGTTCATAATAATATTATAGTAATATATGGTTATTTAGTAAAACCCGGTATTGCGTACAACACACGCTATCGAGGAAGGTCGCGATTACGTGTAATGCAAGACAAGTCAGGGTTGTGTGTTGTGAAAGAATCCTTTATTATTTCTTATAACATAGTCCAACCATAGTTTATTTATACATTGAATATATATATATATATACACTCAATGTTGCGTAGAATGACTATTATAAAACGAACTTGAAATTGTGTGTAACACAATCTAAGAAAAGTGTTGCGTATACTTCAAGCTAATACAGTGTGGCGTATAGCACAAGATAATCTTGTTGTAGCATAAAACACATGACATCAAATAAATTAAAAAGAATAATTATCATAAAATATCGGGTTGTTACATTCTACCCCCCCTTAAAATTAATTTCTCCCCTGAAATTCATCGGAGTTATACATAGTTTTCTACTTGAAAGTTTCTTTAATTGAAACATACATTATAAAATGAAATACCAAAACTTAACTTTAAAAACTAAAGTATGAAACGTAACGGTTACCCAAATTAACTAATCACTGGGTTTCCACATAGGAGAACATTGGGGAAAATATGGATTTGGAAGAAAAATCTAACCATCAAGTTCTGATGGAGAGTGGTAGAGGACATTGCTATGAAAAAGCCAAAAATCAAAAAGCCATAAATTTGTGACAATCTAATGTACCATTCTGATTAATATAATATAAGAGCACTAGGACAACATTTTTGGTTTTCAATATCATCTCCCTAAAGTTGAAAATTTTTAATTAAAAGAAATACTTTCTTGATTTTGGTACAATCTCACTGTTGTCCGTGCTTTGAAAAATTTTCCACTTCATCTCTTAAAGAAATGAAGTTGAATTTTTTATTCGTGAAGTGTTAATAGATCATGTGATAGAATGATGGGTCATTCCATCTGTTTCAAACAAATGGCTAGCCAAAGTTATCAAATATGCATAAGTCCATCTATGATGAGGTTAATCATATACAATTTCAAAAATCAACTTATACTTCATATATAATACCTCTTAATAAAATAAAACTAGTTTCTACTAACCAGGGACTTCCTGTAGGCCAGTGGTAGGTGATAAAGTCTGGTCGCACTTCGGTTGTGGGTTCGATTCCCACAGCCTTGTCCGACGCGATGGGCTGTCGCTCGTCCTGCAGGTTGTCCCTTTTCTAAAACTACATTACTATAACATCCCATCAATAATATCGAAAAAAGTTCTATCCTTAAAAAATACTAACTTATTTTCAACATAATCCATTCCAATCATTAGGCTTATCTAAAATACTTCGGTCTAAGCTCATATTATAAAGAAAATGATTATTTGAAATGTAACATAACAATCACGTGAATGCCATCATTTATCCCCAATATATCATAAGATATATCTTATTGGTCAAATTAAAAACATGTGAATACCTTAATCATGTATTCTCTTGAAGAATGAATACCCATTGAACCTTAGTGAAAACATGAATGCAGTTAGAAGTTAACACCTTCTACATACCAAAATCCTAAAAATTCTATATACTCAAACCATGACATCACTTAGTCCTTATATCAATCATGAGCTCATGAATACTGTCAAAAATTTCATTTTCTCCTTATCCCTTCATTATGAGCATATCATATGATTTCCAAAATATTTGAATCACTTTTCATGGTTACCGGTACCATAAAATTATTGAAAACCACAATATACTAATACAAAAAATATTCTAATACCCCATAAAAGTACCTCAACAACATTATTCTTGAATACCAATAGATAAACACTTCAGTCCATCCTCTTCAATGATTGTCCTGGAATAAGTCCTTCCGTGATTTAGGAGTAACTTTTTAGGTCAGGGCATTGAGTTGGGTAATTCCCATGTTCTCGACAAATAAGACATTGAACTCCATAACAGTCTGTCACTCTATGACCCTTTTGTCCACACAGATAACATCTTCCCCTCCATTTGAGGTATTCCTCAAGGTACTTCTTCCCTTCTTTAGAAATCTCAATATTCCTTTCTTAATTCTCCTCAACATGCGAACATGCATAAAAGTCTACCTTCCACTTATTTGATGAATTGGGAATACCACTAAATTTCACCTTGTTAATTATATATCGCGATGACTGATTCGGCATAATCACAATATCTTTCTCTCTAGGCATTACACAATTTTGTTGCTCGTAGTCACCATTTTTTCCATTGGATTCAATGCTAACCGAATTCCTTCTGGTTCCCTCCATTGACTAAAACACAAAAACAATTACGTGAGAGGAAAAAATCTTGCTAGGGAAAACAACATAGTAAAGGGGAAGTACGATCAATATCTAAAATCTTAGGTTAAATTATATGATCGTTACTGTAGTTCTAGGACTATATCCTATATGTATACTTATCCTTAGGGACATCCCTAGACATACCTTAGAAATATCTTTAGGGATCTCACTAACGTTTTCGCATCCTAGTTTCCAAAGGTTAAATAAACCTTTCTTCTGATACCAACTGTAGAGACCCGAAGATTTATGTACATGGACATTACATTACTTTAATGGAATACTTAATACATCCCAAAAACAGACACACAAGGACCGTAATAGTTTAGTGTCTTTGGAAACTCGGAATGTAATCTTCTAATCGTGGTGAAAGATCTTCAACATCTCTCATAAAGATCTTCCACTTTTTGTTTCCTTACCTAAAAACTTTCTTTTAATCCTGGGGGAAAATAAAACATAAAAAGGGTGAGCTAAAATGCTCATTAAGGGTAAGAATGGATAAAATAAAACATACCATACACATTTGATCTTAAATAAAACATGAACATAATGTTTAAACATCAAATATTGAGTAAAGACATGAATCATGGAAGTACGTAAGGCATATATCATAATGGAACATCAATCATGATAAAATTTAATGGGAATAAAACATGTAATTGTGGAAACCATCAAGCACATGATATGATTTCTATAGTAGCCAAGGCATTGCTGCCAAGACCATCTTAGTGGACAAATTCCCTTTCTGAATCGAGTTCACTCCTCGTTCCAGTCCTGTATTACTGAACCGGTTTAACTTGCCATTCCAGCCCTGTATATATCATGAGATATAAAACATTACCCAATGAATTGGAGGGAGATATAGGTCCTACCCCTCTCATAATTATACCATTCTTATGTGTGCCACAAAATCATAAATCATACATCATTGCATAACCCATGTAATAAAAATGGGATTTTTAAACATCATGACATCATAAAACAATTCATATAAGATAAAGGAATTCATAAAAATAATTCCATCACAACATAATCAAATCATTGTAATAATAGTGATATAAATAGAACCCTATATTATCTTAGATGGAAAATAATTTTGATAAAACACTTGAACTCCATTCTTGAGGAAAATATCCTTTCTACTTCAAAATCATTTTGTTTTCACAAAATGTCATGCAATTTTAAAAGAAAAGGATTTTGTTTAAAATATTCCTGAAATATTTTGGAAGAAGCTTCATGAAAATAAGGTTTTATAAAGCATTAAAAATTCTTTCATGCCATATACATTAAAAAAACATTCTTCTTGTACTTTTGTCGGAAAAGTCAAAAATTACCTTGTAGGGTAAATAATAGAAAGATTCCTTCCATACCATGGGGTAAAAGTCAAAATGGGTAAAATGGACTTTAAACATACGTGAAACCATTTTTAGGAAACATGGACATGGATGATAACAATAACCGCAGTAAATACTTACGAATAAGAAATCTCGTATAAAAATGAGATTTGCACAATTATCCTTTACCTTAGATCTAATATGCTTCGTACGTATCCAAACCTCCTCTTCTTTGAAGCGCCTCTTTGAGACCTCCACTTAGGGCACTAAAATTGGTCTTTAAAGAAGACCAGGACCTCTAAGATGTTTCTAGGGAAGTGGAGAAGTGAATTTGGCATGGGTTGGCCGAGCATGAAGGTTCATAGTGGTGTGAGGAAGAGAGGGAGGAGGTTCCCTTTTATAAGGGATGAGAGGGGCACCTTTGGAAATCTTAAAAATATTAATTTATAATAAATATAACCCCACTTAAAAACCTCCGAAAATTACTCATATTCGAATATTAGATGATATAGGGTTGTAATATAATCAACCAATAAAATTTAGACTTGTTAGGAAATTATTTTAAACATTATCAACTTGATTTATCCTTACTAAATCAATTTAATTTTATTTGTGGTAATAAAATTCTAAATTTTAAATTATAACAAATAATTACTTATTTGTTGTGAATTGTCCATAATTTGATAATTTATAACATTTTAGACCATATAAATTTAAATTTATAATTTTTATATATTTTTTTGATTTTTACACAATTTTATAATATGTTATTTTTATAAAATAACAATAGTGTCAATTTTGACACTATTCATTTATTTGAATTTAAATAAAATATATATAGAAGATATTTTAGAAATAAAAGCTTTAATAGATTCATAAAAGGTCATATGTGTCTATAAAATTATTGGAGCACATTAAATAGTTCATATAATATTTATTTTATTATTTTTAAAACTATTTATTTGGATTATTTCTTAATAAAATAATTACTACAACATTATTGTATAATTATTTAATATACTTATTTGTTGCATAACAATTAATACTAAAATCCTATAATTAAGATAAATATATTAGCTTTCACAATAATACTTACTAGAATTTATCATCTTAAAATCACAATATTTAAACTGTTATATTTATTACATTATGAAGGTGACAACTTTGGAATAATTTAAAATAAAATAATATAAGTGTCATAATCACTTGTATAAGACTCCAAAAGGTTATATACTGTGTAATTGGATGATTATGGTGTATATATACACTTAAAATAATTTTTGGTCAAGTTTTTGGGTCTTTTAATGGGTATTATTGTTTCAATAAAAACAATATTACTGATTTTTTACTTAATAAATAATTTCTACATCATTAATGTATCACCATTAATGACAATTATTTAATCCCTAAAAATTATAAATAAATTATCATGAAGTAGATAAGTTTATTATATTTCTGTAGACTATTCATTTTTTAAGTTTAATGATGTTTATCACTAAATTAAAATTATTATACTTATACGATTTAAGAGAGTGACATGTTGTCACTTTCTTTGGTTTTAATAATAATTAAATTATTTTCATGGTCAAAAGTCCATAAAATTAATCTAATCAGACCCTTAGGTGGTATGAGTATACTTTTATCCATCCAATAGAATTTTTTCCTGTATTAGGGTAATTTTATAATATTATATTTACCCTTAATTACCCAATTTATCTTTAATTATGGTAAATAAAATTTAGCGTAGTTACTATTCATAAATCCCAAAATTAAAAGGTAGACTCTTAATATAATTTGGACCCACTGATTCCAAATATGGAATCCATTTTTTCAAATTCAATACACAGAAGTTTCAGAAATTAAATTAAAATTAATCCCGTTGTCGAATGAAAACGGGTTTTTGTTTAAAACATTGCAAAAGATTGAATTGATTTAACCTATGAATTCAATGTAAAATCAATGCGAATGACATAAATTATATTAAATGGTAAAAATATATATTCTATTTATACTTTAAAACCATTAAATATTATAATTTAACCATATAAATTACTACGATGAAAAATGTTGTTTTTAATTAAAATATAGCGTGTTTTTACTATTTATTAAAATATGAAAGTTATCAGAAAAATATCAAAACTTTATCCAGCGTAAATTTGTATATACTGATTCAAAATAATAATTTTATTTTGTCAAATTTAAATTATAAACATGTCAACAACTAGATTTAAATTGGGTGCGCCATCAAAAGGCAGCAAAACTGCATTTTTTTAAAAATACATATTTTACCTGAAGAATTTATTTTTTTCCTATATCATGTTCTAGAAAATGTGTAAGATGAATAATAATGTTATCAAATTCAAAATTTAGTTAATACTATTCATAATAGCTAGTTCATAATAATATTATAATAATATATGGTTGTTTAGTAAAACCCGGTATTGCGTACAACACACGCTATCGAGGAAGGTCCTGATTGCGTGTAATGCAAGCCAAGTTAGGGTTTCGTGTTGTTAAAGAATCCTTTAATATTTTGTATAACAGAATCTTACCATAGTTTATTTATACATTGAATATATATATATATATACACACTCAATTTTGCGTAGAATGACTATTATAAAATGAACTTGAAATTGCGTGTAACACAATCTAAGAATAGTGTTGCGTATACTTCAAGCTAATACAGTGTGGCATATAGCACAAGATAATATTGTTGTAGCATAAAACATATGATATCAAATAAATTAAAAAGAATACTTATCATAAAATATCAGGTTGTTACAACAAACCTTCCCACAGATTCTGTAAAAGATTAATGATTTCTAATATTTTATATGTCTAAAAACTGAAGACATTAAAATATTAACATAGGTTTTGTGGAATTGTGTCATGTTCATAAAGAATTATTTTTAAAATCATAAAATATAATATAGGTTATGAAGGATTTTTTTATGGTTTATAAAAATTGTCAAATAACTTTAAAAACACATTATTTTATAGAGGAAATATAAATTTTCTCATACATAATCTTTATAGTATTTATTACATCATTTGGGGATTTTACGATGTCACAACACATATCATATATATATATACACACCATATTTAATTTTTTACCCAAAAATTTGATGGTCATAAAAAATTATAAAAAATTCACTATTGGACAATTTTTATATGATTATTTCAAATATACTGTTTATTTTATAAATATAATTACATAAATTTGATAATTTACTCTTTGAAATAAGAAAACTCCATTTATTAAAAAATACTATTTTAATGATGATAACAGTTTTTGACCCGTATAAAAATTTCATTTAACTTTATAAAATTATATTATCATTTAGATTTAAATAATTATTATTGAATAATAATATTTTATTAAAATTAATTTATTTAAAAAATTATAGAATTTAAAAAAATAGTTTCTTGATGGAAAGTATATATTTCCTAAAAATTTAATTTGTATTTCAACATATCAAAATCTAATTTTTATCAAACTCGTTATTCAGTCAATTATAAAGTAATAAAAATGAAAAATATAATAATTTTTTATTAAAAATAAATATTTTAAAATGTATACTCTTATGGTCTAGATAAATAACCCCTTATTACACAAACGTATGCCCCAAGGGTAAGTTGTATTATGGTGATACATTCATGGGGTGGTCGACAAACATGGTTTTTGATGTGGTCTCGATAACCCAAACTTCTTCCATAAATTTTTTCTCCCATTCTTTAGTTGGTAAATCTAGGATTATGGTTAACAGAGAGATAAGACTAATGATTCAATCTCCATCATAATCTTTGATAAATGGAATTTATGTGTTATGATCCTACTTTTTGAGGACATCACTTCTTCTATCAGTTTCAATATGTCTTTATTGTAAACATTTATATATGCTAATCTTAATGATCACTGTAAAATGAGTATATCATCAATATTTTTTTGATTAATTATATTTTAAATTCAAAAGTATATTACCTATAATCATAAAAGGTAACCAAATTAGTGTATGGGTTTTCTATAACATTATTGTATAAATAGGTATTAATTAATTTAATACTGGGTTTTCATTAACAAAACACCAGATCATTTAAAATAATGATATATAAATTACCGTTAAATATTTTAATTATTTAAATCTAAAATATTATGTGATACATTTTGACTACGAGGAGAGTATAAAATATTATTTTGTTAATCTATCCTATAGTTCAAGGAATTTTGAAAGGGGGAAAATCAATTACAAAGGATACATGACATTTAACTACATTAGCTATGAAAAAATAGGTTATCTAGATGTGAAAAACCCTATGAAAATCTGAAGTGAAAATGAACCCAAAGAAGATGATAATATATTTTATAACAATGGAAAATATATGAGGAGTAATAAATCATAATTAAAAGGAAATAAGAAATTGTTAAAAATTTCTTTAGAATAATGTTTATATATTCAAGATGGAATTTTTTATAGTGAAAAAATCTATCTTGATAACGAAACTCTTAAAGAGAAATCTCAAATGTTTGATATGAATTAAGAAGAAGAAGAGAGTGTATAATTATATGATGAAATTAAAATGAATAGAATGTATTAGATTTAAAATAGATAATCATCCAAGGAGTACACAATGAGAATGCATATTGAAATTTTCTTGAAGGGGACTGAAAGGATAAGATATTAAAATTAACATCTCAAAATGTATACTAATAAGAATTATTGAATTTAGATTTTGAAATAAGGTATGATAAAACTATTTGATAGGTTAAAACATGAGAATTGTAAGAGAAAAATTATTATTACAGACATGAACTAAACTATTATCCTTAAGGATTATAAGGTTATAAATTTCAAAATGGATTGTATGGAAGACTTGGAGTAGAAAATAAAAATTTATGAATTTTTAAAATAGAGATCTCATAGGATAATGTGAATATTCCCTAGAAATTGGGAGAAAAATATATTCTAATTATTATTTGATTGAGTAATCTATGAAAAACAATAAATTATAATGAAAAATATGTTATACATGATAAAGGGAGTATTATATGTGTTATACCGAGAAAGAAATCATAAATTTAGAAGAATCCACTAAAAAAATATGAATTATCTAGAAATTATTACGTAAAAGAAATACCTTCGAATATTTTAAGGGATAAAAAAATACAAATTTCTACAATATCCCAAAATTTTTAATTAAGATACCCATAATTGGGGGTGGTGAAATTTGAACATTGGAATACTGAGAATGAAGTTTGACAATAACTTAGGGAAAACATTTTCTATAAAAAAAGAGTATTTAGTTATATTTCTAGTGTTTTGTGGGTTTATTAACAATTATTAAAAATATAGGTATAACATATATTTATTTATAAAATTTGGGATCATGAATCAAGTGGGAGACAATAGTAGAAAATGAGAACCAATCTCTAAACTCAATAAAATGAGATCAATATTGAACTAAGAATTTTTTTAAAGAATTTGTTTAATTTTTTGAGTACTGTGATTAATAAGGGAATATATGAAATTTATTTCATATATTAATTCTGGATAAATTAAATATTTTCTAGAAATATAAAAATGGTTAAAATGATTATTAGTTCAAACAAAGGGAAAATTTCCTAAAAGATGCATTTAGGCCATGAAAATATAAGAAGCAAGGGATTATGCATAGTGGTTGTACTTATAAAAATATAGGATATTTAAATAACATGATGAATTTTTAAATTTATTAAGTATTATGTATAATATTTTTTAATTATATCCCATTAAAAATAAAATGTGTGGGTGTGGCTAACATTATCAAAATCAGAAAAACCAAAATAATGTTATATTTTTTATGGGTTGATGCATAAAATATTGAGTGTATCAAACTTTTGTGATGTTTTAAATGAGGATACATTCATAAATAATGTGACTATAGTGTAGGTACTTAATTATGGAGTTTTGACAACAAGAGGGATGAGAACCAAAAGTAACTTGTTTCAGGTTTCCTAAGACAAAAGTGGATTCCACATGAGTATGCAAGCTAATAAAAATATATGCGATAAAATACCTTTTAATATTCGATAACAGATCATGAATAAATTGATAATTTTCTAATATGTGAGAGATATTATAATTTGAAAATAGTACTCTATCAATATCATCATAACATGTAAAAAAGAGATGATTCTGAATAAAAGTCCCAAGGGATTTTATATTCAAACTTGAAGTATTCTGGAGTTGGTTCACACAGCTATTTTTAGAACCATGGTAAAAAAGTAAAAAAGTGGAGATGTTTTTTTCATAATTTTTAATGATTAATTTACTAGAATTATATGAATTATGCTTATTTATTACAAATCTCAATTATCGATATTCATTAATACTTTTAGATGGCTATATAAAAATAAAACTAGTTTTTTCCTAGAAAGATAGAGGGTTGAAAATTCCATCAAGTATGTAAAAAACCAATTTTATAATATATTGATAAAAATTACATAATACATTATTTTATTTCACAATGTAATCATAACAAATTTATTATGAAAAAGTAATAATATGATCATTGTTGATATGGCTAGAACCATGCTAACTGAACATGACACTTCATGATAAATATATATACAAGAAATTACCACTACTATAATAATTAAAAAATTATTTTGGAGTTCATATTTAGATATATATCATTATAATATGTTTTCCTAAAGGATTTCATATTTAAAACACTTTTTTGTGTTTTGGATTTCATTATTTTACAAAAATAATGGCTCAGGTAGTGGTATGTTTGATGAGATGGATAAGGATGAAATATTAGTTCCCTATACACAAAATGAAATCCAATATGGGTGAAAAAAATAAATATGAGATGATATTAGACTTTGAATATGTAATAGTAATTGATAGGGAAGAGGTGTTAGACGTTCAATTATGGTGTATGTTGAGGATGATGTTTTGAATTAAAATCATACTGAAGTGACTGAATGAAATATATATATTTTGGATGGAGGAGATTATTATACTTACCCTAGTAATAATATTGAATAATTGAAGTATATTGGAACAAATAAAAAATTGAACAAACATATTTATGTGGACCATATCAATGGGTATTAGAACCAAGAGGTACAAACTATTAGAAAACATAAAATATCTTTACACACATGTCAAGGTTGAAATAATGGACCCCAAACTATAGATCAAGATTTTGGTCACAAATAGATAATTGAAGACAGTAATTAAGGGATTGATCAAATTGAAAACAATGAAACATGATAGCCCATCCTCAAGCTGAAGGAAAATATCCTCACTAGAGAAAAGGGGATTTATGAATATGCTAAATGAAAAAGGTGAATTATTAAGAAACAATGATAAACCTGTATAGAAAGGGTAATCATATATTGAGGGATATTAATTTAATGAAAAATAGTTCCCTATTATAATTCTTTAGACCATCATCATTTTCCTTATAATTATAGTAGAAATAATCTTCAATGTTATCTAAATGGATGTAAAATATTCATTTAAAAATAGTGATTCAAATAGAGAGGTTTATATGGAATATTCTGTGGGTTTAATTCTTTATGAATATTGAAAATTCATGAAAATTGATAAATGATATTTATGGGATGAAATAAGGGTCAAAATATTGGTATTCTATATGTGAATAGTAACAACGATGAATTTAATTCTGGAAGGGACACGTGGATAACAACCTGTGTGTAAATATGGGGAACAACACATAACATATTATGAAAATATATATTTATGATATTATCTTTTTAGTAATGTGAAGTGTTTATTTGAATAATTCTCCACACAGATAAAGAATAATATTGAGATGTATCTCATTGGGGAGATTAATTTTTCTTGGGTTTGAAAATTACCCATGATCCGGGAAACATTTCTATTTCACAAAAAAATTATTCCAAAGAATTATTAAAGAGAATTGGTATTGATTAATCTTTAAAAGTGTACAAACCAATCCTGTTTGGAAATTAATTTATTATGGATAATAACTAGAAGATTGTAAATGAGAAATAATTAATTAAATTGATTGATAGTCTCTCATACATGACTACTTTAATACCATATATTATTTATTCTGTTACTCTTTGTTCAAGGTATTAAATATAATCCTAAAGAGTCACATATCTTTTATGGTGAGAAAAGTTTGATATAAACTAAATGTACATATGATTATGGTCAAATTTATGATAACAAAAACGGGATAAAATAACATGGTTCACTACTCTATATTGGTATGGTAATGTTATTGATAGAAAGTCTACATAAGGAGGAGATGATTTCCTTCGTATAAGGTGTGTATCATGAGATTTCAAGATGAAATAATTTTTAAAATTATGTTAAAATAATATTTATTATATTTATACATATCAAAAATCCATATAGATGATTCAAATAGTGAAAAAACATTAGGATATTGATGTTATTGTTGAACATCCATTGGTTATTGGATATGATAAGCAAATTTCTATACATATATCTAAACCTCAGTTGAAATACTCATGATCAAATCAAATTTATATTAAATATCATTTAGGTAATTAAAAGGTGGATCAAGGAATAATAAAAATGTAATTTGTTCCATCAAAGGAGAAGATTGATGGTTTTCTTAAAAAAACCATTTTTAATTGAGTCATTTTAGAGTTTGAGATTTATAATTAGAATGAAACCCATTTATCAACACTGAGGTATATTTTATTTTAGTTTCCACCCATCTTCTAATTATTTTAATTTTTATAAAAGGGGATAACTATTTTATGGTGGGAGTAACTTACTCTCTCTTAAAATTTATAATTTTTTTATTGAGTGAGTTTTGGAATGTGAGTTGTGTTCTTTTCTTTAATTGTTTATGGATATCATTGATGATGAATTAACAACCTTTTTTTCTATACAAATTTTTCTTATTTGGATATTATTTTATTGATTTATGGATCTATACTTTAAAGAAGTTTATTCTGCACCATTATTAAACACTCTTTGTCTTTATTAACAATATTGGAGATAAAATATGTTTAAAATTTCAGTTTTTATCCAAGGGCTAAGGAGGAATGGATTTTCGATTTTAATATTAGATGTAGTTCCTAAAAATGAATGTAAAATAAAAGTTATGTTAATAAAAAAAGTGGGATATTGATAAACCAATTTGGGAATGATTTTATATTTTTTTTCAATACATATGAATGAGTTTTGATAAATGTTGAGTTGAAGTAGGGATGGTAAGAGGAAATTACTTGAAAAAAGGATACAAGAAGGGTTAAAAATGACTTGAGTCGAGTAGAAGATGGTCTACAGTTATAATATGGGGTTTGAATTTTTAAAAAGTCATATAAATGATATATTATTTGTATTTCTATGATAGAGTTGGAATTATAATAAATAAATACATATAATATTGATGTATATACATGATAATTAGGATAAAAAATAGGAAATGTATTTGGAGACATACATTGATGCATAAAACATTTCAATATGGCATCAAAAATATTTTTCATGTACATAATACTACCAATATAAGTGAAACATTAGAAATGGAAAAGTTATACACAAGAAAATTATTGCACACAAAAGATACATCATGAATTTAAATTGATATTAGTAATTGAAATATCATATGATGTAATTTAAGATTTGTTTACAGTATATAAAATATATATCCTGAGTTTCATAATATAATATTGTAAAGGTAAAACCATGACTATAAAATTTAATATATTTCGAGTATAATTAAGATAATTAATGTTGCACAGAAAAAATATGGTAAATGGAAAAAGAATTTACCTTGATATGAATGATATTTTAGAGTTTCTGCTAAAATGATGAAAAGTATATAATACCATACTACGATCCATATGACTAGTAGAGAATATGTAATATATCATATTTTTTATGTAGTAAAATTGACACAAGTATTAGGTATTTACAATTATTTGTAAGTCTTCTCTATCTCATATGTAATAATTTCCACTATTGAGAATATGGAAAGTTATTGAGCTACCCTCTGATACATGAAGGATATGTAAATATCTAAAGGAGATACATAAGGGTTTATGGGAGATCCAATATGATATGTAATGTGTAATGACCCAAACATTTATTAATGAAAATTTCTCTTGATCTAATCAAATGTCTTATTATATAAGATGGTTATATAACGTATGCACTTACTTGTTTTTATGTTTTCAGATTTTAAAATATTGTTAAGAATTGTGACCATTTCTAATATACCCTTTGAATAATGATAACATGATTAGTATAAATACAGGTCTTTAAAAAATCCAATTTACCCTGACAAATGAATCGATGACATCATCCAGTAGACTTTCCCTGTAAAAGCCCATTTTTCAATGATAATAAAGGAGGCGGTGTCATTGGGCTTCGCTCTTGACCAAGCCCAATACAAGCTTCAACATATTATGCTCGAACAGAACTTCCTGTTGGAGAAGTGGGTGTTGATAGAGATTACCACCTGAGCGATGTTATTCGAGCCACCCCAAGAGTCAGTCACCATCGCACACCTTACCCTTCGATCTTATTCATTTGTTATAAGGGGTTATGTAACAAGACCTTATCACTATGATTATGTGAATTATTTTTGTATATAATAAAGAATATACATTCATTTTATTATTGTTGTCACTTTGTAATTAAGTTTTACAGCACAGATAGAATTTTTAGTTAATATTGAACTAATAAATCTATTTTGATAAATTAATGGATTTTTGAATTAAATAATATTTTAATAGAATATAATTATAATTAAATTACTTTTTATGAAGTATAAATGATTATATAATTTTAATGTATACAATTGTAATTTTTATCAAGGCTTAATAGCTGTTTTTTTCAAAACCCATGAATTTTCGATAAATGTCAGTTTTAATATTAAAAGTGAAAATTAAGATATTTAGAAAATTATTTGGATAAAATAAATTTTATTTTTGGAATCAGCATGTCAAAATTATCCAATGTTGAATTTTTCATAATTTTTTTAGACAGTATATTTTTTGCGTAAAAATTAAAAACTGTTTAAATATATAATGTGTTTTATGAATTCATAATAACTAAATAGTGATGTAATAAAATGCTATAAACTTTATATTATGCCAAAATATGTTTTACCATTAAAATAATGCGATTTTATGTTTTTTTATTAATTTTACAAATCCTTAGTGCACCCTTCAAGACTTATAAAACATTTTAGATTTTTAAATTTATTTCCTTGAGAGGGTGACTCGCCTCCACATAAGAAACCCTATTATTTTAAGAATTTCGGGCATTGTCCTTATAAAATATTTTTCCCAGTCCTCTATGGGAAAAACTATTGTCCAAAACCGTGGGCAGGTTTGTGGTTTTGATTAGTTTAATGTGTGGTGTCCCAAACCTAAATAATCAAGAATTCCATCTCCTTTCCTATATAAACCCACCCAAGCTCCCTATTCCTCTTCACTCAAAGCCCTTGGAGTTCATCC
Source organism: Viscum album (assembly GCA_963277665.1). Classification (NCBI taxonomy): domain Eukaryota; kingdom Viridiplantae; phylum Streptophyta; class Magnoliopsida; order Santalales; family Viscaceae; genus Viscum; species Viscum album. The sequence continues at coordinate 1,340,186,985 of OY728129.1, read as the reverse complement.
AACATCTTCCCTCCTATCTATAGAATCCTCCCAAGGAACCCCATTCTCCCAAGAGGCCTCTCTAAAGCCTCTCCCAATCCTTTGGGATCTCACTAACAAGGTACAGATTCCTTCTTTTCTCATTTTGTCCAAGTTTCTTAATATTGCTCTGCCCTTTTATTTTCAATTATAAATGTTGGGGTATGATTTAAAACCTCCCCTATACTATCTTATCAATGTTTTCATAATGAGATACCCATTTCCCTCTCTTATATGTCGTCCACATATACATGTTATCATGTTTAAATTCCGTAAGGGATTTCTTCATTTCTAAATTTTGTCCATGTTTCTTTATATTGTAATATCCTTTTTCATTCAATTAAAAATGTTGGGGGTGTGACTTCACACTTCCCCCATACTTCCCTCCTTATGTTTGAATTTATTAGAGACCTTTTTCTATCTTCTTAATGCCTTCCATGTAAGCCCGTTACCATGCCGAAATTCCGTAAGGAATTTCTCTCTCCTAATTTACATTAAAGAAATTATTTTGTATTATGAATCTAAATCACATTACATTTGTTGGGACATGTATCTAAATGACCCCACTTACTATCCATTACATTTACATATGATGATACACCCCTTTATCTCTCATAAACCATTTTTATGAATTCTTATGTCATACTGTTCTACTGTAGAAATTGCACCGTGATTTTACAAGACAATGTCATTGTGTAGTGAACACCATGACCATTTATCAATCAAGGGTATTCACCTTTAATAACATTTACTTATTGATTATAGTTTCCATTTATTAATTCCGCATTAATTTATCATGGAATAGATGATTATGTTTAATTAATCCATGTTTTACGATCCATGTGGCACAATTACGCATGTAATGAAATTTTTAAGAAGGGTGCACCTGGATAGCACTCCAATGCATTGAGTAAATTAGAGTATCATGATACATAATATGCAATGGGTGTTGACTCGTGTTAATTCAAGTTCAACGAGGGTATACTCGTTCTTTAGGAGAAATGAGGGTTTACTAATGCTCCATATAAAATGAGCCTTGGCTCATGCTAATTCCATGTTAAGTGTTGTTGCCACATCTCCATGTCATTATTATCATGATTTATCATGTCATTATGTTGATATTTATATTGTTCCCCATTAACATTACTATTTTCTAACATGTATTATATTCCTCATGTTATTCAATGTTTATTCCCTTTCTGGGCTTCATAGATCACCACTTTCGTATGTATGTCCTCAGGTTATCCAATGCAATGTTAAGTACGAAGGAATGTTGTGGTCATGTAAAGGAATTTTTAAATAAAGATGTTATATATCTTGTTTTAAGTTGTTATGTAATGATCATAATCCCCAAATAATCAAGACCTATCTATCTTCTATGTTGAATAAATAGATGATTTTATGTAGTAAATCATGTTTATGTGTGTAACAAAAAACAGGGTTGTTATAGATGCTATGAGAAGATAGGTCTAGTTATATTTGAGATAAAGATTAGAAAACCCTAGTGAAAGCCTTAGGGATAATACTAAGTTCAATAAAAACATCCCTATGTTTTGGTGAGTATTGAGTAGGTGTTTTATCAAGAAAATGCATCACTGTATGGATACGAGCCAGTGGATGTGGATCTAGAATAGATGTACCTAGGAGTGAAAAATCCAAAAAGGAGTTTCGAGCATGACTCGGGGTATCCTTGTAAATGACAACATGCCTTGTTGCACTATTGGTTACAAAACTGCGGAGGGATATTCTTTGGTAAATTCAGAATCTTAGTATGAACCATTATTAAGGGAATTAAAAGAAATTCTCCTAAGAATATATGTTTGAAATTAGATCGTGGATAACATAGATTGAAGCCTATAGATTCATAAGTTACGAAAATAAAATAAAATTATAAGTCATCCATATTGTCCTTGGTTTAACCTTTATGTGTTACCCCTAAATTTCCATTTATTCCATCCAATGGTTCGTAATAGGAGGACTCAGGCTAACAACTGATGTGAATACCAATGCGATGATTGTTCTAATGAGATGCCGAATCTGATGGGAGCGAGAATCATGAACATGGTCATGATGATCTATTAGTTAACTCAAAATTTGAATAGAGTCTAGGGTCAAGAGGAATGTTCAACCAACCCTTTGAAAGAGAAATTTCTATCGAGTGATTCATGAGACAAAGGACCCCTACATTTAATGGATCATCTGATCCCTCAATTTACAAACAATTGATCAACTCCATTGAAAAGATCTTCTCCATCATACAATGTTACGAACAAGAAAAGTTTCTTCTTGCTGCTTATTTTATAGAGGGTGAATCCAATTAATGGTGGACTTTGATAAAAAATACAAAGCCTGAGGAGGATATCGGGGTGTTAGAATGGAATGATTTTGGAAAGATGTAATTCGATAAATATTTTCCACGCACCCTACGACTAAAAATTTAATGGGACTTTCTTACCATAAAGGAAACAAAGATGAAGAATCCATCAGAACATACGAGGCAAACTTCACAAGGCTTGCACGATATGCCTCCGGCTCTGTTGTTACCCACAAATTCAAGGTTGGCCGCTTCTTCGGTGGGATAAAACCTAGCCTACGGAAATCCATGGCGATCCGTGACTTCGACAGCTATAACGAAATTGTCCAATGCTCCCTCAAGGTTGAAATGGAGATCAGAGAATCTTAGGGGTATCATGGGGATAAAAAGTGTATGCTGGAGATCAATTCTGGTAGTTCGATGGATAAATCCAACAGTTCTAAGAAAATAATCACCCCACTTTCCAAAGGTGAAGAAAGAAGCACCCAGGAAATTTCCTGAAGGGGATGAGGAAATTCATTAGTTGTGGAAGAGAATGGAACCTAGTTGTTAAGAGATGATAAGAAAATTGTGTTTCTGCAATAGAAGAGAGGAATTTTCTATTCTACACTTAACACATTGTCCATTGATTCAACTGTAAATAACTTGGGCACCTTGAAAATAATTTCCCTAATACAAGGGTTTTCAGAGGCAACCCACAACCTCCAAGGCAGCAAGGGCGGGATTTTGACATCACTACTTCCAAAGTGAACCTCTAAAATGAAGTGGTGATAGGTACACTAGTTATTCATTCAAGAATAGAGAATTTACATTTTGATTCTAGTTCTACGAATTCTATTATGTCCTAAAAGTTTAGTAGAAAAATCCAAACACAACCAAAAATCATGGAAGTAAAGTTATCTGTGAGTAAGGAAAATGGGGTAATCATTGCTTCCCATGAATATAAATCCTCCCCTATTATAATTTGTAGATTGAACTTTTTGATGAACCTCATCATACTCCCTCTGGAGTGATTTGATGCAATTATCAGCATGGATATGATTTCATTATATAGAGCCAACATAAATTTTCATGAGAGGGAAATCACTATTCATATGGAGAATCGACCCCCCGATTCAATACAAGTTAAAGGAGGAAGATGAATCTCTTTTAGCACCATCATCTAAAGTGTGGATATTAATACCCTATGATCACGTGTATCTAGATTAGATGATTGATTCCATGGAATCAACCATCCTTGAGGACATGGCTATTGTGAGTGAATTTGCTGAAGTGTTTCCTAAGGAACTGTGTGGTCTTCCTTATAGATGATAGGTTGAATTCTAAATTTACCATGTACCTGGGGAGTTTCCAATAACCAAAAATCTATATGCAATTCCTATTGTGGAGATTGAGGAGATGGATAAACAACTACAAGATAATCAAGATAAACGATTTATACACCTAAGTGCTTCACCATGGGGTGCACCAGTCATCCTTGTCAAGAAGAATGATGGGTCAATGCTGCTTTGCATTGATTATCACGAGCTTAAAAAATCTTGATATAGAACAAGTATCATCTACCATGAATTGATGACTTATTCAATCAGCTACGTGGAACACAATACTTCACCAAGGTAGATTTGTGTTTAGGATAATATCAAGTAATGGATAAGAAGGAAGATATCCCCAAGACCACTTTTTGTATAAGATATAGGCACTATGAATTAATAGTCATGCCTTCTGGACTCACTAATGTTCCAACAATATTCATGGAATTGATGAATAGTGACTTTAGAGATTACCGTGACAAATTTGTGGTAGTCTTTAAAGATGATTTTATAATATACTCCAAAACCAAGGACGATCATGAGGAGAATATAAGAATAGTACTAGAGACCTTACTAAAGGATAAGATCTATGAAAAGTAAAAAAAGTGTGAGTTCTAGTTAAAGGAGGTATCATTATTTGGTCATATCATCACCAGAAATGGGATATATGTGGATCCCTCTAAAACAACTACAATTTAGAGATGGATGAGAAAAACATTGGTAATAGATATTTGTTTCTTCTTGGGGTAAAATGGATATTATCGCCAATTTGTGAGAAATTTATCACAATTATCCAACCCTCTTACCAAGCTAACTAATATGGGAGTAAAGTATGCTTGGAGTGATGAATGTGAAGAGTGATTCAAGGAGTTAAAAATGTGGCTTATGACTGAAATCGTGCTCACATTACCCACAAGTAGTGAACTATGTGTGGTATTAAGTGATTCTTCGAAGATGGTCCTGAGTTGTGTGTTGATGCAGAATGATAAAGTGACTGCCTATGCCTCAAGACAACTGAAAATCCATGATAAAAACTATCCCACACATGATCTAGAGTTGGAGGCTATGATATTTGCGTTGAAAATCAGGAATAATTATATCTATGGGTAGAAGTGTGATATATATATTGATCACTAGAGCCTAGAATATATATTCACACAAAAAGAGATTAATATGTGCCAATGAAGATGGATAGAACTTATCAAGGATTATGACTATTCAATCCCCTACCATCCCGGTAAGGCATACATGGTGGAAAATTTTGCATGTAGAAAATATACTGCATCATTATCAATGATGATAATTAAATAGAATCCAATATTCTTATATTTTCAAAGGACAGACACGGGAACCATTAAGGGGGGAAAATCATCAATCCTTTCTCAAATTATTCCTCAACTGTCCCTCATGGAGAAAATAAAGTATAATTGAAGAAAGAATGTGAAAATTATGAAAAGGGTTGAAACAATAAGAAATATGAAATCCTCAGAGTTCATGGTTGACAAAGATGGAATTGTGAGATTTGGGTCCTGATTATCTGTACCATCCAATCTAGAGATAAAGAATGAGCTTCTGAATGACTCACATAGCTCAACCTTCTATATTTACAAAGGGAGCACAAAGATGTATCAAGATCTCCAAGAAAACTTTTGGTAGGACAATATAAAAAGGGATATTTCTGAATATACATCAAATTTCTTGGTACATTAGCATGTGAAGGCTGAGAGTCCAAAGTATAAGGGGATGATGAAACCACTACCCATACTAACATGCAAGTGGGAAATCATTTCCATAGACCATTTCACTAGAAATTCAAGGAAATATAGAGGAAACAATGCTACATGGGTCATTGTGGATCATCTTTTGAAGACAAATCACTTTATCGCAATTCGATATGACTTCTCATTGGATCAACTGGCACATATTTTCATCAAATAAGTGGTAAGGCTGCATGGATTACCACTATATATTGTATACGATCGTGATCCTTGATTAACCTAGAAGTTCTAGAAAAATCTATAACATGATCTAAGTAGTGAATTGAACATAATTATGGCCTATCATCCTCAAACGGATGTCTAATCTGAGCGAACTATTCATACACTTGAATATATGTTAAGATCATGTTCTGTGGACTTCAATGGAGGATGTGACCAACATCTTCCACTTGTTAAATTATACTATAATAATAGTTTCCACCCAAGAATCTGAATGGAACCATATGATTCCCTTTATTGGAAAAGCTATAGAACACCGACTTTTTGTCATGGAGTTGGTGAGAGTATGTTGTGGCCTATCGACTAGTAATTCCACCTACCATGGCCAAATTACATGATGTCTTTCATGTATCCCTATTAAAAAGTATGTACCAGACCCTTCACATGTACTATCTTCAGAGGTAGTATAGTTAGAGGATGATATTTCTTACGAGGAGGAACCAATGAAGATCTTAGAACATAGTGAAAACGTTTTTACGAAATAAGACAATGCCCCTCGACAAGGGGTTGTGGAATAACCATTAGTTTTAAGAGGAAACATTGGAATCAGAGGAAGTGATGAATTAAAGTTACCTGTACTTGTTTTAGAGTGGGAAAAGGAATTTTTGACGGTGAAATTTCTTAAGGGGAAGATTGTAACGACCCAAACATTTAAAAATGAAAATTAATCTTCATCTAATTAAATGTATTATTATGTAATATGGTTATATAACGTATGAAATTATATGGTTTTTGGGTTTTTATTTTTAAAATACTGTAATGAATTTTGACCATTGCTAATATAACTATTGAATAGTGATCACATGATTAGTATAAATATATGGCTTCAACAAATCAAATTTACTCAGAAAAAGGAAGAAATGGCCTCATCCAGTAGACATTCCCTATACTAAGCCCCTTTTTCAGAGCTCTAAAACGAGGTGGCATCATTTGGATTCGCTCTTGACCAAGCTCAAGTTGAGCTTCAACATGCTAAGGTCAAATAGAATTGCGTATATGAGAAGTGGATGTTGATAGAGATTACCACCTGAGCGATGTTATCCGATCCACCCCAAGAGTCTCTCACCATCGCACAACCTTATGTAGGTTTTATAAGGGGTTATGTAACAAGACCTTAGTACTATGATTATGTGAATAATTTTTGTATTTAATAAATAATATACATTTATTTTACTATTGTTGTTAAATTGTCAATAGTTTTTAATGAACAAATAATATTTTTAGTTAATATTCTACTAAGAAATATATTTTGATAAATTACTGGATTTTTGAATTAAATAATATTTAATAAAATACTATTACTAAATTACTTTTTATTAAGTATAAATGATAGTATAAAATTTATGAATACAATTGTAAATTTTAATATGGTTTGAAAGATATTTTTGTCATAACAAAAGAATTTTCGATAAATGTCAGTTTTTATTTTAAAAGTGAAAATTCACATATTTAGAAAAATATTTGGATAAAATAAATATTATTTTTTGAATCAGGACATCGAATTTATCCAATGTTGAATTATTCATAATTTTCTGAGAGAGTCGATTTTTTGGGTAAAAAATAAATATAGTTTAGAAATATAATTGGTTTTATGACATCATAATGACTCAATATGGTTGTAATAAAATTCTATAAAAATTATGTTCGGACAATATATGTATTAACATAAAAATAATTTGATTTTCGTTTTATTTATTTATTTTACAATGCCTTAGTAGACCCTCCAAGACTTATAAAAAATTTTGGCCTTTTAAATTGATTTCCTTGAGAGTGTGACTCACCTCTACATAATAAAACCTATTATTTTAAAACATTAGGCCATTGGAAATATAAAATATTGTATTCCACTCCCCTTTTGGAAAAACCATGGACAAAACTATGGTCTGATTTGTGGTTTTGATTAGTTTATTATGTGGTCTCCCAAACCTAAATAATAAAGAATAATCTCTCTTTTCCTATATAAACCTACCCAAGATCCCACATCCTCTTCACTCAAATCCCTTAGAGTTCATCCAACATCTAGACTCCCCTCTCTATAATCCTTCAAGGATCCTCGAGATCCCAAGAAGCCTCTCCCAATCCATTAGGATCACACTTCCAAGTATGGGATTCCTTCCTTTCTCATTTTATACATGTTTCTTAATATTGTTAGTCCCTTTTATTTTCAATTATAAATAATGGGGTATTATTTATCACCTCCCCTATACTATCCTATCTATTTTAAATGATGATATAACCCTTTCTATCTCATTGATTCCCTCCTTGTATACCTGTTAGCATGCTGAAATTCCGTATGGGATTTCTTCCTTTATAAATTTTTTCCAAGTTTAATTATATTGTTATGTCGTTTTTTCATTCAATTAAAAATATTAGGGTATGATTTTTCACCTCCCCCATAATTGCCTCCTTATTTTTGAATTTATGTGAGAGATCTTTCTCTCTCATTAATTCCTTCTATGTACACCAGTTACCATGTTAAAATTCTGTATGCAATTTCTCTCTTCTCATTCACATTCAAGCAATTCTTTTGTATTATAAATCTAAATATCATTATTTTTTTTGGTAAATGTATCTAAATTACCACCTTAATTTCCATTTCATGTAAATATTATGAGAAACCACTTTATCTCTCATCAAAAAAGTTTATGAATTCTTATGTCTCATCATTATGTTGCCGAAATTGCACCGCGATTTTCCAAGCCATAGTCCTTGTGTAGTGAATACCGTGCCAATTTCAATATTAAGGGTATTAACCATTAGGTACATTTAATTATTTATTATATAGTTCCATGTTTTAATTCCACATTCATTTATTTTGTAATAAATGATTATGTTTAATGAATCCATGTTGTATGATCCATGAGGCATAGTTATGCATGAAATGAAATGTTTTAGAAGGGTGCACCCTGATAGCTCTATAATGAATTGGGTGAGGTATAGCATCATGATACATCATGTGCAATGGTTGATGAATCATAATAATTCAAGTGAATCAAGGTTTTACTCATGCTTCATGTGCAATGAGGTATTAATCATGCTCCATGTGCAATGAGCCTCGACACATGCTAATTCCATGTTAAGTGTAGTTGCCACATCTCCGTGTTATGATTTTCATTCTTTATCATGACTTTATGTTCATGTTTCTCTTGTGATATATTGACATGCCTGTTTTCTATCATGTATTTTATTCCCTGTGTTATTCCATTTTTATTCCCTTACTAGGATTTATAGCTCACCCCTTTCTGCTGTATGTCCTCAGGTTATCCCATGCAAATGTTTTGTACGACGGAATGTTGTGGTCATGTAAAAGAAGCTTTCAATAAAGATGTTGTATTTCCTATTTTAAATTGTAGTGTAATGATCCTAATACCCAATGATACTAGTATTATCGGTCTTATATGTTGTATCACGTGATTATTTTATGTAATAAATCATGTTTAAGTGTGTTACAAAAAGAAGTGTTGTTATCTAAAGGATCATCAGTTTGAAAAATTGTTATAATTCTAGAGATATAAATCATATGATAGTAATCTATTATTCATGTATTTAAATATCATAATGTTATTAGTTATCACCCATGATTCCAGAAGTGATTAATTTATTTATATGTTGAAAATTATTTTTCTAATAATATATTCCCCACAACAAAATGCGATATATGTCAAAGAAACAATGAAAAAATCAAAGGAATGCTAAATAACGAGAAACTCCTTCATGCCCTAAAAAGGATTCTATTTACATACATGGAATTAGAATCTAATAAATATCAAGTAGATCATCATAGAATGACCCACTTGATAAGTTTTAAATTTTTTATTGAAAAAGTATTTATTGAAAATATATATCAAGTAGTTGACACTTTATGAAGGGAATTTACTAGGAATCCATTCCGTTTTATTAGGGGCCTCCAAATTTATGTTTAACTAGTTTACACTTAATCATAGTTGTGTATGAGAAGGTGAATCTTAATCCACAATGATGTAAAAGTAGTTTCTACTTTTCCCACAACTGTATTCATGCAGATGTCACTTAGTAAAAATATATGAGATACAAATGTTATAAAAAATTAATGTGAATAGTTAAAACTTTGATAAAATATATTGGATAAACTGCCCTTCATAGAATAATTCATCATTTTAAAAATTAACCAAAATGATTTTTAATGTATAAATGAAATTAAATTGAGCACATATTGGTAGAAGAATGATATTTAGGATATCAAATTATTCCTATGTTCAGTCGTCTTTCCCTTATAAATATTTTTTAGTTAAAAAATATTATATAACTCTATATAGTTGGATAAATAGACATTTTAGTAACTTTTTAGCACTTTAATATGAATTATAAATCTAGGAATTCATTCCATCAATAATTTAAAATAAATATATTTCAATAATTCCAAAATTATCCCAATGATTTAATATAGTCATTGTATACATACCTTATTAAAAATAATCTCAGAATAATTTTGTTCAATATAATGTAAACAAATATGATATGAAATTCAAAATCCATTTCTAGAAAATTAGTGTCCTTAAACATTCATTCATTTTAAATAATAATATCCATAATAATATCCATTAATAATTTAGTAATCATCAACTAGGAAATAAAAATATTTAAATTTGTATATTTCTTGTGTCATCCAATGTTATTACATATATTTTATGATATCTCTGAATAATATTCTCTAATATTCATACATATTATTAATTATAAAATTATTCTTTAAATATCACTTCGTTCTCCAATTTTTCCACCTCACATATCAAAAAAAATATATTCTAATATCATAACGTGATATTTAAATTATAGAATTATATAAATATATAAAATATTAATCAAAATATTAAAAACCACGTTGAGTTGAACTGTTAAAATAAAATCATGTGTAAGAATATAATAAACTATCAGGAAGAATATAGATAAAGCTGCATCAGATAAAAGTATACAAAATGGTTAATATAGTGTATAATATAATCAAAATTACGAGGCATATACAGGTGATGATAAAAAATGAAACACATGGTTAAATTCAATCAAATTTCCAATCTTCTGGTAAATTCATAACTTATTATATGTTCTTGTGAATAAATCTTGATTTTCAAATAATGAGTTGTTTCATCTGAAAATAATAATCAATATTCATGAGTCATAGTGTTACACCCCATGATTTTTTGAACTAAATTTTGTTGAATAAATTAATTTTAATTACGGAATTTTATTTCACTTAGTCAAACATTCCTTTCACATGACACCAACTTGTTATGTGGTACACAACACCAACTTGTATTGCGTTACATGAAACACTGAATAGGCATTCATTACATGAAATACCAAGTGTAAAATGGAATATAATAACCCTCTAATTTAAAATATATTTACTATATAAAGTAAATATAAAATAATATATGGATTTAAATGCTAACCACACTTAGTTATCTTGCGTTACACACAAGATAAATTTTCATTGATAGCTCACACTACACGCAAGACTGAATATTATAGGAAAATGATATATTATTAAAATATTATTACTTAATATAGTAAGATATAAATTATCCATTAAATCAATAGTTATGAATGTAATTAACTAACTTATAAAAATTTATTGTTTATATAAATAAAAACAAATTCACTGGTTACCAGTTAATTATAAATGAAACTAATAACCAAATGAATACAAAAATAAAATTTATTATTATTTTCATTCTTGTAAATTTCTTTTGTCTTGATAAAATAATTTAATCAAAATAAGTGTGTCATTTTAATGAAATATATATTTTATATAATCAGTAAAATATTTTGTGATATTTATCCATTAGGTTTGATAGATATTCAATAAGAACAAACCTAATTTCACTCATAAAAACAAATATTTTTATAAAGGCAAAGTTACTACCTTTTGATGGAGACCACATTTGAAATAAAAATTTCAACACTATTATATATTTATTATGTAAAAATAAAATTTATATTTTTAATATAAACATAAAAATTTGGTTAGGATAATCTTTGGTTATTTTTCTATAAGGTTTCATTTTATAAAAAATAGTTAAAAATATAGGAATTAAATTCAAAAATATTTTTTCATTATATATATTCCTAATGTTAAATTAGTTTTTAAAATGTTTTAAAAGTTTAATTATATACTAATATTAAAAATTAGTCCAATTTATCTCATTGGAAACTATTTCACATTTAAATTGGATATAAAAACCAAGCATACTTGTGATCATTTTTACTCTAAAAACCTACAATATTGTCTCATCAGTAGGATTAATTTTAAATTAATTTATTCCCCCTATGTTTTTGGAATTTGGAAAAATTTATCATAAATTTATGAAAATAATAATTTTAATTTATAATATGTTTTAATAAGTTTTTTACCAATAAATATTATTGAATGTTATTAAAATTAATTACATCGTTTAAGGTAAAATTGAGCTTAATAAGGGATTAAACCATAATCTTAAGGCCTAAAAGGACCTATAAAGTTTTCCAAAATTCATTAGATAGAACAATTTCGACACTATAATCCCTTGAATCGCATTTTTATAATTATTTAATCCCCTTACAACATGAAAAATGTGATTGGAATTATCTCTTTAAATATTTACAAGAGTGCCACTCCTCCTTCCCTATAAAAGGCCGCCACATCTACCTCATCTTCACACATCTCAAACCACATAGGATCAGAAAATATCTTCCCAATAAACATCAAAACATCCCTAAATTCCCCATTGAATCCTCTATTTTGTATGAAATTATTCCAAGGAAGTCTCCTTGATCAAATCCAAAGGCGTTGACCAATTAATAGGTAACGTGTTCTCTCAGGATCCTTTATTTTTATTTCTTTCTCCACCCTGTCCAATATTTTTATCCCATTATTTTATAAAAAATAAGTATAATAAATATAATATATTTTATTATGTTAAGGTTATGAACTAAACATACACACAACTCAAAATAACGGGTAACAAACATATTATTTATATATACGGTGGACTACCACCCCATTTAACCCGGATTGTTCATTTTTCTTTTACTGCCTATAGTGGTGGAAATTATGATAGAAAATATGTTTATATATATTACATTTTTTATTTTCTATTTATATCAATTTATTTAATTATTTTACAACACAAATCATTATACTTTCTAATAAGTGTTAATTTAATAATTGTTTTTTCAAGGAAGTGTGGACAACCACCCCCCTCAGAGTGATGTGAGTCATTTATACACTACATGGAATGTATTATGGATGGATTTAGTAAATATATAATATATATATATTATATAACAAATCAAATGAAATAATTATATATATATATATACACAAATCCATCTTTTACATTATCCAGTTCTATATTATAATTAAATCAAAAATAGCGTTTAGGTGTACGTACAACTTACCGTCTCCATAAATGGTGTATTGTATTTCAGACTTATATATTTTGGGTATTATTATAAAAAATATATTATGAAAATATATTATATATATATATATAATGTTTTATATTCTATAAATCAGGTTATAAATATAAGGACCAAAGGTATAAAAAATTAAGACACATGTTAAAAACAATGTGGATATCTCCTAAAGTTTAACCTTAACAAATAATTGTAAAAAAGAGGGAAAAATTCACAATAAAACCATATATGGTATTAGAAGTAATAATATTGTTCTGGGATAGATTTATAATAAATTTTTATTTATTATAAAGTAGTTTTGAATCAGTATTATTTTAGTCAAGACAAAAGACAATAGAATTTCTACTAACTTTTTATTTCCTTGAGATACATGCTATATTCACCACCAATTTCTTTTTTCTGGTGTTTATAATTCTATTGGATTCAACCAATGATTATTATAGTAACATTTATGGGTATTTAAATATCCATTATATTAAATTTATTTCATGGGGTTAAAGTTTCAAATGTTACCAAATTAGTAAAATAGTTTTGCCTCAATTTTACTTCATTGAGACTCAAGTTTTTTTATGTGCCTAAATTAATTTTTAGGTTTATATGCTTCCATTTTAGAGGATATATCCTGAATAGAAATATTTTTCTGATATTAAATGCTTCATTTAATTTTATATTCTTACATGGAGAGTATAATCCCTTGTTACCAAGTGATAAGATCTTATTGATACAATCTCATCAATTTTAATGATTGTTTATGTTTATGCTTACTTTGAGGAAATATTATAACCCATATCTCAATAGAATTAATGGAGTTTCTTATCCTATGGTTATACATGATATATTTATGTATTTGTGCCATATTTAAGGAAGCCCAAAATTACCCTATCTTCAGTTAGAAGTCTTTGTTTTCTAAAAAGGATTCCTAGAATATTGTACCTTCATCATTTAATCCTTATAGGATATTTTTTAACATTTTTGTCATTTAAAAAATTTCTTCGAAGAATTATTATTTTCACAATCCAAAGAAGGCATTTTTATAACATTTTCACATTAAAAAAGGAATGTTCTTTTTAACTCATACGACTTGTATGAATTTACATACGATCATTTATTTAAAACTTCCTTTTCTTTTTTAAAATGATAATTTTTACGAATTTTTTTAAAAGTAATTATCATGGAAAATTCTTTAAAAAATGTCTTCAATATACATTTATATTTTTTCATGTAAAAGGTTTTTAAAATGTTTTCTATCCTTATTTATAAGTTCTCAATGTATTTTCAAGGAAATTATTTTCAAAGAACATACAATATTATTTCATATGTTTTCCTGTAAAAAGGTTTTCAGAACATTTTGAAGCATTATTTATAGGTTTTCAAAGTGAATGTTTTTTAAATATTTTGAATTTTATTTTATTAATTTTCGAGGAGAAATGTTTTCAAAATGATTTATAGTCTTCTATATATGTTTTCATGATATATTATACTAAAATGATTTTTAAATGGTTTTATGTATTAAATATTCCTTTTCAATGAATAGAGTATATTTTTCTCAAGAAATGTTTTTGAAAGATGTTTTGAAATTATTTTCCATCTTAGATGGAATCCATTAATGTAACTCAATCCTTTCTTGGAAATTATCTGTGGTTCCATTTATATCCTTTCTATGAATGGGTTGTGTTTAATGTCATGGTATTTATGATACTTGTCTCTCTTTCATGGGTTATATGTTTACAAAATCTTTTTCTCATTCAAAATTTATAATTTTTATGAAATTTTTATGAAACCTCTATATTTTTTCACAAGTTAAGATATGATTATATGTTTATGATACCCATTTCATTTAATGTTAAATGATATGATTGTTTATGATTTTTTGGCACATGTACGTATGATTTTACAATGAGATAGTTAGGACCTACATATCTCACCAATGCATTGGGTAAATATTTATATCACATGAGAAATATTTGGTTTGAATGAGAAATAAAATTAGTTCAGTAATACAAGGGTAAGAATATAAATGAACTCCGTTAAGTAATACAAGTCTGTAATGAGGATTGAAATCAGTTCAGTAATATAGTGATGGAACAAGGAGTGACCTCAGTTATGTAATACATGTGTAGAACAATGTGTGAACCTAGTTTAGTAACATAATTTTTCCACCAAGATGACCTTTCCAGTAATGAATATACTACAATTGAAATCATTTTTATATGCTTATATGTTTTCCAAAATTCCATATCTTATTCATATGATTTACTTTCATGACTTATTCCCTTTATTAAATTATGATCTATGTCTTGTGAACAAATAATATTCACTGTGGTCTCTAATTTATAGGGTGTGATCTTCAAATGATATTCTAATGGTCCATACCCTTTTTTCATTTTATGGTAACACATTACCTTTATTTACTCTTACCGAGAATCTAGGCTCACCCCTTTATTATGTCTCTTATCCCCAGGTTAAGAAGAAAGGTTTTATGTAGAAGTACTAATGGTGGACATCTTTAGGGGATATTTTGAAGATATTTCACTAGGGAAGAATATTTTTTCTAATGTTTCTAAATCCACTAATGTGTTATGGTCCTCGGGCATTTTTTTTGTAATATACAAGATATTCATAAAAAATGATGTAATATCTATGTAAGTAAATCCTGAGAATCTATATTTTGTTTCAAATGAAAGGTTTAGTAAACATTTAGAAACTATAATGATAAAACATTAGTGACATCCCCAGTAATATTTATAAAGATATGTCTAGGTTTGTCTCTAAGGATATGTATAAGGATGAGTCAACATTTTGGAAAATGTCCTGGAATTTTGGTAAAGCATAGTGTAAGTCGTTTCCTTGAAATACATCCATGTCTAGATAATACAAGTGGATGTGGATATGGAAGAGATGTACCTATGTAAAATAATTCAGACAAGATATCCTGGTCCTAACTCCAGGTAATCTGGTATATGAGAACGGGCCCTGCTGCATATTTGGTTTGACAATACTAGAGGATATTATTTTCAAATTCACAAACTCTTCATGAACAATCATGAAGTATCTAAATATAGGTATGATAATAATAACATAGGATTAACCTAGGGTGTCATATATTATGTATGGTTTCATGATTTAAACATACTATAAGTATTTTTTCATGATTATGTGGCTTTCCAATATGATTTATTTTTCTCACCCATAGATTTCTAGTTTTAGTCAATAGACAGAACAAGAGAGAACATGATTGAAATTGAATATTTAAAATGTAGAATGTATGGGAATTATGAAAATTTATTTACCAAGTGGAAATACCAAAAAGAGAATCAATAAGGTTGTATGAGTATTTGTTATACTTATTAAGGTAATGAGACTACAAATGACATGTGAAATATATGTGATGTTATTCTAGTATTTTTTACATAGATAATAAGAATAATTATTATATTTATGTTGAGGAATCTCAATACATGATTCATAATTCAAATTTTAGGAAATAAGTATTAAGGAATAAGTTGATCAATCCGGAGTAATGGTTTAATAATAAAGTTCGATTAATGAAGTATTTGTGATTTGGTATTAATTGAGTATGTTATATGAATCATGAAAATTATATGTATTTTCAGTATAACATTTCATTACGGATTGAAAATGGCATATTGAATGGTAATGAAGAAATAAAAATGTTATCTAATCGAAATGTGATATTTTTCTAAAGGGGGTGTAAACCTTAATTTAAGACTACAATTGAGATAGTGATCTTTGGATAATTATATGTTGGATATAAATAAGTATATTGGACAATAAAAATTACTCTGGAACTGATTATTGAGAAAATTTCCTTTTTTTCATTGTTGAATTTATTAGTTCTTTGATTTACCGAATAAATTTTGAAATCATCAGAATAAGGAAGCATGCTTGTTTTCAAAAAAGGGTTTTAGGTAATTAAGGTTCTCACCATGTTTCAAGGGAATATATAATGAGGTTATTCATATGTTTGGAATCTGAAAACCAACTGGTATGTTGTGATATATGTGGAATCAATGTTATGATTATTTCATTACATTCAATATAAATATTTGAATTTTCATTTATCAGAATGGTTATGAGGTTAATAATTTATGGAAATATGAAGGTAAAATTTTTATGATTTTTTGTGAGAAAATATTATTATCTTAGAACATGAGGATTTATGTATATTGGATAACCTGTTATAAAAATGTTGTGTTGATGATAACTGATAATAAATGGGATGGAATACCATGGATCTCAGGATCTATTACAACACTGTGAATCAAAAATTCACCTTCTTTTTTAGAGAAAGTGGTGAAATATAACATGGAACAAATCATTGTGAGGATTTCTTGAAATCATGAAAGTATATATTTTCATGAAAATTAATTAAAATTAGGAAAAAAGATCTTGAAATCAAAGAATTCATCATAGTACCTCCTTTATCGATGAAGAAGATGGTCCCATTGTTCATTATTGATTTATGACTTTCTGATTGTTAACTTTCCCCTGAACAAGTTCTAAATCACTATCCATAAAAATAGGATAGTTATATTTTCATCCATATCCATATTTTCACTTCCCACCTATGTTATTATATATGGAAATCTATTTATCTGTTAATTTGGGTAACTTTTATGGTTCCAACATTACTTTTTAAAAGTATGTTTTAGTACTTATTTTTTCAATGTTGGATTATTTGAACGGAACTTTCAAATATAAAACCATCGATAACCCCCATGAATTTTGAGGTTGAAATTCAATTTAAAGGGGTATAATGTAACATCCATAGTTTTTGTGAAATATCTTTTTGAAAAAATTTATTTTCATTGAGTTATTATGTTACACTTATTCAAACATTCCTTTCACATCACACCAACATTGCATTCTCTAAATGACACCAACATGGCTTGTGTTCCACATAACACTGACTTGGAATTCATTATACACAATACCAATTGTAAAAGGGAAGAAAATGACATGATAATTAACAATATATTTATCATTTTAAATAAATATAATATATTCTATATATTTTTATGCAAACCAAACATAGTTATCTTGTGCTACACAGAAGAGATACTTTATTTGATAGCTTACACTACACACAATACTGAATATTACACGACAATGATATATTATTAAAACTTTATTATTTAATATAGTAAGATATGAAATTAGCATTAAATTAGTAGTTTGAAATATTAATAACCAACTTATGAAAATTTAATGTTTTTATAAATATAAAAAAAATCATTTGTTAAAAAATAATTATAAATAAAACTAAGAACCAAATGAATATAGATATTAATATTATTGTTTTTGTCATAATTCTAAAGGAGTTTTCTCTTGATAAACTAAATTAATCATAATTAGGGAGTGATTTTAATGATTTATAAATGTTACATATTCAATATTTATTTTATTTTCATCCATTAGGTTTGATAACAGTACTATAGAAGCAGTAGTTCTGTAGCAGCGGTGACATTGTAGAGGTGGAGAAACTATTACAGGGTATTGTAGCGGCGGTGTGCACTGTAGCTGTTACTGTAGCAGTGCGAGTACTGTAGCAGTACAGTTCACCAAGGGGTCCTTTAGGCCAAAAAATGGGGTTTAAAGCCTTGTATTCAGGCCACATGGCCTTGGGCCTTTGGGTTATGTAATGGGTCTCCCTCTACCCACACTAAAGAGGTCTTTTCTTTCAATAATGAATTGAGGCTTCGGTCTCAACCTTTAAAAAAAATTATAATGGAAAATTTACTGCATTTTGGGGGAGAACCCATCTTAAATCCATATTTGACCGTTTTATATATTTAATATGTCAAAATAAACTTCATATTTTTAATAAAAACATAAAACTTAGGTTATGATAAATTTTTGTTTCTGTAGGGTTTATTTTTTTTAATAAATAGTTAATTTTTTTAGATTTTAAGTCAAATCTATATTTTCATTAAATTTATTTTTAAGGTTAAGTTGTTTTATAAATTTGTTTTATATTTTAATTAGATAATAATATAATCATTTAATATAATTTAGTCCTTTCGAAATGATTTCCAATAGAAATTGGATATAAAAACTTACAAACTTTTGATCATTTTTACATTAAAATCCGGCAGTATCGTCTCACAAGTAGGATTATTTTTAAAATAATTTATACCTCTTATTTGATTTGAATTTTTAAGAATGGATTCCATATTTTTGAACCTCATAGTTTTTAAATTATAATATGTTAAATATACTTCTTCACAAAAATGATTAGTGAATGTGATTAAAATTACTTACCTCAATTATGGATAAATTATGCTTTATAAGAGAGTAAACCATAACATTATGTCCCAAAAAAACCTATAAAATTTTCGAAAATCCATTTTATGGAATTATTTTAAACATATACTCTCTTTTATAGTATTTGGATAAATATTGGATCCAATTTCAACATGAAAAGTATGGGAGGAATTATCTCTTAAAATATTTACAAGAGTACCACTCCTTCTTCCCTATAAAAGGACACCACCAATCCCAACTATTTAAACCTCTAAAAACACTTAGGTTATTTAAAACATTTACCAATAAACATAAAAATTACCCTAAATTCCTCCTTGACTCGTTCCTTTTGGAATATATTCTTCCAAGGATGCCTTTTGGCACAAACCAAAAGGAGTTACCCAATTAAGGGATAACATCTTCTCCTAGGACCCTTTCATTTATTTTCTTTCTCCACCACCTAAAATATTTTTATTATTTTATTATACAAAAATAAACATATCATCAATATACTAGTATGTTTCTATGATATGTTTTTGACCTACACATACACATAACTCCATTTAATGGGTAACAAGCATATTGTTTATGTTTATGATGATCTACCGCCTCACTAAACGATGATTGTCAATTTTCCCTTTACCACATATCAGGGTAGAAATTAAGATGGAAAATATTTCTATATATGTTATATATTATATTTAATATTCATTTAATATTCTTTAATTATTTTAGTACACATATTTTTATACTTCCAATTTTGTGATTATATGATAATTTTGTATGAGTAAGTGTGGACAAACTCCCCCCTCAAAGCAATGTTATTCATTAATACACCTCATGGAATGTATAATGGATTGTTTTAGTGAATATATATCACACCCCAAATTTTTTCAATTTAATTTTTATTTTATTATTTCTTGGCTTCAGGTTCTTGTGCCATGGTTCGAGATGGGTCCTAGTATAAATTTTTTGTTATTTAATAATTTTACTAGGTTCTAGACCCATGCACGGTCACTGGGTAGTTAGAGGTAGCCACACAGTCAGGCCAAGTATCTTTTAATTTCTCATTATTATTATTATTCTTATTATTATTATTGTATTAATATTATTATGTTTATAATTATTATTTTTATTGTTATCTAATTTTTATACTATAATTTTTATTATTGTTATTATTTTTTAAGAAAAATGATTAAAATTTGTTTTTATTCTATTAATTGTATTATTACCATTTTATTA
Organism: Viscum album; assembly: GCA_963277665.1. NCBI lineage: Eukaryota > Viridiplantae > Streptophyta > Magnoliopsida > Santalales > Viscaceae > Viscum > Viscum album. The sequence continues at coordinate 1,340,166,406 of OY728129.1, read as the reverse complement.
TTTTCATTGTTATTTTTATTATTATTTTTATTATTTTTATTTTTATTTTTACTAGTTATTATTATTATTATATTTATGATTATTATTGTTATTATTATTATTATTATTTTCAATTTTATTATTATTAAAATTATTTTTTTACTATTATAATAAAATCAAAAAAGGAAAATGTTCAAAACCCTACGGGGGTCACAACCCCTACCCATCCTTTTTCTCCCCTACAATGCGAGGAGCCTTCCCCTTTCCTCCATAAAGAGGCACGAGGCACTCTCTTTCTGTAGCTCGGCACCCAGACCCCCAGCCCCCACTACGCCCATACTCCAACTCCAGACCACCACCCAACATTGCCCCCACTGGCCTCGCCTCACCCCAGGTCAGCCTCGCCCTCGACCCCCCAGCATCGACCTCACCTTCTCCCACTCCTGCTCTAGCCCGACTGCCTCCATCCTCTCGTGCTCCATCTTGTCGGCCCCTCCACCTGCCTATCAGTGCCCAACCAACACTTAGAACCCCCCTTCTCTCCCTTTCTCTGGCCAACGATGCACCTGGACCCCCTTGACCTCTCTTGTGTCCTGCACCAACAAAACCGCTCGTCCTTTCTACGACTACCTTCCCCTTGTGCACGCCAAACCCCCTACTCTAGTATATTAATTTATTTACAAATATTTTCCCTTTAATTTATTTTTGATGTCTTTATTCAGTTTGGATAGATCCTGATACCGCAGGTTGGGTGTCATTTGTTTTTTCACTGTTTAGCATGCATGGTTGGCCCATGAGGGATTGTTATTACTTCTATCATAGTTTTGTTGCATCATCGCTTGATTTGAGGTAGTTTAATTCACATGTTTTACTTTCCTAATAAATCCATAAATTCTCTTTTTTGTTTAATTAATTTTTCTTTTAATGTGTTTCACAGCTTAATTATGTTTTCGACTAGTTTTTGGATAGGTTATTCTGTTGGTGAAATTTGATAGAATTAGTTTTTAAATCATTCTTTTGGGTTAATACTTTTAATATAGTTGATCAAATTTTAGTTTATAATTCAAAGATATAAATATTGTGATTTTTATGGTACGTTCACATTAAAAATATTTAGTGAACTGGTTGAGACATTTAGAAGCATTTCATTAATTGTTTGGGACATGAGAAATTTATTTTGGAATGGCCTTGTTGTACATTTCAATACAAAAGATTATTTTTATGTGTATTTGGTCAAAATCCTTATTGTGCTACTTAAAAGTTTATTTTTTTAACTATAAGATTTATTAAAATTGGTAGGTTATTGAAAATCTTACCTTGAAATAATTTTTCTGTGTGTTAGATTGGGTAATTTTTTGTCTTGGTGTTAATATGAAAATAATTTAAAAAGAGTTTTATGGTCTCATTGGGGTATTTTTGTATATTTTCAAATTTTTAGGATGGTTGGGGTGGGTTTCTAATTCAAGCAATGGATTTATGGAAAGGGTTTCAAAATTTTATCTTGGGTGTTTGGTGTACAATTGGATGTGTTTCAAATAAATATGGTACTTAAAAAAAATGCTATTCTCTTTAATCATTGGTGACTTAATGGTTTTTGGTTTTCAAATAATGTTGGTTCCCCTTGAGTGATTTCTAGGGAATACATTAAATGTGTTCATTAAAGCACATTCTATTTCCTATGAAATGTGTTTTTACGTGGGTTTGAAAATTATAATGGATCTTTTGGTAGTGGAGAAATGATTTGGTGTGAGTTTTGGAACATAAGGGCCCGTTTGACATTGTAAATAAGAAACAGTGTTTGGGTGATGTTTTCGGTAATACTTTTGTACATGTCAAGTTAAAAATTGTTTTATCACTTTTAGTTTTAGTGTAATGTTTGTGTTGATTCATTGAAAGGATGGTTTTTTATTACTGTGTTCCCATTTTAAATCTCAATTTTTTGAAAAAAATATTAAATGTTTTTGATTATTGTATGGAGTGACTTCCCGGTTAGAACCTTTGATTATCTAATTAAAGTATGTATGTATGTGTGTGTGTGTATATATATGGGGCACCTATATAGGGGGATATCCCTTTTTGGGTTATCATGTAGAGTGTCTGGGATTGGCGTAGGCAAGTGCAGTGAGATGAGTCATACATACGAGGGCCTCCTACATACACAATATTATTATAACCACCAGGGGTTCCTAGGCATCTTTTAGATGATCTATTTACCGTTTCTGATCAACCCTGATTAGATAGGTTAGTACCCTCTAGATTGGATGTTAGGACAAGCAGACATTGCCATTGGATATGTCAATTATAGTGTGGCCATTTGGTTATAGAATTAGGAGCTTCACCATATGCCGAAAGGTGGTTCCGAACTTAGAATGTATAGGGGTATTCTATGGATGTTTAGGATCACCCATGTTTACAAGATTATTTTTCATTTCTTGTTCAATTTATATTATTCTAGTTTATTTCTAGCGTATACTTCTTACCTGTTATACTTTATCCTAGCTATGGAATACTTTGTTTTGGGTTTTGTTTAAAAAAAGTTTAAATATTTTGGAAATGGTATGTCGCGTGTGTTTGATTTTTAAATAGGAAAAACATGTTAGTTATTTTAAAATGTTAAAACTTTATTTTTATATGAGTATTAAAACATTTTGTAATTGGATGTTTTTGGAAAAGGATGCACTGGATTACATGGTTTTGTTTGGAAATCCTACAATACAATTTAATGCTCATGCTTATTCTATAATTTTAGTTCCAGGTACTCTTTTCTCAAGTTCTCTTGGTTGAGTTTCACATTATTGGATCATGGTCGAACATTGGTTGGGTGGTGACCAGGAAGGTCATGTGGAGGTATATAGAGTTTATTTCCTTTGTGCTCATAGTTTTATTTTTATCGTTAGTTTTTTTTTATTTTTTTATCTTTTTTTCATGGGAAAAATCATTCCCAACGGTTAAATTTTGATGCTCGACACCGGTTGCCAGCCCACAGAGATCAGGAATGCCCCTCGGGCTATTCAGTGAACTTTCTCAGTTGATTGGTTCCAGGTTGACCCAGGTTGGTTCATCAAAAAATGATATTTGAGGAGGCACTTGAAATTTGGGGTATCTGATAGATGAATATTAGTGTTATCAGGACTCTAGAGGTTGGTACGAGTGGGACGTCATGAACCCTATCTCGTTCCGAACCTCGAGTCGCCAGGGGTAGTATGGGAAATGAGTCCTTGTTTCATTCTAGTTTGTTATAGATTGAGGGATGACAATAGATACAATCCAATGTTACATCTTGGTTTCACATGGATTAGTAACCCATGTGGAGTCTGAGTACATATTTTAAGTTCCTCCAAGTTGTTGACACCTACTTGGGGCATGGCCCACTACGATTTCACTAGATTAAGAACGACAACTAGTCCCTCAATCCTATAGTTTGATGCATGTTTAGCATCACCTTTATTCTTTTTGGTGTGAGTACACTTTTTGAAAATGAGAAAAGTGTTTTTTAAATGATAATGATTTCTTTTAAATGGATTGAATTTCATGAAATGATTTTTAAAACCGAAGGATATTGGTCTAAAAATCTGGGTTTTTCTTGGAATTGGTTTAGAAGTGGTTTGGATACATCCTCCGATACACTTTATGAATGTTTGGACATGTGATGGGATTCATGGGTAGTGTGTGCTAGTGCGTATGGTTGAATTTAGGTGAAGCATTTTGAACTTCTTCATGTTATTATTGGGTTGTTTACTTGAAATAAAGGGCCTGAACATGTATTTCAAAAGTAATTTCAAAACGGGGAATAAATTTTGGTTGGAAAAGTGGTTTTAGTATTTGGAATGTGGCCTTGAAAGAATGCGATTTTGAAATCTAAAATTAAAAGTGACTTTTGGGTTCTGTTTGTAGTTTTTTGGATCTTGAGCTATTCATTTTGGCTCAGGATGTTACTTTTAATTATATATTGACTTTATTTTTGTTTCGACTTTACGTTTTATATGATCTTCCAGAAAAACCACCCAAAAAGGTTCCTAAGGATTTTGATAAGTCATTACCTATTTTTGGTCCTTCTCAGACATTCCCTATCCTTCATGGTGATTGGGGTCCCTTAAAGACAGTTATGAGGTTTGAAGATGTTGAGCGTGTTTTTAGGGTATTGGGAACTCTAGAATCTATCAGAGTGCATGAAGTTTTGGGTTTGTTCGAAGGTTATGCTTGAGAAGAATAAGAGTTATTCTCCCCTCCATCACTGCAATTTGGTTTGACCTAGGATATCATTAAATACCTCTTCGTCCAATGGTTTATACAAGAATAGGTGAAGATGAAGAAAAGGGAAGAGCTCACATGTATTCAACAAGGTGAACAGGCGATGAATGAAAATGTTTATCATTTCAAGGAACTTGTGTCCTTTTCTCCAGATGTAGTGTCGCAATATTTGATGAAGACATATATCTTCATCAAGGGTCTTCATCCCAAGATCAAGGAGTGGGTCCTCCATTATATGGACCATAATTTTGAGAAGCCGGTGGATGAGGCGTTCCTATTTATGTTGGTCTCTGACGTGAAAATTATTGGAAATCCAGTGTGTCCAATTTCTCATGAAGGTTACCCATCAGACGAGCAGAGTGTGCTATAAGAACCTATTTTTAAAGAGTCCTTTGTAGTGGTTCTAGATTCTAGTTCTTCAGACCATACAATAGTGTGATATCAGTGTGGACGTTTAGGGCACACGAAGCCATCATATCGCATCCCTGAGAAGACTTTCCATCTTTGCAGGTGTCTGGGTAATCTACAAATGTTTTGTAGTAAGTGTAGCCTAAAGAAGATGCTGATACTAGAGGATTATAGTGCCTCACTTTGAGGTAGTAGATGCTTAATCCATCAGATCCCCAACCACTGTTCATGGGATAAAGCTCACATGCAGTTAGGAGTTATCTGGGGTGTGAATATTTAGTTCAGGTTTTGTGATCTGGGTTTCCAGTGGAACATTTAAAGTCTTTTTGTTCTTGTTTTTCTGATTTTAATGTTTTGATGTTGTGGTAAGTTCATTGTTTTATTTTGAATTTATGATAGACTAATTGTATTATAATCCAAGCAGTCCAATTTTGGTGCATGTGTTTTTCTGAATTGTGAATTTTTCTTAAAAGTGTGTTTGTCCCTTGTGTCAGTTGAGCTCAGTTTAGTTGTGTCCGTTGGAATATGTAAGTGCCTATAGAAGAATCATTGTTTGTAGTTATACTCAGGTTTATTTCTTATGTTACATTCTTTTTAGAGGGTTTTCCATACTGTTGGGGGTTCTTGGTATGAGTTGACAGTTCCATGTTTTAGCATATGCGTTGTTCACTCGTGCTATAGAAGTATGTTTGGATTATTTGGGAGTTCTCAAATCACTTCCCTTCTCGGGGTGGTATGTTTGTGTGTTAAATTTTTTCACTAGTTGAGTTGTTGTTGTTTGGATAACCCTACCATGTTCTCCTTTTACCTTTTGTTCTGGTTTCTTTTGGTTTCAATTGGGCATGGATTCTTGTTTTGTCTATTGTTCAGATAGGTGACTTTCTGGGGGTGGAAAGTGTCTGTGGTGGAGAGAATTTTTACACCAAGATTTTTTTTATTTTAATTTTAATTTTATTATTTTTTCTCTCTAGGTTCTGATGTCATGGTTTGGGTTGGGTACCAGTTTAATATTTTTTCCATTTAGAAAACATACTGGGTTTCAGACCTATGATCGGTTACTGCACGGTTGGTAGTAGCCGCGCAGTCAGCCTAGGTGTTGTTCAATTGCTCGTTATTCTTATTCTCATTATGATTATGATTATTGTATTATTATTATTTTAACAATTATTATTTTAATTCTTATAAAATTTTGACATTATTATTATTATTATTGTTATTTTTTTTATGGAATATGATTAAAGTGATTAATATTCTATTAAAGGTATTTTAGCTATTTGATTATTTTCACTGTTATTTTTATAATAATTATTATTATCTTTATTAATTCATTTTATTATTATCTTTATTATTATTATTATTGTTATTTTTTTATTTTTATTATCAATATTATTATTACCAATATTATTATTATTATAAAATGAAAAAGGAAAAGGGTTGAAACTATAGGGGGGTCACGATCTCCCTTCTCACCCATGGTGTGAGACGTCTCCCCTTTTCCTCTTTCTAGTGGCATGAGGTGATCTCCTTCTACAGAAATGAACCCAGTACCCTATCCCCCTCTGTGCTCACCCTCCTACTACTGGTGGCCCCTTGGATCACCCCCACCAGCCTCACATCTCCTCATATCAGCCTCACCCTCGACCCCAGAGCCAACCTCACCTCTCCCACTCCCACTCTGTCTTGGCCACCTCTAGCCTCCCACACTCTAGTTAGACAGACCCTTCACATACCGATAAGTTCCCAACCAATACCCAGACCCACTCATCTCCCTAGCTCCAGACAACAACAAACCTGAATCCCCCTATTCTCTCTTGCGACCTACACCGGCAAACCCGGTTGGCCTTGGTCTTACCACCTTCCCCTTGTGCACCCCAAAAACCCTACTCTGGTATATTTATTTATATATAATTTTTTTCCTTTCATTTAATCTTTGGTTTTTTTATTCAATTAGGATAAAACCTAAATCTTCAAGTTGTGTGTTGTGTGTTTTTCTTGCTGTTTAGCATGCATGGTTGTCCTGCGAGGGATTTTTCTTTCTTCTATTAGAGTTTTGTTGCATCCATGGTTGATTTGTGGTAGGTTAATCCAGGTTTTTTTTCTTTATTAATCATTCCATAAATAATTTCTTTATTTTAGTTAATTTTTCTTTTAACTTTTTTCGCACCTTAATTATTATTTCTACTAGTTTTTGGTTTGTTTATTCTGTTGGTGAAATTTTCTAGAATTAGTTTTTAAATCATGGTTGTTGGTTTTTTACTTTTAATGTTGATGATAAAATTTCAGTTTAGCATTTAGAAGAAAGAAATATGGTGATTTTTATGTTACATTCTCTTTGATTTTTTTTAATAAACTGGTTGAACCATTTGGTAGAATTTCATTAAATGTGGTGGAGTTGTAAATCATATTTTGGAATGTCCTTAGTGTGTATATGAATTCAAAAGAGGATTTTGAGTGTGTATTTTGTGGATATCCTTATTGTTCTTATTAGAAGTGTTTTTTAAATTGTTTAAATTATTTACTGAAATGTGTAATTGATTACATATCATGTCGTGAAATAAATTTTGTGTGTGTTTGATAAGGTCATTTTATGTCTTGGTGGTCATATGGAAATGTTTTAAAAAGAGTTTTATGGTATCATTGGGGCTTGTTTTTTATTTTTCCAAATATTTTGGATGGTTGGGTTTGGTTTTTAAATAATAAGATGGATTTGTGGAAAGGTTTATCAAATATTCTCTTGGGTGTTTGGTGTACCATTGGTTGTGTTTTCAAATAAAGATGGCACTTGAAAAATGTTTTTTTATTTAATACTCGGTGACATAAATGTTTTTTGGTTTTCAAATAAATTTGGTTCCCCTTGGGAGGTTTCTAAGGAAGAATTTAAATGTGTTCTTTAAAGCATGGTTGTTTTCATTTTAACAGTGTTTTTTATGAGTTTGAAAATGATAAAGGCCCATTTGGTAGTTGGGAAATTATTTAGTGTGCATTTTTTAAATTAAGGTACGATTTCGCTTTGTAAATATGAAAAAACCTTTGTGTGACGTTTTGGGTAAGGCATTTAGACATTCAAAGTTAAAGGTCCATTTGGGAATTTTAGTTTTAGTGCAATTTTTGTGTCGATTCTTTAAAAGGATGAAGTTTGATAACTATATAACCATTTGGAAACTCTATTGTTTTGAAAACAAAAATCAATGGTTCTGATGATTTAATGGTGTGATGGCTCAGTTGGAACCTTTTTTGATATAATTAAATTATATATCGATATATATATATATGGGGCAGCTTTGTAGTTTGGATATCCAATTATCGGTTATCGTATAGATTGTTCATGTTTGGGGTAAGAAATTTCCATGAGATGAGTCATGCGTGCGATGACCTACAACTGACACAATATTATTATAACCACCATGGGTTCCTGGGAACCTTTTAGAAGATCGAGTGATGGTTTATGATCAACCCCGATTAGATGGGTTGGTACCCCCTGGATTGGATGTTATGCTAGGCGAGCATTGCGAATGGATTGGTCAGTTATAGGGTGGCTAGTCGATAATATAATTTGGAGCTTTACCATATGCCGATAGGTGGGTCTGAACCAATTATGTCTAGGGGTCTTGTAGGGATTTTTAGGATCACCCATGATTACTAGAATATTTTTCATTACCTGTTCATTTTTTGTTATACTATTTTATTTCTAGCTTACATTGTTTACCTATTTTACTTTGGTGCATCTTTGGTGTACATTGTTTTTGGTTTTTTTATAAAAAGATCAATGATTTTGGAAATGGTATGTCATGTGTGTTGTATTTTTAAATTTGAAAAACATGTTGCTTATTTTAAAATGTTAAAACCATATTTTTATAGGGGTATTTCGAAATTGAGTTAATTGATGATTTTAGAAAAGGAGCTGTTGGATTCTATAGATAATCTTCGAAAAATTAATGAAAATTTTTATAATCCATCCTATTCTATAACTTTAGTGGTAGGTCCCCTTTTCTCATGTTCTCTTGGATGAGTTTTTCATTATTGGGGAAAGGTTGACCGTTGGTTTGGTGGGGACCTGGAATGTCACGTGGAGGTATGTCCAGTTTATTTTCTTTTATGATTCTAGTTTTTTTATTTTCAGTTTTTATTTATTTTTTTATATTTTTTTCATGGGAGAAATAGTTCCTAATGGTTATATTTTTATGCCCGACACTGGTTTCCAGCCCATGGGGACTGGGAATGCCCATCGGGCCATGCCGCTAACCAACTTGGATGACCATTTCTGGGTCGACCCGGGTTGGTTCATTACAATATATAATATATATATGATATAAAAAATATAATAAAATAATGTTATATATATACATACATATATATATATATCTTTAACATTATTTTATTCAACACAACAATTAAATGGAAATAACGTTCATACGTATATAGGACCTACCGTCTCTTTGAATGTTGTATTCCATTTCATACTTCTATTTATTATGGATTATTATAATACAAATATACTGAATACAAATTATATTTAAATCATTGTTTTAATTATTTATATCATGATATAAATATAAGGAACAATGATATAACAAATCAAGTCACAAGTGAAAAAACATAGGGGGTATTACCAAAAGTGAAACCTTGACCTCGGATTTATAAGAAGTGAGTGAAATAATTCCATAAAAAACCATATATGGTATTATAAGTAAGAATATGATTATTTTATAGATTTACAAGAAATTTATATTTATTATAATGGAGTTTTCAATGAGTAATATGAGATTCAAGACACAAGGTAAGGAGATTTCATCTAACTTTTTATTTCTGTGAGATAAATGATTTATTCACCACCCATTCCTTTGGTGTGGTCTGTATACTACTCATAGATGTAATCAATTATTCTTATATCAATGTTTATGGGTAATTAATTATCCACTCTATGAACTTTATGTCATGGGGTTTTGTTTCAAATGTTACAAAATCGGTAATGCAGATTTGTCTCAATTTTCCTTCTCTAAGACTCATATTTTGTTATGATTCTAAATTAATTTTAAGGTTTATATACATCAATTATATATGATATATAACGAATCTAAATAAATTAATGATATTCTAAGAATTATGTAAATTCATTTTCTTCCTTGGAGAATGTGATCCCAGGTCACCAAGTGATAATTGTTTATTAAAACAATCTCATCACTTTTCAAGAGTGATTATGTTTATGCTTCCCCTGATGAATTATTATAACCCATACCTCAATAACATTCAAGAATTTATGTATTTTATGGTGATTAAGGATATATTAAAGTATTCCTACCATCTTTATACTCCTTTTTAATTAATATATTTATGAAATGTTTTTTAGGAAAGCCAAAATTTACCCTCTCTTCAGTTGTAAGTGTATCTTTTCTAAAAAGTGTTACTGGAATATAGTACCATTCCCCTTTAATAATTAACAAAAATTCTTTTTTCATTTTTTCCTATTAATAGTTTCATTAAAAGAATATTTCTATATATTTCTAAAGTATGAATTTTTATAACATTTTTACAATGCAAAAGGAATTCTCATTTTACCTCATATAACATATACGAATTTACATGTTTTCATTAATTTGAAGATTCCATTACTTTGATTAAAGGTTGATTTTATAGAAAATTTATTTAAAATTTATTGTCAAGGAATATTTTTTCACATTTTTTAAATATTATATTTTTATATTTAAAAGAAATTATGTTTTCAAAAAAATTTCAAGCCTTATTTATATTTTTTCAAAGTATTTTTTATGAAAAGATTTTATAATATTTTCATGCTTCTTTTGTTATGATTTTAAGTAAAATTGTTTTCAAAATATTTAAAATACTTCATTATAATTTATCAATATATTTTCAAAGAAAATGATATTGATATTTTTTGAATATTATTTTATAAGTTTTCAAGGAAAAATATTTTCAAATTAGTTTCCATTATTCTTTATATGTTTTAAAGTTATTTTCTAGGAAAAATATTTTCAAATGGTTTTATGTATTAAAAATACTATTTTTAAAATGAAATTATATTCTTCTCAAGAAATGTTTTGGAATGATAATTCAAAATTACTTTCCATATAAGATGATATCTATTGTTGTTAGTCATTACGTTCTAGTAAATAATCTAAAGGTTCAATTAATATTATTTATATGAATGCATAATGCTTAATGCCATGATATTTATGAAACTTGTTTCTCTTTAATGGGTTATATTTTTATGAAATCTGTTTCTCTTTCAATTTTATTATTTTTATAGAATTATTATAAAACCAGTAAATTTTTTCATAGGTTATGATATGATTATATATTCATGATACCCATTTAATTTCATGGGTCATTATATATTTTTTATGATTTTGTTGAAAATGTATGTATGATTTAACTATGAGATGGGTGTGACCTATATATTGCTCAAATGAATTGGTTAAAGATTTATATCTCATGATACAGACATGTATGGAATGCGAAATGATAATGGTTTAGTAATACCGGGATGGAATGAGAAATGAACTAGATAAAGTAATATAGGTCTTGAACGAGGAGGGAACTTGATTCGGTAATACAGGGCTGGAACATGTAGTGAACATGGTTCAGTAATACACGATTGGATTGGGGTGTGAACCCAGTTTTGTGATAGTTTTTTCAACTAATATGACTTTGGATGAAATTCCTACACAACTATGGGGTTATTTTATATGATTATGTGTTTTCTATAATTCCATGCCTTATTCTTATGCTATGTTTTCATTACTTGTTCTCTAAGTTATCTTATTATATATGTATTATGAACATACAGTATTTATAATGATATAAAATATATAAAGATTGGTATTCACATGTTATTTTCAACTCCTATACCCTTTATTATTCTAATGCTTACACATTTCCTTCAATTACCCTTACTGGGCATCTGAGCTCACCCCAATCTCATGTTTCCTTTTCCCAGGTCATAGAGAAAGGCTTTAGGTAGAATCACTAAAGGTATAGATATTGGTGGGAGATTTTAAAGATCCATCACCATTATATAAGATTTTTTATCCTTATCTCTAAAGGCACTAAACTATTTTGATCCTCAAGCATGTATTTTTGTAATGTATCAAATATTAATTTAAAATGATGCAACATCCAGGTATGTTAATCCTAGGTCACTATACATTGTGTTTTGGATTTAAGATATCTCATTATGTACATGTAATGATATACAATATTTAAAATTAAAATGAGATGATATCATAAAGCAATGTTCATGTATGTGGTAGATTCTATTATGCATTTGACATCTTCTTATCTATATACATTGACCATAAAATCAGATTTACTCAAAAATATATATATCATGAGGCATATATGTTTTGAATACATGAACCACACTCTCTATTTTATTATTTATAGAAAGATATTTGATCAATTTTAAGTACAAATAGTAAGCACTCCATAGACCCATCTATAAGTAGTAGTAAAATATATCCATTTTTAGTTTTCAATTTTTCAATGTTCAAAAACAACATGAATAAAATAATGAATATGTAAGAGTTTTAGAAACTATTTAACATATATTCCTTTAATAAAAGTATTATGAAAATAATATAAGACTATAAAATTTTGATTCCATTGAATTAAATAAGGGTCATCCATTTTCTTACTTTATAAATATAAAATCAATTTTATTAAATGTTAGAGTTTCGTTTCAAAAGATTCATATAATTTATTTATAAGGATAATAAAAAAAGATGTGTCCATTATCAGAAAATTATTTATTTCTAGACATCAATATTAGAAACACATGAGTAAAAATTCACTTTGCTGAATGCGTAAGAAGTTACCCTTTGAAAAAATATTGATATATAAGAATTTTACCAACATCATGTGGTATGTAACATAATATAATTATCCAAAATTTTCATGTATGACAATATTGATCGAGTAAGGAATAAATATAATTTCATACATATGTTTTAATGATTTACTAAATATTTAATATATAAAATGACCATAAAACTCCAATGTTTATGTAATATCCTTTTATAAAACTTATGAAATATGTTTCTATAGTATTCTGTGATATATAATAGATTCTCTATAATTCATAAGATAATATAATTAACTAATTTTTAATTCCTTCAATATATAAGATGATATTCCCTAGACCCACACCGCCAAGACTAATACTAAAAACACATTACTTACAAACTATACTCAATGAAAAGTGTGAAAAAATAATTTTATTAATATATTTCATATTGTGTTCATAATTTATTCATCTCACAAATAATTTTAAAACACAAGAAACGAAATGTTTAGTTTCATTAGATATTATCTATTTACAAATATTGTTTCACATAATTGATAATGGTTCCCAACAATTTCACTATAATATACATCCTTCTAGACATATCATATGTAATATTCATCTTCATATCATAGGAAATAGAAATCATAAGAAAGGGGTGAGATCAAATTCTCAGTAAGGGAGTAACTTTTCAACATGTCATCCAAGGTTAAATCATAATCATGAGAAAACATGATCATGATAAAAATATATGATTAAAAACATAAACCAAAAAATATTTTTCCATATAATGGAAGTAAATTTAATAAAAAAATATCAAACATATACTATTACATAAAAGTGGGGAATCATGAAACAATAACCACGATTAATGGAGAATTATATATGCATATAACATAGAAATATTGAATAATAATAAGAAAACAACCATTACATTAGAACATAGCTACAAACAATCATATCTAAACATGGTATTATGAACATATATGACAAAAATTATATCCATGAAAAAATATAGTGATCATTGATAGATCTAATCACAAACACATATAAATCATGTGAATATAACTCACCGTAATCTGATCCACACAAAAGTAATTACCTTATAAGATATAAATCAATAAATAATTAATTGTAGGGATATATAGGGCCCATCTAATCACATAAATACATATTTGTTCCACATATTATCCATCATAAATTATATCATGAAGAACCCATGGAAATAAAAAAGGGTTTCTTATCATTTAAAATGGTATAACATAAAATGACGTCAATAAATTTTATCATATGGAACCAAAATTCAATCACCCAAAAATATTATTTCACGTAAGATTTTTTTAGGTGATTAATAAAAAATAACTTCATATGATAGATATATTTTGGTTATATGGAGTAAAATGGAGTGGAAAATATAAAATTATCTTATTTTGAAATCATTTCATAACAACATCATAAATAGATGATGTTTTAAGATACTTTAAAAAAAATAATTATTGAAAACATTACATTAATAATTTTTAGAAAATTATTTATCAATAAATTATAAAAATGGATCACTGAAAAAGAACTAAAGATAACCAGAATAAATTTGGATTGGAATATAAAATTTACAACTAGGAAAGGAAAACATTTTTAAAAAATTTTATATCTCTTTATTGAAATACCCATCAAAATAAAAGGGAAATAAAAATTATTTTTTAAAAAGGATAAATATAAATATTTACAGAAAATGGGATAATAAAAACATTACATTCAAAATAAAAATTTTAAAATTTATTGGATGGATGTAATACCAAAATAGATTAAAAAATAACCATTAGAGATAATGAGAATTATTCTTAACAAAATTACATTTTTATAAAGAAAGGGATGAATCATTGAATAATATATGGATTAGAAAAACAATTACCTATAGGTAAATAGGAATTAGCTTAAAATAAAATCTCAGAGTGTGTGAAACCAAACATGGAAGAAATAAGTTCAAGAATAAATATTATAACTCAACAAAAGGGGTTGAATTAACAAAAAACATATAAATTTCATACTATTTTATGTAATAATCCTTTAGAATTTAATTGATGAAAAATAAGTTTATATATATAGAAAATAAATTAGTAACATAACTTGATACAATCATTGGATAGAATATAAAAAATATAGAATAATGGAGTTAAATCAGAAACAATATAACTCAATGAAATGAAACTGAGTTTTGAAAAAACCTAACCTTTACTCTCTACATCCATATAAGTGATTTAAACTCTTGTATTATAAAAAACCATATTATTAAAAAATTTATAACATTATTATGAAATGTTACCTTTTCTAGACTATATTATTAATCATTCAGTATATATTTCATAGATAGTTATTTTTTATTTTTATCGTTGGATGTTATTATTCTTGAAGGTTACATAAATGTAATGTAATGTAAATTATGCTACATATTATTTTATTTTAAGGTCAATAATCATATATTATATATTTTTATATAATAAATATTCCTTAATGATTTATAATGACATAATTTCATTCCCTCATATTCTCTAATTTTCATTTTTGAAGATGAAATCGGTGATAAGTTTGTTTTGGTAATTTAAAAGAATTATTATAATAAAAAGTTTAAATATTAAAATTAATTTAATATAATATTAAATATGTCATAAATATAATTATTATTCATAAAATACTATTATATAAGCATAAATGTGTGGTTTTGTTGAAAAATGGAATACGTCATTCAAGGAGGCGATAGTCTACCCACAACACATGCAACATTTTCATTTAATAATGGATGAGAGGGAGATAGATAAGGTTTTTTAAAATAGAATAAAATTAAAAGTTACTAATGATAATTAAATCATTAAATTAGTATTTTTTAATAGGATTGTAGGATAATTATAGATGAAAAAGGAAAGATAGTATATAATGATCACAATGAGAACATAAAGATTCTATAGGAGGACCTCTTGTAACTAGTGGTTTTTTGGATTAAACTTGTGACAAGAAGATTAAAAAAATGTAATAGTTATATAAGGGACATAAAATGTTATCATTTTCAATGTAATTAGATGTATAAGTGTGGATTCATGTTTTAGGAATTGATATCCTTTTATAGTTTAAAAATTTGGACATTACCTTATAAACAAATGTTAGGGGAGGGGTAAAGATAAAATCACATGGATGTTAGGTGAGTTAGGTATGGAAATATGGTATTGAAATGTTGGATTTAATTTAATGCCTAAACAATGACTTGTGAAATGATAAATTTTTAATGTAATTAATCACAATTTGAGCAACCTTACGTTAATCCCATTTACCTCTATATCCTTGAATAAATTTCTAACAGAGTAATTATTTTTTTCATAAAAGGATAAGATGATACATGTTACCATATTTTGATCTATGTATTATAAATTTGGAGTCCATTTTATGTAATTAAATTTATAAAAATTATAATATTTAATTTTAAATTAAAATAGAAGATGTAGAAAAATAATTATATTAAAGAGACTTGTAAAATTTTAATTATTCCTTTTATCATTTCTGATGAGTACTAATTAAATTAATATAAATATAAATATTTATGAATTTAAATATTTTATTATATTCACCATTTTAAATTGATCAATGAAAAATATTATGATGAAAATATATAAAATATAGAAAAATATAATTCTTCGAAAAATAATATTTTACTGTGGTAACTAATATATATATTAGTAAATTATATTAATCATAAAAATTAAAATGAAATTATTTCCCAATTTGGATATAATTATGAAAAACACTGTCATATTCAATTTCTTGAGGTAATAAATTAATTTAAATATAGGAACACTTAACTCATAGAAATAATTTTTAAAGAAACGTATTTTTAAAAATTAAATTAATTAATTTTTATTACCAACCTAGTAATTATCATTGTATGAATATTAAAATAATTTATTGAATATAGTATAAATACATTAAATTGAAAATAATTATTCAGTATTTATTAATTTTATAAACATAAAACTAATAAACTATTAAAAAAATTCTTTTAAAAATGGAATTTCTAACTAATATTTACCAAATACTATTAAAATTAATTATTTATATCCAAATGATTAAATTTTATCAATCCATTAATATGGAAATATTTATTTTAATTGTATAAATAAATAATACAATACTATAAAAATAATAATATGTAACAAATAATTATTTTATAGATTATTATTTTAATTAAATATAATATTTTTGATATATTGTTTACTATTTGTGAATCATATTATTTTAAATTTGTTTTTGATATCGTACTAACTTCATATATATAATAGCTACATGTATATCCAACTACCATATTTCCATTGACTATATTTCCCTTTCGAATGACAATATTACCACCATTACTCCCTATGAATTCAATCCATTCTTATATATTAGATTAGACTATGCCTTCCATTAATTTTCATTTTTGATTTATCATCATGATTTCACATTAGATATTGTTCTTTATAATTTTAGGTTTAGTATTACTCATGGTTATCCTTAAGTCTGACGATGATCTAAGTGATTTACTTATTGTAAAGTTTTTATTCTTATCTGTTTATTTTCCCATTTTAATTTATTTTATATTAATTGATCTAATAAAATATTGTATGCATCAATAAAATGAATGTTATACATATTTTCATATATTATTTTGCAATATTATATAATTTTTGGATGAAGTGTTGTTGGTTTGAATCAAATATTGTATAACTTATTTTATGCATGAGTTTAACTTTTATAAAATAATGGGAAAACATTTATTTCATTTATAGAACTAATGTTTAATGAAAGAATGTATTTCATAAAGCCTAGGGTGATTCATTCTCTTGATTTTAAATAAATTTCCTCCATGCAATTTAAATTTCTCTTATTTTTTAAAATATATGAGTGTGTTATTTATATAGTATTGATTTGAGATATAATTTTTAATGATATATCTTAATTGATGATCTTATGTAAGACTAAGAAAATAAGCCTTTTCCTCATCATTTTTATATCCCTAAAATGATTATCTCTCCTATCATTTTACAGAAACCCCATCATGAATGGGTATTAAAACCCATATTATTCAAATTATTTTCATTGAGATTTCATAGTCATCCATTACTTGATAGATGATCATAGGCTGATTTGGAATATCAAATGTGATTTCCCTATTTCATTATTGAAAATACCGTCTTCGTTTATATTTTTAATCCATTTAAAAAATCTCATTAAATTCATATAAATAAACAAAAATAAAATTTACATGATGAATATTCCAATAAAAACATCTTGGGGTACAATAATTAAACAAATAGAGGATCTATTTGATGATTAAATATCAAATCATTAGTGTTGGAATTTTATTATCATAAAAAAATTATAAGATTTAATGTAGTAGTTAGAGCTAAAATAAAATAAGAAATCCAAAAATATAAAGTTGAGTATAAATGAGGCATAATTATTTCGATCCACTTCAGTGGTAGTTATTTAATAATCTCTTCCATGTTCCCTTGGCATTAAAGTTTACTGCGGTCCACTATTATCATTATCTCTTAGGGTTGGGAATCAATTCACATAATACCGAAACATCATAAATTTTTAGAATTTATATGCAAGTAGAGTATAAGTTAGGACCTTTTTATCCTCCCTTGAAAAATCCAACCACATGGCCCATTTAAAAAAATGAAGCTGGATGTCTAACCATCCATCACTTGAAACATTTTCCAGTTCATTTAATCAATTTCTTGGGTTATTATTTCCACATTAATTTCACATAAAAAATTTAATATTCTTTCTTACATGATATTTATCATCTAATATTCGATGAAACAACATTTTTATCTTATTTATTATTTTTTTAAATTTAATTATGATTAATATTCTCATCATTTTTCAAGATATATTGTTAGTAATGACCATAATTTTTTACAGTCTAACTCCTATCATGTTTGGTTTGTCATTCAGACAATCTCTACATTATATATCACACCCTTTGTTAACTCAATTATTATATCCTCCACATTTACATTAAATAATTTATTTTTGATGTATGATATAGTCAATATATGAATAAAAGGCGAACAAAATACAAACAAAATGTAACTCATAAATAATGTGAATATACGTCCTTCTGAATCTCTAGGATTAAATCTAGGTTATCCATGGCCATTTTACTATTATGTTCTCTATCCTAACTAGTTATATATATTTCATCCTCAAAATCAATCTAAATACTTTATAATTGTTTATAAGGAGCATGAGAACCAACCAAATCAAATCCCCTTGGAGTGTCAAACAAGGTGTGAAGTTAATTCCATTAATTACACATCAACTGAATATTGAGTTAATACTCAACAAACAATTTTTAGGTTTATTAACCATATCTAAATCTTGAATCCACTTATCTATATCCAAACATGTATTTAATTTCTATAAAATGAAACTCTGTCTACTTTACCAAAATTTTAGGGTATTTCCTTATATTTATGATTATTAAAATGGTTTTCACAAATGTTTTCTAGTTACAATCCAACAATATATCTAATTTCAACTCTAATACTAATTAAGATACCCCAACCCCACATACCCTTTCATGGAGATGAAAAAAATTTATTTATAAAATGTATTTGATACAATGTGACTTATCTCAAGATAAAATTGCATAAATTTCAAAGTATCTTCATAATTAAAACATTAAATAACATAAATAATTACACAAACCCTGATCCTAAATGTCTAGTGTATTTTGAGACTAGCTAAATAAAAATTTTATTTCACATATTTTTGGAATATTCTCTATAGTCATATAATAATATACCTCATTCTGGATATATCATATATTATACTCATTATCATAACTAATGAAATGGAAATAAAAATAAAATGTTCAATTTAAATCCTTTGTAAGGTGAAGACATATCAAGACGTCATCATGGGTTATGTCATAAACCTAAGAGTGAATGAGCTTGAGAGAAATATCTGATTAAAACAACATTAAAGGACAAGTTTTTTCATCTAATATAATTATTTGTAATCTAAAATTATCATATATACACCATGGAATGGGAATGATAATAATTGATTACTAATGAGCATAACAGATGCATATTACATAGAAATTTGGCATACATATAAGAATTATAAATCATAAAAATTTGAACATACTGACCCCAAAATCATGTACATACATATAAATTTGAAAATATCTAATTATAATGATGTAATAACCAAAATATTTTTTACATAGATAACTGAAATCACATCCAGACTCAAATATTATTGACATAGATTACCACAATCACAAACACACACAAATACTTTAATCCAAAGATATTAAACCTTAACCAATGAATTAGAGGGCTATATAGACCCAAAACATTAAATAAATATATAAGTGTTTCATATGAAATAATTCCTAAATTATATCATGAAGAACCCATAAAAAAAGTATTTCTTAATTTTTTAAATGCTATCACATAAAATTGAACAAAAAAATTCAATCAGATGATACCAAAACTAAATCCTCTAAAGAGTATTACATAAGGGATATTAGATGGTGATTTTAGCACCCCCAGTTTGAGGTGTGTGGACTTTTTATGCTCTTTTATGTGTTTAAAGTTCATGGGATGAGTTGGGAATAGTTTGGGAGAGTTTGGAATGGTTTTGATGAGTTTGGAGGCTTTTAAATGGGTGCACGGTTTGAGAACGGTTAGTAGAATCCGTGCGGGTTCTCCAGGAAACCGTGTAAGGGGAGAAAATTGGCTTCGCACGTCCTACACATAGTTTTCCAAACCATGTGTGGCAACTATGCAGACCCTTCCACCTGAGGCAGTAGCGTGCTCATGGTTAGTGCACGGTTTTCCAAACCATACAGACTAACCGTGTGACCACTTAAAAATAGGGTTATATGTTCCAGGCTCCCTCGAGCTTAACCTATTTCACTAAAATCATCCTCCCACTAGAGCCTCACTTAGGGTTTTAGGTTCTCATGTGTTAAGGGTTCTCTCCCACTAGATTTGGAAGCGTTTTTAAGAGGGTTCTTGGTGTTTTGAAGGTGATTGCTCCCGGGTAAGTCTCTCCTCTTTTTTCTCTTGTGTATTAATCTAGATATTCTCTTCCCTCTTTCTTTTTTTTCTAGATATACAGTTTATGTGTGTAGATATAGGTTTGTTGTTGCCTTTGATGATGATTTTAAGGCTTATGAATGTTAGTGAAGGGGATCTAGAGAGGTTTCGGTGGTGCGTTCGCCGGATTTGAGGCGCGGTTGTTTGTGGGTCGATTTCTAGGAAAACCTAAAGGTAGGTGGATACTCGCTCGACTCCACTTAGTTAGATCCAATGGTTTTGGTTACAATTAAATAACTTTTTCTTGAAATAAAATGTGTTTGATATAAGATATTGATTAAAAATCCCTTGGGTGATGTTTTGGGGATTTTTGTGAAGAAGATGGTTTCTTGGTGAAATTCTATTGTTGTGGATTTTAAAATGGAGATTTTATAATGGGATTCTATGGTTGATTTGTGAAAATAATTGATGGAAATGGTTTTCAATAAAAAGGTTTGTTTTATTGAAATGTTTTTTGGCATGGAAAATGGTTTTCATTAAATGGATAATTTATTGAAATGGATTGATATGAAATGGAATTTGTTGATTGCATGTGGTTGTGACCTCGGTGGGTTATATGCTTGGCTTTGAATGTTTGGAATGTTGTGTAGAAGTGGCAGGAATTACCACTATAAAAATGGGATGGATAGTGGATGGAAGGTCCACCATCAATGGTAAGTGGACAGGAAGTGCCACTAAGAGTGAGTGGGTGAATGGGTTGCACAGAAGCTCACCGTTTGGTTTTTTGGTTGTTTTGGTTGTGTTGTTTTGCATTTCTTTGAAATATGGAATTTTTGTGCTAATGTGTTAATGATGAGATGGCTTGTGACATGTTTTTTTGGATTTCCCTTGGTTTCTTCGATTGGATGTGATGGATTGGAAAGGGCATGTTGGGATTATGAAAATGGTTTCACTTGTGATTTAATTTATTTAAACTGTTTTATATAAATGTGCTAACATTTTTATCCTAGTTGCATGTGTAGGGAAGTAATTTGGGGAAATCCTACTGAGTATTAGTACTCACCCCCTTCTTTGGCTCTGTGGTGTCTTTGCAGATATTGGGTACCATGACGTGGGAAAAGGTAAGGCATCACCTTCCTTTAGTGGAGCATTGTGATCCCTTGGTGGAGCTTGGAGATTGAATTTTGGCATGGAGCTATGGTGGTGTCATGGCTTGTGGTGGTTTGGTTGTTTAGTTTCCTCTTGTACTCTGATGTTGTGTGGACAGGTCTGGTTATGTTGGTTTTGGGTTGTATTGTGAAAAAACATGGTTGTTTTCAGGAATACATGTTTGGGTGTTTTCTGGACATGCATTATATAGTGGCTCTTAGTGGATGGTTTGGTTGGTTTTATATTAAGGGAAAATCGTTCCCTAACATGATATTGAAGCCCTTGAGATTCATTTCCTGCCTTTGGAATCTTGGGAACGTTGCTTAAGGCCAAGTATCCCTCACCTCCTCCTCAAGCCAATGAGGTAGGGGTGGGGTGTTACAAGTGGTATCAGTTTGTTCAGTCCATTGGAGTTCATTCTCAGATTTGGTGTTGACATTTGTTGTGGTACATTCCTTGAGTCGGAATGGTAGCAAGGCATAGGAATGTAGGACGCTAGAATTTATAGCATAAAAGGACGTAGCTAACCCTTTTATGCTAAAATTCATGTTGCCAGGGAGTTGGGTACAAAGTATTTTGGAGACACTTATAGGAATTGGACATCTCATTATCGTGGGTGTAGCCAATGAGATGAGCATGAAATGCATTGTAGAAATGACGTCCCACTAGGATGCATATTTCGTTGTAGTATAATGATCTATGGGATGAATTGAGAAATGGTTTTTGTGTGAAACTATAATGTGAATAAATTTGATATTTTGAAAATTGAATGATTTTCAAAAGGATGAAACATGGGAAATGTGAACTTTTGGAAAGCCTTGTTGTGAAGGTGTTGAGTAATGTGATTTGAAGTGGGAATTCTTGATGTTTACGGAAGTGAGACTCATGGTTGTTAGTTTTCTGTTTATAGAAATAGCACCGGGTAGGCATCATAGAGACCAACCGGTGGTGGCCAATGAGAACGTGGTTTCACCTGATCATTAGGTAAACCAGAAGCTGGTGCAATGTATAGTGAAAGCTTTCCAAGCTGTGGAAAGTGGGAACAAAGTGGATGAACCAATGCATGGGGATCATGCGATTCAGTTTCAAAAGCAGAATCCACCCATATTTAGGGGTGATTCACAGCCGGAGAGGGCAGAATCATGGTTTAATAGAATGAAAAAGATCTTCGAGTTCTTGGGAACACAGGTAGAGTTAAAAGTGAATTTGGCCATGTATATGTTGGAAGAACTTTTCTTCAGTGGTGGGAGTTGGAAGTCCAAGTGGGGACGGACAAGGGTATGATGTGGGAAGGCTTTGAGGAATAGTTTAACAAAAAATTCTACCCACATACATTTATAATTCTGTGTATGACTAATTTCCTCAGTTTTAAGCAAGAGCATATGTCTATGATGGAGTATGCAGCTAAGTTTATGAACATAGTAAAATTTTCACCTAAGGTAGCTGGTAGCACTTCGTTGAATGAAAAGATCTTTGAAGAGGGGTTTAGGAAAGAAATCCATTCAAATATAGCAGTACTGTATATATATGATTACATAGAGATGGTGAATAGAGCCTCGGTGGATGAGTGGGATCTGTTGGGAGCTCCGGGTTGGGGAAGCCGGGTGGCAACCATGTGGAATAGTGGGAACTCTAACACTGGGTTCAAGAAGAAGAGGGACACGTATTCCTAGGGTGGTAATATGGCATATAATCTGACAGTAGGATCAGTAAATCTCCCTCCGAATCCCCAGAGAAAGCCGAGATGTTTTCAGTGTGGTTCTACGAGCCAAATCAAGCGGGATTGTACGACACAACCTCGATCATGTCACAATTGTAAGCAGATGGGGAATCTGCAGCGTTATTGTCGGAATCCTCCAAGGTCGGGTGCGTGTGACACTCCTCAGGGATCGCAGATGTTGTATGCTTCGACGGGACGGGGACAACAGCACACCCCTCATCAGAAGAGTAAAGTGGGTCATGGTGATTCTCGGAATACCATAACGCCTCATCATGGAAATAAAGAGCAGAGTGTGCCAAGAAAAAATTTGTTCATAGCTAAGTAGTTTGTGCTGGATGATCAGTCGGGACCATCCACATTGCAAGGTACTATTGTTTTAAATTCTACCTTGATGCGATTTTTGTTTGATACGGGTTCTTCACAATCTTTTATTGCTGCACGTGTGGTTGATTTTCTAGGTTTAAGGGTATAAATGATTACCTCGGTTTTAAAACGTTAAACTCATCTGGATCGAAGAGAGTGTCGAGCCTTATTGGGTATAGAATGTTGTATCATTGTTTGAGAGGTTGAGATACTATGGATTTTCTCAGTTCTTGAGATGGATAGGCATGATGTTATCCAGGGAATGGATTGGCTAGCAGCGTTTAAAGCCCACATCGACTGTGATGTGGGAACAATGGATTTTACAACATACGATGGTGTAAGACATCTCTTTAGAGGAGAGAGGCAGGAAAGGAAGTGTGCAATGGGTTTGTTGGCACCAGTAGTGGGTACATTATAATTTCGGTTGGTGTTGTTGTCGTTGGAATCGGTAAAGGGTGTTGAGTAAACTGTACTTCCGGTAGCGGTGGATCATTTCATGGATGTTTTTCCTGAATAATTCTTTGGGTTACCACCCATAAGAGAAGTAGAGTTTATGATTGAACTCCTTCCTAGGACTAGTCCTATCTCACTTCCGTCTTACCGGATGACACCTATGGAATTTTGGGAATTGAAAGTCCAGTTGGAAGAGTTAGAAAACAAAGGGTTTATCTAGCCTAGTACGTCTCTGTGGGAGGCACATGTGTTGCTTGTGAAAAAGGTGTATGGAACTTTGAGACTCTGTGTTGATTATCATAGACTTAACCAAGTTACGATAAAGAACAAATATCCACCTCCACGAATTGATGATTTTTTTGACCAACTGAGGGGAGCCTAGTTGTTCTCCAAGATTGACCTGAGGTCGGCATATCATCAATTGCGGGTGAAAAAGGATGATATTTCTAAAATACCTTTCAGAAGTAGATATGGCCATTATGAATATGTGGTAATTCCCTTTGGTCTAATGAATGCACTAACATTGTTCATGGTATTGATGAATTAGATATTTCACAGATATTTGGATTCATTTGTGGTAGTGTTTGTAGAGGATATTCTAGTGTATTAAAAGACAATGGTGGAGCATGAGAAGCACTTGGCGACAGTGCTAGGGATCATGAGGGATCATCAGTTGTATTCCAAATTGTCAAAGTGTGACTTTTGGATACAAGAAGTTCATTTTATTGGCCATGTGATTTCTGAAAGAGGTGTTTTAGTGGATCCATAAAAGATAGAGGCCATTATTTTGTGGTCACCTCCAAATAGTGTGTTTGAAATAAAGATTTTTCTTGGTCTAGCTGGGTATTATCAGAATTTTGTTTGGGATTTTTCATGTTTGGCTTCACTGATGATAGCTTTGACAATGAATAATGTTGCATTCCAGTGGAATGAGAAGTGTCAGCAGTGTTTCGAAGAGCTAAATGATCACCATACATCAGCACCAATCTTGGTTTTTCCAGAACCAGGAAAAGGGTATGTGATGTATTGTGATGCATCGGGATCAGGTTTGGGGTGCATTCTTATGCAAGGTAATCATGTGGTTGCATATGGATCACGAAAGTTGAGGGTAAATGAGAAGAATCACCCAACTCATGATTTGGAGTTTGCAACGATGGTCTATGCTTTGAAAGTGTGGAATCATTATCTCTTCGGTGAGAAATTCCTAGTATATAAAGATCATATGAGCTTGAAGCACATTTTCTCACAAAGGGATTTGAACTTGAGATAAAGGTGATGGATGGAATATCTCCAGATGATTTATTTTGACTTAATGTACACACCTGGTAAGGGAAATTTTGTGTCGAATGCATTAAGTATAAAATCATATGCTCAGGTGGTGAAACAAGAATCAAACCAATGGAAGTTGATGTTGGTAATAGTTGAGATGCGTTTGGTATGTGAGGACTAGGGTGATAGAGAAGACTTCTTTCTGGTGTTATTGATTCGTGACTTGGTTCTCTTGGTTAAAGACGAACATATATCTGATTCAGAGTGTGTGACCATGGGGTCAAGACTCAATGTTGGGGAGACCATTGAGGGTTGGAAACTGAATAGAGATTCAGTTTTTTGTTTTTGGAATCGGATGGTTATACCGGTAGCTTGTCAGGACGATCTTCTCTGGGGGTATTATCATTCTATAAAGGTCGTTCATCCTGGAATTTAGAAAATGTATAAAGCATTGAAATCATAGTTCTGGTGGGTTGGTATGAACAGAAGAGTGGCTGATATTATTTTGAGATGCTTGAATTGTCAGTAGGTCAAGGAAAAACATCAGAGGCCAGCAGGAATGTTTCAGTATTTACCAATCCTTGTTTGGAAGTGGGAGAATATAGCAATGGATTTTGTCATAGGTCACCCTAGAACGGTCAGAATACATGATGCCATTTGGTTGATAGTGGATCGTCAAACAAAGTCGGCCCATTTCATCCAGATTCATGAATCTCATACAGTGGAGGAACTATCCAAAATCTATATCGGGAGGTGGTAAAGAGGCATGGTGTTCCAGTTTTGATTGTATCAGATAGAGATCTGAGGTTTACATCTCGTTTCTAGATATCCTTACAGCAAGACCTTTGTACTGAGTTGACAATGAGTACGACATATCACCCTCAGACGGATGGTCAATCCAAGAGGAAGATACAAACAATAGAGGATATGTTTCATGCTAGTGTCATGTATTTTGGTGGCTCATAAGAGGAGCACTTGACTTTGGTTGAGTTCTCATACAATAAAATTAATCATACATCCATACAGATGGATCCGTTTGAATCACTGTATGGAAGGCCATGTCGTTCTCCACTATTTTGGGTGGAAACGAGTGAGTCCTCGATGGTTGGACCGAGCCTTGTCTAGGAGACGACGGAGAAGATCCAGTTGATCAGGAAGGGAATGGAGATGAATCAGAGTCATCAGAAATTGTATGCGGATCATTGTCGATGGCTGTTGTTGTTCGAGGTTAGTGATCATGTGTTCTTGAGGATCTCTCCTAGGTTGGGACATAGTCGGTTTGGGAAGAAGGGAAAGTTATCTATGAGGTATATTGGACCTTTTGAGATTCATGAGCGGGTTGGTGAGGTGGCTTATCATTTGGCTTTACCACCACGGTTTAGTGCAGGGCACAATGTGTTTCATGTGTTGCAGTTGAAAAAGTATCAGTAGGATCGTCACCATGTCATTCGATGGGATCATGTTGATCTAGAACCGGATGCTTTGTTGGTGCACGTGCCAGTGAGGGTTTTGGATAGTCAAAAGAAAGTCTTATGTTGTAAAATCATTGGTTTAGTTTGTGTTTTGTGGCAACATGGTCAGATTCAAGAGGAGACTTGGGAGCTAGAGAAAGATATGGTCGAGCAGTGGCCTGAACTCTTTCGGAAAAGGGTGGGTTCACTACTTTCTGAGGACTGATAGTCCAATGTTGGGGAGAATGTAGCACCCCCAGTTTGAGGTGTGTGGCCTTTTTAGGATATTTTATTTGATTAAAGATAATGGGAATATTTGGTATGAGGATGGGAGAATTTGGAATGGTTTTGGATGAGTTTGGAGGCTTTTAAAGGGATCCACAGTTTGAGCATGGTTAGTGGAAACTGTGCGGGTTCTCCAAGAAACCGTGCAAGGGGAGACAGTAGGTTTCGCATGTCCTGTGCACGGTTTTCCAAACCGTGTGAGGAAACCATGCAGACCCTTGATCCCAAGTCATTAGCGTGAACAGGGTTAGCACACGGTTTTCCAAACCGTGCGGACTAAACATGCAGCCACTTAAAAATAAGGTTATAAGTTTTAGGCTCCCTCGGGCTTAACCAATTTCACTCCAATATTCCTCCCACTCGATCCTGACTCGGGGTTTTGGTTTCTTAGTTGTTAAGGTTGCTCTCCCACTCGATTTGGAAGTGTTTTGAAGAGGGTTCTTGGTGTTTTGAAGGTGATTTCTCCCGGTTAAGTCTCTCCTCTTGTTTCTCTTGTGTTTTCCTCTAGATCTGCTCTTCCCACTTTCTTGGTTTTCAAGATATACACTTTTTGTGTGTAGATATAGGGTTTTAGTTACCTTGGATGATGTTTTTAAGACTTATGAATGTTAGGGAAGGGGATATAAAGAGGGTTCGGTGGTGTGTTCGCCAGATTTGAGGTGTGATTATTTGTGGGTCGATTTCTCGGGGAACCTAAAGGTAGGTGGATTCTCTCTCAACTCCACTTTGTTAGAGCCAATGGTGTTGGTTAAAATTAATTTTTTTTGCTTCAAATTAATTTTTTTGTAAAATATTTATTATAAATATCTTGGGTGATATTTTTGGGATTTTTGGGAATAGAGGGTTTCTTGGTGAAATGCTATTGTTGTGGATTTTAAAATAAAGATTTTAAAATGGGATGCTATGGTTGATTTGTGAAAATGATTGATGGAAATGGTTTTCAATAAAAATGGTTGATTTATTGAAATGTTGTTTGGCATGGAAAATGGTTTTCAATAAATCGATATATTTTGTTGAAATGGATTGATATTCAATGGAATTGAATAATTGCATTTGGTTGTGAGCTTGGTGGGTTATAAGCTTGGCTTGGCTTGTTTGGAATGTTGTGTAGAAGTGGTGGGATGTACCACTATAAGAAGTGGATGGACAGTGGATGGAAGGTCCACCATCAATGATAAGTGGATGGGAAGTGCCACTAAGTGTGAATGGGTGAACGGGTTGGATGGAAGCTCCACCGTATGGTTGATTTGTTGATTTCGTTGTGTAGTTTTTCATTTATTTTCAAGGTGGAATTGTTGTGCTAATGTGTAAATGATGAGATGGATTGTGGAAAGTTTGGTTGTCTTTCCCTTGGTTGCTTGGGTTTGTTGTGATGGCTTGGTAAGGGCATTTTTGGATTATGAAAATGGTTTCACTTGTGATTTAATTTATATAAATTGTTTTATATAAATGTGCTAATGGTTTTATCCTAGTGGCGTGTGTAGGGAAGTCATTTGGGGAAATTCTACCGAGTTTTAGTACTCACCCCCTACTTTGGAATTGTGGTGTATTTACAGATGTTGTGTACCCTGATGTGGGAAAAGTTAAGGCATCACCTTCATTTAGTGGAGCATTGTGATCCGTTGGTGGAGCTTGGAGCTTGGAGTTTATTGCGGAGCTATGGTGGGGTCATGGATTGTGGTGGTTTGGTTGTTTAGTTTCCACTTGTGCTCTGATGTAGTGTGGACAGGTCTGGTTGTGTTGGTTTTGGGTTGTATTTTGGAAAAACTTGGTTGTTTTTTAGAATACATGTTTGGGTGTTTTCTGGACATGCATCATATAATGGCTGTTAGTGGATGGTTTGGTTGGTTTTTTATTAAGGGAAAATTGTTCCCTTACTTGATCTTGAAGCCATCGATATTCATTGTCAGCATTTGGTGACTTGGGGATGTCACTTAAGGAAATTTATCAATCACCGCCTCCTCAATCCAATGAGGTATGGGTGGGGTGTTAAAGTGATTCCTAAAAAATAACTCTATAAGAGATAATTATTTTATATATTAGGAATAAAATGGAATAAAAATTATGAAAATATATTTTTTGAAATCTTTTCATAACATCTTCATAATGAGTCAAATTTACCAGTCACCTTTCAAAAGATCATTATTTGTAATTCTACATGGAAACTTTTCAAACATTATGTATAATGAAAACCTAATAATGGATCCACGAAAATATCATATATGTTATCCATAGGAACTATTGACTTTAAGTAGAAATATTTATTCATGAATGTAATTTTTTAATATTTTAAAACACCATTAGAGAAACCCACATCAGAATAATAGGAAAACAATTCCTTTTGAAAAGGGGTAAAAAATAAAAATATAACCATAGATAAAAAATATTTTAGTTTAAAAATAATAATGGAAAACATTTTTGAAAATAAATAATATAGACATAGAGGAGAAAAACGCATCAGGGATAAGGTTAATTATACATAACAATGTTATATTTTATTATAATGAAATAAATACATCAAAGATTTATATTTTTATTATATATTGTAAAATACCATATAGATGATGATAAATTACAATATAATAAAATATTAGTAATTAATAAAAAAAATATATAATAAATTTTATTAAAAAGGAAGATTATAAATCAATAAAAGGTAGTTGACGTAATAAAACCCCTTACATAAGTCATACTCCATAAAGTTACAATCTTTCAAAAAGGTTCTTATGAGATAAAATTTTAATTGATTAGAAAATAAATAAAAAATTGAATCTTTTATAATAATAATATAAAATAAATTACATTTAATATTATATATATAAAAAAGAAACATTATAACTAAAATACAGGAAATTGTATTTTGAAAAACACCTACCTTTACTATTATCTTCAACAAAAGTTCTTTAACCTCCTTTATAAAAAATATAACCATCTCAATTACTTATTTTATCAAATTATTCATATCTATTACATTTTTTCCACATTAATTATAATTATTCAGAATATGTTTCTTTATTTTTTATTGTACATTATCATAATTAAATTAGTAACCTTTATTGTCTACTTCAAGTCTCATAATTTCAATGTCAATCAATATACATTGATTACAGGTTCATCATTTATAAACTATTTAAGGTACTATAATAATTTTTACCTAATTATTTATGAATTTAAAATTTGATTCCATGAGTGTTTTAGTTATCATTCATGGAGATAAAATCATAGACGAGATTTTCTTGTAATTATTTGACAAACAAAATGTCATATATTAACAACAAGTTTAAATACTAATATTACCTTTATATAATCCTAATAATATCATAAATATAATTTTTATTCATTAAATAAATTTTTATAACTATATATGCACAGTTTGGATGAAAAATGGGATACATCATTCATAGAGTTAGTAATCCACACATAACACAAGCATCATTTTCATTTTCCAATGTATGAGATGGAGATAATTGATGTTTTTCCATTAATATAATAAATTTTTAGTATAATTCTTTTACTAATTTCATCAATTTAGTATGGTTATAAGAGGTTTGGAGGAGAAAAATAGAGATAAAAAATGATTAGGAGTGGATTATACTCACATTGAGAACATAGAGCATCATTTGTAGGACCTCTTAGAAATAGAAGTCTTGGGGATTATCCTTCTATTAAATTTATTTTTATATTACACACCATTCATTATTTTATGTTTTGGGTTCTAATTTTTTTGTTAATTTATATTAATATTGATCCTCAAGGGAGAAGATGATCTAAGATTATTTAAAATTATAATGATATTATCCCTCTGCCTTTATTATCCCATTTTAATTTATAAACTTTTAACAGATGTAATCATCCATAGTATAAAACCATCCAGGGAATTTTATAATTATTTTAATGTACTCTTATTATAATGTTATATTATGATTTAATAACATGTTATTTGGTTTAACCATATCATCCCTAACTTATTTTCTAATCATGATAATTCTTATGAGATAATAGGAAAAAAACATAAAAATTAAAGACATATATTTTAATAAAATAAAATGTTTCTTGAAACCCGGTGTGTTACAAAATATCATAAATAATATGAATAATATATTCCTTTTCTAAATATCATAACTTATAATATTTAAGAAGTCTATCTTAAATAGAGTTATTATATATGATATAATCTATATTTATAAAATTTATCTAACATAATATGTTAGTAATAATATAAAAAATAATTAAAAAAGTAATTAAATACATAAATAAGTGAAATATATGGTAGATGTTTTTCAATAGGAAAGGGTAGGTCCAATGACCCAAAACCATTAATTAGATAGAAGATGTAATAGGTACAAGAGGAGGTATGGGATATATAAAATTATGTTTTTAAAACTTAATCATCCTATACAAGATCGAGTACACATACAATGATGAGAGGTTCATCCATGACATCTATGGTGTTGTTTTCCCCTCCTCAAAGTCTTTCATTCTTCCAAGGCCCACCATCGTCATCAAGGGGATAATAAATATAGATGAGTCTTATCTTATATTCTTCCAAGGTACTAATTCTTCACTGCTCATCCTCCTTGGTAGTATCATAGGAAAGTAACTCAGATGTGTGATGCATATTAAACATCTCACTCCTCTATGAATTTGAAAATTTTATAACTTTCTGAGACAAAATAGAAGGAACCATGGATGATACCCTAGGTTAATGTAATTATAAAAAACAAATATTACGTGGTAAATATCCACTCAACAATCTACCCCTTTTTGATAATTACAAAACCTAATGAAACTACTAACAAAATCTACTCCTTTTTTAATGATAAAAAAGAACAAAATATTGAAGTGAGTATTAAGAAAAAAAATAAAATAATAAGAAACACATTCTCACATTACAATATAGAACATTAAGACAGGGGTTCCTACAAGCACAGTCTACCCTTATTACATGTAATAAATGGAATAATGTCATGAAATGGAAATTTATTCCCCTTTTGTAAATAATAAAACTTCTAAAACACATGTTTTCAAATGAATGAATAGGAATATAATAAACAACATTCTAAATAATTAACATTATCCAACAACACCATTTTAATACAAATAAAAAATAAATTAATAGAATAAATAATAATAGTCAAATAGTATATAGTAAATAAAATATGGAAATATTTAAAATATATAATAGTCATGATAAAAAATATTTCAAAATTTTAAATAACATGCTCAAACAATTTAAAATGTAAACTCCCTATAATATTAGGGATATTAAAATATGTACTTACTATAAAGGATAAAAATAAATTTTTAAAAGTAAAATATCAAAGTTAATATCATATTTATCCACTAGAAAAGACAGTATCATGTAATTTCCTTTCATTATAAGATAAGGTAGTGAATATATATTAGGTGTACTTCTCTTATAAAAGAAATTACCTACATGGATCCACAAAGCATGATAAATATATTTAAATAATTAAATATAAATATATGTTCATCTCATGATAATAAAAATTCTCAATCACAAGCTAAAGAGTAGAGATAAATCCTTAGTTATAAAAATAAATGATATTCAGTGTATTAAATAATTTCAATTCATAAAATAATAAAGTAGTGATAAAACATATGAGAAAAATAAATAATAGAATGGTTAAATAATTATTACTAAAATAACATCTTCCAATCATCTCATTCTAACATAACAATAAATAAATTTTTAAAGAGAATTTATACTATACATAAGTTAATAAAATATTTTAGGTCATAATTCAAGTGTATAAAATAATAAATCTAAAAAAATGTATGAGAAAAGAATAAAAAATAACACAAGATTCCCCCTATATTAAATAGTTATTACACTTAAAGAAGATTTTATTGCTAAAATATAAATGAGATAAATACTAATATGATTTCTACATAATTTTATATTTAAATAGTCTTATGTTTATAATATTCCATGTATTTCATAAAATTAATAAAAAAAATATGAATTTTACTGCTCTCCAAAAATATTCCAACTACTAAATGAATTAATATTGAAGTAATTTGTATTATTCCCATAAAAATGTCCAATATGAATGCCTTTTAGTATACGTGTTTTTTTGGGTCCAGTAGTGTTAAAAATAACATATTTTTAACTTATAGGAATATTTTGAAAATAAATTCTTTAATTTCATGTTAGATATATATTTAGAATAATATACATGGTTGAAACAAAAAAAATTAAGAATATAAAAAATTAATATTTAGTATAATGTAAAAAATTAGAAAATTAATATAATTAATTGAAGACATGATATTTCTATTTTCACATAGCATAAAAAATTCATATTGTTCTGGGATTTCACCAACACATCCAAGACAATTTTCACTGATATCTCCTTTAACAATAATATGAATTTTATTATGATAATCCTCTCCTTTAGTAAAAAGATCTTCAAAATTTTAGAGATTTAACTTTATATTACAAATCTATAATTATAGAATCAATCATATAATGAATAGATTCCAACTTATCAAACCTAAAATTTTATTACAATTTTTTAGATAAATCATATTTTTTAAAAGGAATAACATCATAAAAGTTTCTATTATTTATATCATTCACCATAAGATTATAAATTTTATGTTCATGAATAATGTAATATTCATTCCAATCATCAAAATAATTTTTTTAAAATTCTGATCTAGATGAGAATAAAAAGTGCACCTCTCCAGTTTGAGCCACAATACAACGATTTAAATTTTTTATTTGAAATGATATCATTAGAGTTTGAATGATATTCATTAATTTAATCTTGATAAGAACTCAATGTAGTTTTCATAGGTATATTACCCTTCTATTTTATTATATATTTATAGATTTCCTTTTATATTTATGTATGGGAAGTGATTCCTAGGATATACATTTTTTCATATTCATAGTATATTACCTATTTTCTATCAAAATTATCCAATTTATATTTTTTCTTATTATATTACTATTTGAATCTTTTATTAATATCAATTCGTTCATTACTATACTATGACAAACTAAAATAATTATCAGATGAATAAAAAATAAATAATTGATATTTTTTGGTAGAAACCTTAAGCAAAAAAGATTATTTATTAAAAAGCGAAAAAGATTATTTATTAAAAAAATATTATAATTGTCTTATACTTTCATCACAGATTCATATATCATGAGAGTACCCATGAAATTATTTATATTCAAATATTTAAATGGATTTGATTTTTTAATATTTGTATATATTCCATTCAATTTGGATAATATAAATTTGATAGATTTTAAAACATGATATGGTTCTAATATAAGAGTTCCTAAATAATCAACATCAATTACTATTTTATTGATTATTCTATTAATTTTAGAAATATCGTATCCCTAAAAAATCCTTAAAGTGTCGAACATATGTTTTGAAGTATTCTACCTATGTTTTATAAAATTATTAGTTCATTTATAGAAAACCATAATGTTTTCCCACATATCATATGTTTTAGCACACTTATATACTCTATTAAACTCATCAATTCCCAAGACACAAAAATTAGAATTCTTATCATTTGAATTGAAATTATAATATCTTATTTAGTGGAATTCTAAGTATTAAGTTCACTAGTAGTAATCTTGTAGAGTTTTACCTTAATTTAAAGATAATTTAAAACAAATTTTATTCAAACAAGTAACCATTATAGACTTCTATGTGCGATAATTTTCAGAATTGAAATTTGGATTTATAATAATAGACATACCTTCTCTAGGAATAGTCATAGAAATAAGTATTTATTCTTTATTTGATCATTATATCAAACTTTTTAAGGCCAAAAAATTAAACATTGAAGCATAGGATAAAAAATGTTTTCCCAAATACAACTCTATTGGACATCAAAAGTAATGTGTTCTCTAAGGTGTTCATCATTGTTGTTTAATATCCCTTTTCTCTTATATAGGTGGTCATAGTGTTACATGTGTAGTTTCACCATATATCGTGGTATTTTAGTGTGACCCATGAGTTTTATGCCATAACCTCACATGCTGAGTCCCATATGGTGCAAGGGATAGTTTAAGGGGTGGATTACATGTTAAAAAATAATTCCCCACATTACAAGGCCTTTTCTGGCCATGGGATGTGAGCCATAAGAAGTGGAACCTAGGAGAAACAAAAACATGAGGTGAATGAGCCAAAGTGGACAATATTATGATGGATGGAATATATAATGAACTCCACATATGGTATCAGAGTTGGGGGAAGCTTCAAACCATAGTGAATGAACTTAGGGGGAGTTTTTTGGACATTAAATCTAGTGTGGTCCCTAGGGTATTCACGATAGGGGTTTAACGTCCATACTTCTTGGGTATATGGGGGATTCAAGATGGCATGTGTGGATTTACCACAATGTTTGGTGTTGTGTGATGGAATATAAATTCTATGATGTAACCTACCATCCCTTGTACCACATGTATAATTGGGGAGTTCTTAGCATGGATTATAATTCCAAAAATAAATTCCCATATTTAAATGCCTTTTATAGTCACATGAAGTATGCCTTGGGAATTTATCCCTATGAAAATAGAACCTTGAGGCAAGTGAGCCAAATCAAAAAATATTGTGGTGGAAGAAATATGTAATGGGCCCCACATGTAACCAATTTTAGGTACCATAAGGGTTTTATATGTGAGATAATCTAACAAGGGTTGAATCATGGTATGGTAATTATTTCCAATCAGACATTATTACCTAACCTCTTACAAACCAATTTATATATAGACTTTATACTAATAAGGTATACACTATATTGATCTTGTTTTTAATATTGAACTGTTTACAACTTAACTTAACTATCCATATATGGAATATTAATTATGGTTTCATTGTCCCACATTACAATTTGTGTCTTGAATGAAATAAAAACAAAATAAATCACACATGAGACAACTATTTTTACATGGTTCACTACTGTAGACTAATTGAAGGTATAATAAATCTAAAATATATCGATGAAGAAAAAAATAAGGATAAATACTTGTTATATGTATCAATATTTACTAGGATCACAATTCATACAATGTTTTGAGATAAAACATTATCAACCTTGGGTCACTTCCCTCACAATTACTCTCTCTCTACTCATAGATACGAGAAAGGTTAGGAGGTTAGATAAAATTACAATAACGGTATCCCTATTACCAGATATTCACTACATATATATATATTTATATATAAATTCCATTGATAAAATCAATCTTCTCCACAAACTACAATGAGAATGACCATGTGATAAGAAACTTCCTTCAATGAGATATCATGGAATCACCCTTTTTTCTCAATCTATATCAGACATGAAATATATATTCTTCAATTAATTTCAGTGGTATCTTATTCTTATTTTTCTTGATCTTATAATAGTGTCTAGAATTTTTTTACACATATTATCAATTCCATTTCCTATTTAAAATTCAAATTTCTAATATGTATAGAGTTCTAACGTTTTTCAAAACCTCTATAGAAATATTTATAAAATTGTATCCCTTAAAATTATGGTCCAAGTTTATTCTTTTTTATTCAATATAATGGTGATTTTACTATCCATTTCTATTTAGAGTCGTTAAAACCATGTTAAGGCCTTATAGTAACTTCCCTATGGAATATCCAATTGTCTAGAAAACTGCAATGCAGTGGCACCTCCACGATGTAGTCATATCCTTCATTGACTTCCCCATGGTGTACCATATTCCACTTTGACATAGAAAGTCAGATCAATAAAAACATACAACATGATTTATTTACCTAAATTATATCCTCATGGTAACCAAATTTTCAAATTTCATGCACAGAACAATATCATAACTCGCCAATGATCATGGCATGATCTCCTCAAACCACATTCATACACCAAACTGGTTACAACATAACACTTTTTCAATGTTGTGGACACTTATGGAATTGTAAAAATTCAACTCATATTATCTTCCAAAATCATAACCACCATGTTGAATGATCATTCTATACTATGGATATATTCTCCTCATTTTTACATCAATGTGGCCATTTCATATACAGTTTACCATTCTAGAGTTGATAAACATTTATATTTAAATAGTTATCATAGATATTTATACAACTTCATATTTACCTATATATAGTTTAATTCATTTTAATGACCCTTATAGAGATTATTTATTTTTAGAATAAGTTATTCATTACAATGTGGGAATTAGTTTAATCTTACACATCCTCAAGATCACATTTACATTCCAAGAGCAGTTTCTTGATAACCATTATGAAAGGTTCCAGTTACCTTGAGGTAATATCCATTACCACATGGATCCATCTTTTGTGATGTAAGAAAATTTCAACTACCATCATGTAGACTTATTATAATAGGATATAACTTTAAAAAGTCATCCATACTACCTATTTACCGTTAAAATTATATTAGATATTGTGGTCCCTTATTCTATGGTGTTGTTCCATAGATCTTACAATATGTTAAGATCCTCAGATTGTAAAACACAATACTACAACATAGGAAACTAAAATTCTTTTTAATATTTATGAAATAATATGAAATGTTGGGGAAAATATCCATAGAGTTAATTCTAACTAACATAATTCTATGGAGTAACCATGGGTGTTTCATTGTAGGGTCCATATTTAAGATCTATTCCTCCCTATCATATTCTCCTTATTGCTCAACCCTTGGGGATTTACTAAATCAATGATAATAATCCAAGAATATCTTTATCCATATCCATCATGTATTTTTTAAAAATAAAAGTTCCACATTTCACCTTTCAACTAATCCAACACCAACTATTAGTGTTCTAATAATCTCCCTTTTGATTTTTTGGTAATATAAAATCATATTACCACCCCCTAAAATAGGTAGGGACATGGATTTAAGATACTGTACATACTTACCATTTGTTAATGAAATCCAAAAGTTGTACTAAATATTTATTCCATCAATTCTTTATCATGATCAGTTTTTGAGTTATATAGGTAGAAATTTAAACTTTCTTTAGGGAACACATACACTTTGTTCTCACTTTTTTCAATAGTTTCTTTTCACCATTGCTTAATTAAAATTGTAAAAATTTCATGTTTTAATGTAAAATCATAGATACATGGTCAAAACTAATTTTCATTATATTTGAATTATTTCAATGTCATTTAGTGAGTGAATTTACCACTTAGTATTTTGGTCATCAATGAATTCCCTAATCTTACGGATCTAAATCTCAATATAAGAAGCAAGTCTATATGTTATCCTCCACAAACATATCCATTTCACTCATTAATACCAACAAAACTATAGTAGTTTTAGATTTTCACTTTTTGAAAAACAACACAACCTATGATATCATCACATCCTCACACAAAACATTAGTGTATAAACATTAAAAAACATTTGTGTTAGAAATAAAACTTGTATAATCAATTGATTCAATTTTTTTCACTACTTGATAGTATTATTCATTAATAAATAAGGGATAATGTCATTTTAAGTTTCATCATCAAATATCCTTGAGAATCTTCACATGATGCTAATTATCGAGATAAATTTTACAATGGGTATATAACCTTTTGAGAAGAACTCCCCCTAAATATAAGTATTTAGTATCCTAAAAATTAATTATCTGGTACCAATAATTTCAAAATTTAACAAATAGATTTAATTCTTAACCATATATGTACATCAATTTCTCTAAATTTCATCCTCCGTTAGTGGTATTATTCCACATCGTAACAAATAGTTATATAATCATACCAACTATAATATACTATAATTATTAAGACACAATTGATTGTTTTAGGAATGAATTAAAAGATTTTGTTCATATTTATATTTATATTTTCCCTTTATTTTTATCAAAGAAATACTCCATATCATGATCCTTCAGTCAGGATATCAATTCGAACAAGGAAAAACTATGAATCCACAGGTTTTATGCATTATTTTACTTTAAAAAATATAAATTTCAACTCAATTTCATGTTATTTTCAGACAAATTTACCAATAGATTATATCTCCCTAATTTTATGAACCACTAAAAATATTTAGAAACAAATAAATAATATGGGGTGAGGGGAACATCATATTTACTTAATCTAATTAATGGGGATTTTTAGATTGGACTAACTACTTACCTTCATCCTTTCAGGTCTCAATTTTGAAATTTTTGGAGTGGAAGTCCATAACTTCTTCAAGATCCTCTTCATCATTAAAATATATTATATTTTTATTATTGAACCCATTTATTGTAAATTTTATTTTTTGGGAATAACTTATTCACATTTCATCTTCAATTACAGAAGTAAATTTATTCAATGGATTGGTATTTTCTTTAATATTGGAATATATTCATATTGTTCTCAACTTTTCATGTGATATTACTCTAGTGGATCATTATTCTATATTCCTTCTCAATTAGAGTAAACTTATACTGATCCTTATCACTTACCTTAGAGTGGATTTTTTGAGACCAAAAAGACACAAATCTTCTCTAATTTCGATGAGCTCCATCTTGGACTTCTCATATCGTGGTGGAGTTTTTACACGCTATTGAATATTCTTCACAACTGGAGAATCTCCAAATTTTTATTTTTGATTTTATATTTTTCTTTCTAATTGTATTGAAATTTTATGAATTTATGAAAAATAAATTCAATCATATTTTTATTATCTAAATCTATAAACCTATTTTCTATATTGATAGTTTTTTTCTTTGAATATACTCTGACATTATATAGAATAGGAGTGGAGGACATCCTTTTGGAATCGTTCTTCTTTTATTCTTCCTTTCAAATGATGTTCCATTCTATTAATCCAAGTTTTTCATTAATTATTTCATTTCCCAAAGAAATCATACCTCATTTGGTCTTCTATAGATAAATATTTTGTCATAAATGGTTTTATTACAATTAAGTGAATTTGTTATTTGAAACACATACTCATAATAATCCCAAGTCTTACACAATAGTATCAGCTTTTCACAAAATACTTTTTTGAATATTTTCTTCTAGGATATGAAAGAATATTGTCCTTAGGTCTATATTTAATATATGAATTTTTTCTTGTATATTTTATATTTTTTTGGTTTCCATAATTCAAATATTTAATTCTCAAATATATATATATATATATTGTGGAATACATAGAGAGAATTTCCTTTCTTTAAATCAAGGTTTTTATTGACTCTTCAAGTTAAATGATTTTATCATCCTTTTCCTCCATCTTGATAAAAAATTATTTCTTTATTATGGTAAATTATATACCTTTTTATAATCTATCATCTAGTTGAGTTCATTGTGGGTTAATTATTACCTTCAAATCCTTTTCATTATCCATTTTATTTTGGATTTATTGTTATATTTCTCCTAGAAAATCACTTTGATCTCTCACTCTTGTTCATATCATATTCATTTCAAACATCAAGAAACATTAATCCCATTTTATCGTTTTATTATTAAATTACAAATCCTATATGAATTCATAGTTAAACTCATGCAAGAATCCCATTTGATGCACCTATTTTTGGTATGGATTTAAACTATTATTGGTGGATTCATGAACATTCTTGAGATTTAATACATGAAATTTTATCCTCTTTATGAAAAAATAATAATTTTTTAAAATATAATAGTTACTCTAAAATTTATGGTAGACATTAATTTTTCATAATAGGATTAGAAAAAGATATAAAAATATATTCATTTTTTAAACATTAATGGAGATCTCATCCTCTTAGGGGAGTTCTTCTTTAATTATTTTATTTTTCGACATGAGGCATTCTTTAAAAACATTACACAATTATTTTTTCGGAATCAATTCCATACAAGTATCCAAGTACTTACACATATTTTGAAAAATCAAATAGAGAAATATCCTTAAATACGTATTATTTTACATCTTTATATAATTCCTCCTTTACTAAATGATCATTATCAAAGTTTATCTGATTTATCTCAAATAAAATTCCATTTTAACTCAATTAAACAATACATTGGTGATTTTATTCTGAGTAATTCCGCCAACTTCTTCCATGTACACCAAGAACTCGTTTTTCCACATATGAAATAATACCATAGAATGATTATAGAATTCTCATTAAGTCCCTGTGTGAACCAAATTCAATTCTAATTTCTTTAGGAAGTTAGAAAAAAACAATCCCAAGATAAAATAAACATATGTTTTCATACCAATAATATGTTTCACAGTGGGATTAAATGAGAAATACCATGAGGGGGGTGAATCAAGGTATGGTACTCCTTTATAAGTAAACTATTTCCTTTTACCACTCACAACCCAATTCATATATTTGTCTCTTACAAAGAAGGGTCACACTGTTTTAATATTCTTTTCACTTTTGACATGAGTAACACTTAACATGACTAAAACTATATGAAATATTATTTTAGACTAATTAAACCCACTAAATATTTTATATCATAATAGTATATAAACAACACAAAGCACACAAAACACATGTATCATTACATGGTTCAAAACAATAGTCTAATATAAAAATTATTTGATCAAAAATGTATCGATGTAATGAAATAATAAAACTCATTTATTAGTGGATAGGTCACTCCCACCTATGCTCACATTCCTTAAACTATTTAGTGTTGATTCATTATCACCCTAGGATAAATTGTCTCATAAATTCTCTCTATACTCACAAAGATAATAAAATATCAAATATTAGCTAATAATCCAAGAATAAGATAAACCATTTTCTATGATTCATCTAATTTATATATATATGATTTTGATATCCTTTTTGTCATATATAACCATCTATGAACATAACATTGTGAGAAACACCCTCCTTCCATGATATGTCATTGAGCCACCTTTCTCCTCATTCCAGATTGGTCTAGTAACTCCTCTTATTCACTACAATAAAATTATATCTTTTTATTATCTCTTAGGGTCTTCGACTACTTCCAAACTATTTATTATTTATTACACAACAACAATTCCAAATGCTCTATGAAATTTATAATTTTCAATAGGCACAAAGTAATCTCATTTTCTAATACTGTTACGGGTATATTTATTAAACTCTACGCCTTAATTATTTTTTGTGTAATTATTCTTCCATATATCTTATAACAATTACATTTAGTGTTATATAAATTTAGTTTTTCCATTTATATGCATTAAATTTGATTTACAGAATAGAAATAACTTCCTTACTAAATATCATATTTTATGGAAAACTTCTTAGATGAAACATGGTCTGTGATTCCCTAGAATAGTTATATACTCTATTCCTCCACCATTTCATAGCATATTATACTATATAATTGAAAATTAAATCCATAAAATCTTTTGGCATGATAATATTTTATGTGGTTTAACCACTTGTTGAGCCGATCCACCAATATCATGCATTTAGCTTCCTAAAAAATCACCCAAAA
Organism: Viscum album; assembly: GCA_963277665.1. Classification (NCBI taxonomy): domain Eukaryota; kingdom Viridiplantae; phylum Streptophyta; class Magnoliopsida; order Santalales; family Viscaceae; genus Viscum; species Viscum album. Next base: position 1,340,123,762 of record OY728129.1, on the reverse strand, counting down.
TCATGATATGGTCTCCTTAAAAATCCTTAAAATGCCAAACATATTGTCCTGTAATAAATTTTCTATGTTATATACACATGTATACTTAGAAATCTTTATATCATACACTCTTCCAAAATCACACCCACCACATCGCAAAATTTGTTTATGGTGTGGACACCATCACTTTAACATGAATACAAAATAATTTTTTTTATGTGGTGTACCATTTTTTAGTTTATCACCATTTACCTTAACATAGATCTCATACAATGTTACACAACATTTTCTTCACCTCTATGAAGGTTAATTGATTTGATATGACCCTTATATAAATTATTTTTATACGACACAATCTATTCTTCTTGGTGTAGGAATCAAATGACTCTTTATCCTAGTTGGGTTTACCTTAAAATACATAAATCAATTTCCAAATAAAAATTATTAAATTTTTATGTTACATTGATACAATATAATATATTACTTTTCTATAGCATATATGGAATAAAAAACATTTCTATACCCTTATATAGATTCAATATTTTTGAAGATACCTCAATATCGGTCATCCATGATGTCTGGTTAACTTTATGAAATATACTCCATGGCATAATCCCTTATTCTGTGGAATAACCATATGTGATGATATTTATGGTATAAATGTTTTTTCTATAGTGTAGGAAACATAATTTTATTACTATTTAAAACATAATATGACAAGCTGTGTTATAGAAACCTCGATTCAATGTCAACTGAAATGACTAAAGGATGCAGCCAATGTTATTGTGGTGTAGGTTATGTCTTCTAGATGGATTCTTCCCATGTATCTTCTATTTATTCTTAAAATATTATGGAATTACTTAATATATACAAGTCCACCTATAATCCCATCAACCATCTCTAACATGTATTGTCAATAAAGCAGAAATCCATATTACACTTATATTTTCAAAAAATAAAGCGCAAATTTCTAGGGATCCAAAATACTGAGACAATGACTCGATGGGGGGGGTGAATTGAGTCCATTAAAATAATTTTCCAAATTTAAAGGCTTCCATAATTAAGTGATTAAATTTTACCTTCTATTTTTTCAAGTAATGGAAAAAAATAAAAATATATAGAGAAGGAAAAATATTTTTTATAGTGGTTTAGGGATATATGAACATACCTCAACCCACTCAGACAAAAACCAATGTAGGCTTGGTGATTTCATTAAAATAATTCAGTTGGGTATCAAAATTTTATGTGAAAGAAACTGACACTTTGTACAAGGATTTTACTTGGCCTCTAGATCTTATTACTCAGGACCTTACAAAATATGTATAAGTAGTTGAAACTTAATAAAAAGTAAATACCACAAGTTGACACATAATAATTTGCTAATTATGAGTAACTACCACATCAACCACAAACAAGTAAAAACATTTTTCACTTAAAAGAAAGATATGTGGTGTAGAAGTTGTAAATAATTATAGTGAACACTTTAAACTCCAAAAATTAATAGTATATGGATCATTCATCATTTAATAATTCATCAAGGTGTATCATCTCTAAATTTTTACTTTCTATAGAAATGATATTTAATTTAATGCACAATTATATAATAATGATATTCAAGTTCACATATGTTTCCATATTAATATTTTTCCAATACTTATTCTAGTTATGAAATGTGATACCACTTTGTATAGAAATAATAATATATTTTATGTATAGCATTATATATCTCCTAGATAGTTTCTCGATCACTCCATAAATAATATTTATAATAAAATGAATATTTATAGTTATTATTGTAGTTATACAATCCATTTATAACTGAAAATAAATATAGTGGAAGCATTCCATAATTCTCTCCATTATTTTGTTTGAGTAATTTTAGACCTTCATTTTAAAAATAAAACTCAAAATAATTTTACTGAAATTTAATTAAATAGATATGATAATAACTTTGACAGCAGTTTCATTAAAATTAATTTCTTCAAATATTTATTCCTTCCAAAAATAATCTCTATAAAAAACTCTATTAATAATTTAATAATCACCTGTATTGAAATTTAGATATTAATAATTTTAATATTGCTACCATTCTCTTTTTTTATTTTTACTTATCAATATCTACAAGTCATATCTTCTGATATACAAACATAAAAATTATCACAATAGTTATTGTTCCACCTATGAGGTTGCTTGTTTCAGGTGGTGTAGAAATGGAATAATGAGGATCGTCACCCATCCCATTTCTATATAGACACTTTCATACTGAATTCACCATTACTTTTGTTTCGACCTGTTCTGCATCATTTTCCTTTAAAGAGTGTTGGATTTACCCCATGAGAACTATTGGACCCAACGAGCGATTGTGTGCGGTCCAAGTACTTTTTCGATAGGTTTTCCTCCAATATAACTTCTTTAGATGGTCTCCAATAGGTTTATTTGTGGAGACAAGAATTCCTAATGACCTGGTATCCATGATTCATGGACCTACTTTCCAAAGGCAGGCTCTCATTGATTGACGATTCATCCAATGACACGTAAGGACTCCATTGGTCGAGAGGATGGGTGTTTAGGCTCACCACGCCCTTCCCGTGAAGGATTGTTGTCTGTTTCAGGACTCTCATATAGATTTAAGTTGTGTTCATATGTACTTGAATCATTGGATCATTCCAGACGAGTGGGTCCATGGGCTACCCTTGATTTGAAAGATCTCTATAAACATGTATATATTTGATGCTATGGAGGTGATATTAGCTTGAGTCATATAATAAGGAACTCTGGAGTTTATCATCATCCAAGGGGGACTGAAAGTGACTTAATGTTGGGATAAGACCCATAATAAGGGTTTCCTATGTATCCTCAAGATAGGAATTAGAGCCCATGTAGTTTGGATTGGTTGGGGCTTACACATGGAAGATACCCATTTAAGGAGGCATGGTTGGGTGGAACCATCATCAGAGGGAACCATTCTGAGCATGGTCCTTCAGATAGGTGTCCTATGTATCTTGTTTTTATCCAGAATCACATTTCTTGTAGTTAATTTGGTGTGGGGATTATTCATGAAATATTCCCATTGAATAGGGCGTGATTGGGTGAACCATTTTGGAAGGGAACTCTTTTGTGCATGAGGCTTCTAGTAGGCATCCTACGTATCTTTATATTTCCAGGAATCAAAGATCATGAAGTTTAGAATTTGTGGGGATTATGCATGAATGCTTCCCATTAAAGAGGACATGATTGGGTGAACCATATTTAAGGGGAACCCTTTTGAGCTCGGCCCTTCTAGTAGGCTTCCTACGTATCTTGATTTTTTCAGGAATCAGAGTTCTCATAGTTTTGAATCACGTGGTTATTATAATCATCCCAAACATCAAAGCCCATGTGATTCATGATCAGTGTGAGAAATAAGAGGATTTGAATGATTCAACAAGGCACATGATTCCTCCCCTATTGGTGGGGGAGGGAGAGCCCGAGGAAGAATCGGTAGGGGTGATGGTGTGTGAGGTTACGGAGGAATGAACACTTCAATGTGAAACGACATTGAAGGCCACTCGGCCCGGCCTCAGAATATTGGGCACATACCTCATTAGGAGGGACCCGAATTACATTCTGGGAAGGGTATGAGTTTCATCCTCATCAAAGGGGAGAGCGAACATAACCCATTTGAATGATCACTATTCCTCATTGAATGGAAAAGGGATTGATCACTATTAATCCCTAGAATGAATAGGATCACATCGATATCCAATGGTTGGACACTGGGTTACCATGGGAATGTTGTCTTAAAGGAATTCTGAATGACTAAACTGATGTGGGGAGAGCCTTGCTGGCTCTACTTAACATGGGTTTGTAAACTCAAAGGGGAGCTCTGATGCACCTGATGGTTTGATCATATGGGTCTGGTGGCTTTGGAGGATGATTTTTCCGGATTCCATATGTATGGATAGCATAAGAATTATGGAGGACTGGATAGTAATAGAAGGGTGAGGTCGGAACCAGAGGAAATAATAGCAGAAAACTCACCATTCCACGTACAGATTTCTTCTGCGGGATGGGGGAGGCTCCACATACCGTAGTGGTATGTGGGAAAAAGGGTCATCTGCATACCGATTCAGTTCTCAGGAATGGGTATAGGCCACCGCATACCTTATTGATATTCTTCCCATCATGGAGATTTGGGTTCTATCCGCGTAATGATGCAATACGTGGCATTGGGTTTAGTCCACGTAGTGATACACTATAAAAATAACCATTTTCAAGGAAGGTCTGGGGGAATGTTGTTCACGGGGAAGTTATCTACAAGAATTATGTGGCTCATAGTTCAGTATTTAGGTTCACAGATCTATTATTATTAATATTTAATTTCTTTATTTTATGGTTTCCAGCCAGCTATACCTACGGAGAATGTGGTTCGTGATACATGCTTCGCCGATGAACCAAGAGAGAAGCCAGATTCTTCTCCAAACTCATTATTCCAACATCCGATTCCTATTAAATATTTATTCATCCATCCTTCATCCTTATAATATGCTCCTTTTATAGAGGATCAGGAAAATTTTATGTATTGGTCATGGGACACTATTTGCAGAAGCACAGGAAGAAATATCCTGACCTACGGAAGACTCACTCAATCGAGGTTTGTGGAGGCTTTGGTTCATGATCATGGTTCACTGAACCCTACTGATTCACTTCATTAACGAACTGAGAGGTTTTTAGAATGGTACATGGAGGGCCTTCATGTGTATGAGTCCTTCAGTGACGCTGTTCACGATCTTCCTTGTTTTCTAGAAATCACTCCACAGGAGAACAGTTTATAGATCATTTTATGTACTTTTCTGTTCACAATCCACTAGGTCCACTTATATTCACCTCTGATGGTAAACATGCCACATGAGAATCCTTTAAAACTTGAATTCCATAAAGTTTCTTCTGAAATTTGCAACTTGATTTGATTCCAATAACCTTTCTAGACTTGTAAGAGTACTTTATTTCTTCAAAAAAGTGATTGTGAGGGTCTTTTCTTCGCATGGAGGAATTTTATGAAACCTAAAAATTCCTCAAATGGAATGGGTTCTATTCGGAATGAAATAAGGGTCTATTCTGATGTATAGTGATCATGAATGGAAATGGTCTATGGTACAAAAAATGGGCCCAGTAGGACGGGATGAAACCAATATATAGGGGACCATTCTATTTTTCCTTTACCGTTTCTTATAGAAAAAAAGTTATCTCGACATACCTAGATTCCTCTACTCTTATATAATGTCCTTCTTGAAAAAATCCCATTAAAAAACCGCTTCTTACGTGTCATGAACCAATTTTCTCACCATTTCTCTTGGTCATGTACCATATTTTCTATTCGAGAACAACATTGTGGAATTTTAAGACTAAAATCCAGATTCTACATAGGTGGAAACTACAAATATGGATTTTTCGCATACCAAACATGGATCAATGAACCAAACCTTAAGAACTAATAATCCGAACATAAACATTAATCTGCAATTTCTAAATATGATCACAATCAAGCCCTAGGTTCAAGGTGTCCATCTTCTACGAACCTTTCTATTCGACATCCAACAATCAATGGGACAGTGCCTCGCAGATATTTCACGTACTATGGTTATACATGGTTAATGGAATCCACATACCATAACTGTAGGTGGGGTTACCTTCATGTATCATGAAGTACATGGATTATTCCCTCCACACATCATGCATTATGCAAGATGTGGCCACCACATACCATTTTCAAAAACAAGATGCAGAGCCTTACGTGGACATGTTTGGAGTCCTTTATCCATTCTTCCATAGCCATTATCCAACAATTTTTATCACATTATATTTTTGTCAGCTTATCGATCTTCCTGTGCTGTTTACAATGGATGCTTTATAGTCTTCTATAAAATAGATAAAGACAAGGGTGACCATGGAAGGAAATAGTGAGGACCATCTTTGAGGCCCCCACAATCGTCATGACATCTTCTTAAGGTATTTCTTGAAGCTATAGCTTCTATCCTATCTGCTATTTTTACAGTTACCACTTTATGACATTGGTCTCCATGACAACGTTCCTCTTTTGTTGGATGACACTGCTACCCCTTTCATCCTCTTGGACGCACCCTAAGGACATGATCGCACCAACATTTCCCCGGTATGAGAATTCATCACCACTCTAATTTAAAATAATATATTCATACTATGAGTCTCAACATGGATTCAGGGCAACCATGGGTGACATAATAGTATCCCAAGACTAGATGCCCAAGAGTACCCATTCATTATTAGCATCTCATAAGAAAATCCCAATAGTTGGTGGAGCACCATGTGGGATCTAAGGGACGGAGGATGTTTCTCAAATGAGTGGTCCTGGTCATTTTGGTTGCATCAGACCTCTTTGAAGTCCCTTGACCAATTGGAGGCAGTGGGATTGTATCAGGCAGCCTTAGTTTCTCAGTTTTCTATCTTCTCCCTAGGAGAAATCCTTCCAGAATTTCTATGAAAATGGTGTTCAATAACCAACACCTTCCAATTATTCCATGGAGAGGATGGGATCAGCCTATTGGATATCCACCATCTTGGAGGACTCTATATACTTGGAGAAATGTATGATAAGTTTCTCCCAGCAGCTGCTACATGGAATGAAACTGACCAAGTATCCCCTTTGACGATGACTGTATTGGTCATGGAAGAGGGATTATCTGACCATCCCCTACAGGCTTTCTTTCTCTTCCAATTTGAATCATGGATAAGGTCGTTCTTTCATGTGAATAGACCCAAGCTGAGGGCTATCCATATTCAGACTCATACAACCCATCAGTATCTCCAAACTCCAGGGTCATACTGTGCTACCCTTGAAGCGGGACAATATAACACATGGGGATATTATCTTCCTCCAGACATATAACACATGCTTAGACTAGCATAATTCTTCTCCATGTTTTTGCGCAGAGGACTTTTCCCATCTTTTGATTTATATAATGGGGTACGGGCATGTAGTTTGAGGATGGAGGCCATGATCTAAGAGGGTATTCTAATTAATTTGTCTCTTCCTACCCTGGCCCAACTTTATGAATTATTGGTAAAATTACAAGAAGGTAGGCCCCCACACTATCTCAATAGATAGTTTCTATTTCTGTACCGGTTGATGGTAGAACACTCTCTTGTTAGGAATACTGACATTCTACAATGGTTCCTCATTCTAACTTTCAACCCATGCTTCTCAAAAAAAAAATTTGTCCCAAGACTATAAGTGTTATTAATACAGTTGGGTTGTTTAATGATGCTTCTCTTTTCTCATTCTCATTGCATCCTACCCCTTTTGGATCTTTGAGAGGTGACATGGATGTTTATTTTGAGTAATTCTTGTATCCCATTAATCTTCGGGATGGAATGATCACTACTCGTATAGATTGGGTAGTAATTTTTCATCCATACATCCCATACCAGTTTTCCAGGCAATGAGGATGCCTCCAATAGACTGTGATACTTCTTGCTTTCCTATTAAGGGGAGTGTCACTCCCCATAGTTATTCTCCAGTTATGGCTCATGATGATGAATGAAGGTGTTGCAATGTATGTTATCATTCCTAACATGACAGAATCAACTTTCCTTTCCCTAGAGTATGCCCAACTATGGTTGGATTGATACTCCAAAGGGATGATGAAAGAACCGGTTTGGCATGTGAATAAACCTTTAAATATTTCCTACCATGTCCCTTACCCCACGACAATGCCACGCATTCTTCATATTTTGAATAGTGATACATCTACGCCTTCTAATTCTGTCCATACAGCGACCATGATGGATACACCACATGTTTGTAGCCATGTGGTAAGAGGACGCCCAGTTTTTCATCGGAGACATGTGGGGGGGGGGGATCGTCGGTACAACCTATCTCATTGGGAGTGATTCAATCTTCTCCCCTCCCGTTGAAACTTCCCAAGACCATAATGAGGCCAACACTAGTTTAGTATCACCAAACATCCTGAAATATGTGGTTAGTCCTCTGCATATGACTCCAGTGGTTTAGCCATTTGAGAGAAAAGAGAGTATCTCATAATGGGTTCCCTATCATAATTCCCTCCACACTCCTATAGTGACAAATACTATTTATATACATGTGGCAGCAGAGGAGGATCAAGGTATTAGTGTTTTGGTATGGCACTAGGTGGTATGAAAAGAGGCATGGATCCAATTATGCACTCTTGTTGTGGAGACACCCCTGTCCAATTTTTCTGAAGAGGGTGGAAATTTTCAATGGTTATTCACTGAGCTAGGTTCCAGAGTCATTGATTATTAGCACTTACACTTCTTTATTTTCCAAATTGTCATTTCTCGAGAAGACATTTCCTTTTGTGAGTAAAATCTAGCCATGTTCAATTGTTCCCATTACCAAGTGGAGAACTTCCATGATTTTTTGGAATAATTTGATCATCTGACGACTGATGGGGTGAGGGCCAATGATTTAGTGGAAACCCAAGAGAAAGAGTTATGGGAGTTAGAATCCCATGTATTAGGGTTGAGGGATCAATTGGTCTCTTCGCTTGCCAACTATGAAGTCGTCCAATGGGTAGGGTGGGACCTTAAAGTCGTTCTGTAGCGTGTGCGTCTGATGGTCAATACTGAAATGGAGGATAGAGATTATTTGGAGCAGACCATTGATGACCCTTGGCAATCACTTTCCATCCTCCTAGAAAGGGGGAACCGAGCCTTGTTGTCATTCTGTCCCAAATCATGATATGTACTCTTTCTTTTTCTTGATATTTTGAACAGACTTTGAACTGGGGATCCTCCACCATTTTTTCGAACACAATGAAGATGATTTGACATTAAATTGTCCTTCTATTACTTTTCCCTATCATGTCAACATTATTTCAATTATACATTATTTCAAAACCATGTCTTGAAATCAAAAAATTGAAACAATCGAATCGAGATCTAATTTTTTCCTAACCCATAGGACTCAGCGTGCATAGTTCAACTATTGCTGGGGTTTCAAGGATAACCTCACGAAATATTTTTTTTATTACCTTAATTCTTCCCTAAGCCTAGGTGACATGGGATTAGTGTGTATAAAATGAATTTTTCTTAGTCTTCCCGTTGTGAGGTTTTTACCTAACAAGATTTTAACCTTTTTTGATGGCTAAATGTTTTTTTCTATTAATAAAATAATACTCAACATTTACCTAGAGGGACCTTATACGGATTTTCCCTCTGGAAAGTATGTCATATTTTTTTTCTGGTTGTTCACCATTCCGCCTATCAAACTTATTACTAATTTTTTAGGTTGAAAAGCTTTTTCCAAACTAAATGAGTTAAGGGCCCCAACTGGGGATTTTTAGCTTACAATTTTCTAATATCCTTAAGACATGGACTAGGGATTTTTATAGACACTACATTTGTGAATTCATACATGCATAAGGCTTGGGATCCATTTTAGGTGTATAGAGGTAGGAAAGGAATCTACTTGAGATGAATTTTCCTTTGATTGATGGTCATATTTGTGGAAAAAATATAAAAATCCTCCGATTCATGATGTGAATAGTCAATAAAAGGTGTTTGTCGGACATTGGCCGTCTATTTCTGATGGCATGGTAGGTTTATGTAACATTTTTACTTTATTTTAATGTTAGGAGCAACAGTTGGTGACTGGCCTGAGTATTGGTGTCTGAAAATATAAAGGGCATTCATGTCGGCATTAGAGGGGACTGCTCCCACATGGTTCTTACATGGGTGAGCGACAGCCGGTGAATGGTTAGATCAGTTTGAAGACTTTTCTATGTTAGGGGAATTTGGATTAAAATAGTATATAAGCCATTATCAAAATGATTTTGAAATCCAGGGGTGTGACAAAACAAGATTTTCATTCAAGAGTATGGAATATGTAAAGTACTCTCATGGGGAAGAATTTTCCTTTGATTGATGGCCATTTTTGTGGGCAACGTATATAGAGCCACCAGAGCATGATGTGTATAGTAAAACAAAGGTGTTCGTAGGACACTAGCCTTCTGTCTCTGATGGCTATTGCTGATTATACATATTGGGAACATTATGAATATGTTTTTTGACCTTTGAAAAGGGGTTCACCTGAACAAGAGAAGGAGAAATTTTAACTGAACTTCTTCGGGGGAACCCAAAAATGAGTGGGGTTACTCTTATTTTGTATGCGGATCAACTTCATGCATATGGATGGGGTATCCTTTGAATCCTCAAAAAGATACTAAGGATGAATCAGTCACATATGTTTTAATATATGTAGGAAGTGTGTATGGAGGAAAATGTTTAAAATGACATTGAGGGACCAATGAATCAGGAGGGTTGGAACGAATATTGAAATCCATTGAGCGTAATGAGATAGGATAAGTATCTCATGGGGAAAAAATTTCCTTTGATTGATGAACATTTTTTTGGGTAACGTATGTCGAGACATCAGATCATGATGTTTATAGTCAAACAAAGGTGTCCTCAGGATAGTAGCTTTCCATCTCATATGGACTTAAAGGGTTATGGGGATTCAATATCACTCAAATAACGGAGTTTGGGGTATGATAGGAGTGTATCTGGACATATTGGGTACATTTGTGCTTTATTTTACTCATGGAATTAGGTATCCCTTACATATATTTGACTCATATACAGGGTGAGGCATTCATTCCATCTTTGGAGTACCTGGTCATTTAATGTCGCATGGCCAGGATGTGGGGTTCCTCTCGAGGGAGGGGACCGTGACATGCATTTTAGGGTTGTGATTCTTGGACCAAATTCGTAGACTCATTTTCTGTAATTTCATGGGGTATCTCTCTCTATGATCCCTAAGATCACATGAGCTATGCTCAGTGTGAGAAATAAGGGATTTCTAGGATTCATGATTAATTCCTAAAAATGGAAAAATCAGTATTAGGGAGAATTTAAGATTAATCCAATTCTACATAGTTTAACTTTGAACTACATGGACAATTTTGTCCTCACAGTTTAATGTACTACGGTGATGAAATGAAGTCGTACATTTTAGAGTCATGCAATGAAAAAGATTATACTTTCATAATGATCTTTAATAGTTTTTTAGTTAATCGCAATCAGGATGCTTTGGAGTTCCTTATATGTGAGTGATGATATAAGGTGTAAACCATAGTCCCGATGGAAACACAAATTTGGAGGACTAACAAGGGGCGTGGAAGCCATTGGGAATACTATGATAGGACAAGACTCTCTTAGGGATGAATTTTCCTTTGATTGGCAGCCGTTTTTTTAGCAACATATGAAAAGCCACTTGGGCATGATGTGCATAGTCAAACAATGGTGTCCAGAGGACATTGGATTTCCATCTTGAATAGATTTGAATGATTCTGTGGATCCACATTTTCCCAGAGTATGGGGTTTCAAAAATTTTAATGATGTGCTAGGGAACATGAGAATACTCATACCATGGTTAACATTGAACTAATAGGGCTTCCACATAGGTCTGGCTCATATGTATTAGGGGAATCAATCTCTTTTGACTTCTCTTGAGTGAGGGGAATGTGTGAGATCTCATCACACTGATGACTGGGCCACACCTGACTCTTGAAGAATTCTATAGTTTATTATCTTGTGATTGGACCATTCATAGACACCCCATTCAAATGTGACCTATGTATGGGGAGAGGGGCATTTTTTATGGTGGCTGGGCTGAGATACCAAATCTAAGCGTCACTACGTATCCTGTGAGGGAATGAATCAAGCAATACACAGTTCTGAATGTTCCCTACAAATATATACTGGATGTGTATGGAAATGTGAGGGAATTTTTTTATGGTAATGGCTGAGTCAGGATGCCAAATATGGGTTTCACAACATATCCTATGACGAGAGGAATCAATCCATAGGTAGTTATGAATGTACTTTATACCGATTCAGCAAAGTCAACATGTAGGGACATTTTTGTTTCATTTTCTAGTGGTTTTGGGTCCACCATACATCTCCATAACTTATTTGTGTAAGAGAATCCTTACCACTGATCTTAATCTCAATTGAGAAATTATTGATGTAAGAAACAAAGAGTGGGAATAAGGTCTCCTTCGCATGTGTTGGGAGGTATATAATGTGATGGCACATTTTCTTTTTCTTTCATAGTGGTGATGGGGAAAGAACTAGGATCGAGGTGTCTGTACATATCCTGTAAAGGCATGAATCAAGTTGTTCGTAGTTCTGTATGTACCTGGCACCGATTCGGCTTGGTCCATATATAGGGACATGTGAGGGAATATTTGTTTGTTGATGGTTGGGCCGAGATTCCAAATACAGGTTCCACTATATATCTTATAAGGGAACGAATCGATCCATGCATTGTTTTTTATGTACCATGTACTGATTATTCTTATTCCATGTGTACGGACATGCAAGGGAATATTTTTTTTTATGGTGGTTTGTCCAGGATTCCAATTCTTGGCATCAAAATGTATCCTTCAAGAGAAGGAATCAAGCCATATGTTGTTCTGAATGTGCACTGTACCGATTCGGATCGGTCCAGGGGTGGGGGCATTTTCATTCTATCCATCATGGTTTCCAAATCTACCATGTTGCTCTATAGTTGTCTTTTTAAAGATAATCTCTACCACTGATCCTAATCTCACATGAGTTATAATCGATTCAAGAAAAAAGGATTGATAAGTGTTTCCATTACGAATATGGGTAGATAGGGTGTATGATGGAGGAATATTTTTTCATGGTGGGGATTGGATAAGATCGACGATCATGGAATCACTACATATCCTACGAAGATAGGAAACAAGCCACATGTAGTTTTTTCAGAGATCATGAAGTTTATATTCATGCAATTAGGATATTCTATATGATGTAGTTTAACATCTTTCGGTGAGGACCTGAGTCATACTTTTTGTCATGTTTTAAGGATGAGTTCCTTACATTTTATCATCATGTTGAATGGACAATGACTCATAGTTTAAGGTATCAGAGTTCAGACAATAGATTCTGGGTATTATAACACATAGTTTAGGGTCATAGTGTTTGTACGATAACATGGGGGTATATTACTTGTTGTTTAAGGACTTAGAGTTTGGACCATAACATGGGGGTTTTATAACTCATTATTTAGGGTTGTAGATCTTGGCCACTGGATTGGCATATTACTATGAAAAATAATTCTTCAAAAACTTTAAGTTTGTGGGGGCCGTGATGAGATATCCATCCATTGATATCAGGGCATATGCGCCATTGAAATAGACTCTATGCATGACATATGGCCCTTTCAACTTTGGTTCAATCGTTGGGGGATTCTTCTGGAGTATCATCATGGTTTGGGGGAATAACAACATTTCTCATTCAAGGAAAGATCGAAGGCAATCCATTTTGTTGAAGACTCATGCAATCCAGTTTTGGTAGATTTCCTAATGGTGTCGAGTGTGCATACGTTTGTTATCTTGATGTTACAATTCATCAAACTAAATCTGAGATTGATCTTCCACTGATAGTTGATCAAAAAAGGCCACACGATGTGATGGAACAAGGATTTAGATAGGTAACACCACCTCTTCCCAGTATACTTGTGATTATGGGGTTGCCTGGGTGGAGGTGCGAGTTGTGGTCCAGTTAGCCCACTATACATAAAGGACCATGTCTGGCAATGATTTATTGTCCTTATCAACCATATTTTGGATTATGATGGATAGATCCTTGTTGAAATCCTCTATTTTTCCATTGGCCTCTGCATGGTAACGAGTCTAACTATCGTCTTTAATCTCATACTCCAAGTATAGATTGTCCAACTTAGCAGAGTAGAAGTTGGTGTCGTTTTCCTTCTGGATTGTATGTGTGGACACCAAATCTAGTAGTGATGTTCACCTTCAGAAAGATGATGATGTTTTTCACCTGATGTCTTTAAGGGGTATGGCTTCGGACCATTTGGAAAAGAATTTGGTCACTGTGAGTATGAACTTAAACTATCTGGAAATGGCCGGAGGATATTGTCCCACAAAATCCATCCCCCACGTGAAGAATGGCTAGGAGTAGATAGCAGTATGAAGCAAATTAGGGGAGAAGTGTATGAAATTAGCATAAACATGGCTGGAATTGGCACTTATTGGTGAATATGGAACAATAATGTTTCATAGTGGGCTAGTAATATCGAATCCTTCGGATCTGGTGAGAGAGATTAGCTATTTATTGTTATGCTCCACAAGCTCAGACATGCACTTCTTTCATGATGGCATCGGTATCCTCTCCATCGATGCACCTGAGAAAGAATCCGTCAAGCCATAGTTTGTAGAGAACCTTTTCTTGGTTTACCCCATTTTACAAGACAATATAGAATTCTAGTCTTTGAACCTATTACCTTATATCCCTATTAGGTGGGAGTTACTTGTTTTTAAGGTAATTCGTAATGGGAATCATCCAACCTATGGTGTGGTGATAAGGATTTTGAGAGGGGGATAATTACATTGATTTCAACTGTATTGCTGAGGATGATTAGAAAGACCAACCGGCCCTGGGAAATACTAATAACCATTTCATCTTGGTTTGGATCGGCCATGTCGGTGGCTGAATTTTCCAAAGTGTTTCCTTGAGAATTTTGTGACCGGGGGACTTAAGTCAACATTTATTATAATGGGAATTATAACATCAGTTCGTGAACATGGTTCATTAAGGAAAAAAATACTTCTTTCATAATGGCATAGTCACCACTAACTTGTTTGATGACTAGCTCTGAATTACCTTTTATTTTTAGGTGTTCCGCACAAACATAGAGTGATAGTTCCAAGCCCTCAATGAGGGCTTGGTATTCTGATTCATTATTTGTACACCCTTTTGAAAGCTAGAAAGAGTAATGCAAGATGGCCTTTTCGGGGGGTATGGGTATAAATCCCAGCCCCACTTTTTTTGAGCTTGGTATCCTCTATCCTTTTTCCTGTTGGGATTTGGGAAGCACCATCAAAGTAAATTTCCCACGTCTAGGGGTCTCTAGGATAGAGAACACTTATTTATCCAGTAGTTCGACATCTAATGGTGGTGTTTCTTATGAGGGGTGATTGACCAGGATGACTACTAATGACTGGCCTTTTGTGGCCTTCATAGGAACACACCATATCTCAAATTATTTCAGGTTAATATTCCATAATGATAGGAACCTATTTAGCATGGGACGATTGAGGATTTATTTGAGCGGGTTACATTGGGAAACTAGGTGGAACTCATGGGGCTGTAGTTAATGATGTAGTTTCTAAACTATGAAGATTAGGTCTAGGTAGTTCCTTTCAATTTTTAAATACTGAGTTTCATCATCAATCATTCTTTACCTGAGGTAATAGGGGTTGTTCTCAATTCCCACATCATTATTTCCATGAGGAAGGCACCTAATGACCGTTCCAGGGCTATTACGTACAAAATGAGCAGTCTCCCCTCGACTGTTGGAATCATCACCATCATTATTAGAAGATATCTTTTGAGATATTTGAATGCTTATTGGAAGTCATTATCCCACTTATATGTAACACCATTATTCATGAACCTAGTGAAAGGTTAGAATTTACCCTCCGGGTTGGCTGTGAAGCGGAGAATGTAGGCATGGTGCCCCAATAGACCTCTCAACTTGGTGAGGTTGTGAGGTGGGGACATGCCAAGGATGGATTTTGTCTTCTCATGGTAGACTTTGATGTCATGATGGGGTACAATGAGGCTAGGTAATTTTCCCAAGTTAACACCAAAGGCACATTTTTGGGGATTAATTTTTAAACTATGTTGTCGTAACTTGTTGAAAATGGTTTCAAGAACAGCCAGGTGGATTGAGTGCTATCATGATTTAACCACCAGGCCGTCAAGATAACACTCGATCAACATTCTCAAGAAGGCCTTGAAGATGTGATACATGGCACACTGATATGTGGCACCAACATTATTTAGACCAAAGGGAATTAATTTATAATAGAACACTCCCTGAGGGGCCCCAAAATTAGTATCTTATTCATCTCCATAGGCCATCTGGACTTGAATGTATCTAGAATAGTTGTCCATAGAATATAGAGCCTCATATATTACTATTTCATCGACCAGAAATTCTCGAATCGAGACCAGGTATTCATCTTTTAGGAAATGTCAATTAAGGTCCCTTAAGTGAATGAGGATTCTAAAATTGTCATTGTAATTTTTGATGGGGACTTTTTTTCCATCCAGAACAGATAGTAGACCTGCCATTTGATGTTGGTTTTGAACAGTATGTTAACTTCAACATCTATTTTGGAAGCATGCA
The DNA here is from genome assembly GCA_963277665.1 of Viscum album. Lineage (NCBI taxonomy): Eukaryota > Viridiplantae > Streptophyta > Magnoliopsida > Santalales > Viscaceae > Viscum > Viscum album. The sequence goes on along the minus strand of OY728129.1, from coordinate 1,340,107,543 downwards.
TCTGGTGGGTCATTCTGGATCCCTGCTTATAGCCCCATTGATCTTCTGGTAAGACCAGATGATGAGTGGTGACCTCAGGGTCAAGTCCTAGTATTTCGGTGTAGTTCTAAGAAAACACATCTCGATTCTTCTTTATGGAGGAGGTGTATGTTTGTTTATCCTTGACAGGCATGGTGACACTAATCAATGTGGACCACATGTCATCTTTAATGCCTAGATTTATCTCCTTACAATCATTGATTACGGTGGAGACACCTTCTTCGAATGGAGGAGGGGAATCTTTGATATATCCTTTGTCTAATTATTCTTCTTCAATGTCTTCATCTTATTCCTCTTCTTCATCTTCTTATGGAGTGAGGGATTTTTATAAGTAATCTCCAATTTTGGGAGATAAGTCATATTTTTTCTAAGTGTGTGAGGTAAGGGCAGTTTGATGTCCCGAGTATGGGCCATGAGCATCTTGGATTGGGATTTTTTTGTCCCCACAGAAGCCAACCTGATTTTCGACGTATTTGGACTCAGATTCCCTAGTAGGGATCATGCATACAATTTATTCTGCATCCAAACATGCACTTATTCATAGAACATGGTTGATGGACAATACGTTCCTTCCCCCAAGATGCTGGAGGGGGTCGACGGGAGCCATTTCCAATCCATTCAGGGCATTGATCTAATCAATGTCATCATCTAGAAGTTGTTTTTATTTTGATTCATCAAACCCTGCGTCGATATACTCTGAATCAGAAGACTCAAATGGGGATTTATTAGCATGATAAATCCCATTTTTCCATTAGTGAAATATTTGAGGCACTAATGGTAAGATGATGGAATTGCAAGGTGCTGATGCAGCAAATGCCTCCCTAACAAGATGTTGAAGGTTGTACTTTGTCGCACTATCAGGAACATTGAATCTGAAATAGGGTTTCTAATCCGATTTTTTATCTTTATTCATACCAATGGATTGTAATCTATTTTTTCATATCCTTGAAAAGTTTTAGTGTAGTGTGTCAAGTTGTCTTCATCATAGCCTAGTCAACGAAGCATCTATAGTCAGAGGAGGTTAGCTCCAGAGCCATTCTCCCTGAAGATCATCCAGACATCAATCCCATTTATCCTTCTAGACATATATATGGGTTTGATTCACCCTTTCTTGATTGCATCTTCATCCATGTCTACAAATGAGATAATAGCATTTCGTTTTTAGGGACTAGTCTGTATCTTATATACTTTAGCTGCTACTACCTGAGCCTCAAACTCCTAGGATCTTAGTAAGGATTTGATGAGTTCCTTCATAAGATTTGCATACAACCTTAATGCATCTAGGATAGATAGCTTTATTGGTACTGAATCCAGCTACTTTAAAATATCATATTTCTACTCAAAGGTTAGTGCTTCTTGGCATGGGGTTTCTCTCTCACAGACACTTTAGGGGATCGAGATTTGGACATAGATGATTCAACCTTTATAGCTGGGTCTGGTGGTGTTGTGGTACTTTACATGTTTGGTTGAACTATTCCACCTATAAGCCTTGGGATATTTGATACATTTTCTTCCCTAGATGAATATTCCAAGATAATTGGGACTGTATTTATTCTCACGGGGGCGGAGGAGCATTCCAATTCTTATTGTGTCTGCCAGAGGGTCCTTCCACGAGTTTCCACAATGTTAACAGTTTGATTTGTGGTGTGTTTGGGAATTTTAATCCTTCCATAATCATGCCTTCCAGGAAACCTCTAGCCTTTATGGATTCTTCATTTGGCTCTCCAGTTGGGCACCGAGAATTTGGGTTCAAGGTCATTGCCTCTATCTGAGAAGGGGACCATCATTTGAATGCCATTAATGTAGAAGAATATTAATTATTGATCTGAAATTGTTTCTAACTGACTGCCTTCTTCTGATGGTGTCATTTGGAGGAGTGGTACCCATTTTACAATTTGGTGTGGCAGTTCCCGTTGTACCAATTTATTTAGCATGATGTCCTGAAGTGTCACACCTGGTTTTTCATGTCATTGTTTCGATCCGGTCCATTGGAAATCCCGATACTTTCCATGGTTTTTTGGTGAGATTAATGTTGAGTTTCTATGTTTCATATATGTCTCATCAACTTAATTTGTTTTCCTCGTTACTTGTTCAGAGTTTTTGAAGAAAAGGTGGTTACCTCATGATTTGGGCCAACCGTGAGCCCATTTGCAGTTTTAAAACCCGAATTTGTTTCTTTTATAACTCCCTTTTTTTCATATTTTTTCACCCATTCTACTTCCCACTTGTCCTATACTGACATATTAAATCTTACATGTCCTTTTGGACCACTTAATAATTCATGGTCATGGTGAATTTAGGTTACTTATTTAAGTATTGGGCCAGCCCATGGGCCCATTTCCAATTTTAAAAAAATTGTTTCTTTTATATCTTTTTCATTTTTTAATATTGTTCGGTGATTCCACATGCCAATAGAATCCAAGAACCCTATCCAAATCCCCATTATCTATTTACCCTATTTTGAGCTCATATGGGTCACGGAGTAGGGTGAATGTTCTCTGCTTTCCTCAAAACGTCCAGAATTGAGAAGGTCAATTGTTTCACCCATAAGTCATTCAATTATTGCTCATTGTGCCAAAAATGTTTTTTCCCTGGTTCTTCCAGACCTTAGGAGACTCTCCAAGATGTTTCAAGCCATTACATTCTCTCAAGGGTTTCTTGTCTAAAGGAAGACGAAGAGTTTTCTTGGTTGAAAGGTGAGATTCCTTCTCCTTTCTCCTTCCTCTTTTCCCTCCTTTCATTATTTCTTGGTTTTATATTGTACCATAGTCATGATCTACCTAGAGTTTTGTTATAATATTTTTTATGGTGTTTCTGTTCATTTAGGTCTGGTCTTTATAGTTTTAGGGTTTATAAACCGACAGCAGGTGATTTCGGGTGTGCGTTTCAATTACGCCAAGGATTTGAGGTAGGATACCCCTTGCACATGCCTTTATTCCTTATGTTTCATCATTTTATTATTTTTAACACCTGATATATATGTTTATTATTGTTTTTAATCCTTTTTATAGTTTTCTTGGTGTTCAAAATGGTAGTTTATGACTTGTTTTGTTAAAGGTAGTGTTGGTTTGTCATAAAAGTGCACACCTAGTGTTTGTTAAAATGTTCTGCTATCTTTCGAAACTATTTTTTGAGGTTTATAAGCTGGTTTATGATTTATTTAACATGTTACAGTATCTTTAATGAAATATGGCATGAAATTGTGGTTTTATTCCTTTTAATGTTCTTAAAATAAATTGTTTTGTTTAAAAAGTGTGTGTCATGTGTTCGGTAAATTGCCCGGTTGTCTTTTATGTGTGATGTGTTATTTAAAAATTATTTGTTTGGATTTATAAATGAATTGGAAGAATTATAAATTGTATTTTTGGTTCCTTATATGGCTTTCCAATTTGGATTTGTTTTTACAAACAAATGGGTTTTGTTTTACAACATGTTTTGTCCCGAGTTGTCAGAAAATGGTCTGTTTCACATCCTTATGAAAATGGTTGTGTTTTGAATATGTAACCTGAGTATTTTGAGGGATTTATAAATTTTTTTTCTTCTTTAAATTATTTTTATACACCTCCTTAATAAAATTGGAATGAATACCTTTGTCAAATGTTTGTTTTGGGAAAGGCTTAAAGGCACGTGTGGCATTTTCTTTAAACAAATGGTATCCATGTGTATTTTCTATTCCATCTTTTGGGGCCATTTTATGGTCCCTGAAATTGATTTATTATTAGAATTGGGGCTGAAAAATCTTGTTTTTTAGGTTATTGATGAGTTTATGGTCTTAAAATAGTGTTTTTTAATGTGTTTTATGTGCAAAGCCTCAATACACTTCTTGAAATTGTTTTACGAAAATATCAAGTGGTTTGTTGATTTGTGAATGAAAGGTGAAGAAATTTCGTGGGAGGTTTATGTGTTTATGGTTTGGGAATGGACTTTTTATGTGAAATTTGTATTTCATAATATGTGTAACTTGATTGAGTACTAAAGGGAATCCCAGGTATCTAGGTGGGCAGACGTGTACTAGTATGCAAGTGATTCCGTGGGGTTTGGCCCCTGTTTCACGTAGCAAGTTTGACGTTGACAACACTAACTAAAATATGATGATGATGATGTTGGGGGACCACTATGTTATGGGTATGCTCCCTACTAGTGGCTCGTGTGCATGAGGACATATATTTATTATTATTACTTTCATCGAGATACGAGGTACCTAGGGCTCACAACTAACTACTGCCTAGGGGTGTTCCCGTGACTTGTGCTCATTGGCTATTTTGTATTCACCGTCGGTATATAGTGTGATTGGTTGGAAAATTCAGTAGTGTGGGAGATTTATTTAAAATTTAAAATTATCTAAAGCAGCCCTCTTGAAAACTAGTTTTATTTGGAAGTTGTTCCTCTTTGAAAATTGTTACTAGCAATCTTGTTTGTAAAACATGCATGTTTTTGTCTGGTAAATTTCTTTATAAAATGGGACATCATTTGGAAAACATACCTATATATATTTTATTTAAAAAATGAAATTTATTATTCCTTTATTTTAAAGGATGTTCATTGGGAATATAATATCGGGGTAACCTACTAAGTTTTAATACTCACGCCTATATTCTTCTTCTGTTTTTAGCCCCAGTGCAGGTTATAGCTTGAGTTTGATCACCTTGGCGCGACATGTGATGATTGTGTTGGAGAGTGACCATAAGGGTCATATGGAGTTATTTGGTTATCGGGTTTCTTCAGTTGAGTTGTTGGTTTAGTTTCACTTTCAATTTCTTGTACAAATAGTGTTCAGGTCAATTTTTATATAAATATATTTTGGGTTGTCTATTTATTTCCGTTGTTTGTCTGATTGATTATATACGGGAGAAATCGTTCCCTTGTGTACTCTATTGATTCCCTTGGTGCTTTTCACCATCCTGGGAGGATCGGGAACGCCTCTTGGGACGTGTCGCGGGTTGGCCTGGGTGACCGGTTCAGGGTCGACTTAGGCTGGTTCGTGACAAAATGGTATCAGAGGAGGTCAGCTCTTAACAAACCTTTCCTTTTAGAGCGCCCATGTTATTTTGGGGATGTCAAGGTATATGGAGTAGGATTGTTGGGACTTGAGGGGTATTTTAAAGAAGACCATCGTGAACTCTTTATCGTACTATTCCTCATGTTTCCATGGGAAGTCCGGTTTTAATAGTGTCCTTTGTTCTTGTTTATTGTTCGGTGTTGGGATATGACAAGGGGAGTCTGACTAAGGGCCTCTGTGAGGTCGTAGGGCTTGGAAAGCCATGTGGAGCTGGGGAATGGTCCTAATATTTCTCTCTGTGTTGGTGTTGTGTTTGACATTTGGCCTCCAACCATATGGTCAAGTCACCTACCGACACTAATTCTTTTTTTGGGTTTCTTGAACCTTTCTTGAATTCTGAGTTTTTTTTTTTGTTTTGAAAATCCTTGTGTGAGAATTGTTGAAATGTGTTTTAAAGGAAGGATTGGATTTGGAAAAGTGTAAAAGGTGATTTTCAAAAATTAAATATTTGAATTGTTTTGGAAGGTTTTGTTTTTGGAAAAAATGGTGGGAAGTGGAAATGATTTAACGAGATTGGATTATCCATAATCTAAACTTGTGGTTTGTTGGAATAAAATGTTTTAATATTGTGAATCATTTTAAGGTGATTCTGAATCATTGTTTTAAATTGGTTATTTTGGGAGGTCAATTTTTTTTTTTAATCAGATAAATTAGTTTTGGGAATTGGTTTTGATCGGTTGGTGTTTTCCTAGAAAGGGTATTTGTCTCAATGTACCTAGAATTATGAAAACATACCTTGCTAAATTTTAAAAAATGGGAATGGGTTTTTTGGAGTGGATTGGTTATTTTAAATGTTATTAAAAATAAAACGGTGTATGTTTTTAAGAAAATGGTTCTTATTGAATTGTGGTTTTTTTTCTGAAATACGAAAAAGGGTTTTGACTTGGTGGATGGTGTTCCTTATGAAGGTACATGATTTTTGGAATGATGTTGTTTTGATTTATCCATTAGTGTTTTCATGGGTGCTCACATGCATGGTATTATTCATATATGGAAGTATGGCCTATATGGCATGGTGGTTGGGTGCCTAGGGTGGAAAGGAAATGTGCACGTGGGTGAGAGTTGATGAAACACCATTGGTAAATGTGGAATCCCACCAAATTAGTTTGTTTTTCAAAAGTGTTTTTGATCTGAAAAATTGTGGCCTTTTTTTCAACCAATGGTTATATAGCTTGATTTTTCTATGTCTTAGAAGATTTGTTTATTCAGTAAAATTCCTTTTTATCTTTAATTCATACTCGTGTTGTATATTGAGATGAGATCTTGTTGTTGGCTCGGTTTTGGAGTAATGTTCATTGGGTTTCTAAAGATGTGTTTGATGTTGTGAAGTGGCCATGGATAGTTCTCCGTTGGAAATATTTCCTGCTAATCGACCTAAGGATTCATTTCGAATATTAAATCCACCAGTTTTGATGATGCATCAACCTATTTGTTGGAATAGAGAGGTGTTTGGGATCAATTAAAAGTGCTTCTAGGTCGTGATAATTCTTTTGGACATAGCATTTGTGTTCGGTGATGTTGATGTGTTTCATCATATTCCTTGTCCATTCTATCCCTTGTTCAGAGTGAGAAATAATTTTGATATGAATCTATGAGATCCTATTTAGATGAAGGTGTTTTGTTGAGAATGTACGTTTTTTTAGCAGTTTAATTCTTATGACCCTGACTGCGGTGCAGCAGATGCTTCAAGAATCAGGGCTCCAGCCATAGGCCTCGGAGTGAAGCTTTTCACACAGTCAAAAAATCTCTAGAGGTGTGGGGAGCTTGACCAGGCTTTTTCCTCCACCATTGTGGTATGTTAGTTTCTATGTCTCTATTGTTGTTCATCTTTTCTGGGAATTTATATTTTCCACAACACGCATGGTGGACTTAATCCTCACACAATGTCAATGGTTATGCCTTCATGGATGTGGGATTCTAATCAATGTCCATGTATAGACCGCCAAATCAAGTTCGGTTTTGGTATTACCTATTCGTAGGTGGAGAGTTTTTGGTAGTTACTTTTTTTCTTTTATTTGGTATCAGTGGAATAATTATTGGGTCCCCTCCCCCCCCCCCCTCCCCGAGTGGTGGGGGTCCAAATCTGTGCTGAAAGTCATGGCCCAATTCTTTCCACCTCTATTCATGGGTGGGTGGTTTATATGTACATGTTGTAACCCTATTAACATGGGTTTGAAGGTTGTTGTGGGAGAGTTTTGGTGGTCCTATGCAGGTGAGTCCCAATTCTTGTTCATTTTGAATTCTTTTTTTTTGTTCATTTCTAGTTGGTCTTTAATGGTGGGGAGACCCACTACGGGTCTCGATGATATTTCCTTTAGGATTTGTATGCTGGTAGTTTTGATTTAATGGTTAGGAGACCATTCCCTCCTCCAACCCATCTCATTGGATTTTGTGAGTGAACTATGGTTTGGGTGATCATTGGGTTTAATGGGATAAGTCCCAACAATCTGTTCTTGTCTTGGTTGTGGAGGTGGTGGCTTCATCTTTCCGTTGATTCTCGGGAAGTGGTTAAAGGTTTGTGTTTTGGTTGAGGTAAGATGATTAAGTTACATTAATGGGTGATGTAGTGTCATTGGATTAGGAGGCTGGAACATATTGATAATGAATCCTTAGTTTTTGATCTTTCATCGGGAAAGCTTTATGGCTTTCCGGGGGTGGAAAGCTTTAATGGTGGGGAGAATTGTCACACCCGGTTTTTCATGTCTTTGTTTCAATCCGGTCCATTGGAAATCCAGATCCTTTCCATGGTTATTTTTTGAGATTAATGTTGAGTTTTTATGTTTCATATATGTCTCGTCAACCTAATTTGGGTTCCTCATTACTTTTTAGGAGTTTTTTAAGAAAAGGTGGTTACTTCATGATTTGGGCCAACCGTGAGTCCATTTCCAGTTTTAAAACCCAAATTTGTTTCTTTTATAACACCATTGTTTTTCATATTTTTTCACCCATTCCACTTCCCACTTGTCCGATACTGACATATTAAAACTTAAATGTCTTTTTGGAGCACTTAAGAATTCATGGTCATTGTGAATTTAGGTTACTTATTTAGGTATTGGGCCAGCCCATGGGCCCATTTCTTGTTTTAAGAAAATAAAATGTTTCTTTTATATCATTTTAATTTTTTAATATTTTTCAGTGATTTAACCTCCACCTAGAATCCAATAAACCTATCCGAACCACCATTATCTATTTACCATATTTTCATCTCATAGGGGTCGCGGATTATGGAGAATGTTCTCTGATTTCCTCAAAACGTCCAAAATTGAGAAGGTAAATCGTTTTCCCCATAACTCATTCAATTCTTGATCCTTTTGCCACAAATCTTCTTTCCCTGGATCTTCTAGACCTTAGGAGACTCTCCCAGATTTTTCAAGCCATTACATTCTCTCTAGGGTTTCATATCTAATGGGAGACGAAGAGTTTTATAGGTTGAAAGGTGAGATTCCTTCTCCTTTCTCCTTCCTCTTCCCCCTCCTTTCATTATTTCTTGGTTTTATATTGTACCCTAGTCATGATCGACCTAGGGTTCTATTATAATATGTTTTTTGAGTGTTTTTCTGTTCATTTAGGACTGGTCTTTATAGTTTTGTGGTTTATAAACCTGTGGCGGGTGATTTCGGGTGTGCGTTTCAATTACGCCAAGGATTTGAGGTAGGATACCCCTTTCACATGCCTTTATTATTTAAGTTTCATCATTTTATTATTTTTAAAACCTGATATATATTTTTATTATTGTTTTTAATCCTTTGGATAGTTTTCTTGGTGTGAAAAATGGTTTTTTATGCCTTGTTTTGTTAAAGGTATTGTTGTTTTGTCCTAAAAGTGCACACCTAGTGTTTGTTAAAATGTTCTACTATCTTTTGAAACTATTTTTTGAGGTTTAGAAGCTGGTTTATGATATTTTTAACATATTAAAGTATCTTTAATGAAATATGGCATTCAATTGGGGTTGTAGTCCTTTTCAAGTTCTTGAAATAAATTTTTTTGTTTAAAAAGGGCATGTCTTGTGTTCGGTAAATTGCTCGGTTGGATTTTATGTGTGATGTGTTATTTAAAAATTATTTGTTTGGATTTATAAATGAATTGGAAGAATTATAAATGGTATTTTTGGGTCCTTATATGGATTTACAATTTGGATTTCTTTTTACAATCAAAGGGGTTTTGGTTTACAACGTGTTTTGGCCCGAGTTGTCAGAAAATGCTCCGTTTCACATCATTATGAAAATGGTTGTGTTTTGAATATATAACCTGAGTATTTTAAGGGATTTATAAATTTTTTTCTGATTTAAATGATTTTTATACACCTCCTTAATAAAATTGAAATGAATACCTTTTTTCAAATGTTTGTTTTGCGAAAGGCTTAAAGGCATGTTTGACATTTTCTTTAAACAAATGGTATCCATGTGTATTTTCTGTTCTATCTTTTGGGGACATTTTATGGTCCCTGCAATTGATTTATTAATTAGACATGGGGAAGAAAATATGGTTTGTTAGGTTATTGATGGGTTTATGGTCTTAAAATAGTGTTTTTGAATGAGTTTTATGTGCAAAGCGTCAATACACCCCTTGAAATTGTTTTATGAAAATATCTAGTGGTTTGTTGATTCGTGAATGAAAGGTGAAGAAATTTTGTGGTATGTTTACGTTTTTATGGTTTGGGAATGGAATTTTGATGTGAAATGTGTATTTTATAATATGTCTAACTTGATTGAGAACTAAAGTGAATCCCAGGTATCTAGGTTGGTGGACGTGTACTAGTATGCTAGTGATTCCGTGGGGTTTGGCCCATGTTTCATGTAACAAGTTTGACGATGACAACACTAACTAAACTATGATGATGATGATTTTGGGGGACCACTAGGTTATGGGTATGCTCCCTACTAGTGGCTCATGTGCACAAGAAATAATATTTGTTATGGTTACTTTCATCGAGATATGAGGTACCTGGGGCTCACAACTAACTAGTGCCTAGGGGTGTTCCCGTGACTTTTTCTCATTGGCTATTTTGTACTCACCGTCGGTATAAGGTGTGTTTGGTTGGTAAATTTAGTAGTGTGGGTGATTTATTTAAAAGTTAAAATTCTTTAAATCATCCCTCTTGAAAACTAGTTTTATTTGGAAGTTGATCCTCTTTGAAAATTTTTACTATCATTTTTGTTTGTAAATCATGCATGTTTTTGTCTGGTAAATTTCATTATAAAATGGGTCCTCATTTGGATAACATACCTATATATATTTTATATAAAACATGAAATTGATTTTTTTATTTTAAAGGATGTGAATTGCGAATAGAATATCGGGCTAACCTACTGAGTTTTAATACTCACGCCTATAGTCTTCATCTGTTTTTAGCACTTGTGCAGGTTAAAGCTTGATTTTGATCGCCTTGGGGAGACATGTGATGATTGTGTTGGAGAGTGACCATAAGGTTCACATGGAGTTAGTTGGTTATCGGGTTTCATCAGTTGAGTTGTTGGTTTAGTTGCACATTCAATTTCTTGTACAAATAGTGTTCAAGTCAATTTTTATATAAATATATTTTGGGATGTATATTTATTTCCACTGTTTTTCTGATTGATTATATACAGGTGAAATCATTCCCTTGTTTACTCTATTGATGCCCTTGGTGATTTTTACCATCCTGGGAGGATCGGGAACGCCTCTCAGGACTTGTCGCGGGTTGGCCTGGGTGACCGGTTCAGGGTCAACTTAGGCTGGTTCATGACATAAAGTGTCAACACAAACATTGGATTTGGTATCAACTCATCTTCTCCCTCTTTCTTTCTTCCCTTATAGCCTTAAGAGGGATTCAAGGATGTGTTGGATGGTTTTGTTTTATTGGGAGATTTTGGGGGCATAGATGGTTGTTTCAACTGAACATGGAGGATGCCATAGACATGGTTGATGGTCTTTCAGGTCATTCAATTGTCAAAAAAAATCTCCTTACTGGTGGCTATTTTCGAGAACTCTTCTTCTCTTTGGTCTGAGGTGGAAACATACCACACTTGTGCTAGTGGCGGGCCCAACATTACTTTCATAGAATCCACTCATCTATAAGAGATACTTGAAAAAAAATAAATCCTTTATGGAATGTCTTAGTATATAGTAATAGGGACAATAATTTGTACGGTTGTCGAGACCCACATCATTGGCTCGCCTTGGCTCTTGCATGGAGAGTAAATTGAAATTCATGGATGCTATGACATAGATTTGGACCCGCTCATCTTTGAATGAGTAAAATATATTTCATTATTCTTCAAACTGATTTATTTTAGCACCACATGAGTCATCTTGGTGAGGTGGGTGTGGTTTTTGGAATCCAGGGGGTCTTGCACAATTTTGTTGTGGCCTCACAACCAGAGATGGTTCCGGGGGTTGATTAAGTATGACAGAAGCCACATCAGCTTTTCCCATTATTTTCCCTGGGGAATATGGTGCCACTAAAGACTTAACATTGGTCTGTTACAAGGAGACTTTTATCTTTCGGGAATGGAAGATAAATCTCTAAAACCACTTTTGTACTTCACTCGGATGAGAGGTGTTCACAATTCATCCTAAAGGTTATCGATGCACATGGAACGAATCTCATACTAGGGAAGCAGCTGGTTCAGGGAATATGTCAGTCCATTACATCTAGAAATGAAGTCTAAGACTCTTTAGTTCTCTCCCTGTTTGCAGTTCATGAAGTAACTGGTGATCATCTTAGGCTTTGGTGAACTAATCTGGAAGAGGAACTATCACCAGAGGTCCTCATAGCCTTGGATTAAATTGGATAGCAGGATAGTATACCATAAAGCGGTCGAGCCCTGTAGGGTTCATACGAATCACCTGAGTTGTACTGCTTCTTGCTGCTCTGGTGTTCCCATCATGGGGTCACAATAAGAGGTATAGTGCATTAAATTCTCATTCGGGTCCCCCAAACCATTGATTTTTGGGAATACAGGGTTCCCGAAGTCTGGTGTTGGCCCAACATTGCTTACCAAAAAAGGGTAGGGTCTGTGATCTAGATGCAACTGAGCCCGTCTTCCTTCCATGTCTTCTAGATGAGCTATTAATTTCTCAACGGTATTCAAGAGCGCATGATGCATATCATGTCTTCCATGAGATTGAGATGGTGTGGTAGTGGCCAAGACTGGGCATGCAGGTACAGTTCGAATTTGGGGTAGATAGACATCTGGTAGTATCATTTGGGGGGTGCCTGTATATATTCATGATACATTCCCAGTGTGGGAATGTATTGATTTCCTTCCGGGTCCATGTTGAATGGACCTTGGAGCTTTGATTCATTCATCAGGATGAGTGCATGTGGCAAGGGAACCTCTTCTTGGAGCACTTGATGACATTACACTAGGGGAACACTTCCAGAAATGTAGCACCATCAATGCAGATCGACATTAATTTTCCTGATCTCCTTCATTTCATTGTATTCTTAGAGAATCTTCCCTCAAGGATGAGGGACACGTCCTTAAGGTGGGAGGAGGCGAGTCATACATGACCTTGTATTTGATCTTCTATTTGTTGGGGTTTTGCGGGGGGGGGGGGGGTAACAACCCGAGATTTTATAAGATATATTCTTTTTAATTTATTTCATATCTTCTATCGTACGCTACACCAAGATTATCTTGCGCTATACGCAACACCGTATTAGCTTGCAGTATACGCAACACTAATCTTGTATCGTGTTACACACAATTTCAAGTTTGTTTGATAGTAGTTATTATACGCAACATTGTTTTTATGTATATATATATATATATACAATGTATAAATAAAATAAGGTTGGATTTTGTTATACAAAACAACAAAGGAGTCTTTCACTACACACAACCCTGACTTGGCTTGCATTACACTCAATCGCAACATTCCTCGATAGCGTGTATTGTACGCAAAACCGGGTTTCAATAAACAATGATCTATGGTTATAATATTTTTATAAACAAGCCTTTATGAATAATATTAAATAAGTTTTTAATTTTATGACATTATAATTCATCTTACACATTTTATAGAACATTGTATGTGAACAAAATAAATTTTTTGGGTAAAATAAGTATTTTTTAAAAAATGCAGTTTTGCCACATTTTGAAGGCGCACCCATTTTGAATATAATTTTTGACAAGTTTATAAGTTAAATTTTACAAAATAAACTTCTTATTTTGAATCAGGATATAAAAATTTACATTGGATAATGTTTTGATATTTTTCTGATAACTTTCATATTTTAATGAATACTAAAAACACGCTATATTTTAATTAAAAAAAACTTGTTCATCGTAATAATTTATATGGTAAAATTATAATATTGAATGGTTTCAAAGTATAAATAGAATATATCTTTACCATTTAATATAATTTATGTCATTATCATTGATTTTACATTTATTTCATAGGTAAAATCATTTCAATCTTTTGCAGTGTTTTAACTTTTAAAACTCGTTTTCTTAACAACGTGATTAATTTTTAATTAATTTCTACAACTTTTTTGTATTCAATTTAGAAAAATGGATTCCATATTTGGAATCAATGGGTCCAAATTATGTTAATGGTCTACTTTTTATTTTTGGGAATTATGAATAGTAACTACAGTAAATTTTATTTACCATAGTAAAAGGTAAATCGGGTAATTAAGGGTAAATTTAATGTTATAAAATTACCCTAAAACTTGTATTAATATACTTGGATTCTTATATTTCGTCCTAAGAAATATTTGGGTCTAAATGGAATCCATTACAACCCACTTGGAGGTGATTAAGACCTTTATTTTATTTTCTTTAATGGAAATTGAAATATGTCTCACTCAACTTTAATAATTAATGTATTTTTAATATAAGAATATAAAGAATATAAATTCTGTTATAAATACTAATTTTAAAGCTAAAATGTTTTTCTTTATCATAGTAATTTATTTATAATTTTTAAGAGATATTTGATTACCTCGATATCTTATACATTAATGATGCAGAAATTATTTATTTACTGAAAAATAAGTAATATAATTTTTATTGAAATAATAATACCCATTAAAGGGATCCAAAACCTGAAGAAAACTTATTTTTAGTGTATATATACACCATAATCATCTAATTGCAGAATATATGACCATTTAATGTCTTATAAAAGTGATTATGACACTTATATTATTTTATTTTAAATGATGTCAATGTTGTCACCTTCATAATTTGATAGATATAACATTTTAAAAGTTGGGTATTTTATAATAAAAATACAAATAAATTTATTATTATAAAATATATAAGATATATATTCATCCTTGTAATTCATTTTTAATTTTTAAGAAACAAATAAGTATATTTAATAATTATACAAAAAATGTTGTAGAAATTATTTTATTAAGAGAAGTATCAAATAAATGGTTTTACAAATAGTAAAATAAATATTATATGAACTATTTAATATGCTCCACTAATTTTATAGATGCATATGACATGTTAGGAACCTATTAAATATTTTATTTCGAATATATCCTCTGTGTGTATTTTATTTAAATTCACATAAATGAATAGTGTCAAAATTGACACTATTGTTATTTTATAAAAATAAAATATTATTAAATTGTTTAAAAATCACAAAAAAAATTAAAATTTAAAAATTTATATTTATATATTGTAAAATGTAATAAATTATCCAATTATGAAAAATTAACAACACATAAGTGATTATTTATAACCATTTAAAATTTAGAATTTTATTACCTAAAAAATAATTAAATAGATTAAATAAGGATAAATCAAACTGATATGGTTTAAAATAAGATCCAAACATGTATAAATTTTATTGGTTGATGATATTACAACCTTATATCATCTAATCTTGGACTTGAGTCAATTTTGGAGGTATTTATGTGGTGTTTGAATTTATATTAAACTAATATTTTTTAGGATTCCAATGGTGCCACTCTCCTCCCTTATAATAGGGAACCTCCTTCCTCTCATATTTACACAACATTGAGCCTTATAGATCAGAAAACCCCTGACCATTTACCTTATCAACTTCCCTAGAAATATTCTAGAGGTTCTGGTCTTCTTTAAAGCTCAATTTTAGTGCCCAAAGTGGAGGTTTCAAAGAGGCGTGTCGAAGAAGAGGTAATATCCCTTACCGATTCTTTCAAATTTATGTCTTCTTATACTTTATCTTATTTAGTTATTTCACTATTAAGTAATAACATAAGTATCACTAATATAATTATATGTAATTATAAATATGAAACAACCCTATTCCACATTCTATCCATCCTATGGAAAACAAAATCACCACGCGTGCATACGTACGGAATACTGTCTCCACGCCGTGTAGTAAATTGTTTTCCACCACCACCTTACTTGGATGGGTATAATGGTGTAAATAATAACTATATGTGGTTATTTTAAATTTATATTGATTTGAAATAGTATACATACACTTGAATACAATTCCACGATCATGGGAACGATATCATCGCTCGTGTGTACGTACGGACTACCGTCTCCATGAACGCGATAAGATTCATTATTCATGTTAACCGTTCATGAATGATTATAAAGAATATATAATGAATAATAATTAAATATATGACATAATAATGCTACTGTATTTTTGTATATATATATATATATGTATGTCATTTATTTAATTCCATCAAATTCAATAAGGAAACGAAAACAGCCTTCATGCATACGTACGACCTACCGTCTCCATGAACGGTGTATTTCATTCCTTTTATAAATCTATCATGTATATGTATATTATGAATATTTATTATATATAAATCATGATTTACATTCTGAAATTAAGGAAATCATGATATAAGTAATAATATCAATAACAACAAGTCGAAACACGTACGATAAATGAAACGATTTTACCCAAAACGCTGATTTAACATGGATTTACAAAATAACAGGTAATATAAAGTCATAAGTGAACCATATATCATATCATAATAATGAATATGATTCTTTAATAAGTCAATGAAATTATTTAAATCATTATACAGGAGGTTCGGATACGTACAAAGCAGATCAGACCTAAGGTAAGGGATAACTATTCCAATCTCGTTCTTATTCGAGATTGTCATTCATATGTATTTACTGGGGTTATTGTTATAATCCATACCCATGATTTCTAAAAAAATTTCTTGTATTTTTAATGTTTTTTACCCATTTTTGAATTTTACCACATGTTATGTAAGGAATCTTTCTTTTGTTTACCTTATGAGGAACTTTGTGACTTTTCCGACAAAAGTACAAGGATAATATATATTTTTATCTTATACGGAATGAACGGATTTTTACGGTTTCAGAAAGCCTTATTTTCATGAAGCTTCCTCTACAAGATTTCATGAATATTTTCAAAAAAAATAATTATCTTTTAAAATTAAATGGAATTTTGTGAAAAGTAAATTATTTTGAAAAAGAAAGGATATTTTCCTCAATAATTCATTTCAAGTGTTTTATCAAAACTATTTTCCATCTAAGATGACATTATTTCATATGTCTATGTTTCAAGTATAATTTCTCTATGATTTACATGGCTTCACTTTTCTAATGATGAAATGATATCCATTTTTTTATGGATTATGTTATAATGGGATGATGTTTATGAAACCCTTTTTATACTTTGGCTAATGAAGAATGATTTATGTTCATGTTGTGGAACAAGTAAGAATGATTTCATTATGATATGGGTGGGACCTATATCTCCCTCTAATGCATTGGGTAAAGATTTATATCTCATGAGATATACATGGATGAAACTGTAAGTAAATCCGGTTTAGTAATACAGGGTTGGAACGACATGTAATCCCGGTTCAATAAGGGACTTTGTCCACAAAGATGGTCTTGGCAGCAATGCCTTGGCTACTATGGAAATAATATCATGTTCTTAATATTTTTTCACAATTACAAGTTTTATTCCCATGCTATTTTATCATTATATATGTTTCATTATGATCTATTTCTTACATACTACCATGTTTTATGACATTTCTCAAGATCTTGATGTTTAATCATTATGTTCATATTTTTAAGTTCAAATATATATGGTTTGTTTTATTTTCTCCATGCTTACCCTTACTGAGCATTTGAGCTCACCCTTTTTATGTTTTCCTTTCCCCCTGGATTAAAAGAAAGGTCTTAGGTAAGAATAAAAATGGGGAAGATTGTTATGGGAGATGTTGAAGATCATTCAACACGATTAGATTTTTATATTCCAAGTATCCAAAGACACTAAACTATTACGGTCCATTGGTGTCTATTTTTTAATGTATTGGATATTCCGCTAAAGTAATGTAATGTCTATGTACGTCAAGATTTGGGTCTCTACAGGGGGGGTTGTTAGTGACAGATTAACATAGGGGGTGCCCATATTTAGGATCGCTCTCTAGATTCAGGTGTGCACACCATTAGGATCAGTGTGGGATGCCTCTGGGATGGAACCATATTCCATCACATCCTCTCCCAACACCTCATTTCCTGTGAGATCTGTGGGGTTTACATTTAGAATTATCACTAAGGAATACCGCATTAGGGATGGTGTACCCGGTGCTGAATTATAAGAAGGCTTTTTGTTCCCTTTATTAGTCATTTCCCTTCCATTCTGCGGTATTCTTCGGGGTTCTTAGGGATTATTATCCCTAAGGGGGACCTAGTATGTCTTTATAACACACATTTGTATTTAAGGTGAGAACCATGAAAATGTGTAGAATGGGTAACTCCTCTTTCCATCATTCTTCCTAGAGGGTTGAAGATAGATGTCCGCTGTGTAGAGATTTGAGTTAAAAATTCCCCCAATCTTGTGGGATGGGGTTGTTCCCATTCTTCCATTGATGTGCTATGGTCATGATTTTATGGTACTACTAGGGAATGTTGATTTAAAAATTCCCATAGACGAGTAGACTAGGGTTATCCCCATATTGCAGTGGCATCCGCCTCTATTTGCACACATTCAATTTCATGTACTCCCATACAGGTGTGAGCCAAGTATGGAATTGGGCCTGCACTGAGTCTACATTATTTTGAAGACACTTGCTCTAATTTTTGGTTGGCATCCCTTAGGTGGGCATCCTATTGGATGTTCATGGTTTCTTGAAAGATAATATTGTTGATGGCTTGATCTCTTTGGACCTGACACTTTCGAGACTTACTCACATATGATTTTTGTTGAGTATCCCATCCATCCTTAGCCGGGTGTTCAATTTATTGTTTTTCCCGGGTGATGACATTTCATGTCAACATTTCCAATGAGGCATGCAAGAAAAGACGTGTTGTGAATTGTATACCTCCATGTTCTACCCATCCCATAATGTGAACACAAGCCTGGGCAGTGCCAATGAGGCAACACAACTTATGCAGTGTATGGAGGCAATCCAGTTCATGTTTTTTCATTCAGCTTTCTGATTGTGGCTACCTTACAGACAGGTGGGATTCTAGATTGATAAATTGTTGAAGCTCCCCTAACGTGATGATATGGTACGCATACCCTTTGTACGGTAAGGATTTTTCTTTCATCTAGAAAAGGTTTGTCCATATATGGAGGCAAATATCACGCTTGCATTCCCCATACAACTCTCCTGGCATATCGAAGTGGGAAGTGGTCATTGGACAATACATCACTAGTAAATTACCCCTATCTAGTAGTATTCTCACAAGCAACCTATCATGTTTTTGTTCTCTCAGAGGCTCCTCTACTTTCTATGACCATCTCGATTGCTTCTTAATAATTTCATTCTAAGTGAACGGGTTGGTTTGAACCTTATTTATTTGCAGACAGCATAGGGATGGCTCCGAAGATGAGCATGGCCCTAGGCAATCCTCTTCTTGAGAATGAATATCACTCAATGTAGACAGAGTTCTCGATGTATCTAACTCCTTTATGAGTGACTCTACATCAGAGGGACTTCCCACATTTGTTTTGATAAGGGCAAGACCTTTATTCCTGTATGCATTTTGATTTGGGGGGGGGGGGAACTTCTCAATTTTTGTTGCAATGACGAGGGCTACTATTGCAACTTGACTCCCAACCATGGGAAATATATGTGCAGTGTATACCATGGGGAGGAACTTCAGGGGGGGCTATAATAAGGGTAGTACCATCATTCTTCTTGGTGTCACCGAGGGGAGGAGCTTCTTGATGACTACGGTGATGGCGAGGACTACTATCACAACTTGATACCTGGCTACATGGTGAATTTCTTCAGTGGACATCTTTGGGAGGGCCTTCAAGATGTACTACAATGAGGGTAGGGCCTTTTCATTTCATAATGTTACTATGGGTAAGACGTTCACAGAAACTGCAGTTGCGGGGAGGTCCTTATCTATAACCATCATCATGGCGAGGAAAACCATTATTAATTGATGTCTGACTACATGGAGAAGCATATCTATAGTTTATACCCTAAGGAGGACCATTAGGAATATTAATGAAAGGGGAGGACCTTCTTGATATCTGATCTTCAGGTCGAGGGGAGAGATGGCCTCACGCACATTAGGAGATAGACTAGCATGATCGGTCACTCCTATCCCATGGAGTGAGTCCCTGTGGGTGCTTTGTGGAGGACATTTATAGCTGCTAGTATAAATATTGCATGGAGGACCGTTACAACAACTAATACAACTCTATTATTTGTTAATGGATTGATAGGGTCTTGATCCTTTATTGATATATGTTTGATGGCATCAAGAACCCCATCTTCTAGCAGAGCAGGATCATGTATGGGCACTTCATTTTCATATTTCCTTTGGTGCTGATTTTCGGGTGCTCTTTTGCAGGTAGTTGGGGCCATCTTCTATTGGTAATGACCTTCATATATAGGTCCTTGTCTTGTTGGGTCCTGTGATTTCATTGGGATACACCGATGGGTATCTTGAGTTTTGGTAGGGATATATGTCTTCCCTAGAGGGGCCAATATCTTGGACCGACGTGTCCCAATTGTAATATGTATTTTTTCCTAATCTAGTTGTCTGTGTATTGCTATATATTTCCGTTGACCCTCATGGATTGGATCACAAATGCATAACTACTCCATAGTGACTGGCTCATTTTGTGAGTGACTCATTCCATTCAAGGAGACCAGGTCATGGGCCCAATTTCCCGACTTTTCCACAGACACAATGATATCTTGGCATGTTTGGAGGATGTGGTATGGAATATATGTCTGGTATTCCATCATTTATAGTATGTTATGATATACATATTTTTATGGAATGGGCATGATGTCCCATTATGATGTCAGATCAGGGGTTTGTTCCTACTCTGGTCCTCCATGAGTTTCTAGTAGATACATGAAATTCTCCAGTGCTGGGACAGAGGAACGAGTCTGCCACTGTTTTTCTTCTCTAATTTCCAAAATATTTGACTGGTGGACTTCCCATTCATGAGTAGGGATTTTCATTTGGTCAGTTAATATTGTATTTGTCTCACAGTATTTGTATGCATCCACATGAAATTTACTCTGCTCATATTTTTTGTAGCCCTATTGGGATTGAGGAATTTTCGTGCATCAACAGGTATTTATGAATCAGTATAGCTATTTTCCACAATATTTGGATTGTTTTATTGTCATGCCTTGGTAGATATCTACATCTTCCAATATCTTGCTGCTCTGTTCGCATGGAGGGACTGATGTGCACTACCAGGAATGTGAATGTTCTCGTATTGTGCCACCCTATTTATGTGGTGGTCTTGAGTGGAGAGGGTAAAGTCGTATGTCTGCCCATTGAATTTCACCACATTAGTATAATGGAGTGTCTCCTTAGAAAATAGGGTGATATTGTGTTCTTGATTATATATTCACCGCCCTGGGAAGGCAACTCGAGGGGCCCTGGTCTTCTGGACTTTGGTAGGGGACCTTGACATAAGGTTCTCCTCAACAGGAGGAGGATTGGTCATCCAGTGTTGAAGACGATGTTATTTTTCGAAGGATTGTGAGTAGGACTAATTTTTAGTTGAGATGAAGTTGTATGTATCGACTTCATCTACATACCTAAGATAATGGAGGTACTCATTGTCAACTTCTGGGGACAGGCTTCCCAAATAGGTTGGAATGACCACCGGGGCCTGCCTTGTGTTGGGGTGTCAGTCACGGCTAGAGAGGCGGCTGAAGAGCCTACATGGATTGGAGGGCCTATCTCTCAGCTTCCGGCATCAGTAGAGTACAATTTCAGTGTTACTCTTTGATCAGTGTTTTGAATACCCATCATCTAAGACACTTGTTTGGCGAGGGGGTCCTGCTCTTCGTTGAGGACCCGACTTCCGACGGGATCGCTGATTTGTGAATCTTCATTGGTCGTTGGGATGCCATTTGGATTAGATTCTTCTCTATGGGAACCTGCGACATACATATATGAGATACATACCAAAAAACCTTGTCAATGTATCACTCTTTCAAACATATACTAATTTGGCGATTCAGCTTGGCCCATTCCCCTTCTCTTTTTCTGCGGGGAGATTGGGCCTAGGTGGGGTAAAACATCCACCTTGGTTAAATATTCATGTTAGGTTAACCATTTTTTCTCCTCTAATGTGGAATGTTTCACATGTACCAAGGTGAAAAAATGGGTCAACATGCAATTTACTTTTGTCTTTTATCATTGGTGTAGAACCACCACCTTGTTTAAGTTTTCACGTCGGGTTCACCATTTTTGTTTCACCTCCGAGGTGGCATGTTTTGGGTCGTGCAGAAATCGTATGATTAGGACCATCACCCATCCCTTTTCTATAGATATGGGTTCTTGTTGAATTCACCATTCCTTATGTTTCTACCCATTCAATGTCATTATCCTTTAAAGAAGGTTGGATTAACCCTATGGGAACTGTTGGTCCCAATGGGTGATTTCATGGGGATTGAGTACTTGTTCAATAAGTCCATCTCAGATATAACTTCCTCGAATGGTCCAAAAAAGGTTGATTCATGGATCCATGAATTCCCAATATCCCTATTATCCAAGATTCATGGAGAAACATTACAAAGGTAGGTGTTCATTGATTTATGATTCATCCAATGACACTTAAGGACTCCATTGGTCGAGGGGATGGGATTTCAGGATCCTCGCGCCCTTCTGGGGGAGGATTGTCTCCTGTTAAGAGATTATATTATAGATTCATGTTGTGTTCATATGTTCTTGAATCATTGGTTCATACACAAAGATTTTGTCTAAGGGATACCCTTTATTTGAATGATCGTCGTAGGCATGCATATATTTGACTCTATAGAGGTAATGTTGACTTGAGCCATATAATAAGTTGTTATAGAGTTTATTTTCATCCAAAGGGGACAGAAGGAGACTTAATGTTGGGATCAGACCCATAATATGTGTTTCTTACATATAGTCAAAAGAGGAATCAGAGCCCATGTAGTTCAGATTGGTTGGGGATTCTGCCTGGAAGCTATCCATTTGAGGAGGCATGGATGGGTGGACACTTCATGGGAGGAAACCCTTTTGAGATCGGGCCTTCTGATAGGAATCCTACATATCTTCGTTTTTTCAGGAATCATATTTCTTTTAGTTCAATTAGTCTGTGTCTTAGAATGAAATCTTCCCATTGAAGAGGACATGATTGGGTGAACCCTTTTGGAAGGGAACCCATTTGTGCTCATGACTTTTAATAGGTGTCCTACGTATCCTCATTTGGACAAGAATTAGATTTATCATAGTTCAGAAGGTTTGGGTCTTACACATGAAATTTTCCCATTGAGGAGGACATGATTGGGTGAACCCTTTTGGAATGGAACCCTTTTGAGCTCAGTTCTTTTGGTAGGAATCCTAGTTATCCTGATTTAGTCAGGAATCAATGTTCTTATAGTTCATAATCACAAGGATTTTGTAATCACAACAAACACTTAAGCCCATGTGATTCACGATCGGTGTGAGAAACAAAAGGATTTGAATGATTCAACAAGGCACATGATTTCTCCCCTGTTGGTGTGGGAGGGAGATCCCCCAGTAGAAGAGGTTGGGGAGACCATGGGCGAGGGCGCAGAGAAATGAACCATTAATGTGAATTTAAATTGATGTTCATGTGGCCTAGCCTCAAGATATTGGGGACATTTCTCAGTAGGGTCCCCGAAATACATTCTGTGAATGGGAGGAGTTTGGGCCTCATCAAAGGGGGGAGTGAACATTACAGCTTTGACTGATAACTATTCCTCATTGAATGGAAAAGTGAGTGATCACCCCTGATCCCTAGAACATGGAGGTTCATGTTGTTATACCAAGGTTGGACTTTGGGTTAACAAGAAAATTTAGACCCCCATGCATTCCAGAAGACTGAACCATTATGGCGAGTGTTTTTTTGACTCCTCTTACCATGGGTATGTAAACTCAAAGGGGAGTGCCGATGCACCCGATGGTCTGATAATACGAGTCCACTGTCTTTGGAGAAGTATTTTTTTCTGATGCTGGAGGACTGGTTAATTGGGGGATTAAAGAGGATGGGACAGTAAGGGAAGGGTGATGTAGGATCCAAAGGAAATAAAACCCAAAAACCCCCATTCCACGTATTGATTTCTTATGCGAGTGGGGGAGGCTCCGCATAACGTAGTGGAATGCGGGCAAAGGGTTTGTCCATTTAATGATGTGGAACATGGGTATGGGTATAGTCCACAACGTACCATAGTGGTATGCATCACATACCACCACTCTGGGTTCCATCCCCATTGATATGAAGTACCCGACATCGAGTTCAGTCCGTATAAAGGTACACTATGCAGAGCACCATTTTGAAGCAGGGTTCATGGGATTATTGTTAAAGGGGAAATCATCCACGAGAATTATGTGGTTTTTGGTTCAGTAGTTAGGTTCTCGTTTATATTATTATTGTTCAATTCACTATTTTATGTCTTTTGACCGATTGTACCCTCAAAGAATGTGGTTTGTGATTTGGGCTTTGCCAATGAATCAAGATGGAAGCTGGAGTCTTCTCCAAAATTTTACTTCTAGCCTCTGATTCCAATTCAACCATTCATAGCCCATCTGTCATCCTTCTTATGTTCTCCTCTAATATATTATCAGAACAATTATATCTATCGGGCATGCAACACCATTTTTGGAATCCCACAAAGTAATATCCTAACCCGTGGACTACTCAGTCTGTTGGGGTTTGCAGAGGTTTTGGTTCACGATCATGGTTCGCGGAACCTTAATAATTCCCATCATTTATGAAATTATGGGTTTGCGTAATGGTACACAGAGGGCCTTCATGCACATGAATCCTTGTGCGACACAATTTCTGTTCTTCATTGTTTTTTGGAAATCACTCCTCGGGCTAGTGGTTCGCTGATCGTTTCGTGTACCTATTGGTTCGCAATCCAGCTAGTCCACGTACCTTTCCTAAGGATGCTACGTGGGCCACTTGAAAATCCTTGAAAACATGAATTCTATATAGTTTCATTGGAAATTTGAAACATGATTTGAGTCTATTCACCTTTCTAGACTTGTAGGAGTACTTTATTTCTTCTACAAAGTGATTGTGGGAGTATTTTCTTTCCTTTGAGGAATTTTAAGGACCCTACAATCTTTTTATCATCTCACTTCATTCATAAAATTTTGAGATTGAAATTTCATAAATACTATATTATAATATTTAATAGTTTTTTTAATAATATCTGATCATATAAATGTATCAGTCCTTCCAAAAAAAATTCACAACCACTTCGAGTAGCTCTATTAGAATAAATTGATGAAAAGAAAAATTGATAAATTATCAGTAATAATCAAAATAAATGTGTACTAGATAGAAGTATTAAAAACTAGTTGAACATTTTATCATATCATAAGTTATAACAAGTAATCATAAGGGATGATAACTAATGTGACACTAGATTTCTTTCATTCATATCTTCATAAGTCATATATTTTCATAACATTTAAAATGTTCATGTATTTAAATCATGATTTATATATAGTGAGTTGTATAATATGTTCATTATACTCAATAAGCTTGGGCCATATTCTTCCAATTTTATAATATTTCATTTTTCTTATATTTATATAACATAGATTAATTACTTTGAAAACATGACATCATAAAATTGAGTTTCTTCATTTGATAGATTTCAATCTACAAGTGAAATATTTATAAATTAATACGATGAGAATAATATATGACCTTCTTAAGTAAATAGATACCATAAAGAATAATTGTTTTGTCTTTGTGAAACACATTCTAAATTTTATTTTTTATAGTAAAATATCCAATCACATTTATGTATAAATTGTAAGTTCTAACACCCCAAGATTTCATAGTATGTTATTTTCATTAAATTCAATAGCTTGCGCTACATCCAACACCGAGTTTGAGTGAATCATGACTTACCAAACTAGTCGTTCAAAAGTGGTTATGATTTGTATTAACTGGATTTTAAATTTTATATACTCTATATAATTTTAACATATCTATTATGTGTTTCATAGAAAGATTATAATAACAAATTCCATTTTCAGATAAAAATTGTATTTTTCAAACAAAAATTAAATTTTACCACCTTTTAAGAGAGAACTATTTTTAAATCCAATATTTGACACTTTTACATATTCATTTTTACAAAATAAAATTATTATTTTGAATTAGGACATCAAAATTTAATTTGGGTGAAATTTCTCTATTTTTTCTAATAATATTCATTTTTTTCTGAATAGTGAGAAATAATGTATTTTGATTCAAAACTACCTTTTTTATATAATTTATTTATATGAATAGATTATATATTAAATTGGGTTTTAAGTGTAATTAGATTATATTTTAAACATTTAATCCAATGTTGGTCATTGGAATTAATTTCACTTTAAAATTATACATAAACTAGTGTCAATATTTTGATATTTTTTTTTCTTAAAAACAATCTATTTGTTTTGAAAAGAAGAATTAATTTAAATTAATTAATATAAATTATATATCATTGATTTGGTAAAATAGAAAACATTTTTGAATTCGGAATATCAAATATATCTTAGCCTGAATGTTTGGTATTTTTCTTAAAAACATCAATTTTTGAAGAATAGTGAAACCACTAAGTAGTAGTTAAAAATTTAACATTTTCATTTAAACGAAATTTTACTGCCTTTGTGAATTGAATTTAGATAATCCAAGGTACATGGTTGTTATTAGTAAGTATAACGTCATTCAATAACATGAAAATAATGTTGGTAAATAGTAACTTTGGACTTTTATTTACCACGGTTAAAGGTAAATATGGTAATTCAATGTAAAAAGAATATTATAATAACAAAAAATTACCTTAACACTTGCCCTAACATTATTGTATTAGTCATGTGTGACCATGGGAATCCTTTGGTTGATTTTGGGACCCGATGGAGCCACTTAAGAATGATAATGACACATTATTTTAATTAACTTTAAGTATTGAAAAAAATTTCATTCACAAATATCTTTTAGGATATCAATTTTTACATAGGGTTATATAAGTCATCCTTTAATAAATAAATAATAATTGAAAATATAAAATGATTTCCTAAATTATGGTATTTTTTTTAATTTTTAGACATCAAATAAAATAAATTATTTATGACACAATAATGATGTAGTATTTACCTAATTAATAAATCATTTAAATAAATATGATTATTAATATGAAAATAATTTCAAAAACCTATCCAATTATTATTGGATGATTTTATTTCGACAATTAGTCGTCTTATATTTTACTATAATTAGTTTTGGTCTTTTATAAAACAAATATCCCTATATAATAAAATAATATTTTCACACTTTCCTAAAGTGCCTCTCCTCCCCACTTATAAAAGGACACCACTTCTAACCCATTCCACACACCTCTCAAGCCCCTTGTCTCATCCAAAACCTACCCAAATAATCTCTCAAGATCAATCTCTTCATCCAAGAGTCATTACGTTATGCATAAGGAACTTCAAGAAGTCCATTTGGTTCAATCCAAAGGAATTTACACAATTTTAAAGTAATGTTATCTCTTAAATTCTTTTGTTTTATTTTGTTTTATTTTACTTCTCCATCCCCATGGACACAATTTATTACTTTATTTTATTACAAAACCAATATCCTAAATATACTAGGATGTCGTTATGAGAGGTATTAGAACTAAACTTACACACACCTCAATCTAATTGGTGAAGAACATACTGTTTTTCTGGATGGAAAACTAACACCTCACGAAATGATGATTGTTCGATTACCACCTACCACCACTTATGGTGGACATTAAGATAGAAATGTATTTATATATGATATATATTGTGTTTATTTTTTCTTTATGCTTCCGTATTTTTAATTTATACCATTATTTTAAGGTTTCCAATATTGGTAAAAAGCGATAATTTCATTTGAGGAAGTGCGGACTACCACCCCATCAAAATAATATGACTCATTATTTCCTTATGTGGAATGTATAAAGGATGGAATTAATGATATTATAAATTATATTATACAATAATTACAATATAACTATGTATCATTAAGTTTTAATTCCATTAAAATACTAAATATAAGTGAAATTAGTGTTCATGTGTATGTACGACTTACTGTCTCCATGAACGATACACTTCATTTCTTATCTCCAAATGTTATGTACATTGATAAATAGATAGATATAATGGATATATAATATATATTTTATATATAAATCATTTATATCATTATGAAGGTAATGGACGTTTGACAACATGGAAAAATAGTAATTATAACATGTTCATTTTTTCTCAAGTTCCGATCATCGATAAAATTTTCAATATGAACTAAAATAATTAACTAATTGTTATGGAATGGTAATAAGTGATATAAAAAGAATAATAAACTTAAAAAATCTTCATAATAAATTAGAAATTAATTTATGTTTATTATTCAGGAAGAACAAGGAACATACAAGACATGTTGGACTTGAGGTAAGGGGTTTCTCATCTCACTTTTAATTCTGTGAGATTTCCATTATTTCCACTTATTTAATGGATGAATTGTTTTGTGTACTGTTATTTGATATATATTATCATGATTATATTTATATTCAGGGTATTTTTTGATTAATATTGGGGTTATTAACTATTGGTCATACAACTCGATTGATTATAACGAAGTAAGGGTTTTTCATCTCACTTTTCATCCCCGGAAGATTCATTCAATATTAGACACTATTAACTTTTGTGTGGTGTAGGTACTGAACTTGATTATATTCATGGTGTAATATAATTTAATTTATAGGTATCTACATATTCATTTTATGATTCTTCTTTCATGGGTTGTATGTTTAATAAGTTACCAAATCGGTAAGGGAATTTCAAATTTCAATTTCCACTCAGAGGGATTTACGCATACATCATTGATTACTTTACTCCGAGATTATGTGTGGAATAACTATTTAATATTTATTTAGTAATTTACACTCCCCTTTTTGTGGATATACTTTTGATACACATAATCAATCTATTGATAATATCCCAAGTCATTTATATAAACATGATCTTAACTCAATTTCAATTCATTGAGTTAAACATCAAAGTCATTGGTGTTGTTTTTACAAGAATATGTGTGAATGTCCTCTAATTGATTTACACTGAAAATACATTCATATTGAGTGTATTTATATTTTTCACACAAAATTATTTCATTGATTTATCCTTTACCTAAGGATACTCTCTGTATAATGGATTTCATCTGAATTTACATTCATTTGAGACTTATTTGTTGTTATGCACCAATTCACTTTTATATGGTGTATATACTATCCTTTGACATAGTATATAATTAAATCCTTTATTCTCAAGATATTATAAATTTTATATTACCTCAGTTATTTGTATTCAAGCGTTTCTCATTTGGTTAGGAGCTCGAACTAAAATATCATTTAAATTTTTTTTAAAATTTATTCTTCTAAATAATTCTAATTAATATACATGTTTTGAAACTGGTTTTAGGGATTTATTTATATGAACATTAATGTTTTAAAATTAAAATTCCATTTAAAAGTTTCAATGTGTTATTGGACAGTTTTTTTCAATAATATTTTTTTAAAAGGCTTCTTAACAAATAGTGTGACTTTAAATGTTTTCAAAAAAATGGGATATTTCTCTCAAATAGTTTTGATGATTATTTTCATATATGTCAATATCCTTCATTATTCATGATTGAAGTTAATATATTACAATAAAATATTCTATATTGCATTGAATGTGTTATGTTTGACTATGGATGTGCTATTTTTATACCATTCATGGTTTGTGGATAAAGTATTGACATTTCGTATGCTAGTTTTAATACGAATGTTTATGTTATGTTTCAAACATCTCATATGAGGAATGTATTGGACTTAGTAAGCGATGGGTGTAGCCTGCTATAGCTCCTCTTTTCATTAGCAAGTCTCATGAGACAAACTAGTGTCTTGGTACAAGGCCTTGACAAAATCTTATTTGTAGTCTTGGAACAAGGCCATGGCTATATGGTTATGATGTCTAGTATTATGAATTCCATAATTATGAGATTATATATTGATATTTCATGTGGTTATTAGTCTAGTAGAATACCCTTAACTAGGTTTTATTCTGGAATTATTTACTCATCTTATATTCCTTCAATAAATTGTTCATGTTTATTATTTGTAAAGTCATATGTTTTCAATTATTCACCATGCCTAATGTCTATGTTATCTTCGGCTGTATTGCTTAATCTTACTGAGTGTTTGAGCTCACCCCTTTCTCATAATTCATTTTTCCTAGGATATGAAGAAGGTAGTTATGAGTGACTTTCAGGAATAATCTTGGAAGCATGAATGTTTAAATTGGAATAAATTAGTGTTGTTTTTATTATCAAGTTTTAGTGTTGAACATACGTATGTATCTTGTTTCCAAGACTACTAAACTGATCAGTCCTTTGGGACCTGATTCCTTGTAATCTTGCCAATGTATTAAAATAATGCATAGGCTCCTAGATTCTAGGGTTGGGGCGTTAGAGTTGGTATCAGATAAAGTTTAGGACAAACCGCAGAAACAAGATTTATATAAAATATGATCAGAACACATTACCCTACGATAGAAATTGAGTATTAGTATAGAAGAACTTCCTAGAATATTGGTAATTCTGAGATATTATGTATTTTTCAAGCAAGACATCCCTATCTGGATACAAGAAACTAGAGGAAACTCTAGCACAGATGTACCTAGGAGTGAAAACATTGACTAGAAGATTTGGGCTTGACCTGAGGTATCCTGGTACACGACAACGGGCCTTGCTTCACTCTTGGTTACAACACACTCGGGGGATATTCTTAGGATAATTTAAATTCTCTTTACAAACTTATTTGAAGTATTTTAATATAATATGGGAATACATGACCTTGTTTAATCCTAAGGTGTTTTAAATTGAAAATAAGGTGTCATGATATTCTCTAAATGATTTTATGACTATTATTACTCACAAAATGCTTTCTGGTTTTAGTCAATGGATGGATTACAAGGAAGTCATAGTAACATTGATCATGATGTACAAGGTTTGAATGGTGGGATAAATGAGCAAAAAAATGGAATGTTGATAGGCATAAAAGATATTGTGTTCATGCATAATAAGTTTTCAAAAAATATGATCAACAACATATATATAAATCAACTACAAGACTCAACAAGGAATATAAAAGTGGTGAATGATTAGAGCTCCAGTAGTGAAGACCATGGAGAAAAGAAATATCATTTTCCATCATGAAGGAAATGTGGAAGGACACACAAAGGAAGGTGTCTTAATAGAAAAAATAAATTCTTTATGTGGGGGAAAGAATGATATAATGTAATGAATTTCTGATGAAAAATGAAGAGTATTATAGAAGAAAATAAAAATGGTCTTAAAAATTCATTTAGAGTCATTTTCCATAACTGTAGGGGACCTGACCATTACCCGAGTGAATGCACTATTCTATAGGATATTCTCTTGGTCAAGGAAGAAGCTATGTTGAAATAAATGGATGTATAAATGTTTAAAAAGTATTAGTAGTATTTGTTGATGGGATTACTTTGGATAACATTTCTCTTGTATTAGTTACCCAGTAGTTTGTCAATTGAAAATGATATTTGAGGAATAATTATCTTTTCTCTGGTGGATATAGTTATAAATAACTATTTTTTTTATATGATCATTGATTTTGAGGAAATTAAAAATTATTAAATTTTGGAATAAAAATGACAGGTATGAGATAACATTTGTGATGAAATTATGTTATAATTATTTTGAGGAATCTATCTCATTTTTGGGAATATTATAAAATTATATAGGTTTTGAAAAAGGACAACACATATACTCTGTGACAACTCGTTGCATCAAACAAAGATATGGGAATTGAACCCACAACTATAGTGTGATTGGGATTTATCGCCTACCATTGGACTATGTGATGTCTCTGGTTTGTGTGACTAATTTATATAGTTAAATGATTTTATTGATCAATAATAAGTTGATTTGGGATCTTATTTATTATGAAATGGATATCCTTAGTGTAGGAAAATCATTTGGTGATTTAGTGATAAATGTTATTTTTGAAGATGTTCGCTCTATTGGGAATACTATATGCCTAAGGAAAATATAATACTATGGAATTTCGTTTGATGATTAAAGGTGTTTTTCTAGCTATGTTTTTATTGTGGATTTATAGTGATTTAGTTTATTTATGGAAATAATTAAACTATCATAGAGAATATATGATTAGGTTAATTACTTTTAAGTATGTGAATTTAAGAGCAGTGGATATTATTTGGAGAGACAATTTAATGTGGAAAACTACGTAAGAAAATTCTTATATGTTTAGGGATTCAATATTAGTTTAGATTATGTTAAATGATTTTATGGACAATTGTTTATTGAATGATGTTTATTGAACATTGGGTATTGTTGGTTTAATTTTTTAAATTAAGATTAGAATTTCTTTCTCTAAAGTATTATCCTTTTTGTGGATCATCAGATATTTTACGAACCAATTTGGTTTTGGTTAATCTCTGAAGAAAATGTAAATATATAGTTCATCCATTGTAGATTATGTGATTCTCAATAAGTTGATTCTAGTGCTTATGGTGTGACCAAGTCATATTTGTTACACATTATTTAGACTGAAAGATGAGTTTGTGGAAAGAATTAGATAAATGATGAAACTCTACTTGTCAAGTATATTTTTGTTTTATTATTATATGAATAAATAAATTATTAATCTTTAGGGAAGGGTTATTAAAAACAAAAATGTGTTATGTTAATGCTTTATGTTTTTTGAAGTGATGATATTTTAAATCGTCCTAGATTGATATCTTTGAGGACCTCAATTTTATACTTGTTTATGATTGATGACCTCAATCAATCCCTATATATATATATATGTGTGTTTTTCTACAAATTATGTTTCTCTAATTGCAACTGATGTTCTCCTAATCGAGATCATAATTTAGTGGTGACTTTTTTATCTCCTTTTCCCTCTTATTAAGAATAAATTTTATTTACACAATTTCCAATGTGGGGTTTCCACATAGGTATTTTTCTATTTATAACCTATTATTTTTGAAGAACAATTTAAAATTTTGAGGATGAAATTTATTAAATGAGGGGAGAATGTCACCCCCAATATTTCAGTGTATGTTATTTTCAATAAATTCAATAGCTTGCGCTACACGCAACACTGAGTTTGAGCACACCATGACATACCAAACTAGCCGTTCAAAAGTGGTTATGAATAGTATTAACTGGATTTTTATTTTTATATACTCCATTTAATTTTAACTAGTGTATTATGTGTTTCTTAGACATATTATAATAACAAAATCAATTTTTCAGATAAAAATTGTAATTTTCAAAAAAATTCAATTTTACCACCTTTTAATGGAAAACCATTGTTAAATACAATATTTGACCCTATTACATATTCATTTTGACAAAATAAAATTATTATTTATAATTGGGACATCAAAATTTAATTTGGATGATATTTTGGTATTTTTCTAATAATATTCATTTTTTAGGAATAGTGAGAAATAATGTATTTTAATTCAAAAGAGCCTTTTAATCTAATTATTTATATGGTTAGATTATATTTTCAATTTGTTTTGAAGTTTAATTAGATTATATTTTTACCCTTTAATCCAATTTTTGACATTTTAATTAATTTCACATAGAAATTATACATAAAAAAGTGTCAATATTTTGATAGTTATTGTTTCTTAAAAACACGCTATTTGTTTTGACAACGGGAATTAATTTTAAATTAATTAATACAACTTATATGTTTTTAATTTGGTAAAATATACATAATTTTTGATTTCTGAATATAAAATATAGCTTAGTCTGAATTTTTCATATTTTTTTGAAAAACATCAATTTTTGATGAATAGTGAAACCACTATGTAGTAGTTAAAAATCCATCTTTTTCATTTAAATGAAAATTTACCACTTATGTGAATTGAATTTCGAAAATATGAGATACATGGTGGTTATTAATATGTAAAATGTGGTTCAATAAGATGAAAATAATTTTTGGTGAATAGAAACTTTTGACTTTAATTTAACACAGTTAAAGCTAAATATGTTAATTCAAGGTAAAAAGAATATTATAATAATACAAAATTACCATAAAACTTGTGCTAACCTTATTATATGAGTCCTTTCCGACCATGGGAATCCTTGGGTCGATTTTTGGACCTTATGGAGCCACTTAAGAATGATAATGACACGTTATTTTAAATAACATAAAGTAAAGACAAAAATGACTTTTACAAATAACTTTTAGTATATCAATTTTAACAAGGGGTTATTTAATTCATAATTTCGACTATAAATAATCATTGGTTAGATAAAATTATTCCCTACATGATGGAATTTTTTTTTATATTTTTTAGACATCATATAAATTAAAATATGTATGCCACAATAATGATGTATTATTTACCTCATTAATAAATGATTTATATAAATATGATTATTAATATTAAAATAATATCCCAAACATGTCCAATTATTCTTGGATGATTTGATATCGACCACTAGTCATTTTATCTTTGACTTTAACTATCTTTGGACCTTTATAAAACGAATATCACTATATAATAAAATAAAATTTTCACACTTTCCTGAAGAGCCCCTCCTACACCTTTTAAAAAAACACCACTTCTAACCCATTCCACACACCTCTCAATCCCAATGGGTCGTCCAGACTCTGAAAAAATAATCTCTCAAGATTCCCCTCTTACTCCTAGGATCCTTACCTTAGGCAGAAGTCCCTTCAAGAAGTCATTTTGGTTCAATCCAAAGGAATTTACCCAAATTAAAGGTAACACTTTCTCTTAAATCCTCTGGTTTTATTTTGTTTTATTTTAATTGTCCAACCCCATAAAAACTTTTTATTACATTATATTATAACAAAACCAGTATACTCAATATACTGGGACGTTTTTATGAGAATTATCCTGACTACACTTACACACACCACCATCTAATGTGTGAAGAACATACAGTTTCTGTGGACGACAAACTAACGCTTCATGAAAAGATGACTGTTCAATTATCTCTTACCGCCTATCATGGTGGCCATTAAGATGGCACTGTACTTATTTATGATATATATATTTTGTTTATGTTTTATTTAAGCTTCTGTATTTTCCATTTATATCATTATTGTATGGTATCTATTATGGGTAAAACGCAATAATTTCATTTGAGGAAGTGTGGACAATCACCCCCTCAAAATGAAATAACTCGTTAATGTCTTATGTGGAACATATAAAGGATGTAATTAATGATATTATATATGATATTATACTGTAATCATAATATATATTTGTATCATTATGTTTTAATTCCATTAAAATACAAAATACAACTAAACGTAGTGTTCAAGCGTACGTACGACTTACCGTCTCCATGAACAGTAAATTTCATTTTTTATCTCCAAATGTTATGTACTATTATAAATAGATATATATAATGGATATATAATATATATATATATATGTATATCTAATTAATATATATCATTTTGTAGATAATGTACTTTTGACCACATGTAAAAATTGTAATTATAATAACTTCATTTTTGAATGAAGTTCCGAACATCGATAAAATATCCAATATAAACTCAAATAATTACATAATTGATATAGCAAGGTAATAAGTGATATAAAATGAATAATAAAAATGAAAAATTTTCTTAATAATGTATAAATTAACTTATTTTTATTATTCAGGAAGAACAAGGAACATACAAGACAAGTTATACTTGAGGTAAAGAGTTTCTTATCTCACTTTCAATTCTGTGAGATTTCCATTGTTCGCCACTTATTTATTAGATGTGGTGTTTTGTGTACTGCCATTTTATATATTTATTATAATTATTATATTTATATTCATTGTATTATGTGATTCATTTGGTGGTTATTATCTTTTGGTCATATGAATCGATTGATTACAATGAAGTAAGGGTTTTGCATCTCACTTTTAATTCCAATGAGATTCATGCTATATTGGCCACCATTTCCTTTTTTGTGGAATATGTAAAGTCAATGATTGTATTCTAGGTGTAATATAATTTAATTTATTGGTATTTCAATCTTCATTTTATGATCCTTCTTTCACGGGTAGTATGTTTCAGAAGTTACCAAATCTGTAAGGGGATTTCAAATTTCGATTTCCATTCAGTGGGCTTTACGCATACTTCATTGATTATTTTACTCCATGATTATGTGTGTAATCACTATTTATTATTTTTGTACTAATTTACACTCCCCTTTTTGTGTATATATTTTGGATACTCATAACCACTCCATTGATAATTTCTCAATTAATTGATATAAACTTGATCTTAACTCAATTTATATTTATTGAGTTAAACACCCAAGTCATTGGTGTTGTTTTTACAAGAAAATGTGTGAATGTCCTATGATTGATTTACACTAAATATACAATAATATTTAGTGTATTTATATTTTTCACCCCTAATTATGTCATTTATTTTACCTTTACCTAAGGATACTGTCTTTATATGGTATCTCATCTCAATTTACATTCCTTTGAGACTTCTTTATTGTTATGATCCAATTCACTTTTATGTGTTGTATATAATGTCCTTTGTCATAGTATATAATGGAATCATTTATTCTCAAGATATTATAATGTTTTGATTACCTCAATTATTTTTATTCAGTCATCTCTTATTTGGTTAGGAACTCTAACTAAAAAATCATTTTAAATGTTTTAAAATATTATTCATACAATTCTCTCTCATTAATTTCCATGTTTAAAAAATGGGTATAAGGATTTATTAATATGGAAATTAATGTCTTAAAATTAAAATTCCTTTTAAAATATTCAATGTGGTATGGGACACGTTGATTAAAAAATATATTTTTAAACGGCTTCTTGACAAATAGTGTGACTTTTAAATGTTTTCAGGAAAAGGGGGGACATTTCTCTCAAATAGTTTTGATGATTATTTTCATCTATGTAAATATCCTTCATTATTCTCGATTGAGGATATTCTGTTATAATACAATCTTCCATATTGTATTGAATGGGTTATGTTGGACTGTGGATGTTCTATTTTTATACCATTTATGGTTTATGGATAAAGTATTGACATTTCGTATTCTAGTTTTAATACGAATGTTTATGTTATGTTTCAAAATTTTCTTATGAGGAATTCATTGGACTTAGTAAGGGACGAGTGGATCCTGCTATAGCTCCTCGATGCCTCGGTAGGTCTCATGAGACAAACTAGTGTTTTAGCATAAGGCCTTGACAAAATCTTATTTTCAGTCTTGGCACAAGGCCTTGACTATGTGGTAAAGATGTACGAAGATATAAATTATATCACTATGAGATTATATATTGATATTTCATATGGTTATTCGACTAGTTGAATACCCATGAATCTCATTTATTATGTCATTATTTACTCAACTCTTATTTCTACCATAAAGTGTTCATGTTTATTATTTGTAAAGTCATGTGTTTTAAATTATTCAGCATGCCTAATGTTTATGTTATCTTCTGCTATATTGCTTACTCTTACTGAGAATTTGAGCTCACCCCGTTCTCATGTATCATTTTACCAAAAAATGAAGAAGTTAGTTATGAGTGATTTTCAAGAATAATTTTGTAATCATGGTTGTTACTAATGTAATAAATTAGTGTTGTTTTTCTTTTCAAGTTGTATTTCTGAATTTATGTATGTATCTTGTTTCCAAGACTACTTAACTGATCGGTCCTTTGGGACTTAATCCCTTGTAATCTTGCCAATGTATTAAAATAATGCACCGGATTCTGGATTCTGGGGTTGGGGTGTTACATAAGTGTTCCATGAAACCTTATCTAAGTATATTTTGATTCCCACCCAATGAGAATCAGAAAATTAAAAAAAGTTGAAATACCTAAATATGGGTACTATTTTTTCCACAAAGTAATTGAATAAAGTGGTGTCTAAATAATCACGAATCAAAGTATAATATATGATACATGTGATAAAGTGACTATAATAAGGTCACATAATGGATCCTTGAACATTTCATTACTTGCGATAGGTCTTGGGAAGCCCTTTTTATATGAGTATCTGCTCTCACAAAGGCACCCCATAAAATAAGTTATCACGTGGTGGTTTCCCTAAAATCACCCCAAATAAACACAGATTGTCAACCGATGTTGGGTATGAAAACCAATACAAAAGTCCTTTTAAAATAGGAGAAAATATCAAAAAGTCGAGGCCTCTTGAGATCATAAATGTCATGTGATGGATAACTAATGGGGAGAATGATTATCCTCAACAACATTCTTGAAAAATTGAGAGAACATGAGCGTATGTAAAATAAATGAAGGAAATAAAACTGAAAGAGGTGGGAGCCTATTTTGGTTATAAACATCCTCTGACATTCCCTAGATGGTCCACAAGACACCACTTGCACTCAACGACATGTCCGCATTGTCTCATGAAATCCTTCTGGAATGAAATTCATATCATTTGAAGATCCTTTTGCATGTCTAGGAAACCTCACTATCCCCCTTTGTCTTCACCAGGGAAAATAGATTGAATTTTTCTCGAAATTCTCATATTTCTCTATAGGACCACTATTGGTCACGCGATGCATCACTAAGAGGAATATTGATTTTATTTGAAAACACTCATGAAATATCACATGAAACCCAACCATTCTAAAGTATTAAAGATAAATAAAAACATAGTGGATGGGGATCCTCTCATAGTTGTTAGAATCACATAGATGGTAATGTTTTTTGAAACATGGTGTTAGAAGACCCATTTGAAAGCATTATTGGTTTTGCAGAACCACCTAGACAAGACATATTTTCCTCCCAAATTATCCCAAACAAGGATTAGAGCATCACACGAAATCCTCTCAGTAGGAACACTAATCACAGGAAGGCACTTAAACATGTCTATATGAAAAAGTGGAATTACTTCAGCTTGCATGAATGATTCCAAAAGTCACCATTAATTGGAAATAATTTAATAAAGTAGTCTTTTAAGGGATTGACTCACAAATGCTAAAAATAAGGTGATTCACTTGGGGTGATCCACAAGGAGAATTCATGAAGATGCATGATGTCAAGTAACGACAGTAAATTCAAATCAGATTTTAATGATATGTGATGTGCAATGTGGTGATAATCAGTTTAGTGAGGCCTATAAATCCTCAAAACTATAATGAAAAATGGACCATTACTCTCGGGATAATATTTTGGATCATTTTAAATTAAGCATCAGAGCAGATTTCTTATAGTAGTTGATATCAAGATAAGAATGTTTCCTGTTAGGTATGATATTGGATAACAACAAGATAAACCATTTGTAATTCATAAGAACATTATGGGATCACAATAGATCATGAGAAGAACCTAAAAAGGACACATTGGGAACATCCCACAAATCTACTCAATCATGTGAGTCATAAAATAAGCTAACCATGTAAAAATATTAGGCATTCAAAATATAAAGGATAGAACAAAGAATAAATGTGGAAGAATTTTGGAAGAACATATAAATTGCTCCGCATTCACTTTACATGATCCTTCTTGGACATGTTAAAACACCAGTAAATGTCACCCAGATGTCCCAATGCTCATTTGGTATACTATTTGGATCATGAAAAGTCCTACAAACATGTAAAATAATGTCACATGGGACCAAACAGTAATGACACCCCAGTCACATGAAGCCCTCCTATATCTATATCAATGGATTTTTATGTCCTTCATATAGGTTTCCGGACCCATATGGTGGCATTAATTCTTGGTACAAGAGTCTCATAGTAGCACCCTGTCATGTCAACTTACACTCCCGATGCCCTTCAAGAATGCATTTATTCTCTTTAGACATCCATAAAACATGCTATTCAGTATTACAAATTTCTTCAATATATGTCAACTAGGACATGAGACACCCTCCAAGACATGTTGCATTGAATCTCAAAATTCCCTCTAGGAGTTTCATCTTTCTCTTATGATGGAACCAAGGCCCTTCAGTTGAATCATGTGACACCCTCTGGATATGAAATCCAAGATCAGAAGATTTCTCAGTGGATCAATGAGGTAGGTCTCAAAATTACTTACACATAAGTCATCTGTGATCATGTGGTGAGCCTTAAACATGCCATCTAGATTACGAAATGTTCGAAAGACAATCCAAGAGGATCATGCGATTGTATTTGGAAAATTCCACAACATAACTAGACATTTACTGTAGAGACCCGAAGCTTATCGTACATGGACATTACATTACTTTTGCGGAATACTTAGTACATAACAAAAACACACACACAAGGATCGTAATAGTTTAGTGTCTTTGGAAACTCGGAACGTAATCTTCTAAACGTGGTGAAAGATCTTCAACATCTCCCATAAAGATCTTTTTTTTACCTAAAAACCTTTCTTTATATCCTGGGGAAAAGAAAACATAAAAGGGTGAGCTCAAATGCTCAGTAAGGGTAAACAAAAGAAATATCAGTCACATAATTTTCATAAGAACATAACATTTTTGGAAATCTTAACCTGCAAAAGAGAGCATAATTTCATAACATGGGATAAATCACAGTAGCGAAAATGAAACCCTTACTTAAAACATTACTCATTGTGGCATACACACATAATCATAGAGAATCATTTCTTGTTAGTCAAGACTCATTGCCAAGACTATCTTAGTGGACAAAGCCCCTTTCTTAATCGAGTAATCCTCGTTTCAGTCCTGTTTCACTGAACCGGTATAACCTACCATTCCAGCCATTTCTATCTCATGAGATATGAAATCTTTACCCAATGCATTGGAGGGAGATATAGGTCCCACCCATCTCATAATGATACCATTATTATGTGTGCCACAAAATCATAAACCATACATCATACCATAACCCATGAAATAAAATGGGATTCTTAAACATCATGCCATCATAACATAATCCATAAACAATTGATATCATTTCATCATAAGAAAATTGAAACCATTTAAATCATAGAGTCATTTTACTTGAAACATACACATATGAAATAATGTCATCTTAGATGAAAAATAGTTTTGACAAAACACTTGAAATGAATTCTTGAGGAAAATATCCTTTCTTTTTTAAAATCATTTTCTTTTCACAAAATTCAATGCAATTTTAAAAGATAAGGGTTTTTGTTGAAAATAATAATGCAATCTTGTAGAGGAAGCTTCTTGAAAATGAGGCGTTATGAAACCGTAAAAATCCGTTCACGCCGTATAAGTTAAAAAAACATTCTTCGTACTTTTGTCGAAAAAGTCAAAAAGTACCTCGTACGAAAAACGACAAAAGATTCCTTTCATATCTTTTACTAAAAATTCACCGAAGGGTAAAATTGGATTTAAACAATTTTAGGTGGATGTAAATAATATTACATATTGAGAAAACATGGATGTGGATGATAAAATACACCCCAGTAAATACCAATGTATAAACAATCTCGGATAAAAATGAGATTGTGATATTTCCCTTACCTTAGGTCCGACTTGCTTTGTAAGTGTCCAAACCTCCTGTATAATGATTTAAATCATGTTATTGACTTATTACAGAATCATATTCATTGTTATGATATCATATATGGTTCACTTATGACATTATATTACCCGTTCTTTTGTAAATTCCATGTTAAAGAAGCGTTTTGGGTAAAATCGTTTCATTTATCGTAGGTGTTTTGACTTGTTGTTCTTGACATCATTATTACTAATATCATGATTTACTTACTTCCAGAATATAAAATATGATTTATATATCATATATATTCAGTATATATATATATATAATAGGTAGATAAATAAAATGAAAAACACCGTTCATGGAGACGGTAGTCCGTACGTACGCATGAACGCTGTTTTCCTTTCCTTATTGTCTTGAAATGGAAGTAAGTAGATGACATACATATGTATATATATACATAAATCCAGTAGCTTTATAATGTCATATATTTCATTATTATTTCTTATATATACATTATAATCATTCTTAAATGGTTAACATGGAGAATGAATCTCATCGCGTCGTGGAGACGGTATTCCGTACGTACGCACGAGCGATGATATCATTTCTATAAATATTGAATTGAATTGGAGTGTATTATACAATATATCAGAATCAATATGATGTTGTAATAACTATGTATAGTTATTCTTTACACCATTATACCCTTCCATGTAAGGTGGTGGTGGAAAATAGATTACACCACGGCGTGGAGACGGTATTCCGTACGTACGCACGCGCGGTGATTTCTTTTTATGTAGGATGGATAGATGGTGAAATAGGGTTGTTTCATACTTATAATAACATATCAGTATATGAGTGATACTGATGTTATTACTTCATAATGAAACAACCTAAGAAGAAGAAGTGGAAGAAGAAATAAAGATGAAAGAATTGGTAACGGTAATTACCTCTTCTTTGAAGTGCCTCTTTGAGACCTCCTCTTAGGGCACTAAAATTGGTCTTTGAGGAAGACCAGAACCTCTAGAATGTTGCTACGGAAGTGGAGAGGATAAATTGGCAGGGGTTGGCCGAGCTTGAGTGCTCAAATTGGTGTGAGGAGGAGGGGAAGGAGGTGTCCTTTTATAGGGGAGGAGAGGGGCACCTTAGGAATATCTCAAAATATTATTTTATATTAAAGTCAAAATCGGTTTATAATGGTTCCAAATGGTCTTATTTCGAAGATAAAGTGGGGATGGGTCGAAATCCTATCAACCAATAGGATTTAGACAAGTTTAGGGTATTATTTTAACCTTATCAATTAGATTTAACTCTAAGTTAAATAATTTAACTTTTACCGTGTCTTTTTGTTTTTTTTCACTATATGGTTAATAAACTTACTATAACATGCCAAACGAACCCCAAATTGTATATTATTAATACATATATCCTTATCTAAGTCATTTTGCAGAACCTTAGATTTTTAGGAATAAAATAACAATTAATAATATAATATTTGATTTAAAAACTATTTTATGTCAATTTTGACACTATTTGACA
This sequence comes from Viscum album, assembly GCA_963277665.1. Taxonomy (NCBI): domain Eukaryota; kingdom Viridiplantae; phylum Streptophyta; class Magnoliopsida; order Santalales; family Viscaceae; genus Viscum; species Viscum album. The sequence goes on along the minus strand of OY728129.1, from coordinate 1,340,064,979 downwards.
TATGAATTTTGTGAAAGTCATAACAGAATTATATGTTCGAACCAAGTTGATTAAATCAACACTAATATATCATAGTAACCTATAAAATTAGTGGAATTCATAAAAAGTCTTAAATTACATTTATTTTGGTATTTATATTATCAATTATGTCAATATTTCATTAATAAGATAATTACTGCATCATTTTTGTGTCATAAATTATATTATTTGATGTCTAAAAATTACAAATAAAATACCATCATGTAGGAAATCTTTTTATATTTCTAATGAATATTTATAGTCGAATTTATCTTATGTATAACCCCATATTAAAAATGATTTACTTATTAAACTTTGATTTTAACTATTTTAACCCTTCTTTAAATAAATTAATAATAAATGTCCTAATCTAATCCAAGTGGGCCTAAATGGTCATATTTTATTCCTAAGTTTGTTTTTGGTCGAATTACACTTGTCCAATAGAATTAGGACATGTGTTAGGGTAATATTAATATCATATTTACCCTTAGTTACCTTATTTACTATTAAGCGTGGTAAAAAAAAGTAAAAAGTTACTATTCACCAAAAAATTATTTTCATCTCATTGAACCACATTTTAGTCCTTGATATTAACCGTGTCTCTCGGATTTTCGAAATTCCATTCACAGAAGCGGTAAAATTAAGTTTTATGCAAAATTCAGTTTTTAACCTACCACTTAGTAGTTTCATTATTCATCAAAAATTGATGTTTTTCAGAACAATGCCAAAATTTCATCCCAAGCTATATTTCATATTCCGACTTCAAAAATGAAGTCTATTTTACCAAATTCATAACATAAAAGTTTCATTAATTAATTTTATAATTAAATCCCGCTGTTAAAACAAATAGCGTGTTTTTAAGAAACAATATCTATCAAAAGATTGACACTTGTTTATGTCTAGTTTAAATGTGAAACTACATCCAATGACCAACATTGTATTAAATTGTAAAAATATATTCTAAATATACTTTAAAACCACTCAAATTAATGATTTATCACTATTAATTATTTCGATTAAAAAAGTTGTTTTTAATTATAATTTAGTAATTTTCACTATTCATCAGAATATGAAAGTTATCCGAAAAGTACCAAAATTTCACCTTAGGCTAAATTCGATACTCTGAATCCAAAAATAAAGTTCATTTTGAAAAATAAGATTTACTGGATTTGAAAAAGTGGTTATTACTATTCATAACGGCTAGTTTTAATAATATTTTTATAGCATATCGTTGTTTAGTGAAACTCGGTATTGCGTACTACACACGCTATCGAGGAAGGTCGCGATTGCGTGTAATGAAAGTCAAGTCAAGGATGTGTGTTGTGCAAGCTCCTTTTGGTGTAGCGTACAACACAAGACATTAATAAAATTAAAAAGAATATTTTTTTATAAAATCTTGGGCTGTTACATTCTACCCCCCTTAAAATGAATTTCGCCCTCGAAATTCGTCGGGGTTATAAATGGTTTACTATATGAAAGTTTCTTTAATAGAATCCCACATTGTAAAAGGGAATACCAAAACTTGGCTTTAAAAACTAAAGTATGAAATGTAACGATTACCCAAATAAACTAATCACTGGGTTTCCACATAGGTGAAAATATGGATATGGAAGAGAAATCTAACCATCATGTTCTGATGGAGAGTGGTAGAGAACATGGCTATGGAAAATCCAGTAATCACAAATCCATAAATTTGTGACGATCTAAGGTACCATCTGATTCATCAGGTATAAGATCACTAGGACAACATTTTTGGTTTTCAAGATCATTTCCCTAAAGTTGAAAATTTGAATTAGAATAAATACTTACTTTATTTTGATACAATATCACTGTTGTTCGTGCCTTGAACAATTTCCACTTCATCTCTTAAAGAAATGATGTTGAATTTGTTATTCGTGAAGTGTTAGCAGATCATGTGATAGAATGACGGGTCATTCCATCTGTCTCAAACAAAAGGTAAGCAAAAGTTATTAAATATACATAAGTCATTCTATAGTGAGATTAATCATATATAGTTCCTAAAATGGACTTATACTTCATATATCATACTGCTTAATATAATAAAACTAGTTTCTACTAAACAGGGACTTCCTGTAGGCCAGTGGTAGGCGATAAAGGCCAGTCGCACTTTGGTTGTGGGTTCGATTCCTACAGCCTTGTCCGAAGCGATGGGCTGTCGCCCGTCCTGTAGGTTGTCCCTTTTTCTAAAACTACGTTACTATAACATCCCATCAATAATATCGAAAATCTTCTATCCTTAAACAATACTAACTTATGTCCAACATAATCCAGTCTAATCTTTAGGCTTATACATAATACTGCAGTCCACTCTCATAATATAGTGACATCGATTACCAGAGATTTAATACTGTCGTTGATCCCCACATATCATAAGATATGTCATGTTGGTCACATTCCAAACATTCAAAGTCCTTAATCGTGTATTCTCTTGAATACCTTAGTGAAAACATGAGTGCAGTTAAAAGTTTCCAAAATCATCAAAATTCTATATACTCAAACCATGATATCACTTAGTCCTTATATCAATCATGAGCTCATGAATACTATTAAACATTTCATTTTCTCGTCTTCATTAAGTGCATATCATCTTATTTCCAAAAATATCTCAATCACTTTGAATACCACATCAATAAATATTGCAATACTCAATGATACAACATTATTTTGGAATCCCATTACATAAACACTTAATCATTCCACCACATCGTTGTCATATTCAACATTGCCAATAGTGATCGCATGTTATTTCCCTTTGTCCTTTGCCTTCAGTGGTTGCTCATGTTGATCATCACTAACCCTTGGATTAGGGCAATTATTAGCATAATGCCCCATTTCCTTGCACTTGAAGCATTGAAGTGTTGGCGGTGCGTTCTCTGCAGTGTTTGCTTTATTCACATCATTAGAAACCCTTTTTCCATTACTTCGACACTCAGCTGCTCGATGACCTTCTTTTCCACACTTAAAACATTTTCTAGTCCCTTTTAGACAATCTCCACCATGCTTCTTTCCACACTTTGTGCATAAGGAAACATTCATCTTCTTTTCACCATTATTCTGAGATTTCTCCTTGAACTCCATCTTTCGTTTCTTGTCAAAACCATGAGATGGATATATAACACCAACTTCCATTTCTACCTTGATAGCACAACGCACAATTTCTTCATAGCTACTGAAGTCTCTTATAGCTAATGCCCTTCGAAGACTTGGTTTTAAGCCACAAAAAAATCGATCAACTTTACTTTCAGGTTGGATGATAATTCCAGAAGCATACCTTGCAAGTCTTGTAAAATTTGCTTCATAGGTACCAACAGATTCATCGTCCCTTTGCTTCAGTTCAAGAAATTCTTTCTCCATATTTGTTCGAAGAATACGAGGGAAGTACTTACTGAAAAACAAGTTCTTGAACTCGTCCCATTCCATGGACTCAATTTCATCTCTTGGCCTCATATTCTTGATAAGATTCCACCATTGATCAGCTTCACCTTCCAAACGATATACTGCTAAGATGACTTTATCATGTTCAGAACATTGAAGAACTGAAAATATCTTTTCAGTAGTACTGATCCATTGTTCAGCAACTAATGGATCAGTAGACCCACTGAAAGAAGGTGGACGCTGCCTCATGAAGGATTCAACAGAATGTTGCTCCTTCCTTTGCTCGTTTGGAAGTCCTGCATGATTCATAGCTTGAGAAAGTTGTGTGAGCATGGCTACAAGATTTTTCATTCCAGCTCCTATACCATTTGGTTGCTCAGGGGAACAATCATTGCATTTCCCATCACATTCCGTATTAACACGGTTCCTTCGGGTTCCAGCCATCGTCTAAAACCCCAAAAGAATAGTGTGAGAGGCAAAAATCATGCTAGGGAAAACAACATAATAAAGGGTTAGTACCCTCAATATCTAACATCTTAGGTTAAATTCGAAGATCGTTAGCGCAATTCTAGGACTATAACCTATATGTATACTTAACCTTAGAGACATCCCTAGACATACCTTAGAAATATCTCTAGGGATCTCACTAAAGTTCTCGCATCCTAGTTTCCAAAGGTTGACTAAACCTTTCCTCTGATACCAACTGTAGAGACCCGAAGCTTATCGTACATGGACATTACATTACTTTTGCGGAATACTTAGTACATAACAAAAACACACACACAAGGATCGTAATAGTTTAGTGTCTTTGGAAACTCGGAACGTAATCTTCTAAACATGGTGAAAGATCTTCAACATCTCCCATAAAGATCTTTTTTTTACCTAAAAACCATTCTTTATATCCTGGGGAAATGAAAACATAAAAGGGTGAGCTCAAATGCTCAGTAAGGGTAAACAAAAGAAATATCAGTCACATAATTTTCATAAGAACATAACATTTTTGGAAATCTTAACCTGCAAAAGAGAGCATAATTTCATAACATGGGATAAATCATAGTAGTGAAAATGAAACCATTACTTAAAACATTACTCATTGTGGCATACACACATAATCATAGAGAATCATTTCTTGTTAGTCAAGACTCATTTCCAAGACTATCTTAGTGGACAAAGTCCCTTTCTGAATCGAGTAATCCTCATTTCAGTCCTGTTTCACTGAACCGGTATAACCTACCATTCCAGCCATGTCTATCTCATGAGATATGAAATATTTACCCAATGCATTGGAGGGAGATATAGGTCCCACCCATCTCATAATGATACCATTCTTATGTGTGCCACAAAATCATAAACCATACATCATACCATAACCCATGAAATAAAATGGGATTCTTAAACATCATGCCATCATAACATAATCCATAAACAATTGATATCATTTCATCATAAGAAAATTGAAACCATTTAAATCATAGAGTCATTGTACTTGAAACATACACATATGAAATAATGTCATCTTAGAAGAAAAATAGTTTTGACAAAACACTTGAAATGAATTCTTGAGGAAAATATCCTTTCTTTTTTAAAATCATTTTCTTTTCACAAAATTCAATGCAATTTTAAAAGATAAGGGTTTTTGTTGAAAATAATAATGCAATCTTGTAGAGGAAGCTTCTTGAAAATGAGGCTTTATGAAACCGTAAAAATCCGTTCACGCCGTATAAGTTAAAAAAAACATTCTTCGTACTTTTGTCGAAAAAGTCAAAAAGTACCTCGTACGAAAAACGACAAAAGATTCCTTTCATATCTTTTACTAAAAATTCACCGAAGGGTAAAATTGGATTTAAACAATTGTAGGTGGATGGAAATAATATTACATATTGAGAAAACATGGATGTGGATGATAAAATACACCCCAGTAAATACCAATGTATAAACAATCTCGGATAAAAATGAGATTGTGATATTTCCCTTACCTTAGGTCCGACTTGCTTTGTAAGTGTCCGAACCTCCTGTATAATGATTTAAATCATGTTATTGACTTATTACAGAATCATATTCATTGTTATGATATCATATATGGTTCACTTATGACATTATATTACCCGTTCATTTGTAAATTCCATGTTAAAGAAGCGTTTTGGGTAAAATCGTTTCATTTATCGTAGGTGTTTTGACTTGTTGTTCTTGACATCATTATTACTTATATCATGATTTACTTACTTCCAGAATATAAAATATGATTTATATATCATATATATTCAGTATATATATATATAATAGGTAGATAAATAAAATGAAAAACACCGTTCATGGAGACGGTAGTCCGTACGTACGCATGAACGCTGTTTTCCTTTCCTTATTGTCTTGAAATGGAAGTAAGTAGATGACATACATATGTATATATATAAATAAATCCAGTAGCTTTATAATGTCATATATTTCATTATTATTTCTTATATATACATTATAATCATTCTTAAATGGTTAACATGGAGAATGAATCTCATCGCGTCGTGGAGACGGTATTCCGTACGTACGCACGAGCGATGATATCATTTCTATAAATATTGAATTGAATTGGAGTGTATTATACAATATATCAGAATCAATATGATGTTGTAATAACTATGTATAGTTATTCTTTACACCATTATACCCATCCATGTAAGGTGGTGGTGGAAAATAGATTACACCACGGCGTGGAGACGGTATTTCGTACGTACGCACGCGCGGTGATTTCTTTTTCCGTAGGATGGATAGATGGTGAAATAGGGTTGTTTCATACTTATAATAACATATCAGTATATCAGTGATACTAATGTTATTACTTCATAATGAAACAACCTAAGAAGAAGAAGTGGAAGAAGAAATAAAGATGATAGAATTGGTAACGGTAATTACCTCTTCTTTTAGGTGCCTCTTTGAGACCTCCTCTTAGGGCACTAAAATTGGTCTTTGAGGAAGACCAGAACCTCTAGGATGTTGCTAGGGAAGTGGAGAGGATAAATTGGCAGGGGTTGGCCGAGCTTGAGTGCTCAAATTGGTGTGAGGAGGAGGGGAAGGAGGTGTCCTTTTATAGGGGAGGAGAGGGGCACCTTAGGAATATCTCAAAATATTATTTTATATTAAAGTCAAAATCGGTTTATAATGGTTCCAAATGGTCTTATTTCGAAGATAAAGTGGGGATGGGTCGAAATCCTATCAACCAATAGGATTTAGACAAGTTTAGGGTATTATTTTAACCTTATCAATTAGATTTAACTCTAAGTTAAATAATTTAACTTTTACCGTGTCTTTTTATTTTCTTTCACTATATGGTTAATAAACTTACTATAACATGCCAAACGAACCCCAAATTGTATATTATTAATACATATATCCTTATCTAAGTCATTTGGCCGAACCTTAGATTTTTAGGAATAAAATAACAATTAATAATATAATATTTGATTTAAAAACTATTTTATGTCAATTTTGACACTATTTGATATATGATTTTTGTGAAAGTCATAACAGAATTATATGTTCGAACCAAGTTGATTAAATCAACACTAATATATCATAGTAACCTAGAAAATTAGTGGAATTCATAAAAAGTCTTAAATTACATTTATTTTGGTATTTATATTATCAATTCTGTCAATATTTCATTAATAAGATAATTACTGCATCATTTTTGTGTCATAAATTATATTATTTGATGTCTAAAAATTACAAATAAAATACCATCATGTAGTAAATCTTTTTAGCTTTCTAATGAATATTTATAGTCGAATTTATCTTATGTATAACCCCATATTAAAAATGATTTACTTATTAAACTTTGATTTTAACTATTTTAACCCTTCTTTAAATAAATTAATAATAAATGTCCTAATCTAATCCAAGTGGGCCTAAATGGTCATATTTTATTCCTAAGTTTGTTTTTGGTCGAATTACACTTGTACAATAGAATTAGGACATGTGTTAGGGTAATATTAATATCATATTTACCCTTAGTTACCTTATTTACTATTAACCGTGGTAAAAGAAAGTAAAAAGTTACTATTCACCAAAAAATTATTTTCATCTCATTGAACCACATTTTAGTCCTTGATATTAACTGTGTCTCTCGGATTTTCGAAATTCCATTCACAGAAGTGGTAAAATTAAGTTTTATGCAAAATTCAGTTTTTAACCTACCACTTAGTAGTTTCACTATTCATCAAAAATTGATGTTTTTCAGAACAATGCCAAAATTTCATCCCAAGCTATATTTCATATTCCGAATTCAAAAATGAAGTCTATTTTACCAAATTCATAACATAAAAGTTGCATTAATTAATTTTATAATTAAATCCCGCTGTTAAAACAAATAGCGTGTTTTTAAGAAACAATATCTATCAAAAGATTGACACTTGTTTATGTCTAGTTTAAATGTGAAACTACATCCAATGACCAACATTGTATTAAATTGTAAAAATATATTCTAAATATACTTTAAAACCACTCAAATTAATGATTTTTCACTATTAATTATTTCGATTAAAAAAGTTGTTTTTAATTATAATTTAGTAATTTTCACTATTCATCAGAATATGAAAGTTATCCGAAAAGTACCAAAATTTCACCTTAGGCTAAATTCGATACTCTGAATCCAAAAATAAAGTTCATTTTGAAAAATAAGATTTACTGGATTTCAAAAAGTGGTTATTACTATTCATAACGGCTAGTTTTAATAATATTTTTATAGCATATCGTTGTTTAGTGAAACTCGGTATTGCGTACTACACACGCTATCGAGGAAGGTCGCGATTGCGTGTAATGAAAGTCAAGTCAAGGATGTGTGTTGTGCAAGCTCCTTTTGGTGTAGCGTACAACACAAGACATTAATAAAATTAAAAAGAATATTTTTTTATAAAATCTTGGGCTGTTACATTTACTGGAATCCTTCGATATGTAAAAACATACAATCAAGGAATTTCAAAAAAGAAAATTAATGAATTTTATGAAGGAAGGTAGTTTGGTTCAATAAGGGAATTATGGTTCTTGATTACATTTTCCACCATCAATGTGTAGTCCCCAACCAAAGGGATGCATCATTGTGTAATCCCAAATCTAGGGAACTGTGTGGACTCTGATTCATTCCATAATGAGGATAAAATCGAAACCCCTCTATAGATGAAGATATATATTATGTATCCAAAGGGATGTCTTAGTACATAACTGATGTGCCCAAAAGTAGTGAAAATAATCATTTTCAACCATTTTTTCTCACACTGAGACTAGATCACATGGTCTTAGGGAGTTTCAATAATCTTATAACATACAAAATATTCCCCTAAAAAGAAATGTGAATCCTCAATGTGTAATTCTTGATCAATAACATAATACTATAGGTTCCACAAATAGGGAAATCTCCACAGCTAATCCTTTATTAATTGAACTATGATAACTTTAATCTTTGAAATAACACTGATAAATAGGAGGCATTCCTATGGACAATCTCAAATAAGTATTAATTTTTATGTAATACAAATTTCATCAACATTTTATCCATCGAGTCCCAATCATCCCCACGGGCTGATCTCTCTACCTCATCCCTCAATGGACTGAGAAATCTACTAATCTATGCCGACTCTTATTCCTGCAACAACCAGGATACGTAAGATGAATCTTCAAATCCCGAACTCTATATTAACATATAAGGGTTTTATTGGTACAAAAGTCCAAAATAAATATGAATTGAGGTTAATAACTTTTTATCCCTTATTTATCACACCAAGTGTAGCTCATGTGGCCTTAGACTATTTCAATAAAAACATCATTGATATCACAAATCTCCACTAGTAAGGGAAATATAAGTATGTAATCCTCGATGAGTATCATAATATAAGCATACCTCATTTATATAGATATAACATGGAAGCAATACAATGTTTATGTTCAAAATTAGATAAGTATCGTTGATGCCTATACTGAGATATGTACGAAATATCCGAAAGACTTATCCTCAAATATACCACTACCTACGTGCCCAAACATATATCCATTATGTAGGATGTTAAATAGAACATTATTAATGATCTAAATGTGTTTTGGTTCCTAAAATAAATATGATATGTATGATTATTCATTAGGGATCAATCCCAACCTCAAAATATTAACCACATTCCTAATTTTTAGAAAATTATGATGTACATGGTTATATGGATTCAATACATAAGTAGATAACCAATATTGAGGAAATAGATGAAGAACCACTAATAAATACATATGGAATCACTAATAATATCCTCTACTTCTACACATGGTATAGATTTAACCAATAAATCATTTTAGGGTAACTAGTACAGTTTTGGGATTAGGAAGAGATTCAAAAACACCTCTTATGTCTATAACTGAGTACCGGAGTACAAAACAATTCCCCTAAAAAGTGAGTGATGAGTCTAAACACCCATCATATCGATCAATACAAGTCCCCAAGCATATTTTGGTATGAAACTCCAACCAAAAACCTTTTATCGGAAATCATGTCTATACCCAATTATTGATGAGGAATCTAATGTGAGTTTCAGTTAAGAATGTAAATGGTGACCTGAATGTATTAGTTGTGAAAAAAACTAAACCCATCACAAAAAAATATCTCCCTAAACCAATTCCACCTTGACTGGGGTCCCAGGTCATCTATTTTATAATGAAACAAAAATTGTGAAGCCAATGTGAATCTCTAAAATAATAATATTATTAGGTTATTATACATGGATATTTTTTGTTTGCACAATAGACATAAAAAAAATGGAGAACCCAACATGAAAATCTCAAATACCAGAATTACTAGTTAATCATACTTTATTGATTATTTTTTAAATATCCTATACAAAAAAATATGATAAGACTAACAAGGATCTTATAGATGATCCTCTGTAACTGGGATTCCCATAAATAAGTCCATCCAATATTTGGAAATTCCAAATGAGAATAATGGATGGGCTTTGAATATAAGGACAATTGTGTTAACTGTGAATATCTTATTGGGCACACATCATGCCTACAATATTGCACAAATACTGATCACATCAACAACATCCCAATAAGAGATATTGTATTCATCATCCAGTGATCATTATGATAAATCTCTATTGGTTGTATCCCCCATGGTCCACAAAATGATCTCACCTATACGACATATTCAATGTCATGTAGAAAACAAAATTGTCTAGTAATACAACCAACACGGTACAATTGCAACACTGGAAGATTTTTGTGAGGGTGTCCAAGCATGAAAAATAATGAGTCTACGTCTCCCAGGGAAAGACACAGGTAATCAAATGGCCCACATCACCACAATTAACCACTTCAAGACATTATCCCCAAAAAAAACCACCACCTTAAATCTCTAATGAAGGTGGAATAACTAGTTAAATACTAATCACTCATTTTTAGGTGATTCTAAGGAGGGCACCTTTCAAACTCATTTGACAACATCATCTAATCGGTACCACTAGTCGCCTACTAAGAGTACCACTCGAAACACTACCAACTATAACTCCCATGCATGGGTAGTAAAGAAGACACATTTGGTGAGGAAGATAATGGATATCTATGAGATGTATCATATCCCAACTCCCAATGGTGGCATATTCTGACATATTCCTGCAACGACCAATGATCAAGCTCATATCCCTGCTCACTCAAAATATTTATGTCAGAAAATTCCAAAGTAGACATGAGAAAGGAAAATATCCCTACCCCATGCATGAATTCCAACATAATATTCTGGTGGCACATAGAGGATAGAATTCGGTGCATATACTCACTTCAATCGATGGAATCAATTAGTATATAATGGAGATTGAAAATGTGCAGGCACATATCCCTGCACACTCATTGCTAAAATGACAATAAATATTAGCGATAGCTGAAGAACTATGTTGGTATATTCCAATATTGGTTCAGATTCTAGGAAATTTCACATATTTCAATCCTTATACCAAGGAAATCTCAATAATTCGATCATCTCAAAAATTGGCCACTTTGGAGTACACACTCATTCTTACTCCCATACAAGAGGATTATTGGAATATTCTGGTAAAGGATGGGGTCTCATACTTAGTTTATATTCCAATTATAACCAATGATCACCATGTGAGTGAAGAACATGCCATATCATTTGGGCACATGGTTGTAAAATATGTATTGGGGTATATTCCAATGACCAAGGATCAAGATCATATCCCATCCCTAGCTGTCTCTAACCAAATGAGAGGGTAACATGCCTCGGGACATGCTCATATTCATGTTGAATATGTCTAGGTCCATACTACAATGGCCTAGGATAAATAATATTTCCGCATTCATTATGAGATAACCAAGTGATAATGGAACATGCCTCATGACATGCTCATATTCTTGTTAAGGAGTCTTCCTACCATATTCAAATAGATCACATAATCTAAAAGAATATTCCCACTTACTCCGACAGAAGATAACAATAGCATTATTCTAAAGCATTATGGGTGGAGGTTCATATTCCTTCTCCAATTCCAAAGGTCAATCAGCATTTTTGATTGGTGAATATAAATTCATACCATGATAATATTTCTTTTTTCCAATTAGGGCTTAATAGGTGAAAGTGGAACATGCCTCAAGGCATTCTTATACTCTTTCTAAGAAAGGCCTTTGGTATATTTTGATGTATCTTGATTTGTATCATACTTCATTTCTGAACGATGAACACCTAGTGAAAATGGAACATGCTTACAAACATTCTCACAATCCATTCAATAATGAGATAGATCATTGGAATATTTCGACATTTTCTTAGTAGTGGGCCCATACTCCCACAGTTTTTGATGGTTATACAAAAGTTTTGGAAATCGTAACATAATAAGCTCATATTCCTACACAATTCCAAAAGGAGGGTCGACATCTTCCATCCATGATGTATAATATGACCCATACTTGTAGTTGGGGTTTGGCTTTGTGGTAAGCACCCCGTAATACTACATAGAAAATGGGGGTTCAAAACCCATGGGGCGCAGGTACTGTAGCAGTACTGTAGCGGTACTGTAGCAGCGGCGACACTATTCATCACTGGATACTGTAGCGGCGGCGATACTGTGTGGTACTGTAGCAGCAGGTTACTATTCACAGAATGTGAATTGGCCTTTGAATTTGGGCCTACGGGCTATGTAATGGGATACAAGCCCACTAGGACTTCGGGCTATGTAATGGGGTTCCCTCTAACCAGTTAAAGAGGTCTTTGCTTTGATTTAATAATAAAAATGAGGCTTCAGCCCCAACCTTAAAAAACATATGACCCATACTTGTAATATAATAAATGATAGTGTCCTTTATTTCCTTAAAGACGCTTTCTAAACACTAAAAGGGTTCTTTAAATATTTAACAGAATCAGACACTAATCATTACAGTGATTTTTCTCCTTTTGGTAGCGTGGATTTGGATTTTAGGAACTCTACTCCTAAAATCCACTATGGTTAACCTCCCCATGACAATATCTCCCATGAACAAGAAAAAATCCCCTTTATCAGAAACCTTAAAATAGAGAGGTTTCCATAAAATAGACTCTTTATTATATGATGGTTCTCAAATCATCTGGGTCAACAACCTATAGTTCCCCATCAACATTCAGTAGCACTCTACTTCAGTTAGTAAAATATCCTCAGAAGAATCTTATTTTATCTAACCAGATGGAGGCATGAACATCTAATTAAGAGAAGTCAAAAATTTACATATGGATAGAGTTAGCTGGAAACAACCTCTAAATCATGTTCTGGCCCCTCACGACACACGACTACGAGGACCTATATGATCCAGAAAAGGAGTGACTTCCTTATATTCACTAAAATATGAGGGATACTGACCAATGTATAATGTATAGACAAGAAACTTTTCTAGGATATGAGATTGGACTTTAGAAAAAATAAATGTACACTATTTTTAGATGGACTTGGCCTCTATCTCCTTGTTTTAGGATCCAAAACATGAAAAAAACAGTGAAAATATGAAGCATTCATGACACTATTACGTCACAACCCTTCGACATTATATCATGAAATAAATGTCATGAATTATCATTTTAAGATGGATAATTTATGGAGTGTTACAATTTTAAAAACCCATGGAATAGTATAAACCCTAAGATTCAGTGTTCTGTAATGTCATTACCTATGGAGAAGTCAGGGGACTAGGTAATGCAAGGGCTAGTTGGTACCTATAAAAAATTTCTTCCACTTCAATGATGATTCGACATAATTAATATAGGGATAGGATAGTCAAATATTCATTGAATTCAGCCACTCAAAACCATGTAAACTAATTTCAGACATATAAGATAAATTTTTGATCAACCGGACCACTTCCCGTAAAGAATGGTTCCCACAATGGGATACCATCACACTATGATCCTACATGATCACAACTGCACTATGTCAAATGGGTTGTAGTAGAAGATTTTAAAAAAAACTCCAAGAGGAAACCCAACTCGTTAGGACAAGGTAATATCTACCACCCCATTAACCTCTCAGATCATCAATTCCGTAGAGAATTCAATGAATATAAATAGTAGCTATAGACACACCATATCCCACTAGGATATGGGAATTTATATCTCAATCATTATCACTAGTTCCTTAATCCACTAAGAGGGTCTTGGGGAAATCGATAGTGATTCCTGATCAACCCCATCCTAAAGGGTTGGTGGAATTTATATCTCAATTTCTAACAAAGGAATCAACAAATCCCCAACAAGAATTATTGGCTCCTCAACTACATGGAATGTTGCTTCCAATTGTAGAATTTAATAACCCCCAGTCCATATAGATGGGGGAATAATAATCATCATCATTATTATAAAAAAGATAATCATTTTTTGGGAGGTAATTATTGATGGTTGGTATCCCAACTTTTCTACCCTTCAAAACACAACCCTCTTTCATTTGGGACCTGTTTGGTGATCATTACCGAAAACTCACTCAAAGTCATTACACACAGGCTAGGATAAGATAAATGTATGAAAAAGGTGATCATACCCTCTCATGATATCAACTCAAAAGAGAATGATATATTTAGGGGTTATAATAGTTTCCTGATGAAGGCATTACAGAATCATCCAATTGTGTCAATTGTAATGTAATGACTTCTATTTCCTAATATGACTCTATGAATGTCATAATTGATAATATGGAAGACATTTTAGATCAACATGAAAATTTAGTGGGTGAAACCATGGAAGACGTACTCATAAAGGATGGTGATTTGGATGCACCAAATGAGGCTGCACACACTCTTAACCAATGAAGGCTTGAAAATATGAAACCTATGAATATTGAGTTCCCACGTCCCCAGAAAAACAATACTAAAGAATAAGGGAATGGTGTGGATACATCACCACCCAAAAGAATTTAAATTCCTTCCATTAAGGAATTTTTTTCTATATGAGAGTGAGATAAAAACCCTCAAATGACTCAATGATGAGATAATTAGGGGAAATATCCCCACTTGACATCATCTTCATGAATAGATAGATATTCTATCTCTTATAGCTGATATTCTAGAAAGAGTGAAATCTGAGCATCAAACTAGTTTTGGATATACGCATCCAGTTTGCATATTTGAGGAATTTAAAAATTAAAATGACTTCCCACCATTTAGGAAATAACCTCTCCCTCTCTTGAAAAATTAATAATTCTTTGGGAGAATCAATAATAAATGGGTGATGAAGAAGGATCAAACTCATCGACCCCACCTTCTCTATGTAGATGGGAGGCAGGTCAAACAGTATTACCCCCATAAATACATAATTTCATCAAGTCCCATGGTATTGAAATGGATGTAGGTAAGGGAGATGCTCACATGTACATACTAAGAGGAAGCCATATCCTAGGTTGAGGGTTGAAGCTTTACCTCTATCCAAATTAGCTAATCCCACATTCTATACCTTGGAGGGTATGAGCGAACCTAAAAAACATCTCACACACTTATTATCTTGATGTGGGCTTATTATGGGCCTCTAGATCAAGAATAGGAAAAAAAATATGAGGTTTTTTGTAAATAATTTGGGAGGTCCATATTTTGGGTGATACAATAGTCTCCTAGGAGATTCTATTTTAGGATGGGGAGACCTTCATTTTAAATTAATTTATTAATTAATCTCTATACTGAGGAAAAAATCATCCACCTAAAATCTTTGAGAAACAAGCTAATGAAATGTTGGATGATTTGATAGCTAGATATAAAGGATTAACTTATTAGCTAAACACCCCTCTCAAAAGAGAAAATTTTGTAACTCTTTGACAAAAAACATCAAGATGATTTGTAGACACCTGTGATACCAATGAAGTTCCCAAGTGGTTTTTATGAATTCAAAAACAAAATGAGATAGCATATCGAATGAACCATTCAACAAACCCAATAAAAATATTGACTCATTCCCACAGCCTAACGAAAAAATGATAGGATAATTAGAATATGTATTTTTCACTCTCAATCCAGCAGAAATGCCCATACAAGCACCTAGATAGGTCCTAAACCACCGAACACCACCTGTCAAGAAGAGATAACCCCAAAATCACAATTTTCTAGAAGTATATATAAATCAAGGTTTCTCGAGATTTGAAGAATGGATGAATAAATAATAATCCTTCCAAAATAATCAATTCCCCAGTAATTTGCTTGAAACAATGGAAAATAACCTACTTAAGCTTCAACAACCTTGGAATTTCAATAAGGATATCCTCATCATCTATTCTGATTACTACCCTTTACATAGATGGTGGATTCATAGTATATAGGATTTAATCATATTAAAATAAATCCTTCAAGGCTTGGAAAATTCATGAATGGTGGTGTTAGTTAACTCCACAATATAGGTGTCCTATTAAACCATTGTCTTCTCAAAAGAAGAGGATAGTTGGCAGAAAGTCCCAACCAGGCATGTGCCAATGTTCAACAACTAGATGACTCAAAATATAATTGATCGATCTCATGCCACAATAAGAGTAGAGCTTTATAGAACCAAAATAGTTTCACATATTAAAAAGTATAAATTGGACATGTCTCCCGAAATTGGGTCCAACCACCAGATATAAGAAGAAATAGAAGAGGACGATTCATATTCTACTCCAATGAACGCCTTATATCTTGCATATTTCTTCCCTACAACACCCAAACAAAGAGAAACACCCCATAAAATAGAAACATCATCAGAAGAAGAAATAATCTTTGGTTTTTTCAGTGTGATATACTTGGAAGAAACCTTCTTTGATAATGAATATTCCTCAAAATGAATGTTTCTCACACATAACCATGGAACATGGGGGCACCTGTATAGGAAAATACGATACAAGAAATGAAGTAGAAATGGTCAAAGAAAATATTCTTTCCATTCCCCTACATAGGAAATATACGAAGCAAAGAGTCCTATTCAAGTGCTCCATTAAACTCAAAAGATGCATAAAGGGGTCCTAGAACCCTACAACAGTCATCCACTCCCAGTTGACTTGCATGCCTGTATAATGGGGGTTTGTTTATCTGATCATCATAGGAAACATGGATGGATGGTATGACTTATGCCACTGGAAGTAGAAACACCCTAAAACTTTGCACAAGAACCAGGACAACATACATCAAATTCTATAGTGACTGAGCCACATATCTAAGAAAAACCTCACATCAAGAAGTTCCATCCTATGATAAAAAATAAGGCATTCTAAAACAGATTTAAATGGTCCCAACCATGGTCTCAATTTTGGATTCATTTCATTTTCCAAAGAACTAAGGGAGTCACTCATTAAATCCCTTAAAATCCCATCTGAATTTCAAAAATAAGTCACCATATATGAGGTCTGTTGAATGTATATTATGTCAGCATAATGACACATTTTCATCTCATTCACAGATCATGTCCAAGAAGAGGTTATACAAAGGAACATCAGAACAACATATATTTTGGGTAGACTCAATAATGTTGAGGTACACTCTGCCCTAATTAACAATGGTTCTAGGTTCAACCTCACTACGTTTCAAACCCTTTGATGATTGAGATATAGTGAAAGGGACTTATCTACCACAAAGCTGACCATTCAAGGGTATGATAAGCATGAGAAAAGAACTATTTGATTGATCAAATAAAAATATCAGTTTGGAGAGCTCACATATGATGATGAGTTTATTGTTATCCATCAAGACACCACAAACAATGTCATTCTTAGAAGGCCCTAGATCCATAGTCACATGGTGGCACCTTCAATATTACATCAATGTATGAAATACCCCATCAAGGGAAAGGTTGGAATACTGCATGGTGACATATCCACCTTTGATACTTGTAGAGCCACATAAGTTTAAGTAGATTTCTTTAATGGTGGGGTTGATTATATATAGGTTTCAGTACCCAATGGCTTGGTTATAGCCCCCACAAATCACTGGAGTATGCTTGAAACTAACTATACCCCCCCATAAATCTTGTTTAGGTGATTGAATTTACCCTAGAGGTACAAGGCCCTTCTATCCCAATGATAGTGTAAAAGGCAATTAGCTCTGAAATCTCTCTGCAATGACTCATGAAGAAGGTGATGATAATGTATCTTCTCATGGCCTCTTGAACATTGATAGTGACATAGAATCCCATATATTTCCAAAATCATCTATAAATGTCTCCATAGATTCAGTGGAAGAAGTATAATAGGATGGCCTCCATAATTCCCCTCCCACATTCGAGGAATATTTATACACCACCATTGATGAGCTAAGAATGTCAAACCTAGGAATAATAGAATAATAAAGACATACACTGATTAGAATCTTCATTCCCCTTGAATATAAAGAGATATATTTTTCATTTTTTAATTACAATAGATATGTGTTTTCTTAGAATTATACATAAATTATTGTATTGAATCCTGATGTGGCTACGCAGAATCTCAAATTACCAGATGAGTATCGAGGATTCAGGAAGGTAATAAGGAGTATGAATCACTCTCATTCTACATATATATAAACTAAATTTGACAAATTAAAAAAATACACCTTTTTGTGAAGTGAAATACCCATGATGGATTCCCAGTGTCTTCACTATTATGAAAAAGAATTGGTACATTAGGCTCTGTATCAATTTTAGAGTCCTTAATAGAAATTTTCCAAAGATCAATTTCCCAGTACCGATCACAAAACACTTGATCAATGAAACCATGTAATTATAATATTTTTCCTTCATGGATGGGAATTAAAGGTACACTAAAATAAATTTAGTCCCTAAAGATGAGGAATCTAATACCTTTAGAGTTCCCCTGAATTTTTTTCAATCAGGTTATGAAATTAGGAAAAAAACTACTATTTCCATATCTTAATGTTCCATGCATCATATATTGAATTGATTATTAGGAAGGATAACATATTTTTATGTCAAAATCTTGGTTTTCAAATTCATAATGCAATGTGACCACTTCATGGATATTCAAAAAATATTTGATAAGTTGTGACAACACAATCTGAAGATGAATCCACTAAAATTCACCTTCAATGTAACATAGGGAAACATTATCATCTTTTTGGTATACCAAAATGGTATCAAGGCCGTCCAAGAAAAGACTAGTGTTATTCTAGCAATTTGACCCTAAGAAATATCAACAAGATAAGGGGGATCCAAGGGAAACTCTCCAATATTTGGTGATTTATAGGGAACCAAACCAAAAAATATGTTCCCTTGAACATGCTAATGAATAACAGAATCTTCTATAAATGAGGCAATGAATGCCAAGAAGCCTTCCAAATCGTCAAGCTGTATTTTCTGCACCCACCAATTCTAATGCCTCAGGTGTAAGGGAGGACACAAATCTTGTATGTGGAATCCATGGAACACTCACTGGGAACCCTCCTCAAATAGAAAAATAATTTGGGGAGTGATAAAATATCTAATACCTACGATGAGGGATTCTAAGTACTGATACCTAATACTTAAATACCGAGTTGAAATTCCCTTTACTCATCTTCATAGTGCAAGAGCTGAGGAATTACATGAATCACAATGAAGCCCATCGGGTGTCTTGTATTGATCCTCTCAAGTAAATATTTGGTCGTCCAATTTTTTTAGGGTTTTTAGACTAATGGTCCATCATTCTATAGAAACATGACATCATATTCATGTAACATAATTCAATGAGATGTAAATCCTTGGTTGATTTCACATCAACACAACCTACTCTAAAAACTAAACCGGTGGTGGACACTGATCTTCCTGAGGAGGAGGGATTCTATGCCCATAACAAACCCCAGATATGGGAAATGGATTTTTATGGAACACCTATAAGTCCTATCAATCGAAGGATGAAAAACCTGAGGCTCAAATTGGATGGTCTAGGGATTGTATTTTTTCCTCTCGAAAAAATGTTTTTCCCTAGTCTTTCTCAATATCAAAATTCTGCACAAACAACAAGGAAGAGTATCAATCCCTTATTAATGGATTGAAATTTGTCCTGTAGCTATATATAGACTAAAACAACATCAAAAAGGATTTAAAACTTTAGATAAAGAAGATCAATTGAAAATATTTCATAAAAAAAGAATAACTGTCCCCTCTCACTAGAAATATTAGGGGACTAATGGTATAGTTACATTTTGAACTCACATTGCATCATGTTACCCGATCACAAAATGATCACGTTGACATATTCACTAATTCATACACCGTCCTAGCTAACCATGATTAGAAAAAAAATAAGGCATATCAGAAATTGAATAATTGTCTCGTAAATCATTATAGGTTATATAGAAGAAATCAATGAGGTCAAAAATACCCTAGAGAATGATGAACTATTGTCCACCACTGGATGGATAGAGTCTATAATTTGGTATCACTAAAACATGAATATCATAGCAGACCAACTGAGAATGAGAACATATTCTACGCTATGTAGTGAACTTTACCCAAAAAATAGTCCAAACGAATAGAGCCCCACCTACAAGAATGCATTTGATTAAATCCTCCTCAGATTCAGACCAGAAGGATATATTCTAACTATCATAGAGGAAGTCCATGTAGGATCTTGAGTCTCCCATCAATCTAGGTCCAGGTTGTCCATCCAAATCAAGAGAATTGGGTATTATTGTAAAACCATGATACAATACTATGTGAAATTCAAAATGAAATTTCATGAATTCCTAATCCATGAAAACTTCATCCATCAACCACCAGAAGTAATGCATACAACTAAATATTTCTATCCATTTTCCATTTGTTGAATGGAAGTTGAGGGGAAAAATCCTCCAACCATAGATAAGTAGTTCATGTATATCCGTACTACTATTGACTTATTTTCTAAATGGGATGATATAATACCCCTCAAGGAATTTAAGATGAATAATATAATAAATGTTGTAAATTTCCCTATCATAACCAGGTTCAGGTTCATTCAAATAATATTCATGTATAACTACATGAAATTCTATTCTATGGAGTTGAAGAAATTGTACATGGAGTACAATATCAAGTACAACCACCCATGTTGAATCCATGAAGTGAAAAACGCTAGATATAGGCCTTTAATATGGATCTATAAAATATGATACAGAATATGGAGAATAAGGATATGATGTCCTAGATAGAAAATATCATCCTTGATTAATGAGCATACCATACCACCCCCACATAATGATACACAAGAAACTCTGTACTCATTAGTGCATAGGACTGATGTCGTGTTACCCATAGAAGTCCAACTTCCTTTTCTCTAAATATACATTTACAGAAGGCTCTCATATGATGAGAAGCCACAAATGTAGCTATATGAATAATAGCATCACGATGAGAATAGGTTGTGTAAATTAAAAAATCTGAAAATCCCTCAAAATTGGATCACCCAAGCCATTAATAAAAAGAATCACCATTATTCATTCCTCTAAGGAGAATTAGTATTGGATCTCAAAACCCCAATGATACCCAGGAAGAAGGATCCAGAGATGGAACCAAAATCGGAAGGTCCTTAGATAAAACATATGGTCTATCAAAATAGATCTCACTCATTGGCCACTATGGATGAATAGAATGTCAGACCACCAACCAATGTGAGTTTTCTAATGAAATAAATTTCATATATTGAATCAAGAATAAATTACTAAAAACATAAAAGTTAAATGTATGGCATATCCCAAGTCCTAAGAGAAAGACATTAAACTACATGGTATCAAAATTTCTAACAAAAATATTTTAACTACATGGTATCACAAGGTAAAACAACATGACTTTAAATTACATGATATCCCAAGTGATATTAGAAATAATTTAATCTACATGGTATACCAAGTCCTAATAGAAATAATCTAAACTACATGGTTTCTCACATATTCACCACACGATATTAGATTATAAGGATATGTCGAAACCATATGAATCTAAACTGCATGGAATTAGTCCTTAGTGGATGAAATTAAAATACATAGTTGCTGTCCTCACCACATTACATAAAATTGCATGTAACACACCATCTCACTAAAAAATCACTCCACGTGATCTAGATATATGAAAATGATGGATGAAATTCCCCATCCCTGTATGAGAGTTTCCTCTACCTAGGTAAACTCTTATACCAAGAAATATATTCAGCCTGATTTATATCATTATATGTTACATAGTGAAACCAAAATCTCATGTCTGGATTGGATCCCTAACCTTCCTTTTCCTTCACATGGGTGATCCATGTCCTTACTACAATATGTTAAATTGCACGACTGATTTCTTGTTCCCACGACATTAAAATACATAGGTTTATAAAACTATGTATGTCTGAGATACTTAGGGATGCCTCAATCCAATATCTCAGTTATTCACTACATGATATAAAATACACTTTCATATCCGAAACTTCTTCTACATAGGCAATGTAACACTTTCTATTCCCTGTTTCTCTCACTGAGCATAGCTCATGTGAGATTAATAATTTTATTAAGGGATTACCCACACAAACAAGGTAGAGAGGCTTGAGACAAGCTCATCATGGCCCAAATTAGATAACATAAAAGCCATACCTTGAGTCATCACCACATTTCATTAAACTGCAAGGTTTATGTCACTTTTATGAAATAAAACTACGCATTCTGGTTGAACATTCCTGAGAGGACCACCATTCTTGGTGTTGGTCTCCTACCACACCTCCATTCTAGAACTATGTATGTATTGATTGTAATTTTCAATGATATGTGTACGAATTCTATGATCTTGTATATTAGACTAGCCATAACATGATGAAAAGTCACATTATCTACATATATTCCATACATACACATGAAATTCATCCCTCAATAACTATGTTAGTTGGATTAATATTACTATAGGATATATTGTGATGTCCAAATGTCCACCTTTTGGTCTAGCCACAATTACCCATTTCATGTCGGGAATCCCATGTTCAATTCGAATGATGTTAATTTACACATTTACTCATGAACTATATGTGGCTTGATTTCTATCATCAAAGGATACATAGTGACTCCATGGTCTATAACCATCAAACCAAATTCAACAATCAATGGAAACAATTCCCACCTCTTCATATGGGTCATACATGCACAAGGAGTTTTTCATTCAAGAACTACATATGTATTGATTCATTTTATTACATGACATGTAGTGATACCCAGTTCTCCATTCCTAGGACCATATGATACAACTGATTAAAAAATGCATCTTAACCCCACATGGAATGAGTCAACAAAGGTCATTTTTCCTACATACGATCCAAATATATGTATGGATTTTATTTCACCTAATATATCATGCAAAAAAATTTCAATTCAGTTCCCACATCCTTACTGCATGACATTAAACTATAGAGAAAACTTCTAGGTCACAAGACATTAAAACTGCTCAATAAGAACATCATCCCTATATGATGATAAACAACACTAAAATTTCCTTACATCATGATGTTAAACTACATAGAAAATAACCCCACTACATGATGATAAATTATTTATCCATCACCCATTTTAACCCCTATTATGGGAACATAAGCCACTTTCCATGGTTCCCCAGTGTGTGGGATAATTCCATCATCTTTAAAAATTACCTCAATCCATAAATCATACATAATGTATCTAGTGAATCAGGTTTACGAAACCATCAATGGCCCTCAGACAAGTTTCCTAGATTCAATAGAAACTTATTTTGGATATTCATGTATGCCTACTGCTCCTGAATATGGGCCTATGGTAGTTAACCAAGTGTTTCAATTTATAAAACGTCTTTATGATCCATATGATCCTGAACATCACCATGGAAGAAGTCAACACCTTAGTTTGGTATGAACTACTACTGATATTATTGTACCATATCATTATTCATGATCTGAGAACCTTTATCCATGATTTAGAATATTTATATCCCCTGCTCAGAAGGATGTTGGGGAAATATTAACCCTAGGAATCCTAATTAGGCTCTTATGTATCATTCCCCATATTATGTCTATGTGGGTCATGATAGTATACTTCTTATACTATTGGTTAAAAGTGAATGACCAAAAAATATAGACTGTAATTGTGTAAATAAAATGACCATAAAATGACAGTGAAAGTGATACAAAAATTGTCATGGTGATAACCTAAAAAGTGAGTCATGATAAAAATGTATGTCTTCCCTTACTTAACACTCAATCTCTAGAGTTTAGGATAATATTTGGGCACAAATAAATAAGGCTCAAATCTCATAGGGTATACACTGTATCCCTAGAGAAAACAAATATATTTTATCTAGACCCCCTGGTTTAGGAAAATGATAAAGTAATGACCTATTACATCTCATCACTGTGAGAATATGTTTTCTCGGTGATGATACAAATTTTAGGGTGCTCTAACCTTTCTTGGATATTATACTTTCCATTGATAAAATTTAATGATTTATGAACCACAGATCACCGAGGCCTTCAATTGCCCTTAGAAAAGATACCCATCTTCAAGGGGCCCATTTCATGACTATTAATGAATGCCTTTTAATCATACATATGTGTCTATAGTCATCATCCAAATACACCACTCTCTAAAAGTTATTTCCAATCCTCATGATTAATCACTTCAGTGTGGTAGAAACCAATGACCCAACATGTTTTGGCTCATTCTCAGTATGAATCTTCATTATCATCTTCATCACTCGATAACTTTGGACCATGACATTAAATATTTATATAATACAATCCATGCATATTTGAAATCCTCGATATTACATCAATGTGTTATTTACCCTATCTAATAGCAATAATGTGACACTCTATTGTTGATCCATTGGTGGCCCACACCTCACGAATTGAATCCACAAGGTGTAGGGATTGAGATTCACAATTAAGAGTTGAACTACCCTAGGGTCCCACAACCCTTCCTGGATAGATCTACTATGTAACTAGCCTCATCATTTAGATGATTGAGTCTTCAAAAATCATTCACAGTCTAATGAAATTATTGGATACCATCTTTTGTGGAAATGATATAGACACATAAGGGATTTGACCCACCAAAAAAAGGAATTTACAACATGAAAAAAAGAGCATCAATCATTGTAAGCCATGGAAACACCGAGGTTGAACATGGTGCCTTAGAGTGTTATGAGTCATCCATTGCATCTTTTCTGCATCCCATATTCATGGAAACAATATTTTGGGTTATGAATTATATCACCCATACTCTAACTATCTAGAGGGAAAAGAAACCCTATTATTTCACACTCAACCAATATTACCCCCATAATCCTTCAATAACCCTTGGAAAAGAGTATAAGTATCTCTGTTTGAAAATTCAACCAAGGAATAACTGATTTCACATACAGACCAGAGGTATGTACTCCTTATGGGAAAGCAGCTCTGATCCTTGTGAACCTTAAGAAAATCACATAATAACTAAACTCCTCATTGTGTTTTGGTTCATTATTAGAATCTCTTAACCATATTCCAAGATCATTGATCTAGTCCAATATAAAATATCATAAACTAAAATAATAGAAGGTCTGATCTAAAAGTTCCTAATGATGGTCCGAGCTAAAAGTACATAAAATAATGAAATTGGAGGTATAATAAAAAAGACTACAGAGTACAATAGTATGAGGTCCAAGCTAGAATACCACACACTAAATCAATATGAGGTATTAAACAAATAACCTAAACCAATTTAATAGTAGGTCTGAGCTAAAATACAATAAACTACAGAAATAAGAGGTAAAAGATAAAACACTCTAAACTATCTCAAATCAAGAATTTAGTCTACATGAACTTTAAAGACCCACTACATGGCCTTAGAAATCATCCATCTATGCTCACCAAGACAATAATCTTCAGAAAATATAACATAACCCTATGTTTGGGACATATATTCTAACCATTTGTCCTTTTTCAAAAAAAGTGATATTCAGATAGATGGATGATACATATTAATGAATAATATAAGGTTTATGGTAATTCATGAGAATTTATTAAGAAGAATCTATTGTAATTCCAAGATTCAATTCTAGGAATTCATGATTACTTTTTGTTATATAAATTATGGGTGTCATTGGTGATTCATACAATATCATATTAGTGAAATTTCATCCATATCATTAATAAATGAAATATTGGACAAAAACATGGAATTTATATGGAAATTCATTCATTAATAATGTCCCAAATAATATAAATACCCCCATTTAGGAGTATCTACAAGAATATCAACAACAATAGAGTACATAGAATTACAATACGTTTTGATCTCCTAAACTAACCATGTCGGTGAGAGTCTGGAGGAAGGAATCAATTGAACACCGGAGTTCTTCTCACCCCACCTCTTCCCCTTTTTACTTGGGATAAAGAGTCTTGACTAAAGTAAACATCTCCTCAACTCTATTTTGAGAAATTTCAATTGATTATGATTCCACTATGATAATAGATCTCAGGTGAGCAATGATTTCCCCATGCCTCAATATTTTGATGGTCCAACCATCTATATGATCTTGAAATTTTGATATCAACTAGTGGCCCTACTCTAATGCCTCTGATGCCTCATTCATCATCCCATCTAGGGGAACATAATTTAAAAAAAATTAAGTCCCTCTCATAGGATTCCATGTATCACATAGTCTGACTAATTTGTTTCAAGATTTGAAATAGTGGATGGCAATCAAATCCGTCAACCCCACGTCATCAAATTTCTAATGAAGGCGTTCCCATGGATCACCAAATGTTTCCAAAGAGGTCTCAATAATTAATGTCGGAACATACTTCCAAATTAACAGGTTTCATACCTAATCCTCTGTGACTGAGGGGATGAGCAAGCCAGAAGGAGGTATGGTTGGTTGAGAAAGCAAGAGAGCGTGATAGGAGGATCCAAATATCAGCTCTTCAACTAAGGAATCACACTCTTCATATGTTGGAGGGATTATTTCTTTATTGGATTCACTCTCAGTATTGGGAAATTCATCGCTAAGACAATGTAACTTCCTTGATGTCTTTCCAATGTCATGAATCAACTATATTTTCACTAAAGAAAGAGTGGTCACTGAAGTGAATGGATTCTCTGCAAGACAACACAATCAGACTAGCACAACACCTGGATAATCTATTACCTAATACTAGTAATAATATTGGGTGAGAGAGGTAGAATCATTAGTGTGTGGAAGAATTATATTAGCATTAGTATGTTCACATGCCAAAATCATCCAAAATTGGTGGATGATCCTAGGGTATCACATTACTCATACACCGACCAATGGAAGATGATAGAATCTTTGGGTATATCTAAACTGACGAACAAAAAATCAAGGAACATATGACATGAAGATGAACAGATCATCCACCCTAGCTATGAGAATCACATACCAAAGGGAGATCATATATTAAATTTCCTCAAGGGAACCACTTCGACTATAAAGGATTTTTCCAATCGGGTAATGATAAGGGATGAAATCAATGCTATGAGACTGGATCCTGGAATCTGTAACCTATTTAAATAATAGTGACATAGCCCTCACCAAAAATATGTTTAGAAATTGGGTATTAGATAGAGAATCAGGGATCTTAGTGTTTTTATAGTATTTATATCATTTTTGGTTCTACCCTTGTCACGACCCGTCCTCGGGGCCCGTGTCGTGACTACCCCAAGCCCGCCTTCCATAGGCCAGAGGCTGGCGACTAGCACCAAGGCATAAATCCTGGTAAAAAGGGAAGGCATTACCTTTATAAAGTAAAAAAGCACCACAGAGTAAGCAAGAGGAAAAGTAAACACTAAGTGAAAGCAGAGTACAACTATAAGTGCGGAAAAGTAAGTGGGCCAGTATACAAACACAAACTGAAAGTAAAGTACAACTCGAAAGGGAAAACAACAACTGAAAAGTAAAAGCTGCTACACCGAGCTGTCCACTGGAAATCCCACCTGAAGGGTGGGTACGGATAGCTCCACTACACCTCGGGTCCCGCCGTCCGCTCCGAGCACGTCCCGCCCAGTGGTCCACCTCCAGGTACCGTCCTGCTCTACAAGCCTCAACCACGATCAACGATGTCCGTCGTCTACGACCAACACAACGTAGTGCGGGCATAGCACGTGAAAGGGTGAGTATAAGCTACTCAGTAGGGACCCCGAGACCCCTAAAGGTCTCCCAAAATCCATAAAGGATAAACTACAAATGAAAGATACAATCACGAAGTAACAATCGACACTGCTTAGGTATATTCCCATACATATACCTATGTCATCAATTCCAATACGCTCCAACCTACGAGCCCAGTTACAACTCAGTCCACAAAGGAAAGTATATGTATTCCGCACCGGAAAGCAAAACAAAATTCACACAGGATAGCACAACACAATCAACACAGGAAAGCAATCACGAATCAGCTCACACAGGTATACTTTTTTGAAAAACGATAGAGATGATCACTGATCCATAAAAGTCATCGGACCCACAAAGGATCGATAGGAACTAACCCCCGCAAAGACCCACACAGGATCAGCCCCACACAGGATCTGTAGGCGCTGGTTCACATAGGACTGCTGAGCGCTGACCCACACAGGATCGGACCCACACAGGATCAGTAGAACTGATCCACACAGGATCACTGAGTGCTGTAGTCGTTTTCGTCGAATCCCCTGAGGATCTCTGTGCAGTCATCGTTGCAGTCACAGTAGCAGTCGCAGCCAGCTCTAGGGTTCCCGCACACAGCAAGCTCGTTCAAGAGGGTCCACTCCACGAGCCGAGAGGCTGATACATAAAATGTCACATAGTCTAGATTTTATGTATCCAAAAGTTCCGTATCATCAACAGGAACTCAACGCAATAGACGGCGCGTCAATCGGACGCCCGGTCTTAGAGTTATTGGATTTTCATCCCAGGGGCCCGGTTGGTTTTTAAGGAAAAATCAACCCGACCGTACTCCACCTGCGTCTAAACCTCGGGAGGAGTATGCCAAAAGATCTTTCTCACTAAGAGGAACTCAACAAATCCAATGGCACGTCAATTGGACGTCCGTAGCTCAAGATATGAGCATTTCCGCTCCGAGGACCAGGTTGATTTCGTGTATGAACCAACCCGGACGAACTCAAAGTATTTCGAAACGTTGAGTTCGATATACTGAAACGACCGTCTCGATCCAAGGATCGCATCGCCACTGACGGTGCATCGTTTGGAGGTCCATAGCCCTAGTTATGGGCATTTGAACCCAAACAGTTCGGTAACGGGGGTTTTGGGCCCGGGCCGACCAGGGTCGAGACCCCCCGGTTGGCTCGAACCGGGTCGACCCGCCCCAGACAGGGTTGGCCCGGCCCGGCCCGGCCTGGCCTGGCGGACCGGCCAGGTGCCGGTCCGGCTGGACGCAGTGCGCTGGGCGCGCTTCCAGCTCGGCCTTCGGCCGAGCTTTTGGAAAAACGGGGGGCGCTTGCCCCCCCCCCCTTGTGAAACCGCGCCCCCACCCTCATTTATGGGGGGTCGTTGACTACTGGCCGAGGGAATTTATTTCCCCAGGTTTTCCTCCATTCCGGCCGGCCCGACCTGGCTGGCTGGTTCCTTCTCAACAGGACCGACAAAGGCCGGTCCTCTTCCGGCTTCCGACACCGGCGGCCCGGCTGGCCGCCGGTCACCTTATTCCGCTGCGGCCCGGAACCGGCCATGGCCTTTGCCATCTGGCGCAGTGTGACGACACCGTGCCCCTCTGCCGCAACCCCACTCCAGCCGCGGCGCCTTCGATTTTCTTCAACGCGGCGCGACGGCGTCGCGTTCTTGAATTTCCTCCCACGGCGCGGCGCGACGACGCCGCACATATCTTCCGCATGAAACTGCGTGGTGCGATGGCACCACGCTTCCTCATACCATCCACAAGGGAATCATTCATGAAAAAAGGAGGAGGGTCGGCCGTGTTTGTGCAGACCGGCCCCCCTCGCATTATTTGATATCAAATAGTAGAAAACCACGAATTTTGTCATGCTATAATCAAGAACGGAAACAATTAACCCCTACCTCGGTTTCAAGAGTGGAGCATGTCAACAAGTCGCGGAAGACAAGCGTCGCGGAGTTCGGGCGTCGCGGAAATCGAACGTCGATTCTATTGACGTCGAGGTGTGTCCGAAGAGGTAACGTCGCTGGAGAAGCTTCGTAAGCTGATGGAGAAAGCCTGAGGAGGAAGCAGTGTCTCCTTTCATTGACACGGGAAGAAGATCGAACGAAGAGGCGTCGTCGATCTTCGGTAACACTTCGGCTGCGAAGAAGAGAAGAGACGACACGTCTTTCTCTTCATATGGTGAAGGCGTTCTTCGTCGGAGCCTAAGTGTTCTTTGCGTTCTTTGTCATGGTTTAAGAAGATGAAGAAAGCTTCCCAATCCTCTCAAGGTGGTAAAAGAAATCTAACCAAAATAAAATAAGTCTAAGGCTTATTTTATTTACACAACTAAACCACTTTGAATTTCAAAAGTTTGAAATTAAGTCACTCATCTTAATTAATAACACAAGTTTTCAAAATTAAATAGAGTGGAGTTATTTGGGAGTTTAAAGGGGAGTTAAAGAGTTAGGGTTCGTGTGGGCCCCACCATACTTAATCCTCTCAAGGGAGGTTAAGTGGATGTGGGTCCCACCTCTAACTCCCTTTTGGAGGATATAACCAACATGGTTTAAAATAAATTGTGTTCCACAATTTATTTAACTACATCCAACTTTCCCCAACACTAACTCTCAACCCGCATAAAACGCAACATCGGAAAAGGTCTACTTAAGCGAAAATCGGTGCTGCGAGTTCATCGGTGCCATCAGAATTTGATTCCGGGCACCGTATCAAAAGTTAGAAATTCTTGCTCGTTCGTTCACTGAACGTACCCAAGCCAAACTTTGGAAATTGATTCCGGGCACACCAGGCCTCGGAATCAGGTGTCGTCAGAAACCACACCCTTGTAAAATTCGAAAAAAAATTAAGAAAAAAATTTCCCTTGAATTTTACGAGTCTTTACATTACTCCCACCTCAGGGCTTTACGTCCCCGTAAAGATACATCAAAACTAGGGAAACAAATGAGGGTACTAAGCACGCATATGAGCCTCCCACTCCCAAGTGCTCTCCTGGAGATTCCCGTGATTCCATATGATGCGCACTAGAGGAATCGACCGTCGATGTAGGACCCGCTCCTGTCGATCCTTGATCTCCACTGGGACCACCGTAAAAGTCTCCCCATCATCAACGTCAAGCTCCACATGGTCAATGATGTGCGTCGGGTCATGCACGTATCTCCTCAGCTGAGACACGTGGAAGATATCGTGCACCCGGTGCAACTGAGGTGGTAGAGCCAGGTGATAAGCCACCTCGCCAATCCTGCTGAGGACCTGGAAGGTTCCGATAAAGCGCATAGATAACTTGCCTCCTCGGCCTAATCTCCGTATACCACGTCGAGGTGAGAACCACAAGATGACTAGGTTGCCATCCTCGAACTCTAGTGGCCTCCGCCTCCTGTCAGCGTATGACTTCTGTCGGCTCTGAATTGTCCTCATCAGCTCCTGGATGACCTGGACCTTCTCTGTCGTGGCCTAGACCATCTCCAGTCCCACAAGTGCGGACTCCCCAGGGTTTGTCCAGCACAAAGGAGATCTAAAAGGTCGGTCGTACAATGCCTCGTACGGTGCCATCCCAATGGTGGAGTGGTAGCTGTTGTTGTACGCAAACTCCACCATGGGTAGGTGGTCCTCCCAGCTACGACCAAAGTCGAGGACACATGCGTGGAGCATGTCCTTGAGAGTCTGAATTGTCCTCTCCGTCTGACCATCTGTCTAAGGGTGAAAGGCTGTGCTCAGACGTAGCTGCATCCCGAACGCCTCCAGCAATCCCTTCTAAAGCCGAGATGTAAAGCGAGCATCTCGATCGGAGACAATAGATGATGGCACACGGTGAAGCTGTACAGTCTCCTGAACGTAGAGACGTCCCAATCTCTCCACTGAGCCCTGCTCTCTAATGGGTAAGAAGTGAGCCGACTTGGTGAGTCGGTCGAAAATCACCCAGATGGAGTCGTGACCTCTGGAAGTGCGTGGAAGACCAATCATGAAGTCCATATATATCCTATCCCACTTCCACTCCGGGACCTCCAAGCGGCGTACCAAGCCTACTGGTACCTGGTGCTCAGCCTTCACTTGCTGGAAGGTGAGACATCGAGAAACAAACTCTACCACAGCCTTCATCATGCCCGGCCAGCAGTGCTGTCATCTGAGATCCTAGTACATATTCGCCACTCCAGGATGTACCGCCAAAGGAGAAGTGTGAAACTCTCTCAGCACCTCCTCTTCAAAGCGACTGGTACCATGGTACGTCCTCTGAAAAGGATGTCGTGCTCTACTCCAAAGGAGAAACCATAAGGTGCCTGTCCTGAGGATATCTGTGCATGTCGTTTCCCACAGTCAGCGTCCCCACGCTATGCCTCTTTGACTCGCTGCAGTAGTGGAGGAGTGACTGTGAGAGACTTAAGGAAGGCTGCTCCATCTCTATCCACAAAGGATATCTGCAAAGAGGCTACCTGCTCTGTCGCCTCCTCAAGCAGCTGAATGCCTGTCCTCCTGCTGAGGGCATCGGCTACTAGGTTCCCCTTCCCAGGAGTATTGACAATCTCAATGTCATAGTCCTGAAGGAACTTGAGCCATCATCGCTGTCTCAGGTTCAGGTCCTTCTGCGAGAAGATATACCTGAGACTCTGATGATCAGAAAAGACTGTAAAGCGCTCACCCATCAGGTAGTGTCGCCATGTCTTCCGAGCGAAAACCACTGCTGCTAACTTCAGGTCATGGGTAGCATAGTTCTACTCATGCAGCCTCAACTGTCTTGATCCATAGGCGATCATTGCCCGCTCCTGCATCAGAACACAACCGAGTCCGGTCCCTGATGCATCACAGTAGACTACGTACCCTACTCCCTCCTCAGGCAACCTCAAGATAGGTGCGCTGTTCAACCTCTGTCTCAGCTCCTCGAAGCTCTGCTGACATCTGTCTGACCACACGAAGAGTTTCCCCTTCTTCTTCAAAGCTGAGAGTGGTGCCTCAACTCTAGAGAAGTCTGGAACGAATCTCTGATAGTATCCAGCTAGACCCAAGAAACTCCGCACCTCCGTCACACTCCTGGGTGGCTCCCAAGCTGACACTGCCACGATCTTCGCAGGATCCACTGCAACTCCCACCTCAGAGATGACGTGTCCCAAGAAGCAGACCTCACATATCCAGAACTGGCACTTCGAGAGCTTAACATAAAGCTGGTGCTCTCGGAGTGTGTCTAGTACAACCCGCAGGTGGTAGGCGTGCTCCTCCTCAGTCGTCGAGTAAATCAAAATGTCGTCGATGAAGAGCATGAAAAATCGATCGAGGTATGGCTGAAAAATCCTGTTCATGAGGTCCATGAACACTGCTGGATCATTGGTTACGCTGAAGGGCATAACCAAGAACTCATAGTGGCCATACCGACATCTGAAGGCCGTCTTCTGCACGTCCTCGTCTCTAACTCTGTGCTGATGATAGCCTGACCTGAGGTCTATCCTCGAGAACCACCATGCTCCCTTGAGCTGATAAAAGAGGTCATCAATCCTCGGTAGCAGATACTTGTTCCTCACTGTCACCTGGTTTAGGTGACGATAGTCAACACAAAGTCGCAAGCTCTCGTCCGCCTTCTTGGTGAACAATATCGGGGAAGCCCATGGTGAAACACTGGGTCGGTTGAACCCCTTGCCCTGCAAGTCCTCCAACTGTACCCGTAGCTCTCAAAGCTCGGCGGGGGCCATCCGATATGATGGAGTCGATATCGTGGTTTTCCCGGGGTACAGGTCAATATAAAAGTCTACCTCTCTGCGAGGAGGTAACCCTGGAACGTCGTATGGGAAAACATCCACAAACTGATCCACCACTGCAGGAAGACCAGGACTCCGCACGTCAACTGCTCCAAGGATGAGGCTAGCCAACTGATGAATGATGGGCTGCCCTCTCCTCTGTGAAAGTCCATCCTATGCTGCAAAGGCTCCCTTATCGCCGGTGAAGGTGAACCTGCTTCCGTCGGTGCGTACACATCGCACCTTGCGCCTAAAACAGTAGACCTATGCATGGACCGTAGATAACCAATCCATGCCCAAGATGACGTCGTAAGTCCTCGACGCCGCTACAAGAAGATCTCAGCCGAATCTCTCGCCTCCTAGAGTAAGCTCACACTGCCGGCACCAGTGCGTAATCGTCGAGTCTGCTCCCGTAGGAGTCTCTAGCCATAAGGATCGAGCCAACGACTCTGTCGGAATCTACGAGCTCTGAACAAGGGCAGCTGCTATGAAAGAGTGACTTGCTCCTGTGTCTATAAGTACTTCAGCATGGGTGGAATAGACACAGATAATACCACGAATCATCTCGGGTACGCTGTGGTCATAGGACTTTGCTGGCTGGAGTTGTGCCTGTCTCTTCCCCCCAGCTCCCTGTGGTCGGGGTGGACCTCCTGGTGGTGGTGGTGGTAGAGCCTCAAAGCGTCTCCCACCACCTGCTTCTCGGCCAGCTCCTCTGCCTCATTCACCTCCTCCCTGTGGACCGCCACGGTCAACCCTCTGCCTCTACCTCGGTGGTCCCTCAACTGTCTGCTTCTCCTCGGCATGACGGTTTAGGCAGTCACGAGCCATGTGGCCCTGCCCGTCGCACGAGTAGCACTATCTGCCTCTTGAAAGACTGGCTCCGTGTTGTGTGCCCCGCACTGCTAAGCCAGTGTCCTAAGGTTGTCTGCCTAAGGGTTTGGTCTTCCTGGACCCGAGAGTCATCCGTCGACTTCCAGCTGTAGAAGACTCTGCCACGTGCCGCCCTGCGGTGGGTCTCGGCGCTGGTGTAGACTCAGCAAGAAAGATCTCGATCAAAAGGGCCTGCTCGAGTACTCCCGTCTGAGTCGGTATGCTGAGGGAGATCAGTGATGCCCTGATCTCGTGTCTCAATCTCTACTCAATGGTCTGGCCCAGGAAGAATGGGTCTCATACCATGTCGGTCGAGTAGCGCAAGAGATCTGTAAATCTCGCCGAGTACTGAGCGACTGTCATGCTGCCCTGCCGCAGCTGAAGAATCTCCTAAATGCGCACCGCACGGAGGGTGGCTGGGACGAACTCCGTGCAGAAGAGGACCTCAAAGTCCGTACAAATTAGAGATGCCTCATCGTGCACCTGGAGCATCAAGCTCCACCATATGCCCACTGCTGCGTGCAGTAGGCTCGTAGCGAGGATCACCATCAGGTCTTCTGGTGTCCTCACTAGCCTGAAAACTCATACGACTGCCTCCAGCTAGTCCTCGGCTTCCTGGGGGTCCATCTCCCCACAAAAACTGTGCGGTCTCTGGCGATGAAACTCATGCAGTGCACTGAGGCGACGTGCATCGTCAGCGGCTGGTGCTGGAAGTATCGGTGGCTCGGCGGGTAGTGCTACAGCCGGTGCCACTACTGACAAAGGGCCATGCACCGAGGCCTCATCCCTCGGTGGGCTGTCGTCACACTCGACTCTCGGAACCCTTGCTGGATGCCATCGTGGGGCCATCCTGAAAAGCAAATAAGTGCGCCACGGTCAGAATAGTATACCTGGTGAGATGATACAAAGTAATCACAAAGAAAACTTGAAACACACATGCAATCAATGTTTTCGTGCATTAGGTCGGAAATCAGAAGTCAGGGTCCTGGCGTACGGATACGTTGGCCGCCGCAACAACACTGGACTCCCTGGACTGATAACCACACACAATATGCTAAACATTATTGCTTCACATAGAAAAGATCAGATTTTGCGGTAGAACTGAACTCCTCTGATACCAATTTGTCACGACCTATCCTTGGGGCCCGTGCCGTGACTACCCCAAGCCTGCCTTCCATAGGCCAGGGGCTGGCGACTAGCACCAAGGCGTAAATCCCGGTAAAAAGGGAAGGCATTGCCTATATAAAGTAAACAAGCACCACAGAGTAAGCAAGAAGAAAAGTAAACACTAAGTGAAATCAGAGTACAACTATAAGTGCGAAAAAGTAAGTGGGCCAGTATACAATCCCAAACTGAAAGTAAAGTACAACTCGAAAGGGAAAACAACAACTGAAAAGTAAAAGATGCTACGCCGAGCTGTCCACTGGAAATCCCACCTGAAGGGTGGGTACAGATAGCTCCACTACACCTTGGGTCCCGTCGTCCGCTCCGAGCACGTCCCGCCCAGTGGTCCACCTCCAGGTACCATCCTGCTCTACAAACCTCAACCACAATCAACGCTGTCCGTCATCTGCAACCAACACAATGTAGTGCGGGCATAGCCCGTGTAGAGGTGAGTATAAGCTACTCAGTAGGGACACAAAGACCCCTGAAGGTCTCCCAAAATCCACAAAGGATAAACTATAAAGGAAAGATACAATCACTAAGTAACAACCGACACTGCTTAGGTATATGCCCATACATATACCTAAGTTATCAATTCCAATACGCTCCAACCTTCGAGCCAAAGTACATATCATTCCACACAGGAAAGTATAAGTATTCCACATAGGAAAGCAAAACGAAATCCACACAGGATATCACAACACAATCCACATAGGAAAGCAATCAGGAATCAGCTCACACAGGTATACTTCTTCAAAAGACAATAGAGATGATCACTGATCCATCAAAGTCGTCGGACCCACAATGGATCGATAGGTATTAACCCCCGCAAAGACCCACACAGGATCAGACCCACACAGGATCTGTAGGTGCTGGTTCACACAGGACAGCTGAGCGCTAAACCACACAGGATCGGACCCACACAGGATTGGTAGCACTGATCCACACAGGATCGCTGAGTGTTGTAGTCGTCGTTGTCGAATCCACTGAGGATCTCTGCACAGTCGTCGTTGCAGTCGCAGTAGTAGTCGCAGCCAGCTCTAGGGTTCCCGCACACAACAAGCTCATTCAGGAGGGTCCGCTCCACGAGCTGAGAGGATGAAACATCAACTGTCACATAGTCTAGAGTTGATGTATCCAAAAGTTCCATATCGTCAACAGGAACTCAACGCAACAGACGATGCGTCAATCGGAAGCCCGGTCTGAGAGTTATTGGCCTTTTCGTCCAAGGGGCCCGGTTGGTTTTTAAGGCAAAATCATCCCGACCGTACTCCACCTGCGTCCAAACCTCGGGCAGAGTATGCCAAAAGATCTGCCTCACTAAGAGGAACTCAACAAAGTCGATGGCACGTCAATCAGACGTCCGTAGCGCAAGATATGAGTGTTTCCACTCCGAGGGCCCGGTTGGTTTCGTGTACGAACCAACCCGGACGAACTCAAAGTATTCCGAAACCTTGAGTGTGATATACCGAAACGACCACCTCGATCCAAGGATCGCATCACCACTGACGGCGCGTCGTTTGGAGGTCAATATCCCGAGTTATGGGCATTTGAACCCAAATAGTTCGGTAACGGGGGTTTCGGGCCCAGGCCAACCCAGCCCGAGACCCCCCAGTTGGCCTGAACAGGGTCGACCCGCCCCGGATAGGGTCGGCTCGGTGCGGCCCGGTGCGACCCGGCCGGGCGCGGCCCGGCCCGGCCCCTGTCCGGCCGGACGCAGTGCGCTGGGAGTGCTGCCAGCTCGGCCTTCGGCCGAGCTGTTAAAAAAACGGGGGGCACCTGCCCCCCTTGTGAAACTGCGGCCCCTCCTCATTTATGGGGGGCCATTGACTGCTGGCTGGAGGAATTTATTTCCCCAGGTTTTCCTCCATTCGGCCGGCCCGACCTGGCCGGCCGGTTCCTTCTCAACAGGCCCGGCAAAGGCCGGTCCTCTTCCGGCTTCCGACACCGGCGGCCCAGCTGGCCGCCAGTCACCTTGTTCTGCCACGACCCGGAACTGGCCACGGCCTTTGCTGTCCGGTGCGGTGCGACGGCACCGCGCCCCTCCGTCGCGACCCCGCTCCGGCCGCGGCGCCTTCGATTTTCTTCAACGAGGCGCGACGGCGTCGCGTTCCTGAATATCTTCCCACGGCGCAGCGCGACGACGCCACACATATCTTCCGCATGAAACCGCGTGGTGCGACGGCACCATGCTTCCTCATACCATCCACAAGGGAATCATTCATGAAAAAAGGAGGAGGGTCGGCCGTGTTTGTGCGGACCGGCCCCCCTCGCGTTATTCGATATCAAATAGTCGAAAACCACAATGTTTTTCATGCTATAATCTAGAACGAAAACAATTAATAGAATAACAATTAACTCCTACCTCGGTTTCAAGAGCGGAGCATGTCAACAAGCCGCGGAAGACAAGCGTCGCGGAGGTCGTGCATTGCGGAAATCGAACGTCGATTCCGTTGACGTCGAGGTGCGTCCGAAGAGGTAACGTCGCTGGAGAAGCTTCGTAAGATTACGGAGAAAGCCCGAGGAGGAAGCGGCGTCTCCTTTCGTTGACCCGGGAAGAAGATCGAAAGAAGCAGTGTTGTCGATCTTCAGAAACACACCAGCTGCGAAGAAGAGAAGAGACGACAAGTCTTTCTCTTCTTATGGTGATGGCGTTCTTCGTCGGAGCCTAAGTGTTCTTCTCGTTCTTCATCAAGGTTGAAGAAGATGAATAAAGCTTCCCAATCCTCTCAAGGTGGTAAAAGAAATCTAACTAAAATAAAATAAATATAAGGCTTATTTTATTTACACAACTAAACCACTTTGAATTTCAATAGTTTGAAATTAAGTCACTCATCTTAATTAATATCACAAGTTGTCAAAATTAAATAGAGTGGAGTTATTGGGGAGTTTAAAGGGGAGTTGAAGAGTTAGGGTTCGTGTGGGCCCCACTACACTTAATCCTCTCAAGGGAGGTTTAGTGGATGTGGGTCCCACCTCTAACTCCCATTGGAAGGATATAACAAACATGGTTTAAAATAAATTGTGTTCCACAATTTATTTAACTACATCCAACTTTCCCCAAAACTAACTCTCAACCCGCATAAAATGCAACCTCAGAAAAGGTCTCCTTAAGCGAAACTCGGCGCTGCGAGTTCATCGGTGCCCTCAGAATTCAATTCCGGGCACCGGTTCAAAAGTTATAAATTCCCTCTCGTTCGTTCACTGAACGTACCCGAGCCAAACTTCAGAAATTGATTCCGGGCACACCGGGCCTCGGAATCAGGTCCCGTCAGAAACCGCACTCTTGAAAAATTACAAACAAAATTAAGAAAAAATTTCCCTTGAATTTTACGGGTCTTTACAACCCTATCCAAAAAAATGAGAATTGTCCACCGATCCTATAGGGGATTATTCTTTTTTGAATATGGTGTAGGAGTTGGTAAAGGCGTGTAATGAAGAACACTGCTAAATTGAGGTTATGTCTTGTGGCTAGTTTCACTTACGTCATCAATGTGCTAACATAGATCACTGAATATTCATCCCGAGTAGGTAAAAGACATCTATTCTAGAAATGGACATAAACAACACCATCTTGTGACTCCAATAGATCATTTAGGTCAATTTGTATCCTTATGAAGTATGGTCCTAATATTACCAAATGGTACAACAAGAGACAACACTGTCATGAACCTATTTGGAAGGGCACTGATGTGGGAATGTGGTAGTTGGACTAACCCCACTATTATAAAGTAAAATATTGATTCATTCCTTGAATGAGATGAGAAATTGAATTTTTATATCCTTTCTCAACGTCTCTTTCACAATGGGGATAATTTTCCACAAAAATTAAGAGTTTTTATAGGATATAGGGAATATTGTTTTAGGTTTATGGGAAATCTTTTTGATTTTTGAGTTTAGGTATTGGTGATTTAGATATAGTGTTTTTGGTCAAGGATTTAGGATTTGTTGGTTTGGTTTTGGGGTTTTGGTTTATGATTTCAGGGGTAGGGTTTATGTTTAAAGGTTTAGGGTTTATAATTTTGAGAGATTACGGTATAGGTAATATGTTTTTTGGATCAGGTTTTAGCTTTTAGGATTTAGTGTTTAGATATTAGGGTTTCAGATATAGGGTTTTGGGTCTAGGTTTTTGGATTTTTTTGGAATTCTTTTCAGGTTTAGGTTTATAATTTATGGGTTAGGGTTTATATTTTAAGGTTTACGGTTTATTATTTTTTATTAGGATATAGGGAATAGGTTTTTAGGACATGGAATAGTTTTTTATGTTCATGGGTTGACATTTAGGTTTTAGAGTTCAATTATTATTGTTTCAGATATAGTGTTTTGGGTCAAGGATTTAGGATTTTTTTGATTGGTTTTGGGGTTTTGGTTCATGATTTCTGGGGCACTATTTATTTTTTAAGGGTTTGGTTTTATAATTTTGATATTAGGGTTAAAACATAACCCATACCCCTGAAATCATAAACCAAACCCCCAAAACCGAAACAAAAAAACCTAAACCTAGACCCAAAACACTATATCTGAAACCGTAATACCTGAACTCTAAAACCTAAAAGTTGACCCTTGAACATAAAAAACTATTCCCTATACCCTACTCTAAAAAATGAACATATCCAAAACCATAATACCCAAACTCTAAAACCTAAAACCTGACCCCTGAACCTAAAAACCAATTACCTATTTCTAACTCTAAAAATAATAAATCATAAACCTTGAAACCTAAACCATAACCCTAAAATCATACACCTAAACCGAAAAACCATACAAAAAAATCCTAAAATGTAGACCCAAATCCCTATACCTGAAACATTTATTATTTTTAGGTTAGGGTATAAGGAATAGTTTCTTTGGTCTAGGGGTCATCTTTTAGGTTTTAGAGTTCCGATATTAGGGTTTCAGATATAGTGTTTTTGGTCTACAATTTAGGATTTTTTGGATTGGTTTTTGGGGTTTTGGTTTTTGATTTCAGGGGTAGGGTTTATGATTTAAGGTTTAGGGTTTATAATTTTGAGATTATGGTATAAGAAATATGTTTTTTGGATTAGGATTAGATTTTAGGATTTAGGGTTTAGATATTAGGGTTTTTGATATTGGATTGATCCATTCCTAGAATTAGACGAGAAGGTGAATTTTCATATCCTTCCTCTACTTATCCTTCAAAATGGGGATAATTTTCCGCAATAAATTATGAGTTTTTATGGGATCATCCTAGATATATGTTGTATGGAGGATCTCATTATACATTTATCAAAGAGGGGTAATCCCAGCCATTTGGTATATTTCCCATAGGATAATTCCCACTTCACCATGGGATTGAATGAATGTGTTGGTACTAGAGAACCCATAGCCGATTAGTTCTTAATGAAGTGCAAGCTACCGATAGAAAATTAATTCAGAAATCCACACAACATTATAAAGATGGACCATGTATAACTGATCAGTGAACTCTATGTAGATTTTATGGATCTAGATGGGTCATTCCCATTCAACAGAAAAATAATCACTTAGATAGAGATACCATTCCAAGATCCAAATTCTACTCAGATTTTTCAGTGAAGAAGAAAATTTACATTAGTAGTTCTGAGAAACATGATGATGAGTGAAATCACAGCCATCTGAACCCAAGAGAGGGTTTTTACAACATATACGACAAACTGTGAGGTAGATCTATGACCATACGGCCTTCCTCAGCAATTTTAATCTGAATACCATGAGAAACTATTAACACAAATTGAGATGGAAGATTGAAGTTTGAAGGAGGGATG
Source organism: Viscum album (assembly GCA_963277665.1). Taxonomy (NCBI): domain Eukaryota; kingdom Viridiplantae; phylum Streptophyta; class Magnoliopsida; order Santalales; family Viscaceae; genus Viscum; species Viscum album. The sequence goes on along the minus strand of OY728129.1, from coordinate 1,340,023,486 downwards.
AAAACAACATCCAAAAAACTGAACCCATATAGAGGAGTCTAGTGAGGTAGAGGATAACCCTTAAGCTAAGATAAGAGAAAACTCATTCGAAACATATTATCAGAATACACACTATACCTAGTATCATCATTATTTGTTTTTTGAAATAATTCCCTATTGATTGGATACTGAAGAATAACCTTGCAGACAACCAAAATCAACTTGAATAAAAGTATGTGGCATATGTCATACAAATAAAATAAAATAATGTCAATGAAATGGTATAAACTAAAATAATATATGAATAAAATGAATAAACATAGGTATTATATAATTATATAAATGTTTAATTAATCACATAACTCCATAAGGACTTGTGGGATGCATAATCCCATGAAACATCATAAAAAAAAATAACTGCTCGGATACACATTATCATGTGACCTTCACATGGTTCGGTGAGGCACATGATAGTCAATGGATCATATGATCTAGCCACTATATCATTTGAAATACTCATTAAAATTTCATCCCCATATCTAAATATTAATCAATTACTAAAGTCTAGTTCATTTTGGGTTCGAGATAGTGCTTAAGAAAGTCAGTCTTGTGGATGAGTTCTCATTAATTGGCATCGCAGTAGTGTCTCACGACCAAATCTTGTAGGATGGTCTAGCGACAAGGGTACATGATAGAAGTAAGGAGAGAGTGCTCTAAATAAATAAGAAACCTATGAATGAATCTCCCTCTTTAGCTATAATGATCCAAGCATGACATATATGTATATTACATATTTTTAGATGAATACTCATTACATTTTACAAATTCACGCATGAGGACTGTAATAGATTAGTGTCGTTAGAATTATGGAATACATTATTATATCTTGTGAAATATATTCAACACCTCCTATAAATATCTTCCCCTTTATTAATCCTACTTAAATGACTTATTTATAACTTAAGGAATATAAACTTAAGAATTGGTGAGCATAGATACTAAATAATGGTATGTAAACAATAGATGGACATGTGAATGTAAAAAAAACATGAACATAACTTTTGAATGTCAAAATATTGAATCATGAAATAATTATTATCAGTTTTAAGGGATAAATCATAATATAACATTAAATATGATAACATATAATTGGAATAAAATATGAACTTTTGGAAAAAACATAAGCATATAAAATCATTTCCATATTAACCCAAGATCATTGCCAAGACAATCATAGAGGAAAAATTTCATTACTGAACCAACATTACTTTCCATTCCAGACCTATATTACTAAACCGGATTTACAATCTATTATAGTCATGTCTATATCATGAGATATAGATCTTTACCTAATGAACTGGATGGAGATATAGGTCCCACCAATCTCACTATGAAATCATTCTTAAATGTTCCACAAACACATAAACCATTCATCATATCATAACCCAAGGAACAAAAAATGATTTTCATACACATAATTCCATCATAATAAATATTAAATAAATTTAATTCGTAAAAAAAATTCCATCATAAATACAATATATCAATTTAATAAAAGGTATATAAACATAACCCTATGTCATATTAGATGGAAAATAATTCTAATAAAATACATGAATTTAATTCTTGAGAAAAATATCCTATCTTCTTTAAAAAACTATTGTTTTCTCAAAATTCCATGAAATTTTAAAAGATAAGAATATAATGGAATATAAAATTTAAATCTTGTAAAGGAATCTTCATGGAAATAAGGTGGTATGAAATCATCGTAACTACACGTATCGAATAACGAAAAAATATTTGTTTCATACCATTTAGTAAAAATTCAACAATGGGTAAAATTTACATTAATTAATTTTATTAGAATAAAAATATTATTACATATTTAGAGAACATGGATGTTGATGATAAATATAACCTAGTAAATAATTATGTATAAATAATGTGAAATAATAACTAGATTAAAAAATTAACCCTTACCTTAGATCTAATATCCTTAGTATTAATACAACCCTCTATTATAATTTTTTAATTAATGTTATTATCCTATTCAAAAATAATAATCATTTTTATGATATCATATATGATTATATTATGATCTGTTTGTTAGAGACATTTTATTCTCACTCGTTATTTGAATATAACTGCTTTGTGTTCTATTGAATGTTTTGTCAGACATGTTCATGATCCAAATATTATGTTATAGTTATATCATTTATAGAATAATATTTGTATAATATATATCATATTTATTTATTCCACTCGTGTATATATCATGATTTAATTATGATCATGTAGAATGAATCATATCACATCGTGGAGATGGTAGACCATACGTACGTACGAGTAATGATATCATTTAGCTAATGGTCAAATGGTATAGAATTATATGGTGTATTAATTATAAAAAATATTTATCTTGTTATATTCAATATTTACATTCATTATACTCCTAAATATATCAATTTAATGTAATTTTTTTGGAATAACAAATTACACCACAACGTGGAGACAGTAAGTCCCATGTACAGACACATGTTGATATTATTAATCGTAGGATGGATAAAAGGAGATACATGGTTGTAAAATAATTATAATAACATATTATAATTTAGATTATACTGTATTAATTACATTATTGTGGAAATTACATAACAAGAAGAAGTATAATATGAAAAGAATTTTGAAAGAGGTGATTAAACAATTACCTTGTTTTCGACTAACTCATTTTGATTTTCAAAAAAGGTCTCCTTAGGATGGATTTATACCCAAGGATTGTTTTATAGGAGGAATGAATGGATTTTTTGTTCATATTAGATCATAATTTGGATGATCCAAGGAGATTTAGAGGCATGAGTATGTGGGTAGATATGGTGGTTTTTTATAAGAGGGAGGAGGGGCACATAAGAAGTGTCTTGAAATATTATTTTATTATAAATTTATTTTAGAAAAACAATAGCTCCAACGTGATATATTTAGAGGATAAGATGAGTATTATTATATTTAATCTCATCAAATATCTTTTTTACCTAAATGTATCTTATCTTAATCCTTATCATTTCAGTTTACCCAAAAACTATTTACTTTTAATATCAATTGAGGTAACAACATTTTAATTATTAAGAGGATATTAAGTTTAGTAATATGGGGTCAATTTTTCATAATTGGATACATAATTAACTTTTAGACCATTATATTGATAATTTTTAAATTTAATATATGTTTATGAATTGTAAATAATTTAATAAATAATTTTTTTATAAAATACTAATAGTTTGAATTTTTACAATATTAATTTCATTGAATTTAAATAAAATCCAAAAAAAAATTATTACCAAAGGATTTAAGTGTATTATAACATATCATATTCACTTATAAAAATCGTATATGACTTATATTATTTAAAATAATATTTATTTTTACTATATATATTATCATTTATTGGATATTTCTCTTAATAGAATAATTTTTACATCATTATTATATCATTATGTATGTTAATTATTTAATACATAAAATTTATTAGTAAATTTAAATGAATTTTATAATTAAATATTATTTTTAAGACTATTTTCTATGATGTTTTATCAGGTTTATGCTTAAATTAAAATTATTATATTTACAAGAGATAAGAGAGTGACATGTTGTCAATTTATTTTTTTTAATTATAATTACTTCAATATAATCGAACATAGTACATAAAATGAGTCAATTATATCCCCTAGGTGGTATTTGACAACTTTAATTCATCTAATAATATTTTGGTAGGTGTATGTTTATATCTATTTTCAATGTAAAATTATATAAAATGAACAATCTTTGATTAAATCATAAAAACTTTTATATTTATACTTGAAGAACAATAACAAGGATAGTCTTTTTTAGAAATAAAATAGATGAAAAAATAGTTTTAAATTAAAATGCAACATTTTTCATAATTCATTAAAAAATGAATATTTTTAGAAAATGAAAAAAATAATCCAAAATAAATTTTTATGTTTTTTCCCAAAGAAAAATTATATTTTGTAAAAAATAACTTATAAAAGTATAAAAAACTATATTTAAAATGATTTCAACATAAAAAGGTAGTAAAACTGTATTTTTAGAAAAATGTTCATTTTATCCATAATATTGAATGTGTTCTTATATCATTTTTTGAAAAACTAAACCATTAAATATAATAAAATCATTTAATATATTACACATATACTTCACTAAAAAAACCCATAATGTGTGATTTTATTATTTTATAGACTCGCATATTTTAATTTCAAATAGTGTTTTTATAAAGAATTTAATACTATTCATACCTGCCATTATAATGACTATTTTATAATATTTGGTATTCACTTATACTAGATCATTTATGTAATTAATTCTATCAAAAGAATATGAAATTGTGTGTAACATAATCCAAGTATAGTATTGTGTATACTGCTAGATAATATAATGTTGCTTATAGGACAAGCTACTCATCATGTAGCGCAGCACATATGAAATAATGTAAATTAAAAGGAATATATCTCATAAAATCATAAGGTGTTACAATCGACCGCCCTTAAAATCGATTTATCCCATGAAATTCTTTGGGTTTATAAATTTTTTAATACATGAAAGTTTGTTCAAAGAAACCACATCATAAAGAGGAATACTAAAACATAATTTTAAAAAGGAAATTTAGAAACATAGTAGTTACACATAGTTGCTAATAACTGGGTTTCAATATATTAGAACATAGTTATGAAGTGAAAATGTGGTTATGGATGAAAAATATAACCATCATGTTCTGATGGATAGTGATAGGGAACAATGTTTGGACAAAGTTAACAACTTGAAGCACACAAATCTATGATGATTTAAGCCACCATCTAATTAATAGGATATAAAGGTACTAAGATAACATTTTCGGACTTCAAGATCATTTACCTACTGTTGAAGAACATGAGTATAAATACTTACTTGATTTCAGTACAATCGCACCATTGGTCGTTCCTTGAACAATTCTATCCTCATCTCTTATTCAAAAAAATGAGGTCGAATGTGTCATTCTTGATGAGTTATTAGAACATTTGATCCATAGATAGAATTACTAGACATTCAATATATCTTAAAAAAAGGTTAACATAGATTATCAAATTTGAAAAAGACCACATATAATTAGATAATACATTAATCTAACAGACTTCAACTAGAGTATAACATATACTATCCATGATGGGATAACCTTACAATCCTTTCAAAAATAGAAATAGTTTTAAAATTTATCACCAAAATCTCAAAAGTCAGTTATTGGTTTTTTTATTCCAAACATGTGAATACCTTAATTTTTTATTTTATTGAGTCATGGTAACAACTTAAACAATCAAATAACTTTATTGAAAACATGCTTGTTTTATTTTTCTTAAGTCTAAAAAAGATATAATATTCATCTAAGATAGTATATGCCACAAGTCGATAAATCCTTATATAGTTCCAAGGTAACTAATACCATCCAATTTACTTATTCCTACCCAACAAACATTTATGAAAATATAATTATCTCAACATATTGTTAATATTAAGGGCCATCCTTCCATAAATCATCAGAAAAAATATTACCTTATTACATCAATCATTTTTCATTGATACCATTACCACTAAACATATACATTCAAGTACATGTGGAAACCCCTAGTGGACAACTACATCGATATTTATATATATCCATAATACCATAAAAGTAATTCTGCGATATCATACTTGAATCCCATTACATAAACACTAAATCACTCCACCACATTATTTTCATACAGAACATCATTAGTAGTGATCACATATTATTTCTTCTTTTCTTTGGCCTTAAGAGGTTTTTGATCGTGATAATCATTGATCACCCTTGTATTAGGGAAATCTTTAGCAAAATGCACAATTTCCTTTCTCTTGTAATATTGAACTATCGGTGGTGCATTCTATGTAGAATTTTAACAATTCACATCATCAGATACCTTTTTCTTATTACTTTGGTAGTAATGTACTTGTTGAACATCATTTTTATACTTTAAAAAAATTTCTAATAACTTTATGAATGTCCCCACCATTCCTTTTTCCAAACATTGAGCATATGAAAACACTCATATTTTTTCACCATTGTTTTTAGATTTTTCTTTAAACTCCATCTTTCATTTATTTTCAAAACCATGAGACTAATATATAAAAAAATCATCCATTTATAATGTTATAGAACAATTAAAAATATCTCCATAACAACGAGAGAATATTATAGCTCACACAATTTAAATAAATTGTTGTAAGCCACTGAAGAATCAATCAACATTACTTCTGGTTGGATGATAAAGCCAGAATCATACATAACAAGTCTTATAGAATATTTCTTGTATGTACTAATAGATTCATCATCCTTTTTTATAAAACTAAATTAAATCCATTTTCATTTTCATTTTTAGAATATAAATAATGTACTTATTGAAATATAAGGTATTGAATTAGTCTTAATCCATGGATTCTATTTCATCTTGTTTCTTCGTATTCTAGATTAGAGTCCACCACTGACCTTATTCTCCTTCTAAATAATAAAAAAAAAGTTGAATTTTTAATATAATGAATAATTAATAATTGTAAATATATTTTCAATGGTACTGATCCATTGTTCAGAAACAAGTGAATCAGAAGATCCACTCAATGAAGGTGGACTTTTCCTCGTTAAGGACTCAACAAAATGTTGTTCTATTCTCTGATCATTTGGATATCCATAATGAATCATAAATTCTGTAAGTATAGCGGTAAAATTTTTCATTCAATCTCACATAACATTTGTTTTTTCATGAGTCCAATCATTTTATTTCCCATTTCCTTGATCATTAACACTGTTCCTTCAGCTTCCATCCATTTCCTAAATCCCAAAAAGAATAACGTGAGAGGAAAAAATCATACTAGGAATACAACATAATTAGGTGGGTGTATTTCCAATATATAACATCTTATGTTTAATCCTAGCCTATTCATGATTATTACCATAATTCTAGTATTTTAACTTATTATTATTTGTATACTTAGGAAATCACTTAGAAATATCTTTAGGGATCTCCATAAAGTTCTCACTGCTTAGTTTCCAAAGGTGTACTAAACATTTCTCATGATACAAAATATAATGACCCAATCTTGATGTATATGAATATTACATAATTTAAAATGAATACTGATTACATTTTATAAATTCACTCCCAAGAAACATAATAGTATAGTGCCTTTGGAAACATGGAAAACATTCTTCTAACTTCTGAAAGATCTTTAATATTACCCATAAAGATCCTACCCTTTACTACTACCACTTAAATGATTTCTTTATTCCCTGAGGAATGGAAACATAATAAAGGGTGATCATAAATGCCTAGTAAGGGTAATAAAATAATATATGAACATATGAATGTAAAAAACCTGAACATAGCTTTTGAATATCAAAATCAAGAATCATGAAATAAATCATCATAGGTTGTAAGTCATAAATCATAAAAGATAATTAACCATGATAACATATAATTGGCATAAAACATGAACTTTATAAACCAAATATGCATAGAAAATAATTTCAATATTATTCAAGACCATCACAACGGACAAAGTTCATTTCTAAACCGTGTTTACCAGCTGTTCCAACACTATATTACTGAACATTATTTATGTTCCGTTCCAGTCAGGTCTGTATAATGAGATATGGATATTTACCCAATTAATAGTATGGAGATATAGTTCCCACCCATCTCATAATGAAATAATAATTACATTTTCCACAAAAACATAAACCATTCAGCATAGAATAACCCAAGGATCAAAAAATGGGTTTTTTAAAACATAATTACATCTAAATCAATATAAAATATATGGAATTATAAAAAATAATTTGATAAAAAACGAAATAAAATTAATTTAATAATAGTTATATAAATATAACCCTTTTTTATCTTATATGGTAAATAATTTTGATAAAATAAAAGAAATTAATTGTTGAGGAAAATTCCATTTCTTCTTCAAAAATGTTTTCTTTTCAAAAAATGCCTCCCAAATTTAAAAGAAGTGAATTTAATTGAACATAAAATTGAAATATTTTAAAGTAATATCCATTGAAATAAGGTGTTATAATATCATAAGAATCAATTCTGGTCATATATGTAAAAAAACAATCCTCGTATTGTTTCCAAAAAAGTAATAAAAGTGCCTCATATCAAATAATGAAAAAACATTCATTTCATATAGTTTAGTAAAAAATCACCAACGTGTAAAATTGAATTTAATTTTTTTTAAGAATAAAAATATTATTACATACTTATGGAACACAGATTTGGATGATAAATATAAATAGTAAATAATTATGTATAAACAATCTCAGATAATAATGAGATTGAAAAATTAACCCTTACCTTAGGTCCAATATCATTCGAATGTATTTAAACCTCTTGTATAATGTTTTAAAAATTATATTTAGTAGTTCCAGAATTATAGTCATTTTTATTATATGATATGTGGTTTTATTATCATATTTTTGTTAGTAACATTTCATGGATAATCGTTATTGAAATATTAACTGCTTTATGTTTTTATGCAAGTTTTGCATGATAAGTTCATGTTTCACTTATTAGGTTATAGTTATATCATTTATAAAATGATATTATAATAATATATATTTTATTTATTAATTTTATTCATGTATATAATTGTTATTTAATGATGATCATGTAGAATGAATCACATCACAACATGGTGACTGTAGGCCATACGTACGAACGTGCGACAATATCATTCAACTAATGACTCAATGAGTTGGAATTTGATTATGTATTAATTTGAAAGAATAATTATAATGTTATATTCATTATTTAAATAAATTTTACCCATAATTATATTCATATATATTATGTACTGTTGAATAACAAATTACACCATGACATGGAGATGGTAAGTCATACATATGGACGCATGGTGATATTGTTAATAGTTGGACAGATAAAAAGAGTTATAAGGTTGTACCATAATTATAATAACATATAATAATGTATATGATACTATATTTTTTAATTTAGTATGGAAACTACATAATAAGTTGAAGTAGAAGGGGAAAATAACTTTGAAAGAGTTGATAAAATAATTATATCTTTTTTTAGTATCTTCTTTTGATTTTCACAAAATGGTCTCCTTAGGATGGATTTATTCCCAAAGGGTAGACTCAAGGAGGAATGTAGGTATTTTGGATGATTATTTGAGTAGAATTTGTATGATACAGGTGTCTTGATAGGTGTGACTAAATGGATAGTTGCAGTTGCCTTTTATAAGAGGGATGATGGGCCCTTTAGGAATGTCTTGAAATATTATTTAAGTATAAAATTATTTTCGAATTTAAATAGAACCACAGTGATATATTTTTAGGATACGATGAGGATAATTATAAAAAAAATATTCCCATAAATTTTTTACATGTATTTATTTTATTCTAAAACTTATCTTTTCAGTTTATCCATAATTAATCTATTTTAATTTTAATTGAGGTAACAACATTTTAATTATTAAGAGGGTATTAAGTTTACTTATATAGGGTAAATTAACAATAATTGGACAATTAATTAACATTTATATCGTAAAATAGATACGTTTCAATTTTAAAATAAACTTATGATTTTTAAATAGTTTAATAATTTTTTTAATAAAATATCAATAGTGTTAATTTTTACAGAATTAATTTCATTTAATTTTAATAATAACCAAAGAAAAGATATAACATAGAATTAAATAATTTAATGGTCTTATAACATTTCATATCCACTTATAAATATATTGTATGACAAAAAATATTTTAATAAATTTTATTTTAAAATTAATAGTATCATTTATTTGATACTTCTCTTAATAAAATTATTATTGAATCACTATTGTGTCAATATTTATGGAAATTATTCAGTATAGAATTTTTTTAAAGAAATTCAAATTATGTATATAATTTCAATATATTTCTGAATACTATTTAGTTTATAAATTTTATCATGTTTATCACAACATTAAAATTATTATACTAATATCAGATAAGAGAGTGACATGTTGTAACATTATTTAGTTTTAATTATAATCATGTCACTTTCATGAAACAAGTCTGTTAAAGGAATAAATTCTGACCCTTCATTGATAATGGTCAAATTTAATTCATCCAATAGGATTTTGGATGTTTTTAGGTTAATTTTATTATCATTATCATATTGTTTGTTACCCTAATTTACCTTATTTATTTATAATTGTTGTAAATAAAATTTGTCATAGATACTTTCAATAATAGCTAAAAAAAGAACCTATTAACATAATTTGGATACACTGATTCCAAATATGGAATCCATTTTTTAAAATTAATTTAACAGAAGTTACATTAATTAGTTTAAAAATAATTTTGGTTGTCAAAGCAAGAAAATTGTGGGTTTTTATAAAAGTAATAACCATCAAAAGATTGATGTTCATTTATATCTAATTTTAATGTGAAATTACATATAATGAAAAAAATTGGATTAAATGATAATAAAAATATAATTATACTTTTAAACCAATAAAATGGATAACCATTATATATAAATAAATCAGATGAAAAAGTAATTTTAAATTAAAACACAATATTTTTCACTGTTCATTAAAAATTAGTGTTATTAGAAAACAAAAAATCAACCAAAGTAAATTTTTATGTACTTATTCCAAATAAGAGGTTTATTTTGTAATAACATACATATAAAAGTGTAAGAAACTAGATTAAAAATGTTTTCTCTATCAAACAGTAGTAAAAATACATTTTTATAAAATTTCTTGTTTAATTTTTAAAACTGAATTTGTTCTTATATCATTTCATGAAAACATATAAGATGAATTTTAAACATTTAATTAAATATATTTCATATATATTTCAGTAATAAAATCCATAAATTGTGATTTTATTATTTTATAGACTCACTTATTTTCATTTAAATAGTTTTTTATAAGGAAGTTAATGTTATTCATACCCGCCATTATATTAACTATTTTACAATATTTATTTATCAATTATACTCCGTATTTTGAGAAATTAATTCTATTAAAAGAAAAAGAAATTTTGTTTATCCCAATCCAAGAATATTGTTGCATATACTACAAGCTAATATAGAATTGCGTATAATGCAAGCCAATATTGGTGTAGCGTTCAACAAAATTAATCAATGAAATTAAAAATAATATATCTCATAAAATATCTAGGTGCCACATTCTAAGCTCCTTAAAATTTATTTCTCCCTCAAAATTCATTAGGGTTATAAATGGTTTGTTACTTGAATGTTTCTTTCCTAAAAACCCACAATGTAAAAAGGATTACTAAAACATCATTTTAAAATGGAAAGTTTGAAACATAATGGTTACCCAAGATAACTCATCACTGGGTTTCACATAGGAGACAATTGTTGGGATGTGAGATCATAGATAGGAAAGAAAAATATATTCATAATGTTCTAATGGATAATGAAATAGAACACGATTTAGAGAATGTTAACAACCAGAAACCCATAAATTTATATTGATTTAAAGGACTATATGATTTGTTAGTTAAGAAGGTACTAATATAACATTTATTGGTTATCAGTATCCTTTCCTTCTAGTTAATGAACATGAGAAGAATAGTTACTTGATTTCAGTACAATCTCATCATTGGTCATGCCTTGAACAATTTCCAATTAATCTATAATTAAATTAAATGAAATTGAATTTGTCATTACTAATGTGTTAGAAAATCATGCAATCCATAAATGGAATAATAGGTCATTCCATATTTCTCAACAAAAAGGTTAACATAAATTATAGAATATGACTAAGACCCCCCTACAGTGAGATAATACATTAATCTAAGAAACTTCAACCTGAGTATAATTTCTACTATCTATAATTGCATAACCTTACAGTCCATCAAAAAACTAAAAATAGGTTTAAAATTTATATCCCATATATTATAAGGTAGTTCCTGGTTGTAACATTACAAACATGTGAATAACTTAATAATTTATATTCATGATTCACAATAACAACATAAACCATAAGATATCCATATTGAAAACATGTCTGTTTTGTTGTTCTTAAGTCCAAAAAGATGTAATCTTCACCTGAGATAGCATAAAACACATGTAAATAAATCCTTAAATAGTTCCAATGTAACTAATATAATCCCATTTACTTGTTCATATCCAATATAACATTATCTATATATAATTATCTAAACATCATGTTCAAATTAAGGGACATCCTTCCCTAAATAATGTGTTTTCCAAAAACATTACCTTATTAAATGAAACTATTTCATGGTTACCAGTACCTATCAGAATATAAATTCATATAAATGTGGAACCCCACAGTGGGCCACTACATAGATATTTCTTTATTCCACAATACCATTAAAGATACTCTACAAAATCATTCTAGAATCCCTTTACATAAACAGATAATCATTCCACCAATTCATTTTCATACTCAACATCATCAACAATGATAACATGGGATTTTACATTTTCATTTTCCATAAGAGGTAGTTGACATCGATCATCATTTATCAAAATAGGATTAGGGCATTGGATATAAGAATTTCCCATTTCCATGCACTTGTATCATTGAAGTGTGGGTGGAGCATTCTTTGTAGTTGTTTCTCTATAAACATCTTTAGATACCTTTTTATCATTAGTTCATCACTAAAAGGATCGATAAAATTCTTTTCCACACTAATAATATTTTCTATTCCCTTTAGACTATCTCCACTATGTTTTTTTCCACACATTGAGCATAAGGAAACACTCATCTTATTTTCAAATTTTTTTTTTTGAGATTTTACTTTTCACTTCATATTTAATTTATTTTTACAACCATGAAATTTGATATGCAATGACAAATTAAATTATTAACTTGATAGAACAACAAAGAATCTATTGGTAGGAAATAATGTCTCTTATAGATAACTCCTATTGAAGACTTTTTTAATCTAATGAAGAAATGATCCACTTTACATTCAGGTTGGATGATAATTCCAGAAGCATACCATGAAAGTCTTGTAAAATTTTGGTCGTATGTACCCACAAATTAATCATCCTTTTTCTTATATTCAATGATATACATTTCCATTTTTGTTCTAAGAATACGAGGAAAGTACTTATTGAAATATAAGTTCTTTAACATGTCCCATTGCATGGATTTAATTTCATCATATTGCCTCACATTGTTGATTGGAGTACACCATTTGTCGGATTATCCATATAAAATATAAACAAAAAAATGAATTATCCATGTTCCAAATAATGAGGTATGGAAAATGATTTTTCAATGGTACAGATACATTATTCTATAACATGTGTACCAGAAGACCCACACAAAGAAGGTGGACCTCGCCTCATGAAGGACTCAAAAGAATATTTTCCATTATCTTCTCATTCAAAAGTCTAGAATTATTCATAACTTGCAAAAGTATAGTGCTACGATTTTTTATTACATCTCCCATTACATTTTTTTGTTTATGAGGACAATCATTGCACTGCCCATTGCATTGATCATTAACATAGATCCTTCGAGTTACATCCATTATCAAAAACCTAAAAAGAATAGTGTGAGTGGAAAAAATCATTGTAGGAAAAAAATAATAGAGGTGGTGTATTTTCAATATCTAACATCTTAGGTTTAATACTAGTTTATTAATGATTTTTACCATAATTCTAGGACTCTAATTTATAATTATACATATCCTTTGAAAATCCCACAGAAACATCTCTAGGGATCTCACTAAGGTTTTCACATCCTAGTTTCCAATGGTTGATTGAACCTTTCAACTAGTACCAACTATAACAACAAAATCCTAATACATATGAATATTACATCCTTTTATATGAATACACATTACATTTTACAAATGCACACCTGAGTACTATAATAGTTTAGTGCCTCTAGAAACATGGAATACATTCTTCAAACTTGTAAATGATCTTTAGCATCTCCCTCAATGGTCTTCTCCTTTAGTACACCTACATAAATTATTTATTTACAATCTGAGGAATGGAAACATAAGAAAAGGCTATATGTGATTCCGAGTAAGGTTAAAAATACATTAAATGAACATATGAATGTAAAAAACCCATGAAATTAACATCTGAATATCAAAATCATCAGTCATGAAATAAATTTTAGCTTTTTATAAGGAATAAATCATAAAATAACACTAACCATTATTACAAAACAATGTATTAAAACATGAACTTGTGGAAAACACATAATCAAATAAAATAATTTCAATTTTAGCCAAGGCTCATATCCAAGACTATCATAGCGGACAAAGTCCATTACTGAACTGGGTTTACATACCATTCCATCCCTGTATTACTGATCCATATTTACTTTTAATTACACTCATGTATATTTCATGATATGTAGATATTTACCCAATTAATTGGATGGATATATAGGTCCCACCCATCTTCTAATTAAATAATTGTTACGTGTTCCACAAAAACATAAATCTATCAATAGCATAACCCCAGGATCAAAAAATGGGTTTCTTAAACATCATTCCATCATAATATATATAAAATAAATGGATTTCACAAAAATAATTCCAGCACAAACAATATATATTAAATTTCATAATAGGGATATAAAAATTACCCCATTTAATCTTACACGAAAAATAATATTGATTAAACACATGAAATTAATTCTTGATAAAAATAACCATTCTTCTTAAAAAATGTTTCCCTTTATCAACATTCAATGAAATTTAAAAGGAAATTAATTTAACTGAAAAAAAAATTAAATATTTTATTGTAACATTCATGGAAATAATGATTTATGAAATCATAAGAATCCATTAATGCTGTATAAGTTAAAAAAATTCTCCTCGTACAGTTGTCATAAAAGTCAAAAAATTTACCTTATATTGAATAATGACCAAATTATCCTTACATACTTTTTATTAAAAACTCACCAATGGGTAAAATATAATTTAATTTTTTTGTGAATAATATTTATTTTATTACATATTTTGGGAACATTGATGTGGATGATAAACATATCAATGTAAATAATTACGTATATAGAATCTCGAATAATAATGAGATTGCAAAATTAACCCTAACATTAGGTCTGATATCCTTGGTATGTATCCGAAAATCCTGTATGATGATTTAAATATTGTTATTGACATATCAAAAAATCATAATAATTTTTTAGATATCATATATGATTATATTATTATCTATTTGTTAATAACATTTCATTGTCATTCATAATTCGGATATTAACTATTTTTGGGTTTTATGGATGTTTTTTCAGAGAAGATCATGTTATATTTCTTAGGTTATAGATATATCATTAAAATAATGATATTATTATAATATATATCATATTTATTCCTTCTACTCATTTATATAATTGTGATTTAATGAAGATCATGTATAATGAATCGCATCACATCATAGAGACGGTAGGCCATACGTACGCACGAGTGACAATTTCAATCGCTTAATGGTTAATTAGTAAAGAATTATATGGTGTAATAATTATAAAGAATGATTATCATGTTATGTTAATTTTTTAAATCCATTATAATCATTATTATATCCATCTATATTATTTATTGGAGAATAATAGATTACACCCTGGTGTGGACACAGTAAGCTGTACATACACTTGCACGGTGATATTGTTAATTGTAGGATAGATAAAAGGAGGTATAAGGTTTTCATATAATTATAATAACACAAAATAAATTAGAATACACTTTATTTATTAATATATTATGGAAAAAACATAACAAGGTAAAATATAGGATGGAAATAATTTTGAACGAGGTGAAAAAAATTACATCTTTTTTCGAGTATCTCCTTTTTATTATCACAAAAGATGTCATTAGGATGGATTTCTGACCAAAGTGTGCCCTCTGAGAGGACTTTAGGGATTTTTGGAGCTTATTATATTATAATTTGGACAATACAAATCGATTGAGATGTGTGAGTAAGTGGGTAGATGTGGTGGACTTTTATAAAATGGATAAGGGACACTTTAGGATGGTCTTGAAATATTATTTTTTATAAACTGATTTTTATATTATAATATCTCCAAAGAGATATATTTAAAAGAAAATATGAGGATAATTATATATAATATTATCCAATAGTTTTTTATAAGACTTTATTTTATTTTAAACCTTATCTTTTCAATTTCCCCTTATTTAATCTCTTTTTAATTTAATTGAGGTAAAAAAAATTATTTATTAAGATGATATTAAGTATACTTACATGTGGTAAATTTTCCATAATTTGATACTTAATTATCATTTTCACATTATAATTGAAACTTTATAATTTTAACATATTTTTAGGATTTTTAAATATTTTAATTTTTTTTATAAAATATCAATAGTGTCAATTTTTTCAATATTAATTTCACTGAATTTAAATAAAATATATAAAGAGATATAACTTCTAAAAAAATGAATTTATTAGTATTATAAAATTTAATATTAACATATAAAAAACATGTATGACATAATTTATTTCAAATAATATTTATTTTACAATTTATGATATTATTTATTTGATATTTCACATAATTAAATAATTAATGTGTCATTGTTGTGTCAAAATTTATAGAAATTATATAATATCTAAAAATTATAAATAAAATAAATTTAGTATTTAATTATATTTATCGTTACTATTTATTTTTGTATCTTGATTAGGCATATCAATACATTACAATTGTTTTACTTATAAGAGATAAGAGAGTGACATGTTGTCACTTTATTTTGTTTTAAGTATAAAGACATCCTTTTGTTGTAAAATAGTGCATTAAATGAATAAATTAAAACCCTTATGTTATATTGGTCATCTTTCATTCTTACAATAGGGTTTCTTCAGGTATTATGGTAAATTTATTATCATTATAATATTCTTTGTTACCCTAATTTACGTAATTTACCTTTAACTATGATAAAACAAATTACTGTAGTTACTATTCCTAATATCAAAAAAATAGAAAATTCAATTTTTTTGGACCCAATGATTCCAAATATGGAATCTATTTTTCAAAATTCAAAACATAGAAGTTATAGTAACTAATTTAAAATTAATTCCTGTTGTTAAAGCTATAAAACATATTTTTGTTTAAAAAAAGTAAAAACCATCAAAAGATTGATGTGTGTTTATATCTAATTTAATTGGGAAATTACTTCCAATTATAAAACCTCGATTAAATTTTTAAAAAATAATCTAAAAGTACTTTAAAAAAATTAAAATTTTAATATTTCTTTATAAATAAATTAGTTGAAAAATTAATTTTTAATTAAAATGAAGTATTTTCACAAGTAATTAAAAATGAATATTATCAAAAAAATACCCAAAATTATGCCAAAGTAAATTTTTCTATCCTTATTACAATTAAGAAGTTTATTTTTTCAAAAAAAAATTATAAAAGTGTAAAAAATAGATTTAAAATGGGTTCGCCATTTAATGGCTATAAAACTGTATTTTTATAAAAACACTCATTTTATCTATAAAATTGAATTTGTCCTTCTATCATTTATATAAAACATATAAGAAGAATTTTAAAAATTAAATTGAATATATTAAATTCAAACACACACAGACATACATATATAATTCACTAATTTAATCCATAAAGAGTGATTTAATTTTTTTATATACTCACTTATTTTCATTTATATAGATTTCTAGAAAGAAGTTAATTCGATTCATTACCACCATTATAATGACTAGATTATAATATATAGTTTTCACTTATACTCAGTCTTCAATGAAATGAATTATATCAAAAGAACATGAAATGTTTTGTGACACAATCAAATAATAGTGTTACGTATATTGTATGCCAATACAATGTTGTATATAGCAGAAGATAATATCGGTGTAGTGTTCAAAAAAAAATCAAAGAAATTTAAAATAATATTTCTCATAAAATCTTGAGGGTATTTTTTCTACCCCACGTAAAATTAATTTCACCATTGAAATTCATCAGGGTTATAAAATGTTTACTACTTGAAAATTTCTTTCATAAAAACCCACATCGTAAAATGAAATACTAAAATAGCATTTTAAAAAGGAAAGTTAGAAACATAATTATTTACCAAAAGTAACTCATCACTGGGTTTCCACATAGGAGAACATAGTTAGTGAGTGAAAATATGGATATGGAAGAAAAATTTAACCATCACATTCCGATGGATAGTGATAGAGAACAATGTTTGGAGAAATTTAACTACCAGAATCCCATAAATATTCGATGAATTTAGGGACTATCTGATTCATCGGATAAGAAGGTACAAAGATAAGTTTTTTGGATTTCATGATCCTTTTACTATATCTAAATAACCTGAGAATAAATACTAACTTTATTTCATAATAATGTCACCATTTTTTAGGCCTTGAATAATTTCCACTTCATCTATTATTCAATGAAATGAAGTTGAATTTTTCATTCCAAAAGTGTTAGAAGATCATGCAATACATAAATAGAATGACAGGTCATTCCATATATCTAAAAGAAGGTTAACACAGATTATCAAATATGCATAAGTAAACTTATTTTAAGATAATACATTACTCTAACAGACTTCAACCACAATATAACTTCTACTATCTATAATTGGATAACTTTAAAATCCTTCCAAAAATTGAAAATTGTTTTGACATTTATATCCCATATCACATAATGTAGTTCTAGGTTGTCACATTTCAAACATGTGAGTAACTTAATTATGTATTTTCTTGAGTCAAAGTAAAAACCTGAACTATCAGATATCCTTAATGAAAACATCTATGTTTTCTTATTCGTTTGTCTAATGAGTTATAATCATCATCCAAGATATAATAACCCACTTGTCAATAAATCCTTAACTACATCCAATGTATATAATATCATTTGATTTACTTATTCATATCCAACATAACTTTATCCAAATATAATTATCTCAACATCATGTTCTTATTAAGTGTCATCCTTCCCTAAATCATGTGTTTCCATAAACATTACCTTATTACCTCAATCAATTTTCATGGATACCAATACCACTCAACATATACATTCAAATTCATGTGAAAAAACAAAGTGGACCACTACATAGATATTTATTTATTCCATAATACTATAAAAGAGATTATATAATAATATTTTGGAATCCCATTATATAATCACTCAATCATTCCACTACATCATTTTAATACTCAAAATCATCAATAGAGATCACATGTGATTTTCCACTTTCTTTGTCCGTAACAGGTTATTGAAATAAGTCATCATTGTCCACCCATATATTAGGGAATTGGTTAGAAAAATGACCCATTTCCACGCACATGTAGCATTGAAGTGTGGATGGTGCTTTCTATACAGAATTTTCTTTATTCACATCATTAAAAACCATGTTATCATTACATCATCACTCAACTTCTCGATGAACTTATTTTCCATAGTTAAAAACTTTTCTAGTCCCTTGAATATAGTCTCCACTATGCTTCATTCAACACTTTGAGCATTACGAAACACTCATCTTATTTTCACAATTGCTTTGAGGTTTTCCTTTGACCTCCATATTTCATTTCTAGTGAAAACCATGAGATTTATATATAACAACAACTTTTATTTCTACCTTGATAGCACATCACATAATCTCTTCATATCAACTAAGGTCTCTTATAGCTAATCACCTTTAAATAAATGATTTTAGGCCACTGAAGAATCGATCAAATTTACTTTCAGGTTATATGATTAATCTAGAAACATACCTTGAATGTATAGTAAACGTTTACTCATATTTTCTAATGGCTTCATCATCCATTTGATTAAACTCAAGGAACACATTTCCATTTTTTTTCAATGAATGCCAGGAAAGTATGTATTAAAAAATATGTTCTTGAACGCATACCATTCACGGTATTCAATTTCATCTTTTTGCCTTGTATTCTTGATTAGAATCCACCATTTGTCCACTTCACCTTCTAAATGATAAACAACCAAAATGAGTTTTTCATGTTCTGAACATTGAAGGTTGGAAAATATATTTTCAATGGTATTGATCCATTTTTCAGAAACAAGTGAATCAAAAGTCCCACTAGAAGAATTTGGGTGTTTCCTTAGGGTGGAATTAGTAGAATGTTGTTTTGTTCTATGATCATAAGGAAGTCCAGAAGGATTAAAAACATATGTATTTATAGAAATAATATTTTTCATCCCATCTTCCATAATAGTTGTTTTCTGAAGAAGACAATCATTGAATTGAACATTTAATTTTTCATTAAGAATGTTCCTTTTGGTGGAATTTTCTAAAACCCAAAAAGAGTAGCGTGAGATGAAAAAATCATACCAAGAAAACAACACAATCAAGGGAGTGTATTTTCAATCTATATCATGTGTGGTTTAACAAAATATATACTACTATTAATAATAGGATGGATAAAAAGAGGTATAAGGTTGTCCATAATTATAATAACAACTACAAAGGGATTAGATACTATATTTATTAATTTAGTATGGAAATAACATAATAATTATAATTAGAATAAGAAAATAATTTTGAAAGAGGTGATAAAACAATTACCTCTCTTTTGAGAATATACTTTTTATTTGCACAAAATATCTCCATAAAACTATTTTCTGACCTCATTTTGGCCCCTAGGAGTATGGAAGGGATATTGGGAGCTTATTTGAGTAAAATTTGTATGAGTCAAAGGGAATGAGAGGTATGTGTATGTGGGTAGATGTGATGGTCTTTTATAAATGGGAGGATGGGAAATTTAGGAATATTTGAAAAAATTATTGTATTATTAATTGAATTTCGAATTATAATAATTCCAATGTGATTTATTTATAATATAGGATCATTATAATTCAAAATAATATCATAATTTTTTTACATGTATTGAATTTATTTTAAACATTATATTTTCAGTTTACACATAATTACTCTCTTTTAATTTTAATTGAGGTAACAACAATTTAATTATTGATAAGATATTCGATTTAGATAGATTGGTTAAATATCACAAAAATTTTACACTTAGTTAACATTTAGACCTTAACATTTTAACTTTGTAATTTTAAAATATTTTTAGGATTTTAAATAATATAATAAAATATTATGTCTATAAAATTTCAATAGTGTTAATATTAAAAAAAATCACTTCATTGAATTTAAATAAAATAAAAAAAATTATAAATAAGGAAAAACCATTTAATAGTCTTATAAAATGTCATATGAATCTATAAAAATTATGTATGACATAAATTAATTTAAATATTATTTATTTTAATATTTATAATATCATTTATTCGATATTTCCCTTAATAAAATAATTATTGTATCACTGTTTTGTCAATATTTAATGGAATTATTTAACATAAAAAAATTCTAAACAAATTCACATGACGTATATAATTTCCTTATTTTTCTATAGGCTATTTATTTACAATGATTTATCATGTTTATCACTACATTAAAATTATTATACTTATAATAGTTAAGAGAGTGACAAGTTTTCAGTTTCATTTGTTTTAATTATAATGACATCACAATCATTGAAAAAATTCCATTAAAAGAATAAATTCCATACATTATAAGATATTGGTATAATTTAATTAATTAAATATTATTTTTCAGGTTTTAGGGTAATTTTTTTATCTTTATCATATTGTTTGTTACCCTAGGTTACCTGATTACCTTTAACTATGGTAAATAATAATTATCGTAGTCACCACTAATAATATCAACAAAAAAGTAAAATATTAACATAATTTGGACACAAAGAATCCAAATATGGAATACATTTTTCCATATTCAAAACATATTAGTATCAGTAATAAATTTAAAATTAATTCCCTCTATCAATGGTAGTAAACGGGTTTTAAAAAAATAAACAGCATCATACGATTGGGGTGTGTTTATATCTTATTTCACTGTGAAATTAAATCTAATGACCAAAACTAGATTAAATCATAAACCAATAATCTAATTATACTTTAAAAAAATTAAAGGATAATATTTCTATTAAAAAATTTGATGAAAAAGCAGTTTTAAATTAAAATGCAGTATTTTTCACTATTCATTAAAAATTGAATATTATCCAAATAATACCAAAAATTCAACCAAAGTAAATTTTTTATGTCCCTATTCAAAATAAGGAGTTTATTTTTTCATAACATAACTTATAAAACTGTAAAAAACTATATTTATAATGGGTTCTCCATCAAAAGGTGCTAAGACTACATTTTCAGAAAAACACTCAATATGTCTGTAAAATTGAATTTGTTCTTATATAATTTCTATATAACATATAAGTGGAATTTCAAACATTAAAATTAATATAATACATATATATTTAACTAAAATATACATGAAGAGTGATTTGATTATTTAATAGACTCACTTCATTTCATTTAAATAGTTTTTTTGAAGGAAGTTATTTCTATTCATACCTGCCATTATAATGACTAGGATATAATATTTAGTTATCACGTATACATGGTATTTAATGGAATGAATTCTATCAACAGATCTTGATATTGTGTGTAACAAAATCCAATAATAATTTTGTGTATACTATAAGCTAATACGATGTTGCGTATAATTAAATCTAATATTGGTGTAATATACAACACAAGACAGAAAACAAATTAAAAGGATTATATTTCATAACACATCAGGGTTTTAAAATCCCATTTATTTATAGGTTATCCCATGGGATACTAAACATCACCCAATAGACTAATCATTTCTCAATACACCAGTTCACAATAGCACTAAGGACTCAAGAAGATATTTACATTCCTTATAACCGAGTCCTCTTCCCTATAGATGTTGCTCATAGGGGGGAAGTTGTTGATTCCCACCAAATGGGAATCAGAAAATTCACAATGGAATAAATACCTAAATAAGGGTATTATTTTCCCTACAAATAAAACGAAGAAGGAGGTGACCAAAGGCATAGGGATTGCATAATCCTCTAAGAGACATGCAATCATGTGACAATCAAAAGGTCACATGAAGGAGCCATTCACCTCACATAGCCTATAAGAAGTCCCATGTAACCCTATTGACATGCCCTTATTATCTCATGAAGTCACTCTAAACAACCATCGATCACACAATAGGTTCCCAGAAAGCAAACCCAACACATGTAAATTGTCTACTAGTGGGTTCTTGACAACCAATATAAAAATCCTTCTAAAATATAAGGAAACTTATCCAAAAGTTGTAGGACTCTTTCAGTCTATAAAATACAACAAAGGATCATTTATGTCAAGAATTATTGTCTAGGAAGTATTCAAGAAAACCGAAGATACCCCTAATACATTTTAAAATAAAAAATAAAATATAAGTGGAGGATTTGGGAGCCTCTAGTGGTCATTAACACCAAATGATTTACCCTCAGCGGTCTGCATGACACTGTAAAGACCTGGTGAAATGTTTTCCTTGTGTCGTAAAAGGCCATTATCATGTCATACACATCATGAAAAGTTCATTGGGTATGTCTAGGGGACCTCACACTACACCTTTGGATCCTCCAAGACAAACATATGGAATTTTCCATGAAATGATCACGTGTCTCCATAGGACCTTTTTTGGTCATGCAACGCAACACCAAGAGGTAGAGTGATTGTCTTCGATAACACTCATCCAATCCATCATGATCCCCTACCAAAGTAAAAAAAGAAAAAGAAATAAAAAGGATAAGATGAGGGATCCCCCCACGATGATAACAATCACACCACACATTATATATGTCCACAAAATTATATAAAAATACCCCATTACATGCCATCTCGGTTTCATAGAAGCACCTTGAAAAGCCATATTTCCCTTATCAAATATTCTAGAAAACCCTTTGTGTGTCACATGAATTCATTTTAGTAGGAACCCTGATCACACGAAGGCCCTTAGACATTCCAATATGACATACTGGTAGTCATTCGGCATTCTTGAATGATTCATGAAGTCCAAATTAGTTAGAAATAATCCAATAAAAGTGGTGTTGATGGAAAAAAATCATGCTCACTGAAAATTATAGGACTCCCCTGGGTTGATCGATAACACAAATTCATGAATATTCTTAAAACCAAGGCACACCACCGACTGTAGATTAGATTTGAGTGATATAATCTACACAATGTGGTTAATATCTAGGGTGGAGAGACCTATTAATCACCCACCCCATAATGAAAAATGAACCACTACTATACTGATGAGAATTTGTCCCTTTTTCATCCTAGATACATTGATGATTT
The DNA here is from genome assembly GCA_963277665.1 of Viscum album. Lineage (NCBI taxonomy): Eukaryota > Viridiplantae > Streptophyta > Magnoliopsida > Santalales > Viscaceae > Viscum > Viscum album. The sequence goes on along the minus strand of OY728129.1, from coordinate 1,339,999,204 downwards.
TTCAGAGTGGTTGATCTCATGAATGTAATGTGTCCCTTCATATATGATACCCACAGAAAACAAGAGAAATTATACTACATACTTTAGAACTACACATAATCAATATATATCACATGAAGTATCTATGAATGGATATTTAATGAACATTCCACACATCTACAAGATCACAGAAGACATAAAACATTCTAGGATTAATGAAAACCATGTAATTCACATTATAAAGTCTAGAAAACATACTAAAGGTGGGAGGTATGGAAAAGAACATATACTTTGATCCTTATGCTCTTCACATAATCTACCTAGGACAGACTAAAACATCAATACATGTCTCCTAGATCACGTAACACTCATATGGAATACTATTTAGATCATGAAAAGTCCACTATACATGTAAAATCTAATCTCATAGAACACCACAAGAATGCCACCCAAGTCTCTTGAAACCATTTGGCTCACCATCCATGTCCTAAAATGTTCTTTAAAAATATTGCCCTGCCGATATGGAAGAACCAATTCATGCCCACAAAATTTTCAGGGTATCACTCTAGAATGTCTAGTGACTCACATAACATTGTCCAGGCATGCGATTCAGCTCTTGAAGCATCCCTAAGACATGTCAACTAGGCTTCACGATGCCATCGAGATATTTCAGCCAAGACATTCGATACACTATGAGACATGTTACATTGACTCTCATGATTCCTAATATATGTTTTATGATACTCTTACGATGAAAACAAGGCATTTAATATGGATCATTAAATTCCAAATGGGCATGGAAGTCGAGATCATACGATGTTGACTTTTCATAATTCATCCTTGATAATACAGTATCCCTCAGACATGTCATCCAGATTATGAATGTAACATCCCAAATAAGTAAAGACAAATATATTTTCATATTTATGTCTATTAATGAATTATATAGTTTTTTATAGTCTTAAAATGAGAATAAATCATATCTTAAGCATATAATACTCTAATAATTTTAAAAGATTGTTTTACCGCCTTTTGATGGAAAACCATTTCTGAATCTAACTTTTGAAAATTTTATAAGCTAAATTTTCAAAAATAAACTTATTATATATAATTGGGACATTGAAAATTACTTTGGATAATTTTTTGGTATTTTTCTATCAAGGTTCATTTTTTAATGAATAGTAAAAAATACTGCATTTTACTTCAAAACAGCTTTTTCATATAATTTAATTATACGGATAGATTATATTTTTAATTAGATTTAAATTGTATTTAGAATATATTTTTACCATTTAATCCAATGGTGGTCATTATAATTAAATTCAATTTGGAATTGGACATACACAATTGTCAATCTTTTGATAGATATTTTTTCTTAAAAACACGCTACTTGTTTTGACAACATGAATTATTTTTAACTTAATTACTGAAATTTCTGTATTTGGAATTTGGTAAAATAGTTTCCATATTTGGAATCATAAGGTCCAGTTTATTTAATTAAGTCTCTTCTGTTTTTGGACATTATGAATAGTAACGATGGTAATTATCATTAATTATTGTGATTAATTAGTAATCGGGTAGTTAAGGGTAATATAATAATGTCATAATAATATAAAATGACCAAAAAATGTGTCAAAATACTCCTTTTTGAGTCATGGACGACCATGGGTAGATTTTTACCTAACTTGAGGGCCCATGGAGTTACATGGGTGTGATAGTGACATTTATGACATTATTTTTAAAAAGAAGAGAAATATAACAAAGGTTTTTATATCGTAATTAAAACAATTTTATTTTATTTAAATAAATGATATCTTAGACTATAAATATTAATTTGAAAGCTAAAAATATTTCCTACATAATGGTATTTGTTTTATAATTTTTATAAATTAAATGAATTTATTTATTTATGACACCATGATGATGCAGTGATTACCTCATTAATGAACGATTTAAACAAAATGAAAGGATAAGGCACATTCTAAGACATAAACTTGTCTAAAACATATTGTATGGGTGGATTTATAACCACTATAACCTTATCCTCAAAATATATCATTTATGGTCCTTTAAAATAAGAAAATCATTTTATAATAAAGAAACATTTCAAGACTTTCCAAATGTTACCCTCCTCCCTATTATAAAAGCACCCCACCTCAACCCCCTTACCCACACATCTCAAGCCTTTGGATCGTCCAAAATCTAGTCATATTATATCTCCACATCCCTATCTTACTCCTAGAAACCTCACTTTGTGCTGAAGTCTTTCCATGGAATTCCATCGCTCAAATAAAAAAGAGTTACTCGATTTAGAGGTAATGTCTTCTCTTGAGTTCCTTTCTTTTATTTTCCTTCTCCACAGACCACTATCTTTTTATTATTTGATACCATAATAACACTAGTATCCTAAATGTACTAGGATGTTTTTATGATAAGTATTGTACCTAAACTTACACACACCTCCGTCAAATGGTTAAAGAACATACTGTTTCTTTGGTTTGAGAATTACTGCCTCATGAAAGGATGATTGTTCAATCTTCTATTAACAACTTTCATGGTGGCAATTATGATGCCAATATATTTATATATGATATATATGTTATTTATGTTTTCTGCAGGCTTATGAAGTTTTTGTTTAAATCACATCTTTAAGCTTTTCATGTTGTGGAACTGCGATAATTTCGTCCGAGGAAGTGTGGACTACCACACCTTCAAGTGATGTGACTCATTCATTCCAAACATGGAATTTATGAATAATTTATTTAATGAACTTATGTTACCTATATAACATATATATTATAATGTAATTATAATATATATATGTCTCATTTAGTTTAAATTCCTTTAATATGAAAAATAAATGAATGTAGCATTCATCCTTACGTACGGCCTACCATCTACATGAACAATGCATTTCATTTATTGTCTCCAAATGTTATGGAATAGTATAAAATGAAAATATAAGGGATATATATAATATTTAATTCATTAATACCATTCTGGAGATTATGTACATATAACTACATGGGAAATTCATTTCAAACAAGTTTATTTTTTACTCATGTACCGAACATCGACAAAACGTATGATATCAACTTGCATAATTAACAAATTATTATAACATGATAATATGTGATAGGAATTGAATAATAAACATTAATGGAATTCCTTAAGAAATTATAAATTTACCAAAGTTTGTTATTCATGAATATAAAGAAATGAACAGGAAACGTCGGACTTGAGGTAAGGGACTTCGTCTCAATCTCCTTTCATTGAGGCATACTTCAATTTATATACGACCTTATTTTATTAGTTGTATAATAAACCATTTTTACTTTTAAATTCATTAAAAATTAATCTTTTTACATTAATTTTTTTACTAAAAAATAAAATTAATGTTTTTGTGTTACGTATTGGGCGACAATGACTTCTCCACCACCGTGACCATTATTTGAGTTTTGACTTCCTATACAAGCCATAACTTCATTTAAATTAAAAATAAATATCATGTTTTAATTTTATTTTACTTTGGTATTGAAAATGGTTTTGGTAATGTTTTGATTATATCGATGTTTTGTATTGATGTCTTGTTATTGAAATATGGAAATGTTATGTTTCCTTTATGCATGTTTTATGTGATACGATTATGTTATGGTTCTTGGGTATTGTTTATGAAGTTGGGTGGTTCCATGATAAACTATGGGAAGGTGAGCCTGAGACAACTCTCTAATTCATTGGGTAAAGTGAAGGAGATAAACACTAAGTTTTCTCCGAAGAGATTTAGGGAATATACTGTGATGGGTATTCCAAATGTAACCATGAGGGTTACTCCCTACGTAAGAATGTTATGAATGCGTCAAGTTAACTTTATGTCTTATGATTTCTAGGATTTATTCATAAATCTTATGATTTCATGAGGTATGTTAAATTACTTATCTTTTATGAGTAAAGTATGATTTCATTGATTCTTATGTATACATGGACTAATGTTTTATTTCTGTATTTTTATATTCCTTAGTATGCTTTTTATACTCATCCCTAGTTTTTGAAATGTTTTTTCACAGGTCAAGGGAATGGTACATGATGTGATGATAGTGTTGAATAAGTTTCGAGAAATAAACCATGTTTTATTTTAAATATTTTTCCTTCGGTGGAAAAAAATTAATACTATCTTTGATGTAACCACATTGTTTAAATGTGGAATTTAATGCATGATTTATGATCTAATTATATAAAACACTAAACTTGAAAATATCCTCAATGTGATTTCTTGAAATAACCCATGATTAAGTAATGTTTAAGGTTGGGGCCTTATTGTTGGTATCAGACGTCAGTTCAAATAACTTTTGGAGTTAGAATTCTGTTAAATGATTATCCAAAAATATTTTTTTGGTCAAATTGAAATGATATGGAATTTAAAGATTACCATATTTCATCATCTAAGAGATGTTTTTTCAGAATCATTTTCCATAGAGGATATAAGGAAGTAGTATTAGGAAGGAATACAGAAGGAAATGACCTTCCTAATCAGCATCCCGATATGGTCAGAATTAGAATTGAACAGTTTGTTGTAGTAAGGGCGCAGTTAACTCAAGTGAAAAATGGTGGTGGTATCCATGCATGAGATCATCCAGATCAACCGCAGAGGAACATGCAAGTGGTGGAACATTTCATGAGGCAACATACCCCATCATTTAGAGGATTATCTGACCATGTCCTAGAAGAAGGGTATATTAAAGCACTGGAGAATATTTTCGATGTCATGAGGTGTTCCAACAATAAAAAAGTTAGTCGTTCTATTTACCATCTGGAGGGTGAAGCAGCTTAGTAGTGGTTGATGGTAAAAAATATCAGGGACACTAATGAGATTGATTCCCTTGACTGGGATGAATTCAATGGTAGGTTTCTTGAGAAATATTTTCCAAAGGCTATTTGACTTAGGATGGAAAATCAATTCTTGTAATCGAGTCTAGAGGAAGACTCAATGTCTTATTATGAAGAAAAGTTCACTCGATTGGAAAGGTATTCTCTAAATTTTATCCGAGATATTGATAGTAAAATCAATCATTTTTAATCATGATTAAAGCCAAAATATCAAAGGCCATTATCTTCTCGTGAGTCCAAAATTATGAAAGGATATTTCGATGTGCTGAGAAGGTGGAAATGGAGTTTTCTGATGACCAAGTGTTATATGAAAACCAATTGAAGAAGAGACCGAGGTGGCAGGAGAAAGAGAATAATCATTCAAAAAGGTTTTATGGTAAGAAAAATATGTTTTCAGTTTGTGATAAATGTCGTAAAAATCATACTGGGGAATGTCTTTTGAATTCTATAAAGTGCTTCTGATGTGTTAAGTTGAGACATAAGGATCGTGATTACACTGGAAAATATAAGGGTAACAGTAAGACCAAATTTGAGTTACAGTTATTGAAATGATTCAATTGCAATGAGATGGGTCATTATGCAATCGAGTGTTGGACAAAGAGCATGAATGATGGGAAGAAGCCCGACTACAAGTAGAAAGGTGTGGTGAAATCATTTTCAACTACTTCGGCAAATGTTTTGCCACAAAATGATGTGGTATCAGGTACTTGGTTTGTTTTTTCAGATTATGTCAATGTGTTGTTCGATTCGGGGTCTACAAATTCATTCATATCTAAAAACATTTCTAGTAAATTGGGAATTCCATTTCAAGAAAAGACTCCTAAACATGTGGTAAAAACACATGGCCAAAATGTTGGGGCAAAAATAATTTATAATAATCTTCTTATACTTATCTGTGGAAAGAACCTACTTACAAACCTTATTGTTTTACCACTAGTATATTTTGATGCTATCCTGGGTATAGATTGGCTCTCTGTTTACCATGCTAAGATTGATTGTAGAGCTAATGAAGTTTCTTTTCATAAAGTCGTTCAGTTTGTATATAAGAATGAACCCTTACTATTGATAACATATCAACATGATAAGAAACTTGTAAAAGATAGAAATGAATGTTACCTTGCACATATTGTTAAAAACAAAGGAACCATTAATATTAATGATGTTCCAGTGGTAAATGAGTATCCAGATGTTTTTGCTGATGAGTTTCCTAGAATAATACCAGATCGGGTAGTTGAATTTACTGTTCAATTAGTTCCTTATGCTAAGCCAATTTCAGAACCCCCTTATCGAATGGTTCAAATTGAACTTTTACAGTTGAAGGATCAATTGAAATATTTATTAGAGAAAGGTTTCATTCAACCTAGCACATCACCATTGGGTTCCCCTGTCTTATTTATAAAAAAGAATGTTGGTTCAATGAAACATTTCATTGATTATAAAGACTAGAATAACTTCACTGTTAAGAAAAAATATACTTTGCCTCATATCGATTCTTTGTTTTTTCAGCTCCATAGAGATTAGTATTTTTCAAACATTGACTTGAGATCGGGGTACCATCAGTTGAAGGTAAGGTAGGAAGATATTCCCAAGACCGTGTTTCATACATTATATGGCCATTATGAATTTGTAGTTATGCTTTTTGGGTTAACCAATGCACCTTCTATATTCATGGACCTTATGAATGTAATTTTCCATGAGTTCTTGGATAAGTTTGTGGTTGTTTTAATTGATGATATTTTGGTGTTTTATAAAATTAAAGAGGATCATGAAAGTAATTTAAGGGGTATTTTGAAAACCTTAAAAGAAAATAAATTGTGTGGGAAATTCAGCATGTGTGAGTTTTGGTTGTAACAAATTTCTTTCCTTGGTCACATTTTTTATTATGATGGAATAACTGTCGATCCTGCAAAAACAATGGTTATTGAAGAATGGAGAAGACCCTCAAATGTAACTGAGATTCATAGCTTTATTGGATTGGCAGGCTATTACCAAAGGTTTGTAAAACAATTTCCACAGTTGTCCAGCCCATTGACTAAGCCAACTCAGAATGGTGTTATGTTTATATGGACAAAATAATGTGATGAATGTTTTCAGGAATTGAAAAGAAGATTGGTTAATTCCCTAGTATTGTCACTACCTTCCAGGAATCGTGAGATTGTTATCTATTGTGATGATTCATTGAAAGGAATTGGTTGCTTCCTAATGCAGAATGATCAGGTAGTTGATTATACTTCACGTCAGTTCAAAACTCATGAGATAAATTACCCTACACATGATTTGGAATTATATGCTATTGTTTTCACTTTAAATATTTGGATGCATCATTTGTATGGTGTAAAGTATGAAATATATACTGATCACAAATGTTTAAAGTATATATTCACTCAGAAAGAATTGAACATGAGACAGAGGAGATGGCTAAAATTAATCAAGGATTAGGATTTCACGATTCACTACCACTAAGGATAGAAAATAAAGTGGCAGATGCTTTTAGTCGAAAAATTAAAGCTTTATTAACTATGTTATGTTCAGAACGCGATCCTTTGGTTAAGGATTTGATGAATTTTGGATTTGAAGTTGTTGGTGCAGGAAATTACTCTTTTTTTGTTTCAGGTATCAGTGAAATATTCTCTATCAGACAGAATTAAGCAAGCACAGAAGCAAGACAGTGAGTTTTAGAAAATGGTAGAGCTGGTTCAGAAGGGTTTGTTACCTGAATTGAACATTGATAATGATTGGTTTTTGATATTTAGGAAGAGATTATGTGTGCCTTGTGATTTACAGTTGAAGAGAGAGTAGTTATGTGAAGCTCGTAGTTCTCCATTTTCAATTCATCCAGGTAGTACTAAACTTTAAATAGATCTTCGGGAGTATTACTGGTGGGATGGAATGAAAAGTGATATTTCTGATTTTACTATAATGTGTTTGACTTGTCAACTGGTTAAAGCAGAGTTTCAGTTACCAAAAGGGATGCTTTTGCTTTACCAGTGCTAGATTGGAAATGGGAGAATATATCCATGGACTTCGTTGTGGTATTACTGAAGAAACCTCGAGATAATAATGCAATCTATGTTATTATTGATCTCTTGACTAAATCTGCTCATTTCCTTACTATAAAAGATACTTTTCCCTAGATCAACTTTCTCGATTGAATCTTAAAGAGATAGTCAGGTTACTCGGATTTCCACTCTCTATTGTATCTGATCGTGATCCCAGGTTCACTTCTAACTTTTTGAAAGGCCTTCATAAGTCGTTGGGTACTGAATTAAATTTTGGTAAATCTTTTCATCCTCAATTAGATGGGAAATCAAAACAAACGATTCAGAATTTGGAGGATATGATATGTGCTTGTTCGATGGATTATCATGGAAGTTTGGACCAACATCATTCATTGGATTATTTTTCCTATAATAATAGTTTTCCTTCTATTATACAGATGGAACCATTTGTGGCATTATATCGGAAGTAGTGTCCAACTCCAACTTTTTGGGATGAAGATGGTGAAAGGATGTTGATGTTTCTAGAATTGGTAGAAAAGATGGCAAAAAAAAGTTAAGCTGATACAGAAACACATGGGAATATCTCAGAGCAGGCAGAAAAGTTATACGGGCAATAGGAAGAAGGATCTATCTTTTGAGGTAGGTGATCATGTCTTCCTCAAAGTTTCACCATTGAAAAGTGTGATGCGATTTGGTAAGAAAGGAAAGATGAGTACAAGGTTCATATGACCATATGAAATTCTTGAGAGAGTTGGATCAGTTGAATACCGAGGGGCTTTACCTCCAAGTTTATCTTAGGTACATACTGTTTTTCACGTTTCAATGTTAAGGATGTACATGCCAGATAAATCTCATGTTTTGAGTCTAGAGGTAGTTCAGCTGGAAGAGAATCTATCTTATGAGGACCAAACAGTCTAGACTCTTGACCACATAGACCATTTGTTGTGGAATAAGTTGATATATCAAGTAAAGTCTCTAGGTAAAATCCATATAGTTGAAGAGGCAACATGGGAATCTGAAAATGCAATGAGGGATCAGTACCCCTATTATTCGATATGTAAATAAATTGCGGTGACACAATTTCTTAAAAGGGGGAAGGATGTAATGTCCCAATTAAGTAAAAATTAATATTTTTTCATATCTATGTCTATTTATGAATTAGATAGTGTTTTATAGGATTAAAATGAGAATAAATCCAATCTTAAGAATATACTACTCTAATATTTTTAAAAGATTGTTTTACCGCCTTTTGATGTAAAAAAATTTTAAATATAAATTTTTATATTTTTATAAGTTATATTTGTCAAAATAAACTTATTATTTAGAATTGGGACATTGAAATTTACTTTGGGTAAATTTTTTGTATTTTTCTGACAATGTTCATTTTTAATGAATAGTGAAAAATACTGCATTTTACTTCAAAACTGATTTTTCATCTAATTTGATTATATGGTTAGATTATATTTTTAATTGTTTTTAAAGTGTAATTATAATATATTTTTACCATTTAATCCAATGGTGGTCATTATAATTAAATTCACTTTGAAATTAAACATAATCTATTGTCAATCGTTTGATAGATATTGTTTCTTAAAAACACGCTATTTATTTTGACAACGGGAATTATTTTTAAATTAATTACTGGAATTTTTGTGTTTGGAATTTGGTAAAAAGGATTCCATATTTGGAATCATAAGGTCCAAATTATATAATTATGACTCTTTTGTTTTTGTACATTATGAATAGTAATGACTGTAATTATCTTTAATTATCGTGATTAATTAGTAATCGGGTAGATAAGGGTAATAAAATAATATCATAATAATATAAAATGACCCCAAAATGTGTCCAAATACTCTTTTTTGAGTCATGTCTAACCATGGGTAGATTTTACCGAACATGAGGGCCCATGGAGTCACATGGGTGAGATAGTGACATTTAGGACATTATTTTTAAAAAGAAGAGAAATATAACAAAGGTTTGTAAATCCTATGTAAAAAAAATTTATTTTTGTTTACATAAATGATATATTAGACTATAAATAGTCATTATAAATCTACAAGGATTTCCTACATCATGGTATTTTTTTTATAATTTGTAGACATTAAATAAATAAATTTATTTATGACACCATGATTATGTAGTGATTACCTCTTTAATGAATGATTTAAATAAAATAAAATTATTGGGTAAAATATAAGACTTAAACTTGTCGAAAAACAATTGTATCGTTGAATTTCAGACCCTTATCACCTTGCCCTCAAAATATATCATTGTGGGACCTTTAAAAGACGAAAATCATTTTATAATAAAGTTACATTTCAAGACATTCAAAAAGTTTCCCTCCTGCCTCTTATAAAATCCCCACACCTATACCCCCTTACCCACACCTCTCAAGCACTTGGATTTCCTATCCTCTGCTCATATTATCTCTCCATATCTCTCTATTACTCCTAGAAGCATCACTTTGGGAAGAATTATTTCCAAGGAAGCCTTTGGCTCAAATAAAACAGAGTTACCCAATTTAGAGGTAATGTCTTCTCTCGAGTTCCTTTATTTTATTTTACTTCTCCACTCACCTATATATTTTTATTATTTGATCTCATAATAAAAACAGTATCCTCAATATACTAGGATTTTTTTATGATAATTATTCTACCTACACTTACACACATCTCCGTCTAATGGTTAAAGAACATACTGTTTCTGTGGGTGGTGAATTACTGCCTCACGAAACAATGATTGTTCAATATTCTTTTAACACATTTAATGGTGTCCATCATGATGTAACTGTATTTATATATTATATATATATATGGTATTTATGTTTTATATATGCTTCTGAATTTTCTGTCTAAATCACATTGTTATTCATTTCATTTTGTGGAACTGCGTTAATTTTATCCGAGGAAGTGTGGACTACCGCCCCCTCAATTGATGTGTCTCATTCATGCCAAACATGGAATTTATAAATAATGTAATTAATGAACTTATTTTACCTATATAACATATATATTATACTAGAATTATAATATATATATATATATGTCTCATTTAGTTTTAATTCCTTTAATATGACAAAGAAATGAAAGTAGTGTTCATGCATACACACCAACCTACCATCTCTATGAACGGTGCATTTCATTTTTTATTTCCAAATGTTATGAAATAGTATAAAATGAATATATACTGGATATATATGATATTTAAATCATTAATACCATCTTGGAGATGATGTACATAGAACTACATTGGCAATTTTTTCCAACTAGTTCATTTTTTATCGTGTACTAAACATCAACAAAACGTATGATATGAACAAAAATAATTAAATAATTATTATAACATGATAATATGTGATAATAATTTAATAATAACCTTTAAATTAATTCCATAATCAATTATAAATTGACCGAAGTTTATTATTTTGGAATATAAAGAAACGAACAGGACAAGTCGGACTTGAGGTAAGGGACTTCATCTCAATCTCCTTTTGTTGAGTCATACTTCAATTTATATATGAACTTCTTTTATTAGTTCTATAATAAAAAAATTTGACATTTAATTTCTTTAAAAAAGAATCATTTTACACGAAGCATTTTACTAAATGAAAAAATGAATGTTTTTGTCTTACGTATGTGGGGACAATGACTTCTCCGCCGCTGTGACCATTACACGAGTTTCGGCTTCCTCTATAAGCCATAACTTTTTTAAATGAAAAATAAAAACCATGTTTTAATTTTCCTTTACATTGGTATTGAATATGTTTTTGATAATGTTTTGATTATATCAATGTGTTGTATTGATATCTTTTGATTGAAATATGGAAATGTTATGTTTCCTATATGCATGTTTTATGTGATATGATTATGTTATGGTTCTTGGGAATTTTTTATATAGTCGGGTGGTTCCGTGATAAACTAAGTGTGGGTGAGAACGAGATAGATCTTTAATTCATTGAGTAACGTGAAGGAGTGAAATGCTAAGGTTTCTCTGAAGATCTTTAGGTAATATACTCTGGTGGGTATTCGAAATGTAACCATGAGGTTTATTCTCTACTTAAGAATGTTATGAATGCCTCAAGATACCTTTATGTCTTATGATTTCAATGAGTTATTCATAAATATTATGATTTTATATGGTATGTTAAAGTGCTTATGTTTTATGAGTAATGTATGATTTCATTGATTCTTATGTATTCATGGACTAATGTTTTATTTCTGTATTTTAATATCCCTTACTGAGCTTTTTTTGTTCATCCCATGTTTTTGAAATTTTTATTAAAGGTCAAGGGAAAGGTATATAATGTGATGATAGTGTTGAGGAAGTGTCATGAACGAAACCATGTTTTATTTTAAATATGTTTCCTTTGGTTGAAAAAATGAATACTATCTTTGATGTAACCACCTTGTTTAAATGTGGAATGTAATGCATGATTTATGATCTAATTATCTAAAACTCTAATCCTGAAAATATCCTCAATGTAAATTCTTGAAATAACCCAAGATAAAGTAATGATTAAGGCTAGGGCCTTATAATAAAAAGTTCTCCTGAAAAGACAAATATATCATTCAATTATCTTTGGAAATGTTTGCAACATAACCATACTATTCTATATATCCATCATCATTTTAAAATGAAAAACCAAGTAATATAGAATAGACCATCAATGCATTTTAGGTAAGAAAGAATGAAATGTCAATAATGGAATCATGGGGCTTGATAACTTTGTCCACCCTAAGCTTGTATGACCCGACCAATGGGAAACATTAGTGTGTAAGTGCCTATCTAGGGAACTATTAGGATTCTATTTTATTCTATAACAAGGATACATAGGATTTATCTTAATTTCCTGATCTCTATATTATCCATCCAAAGTGTTGTCTCAGTACATAAGTCCCACATCCAGAAGTTGTGAGACTAATAATTTTTCATCACCTATTTCTCACACCGAGCATAGATCACATGGGGTTAAGGATTTTAAATAATCCTATAATTTTAACTATTATACACTATATAGGAAATAAAAAAATTAGAGTGTAAGCACCAAAGAATGGAATTATATGATATGTCCTCCATATAGGGGAATCTCACCATGTACTCCCAAATCATCTAATTTTTTAGAACTCTACTTCCTGTAATAATGAAGATACGTTGGATGCCTTCCTAATTAAAGAGATCAAATAATCATCCATTTTAATGTAATATCCATTTATCCAACATTTTAACCATTGATACCTAATCATTTCCATGGGATGATCACTCTACTTTATCCCTCGGTGGACTAAGAAATCAATTGAACTATAATGATTCTGATTAATTCCATAAAAAGGATATGTAGGTCACCTATTCGAGGCCCGATCTCTATATTAACCTCAAGGGATGTCTCTAGACACAGGTCCCAAATCTATATGAAATGAGGCAGATCACTTGATATCCCCCATTTCTCACACCAAACATAGCTTACATTGGCTTAGGGAGTCTCATTGAACACAATATTGAAATCATGAATCTCCACCAACTAAGGAAATCTCAGTATGTAAGTCCCGATGAGTGGAATAATATAAAAATCACTCATAAAAGTGAATCTAACTTTGGTCCAGTCCTGAGGCCAAGATAGAAATATGATAACTCTTATTCTTATAATAATGAGGATACATAAGACATCTCCTCCAGACTCAAGATCTAATAACATGGTGCATATGTTCCTTCACATATGTCATTCACGGATGATGTTAAACATCGTAGGCTTAACAAAAAAAATTGTATTTGATTACAATAATAAAAAGGATACATAAGATGCCTAATAATGGATCAATTACCTCCATATAATATTAATGGCCTCTTTGTGAGGTTGAAAATTAAGGAGTACCTTGTTATATGGCTTTAGAACATAAGCATCAACCCATTACTGTGGAAATGGATGAATAACCTTAGATACATTTATATGGATTCAATAATGAGATCACAATATTTTGAAAATGAAATATACTTATCCTAAAAATCATTTTGTTAGGGTTACCGGTCCCATATTAGGATGAGAAAGATATCCATCAACATATCTAAAATAAATTAGAGTTTCTTGGAGGAGGAAACAATTCACTCCCAAAGGGGTGAGATGTCCATGACCTCCCCTCCTCTCGAGAAATGATAGTCCCAAAGCATAATTGGGTCAAAAACCCCAATTTAACACCATAATTTTGAAATCTTGTATGTACCTATTTAATGATGAGGGAACCATTTTTAGTTTTTTTTTTTGAATAACGAATATGTTCAATCAATGTTATTAGTTATGCATGACTTGAACACCTCCAAACCAACCATCAGACCAAGCTGAATCCACCTCAATGGGGGTTCTAGGACACTTATTTCCCAAAGAAATAGTAGAAATAACCATTACACACTGAGTTTTATAATTTTCAATCCTCAATAAAATTTAATTGTAAAATAATGAATATTTAAGAGTATTTAGTGAAACTTACAATCTCTTCCATGCATAAAAGTGTTCTTTAACAAACAAAAGTGTAAGAAATATGGATTCTAATGAAATGTGTATGTTTTCCCCTTTAACAAATTTCATAATTTAAAATTTATTTCATTAAACTTAAGAGTCATTCTTAAAAATATATGGTTCATCCCAAATGTAAGGGTAAGTAATATAAAATATTCCATATTCTCAACCTCTGACATCAAAAGATAATATTAAATCATCCCTTTGATGAATATGTAAGAATTTATGCCTTGAGAAATTTCAATATGTGATAAATTTATCGTCTTCAAATGATACATAATATAATATACCTAGATAAATTTCTGATATGTAAGAATCATGTCTTAGTATATAATTAATATAATCTTATATATAAGATGTGATGATGGGTTTAGTATTAAATACATAAAATGATAATGTTTCTCCAATGTATATATAATATCCTTTAGCACAACATACGTAATATGTTTCCCTAGTATCCCATGATTCATAATACATTATTTATAATGTGTAAGATATTATAATTAACCATTTTTTTTATTTTTCAAATATGAAAGATCTTAATAACCTACATAATATATTATCCTTTGTGAAATATTCAAAATTCAGATATATAAGAGGTTCGTCATTAACATAATTCATATATAAGATATTGTATACACTTAGACTATTTTTATAATATAAAATGTGAGTAATAATAAAAAATTAAAAATAATAATAATAATTAAATCATCATACAGAAGATAAATAGATGGAAGATGGAATACATATAAAAATAATAATAAGGGTTAAATTAATTATCCAAATAGAGAAAAAGTAGAAATAATCCCATCAATTAAAGAGAGTGATATATTGTTAATAAATTTCATAATAGAGAATATATGAGAAAATAAAAACTTCTAGGGATTATTTTACTGGTTGAGAATGAAAAATATTAAATCTATTCAATAAATGGTGACACACTCTTTCAGTAGTGAATATTATGAAAAGAGGTTTTATTATTTTTCTCATAATATGTTAGTTCCTATTCAACTCTTTTTGGTTCAAGAAATTATTAAAATTTCATTTTCATTTTCTTACCAATAAATAATTATTTATAATAATATAAGATCCATGCATGTGTGGGATAAAGACCATTATATAGTGGGGATGTATTCATCTATTATGGAGGAAAACATCATTAATTTTTTATGTTCCTTGTTTTTTATCTATAACATATTGAGTTAGAGGGATATATACTGGATAATAAAGAGGAAAATTATGAATCTAAAAATTAGTTTTAACTCTGATACACCCCATGGTTAGAGTTTATCACACCCCAAAGATAATATGACAATTCATTATTTTATTTTGGTAGAGTAGAAAGTTCCCCAGACTTATAATTCTATAATGATGAAATTTCACACTTTATTTCTTAATCCTAAATAATGAAATATTAGGCATAAATTAAATCATCATAAAAATTTGTTTCCTTAATATTATTATTGAAAAATAATAAATTTAATATTGATTTCTTCTATGGGCCTAGCCACCCTTTATGATACCTAAGAGGTGTCTTTGTACTCTGGTTCTCCAGCCAACTTTTTTTCAGCAGAATATTCATTTTTATAGTAATCATTAAATCTCAACATAGTCATTAGTTTAGTTTTATTTTACCCAATAATATATTAAACAATATATATATCCTTATAAATAACATTTTCATGAAATATTACATGTTTTTCTTCAAATGATATTTCTTTTTTATCATAACAAAATCCGTAACCAAACAATTCATTACAATATCCAATGAAAAAGCATTTATGGGACTTAACATCCAATTTAACCATATTACTTATTCAACATGAAGATAATATGAATAATTATAGAATTTATAATATGAAATATAAACCTTCTTTTCTATCGATACTTCCTAATGTATATATTCTCCTAATGTTACAAACTGATCCTTATTTATTAGGTATGGTTCCTTGTTAATTTCTTAAACCCAAAAAATTACGAAATATATAATAGACTCATACTAGTTGATCATTAGGCCAATTTTTTATTAATGCCTTTCAAAAACCCATTTTGATCCGGTTTTCTAGGCATAATATTCTTAATATGAACTAAATTATTCTTGTAGAACTATTTGAACACTTGAATGTCATAATTTCCCAAATTTTAGGATCTAAAACAACTCAGCTTTAGATCTATTTGTTTCTCTATATGAATATTCTATTTCTATAATATTGGAAAAACATCAATGTTATTTTTTACAAAATAAACTCATACCTTTAATGTTACATTAAAAATGATTGTCATGTTGAAAAATGATCCACTTAGAGAATGTATTTGTGCATGTCTTTATAAATCATAATGTATCTGCTCTAGTTTTCCTTTAGTGCTCTTCCCCATTTTAGAAAGGAAAATTTTTTCTTCATTTTTAGAATAACATTCTCATAGAATCTAGCATCCATCATGTTCATATCGGATAACAACCCATTCACTATAACAACCTATGTTTCCTTCTCACTCATATGACCTAATATGTAATTCAACGTTTCAGAATTTATATCTGAATTCAAAAATGTGAACATATTATTGAAATAATCTATCATGTAATTTGTTCCATTATACAGTCTATTTAACATCACAATAACAATTTTTATTGGATCCATTTATAAATGTGGCACAATATCCATTATATTCCAAATTCAAAATTGTTATTAAATTATTCAATATCTTGGAATATAAGAAACATTATTCATCCAAAAAAAAATCTATTTGGGTATTAATTTTCAAATCACAATTACAGGTAACATTAAGAGTTTCATCATCAATAAGATGTAGTTCCTAAAACATCATGGAAAATAATTTTATAGACAATCCTTCTCTCTGGTTGAAAATAAATATACATGATCTAATATCTAAGACACCATGGTAATATCCAAACTAATAACTAGTGAATCATGAATGGTTTTCAAATTAGTATTCATTGTTTCAATACTTGAATCCATTTGTCACATCTTGAAGTAATTCTTGGCATGTACTTTTCTCATACAACTCTGACATGTCAGACCATTACCATTTCTTTTTCCCAGATCTATATTCTTGAATTTGAAATACCTCTCAATTCTACCTGATTAGAAAATATATCTCTAACTTAAATATTTCGTGAATTTATATAGAATTTTATAAATTATATTTATAAAATATCCTCACAAGGATATACCTCCACACAATATAAAATGACTAAGAAAAAAAATCCCTTAATACCTAAACATCTAACAACTTCTACGAATAATTTCCACGATCTTCATCTTAATGACACCTAATCTATCATCTCTTTATGATTTGATTCCCATAGAGCACAATCCAACAAAAAACAACAACTCATAATGATTATGTCTAATGAACCAGTAAATAATTAAACAAGAATAAAATAAAGGTTCAAATGTAACGAAGTATTATGATGTCCTCTAATAGACAAATATTTATATGGGGCATAAGAAATTAAGAAACCCACATAATAGGGAACAATCAAGGTGAATGAAAAAAATCATCCAAAAAAATAAAAAATATCAAATACATGAAGAAAAATAAATTCCCATGAGTGAGGGAACCACAACAAAGTCCAATAAAAAATTAATCATGATTAAAATGTTGACAATGGTGAATCAGCATAGTGAATAAAAATATATGGGTAAGTGAATCCCTAGATCATCAATAGAGGGAATGAAATAATAGAAGATAAAGTATCCATAAACATGGAAGATAATTAATTACTTATAATTTAAACTATACATTATATTATTAAATCACTTAATATACTTAAAATATTTATATATGATCTTGTTAAACATCAGGATATTTTTAGGGTTTCTATGGTTTCTATTGATAATTATTTCTTTCACCATGTATGGGTATATCTCATGTGCTTAGAAATTTATTAATGGTGATGCATGTGATGTCAATAGGCCTTAGTATCATAGATATGGTGTTAGGATAAATCATAGAGCTGTTTTTTTATGTTCATTGATTCATGTGTAGGGACTCTACACATATTAGTTATATAGATATTTTAGTTTCATTATTCATTACATTATAATTGGAATATATTTTATATCTTTTTTTGAATGTATTATTTCATTTGGGAATTTTTAGGATTTAGTTTTATATATTATCATAGATTTTGTTATGTATTTATATTACTTATAATTATTAATAAATTTAGTTTAAAGTTTTTATTTTGATAGACCATTTGTAACATCCCAGACCAAGATTCCACTAATTATTCCCGAATCTTAATTGGCCACATGGCCTCAAGCGCATTTCCCCAAAAGCTATTGTCTTCCGATTAGTATCGATTCCCTAGGGTGTGTTATGGAGATATTATTCCATCCTCACCTGAGTATAGAACAATTGATATTAAATAACATATAAAACAAATTAAAAAGTGTTATAATCAAGAAATAGTTAACTAAATAATAGATAAACATCCAAGAGAGATATATTCAACAATTACAGAAGTAATCTCATATACAGATGATAATACAATTAATGTTTCTATAAATCAACTAGAAAAGGTATACATGGATGGTGTAAAATACAAGTAATAAATTACCAAAAAAACCAAAATCCATTCTTGATGGAATAAAAAGTCTCAACATATTAATGTGATACCTTTATCTAAAGTAGCAATCAAGGACATTTATCATGGAACTTTCCATATTACATAACTATAATCATATAGTATACTAGGGTACCAATCAGTTCCCCTAATAGAGTGTGAGATACAATCCCTATAGGGAACCACATAGAGGTCTAGTACCACCAAGATAGTGAATACATAATAATTATAGTCTGTAGGGTGTAATAGATTATATAAAGATGTGTTGGATATTAACACCCCATAAATGTTTTGGTTCCCATGGACACCCATCCTCTACGAATTACTTTTTCCTAACTAGAATGTCTATGAATAAATATTTATTCATATTTAATTTATAATTATATACTTTTAATTAATCAATCTCATTTAATAAATATGCCTTGGTACTTAGCCTATAGACCAACATATTCTGTAACGGTACATGATTAAGAGATTCTTAACCATGCCATCTGGAAGGTGTGTGATGTGGACTGAATCCAATAATTTTCTTTGTCATGGAAGAAACATAACATATATCATTTCATTCATAATTTAATAAAAAATATAATCCAATACTTAGAATTAATTATATTTAATCCAGGTATCACTCCAGGTATATCATGAACCTACAACCTAACAAACCCATCCTAGGAATTCATCATGGGAATCTTGGTATCACTCTTGGCATGATATAACATCATTTCCATTTGTGTTTATCATTGTAAGTCCACTAAGGTATTAAAAGTGTCACCCCTAGAATATATAAAACTATCCCTCTAGGTCTATACATGGAAATCCATAAGGTGTTCATGTATCTCAAGGGCATATAATTGTTAGTCCCCATGAGTCCATCCATGGAAGTCCTCTATGTAGTCCAATTTTCACTCGGGTAAAATATAGGTAGTATCCAAATGAGTCTTTTCCTGACATTTGTATATGAACCCATGTGTCACCCAAGGCATGTGATAAACAGGGATTCAATTAATTCCATTCAACAATGTCAAGGTCATCACTGTGATCATTTTAATTAAATATCTCTTAAAATAGTTTCTTAAGGAATAAGATAAGCATAGAAGACATATCCTCTTAGTTATCTCACATTTTTATATTATTATTAAAAAGATGTTCATGCTTAAAAAATCCATTAAATGGAAAATCCTAGGATCACAGTCATAGATTCCCTTTATTTCATCAATTCCCTTTATTTAGTCAATTCAATTTACAATTCTATGTAGAATTTCAATTATTAGTTAAAATCACATGGAATGGGGTAAAAGACACACCTAAAAGGTAATCTAATTCATTTTATATCCATGGTGGTCTATTTTATTAAACAACACACAAAATGGGTGGTTCCAATTCATGGTTCTCAACCTTTAATTGTTTACTAATGACACCAGTAATATCATAGGTTGTACATATATATTTAATTAAAGGTTTAAAATCAATTTCAAGGTTTTCAGAAACTGTAATTGGGTCCATAGAAAAATGACATACATATAAATACCTTATCTTTGAGGAAAAAGTATGATTCCACCAACCATAGGACCATAATGGATTTATCTTCATGTATCGGCTCTAGATTTGACATAGATCGGGGAGAAAATGAAGAACGAACAAGAACCCTAAATATTGGCCTTATTATATTACACATAAATAGAAGTTATGAAACAAATAATAATAAACAACTATATAAATGTAATGGAGATGTTACAGATATGGATTTGATTCTTCTGATGGATCTTGATTATATGCATGGATAGTGATGATTTCCCACTTCCAATATTAGGATTCATGGAGGATCCATCAAATGGAGTGTTTTTCCATTGTGATGAAATGAGAAAAAATAATTAGGTTATAATATTAAGTGAGGTAAAAAAGGAAAATTCACTAAAAATAACTATATCGTATGGTTGGACAAATTGTTCACCGACCATACGCCCACTGCTGTAACGAGGTGCACCTCGACCATTTTTGTATGAATGGTTTTTCGAAATGTGTCTAAACCATGTCTCAACCCACTATAAAAAACTAAAAATGTACCCACATGTTCATTATCCTAAAATTAGATGTTTTTTCAAATAATGTGGGCTCCTCTAGCACAATATCCATCCTCACATGGTTTTTTGTTATAGTGTGCCTTTCCCTGTATGGTTTCTACTAATTTTGTGACTAGCCTTTTTCTCCAAAAAAGTTGGGTTCTAGTCTCTATAAAAGCAAGAGGATCCCCTAATACCTCCATGAACACAAAATACATTTCCAAAGGCCGTATTTAATCATTTAAACTATGAATTGACATAATGTAAAATATTCCATACTTAAAAAATAACTGAGTTCTTATAATCTTCCCCCTTAATGTAATTCACCCCAAAATATCCCTCTCAAGCTCGGTGAAGGGTTTTATATGAAAAACACCATCCACTATACTCATACATCGACCTCCCACTCCTACATGTCTTCCTATACTTTACCTTGCTACTATAGAACTCGTACAAGAAGAACTGACTTTCCCTAGAGAGGTTTTGTGTTAAAATCCATAAAAAATATAGGATACTCCTTAGAGGATTCATCAACCTATCACCCAACCTCCTCAGGTAGGAAAGAATGAGATGATTTCGAATGATAATGAAAAAGTTGAGATACATGGAAGTCATTGTCTATGGACTGATACCTATGACATAACTACAAATGATAATCAACCATCCCAACCCTCTCAAGAATCTTGAACGACCTGACATTTCATAGTGAAGGTTTACCCAGTCTATGGATCCTCCTATATCCCAATCTCGGTGAAATGTGTAAAAGTAAAATATCCCTAACCACAAACTATAGAGGCCATTTATGGTGATCAATGTAAATATTCTATAGACAATATACAATAGCCATCAGAATATGAATCTGTGGAACCTGCTCTATTTTTTCCAGAATAAGATGTGGTTTAAGTATAGCTTCTAATCCTACCTCAAACCTGCATAGGGAGGATCAATATGACCTTCCATATAAATCATCATAAGGCACCATCTACATAGTATCATTAATGAAATTTTTTTTAGATGAATTCAAATTAGGGTATGTGACTCTTTAAAGAGCCCCCAAAATCTAGGATGTATTCTCGCAGTTTTTCCTTAAGAAACTATATATTGTGATCTGTCTAGCCATAGATATGAGGGTGGTATGTTGTGCACATATGTAACTTCTTACCTAGTACCCTCTTCAACCATTTTAATAACTACAAATTAAAATGGGAAACCCTATCTGAAATCAAAGTATGAGGAACCCTGTGAAGTTTTACTATCTCAAGAATATACCACCTCTCAAGCTTATCAACTAAAAAGGTCTCTATGGATGGAGGGAAATGAGAAACCATTTTAAGCCTATCAACAACAAACCAAAAGGAATCATTACCTCAATGAGACTTCTCTAAACCTATCATGAATTCCATCATGATGTCATCCAATTCTATAGGGGAACGGGATATAGTTGAAAAAATTCTACTAGTCGATGGAGTTCTTCCATAACCCACTGATAGGTGGAACACCTAATGATAAACCATTTTACATCTATTTTTATACTCAGATAATATAATTGGGGATGAAAATATCTATACATCTAGGTGACGTCGGGGTGTACTTCCCAAGATGAAGCATGAATGTCTATCATCAGATCTTTACACAAGTCTACTGAAACCCATACACGTCCATGTATATTAAGAATTACAACATCACCTATGTTACAACCAAGGGAGGGTCCTCACATCCCACACACTCCTTTAGGACAAGGATCTTAGAATTAAATAGATGCCTATTTTTCAGTTTATCCTAAAGGGTAGGGTTAAATGCTAAAAAGGAAAGAAAATCCTTCCTTTGAATTTCATCTAAGTCCACGTGAATATCATAGAACAAATAAAAAAGGTTCCATTCTCCAGATGCATCATTAAATGTATGAATTTGAGTCATTCTTATTTTTCCATTAATAACTACATTTCAATTTCAAGGCATGTAGGAATGATCTTAGTCAAAATAATTTTGGTATTAAACCCACATCCACTGCCTCATATTCCGATCATGCTGTGTAAATATATACATGATGATATTTTTGTTCATGAACACAAAATAATGTTTTCCTTGTATGTAAACTATCCAAAAATGAAATTAATTAAAAACTTTTAATAATTTAAGATCATGTGTAATGTAATTCCAATTGTGTATCCTTAGTTTTCATGTCTCATACAATATGACTATACCCCCTGCGCATAACAACTTCTCCTGGATTGACAACCGATGCATGATAGAAAATAGCATAAATCCTTTCTTGCCCATGAAAAATTAGTATATGTAATGATGTCAATCACCCTTTCATATTATTAAAGGATGAATTGTATGCATCTGATCATACAAACATCACTCCCTTCTTAGTCAATCCAGTAAGAGGTTCTTCTAGGCATTATAAGACCTGTATTAAATTTCTATAATAATTTTATGGCCACAAGAAACATTGTAACTAAAAATGTTATTAGGATACACCTAGGAAACTAAAACTATAACCTTCTCATGGTCAACTAACATACTTGTCTCTGAGATAATGTGACCTAAGAAATGAATTGTATCCATCCAGAAGTGGAACATTTTGAGCTTACCATATAGTTGATTCTCTCTTAGTGTATTAAATATGATCTCAACATGTTTTACATGGTCATGTTGAGTGTGAGAATAAAGTAAAATATCTTGCTTGAATACCATGAAAAACAGATCTAGACAAGGAGGTAAAACTCGGTTCATCAATTCTAGGAAACATGTTTGCACAATTTTCAGACAGAACGACATAACCAAATACTCATATGGTCTATAATTTCTATGAAAGATTATGCAAGGTATGTCTAAAGGTCTAAAATTCACTTGATGATAAACTAATCTCAAATAAATATTAAATAATACCTAATAACCTTGGATCTCATAAAAAAATTCATCTATCTACTATAGATGTTACTGGTTCTTAACTATTAGTTGGTTTAATTTCTAGTAATCCTTTCACAGCCTAAGGGAACTGTTTACCTTTTTCACAAAAAGGCTGGTGGACCCCAAAAATAAGTACATGGTCAGAGAAACCCCATATTTTTTAAATCCTCTATCTTCCTATTAATCACATGTATCTTTGTAGTATCTATATTATAAAGAGGAATGAATACCGATGTAGCGTCTGGTAGAAGCTCGATAGAGAACTCTACCTCTCTTGGAGGGGGTAATCCTAAAAATTCATCTGGGAATACATTCTAGAAACGATCGACCCCATGATGGAATTTTAGTAGATATGTTCCATGATAATATAGATATAACGTCACAATATGAGATATCATCCCACCTAAACTATGATGATCGAGTGTAGCTCATCTCGCCTAAACATCCCATTCAACCTTGAGAATAAACTCCCCACCCTATGGTGATGTGAATCGCACCATATGATAACAAAAATAAAAAAATAATGAAAGGGAACCAACCATTCCATCATGATAATGATGTAAAAATCTTTCATCACAAGTAAAAAGGTATCCCATATTTAGTGAATCATTCCAATCTCGGGGGGGGGCACTCCATACACTAATGCACAACCTCTGTCCTGACCCCCAATAGACTGTCAAGTGTCATAACACCATTATAACACTGAATCACTTTCCCAATACCATCTACATTCGGAATATATATATAACTTTGACAAGATAATCTACTGAAAATATCATATGCTAATGTATAAACTTCTATAATAGTACCTATCATAGTATAAGGTTTAGGATTATGCTATATAACAACCCAATGTTTTATCAATAGATATTACCTTCATATAATTATGTCATATAATCACATGAAAACACAACACAATGAACTAATAAGTACTGTGATTCCTTTAAACATAATATTTTCACATATGTGTTTTGAATATTGAAAATTTGACATACACGGTTAAGATCAGTAAGATGTTTGTATTTTGATGGAACAAACATATTTTTTTGGTCAATAGTTACCTACCCTTGTTGACACTCCATTTTCATCACATAGTATAGGAAATGAAAAAGGGAAATAATTTAGAATGAATAAGGGAAAATACATGAATAAAACCAAGATTTGAAAATGCATAATATTTGGGTCACCCTAGTTAGGAAAAAAGGGTGTCGGCATGCAGCTTACATACAGGCTCCCATTCTTCATGCAACCTACTTTCACACCCCCATTTTTCACGTATCCTACTTGCATGCCCACTTTCAGTTATCCCAAGGTCCTAATTTTTCCTATTAATAAATAATTGGGTCTTTCATTTTTATAGATGAATTTTGTCTGAATCCTAATTGCTACTCTATTCTCCCTAGTGCTTCGTCCAAGTCCTCTAAAATTTTCTTGGTAGTTATTTAACACCTAAAGAGAATGATTGAAGGAGGATCATAGGTAATAAGTCCTTTTAGTGTTTGAAATCCATTACCCTTGCACACTTAAAACACCAAAACTCCGAAAATCAAAAACACTAGTGCACCACCAATTCCTTTCATAGGAACTTGATAGCCCATATTTTGTGATCACCTATGAATACTATTGAAGGCTAGAGCCAGGTCTCACCCATGTATAACCATATATGTTATTCGTCATTTAAGTGAACATCAGGCCACCAAAGCCTACTTCTGCGCCCATACTTGTGAGAACTTATCTACTTGGGCAACCATCTTTGATTCACTTACTCTATTTAGTCAAAAATCCATCCATACATCTTTGTATCCCACCATGGAAAGTCTTACTCATCATTGGATCCCATGTTTGAAATGATGTTTTTGATACCTCCACCAAAATCTATGGGCTTATCAAAACATTACGAAAGGCACATCATAGTGCCTCTTATTTTGGGTTTGTATATCCACATTCATAGTTTTACCACATTTGTTTCACAATGGGGTTAAAATTCTTGAATTGTCTGTGGGTTTTTATATCCACAATCACATGGACCCCTCTCCTAGGAATAGTGTTGGGAAGTTCCCAGTTTGGGGGAGGGTTTGGGTCCTGATCTCTCCCTTCTCAAAGAGACCCAGAACCTCAGTTCTTATAGTAGGTAAGGTAAGGTTCACAGTTTATTTTACATTCATGGGAATGAAAAGTCCCCCTCTACTACCAGGATCAATTTTAGTTCATCCATCATAGTGTAAGCCCCTAAACCTTCATCCCTTCATCCTTTCATTGGACCCTTGTCCAATATAAAGTGAAGAGGGGGAATTCTCATCACCTCACAAACATCCACCCTTGCCACCTTAGGCATCCCCTCTTTTACTAGCGAGGAAGGAAAAGTGTATGTGCAATTGTTAAATCTTCCACATACTCTTGTTTCTCACATCGATCATGGCTCATGCGGTCTTAGAGATTCCTGATGATTATAACATGTGCCCCAACAATCCCAGTGAATAAACTATGAGAACACTAATTCAACCCATAATCATGATACGTAGGAAGACTTCATAGGGCCCGAGATCACTAGATATCATCTTCAAGAATCCATCCCTAATTCCCTTAATCTGAGCATCCTCTTTAAGGATAAACCCCAAATTAAACCCCCAAAATATTCAAGGCATCCTTTTTTAGGAAGTAATCCCAAAATAATTTCTCTCAGATGACAATACTATCCTATGAGATTCATCAAACTATGTGGGCTTTGATTCCCACCTAAATGGGATATGTAGGAAGCCTCTTTGATTTTCAAACCCAACACATCAAATCGACCCTGTTCTCCATGGGCAATATTCCTAACATGGTCTAATATTAAATGGAAACCCATATTATTTCCATGTTCATTGGGCTACTTAGGCATAAGTCTCACATTAAACAATGACTAAGAACCCTCTACTTAGTTTTCCTTACCAAATGACATTTAAATGTAAGTTTTGGTCCTTATTACATGACCATAAAAGGTATGATGTATCCCATTAAGTGGCATCGAACTACGAGGGTTCTGATTCCTATCACAAGGATTCGTATGTAAACCATTTATTGGGTACAATCCCAATATCAAAACAAGCCTCTGTCTTCCTGGATGACAATATATTCCAAAGTGCCCCACTGTGTTGTTTAAAAAATAATATAATCATAAAAACAATTAAAAGAACCTCTAAATAGTATATTAGAGGGTAACATTGATGGAGAACCTCCAATATATTTGGATATCTCCATTAATGAATAACCATGAATACACACTGATTATTCAAAATTTTACACATGTTAAAAAGTGATTGTAAATTCCAAGGAAAAATTATGTTATACTTGGTGATTTAATAAGGATTCATGAAAATATCTTAAATTTATATAGATAGTCCCAGAATAGACAATAATTCCCCCCAAAAAGGTGTGATGACTCTAACCTACCATCCTCACGATGAATGCATGTTTCTATGTATCATAATGTTCAAACTTAACAAACACATACCACTAGAGAGAATATCCCTTTTGGATGAATAACTATTGAATGTTTCGAGTTCCATGAATAAATATAATCTAATCCACCTGGATGATGTGATTCTTAAAACTAGAACACACATTTCAATGAACTACAAAACAAAAATGGTGAACCCGACGTGAATCCTCAACCAACTTAATAATGTTACCCACATTTTAGGCGTCTATCAATTGGTAAAGGATGTTCGGCCAAAGGAATCAATCATGCATGTATCTATCTAAACATATGTCACTTTAATGGAATTTATTATTGTTGTTTTCATGTTTTTTCTCAGAACACCCTTCAGTCCAAAATGGATTTCTTCAAAATGACATCTGGTAACTTCACGACTGCTGCTCAGGCTGGATCCTCATCAACAGGAAGGAAATTATCACCCACCCAGTGTTTTTAACACTGGGTCTCCAACACAATGGGAAAGAATTAACTTCAACAAAATACCATCCCAACATTGGAGGATGCCTAAAAGGCCCTCTAGGTTAATAACAATCCTTGATCATCCAGCCAATGATGGATGATGATCATGAAGCAGAGAGTGTCTACCACTTTCTTTAACCTTTTTGGGTCTTTATCCATGGAATTCAATAACAATTCCCTCTTGTATTAAAGGTATTTAGATCAAGAGGTAACTCAGGGCCTCAATTCTAAGATGCATGGATCCTTCTTGAGGATTCCCACCAACAATCTTTGCCAACAGAATTTCTTGGTAGTGAACCCCCAACATTATGGGGCTCTTGCCTTTGGAACTTCGGACCAGGTCTCTCAGAACTGGGAACACAAGATGAATCATCATGGAAAATGTTCAGTCAACAGGGAGCAGGTTCTTACCTTTTCCCCATCCAGAGAATTCTATCAACCTAACTTGATGGAGAGCAATGAGCGGGCACATACACCCATCCGTCCTAATTTTTCTATCAATAAGACTCATCTCGAAGAAACCCACCAATCCCACTAGATAAACCTTCTGGAGTATCACGAACATGAATATACAACTACTTACAGGTTGTCATCCAATTAACAGCTTGTCTGACTGTATTTAAAGAATCCCTCTAATTCAATTTTTTGGAAAATAGTAAATAGAAACATACACCAGCTTACAATCACCAATTCTGGAAGAGGTTTCATCTGCCAGTATTGAAAGAATTACATCAACCATACTTGACGGGAAATAGCCATCAGGGATAAAAATCGGCTAGTGTTCAATAAGCCTACCAACTATCCAATTTGGCATCACACAGAGAAGTCATTCGGAAAGCATCGAAGACCAATCTGGGGAAAACCCAACTCTCTGCCCCCATATAGGAGTATTGTCAATACCCATTGACAGGAAATGGAAGATAAGAGAAGGCACATACACCTTCTCCTGATACTAAATTGACATATATTTCCGTTCTAGATACTAATGTCACCAATAACATCTTATCAATGTTGATAGGAAAGACACAAATTTCCGCCCAACTTCGGGAAGCATGCCAAGATATTATAACGAAATCTTTTGTTGTACTAAGAGAAAAAACACAAAAGGTTTTCCCCACACTTGGGATGACACATCATCATGCCATCCTAGAGCATATACACACCTCTGTTCTAGTCCAGGATGGTCATGGGGCATAATCCACCATATCATACAGTCAACAAGATTGGGAATATACACCCTTTCCAATTTGAGGTAATCGGTCCATATTAGTGGCCTCTCCAAGGAAAGCAAATAAACATTCCCTTGATAACCACTTATATCAGAAAGTGGCCCCAACTAATTGTAACAGAACATCCAAGAAGAAGTCCTTCCAAAAAAGTTGAAAAATCAAGTGTCATGTTTTAATTTTGATCTTCATAATGTTGGAGTTCTTGAATACCTCATACACTTATCTGTTGTAGCTCAAGATATTACCCTCTCATTTCCAAATAATGGGTGTAGTAGCATTAAATATGAAGTTCTCCATCAAACACGTCGTCATGAAGGCTTACATCATGAATATATAGTCAATCCAGAGAGTCTATCTCTATATGAGAGCCACCACAACCCACTGTATGGCTCAATGACCATGGAGAATGAAGATGCATCCCTTGCTGCAATCCACCATGGTGGTCCTTACCATGATGAAATTCAGTGCGAAAATAATCTCCGACGTATTATATCACATTGTCAAGATTATTCTATAATTGATAATGGTGTGATGAGAAGGCCCTCCTATCTAGAGGAACTTGTAAACACATGGCCAGTCATGTTTGATGCCTTGTCATTGACAGGTGAAATAATTTCTGAACCAGAAGACATATTAAGGGAATGAACATTCTCTGAACCACCCTTGGGTCATTTTTCTTGTAATACCGAGCATCCACTTTGGTGAGACCAATTAGAGGAACCTCTAGTGAATGATGATGAAGATATTTTAAACATGAGAAAACAATTGGCTAAATGAGAAATACTATTCACGTTCTATCCTTTGTAATATTCTTAGTAAAACATTCTAGAGTTGTTGGCTGAAGATTGAATTCATGATATCCGCCTCAACATATGGAAGACACTTCGTCATTTTAAAACCAAATTATTAACATATGTTTAATTTCAAAATCAGTTAAAGCTAATAGAGGGGTTACAACTCCAAATTGACTTGGCTTCTCTCTCAGTTTCCCGACATCCAAAGGTTGAAAAATAGTACAGAACCATTCAGTGTGCATGAATCAATGCCCTAAAGAGACTACACTTGTTAATTTATGATTCTCCATCTGATTTTCATATCATAGGATGGGATGCACATGGAGAATTGCATTTCACTGCAATATAGAATCATTAAAGTCCTCCAAAAGTGGTCTCATGCAATGTTATTCCCACAACCAGCTACAATCAATAGATTTTGTATGTAATCAAATGTACGCTCAAGAACAAAACTCAACTAGTTATAATCAGAGTTGGGCCCATGGAAACAAGTTTTTGATTTGCTTTTACATCATGAATATAAGAATCTTGAGTAGACCTCCTGATTAGAGGATTCCAACCATTAGATAACACAAATGTCTAGAATATCACTACGATCTTCTGAAATAGTTTATTTGAGTTGTCTTCATTTAATTCACACAAATAATGTCTGAACCAAAATTTGAAAAATTAGAAGAGTATCTGTGAAAATATCAACCATTTCAGTTCAATAGCCACCACAGTTTTTAGGGCTAGTAGATCATTTAATTAAACCATAAAATTCATTAAACAATGTTCAACCATTTGAAGAAGAAGAATAGGAACAGTCCCACCCAACAGGGCTTGGGGATTTTTCACATCTAAAATCCACTCCTCAATGGATGAATGTTTTTTCTAGATTAGGGAAGAAGCCACAAAGAGAATACCCAAGTGAAATATCCAAGGATTCCCTTAAGGTTATTATCCTTCAATCAGCTTCTGAAAATCCATCATATAAGAGAGTAGAGTCTCATGGTAGATACAGAGGGATATGATCTTATGAAGATACTGATGGAATTAAATATATGAATTATGTGTCAATAAATGTTATTAACACCATTGCATAAGATCCAAAATAAAATGAGTTGGATTTAGTGGAATCAGAAGATGATGTTTTTATATATAATACAGTTCACACTAATGAAAATGTAGAAGGTGTACGTGCCTGAAATCAGCGGCTTACCCAAAATCATGGTATACCTTCAAATTACCAACTCCCACCCCTCTAAAAGGAATATAACAAGGGGAAAGGTAAAAGATAGATTGAATATCACATTTACACTAGAAAATGTCAATCTCATTCACTTGATGAGATATTTTCACAGTAAGAAGAAGAGATGAAAGAGTTGAAAAGACTCAATACAGAATTACATTGAAGCAGCATTTCTACTAGACGTACTCCCCAGGAATACCCTCTACTTGAACATCCTAAAGGAGCTCCTCAAAAAATAGGATTTTTTGTAACTATAGATGAAAATAATGAATTCCCTCAATTGGGTATATGACTAGGATAGGATCAGACACATACTTATATGCCTGTTCTCGTGGGTTATCCAAGGAAAATACTAGAACCATCACCAGTGGTTTTTCCAGTCATTGCACCATTTCAAGCTCAATCTTCTATACCTTTACAGGTCCCATCTCATCCGGATATTCACTAAGTGATTATGAAAACAATTGAGGTATTAACAACTTGATTGGAATCCATGGAGGAATGACGTGCACCAGTTCAGCTGAAAATGAAATCTTACCCCGGGTGTGTAGACCTTGTTCCTACCCACCATATTTTGTGAATACTTTCTAATATTTAATGGTTGTGTAGATTAGGAACAACACTTAACACATTTCTTTTATCATTGTGATCCCATGATGGGAACTTCATAACAACAAAAAGAGTAAATCTTATGTGTTTTGTGAAGTCATTACAAGGATCCGCTTTTGTATAGTATACATGTTTTAAATCTTGATCAATTACTGGATGGGATGATCTCTGTCAGAAATTAATTTTTCAATTCATATCCACATTACTGAAGAGGACAATTTTTTTATTTGAAAAATTTCAAGAAAAGGGAGAATGAAAGAGTTTTAGATTCCATTTCTTGATAGAATGATTAACATATGCTTTATGTATGCCACTCCCTTTGGAAGACATGCTGCTATTTTTCGTGGAAGATCTATGTGATGAGTTATGCACACCACTGATCCCTATAAAATACATATGAGGATTTTGATATGTTACTTCAATTTCTCAATAGATAGAATATTCTATTATAGAAACTAATGATAAAACTAACGTAATTCCATTAGCTCTAGGAACGAGAATATTGAAAGGAAAGGTTGATACCATTACACTCAAGAAACAACATGTACATGCTACCACTTCAAAACCATCATCATATCAAAGGGATCCACCTCCAGATCGTCAGCATAAATGACCCCTCCTCAAGAGAATCAAAGAGACCAAAGGCAGAAACAGTTCGAGATATTAAAGAGAATGTTTATTCCTTCTAGAATGAACATGTTCCTGGTTACTTCATATTAGCTCTAGGAAATAATTTCTTTTAGTTTCCAAGGATGAAGAAACCAAATAAAGGAGTTGAAGATATTCTGAATTATTTTCTATTTCACCAGATGTTGGGGAATACCATTCAAGAGTGTTTTTCTTTCATGCACATCCTACAAAAAATGGTAGAATCTAGAAAAGTGAAACTGAAATGATCATCAGCTAAAGTAGAATGTGTTACTGTTACTTATTGAGAGGAATAAAGTGAATGGAATGAAGTCAAAAGTAAAAACGTGTAGAAATATGATAATTGGATGATTTGTAAAATGATCAACCAAACTCATGACATTCTACGAACACATTTGAAACAACCGATTTTTTCCTCCACCACTTCTTCCACAAAAAACCACCTTCATCAAAAGGTCAATCCTCAAAGAAGCGAAGTGATCAGAAGGATAAAGAGTAGTTATAAGAAGATGAACTCATGTTAAAGAGATATTTTTCCTTGACCCTGGAAGATTTCAACCCATCTGCTTCAAAATTATGGGCACCGCCATGCCAAATAACACAACTAGAACTAACCTATCAAGTAGAATCTTCATCAGATAAAGAGTTTATCTCTGGTTCTGTCAATGTTATTCACTTAACGAATCCCTATGACAATGTTGATTCTGATTATAATGACCTATAGTTCCTTGTACATGACATGTGAACTAGAGGAATAGGCCAAGGTCAAGGATATTGGGAAAGCCATGGGAATTATAGAAACCACTATTTTAACTCTACCCTTATCCAAACCGTATATGCAGCCAAAACGCATGGAAGAACCCATCAGTAGGCTCAACACGAACAAGGAGTTTCTTCAACGCAAGACAGGTTTGGTCCTGACATGATTATTTTTGAGGACCGATTAAAAGCCACACCATCTTCTACTCAGCATGTAGATAGACCTAGTCAGTCTAATCTACCAAAGACAAGATTATTTCCAGCTTCTACTCTGACACATGGTACATCTACATCAGGAGCATCCATGTCCAAGGTACCTGCAAAGCCTCATTTCTATGATGGGAAAAGCAGAACTCTGGACCAAAATAATTCTTTTCTGAAATAGTTGGCCCAATTACCGGAAAAATTTTCAATTATGGATGCCTTGAGTCTATCAAAAGATCTTCGAGAATAACTTATTGAGGTTTTTTAGGTCCTCAAGAGTTTGAAACTAAAGTTGATGCCACTGAGGATTATGATATAGAGAATGATTCTACAAAATTTCATGATGTCATATATTTTACAGATGAAAATGAATATTATATAGTACATGGAAATATTAGAATCTTGTATATATCTGGAAAGGTCAATGATGTAGACATTTGATGAGCCATTATTGATAATGGATCCAGAGTCAACATCTTTCCAATTCATACACATTGACGATTATGCCTGACAGAATTTGACATATCTCCTTCCACTTTAATGTTTCAAGGATATGATAATAATTATCAAGAGCCTTTGTGTGAGATTAAACTTAGAATTATTTTTGTATATCTTGTGTCTAATTTAGATTTCATGGTTGTTCGTCAGGACACAACATTCAACATTCTCCTTAGAAGGCCTTGGCTACCCCAACATGTCTCCATACCTTCTTTATACCACCAATGTCAAATGTACTATTTCAATGTTCAAATTGGGAAATTGTATGGTGATAAGGATCTATTGAAAATGCCTGAATCTCAATACATTGAGGCAAAGTATTATCACTCAAAGGGAATGAGGTCCATGAAAATGGATGTAACCAGAATTATTTCTACGAATGTTTTGGAAAAATCCCAGCTAACCCATTCATACATTTGCGTATAGATTATGTGTTAGATATAAACCAAATTGAAAAGCTAAACTAAATTCCAAGAATTCATGTAGTAACTCCCAAACTGTCAATTGAAGAAATCGATCCCAACAGAATGGGAGAAATTTTTGATTTACCAAGCAGTGTTGGAAGCTCAAATGGAGATGTCGAGATTTCATATACTATACTTCAGAAAGCCTATAATTTGTAAATGAGAATATAAGATGATGTAGAAATTCTATAGGAAAACTGATATGTTTGTTCCCAATCCATTATCTCCACTTTATTACCCCAAAAAGACCCTTCATCATCAGTGGGGTCAAAAATGGTGGCCACTTCGTCAGGAGGTTCAAATATTGACTCCTCTCCCAGCACTAGAAGATTTGCATCCTCATCTACAATGAAAGTGGAAACATAAGAAGTTCCAAATGAGGAAGATGAAGAAGAAGAGGAAGATCATACATATGCCCCTCTATCATTTGAGGAAGGTGTCTCTACTACAATGGATGATCTCAGAGAAATAAATCTAGGTACATAAGAAGATCCAAGACACCCTGTAATTAGTGCGGCCATGACTTCTGAAGATAAATAGGTGTATACATCATTTTTTAAAGAAACATAGAGATATATTTACATGGAATTATATAGAAATGATTGGCCTTAATCCAGATGTATCCACTCATCATTTGGGATTTCTAGAAGAAAATCACAGATTCAGGCAGGCAATTAGAAGAACTCACCCAACTCATGCCTATAAAATTAAATCTAATGCTTATAA
Source organism: Viscum album (assembly GCA_963277665.1). NCBI lineage: Eukaryota > Viridiplantae > Streptophyta > Magnoliopsida > Santalales > Viscaceae > Viscum > Viscum album. The sequence continues at coordinate 1,339,964,165 of OY728129.1, read as the reverse complement.
GTTTTAAAATAAAAACATTTTCAGGGAGGTTAAATATCCAAAATGGCTATACAACATTGTTCTAGTGAAAAATATGAATGGGAAAATCACATTTTTCACTGATTTCAGAGATCATAATTGGAATATTTTTAAAGATGAATTTCCAGTTCCGATCACAGAGCTTGTAATTGTTGAAACAGCTAGATATGAAGATATTTCCTTCATGGATGGATACTATGGGTATAATAAAATCGTGTATGGCCCCATAGGATGAAGAATATACAACTTTCATATCCCCTAAAGGTTTGTTTTTTTATCGGGTAATTCCCTTTGGCTTAATGAATGCAGGTGAAAGATATCAACGTGCCATGCACCATATCTTAAAACCCTTCTTAGGGAAATTTGTTGAAAGTTATGTGGATGATTAGGTGGTCAAATCCAAAAAATGTTCCAATCATGTGGCGGATCTGAAAAACATATTCAATAAATTTTAGCAACACGGTTTGAATATAAAACCCATGAAATATTCTTTTAGGGTAACCTCTGTAACAGCCCAAGATTTTATAAAAAAATATTCTTTTTAATTTTATTAATGTCTTGTGTTGTACGCTACACCAAAAGGAGCTTGCACAACACACATCCTTGACTTGACTTGCATTACACGCAATCGCGACCTTCCTCGATAGCGTGTGTAGTACGCAATACCGAGTTTCACTAAACAACGATATGCTATAAAAATATTATTAAAACTAGCCGTTATGAATAGTAATAACCACTTTTTGAAATCCAGTAAATCTTATTTTTCAAAATGAACTTTATTTTTGGATTCGGAGTATCGAATTTAGCCTAAGGTGAAATTTTGGTACTTTTCAGATAACTTTCATATTCTGATGAATAGTGAAAATTACTAAATTATAATTAAAAACAACTTTTTTAATCGAAATAATTAATAGTGATAAATCATTAATTTGAGTGGTTTTAAAGTGTATTTAGAATATATTTTTACAATTTAATACAAAGTTGGTCATTGGATGTAATTTCACATTTAAACTAGACATAAACAAGTGTCAATCTTTTGATAGATATTGTTTCTTAAAAACACGCTATTTGTTTTAACAGCGGGATTTAATTATAAAATTAATTATTGCAACTTTTATGTTATGAATTTGGTAAAATAGACTTCATTTTTGAATTCGGAATATGAAATATATCTTGGGATGAAATTTTGGCATTGTTCTGAAAAACATCAATTTTTTATGAATAGTGAAAGTACTAAGTGGTAGGTTAAAAACTGAATTTTGCATAAAACTTAATTTTACCGCTTCTGTGAATGGAATTTCAAAAATCCGAGAGACACGGTTAATATCAAGAACTAAAATGTGGTTCAATGAGATGAAAATAATTTTTTGGTGAATAGTAACTTTTTACTTTTTTTACCACGGTTAATAGTAAATAGGGTAACTAAGGGTAAATATGATATTAATATTACCCTAACACATGTCCTAATTCTATTGGACAAGTGTAATTCGACCAAAAACAAACTTAGGAATAAAATATGACCATTTAGGCCAACTTGGATTAGATTAGGACATTTATTATTAATTTATTTAAAGAAGGGTTAAAAGAGTTAAATTTAAAGTTTAATAAGTAAATCATTTTTAATATGGGGTTATACATAAGATAAATTCGATTTTAAATATTCATTAGAAAGCTAAAAATATTTCCTACATGATGGTATTTTATTTGTAATTTTTAGACATCAAATAATTTAATTTATTTATGACACAACGATGATCCAGTAATTATCTTATTAATGAAATATTGACATAATTGATGTTATAAACACCAAAATAAATGTAATTTGAAATTTTTTATGAATTCCACTAATTTTCTAGGTTACTATGATATATTAATGTTGATTTAATCAACTTGGTTTGAACATTTAATTCTTTTATGACTTTCACAAAAATCATATATCAAATAGTGTCAAAATTGACACAAAATAGTTTTTAAATCAAATATTATATTATTAATTGTTATTGTATTCCTAAAAATCTAAGGTTCGGCCAAATGACTTAGATAAGGATATATATATTAATAATAAACAATTTGGGATTCGTTTGGCATGTTATAGTAAGTGTATTAACCATATAGAGAAGGAAAACAAAAAGACATGGTAAAAGTTAAAATTATTTAACTTAGAGTTAAATCTAATTGATAAGGTTAAAATAATATCCTAAACTTGTCTAAATTCTATTGGTTGATAGGTTTTCGACCCATCCCCACTTTAGCTTCGAAATAAGTCCCTTTTGAACCATTATAAACCGATTTTGACTTTAATATAAAATAATATTTTGAGGTATTCCTACGGTGCCACTCTCCTCCCTTATAAAAGGACACCTCCTCCCCCTCCTCCTCACACCAATTTGAGCACTCAAGCTCGGCCAACCCCTGCCAAAATCTCTTCTCCACTTCCCTAGAAACATCCTAGAGGTTCTGGTCTTCCTCAAAGACCAATTTTAGTGCCCTAAGAGGAGGTCTCAAAGAGGCACTTCAAAGAAGAGGTAATTACCGTTACCAATTCTTTCATCTTTATTTCTTCTTCCACTTCTTCTTCTTAGGTTGTTTCATTATGAAGTAATAACATCAGTATCACTCATATACTGATATGTTATTATAAGTATGAAACAACCCTATTTCACCATCTATCCATCCTACGGAAAAAGAAATCACCGCGCGTGCGTACGTACGGAATACCGTCTCCACGCCGTGGTGTAATCTATTTTCCACCACCACCTTACATGGATGGGTATAATGGTGTAAAGAATAACTATACATAGTTATTACAACATCATATTGATTCTGATATATTGTATAATCCACTCCAATTCAATTCAATATTTATAGAAATGATATCATCGCTCGTGCGTACGTACGGAATACCGTCTCCACGACGCGATGAGATTCATTCTCCATGTTAACCATTTAAGAATGATTATAATGTATATATAAGAAATAATAATGAAATATATGACATTATAAAGCTACTGGATTTATGTATATATATACATATGTATTTCATCTACTTACTTCCATTTCAAGACAATAAGGAAAGGAAAACAGCGTTCATGCGTACGTACGGACTACCGTCTCCATGAACGGTGTTTTTCATTTTATTTATCTACCTATTATATATATATATATACTGAATATATATGATATATAAATCATATTTTATATTCTGGAAGTAAGTAAATCATGATATAAGTAATAGTGATGTCAAGAACAACAAGTCAAAACACCTAAGATAAATGAAACGATTTTACCCAAAACGCTTCTTTAACATGGAATTTACAAAAGAACGGGTAATATTATGTCATAAGTGAACCATATATGATATCATAACAATGAATATGATTCTGTAATAAGTCAATAACATGATTTAAATCATTATACAGGAGGTTCGGACACTTACAAAGCAAGTCGGACCTAAGAAGTAAGGGAAATATCACAATCTCATTTTTATCCGAGATTGTTTATTCGTAAGTATTTACTGGGGTGTATTTTATCATCCACATCCATGTTTCATCAATATGTAATATTATTTCCATCCACCTAAAATTGTTTAAATCCATTTTTACCCTTTGGTGAGTTTTTAGTAATATGTATGAAAGGAATCTTTTGTCGTTTTTCGTACGAGGTACTTTTTGACTTTTCCGACAAAAGTACGAAGAATGTTTTTTTTTAACTTATACGGCACGAACGGATTTATACTGTTTTATAAAGCCTTATTTTCATGAATCTTCCTCTAAAATATTTCATGACTATTTTCAATAAAATCTCTTTCTTTTAAAATTGCATGATGTTTTGTGAAAAGAAATTGATTTTGAAGAAGAAAGGATATTTTCCTCAAGAATTCAATTCAAGTGTTTTATCAAAATTATTTTTCATATAAGATAATAAAGGGTTCTATTTCTATCCATATTTTTACATTGATTTGACTATGTTGTGATGGAATTATGTTTATGAATTCCTTTATCTTATATGAATGGTTTTATGATGTCATGTTGTTTAAGAATCCCATTTTTATTACATGAGTTATGCAATGATGTATGATTTATGATTTGGTGGCACACATAAGAAAGGATTCATTAAGAGATGGGTGGGACCTATATCTCCCTCCAATGCATTGGGTAAAGATTTTTTATCTCATGAGATAGACATGGCTGGAATGGTAGGTTATACCGGTTCAGTGAAACAGGACTGAAACGAGGATTACTCGATTCAGAAAGGGACTTTGTCCACTAAGATAGTCTTGGAAATGAGTCTTGACTAACAATAAATGATTCTCTATGATTATGTGTGTATGCCACAATGAGTAATGTTTTAAGTTATGATTTCATTTCACTACCATGATTTATCCCATGTTATGAAATTATGCTCTCTTTTGCAGGTTATGATTTCCAAAATGTTATGTTCTTATGAATACGATGTGATTGATATTTCTTTTGTTTACCCTTACTGAGCATTTGAGCTCACCCTTTTATGTTTTCTTTTCCCCAGGATATAAAGAAAGGTTTTAGGTAAAAAAAAGGAAGATCTTTATGGGAGATGTTGAAGATCTTTCACCACGATTAGAAGATTTTATTCCGAGTTTCCAAAGACACTAAACTATTACGATCCTTGTGTGTGTGTTTTTGTTATGTATTAAGTATTCCGCAAATGTAATGTAATGTCCATGTACATCAGGCTACGGGTCTCTACAGTTGGTATCAGAGAAAGGTTTAGTCAACCTTTGGAAACTAGGATGTGAGAACGTTAGTGAGATCCCTAGAGATATTTCTAAGGTATGTCTAGGGATGTCCCTAAGGATAAGTATACGTATAGGATATATTCCTAGAACTACGGTAACGATCTTAGAATTTAACCTAATATGTTAGATATTGAGGGTGATCCCCCTTTACTATGTTGTCTTCCCTAGCATGATTTCGCCTCTCACAAAATTCTTTTTATGTTTTAGTTAATGGAGGGAACCAGAAGGAATTCGGTTAACATTGAATCCAATGGACAAATTTGTGACTATGAGCAACAAAATTGTGTGATGCCTAGAGATAAAGATATTGTGATTATGCCGAATCAGTCATCACGATATATGATTAACAAGGTGAAATTTAGTGGTATGACTAATTCATCAAAGAAGAGGAAGATAAACTATTATGCATGTTCGCATGTTGAGGATCATAAAGAAAGGAAGATTGAGATTTCTAAAAAAGGGAAGAAGAACCTTGAGGAATACCTCAAATGGAGGGACCGATGTTATCTGTGTGGAGAAAAGAGTCATAGAGTGACAGATTGTTATGGAGTTCAATGTCTTATTTGTGGAGAACATGGGAATTACCCAACTCAATGCCCTGACCTAAAAAGATACTTCTAAATCAAGGAAGGACTTATTCCAGGACAGTCATTGAAGTGGATGGACTGAAGTGTTTATGTATTGGTATTCAAGAATAATGTTGTTGAGGTACTTTTATGGTGTATTGGAATATTTATGTATTGCTCTAATGTGGTATTCGAAGTGATTGAGGTATTTTTGGAAAAAAAGATGATATGCGCATAATGAAGGGAAAATAAGAAAATGAAATATTTGACAGTATTCATGAGCTCATGATTGATATAAGGACTAAGTGATATCATGGTTTGAGTATATAGAATTTTGAGGATTTTGGTATGTGGAAAGTGTTAACTATTAACTGCACTCATGTTTTCACTAAGGTATTCAAGAGAATACACGATTAAGGACTTTGAATGTTTGGAATGTGACCAACAAGACATATCTTATGATATGTGGGGATCAACGACAGTATTAAATCTCTGGTAATCGATGTCACTATATTATGAGAGTGGACTGCAGTATTATGTATAAGCCTAAAGATTAGACTGGATTATGTTGGACATAAGTTAGTATTGTTTAAGGATAGAAGATTTTCGATATTATTGATGGGATTTTATAGTAACATAGTTTTAGAAAAAGGGACAACCTGCAGGACGGGCGACAGCCCATCGCTTCGGACAAGGCTGTAGGAATCGAACCCACAACCAAAGTGCGACTGGCCTTTATCGCCTACCACTGGCCTACAGGAAGTCCCTGTTTAGTAGAAACTAGTTTTATTATATTAAGCAGCATGATATATGAAGTATAAGTCCATTTTAGGAACCATATATGATTAATCTCACTATAGAATGACTTATGTATATTTAATAACTTTTGCTAACCTTTTGTTTGAGACAGATGGAATGAACAGTCATTCTATCACATGATCTGCTAACACTTCACGAATAATAAATTCAACTTCATTTATTTAAGAGATGAAGTGTAAATTGTTAAAGGCACGAACAACAGTGATATTGTACCAAAATAAAGTAAGTATTTATTCTAGTTCAAATTCTTTAACTTTAGGGAAATGATCTTGAAAACCAAAAATGTTGTCCTAGTTCTCTTATACCTGATGAATCAGATGGTACCTTAGATCGTCACAAATTTATGGATTTGTGATTACTGGCTTTTCCATAGCCATGTTCTCTACCACTCTCCATCAGAACATGATGGTTAGATTTCTCTTCCATATCCATATTTTCACCTATGTGGAAACCCAGTGATTAGTTTATTTGGGTAATCGTTACATTTCATACTTTAGTTTTTAAATCCAAGTTTTGGTATTCCCTTTTACGATGTGGGTTTCTATTAAAGAAACTTTCGAATAGTAAACCATTTATAACCCCGACGAATTTCGAGGGCGAAATTCATTTTAAGGGGGGTAGAATGTAACAGCCCAAGATTTTATAAAAAAATATTCTTTTTAATTTTATTAATGTCTTGTGTTGTACGCTACACCAAAAGGAGCTTGCACAACACACATCCTTGACTTGACTTGCATTACACGCAATCACGACCTTCCTCGATAGCGTGTGTAGTACGCAATACCGAGTTTCACTAAACAACGATATGCTATAAAAATATTATTAAAACTAGCCGTTATGAATAGTAATAACCACTTTTTGAAATCCAGTAAATCTTATTTTTCAAAATGAACTTTATTTTTGGATTCGGAGTATCGAATTTAGCCTAAGGTGAAATTTTGGTACTTTTCAGATAACTTTCATATTCTGATGAATAGTGAAAATTACTAAATTATAATTAAAAACAACTTTTTTAATCGAAATAATTAATAGTGATAAATCATTAATTTGAGTGGTTTTAAAGTGTATTTAGAATATATTTTTACAATTTAATACAAAGTTGGTCATTGGATGTAATTTCACATTTAAACTAGACATAAACAAGTGTCAATCTTTTGATGGATATTGTTTCTTAAAAACACGCTATTTGTTTTAACAGCGGGATTTAATTATAAAATTAATTATTGCAACTTTTATGTTATGAATTTGGTAAAATAGACTTCATTTTTGAATTCGGAATATGAAATATAGCTTGGGATGAAATTTTGGCATTGTTCTGAAAAACATTAATTTTTTATGAATAGTGAAAGTACTAAGTGGTAGGTTAAAAACTGAATTTTGCATAAAACTTAATTTTACCGCTTCTGTGAATGGAATTTCAAAAATCCGAGAGACACGGTTAATATCAAGAACTAAAATGTGGTTCAATGAGATGAAAATAATTTTTGGTGAATAGTAACTTTTTACTTTTTTTACCACGGTTAATAGTAAATAGGGTAACTAAGGGTAAATATGATATTAATATTACCCTAACACATGTCCTAATTCTATTGGACAAGTGTAATTCGACCAAAAACAAACTTAGGAATAAAATATGACCATTTAGGCCAACTTGGATTAGATTAGGACATTTATTATTAATTTATTTAAAGAAGGGTTAAAATAGTTAAATTTAAAGTTTAATAAGTAAATCATTTTTAATATGGGGTTATACATAAGATAAATTCGATTGTAAATATTCATTAGAAAGATAAAAAGATTTCCTACATGATGGTATTTTATTTGTAATTTTTAGACATCAAATAATTTAATTTATTTATGACACAACGATGATGCAGTAATTATCTTATTAATGAAATATTGACATAATTGATGTTATAAACACCAAAATAAATGTAATTTGAAATTTTTTATGAATTCCACTAATTTTCTAGGTTACTATGATATATTAATGTTGATTTAATCAACTTGGTTCGAACATTTAATTCTGTTATGACTTTCACAAAAATCATATATCAAATAGTGTCAAAATTGACACAAAATAGTTTTTAAATCAAATATTATATTATTAATTGTTATTGTATTCCTAAAAATCTAAGGTTCGGCCAAATGACTTAGATAAGGATATATATATTAATAATAAACAATTTGGGGTTAGTTTGGCATGTTATAGTAAGTGTATTAACCATATAGTGAAGGAAAACAAAAAGACATGGTAAAAGTTAAAATTATTTAACTTAGAGTTAAATCTAATTGATAAGGTTAAAATAATATCCTAAACTTGTCTAAATTCTATTGGTTGATAGGTTTTCGACCCATCCCCACTTTAGCTTCTAAATAAGACCCTTTGGAACCATTATAAACCGATTTTGACTTTAATATAAAATAATATTTTGAGGTATTCCTAAGGTGCCCCTCTCCTCCCTTATAAAAGGACACCTCCTCCCCCTCCTCCTCACACCAATTTGAGAACTCAAGCTCGGCCAACCCCTGCCAAAATCTCTTCTCCACTTCCCTAGAAACATCCTAGAGGTTCTGGTCTTCCTCAAAGACCAATTTTAGTGCCCTAAGAGGAGGTCTCAAAGAGGCACTTCAAAGAAGAGGTAATTACCGTTACCAATTCTTTCATCTTTATTTCTTCTTCCACTTCTTCTTCTTAGGTTGTTTCATTATGAAGTAATAACATCAGTATCACTCATATACTGATATGTTATTATAAGTATGAAACAACCCTATTTCACCATCTATCCATCCTACGGAAAAAGAAATCACCGCGCGTGCGTACGTACGGAATACCGTCTCCACGTCGTGGTGTAATCTATTTTCCACCACCACCTTACATGGATGGGTATAATGGTGTAAAGAATAACTATACATAGTTATTAAAACATCATATTGATTCTGATATATTGTATAATCCACTCCAATTCAATTCAATATTTATAGAAATGATATCATCGCTCGTGCGTACGTACGGAATACCGTCTCCACGACGCGATGAGATTCATTCTCCATGTTAACCATTTAAGAATGATTATAATGTATATATAAGAAATAATAATGAAATATATGACATTATAAAGCTACTGTATTTATGTATATATATACATATGTATGTCATCTACTTACTTCCATTTCAAGACAATAAGGAAAGGAAAACAGCGTTCATGCGTACGTACGGACTACCGTCTCCATGAACGGTGTTTTTCATTTTATCTATCTACCTATTATATATATATATATACTGAATATATATGATATATAAATCATATTTTATATTCTGGAAGTAAGTAAATCATGATATAAGTAATAGTGATGTCAAGAACAACAAGTCAAAACACCTAAGATAAATGAAACGATTTTACCCAAAACGCTTCTTTAACATGGAATTTACAAAAGAACGGGTAATATAATGTCATAAGTGAACCATATATGATATCATAACAATGAATATGATTCTGTAATAAGTCAATAACATGATTTAAATCATTATACAGGAGGTTCGGACACTTACAAAGCAAGTCGGACCTAAGAAGTAAGGGAAATATCACAATCTCATTTTTATCCGAGATTGTTTATTCGTAAGTATTTACTGGGGTGTATTTTATCATCCACATCCATGTTTCATCAATATGTAATATTATTTCCATCCACCTAAAATTGTTTAAATCCATTTTTACCCTTTGGTTAGTTTTTAGTAATATGTATGAAAGGAATCTTTTGTCGTTTTTCGTACGAGGTACTTTTTGACTTTTCCGACAAAAGTACGAAGAATGATTTTTTTAACTTATACGGCACGAACGGATTTATACGGTTTTATAAAGCCTTATTTTCATGAAGCTTCCTATAAAAGATTTCATGACTATTTTCAATAAAATCTCTTTCTTTTAAAATTGCATGATGTTTTGTGAAAAGAAATTGATTTTGAAGAAGAAAGGATATTTTCCTCAAGAATTCAATTCAAGTGTTTTATCAAAATTATTTTTCATATAAGATAATAAAGGGTTCTGTTTCTATCCATATTTTTACATTGATTTGACTATGTTGTGATGGAATTATGTTTATGAATTCCTTTATCTTATATGAATGGTTTTATGATGTCATGTTGTTTAAGAATCCCATTTTTATTACATGAGTTATGCAATGATGTATGATTTATGATTTGGTGGAACACATAAGAAAGGATTCATTAAGAGATGGGTGGGACCTATATCTCCCTCCAATGCATTGGGTAAAGATTTTATATCTCATGAGATAGACATGGCTGGAATGGTAGGTTATACCGGTTCAGTGAAACAGGACTGAAACGAGGATTACTCGATTCAGAAAGGGACTTTGTCCACTAAGATAGTCTTGGAAATGAGTCTTGACTAAAAATAAATGATTCTCTATGATTATGTGTGTATGCCACAATGAGTAATGTTTTAAGTTATGATTTAATTTCACTACCATGATTTATCCCATGTTATGAAATTATGCTCTCTTTTGCAGGTTATGATTTCCAAAATGTTATGTTCTTATGAATACGATGTGATTGATATTTCTTTTGTTTACCCTTACTGAGCATTTGAGCTCACCCTTTTATGTTTTCTTTTCCCCAGGATATAAAGAAAGGTTTTAGGTAAAAAAAGGAAGATCTTTATGGGAGATGTTGAATATCTTTCACCACGATTAGAAGATTTTATTCCGAGTTTCCAAAGACACTAAACTATTACGATCCTTGTGTGTGTGTTTTTTTTATGTATTAAGTATTCCGCAAATGTAATGTAATGTCCATGTACGTCAGGCTACGGGTCTCTACAACCTCAGTAAAGTTCTTTGGCTTCATTATACGCCATCATGGTATTAAAGTTGATCCTGAGAAAAAAAATCAATCCTTGGCATGTCACCTCCTCAAAATATGAAACAATTAAGAGAACTCCATAGATACTTGACCTATATTCATCACTTTATCACCACTAAGGCAGGAAAGTGTTTTTACTTCACTAGATTAATGAATAAGGGAGTCACCTATTAATGGACTCAAGAATTCCATGAATCATTTGATACCATCAAGAAATATCTATTAAGTCCATCAATATTAATGACACATGTTGAAGGAAGACCACTTATTCTCTATATGACAGCTTTAGAGTGATCATTGGGCACCTTCCTTTCCAAAAAGAATGATGATGGGAATCAAAATAGCCTTTACCATCTTCGTCAAACTATGCTTGATGTAGACACTTAGTATTCAACTATTAAAAATTTTTGCCTAGAATTAATCATTATAGCTTAGTAATTTAGGCACTACCTACAACATCATGAGGTAAAATTAATATCTCATAATAACCCACTCAAATTTATCCGCAGTCATCCAATGCTAACTGGGCTTATGGAACGATGGGAAGTTATTTTGTAATAGTTTGATATGTAGTTTGTGCCACAAAAGGCAATAAAAGGTCATGCTCTGGCCAAATTCCTTGCGGAACATCTATCTGAGAAAGAAATATCATTGAATAATTAACTTCATGATGAAGATTTCTTCCCTTTTTATGATAATCCCCAATCATGGGAGATGTACATTGATGGTGCATCCATAAGTCCAACAAGAATGAGAATGTACAACCCTAAACTCAACACACATGGGTTAAGAATTGTACCTATCTACCTAGAAAAGGAAGAATTTCCTTATTCCTTCATATTATCAAAATGTAGAACCAATAATGATGTAGAATATCAATCATTCATCGTATGCTTGGAATAGGCACTATAGGTGCAAGTGAATCACTTGAAAGTGAAAGGTGATTCCAAATTGGTAATCAAACAGATCTACAGGGAATATTCTATCAGAAAAGAAGAGTTAATACCTTTGTGTGATTATGTCAAAGGGTTAATGGATGAATTACCCCCATAATGGACATTTTCATATGTCTCGCGATCAAAAGATTCCCATGATGATACACTAGGTAATGCAGCTATAGCCTTGGAATATGCAATTCGGGGTGAGACAATTATCAGCATAGCTCATTATCATGTGGTCTCGCCTTTGGTTAAAACCATAATGGAAAAATAGACCTATTTCAGAACCATATGGTCATACCACATAATGAAGAACACCCATCATGGAATACCTTAAAAATGGAGTACTTCCACCAGATATGGATGAAAAATAATTTATCAGAAGATGAGAGGCCAATTTTACTCTTTATGATTGTCCAAATCACCATAATATATTATGAAAACGAGGCTTTGATGGAATAATATTCAAATTAATTGATGGAGAAGAAAATACAGCTATTATAAAAGAAGTACATTTAGGAGCTTATGGTGGTCACCAGTATGGGCATATGGTTTCAGATCAAATCCAATATCTTTGATACTGTTGGCCATCAATGATGTAGGATTGTATATACTTCACTAAGAAATTCCATCCCTACCAAGTGCATGGTAGATTCATTAATCAACCATCGGAGATGTTACATACATCTAAATACTCTTAGACATTTTCCACATGTGGAATGGATGTAGTAGGACCTTATCATCCAGCTACGACTTAGAAGTTCAAGTATATCCTCATTGTCACTGACTTCTTCTCCAAATGGGTTGGGGAAATACCTCTCAAAGTAGTCAGATCCATAATCATTGTTAGTTTCCTCAAAACTAACATAATTACTTGATTTGGTGTCCCTCATACTATATTTATGGACAATGGCAAAAATATTTGTTCTGTTAAGGTAAAGAAGTTATATCAGGAGCACAATACAAAATCCAACCATTCATCTGATTATCATGTGGTGGCCAATGGAATGAAAGAGGCTTTCAATAAGACCCTATCAAATATACTCTAGAATATGATGGATAAATATAAGAAATATTTTCCAAATAAAATTTTTAGGATTTATGGTCTTATCAGACTACTGCCTATACTACCACCCAAGCATCTCCTTATTCTTTGGTATATGGAATAAAATCAGTTTTACAAATTGAAATGTAGTTTCTTTTTCTCAGAGTTTAAATTTGTTATCTGTTCTCTACAGATAAGTGGTCTCAAAATGGTTTAATTAGTTGGAATGATTAGACGATAATAGATTGCAAACTTTGAATAATTTGGATGTCTATCAGAACATAATTCTGCATGTCCTTAACAAGAATGTTCTCCTCATTCATTTATTCAAGGATAATCTGTATTGGTCTATAGGACTCCAATGATACCAGGATAGAAACCTCCAAATAAAGATCCAAAGTGTGAGGGACCTTATTCCAGACATAAGGTCTAATAAAATGGATCTTATTTGCTAATATCAATGGATGGAGAGCTTATTATAACTTCATCCAATGTGAGATTCTTGAAGAAATACTTTTTCTAGTTAAACACACTTTCCTTACTACATGACTAAGAACAAAATATCTACCATTTCCTTATTACAAGAATTAAAACTACATGGTACAAAGTCCTAGTTGCATGACATTAAACATCATAACACCATTTTTCCTTATTTCACGGCATTAAACTATACAGATAATGCATTCTATACTTAATGTTAAGAGATTCCCCAATCAAGAATCACAGAAATCATTGTTACTCCTTAGTAAAACATGAGTCCCTCTCTCCACTATGTTTGAATCATATCTACAATGGGACCTTGTTTAAAGAACTACATGTGGCTCTATTCTCATCTATTTGAGATACGTAGAGATGCCTGGATCTCCAATATAGGGCCCAACTACATCCAAAAAATATTTATTTCCCTTTTTTTCCCCTATGTATGAACTAGATCTATACATAGTTCTCTTTTAAGATACATTATTTTATTTCCATACCATCTTGTGCCTTAAATTTAATCATTATTATGAAATGTGTTTAATCCCCCATCTCCCATGTCATACTCAATTGGTGTGGAAAATGAATGTTTAAAGAACTACATATGCCTTTATTATCATCTATATGAGATAATTAGAGACACCTAGATCTCAAATCATGGTCCTAGCTACGATAACCCCCCTACCATTTAATTTTTATATAGTAATCAAACCTATGTAGGGGGTGATTAATGAAATACGTATGTCTTGACTCATTCCCCCCCGCAAGACACATAACATCACTTGGGTTATATCTCTTAGTCCTGTTAAAGTGTGTCATTCTTTTAAAATCAGTTTATCTTCATCCTTACTACATGACATTAAACTTCATGGAAATCTAACCCCCCCCCCTATTCTTCACTTATGTCACCTTTGTGTTATTGAAGAAACCCTTACTACTCCTTGTTTCTCAAATTGAGCATAGCCACGTTGGCTTAGGAATTGGGTAAATTGGTTATTTATATAAATAAGGTGCCTAAAATACTTATGGGTCTATCAATGTCCTCACATCATGACTTTAAGCTGCATAGTATAATGTCCTCACTGAATGACTTTAATTTGCACATCACAATGTAAATTCAAAGAGAAACATTGAAAGTATCCGTTATACATATGAGTGAGATATATGTAATGGACTTCAATCTCATGCATAATATTTATTAAAATATTTCTTATTTGAATTGATCATAACCCCTACTATGTTTCACACTCTTAATATTGAATATTTCTTGATCTTCATATTCTTTATTACGGTTTCTAGTGACAGATTTTCAAATAACTGAGAACTATTTTTCCTGACTATGCTTTACATGCCCTTAGGTGGTCTTGCATAATTTTCCTACATAATGGGAATGTTAGTAAAAAGTTGAAACTATTTTTCTATGCATCATATTCCCTAGTTTTCCATACATAATAAATCCCCCATATTGGGTTTTTCAAATGATAGTAATTTCATTATTGGTTAAAGTGTATTTGTCCTCTTAATACCGGGATGACGTGTCGTATTATCATCATCTCGATCTGAATGTCTTCTACAGCATGGATGAAAAATTTCCCTCCCCATGTGTTTAAAAGAAGTATGAAATAACCTTGGAGTCACTTAGCCACATATCATATATTGATTCCATTTCTGTTCCTAGTTGTATGATCTAAAACTATAGACACCATACCTCCTACGTTTGGGTCAAACCATTATAGAAGTAATATTCCACCTATTATTTGGAAATACTAGTTGAAAATAACCTTTCCATATTCTAGTACCTTTCTTTATAATCCAAATTCTGTGCTTCAGAAAATATGAATCTCCATAAAACCTTTTTGACGTTAAGAAATAGAATGTCAGACTTATGAGGGATATTTTTCGAGACTGTGTTTCATGTTCCCTTAGGTGGCCTTGCATAATTTTTTGACCTAATAGTCGTATCAGTCAAATGAGTCCACTATTTGGTTATGAAACATATTCCCTAGTTGACCCTGCATAACACAACCCCCATAACAGGATTGTCAAATAATGGAAACTTCATTCTTAAAAAACCTCATCTAATGCCTTTATCCCATTTTCAATATAATTTTACATATTTAGATATTGTGAAATCATAGTTTACATATTTCCCCTACATGCCTAAATATGATAGTATGTTTCCAAAAAAATTATCAATAAATTGGGAGATTATCAAACCTTTGGTCAGAGCTAAAGACCATAAATTAAATCCACACAATTTCCTCACTACAAGACTTAAAACAATATAGTACAGTTTCCTCACTACATGACATAAAACAACACAATATGACATCAAAAATTTTCCTTTCTATAAAATTTTAACCATTCCTCACACACCGAATTTTTATAGAAATGGTTTTCCTATTCATGATATTTGTCAGCATAAAAATATACATTTTCATTATTAAAATTCACTTCCTTGGAAAACCACCCGTTGTGGTCCTTAGCCACCCAAATCTTATTTTCCCCTGTCTATCAGCAGTAAAATGTTAAAATCCTAAGAGCTACTTTTCTTGACTATGAAGTACATTCCCTTAGGTGGCCTTGAATAAGTTTCCTACATAATAGGACTATCATTTAAAATATTACACTATTTGGATATGTATCATATTCCCAAGTTGGCCCTGTAAAACAAATTTCCCATAATGGATTTTTCAAACAAGGGTAACATTATGTTTTGAAGACACTTCACTTATGTTGATACAAGGTTTAAAATTTTTGACCATAAAAAACATGGCCCAAGATTCTCCATGGAAATATTTAAAGAATATTTCATCAATTCCTAGTCATTATGTCTTGTTTGGGATCTAATTTAAAATTAATGGTCAATGATATTTCGACTTAAACATTACCCCATTATAGTCCAACATGTCTGACTCTAAATATCCAATAAAAAGATATATGGTACTCAATATATTGAGAACCTGCAAAGGGAACTATAAAAAAAAGTCGAGTCCCATCTTACTAAACATACATTTTTTAATATTTAGGTAATATTGGGAAATAAAAATTCAAAAGAAACAAAGTTTTTAGGATTTTCCATATAACCCTATCCAAAATAAAACTATTATTACTAGGCCCAATAGATTAGGTAAAACAAAAGAAGCTAGAGAGAATAAAATCATAGATGATTAAAGACAAAATGATTTTCATTTATGAAAATGTTTCGCAGAGTAGAATCCAAAAACTGGAGTCTCTATCTTATAAAAATCAGGAAAAGTTGTCAACATAATTCCTTATTTGTTTAACAACCTATAGAGCCCCATGAGTTTCTAGTTAAAGATCATTTAGTTGACCATCTCTTCTCTCTTCAGCATGATGAAGTTCTTCTCTTGCATCTGTAATGGATTTTTCACCAGCCTTATGAACATATCCTAATGAGTTATAAAGATGGTCATGCTCCCCTGTAATGAAATTTAATTCATGTTGAAGATGTAGTTTCAGAAAAATATTTTCTTTGTTCTTCAAATTCAGTTCCTTCATATTTGCAGTATGATTAGCCTCAACCTGGGATAGTTTCACTTGGAATTATTTGGTGTTAATCAATAGTTTATCTTTTATAAATCTTTTGATACTTTTTTTTCTTTCTCCCTCATTTGAATAATCTATTTCGCCATGTGATGAATTTCATGATATTCAATCCCAAAAAATCCTAGTGCGTTAAAGATATATGAGAGTCATGGAATTATTAAAGAAAGTTCCTCAAGGGGAATATCAGATATTAGCTTCTATATATTCTGTGATGCTTTGCGACATGCAAGATGAAGAGGCTTTTGTAGTTCTTGGTCTGATTTAGAATCACTATCATAAGGAGGGATGTATTCTAGGATTAATACACTTAATGAAGTTCCTTGTTCTGTTCCTTCCAGGATAATAGTTTCTTCACCTTCTAGTACTATTTGGGCTGATGCAGAGGCTTCACCTTCAGACCTATACATTGATGTTGATATCCCTCTATGGAAAATAATCAATTATGGCTGTGATTTACATCAGGGGATAAAAAAAGTGAGTATGATCAAAATATCAGTATCTCTTACCAAATAGTAGGTTAGAAGATTGAGAAGACTCCTCCCAAATATTATCATTTTCAATATTTCTATTTGATGTTTTTGGGTGGGGAGTGCTATCTTTAATTGGACCAGGATCTTGATAATGAATATTATGAATATTTTTTATCTCAAGGTTAAACTGAGACAATGTATCCACAGTGAAGGTATTGACGTTAATATGAATACTTCGTTCAAGTATCATTGTGGCATTCGTTTCTTTAGATGGAAGTTCATATTTCAACCATCCATGGATAGACATTTAATCATGAGAATATTATCAGGACGAATAATGAAAACTCACATCCTATTGATTCTATAAAAGGAACTCCAAAATATTCTAAAGCGTTTGGTATATTAACATGTTCTAATACTTATTCAAAATAAATTCCAATGTTAATCATTTCATCCAATGATATCCCAGATCCTAGGTTAGTGTCAGCAATGGGAACACTCGGCGTATTTACTTCACAACATTCCTTCGACAACTTTTGACCCCAAGTAGCTTTCTAATCAACAATTGTGGGATCAACATTAGTCATTTTTGGATGTTCTGGTGCATGTGATGAACCTAATGTAAAAAATTATGGATGTAAATTGTTGTAACTTTTGATGTACAATAAAGTATTGTTGATATAAAATAAGCCTCCTCTCCTCTAATAGCAGGAGTGGGAGCAGTTATGGGAGAAAACATTAGGTCGTTTGGCCCCAATACCTCTTCAAGAACCACTGGATTTGTAGGAATTTGTGTTTGTTCAACAGAACCCTCCATGGGTACAATAATCTTATCAATATTTTTTATAGAAGAAATAGAAGATTCCTATGTAATTATAAGAAGTTTAAAAACACTTTTTCAGGAATAAAGGGTAAAATCCCTGATTATCAAAAAGAATCACCACTACAAAGAAACTGCTTAACCATGAATATCTTTCTTCAGTGATTTTTCTTCATTACCATCATAGGATGGATTGCATCATCATCCCTAAAGACAGGTATTAGAGATTGAAATAACCTCTCTATTTCATCCTCCATGACCTATTGGCCTGGAGATATTTCTCCCGACTCACAAGGTGATCCGGTATCTCTATGAAAAGTTTCTAAAGGAATATACAATGGAGGGGGAACTTCTGTTGTTATTCCTTTATCCAGCTGCAAGTTAAAATGATATTTTACCAATGTAATAATTCTTTGACTAAAATTCAAATTCCAAATAAGAATATAATGTGACAAAAAAACCTAAATCCTCATGATCCATAATGTCATGACATTATTCATTTAATGAAGGACTAATCCCTTCAATGGTACGACCATCTATCATTTACTTCACCCAATTCATGGTGCGAATTGATTCCTAAATTTAATATATGATAATTTCTAGCTCTCAAATGTAGGTCCTCACCTCATTTGGATTTTCCATAATAAAATGTCAGAAGAAGCCTGTAGATCTCCTACTCCTGGATTATGAAGCCCTTCACAAAGATCCATCCACATGGTTTCAGCATCACAGTATAAAATTTTCCATATTTGAATAACCTCTAGTCATATATATTAAGAGTGTATATCAGAGGGTTTTGAACAGGATCATTCAGCCTTGGATTTGAGTTTATTCCCAACCTCCATTGTTAGGAGTAGGATATTAGAAAATGGAACTCATCACTATTCATAATTATGGTGTCCAGATCACCTCAATCCAACTTTGGTAGGGATTAATGGTGTGGCTCTTTTAACTCTGTAAGGGGGGTTATATATGGCATGATGTATCTTCAGCGAATTCATAGCATCCTCACATCTACCATATGAATCTTGTGGGTTGTCCACGGATTATAAGGAGTTACCTTCCATATGAATGGGTTCTCTCATGCTAATTATTTTCACCCCCACTCGAGGGACATAATGATTTTATACCCCTTCATGGTAAGATGCGACCTTGTTTTTGGAATAACAGTTATTCAATCTGCTTACAATATTAGCGATAGGAAAATTAAATATTTCCCTGGTCTTCTCTATAGATTTCAACAACCATAGTTGTCAGGAAACCATCAGATGTTTCTCTAATCTGACATGCAAAGAAGGTGATATAGAATTTTTATAGATATTGGAATTGACACACAAATCTATACGGATCATAGTCTTAGCATATGATATCACCATCAATCCTGGTGGTCTGTACACCATCTCTATAAGCTATCATATATTCCCATAACTCTAAAATGGCCATACCATCATCAATAAATCACCCCGTAGGCGGGTTCCTATAAGTAAAGAGATGAAACTCCTTATTCACACTCAATCTGGCATTGATGTTGTAAGTGTTTAGAGGTAAATGGTAAATACCATAAAAATCATAAAAAGATGGTTGAAAAGTAATTCCAAAAACCTGTACCCCACTTTTTATAGCATATGTTCTGAGGTGGGTAGAGATCCACCCCCATAACACCTAGAATGGTCAATCTATTATAAAAGGAGACTTCCCTCTATAAATGTGCAACAATCTCCTATAAATCTTGGCCAAAATATGAGTGGTCGACCCAACCATCATTTTATCATCCATCTTCGCTACAATAACAACAGTTCATGGCCTCACACCTCTTTTGGAGTCTCAGACTAAAAATAAATACACATTGAGCCACATGGCCATGAAATCGGCTAGAAAATTCATTGTAGGATTTTTTTGGGTTGACTTCATATCCCCATTTATCTCATTCTCCTTTCTCCATTATTGGGCAAAAGGTCTCAGGGGTACCTCTATTCACTACCCTTATACATCTAGTTAGATGGGTTCATTTGGGACCATTTTCCATCTTCTTTATAAAAAATATTTCCATCCATTCCTTTGGATGAATATCCCTCCTAGTGAAAGACTTCATGTTCATCGTGTTCTTGAGCTTGTTAAAATTTTTCATCAACTCACGAACCAAATCTGGTGTCTTCTTTGAGTCATTCCATGTCAACTTGGGAGGGATAAACTCATAATACATGTCTCTAAGGATTGGAGATCTGGAAATCTTGTATGCATCCCACAAGATGATTCCCACCTCTCCATGGGTTAAATGGTAGGAGTTAGTCTCTTGGATCCATCGGCTTAATAATTCTAGGAAGAAATCATCATTCCTATACACATAGGTTTCCCCAACCCAGACATCCCCAAAAAATCCCAACACCTTTTAAGTCATACCTAAATTCTTCACATGTCTTCCACACCCTATATGCCCACATCCATGAAGATTTTTCACCTCCTCCTCGGTGGATATCACAACTTTTCTTCCTTCATTTGGATTGATAAATTTGAGAATTCGGAAATATTCATGAATAACAATTTGGATGCAGCTCGGATGTATATTCATTCAAATCTAGATCACACAAGAAGTGGTGCTCGATATGATATATATCTATTGTCCAAGCTTCAGAAAAGGAGCCCCCAATAGAAACATTGGCAAATGAGAAGTTGGTATAATCTAGAAACCAAGAATATGAGACATAGTTCTTTGGGTCTGAAATATTAACATCCTGAAAATGGCCATATCTATATAAAGGAAGATAAGTGCTTTGGGGAAAATAGAAATGAGTATTCTTTAATTATTTATCCATGTTTGGAATGGTGGTGTCGTAAACGTCAAAGTAGTCATTAATGATAACATCCATCATGTCATCAATCCTATTATTGGAAATATCATTGACATTTAAAAACTTTTTGGGAGCCATTGCACAAGAAAAAGGATTGAATATAATCTTTCTTGAAAGTTAATTTTTTATATTTGAAAAACGAATTGAAAAAAATCATCAAAGGCATTAAGGCGTGAAATTATATAAATTGGCACGCATGTGTAAAATGGCACACAAGTGTCTTTTTGTAGTTACAGTGAGTAACTAATAACATACAGAAGAAGCGTGGAGAAATAGATGGGTTTGAGTGGAAGAAGACTTGTGGGATGAGAGATGAAATTATGGAATTTGCAAAGATTTTATCAGAAGTGAAGTCACCATATATAAGCGATGGATCCAATCTGCTCACTAGAATTCTGCTTGCTACCAGCTAGCATTACTATTTACTCTATGCACATAAAACATAAGTGCCATAGTAATCTGTTCTTTCTCCTACATTATTTTTCCTTAGTATATGATCCCCATTTCATTCCTAATCCAATTATGAAGGGGGGAATTTGTTGACATTCTATTTTCATCACAAGGTCTAAATAAATGACAAAGGTAAATACCTTTGAATGAATAGTGGAAAATAAATAAAGAAAACAATATTTGCAAAGGTATGATCATTGAGTCACCCTAGTCATGAAAAAATGGAATTAGTGCGCACCCTATTTGCATGACCCCATCTGTCGCGCAACCTACTTGAACACCCCCATCTATTGCATAGCCTACTGGTGCACCCAATTTCATTTCACCCAAGGTCCAATTTTTTCCTATAAAAAGACACTTTGTGACCATAATTTGTAAAAAAGAATTCCCCTGATACCTAATTGCTGCTCCTGTCACCCTAGTGCTTCACCCAAGTCCTCCAAAACATTAAAGGTAGTTCATTAAAACCTATAGTAGAGGAATTAATGAAGGATCATAGGAAATAAGTCCTTTTAGCGTTTTAAATCCATAACACTTGCGCATGTAAAGCGCCCAACCTCCCAAAATCAAAAACACTTGTGTGCCACATATTCCTTTCATAGGAACATGAGCGTCGCACTTCTGGTATCACCAGTGAATACTCTTGAAGGCTTGAGCCAGGTCTTGATAAATTATTACCATATAAGTTGTTTGTCTCTTAATTTAACATCAGGTCACCCAAGCCTACTTGCATGACCATACTTGTATGACATTATCTACTTAGGGTATCCTCTTTGATTCACTTACTCTCTTCTACCTAAAATCCATCAATTCCTCTTCAAATCCATCCATTTCATGGATTCTTGTTCATTAGAGCCCTTGTTTCAAAGGGATTCTATTAAGACCTCCACCATAACTTCCTAACTTATCGATCCATTGGAAAAGGCACATAATTGTGCCTCTTATTTTGGGTTTTTATATCCACAGTGAGAGTTTTCCTACATTTGTTTCACAATGGGGTTATGATTCATGAAGTCTCTATGGGTTTGTATATGTGTAGTCAAATGGACTTCTCTCCGAGGAACAATGTTTGAAAGTTCTTGGTTTGGAGGAGGGTTTTGGTCCTAACCTCTCCCTTCTCTAGGAGATCAAAACCTCCGGTCTTATATTAGGGAATGAAAGGTTCACATTTGTTTTCCATTCAAGTGAATTAAAAGCCCCCCTCCCATACCAAGATCAATTTTCTGGCAGCCATCCAGGTGTAAGCCCCTAATCCTTCGTCCCATCATCTTTTGTAGGAACCTTGTCCAATGTAAAGTGAATAGAGGGAAGGATCTTTTCCTTTCCCTCGTCTACCCTTGCCGTTGTAGGCGTTCCCTCTTCCACCAGTGGGGGAGGAAAAGTGTATGTGTCATTGTTGAATTTTTCACATACTCTTGTTTCTCAACCTATTCATGACTCACACGGTCTTATAGATTCGTGATGATTAAAACATGTGCACAAATACTCACGGTAAATGAACTAAGAGAACTATGATTCACACCATAATCAGGATTTTGGTCGGAGCGGACACTCAAGAGGGGGTGGGGGTGAATTGGGTTCCAATTAAATGTTCTGTTTAAAACCCTTTACTAATATCCCCTAATTTAAAATACTAATTGGATTTTAGTGAATTTTAACTAAAGCAAACTTTCAGTTAGGTTCTCAAGGTATTGATTAATTCCCAGTTAATCTAATCAGAAGATCAGATTTGCTTTTGAAACTGACCTAAGGATTTCCAAATAATGCAAACACTTGCTAAACCAATTATCAGAGTAACATTGAAAAACGGTTTAAGTTTTAAATCACTTAGCAGCGGAATAAAAGGTTTCAGATAAAACTAAATAAAGCACAGCAGATATAACCAATAGGTTTAGTCTCAAACCAAGAAATAGTCCTCTCAACGATTTATATAAATTTGATCCACACCCTATATCTGGGTTCACAACAGTTTACAACTGTCCAGGTCAAAGTCCTCTACCACAGTTCTTCTGGGAAACAAAAACAACAACAAATTCAGCTATCCAGGTCACATGCGACCTCTACCACTATCCATAGTGGGAAAAAAAAGATGTAAGGAGATTGAATGAGGATTTACAGATCCTTCAATTAAGGTTCAGGAGACAGTGTGTGTGTAAATTAAAACAGATGATACACAATGCTAGTAATGTAAATAATAAATCACTGAGAAAGATATAGAGTTTAGAATGGATCTTTTGATTGTAGTGAAGCTCTATACTCATTTGATTTGATCAAAAATGGTTCTGAGTCCTCTTCTGGTTTTTGTTTGAAAAACAGAGTGTCGTTTACTTGACATCCAGGTTCAGAGATAGTGAAAATTTAGTCGATGATGTTCTTCAAAATCCTCGTGAATGTACCTAGCTCTTCTTGAGTAAGTGTGAGTGTGTATGAGCTTCTGTGTCTTCTTGGTCGTGCATGTATTTCTGTATGAGCTCTTCATGTGTATGTCACTTATAGATCACTTCAGTATGTATGTTTTGTCTCTTCTATATTATCTTTTTGAAGCAACAAGGAATTATTATATTTATGGCATGAGCTCCGGCAAAAGAAATGATTTCTTTTTGCAGGTACGAGGTACGGTTCCCTGACATCCAACAACCTTTATTAAATAAATGAGAGAGAATTAAAATATACATGATATGAACGTTGGTTAGATTAAATAAAGGTAATGAAATTAAGGCAGCGTCAGATTCTCTGGAATGGTAGCTTTGGATATCAGTAGCCTTGTGTATCGGTATCCTTTTGTATCGGTAACCTTGTGTATCGGTATGTCTTTGTATCGGTAACCTCTTGTATAACAGTAGCCTTTCTATCGGTGAGTCTTTATATCGGTAAGTCTTTGTATCGGTAACCCCTTGTATAACGGTATCCTTTCTATCAGTAAGCTTCATAACTGTCAGTAGACTTGATCGGTAGCGGTTGACATAATGTACCAGTGACCTTTCGTGTAACGGTAGCCTTTACGTACCGGTAGGATTGCACAATGGTGACTTGTCTAAATCGGTGACCTTCACGTACCAGTAGATTTTCATAATGGTGACTTGTCTGTATCGGTAGGATTGTTCTGTAATGGTGGCCACCTGTCTGTTTAAGCATTCTATTGGAAGAATGGGTTAAGTTAGAATATATATCCATTCAGTAACCGAATTCTCTGAAGATAATATAAATATCTTAATATACGAATATGTGCATGGTGTACAGAAATACTGAATTAGTTAATTTATCATTAATTAATATAGGGATTAACAAACCATAATTGAGAATAATTGGGATTATAAAAATATGATTGAGCATAGTTGGGATTATTAAAATATGAGTTCAACTAATTCTCCCTTAGGGTTCAACAATATCCCCCTTTTTTATAATCACAACTTATGCCAAATTATTATGAAAATTAAAATAGTGACAGAGGAAAAATGTCCTAAAAAAACTTTAAAACGAAATTCTCATTTTTCTCCCCCTTTCAAATGCATTTCCAGTTCTCATTTGTACTCCCAGTTCTCAATTTTTTCTTTTTCTCCCCCATTGTGATTATCAAAAAGAAAGGTAGAATCATAGAAATGTAGAGACTAAAAGAAAACAGATTACATAGAAACATAGAAAAGTAGAGAATGTAAGAGTAACTGTCCATGAAATCACAAAAGGTACAAACTGATAAAGTCAGTATTACAAAAGAAAATACTAGTGAATCTCATCAAAAACATCCAAAATCACTCAATATTTCTTTAGAACAGGTTTCCTTCCCTTAGGATCAGAAGAGGTTGCTGGGTCAGATTGAGTAGTTGGATTGGGAATAGCTGAAAAAACAACTGGAGGTTCATCCACTGAAACTGTACCAGATCTGAAATATATGATCTTCTGTCGGATCATATGTGTCAAGCTTTGAATAGCCTGAACTGGAGTCAACTGAGGTGTACTCCCAGAGGCAGAGGGACGAAGAGCAGGAGGTACAATCATAGGTCTGGCATCCACATGCAAGAATGGTAGCAACAGGTTCCTGAAATCCATAAATATAATGCCTCCTCTCTCTATTGATGACACAAAATCATCTCGATTTTCAATGAATTTATCCAAGGAAGGAGTGATCTCCCTGAGTTTACTAACTTGTTCTCTGAAAGCATGATTCACTGGAGGCAACTTCATATTCTCCATCAAAATCATGAAATGATTGGTCATTTGATGCTCGGTATAGACCTTTTCAAAGTAAGCATCGTCCTTATTCTTAATTGACTCTTGAGAAGCAGTAGATGCCCATATGTGATCACGAACAAAACTACTAACTTCCCTAGTGGTAGCAAGGATATGAGTATCTGAGGTACCACTGAACTGGCCTTAGCCAACTCTTCCTGGATTACAGTTCTGATCTGTTCAAGGTTCACAGTGGAGTTGTATGAAGGAAGGCGTTTAACTGAGAAAGCTACTGTCTCCTTGAAAGATTTTTTCAGATTACTAACTACCTTCTGAACAAGTTCATATTGACGGTTCAAATGATCTTTGACTGATTTCTTAAAAGCCTCAAAGACATCCATAAACTGCTTGACTACTTCTTTGATATATCTGATATCAATATTCACTTGGGTTTGAGAGCTATTCATGGTAGTCAATGAAGCAATAGATTGTTTTAGAGTAACCACAACTCCTGTCCAACTTTCAATTTGAGTATTTCATACTTTAACTTCATCCAGCATTCCCCTCACTGGACTAGAAACAACACATCCTAGAGATAACTCCAGGGATTGCTCCACAATCCTCATTTCATCAACTAGGCTTTTTTTCAAAACTGCCACTGATTCTCTCAGTGCTTCTTTCATTTTATCCTTTAAGGACTCAAGGCCCTCCTTGGTTGCCAAATTTTCAGCCACAATCGGTAGGATAACTAATTCTCTTTGGGGATGTTCTTCCTCATCAGAATCTTCATAATTTAGTCCAAGAACCATATATCCTAGATCTGATGTCCAAACTTCAATTTCATACAACACTGATACTGAACCAAGATTCTCCCCCTCACTTAGAGCATTGTCCTGAGGAATCTCCTCCAACTGTTCTACTCAATGTAATTCTATAACTTCCTATGCAACTGCAGCAGATTCAATAACCATTTGCTCTGATAGTTCAACAGTGGGGTGAGTTCCATCCTTTTCTGAGTCATCAATGACTCTCTCATCAGCAGATGCTACTTCTACTTCCTGATCAGGCACTATCTTGACTGTACTGTCTATCAGAGGGCTCAAACTGAGCTCTTCTTCTTCATTTCCCTCATCATCTGCTTCACCAACAACCTCCTTTTCTTCATGAGAAAGCTGATCTAATTCGGTTGCCTCATCCTCTTCAGAGGTGTCCTTAACAACATACTGATATGCTTCTTATTCATCTTATGTGGTCTCGGTATCACTTTCATTCAAAACAGATTCTCTCCTTGGTAGTTCTTTTGCAGGGCTAGCTTCTCCAAAGGAAATGTTTTGGGGCATAGGACTTGGAGGTAAATCAGGGTCTCCTCCTTTCTCAACTGATGTCTCTTCCTCCTCAGCTTCAGCTTCATTATCACTGTACACCGGTTCTGGCTCATCTGGTCCAAGACCAGGATCCCTCACATCCTTTGGTCTAGAAGGATGATCCACAGGAGTGAACTTGTCATAGATTTTTCCATCATCATTAACCCATGATTTCTTCCAAGGGTTCCAGCTGACTTTCATAAACTTACAAACAATCCTGGTGATGCAAAAATTATCCTTTACCACAATAGTTTCTTCTTGAAGTCCAGCTACCTCCTTTGCCTTCAACATAATAGAAATCAACTTAGAAAAGAATAGTTCATTGGACGTAGACTTCGGTCTAGTCATTTCCTCAATCTGAGTCACTAGCAATCTGCACAAGTTCACCTTTACTCCATGATTTAACAAATACAACAAATAAATATCCTAAAATCTGATGGTAGAAAAATCTCCTCTCCTTGGACTAATCACATGCTTAATGAACTTGAAAAGTAGTTTATCCTCCCCTGCCATCTCTACAGCAATGAGCTTTCTAAGAGTTCCATTTCCTATCAATTCTAACAAGGAATCCTCGTAATTGAAAAAGTCAGTAGCTGTATGTATGGATTTTGAATAAATTCCATAATCATCACTATGAGTAACTCTAAGTTTCTCAGCCCATTAAACTGATGAAAATGAAAACATTTGACCATTCACAAAGGAAATCATCCTATTCTCCTCATCTGATTTCTCAAAACAGACAAAATCATAAAACTCTTTTACCGTTTCTAGATAATACGGGCCATTATTGTCCATGAAGCATTCAAGCCATCCTTGTTCTTGTAAAACCTTCAGAATCAAGGACTTGCTTTCCAGGAGCCATTCCGTACATAATTCATTTTCCACTATAATTTCTCGCTTCGATAGATGTGGATTCATAGGATTCCTTCGAATAGCATATCTACTACTTCCACTAGCACCAACATTGGTTACTTTCTGCTACTTAGCTTACGGCGTATCACTCCCTTCATCCACTGAGGGTCGCTTCACACGGGCCATTTTAGATTCTGAGGCTTAGGGTTTTGTGAGCTTGAGAGGTTTTAGGTAGGAGGGATTTGAACATACGGGTTTGCGGTGATTGAGTGATGTCTAGAGTCGGGTTTAATATCATTTAGGGTTCACATATAAAATAAATCTCGTATTAAAAAAGAAATTCAAAGTCTCGACCTTAATAAAACAATTTAAAACAGCGCAAGAGATGTACCGGTGAGGTGTCCTTAAACGGTGAGGTCTGACGGTGAGGTTTAGCCTAACGATGAGGTCTATCCTGATGGTGAGGTTTCTCTTAACGGTGAGGATTATCCAATGGTGAGGTTTATCTAATGGTGAGGTTTATCTAAAGGTGAGGTTTATCTAACGGTGAGGTTTATCTAACAGTGAGGTTTTTCTAATGGTGTGGTTTTTCTAACGGTGAGGTTTATCTAATAGTTAGGTGTTTCTAACGGTGAGGTTTATCTAACGGTTTAAGAGTAAGTTATCATTACTAATTCATGTCTAATGAAACTTAATCTTTCTGAACTTAAAAGGCTTAGTGAAAATATCATCTAATTGGAGTTCAGTGCCTATAAATTCAAGAGTTATATCACCTCTTTGATTATGATCTCTTTGAAAGTGGTGTCTAACATCAATGTGTTTGGTTCTAGATTGTGACACATGGTTCTTTGAGATATTGATCACACTAGTGTTATCACAGTTAATTGAAACATGTTTAAAATCAAATCCATAGTCCATTAAAGTGTGTTTCAACCAGAGAATCTGTGCATAGCAACTACCAGTAGCTATATACTCTGCTTCAGCAGTATATAATGCAACTGAGTTCTGTTTCATACTACACCAGGATACTAGGGACTTTCCAAATAAATGAAATGTTCTAGATGTTCTCTATCTATCTAAATTTCATCCAGCAAAGTCAGAATCTAAATAACTTATTAAATCAAATGATTGTTCTTTTGGGTAAAACAGTCCCAAATTAGCAGTATATTTAAGATATTTGAAAATCCTTTTAACAGAAATTAAGTGTGACTCTTTATGGTTAGATTCATAATCTATCACACATATATACACTAAATATAATATCAGGTCGACTAGCAGTAAGATAGAGTAAACTCCCAATCATACCTCTGTAATTAGTTTGATCTACTAATTTTCCAGTTTCATCAATATCCAATTTACACATGGTAATCATAGGTGTATCACTTCCCGTTATACTATCCAAACCAAAACGTTTTAATAAATTATTAGTATATTTACATTGATTTAAAATAATAACATCTTTAGTTTGAAATATTTGAAATCCATGAAAGTAGTTAATCTCTCCCATTAAGCTCATTTCAAACTCATTTTGCATAACCTTGGAAAAATCAGTACATAATGAATTTTTAGATGATCCAAAAATAATATCATCAAAATATATTTGCACTATTAAAACATCTTTTGAAATTCTTTTTATAAAAAGAGTGGGATCAGCAATTCATTTTTTAAATCCTTTTGAAGTATGAAAATTTGTAAGTCTTTCATACCAAGCTCTTGGAGCTTGTTTTAAACCATATAAAGCTTTTGAAAGTTTAAAAACCTGATTTTGAAAGTGAGGATTTGAAAAACCAGGTGATGTTCTACAAAAACATCTTCAACTATAAAACCATTTTGAAAAGAACTTTTCACATCCATTTGATATAACTTGAAATTCAGATGTGATGCAAAGGAAAGTAAGATCTTAATTGCCTCTAATCTAGCTACAGGTGAAAAGGTTTCCTCATAGTCAATTCCTTCTTCTTGATTATAACCTTGTGCAACTAGTCTATCTTTGTTTCTAATGATATTTCCAGATTCATCAACTTTGTTTCTAAACACCCATTTTGTGCCTATGGTTAAAGTGTCCTTAGGTCTTTCTACTAATTCCCAGACTTTATTTGTTTCAAATTGATTTAGTTCTTCTTGCATATCCATTACCCAAAATTCATCATTGATAACATCATTGATATTTTTAGGTTCTAATTGTGATAGAAAGGCTTGATGTTCAACCTGATTTCTTAGAGAAGCTCTAGTCTATGTTCCTCTATCTAGATTACCTACAGCAGCATCTAAAGGATGGTTCTTTAGAATCCTAGTTGGTCTCGAAAAGGTATGGCTATAGATTTACGGTTCATCAACAGGTTGGGAGTCAACAAAAGCAGGTTTTGGAAAATTTCCAGAACTGGATGTTTTAACTATAGGTCCACTATCTTTATCATTAAGGTTCAAAAAAAAGAGAGATCATCATCATGATTTTCAGGATAGGTATTAGGTTCATGTGGATTAGTTTCATCAAATGTTATGTGAACATATTCCTCCACACATTTGGTTCTCTTATTGAAAACTCTATAGGATTTACTAGAAATAGAGTAACCTAGGAAAATTCCTTCATCACTCTTGGATGCAAAATTGTCAAGATTATCTTTGGTATTAGGAATAAATAATTTTCAAACAAAAACTCTGAAGTAGTTAACCTTAGGTTTCCTATGGTTCCACAACTCATAAGGGGTCTTCTTAATAACTAGTCTGATCAAAACTCTATTGATAATATAAAAAACTATAATGACAGCTTCAACCCATAAATAAACAGGTAGGTCATACTCATTGAGCATGGCTCTGGAAATTTCCTAAAGGGTTCTATTCCTCCTTTCTACTACACCATTTTCCTGAGGTGTCCTAGGGGCAGAGAAATTGTGACTATAGCCATTGTGTGAGCAGTAGGATTCAAACTCATGATTTTCAAACTCACGTCCATGATCACTTCTCAAGGTATTAAAATTATTTACACTAAGGTTCTCCACATACTTGGAATATTTAACAAAGTAAGAACAAGCTTCAATTTTGTGAGATATAAAATATACCCAAGTATACCTAGAATAGTCATCTACTAAAACATAGACACTGTGCTTCCCATTTAAACTAGAAACTATAGAAGGTCCAAACAAATCCAAGTGAACCAACTTGAGAGGTTGAGAAGTAGACACTTAATTATTTTATTTAAAAGGAACATTATGTTTCTTTCCCTTTTAACAGGGATTACAAACTTTATCTACTGGGAATTCAAGTTTTGTTAGGTCTCTAACTATGATTTTTCTAGTAAGTTTTCTAAGTGAATGTCCATTGTAGTGTCCTAATAATTTGTGCCAAAGCAAAGACTCTTTATGAAAATCATTTAAACAAGTAATATTTTGCATAGCTAAAGAATTTAAATTAACAACATAGACATTTTCATTTCGCAAAGTAGAAAATACTAAAGCATTTTTAGAATTAAAAACATAGCAAGAATCATTTTCAAATTTAACATTAAAACCATCATCACATAACAGAGAAATAATTAGTAAATTATACTTAATCCCATAAAAAAATAAAACTTTAGAAATTAATACTGAGTCAGTGTTACCAACTGGTCTAAGCCGATGATTTTCCCTTTAGAATTATCACCAAAAGTGGAAAAACCTCCATCAACTCTGACTAATCTTTTAAAGAATGAGAAGTCTTCTGTCATATTTCTTGAACATCCACTGTCCATGTACCGAATCGTTCTACAGGATCTCTTTAAGCAGGTTCCCTACAAAACAAATTTAGATTGGAAATGATTTTGGTACCCATATATTCTTGGGCTCAGACATGTTAGCCAATAAAACATTAAGTACCAAAAGTTTGTCTTATGGGTCTCATAATATTTGTAGAATCAACAAATTTTGAAAGATAAACATTAATAGATCTGTAACTATGAATATATCTAGTTGAAGCATATGGACTTCCAGAACTAGAACTATCTACATTCTGTCCAGATTTCGAAATAAATCTATTTTTGGTAATTTTTCTTTGTCCAGGTTGGTATCCTATTCCAGTAGTATATCTAGTTGCAATCTTCTTACCTAGAATTTGAGTAAAAGTATGTTTTACATTTGTGAACTTTTCAAAATCTTTCCTAAGTTTCTCATTTGAAAATTTCAATTCAGTGTTTTCTCTAAGAAACTGAGCATTCTTTTCCATTTCTTTGTCAAGATCAGATTTATGTTTAATAGTTAAAGAATACTGTTTCTTTAAACCTATGTATTTGTCTTTCAGCTCATTATAGGTTTCTTCCAACATATCACAGTATTGAAACAGTTCAAATTTTGACATATTTTCAGAATCAGAATCATCTCTAGAATAATAAGAATTTAAAGCATGAGTTTCAGATATTACCTCAGAAGTGTTTGTCATAAAACACATGTTTTCCTTATTTCTGTTTTCAGTTTTAGAGGCTTCAGATTCACTGGATCTATCCACAGAAGCACTCCAAGTATCCTTCATGGATTTTTTATACTTATTATCTTTATACATATACTTCTTCTTGTATTTCAGCTTTGGATAGTCTGCATTTATATGTCCTTTTCTTTTTCATTCATAGCAGACAACTTCATCAGATTTGTCAGATTTCTTCCAGTCCTTTTTCCAGTGACCCTTGTTGTTATACTTTCCTTTATAATTTGATTTTCTAAAAAACTTCTTTTTCCTATAAAACTTCTTAAATCTTCTGGCTATGTGAGCCATTTCTGCATCACTTTCAGATGCACTTTCACTTTCTTCTTAGCTTGATATATCACTAACGGTCTGAATTTTCTCTTTATCCATATTATTTGAAGTAGATGTCTTAAAGGGAACTGACTTCCATTTTGGTTCATCTTTTTCTTCTCTGTTTACCTTAAGCTCTTCTTCATACATCATCAACTTTCCAATAAGTTCTTTGACTAGCAGTTTACCAATATCACAAGATTTCTGGATTGAAACAGAAGTTTGCCTCCATCTTTCAGGTAGGAATCTCAAAATTCTCATGATCTTCTCCTTTGATGAAATGTCCTTTCCCAGTGAGATCATTGTATTGACAATTTCTTTAAACCTGAGATACATATCAGAAATGGGTTCATCAGGCTTAATCTTAAAATTAACATATTTAATAGTATAGGTGATCAATCTCATTTTCGTAACATTAGTTGTTCCTTCCTAAGAAACACTTAAAGTATCCTAGATTTCATATGCAGTCTTACAAGCAGATATTCTATTAATTTCCTCATCTCCTAAAGAACAATATAGAGAATTCATAGATTTGAAATTATTATTGTGAGTTGTCTTAGTATCTTCATTCCAAGTAGATATAGCAGTAGAAGAAATTTTATATTCTGATTCTATGGCAGTCCAAATATCAAAACCCATGCTTTCTAAATGAATTTTCATCTTAATATTCCACTAAGCATAGTTGTTTCCATTGAATAATGGTGGCCTATTAGTAGCAACAACTTCAAGTCTGTTATCCATGATATCTAGGTTGAGACAAAAAATTAAAAGAGATAAAAATTTAGAAATAACAAAAAATTTAAGAACTTTAAAATACAACTAAAATCACAGTTGAAAAACGGAGTACTTCAGAAAATATTTTAATCCTCCCTTTGATACCGAATTTTGGTCAGGGTGGACACTCAATAGGGGGGAATTGAGTTCCAATTAAAATTTCTGTTTAAAATCCTTTACTAAAATACCCCAACTTAAAATAATAATTGAATTGTAGTGAATTTGAACTAAAGAAAACTTTCAGTTAGGTTCTCAGGGGATTGATTAATTCCCAGTTACTCTAATCAAAAGATCATATTAGCTTTTGAAACTAACCTAATGATTTGAAAATAATGAAAACACTTGCTAATACAATTATCAGGGTAACTTTGAAAAATAGTTTAAGTTTTAAAGAACTTAGAAGTGTAATAAAAGGTTTTAGATAAAACTAAATAAAGCATAGCAGATATAACCAAGAGGTTCGGTCTCAAGCCGAGACTTAGCCCTCTCAATGATTTATATAAATTTGATCCACACCCTGGATCGGGGTTCACAACAGTTTACAACTATCCAGGTCAAATTCCTCTTCCACAGTTCTTCGTGGGAAACAAAAACAACAGAAAATACAGCTGTCCAGGTCAGATACGACCCCTACCACTATCCACATTGGGAAAAAGAAGATGTAAGGAGTTTGAATGAGGATTTATAGATCCTCCAATTAAGGTTCAGGAGGCAGTGTGTGTGTAAATTAAAACTGATGATACACACTGCTCGTAATGTAAATAATAAATCACTAAGCAAGATATAGAGTTTAGAATGGCTCTAGTGATTGCAGTGCAGCTCTGGACTCTTTCGAATTGATCATAAATGGTTCTGAGTCCTCTTCTGTTTTTTGTTTGACAAACAGAGTGTCGTTTTCTTGACATCCAGGTTCAGAGATAGTGAAAATCTAGTCAATGATGTTCTTCAAAATCCTCCTGAAAGAACACGGCTCTTCTTGAGTAAGCGTGAGTGTGTATGAGCTTCTGTGTCTTCTTGGTCGTGCATATATATCTGTATGATCTCTTCCTGTGTATGTCACTTGTAGATCACTTTAGTATGTGTGTTCTGTCTCTTCTATATTATCTCTTTGTTGCAACAGGGACTTATTATATTTATGGAATGAGATCCAGAAAAAGAAATGAATTCCTTTTGCAGGTACGAGGTACGATTTGCTGACATCCAACAACCTTTATTAAATAAATGATAGAGCATTAAAATATACCTGATATGACCATTGGTTAGATTAAATAAATATAATTAAATTAAGGCAGCTTTGGATTCTCTGGAACGGTAGCTTTGGATATCGGTAGCCTTTTGTATCAGTAGCCTTGTGTATCAGTAACATTGTGTATCGGTAAGTCTTTGTATCGGTAACCTCTTATATAACGGCTGCCTTTCTATCGGTAAGTATTTGTATCGGTAATTCTTTATATTGGTAACCTATTGTATAACGGTATCCTTTCTATCGGTAAGCTTCATTTCTGTCGGTAGACTTGATCGGTAGCGGTAGACTTAATGTACTGGTGACCTTTCGGGTAACGGTAGCCTTCATGTACTTGTAGGCTTGCACAATGGTGACTTGTCTGTATCCGTGACCTTCACGTATCGGTAGATTTTCATAACAGTGACTTGTCTCTATCAGTAGGCTTGTTCTGTAACAGTGACCACTTGTCTGTTTGATCATTCTATTGGAAAAATTGGTTAAGTTAGAATATATATCCATTCAGTAATCGAATTCTCTGCAGATAATATAAATATTCTAATATATGAATATGTGCATGGTGTACAGAAATACTGAACTAAGTAATTTATCATTAATTAATATAGGGTTTATCAAACCGTAATTCGGTATAATTGGGATTATCAAAATATGATTCAGAATAGTTGGGATTATTAAAATATGAGTTCAACTAATTCTCCCAGAGGGTTCAGCCTAGGATATAGAGGAAGCCTTCTTAGGGCCTGATCTTGATTGATATACTCTTCAATAACCATGTCCTAATTCCCTTGATCTAGGCATCTTCCTTAGGAATAATCTCCAAATTAAATCCCCAAAATCATCATGGAATCCTTTTAAGCAAGTAAGCCAAATATCATTTCTCTGAAAGGACTATACTCTCCTATGAGATTAATTTAAATACGTGGGCTTTGATTCAAATCTCAATTGGTTAAATAGGGAGACTCTTGGAGGTTCAAACCCAACACTTCAAATGAACCCTGTTCTCCTTAGGCCATATTCCCAACATGGTCTATTATTACTTGGAAACCAATATTATTTCAAAGTTCCTTGGGATACATAGGTATAAGTCCAACATTAAAATTTGACCAAGCATCTTCCTCTTAAATTAAATTACCACCTGACATTAAACTTTACGGTTAGTTCCTTAATACATGACCTTAAAGGCGTGATGTGTCCCATTAAATGACATCAAACTATGAAAGATATGATTCCTTCCACAAGGATATGTAGGTAACCCATTTCATGGGTACATTCCCAATATCAAAAAAATCCTTCATCTCCCTGGATGAAAATAAATTCCAGAGTTCCCCACTGAGCGACTTATAAACTAGTATCATTATAACGATGATTAAAAGAATCTCTAAATAGTATATCAGAGGATACCAATGGTGAAGAACCTCAAATTCTTGTATATATCTATATTAATGAAGAACCTTGAATAAATATAGATGATTCAAAATTTTACACATGTTAATTAGTAATTTCATATTATAATTAAAACTTCTGTTATACTTGGTGAATTAATAAGGATTCATGAAAATATCTTAAATTTACAAAGAGAGTCCCAAAGTAGACAATAATTCCCCCCAAAAAGGTTTTATGAGTTTGAACTCCCATCTTCTTGAACAATTCGTGTTTATATGTATCGTAAAGTTCAAACATAACGAATGCCTGCCTTTGGAAAGCATGTCCCATTTGGATAAATAATTTTTGGAAGTTTCTGGTTTCATGAAAAAATCCAATGGAAACCGCCTAGAAGTAATGATTGTTAAAACTAGAACACACATTTCAAGGAACTAAAAAAACCCTTATGAATAGAAAAATTCCTTTATTAATATTAATATGACCCTTATGAATATAAAATCTTCCAAAATAATAGTAACTGAATCCATGAATCTATAAATAAAATTTATTCATCTTATAAGTGATAATATGACCATAGTAAATGTATTTTTTTGTAAGTCGCAAAAAAATTAATTACAATTAATTAATTAATTAAAAATACAATGTATATTCAAAACATGTGTTCATAAATTAATAATGTTTTGTCTTCTGGTTTAAAGATAAATTTTCAAGACCATATCTAATTTTTAAGAGTAGTTATAGTTTTAAAATCTGTATTATTCAAAAACAATTCTGATTTTAATAAATCATAATTAGAAAATGGTTTTCTGAAATATGGAGTTCATTTTTGGATTCTACACATATCAAAATGTTTAGGGATAATTTTTGGGTTTTTTTCTAAAATAGTTGAATTTTTTATGAATAGTAAAATACGATAATTCACGATAAATGCTAAAACATGAATTTATACATCATTCTTGAGTCATGGATGATGTAAATGGCCACTGGTTCAGACTCACAAGAACACATTACTGGTTTTGGTCACAAGAACTATTATTATTTCTTGTCTTATGAAAAAATAGTAATTTAATTATTATAATATTAAGAAAACCCACCTTCCCTCCACTATAAAAACCACCCACACTCCCCTCTTTTCTTAACTCCTCTCAAGCCTTGTGCCTTCGATAAATTCTACCAAAATCTCTCCCGAAGATCCTCCCCCACACCCATTATCCCATTTTATATTCAAGAGACCAAATACTCTCTCCTTAAGAGTCTCTCAATGGAGATAAACTCAAGAGCTAAATTCCTCTGTGTAATTCTTTTATTTTCCATCATGTTTATTTCTTTTATTTTTTCTTTCCTCAGCTCCCTTCACCCAAATGGTATGATCACTACAGTAAAATAAATGTATAATAATTATATTATGATAATGGGGTAGTTTATCACCATATCTCCATTACCCTTCATTTATTTTAGTAGTTAGGACTCCATTAAAGCTGTGTCAATTTACCCCATTCAAGGACGATGGGTTTTTTAATTTCTATTATCATATTCAATTATGGTCATGAAACTATTTTCATGGTTGAACTAGACAATAGTATTTTTATTATGACAATTATATGGTTCAAGATTCCTTTTTTACACATGGTTTTTATTTTTAAGACAAAAAAAGTTCATTGTGGTAGAACACCACCAATTCATTGAAAAGATTATCACAAAAGTTTTACCCAATGATTTATCATAACTCCAAGTAACCCAATTAAATTTACAACCATGTAACCTTTTGGATTTTAAATAATAAAATATAACTCCAATTATAGATAACCATCCTCATTTTACATGATTATCCATTCATGTATATATATAAACCGGACATTAACAAACAGAATCGATCAATGAAATTGAACCTCATAACCAATAAAAAATGTTTTGAATGAATATAAAAAGGTTATTCTAAAAAATTTACCTATATAAGAGTTCCCAGAATTGTTAATTAATGAACCTAATTTGACTATTCAGGTCATTAATATCAGTTGGAGAACTCCATTGTACATATGGTATGGGATCCTTTCAATTTCACTTATATTCAAGAATGTCCTCTATGATATTCCCTTATATGCATAATCCCTAATGACGAGGTATGATTTAAAACTCCACCATACATATATGAGGATGTATATGTGATGGGAAACCCATTTATCTCTCATTAATCCATCTTAAGTACACCTGATACCATGCCAATAATACATAAATGATTCTACCCAAACCGCCTTTGTTGCTTTAGGTTTCCTTATCTTCCTTTTACCAAAATGATGTTTTGTTATATTTTTATGTACATATTCTAAATGATTTGTAAATTACCAAAATATTTTTCAAGTCCCTTTCATCATTTTCTTTTGATGATATACATGTTATTAAGGGATTCCTTCTTCAATACTGCCCAATAAGCAATCTTGGTTTAAGGGAACATCCAAAATTCTTACCCGATTTTAGGTGCACTATATCATCAATTTTAATCCACCATTGCCTTTATAAAACCAGTCTTTTTTATTATGACATCCTTCCTGGATCACTTCTGATTTTATAAAAAATATAGTCCCCTTTTATATTTTAAATTCTGTATAGTATTTTACTTAAAACCGTACAAAATGTTTTAATGATAAAATTTCATAATTACTTTTCTTACTTATTGTCACTGATACCTGACATGACATAAAATGATACATAACATTTTCCCCATAGTAATTTCAATGTATATTTTAGTTAATTTGTTTCATGGACACTTTTATGTTACACCCATTTTTTAGGCTTTATGATTTGATTGTGGTATCCAATTATTTCTAAGGGTAACCCTTACATTTCTGTAAGATTGAGTATGTATGATTATTTATGTGGAAAAACTATTCATGAAAATAAAATATGGGTGCACCTAGATAGAGCTTAAAATCATGGTGTAAAGTTGAGTCTCATGAGATTTCATATGCAAAGGTCTTGGCAGTTTGCCTTGGCTTGTGCTACCTTGTGCGACGATCTTGATGGTTAGCCTTGGCTTGGGTTACCATGTGAAACGGTCTTGGGGTAATCCTTGACTAATGATAAATTAATGTTTTATATTTATACCACATTATTATGAATAAATGATTATATGATCTCATGTTAATGTGATATTATTCCATGTGTTGCATGGCTTTTATTTTCATTATTCGATGTTTCCATTTCAACGATGGTGAGTTCTTCTACCAGAGGGGATCACGTATCACCTGAATTAGCCCCTGATGCTGGTGCTTCGGTGGTTGATGTCAGAGATCTTTAGGGGGGAAAGGATGGTTCTGAGATAGGCATCTCGGTTTTGTCCTTAAAGGAGCTGCTTTGTGGGATTTGTCGGTTGAGCGATAGGTTTGTTATTCTGCTGATTCAGCTTGAACCTTGGTAGCCGGAGGTGTTAGATGGAAGTCTGGTGGTGGTTGTAGTGGACAGAGGTCTGGATCGTGCTGCAGAGGTGCATAATCATACTCTGGTTGCTAGGTTCGGTCCGGAAAAACCTTCCTTGGAGGTTTTTCAAAGGTATGTGGACTCCTGGGGTCTCCAAATCCCGACGGTTGTATCAGAGATTTCGAAGGTTGTATTCAGCATTCATTGTAAATCTATGTAGGATTTCGTCTATGCTTGGTCTAGGGTGGATATAATGTGTGGTTTCTTCTGTTTTTCTCTGTCTCGGTGGGCGTGGGCATGCCACTATGGTAGAGAATCTAATTTGGGGGTGGTGTGGATCAAATTTCCAGGTTTCCCTCTTCCATTAGAGAACCCCTCAATTATGGTAGCGATGGGGGATTCTTTGGGGAAATTCCTTTGTATCGATTATAGTACCAAGATGTTATTGGATGCAGATAACCCTCAGATCTATTATGAGATGAATTTAGCGGTGAGATTTCTTCCTGGATTGAATATCAGAACCCTAGAGGGCCTAGACTGGTGGAAATGTCTGTTATATCTGGATCCTCCTAAGTTATTCACTTCTTGCATTCTTCAAGGTCATGTGGTGGATTTATGTAGGAAGGAGAGGAAAGGCCTTCGCTCTCAGGGGCACTCAACCCCTATGGATAATTCGAAGCAAGACTTTCCTTCTAGGTTGGAGCCATTTGGCCCTGTTTCTATGAAAGGGTCGGAGCTATCTAGTCCAGTGTCTCTTGAGGAAGGCAATTCCTGTTCGTCCTCTTTGGCGCTGGGGAATTTCGATGGCCCGGGGAAATTTCTTGAAGTTCCTATTGCATCTGAGCCTGGGACTAATTATTTCACAGCTTCGTCCTACAAGTTTCTGGCAGATCTTTTCTGGAATGCGGGTCCTGTGCCAACTTTGATGTTTCCGTTGAAGCAGAGGTCTCCTGGCAGGTTGGTCTTGGAAAACACAATGTTGGAAAAGGATAACTCACTTCCTCCTTTCCAGCCCTCAAAGGGGGGGTTGTAAAATGGTTCCTGTTTCTTTTGAATCTCCCTCCAGGTTCTCCTCATCAGTGAGAGATTATAGGGAACCAAATTCTTCTACTTGGGAGATGGTGAAGCGATCACTGTTGACATCAGAGTCTGGGTTTTCACATCCGGTGCAGAGAATATCTCATAGGGGATTCTCATAGGGGACGTCCAAGGAGATTCCTACTTTGTGGAAGACTAGGGGCCGACTATTTATGGTTCATTTCTGCATGAAGAAGTGATTCCAATCATGTCGGAAGAGGAGAAACAGAACATCATCACTCTATTTGAGGAATCCAATAGCCCCTTGAAGAAGATCATTCACACTCCAAAGAAAGGGTGTTCTTTGGAGACTTCTTCCAGGTTGGGGACTCGGTCAATGGCCAGGGAGGAGAGTGGCAAGAGGCTATTCAGTCCTCATGTAGGTAAACAGGGTCAAAAGATCAATAGTTTCTTGTGTTAATGTCTTCAGTGTTAATCTGGAATGCTCGTGGGTTAGGGGGACCAACTAAATGTGCCTTTGTCGTAGCTGAGTGTCGTAGAAACAGGATTCCATTAGCAGTGATTTTAGAACAAAAACAGAACCCAGGTAGGATGGGTTTTTTCTCTAGAATGATGGGGTTGGGTCATAATATTCCCAACCATCCTTGTAATAAGAATATCCGGATTTTTTGGAAGAATTCACTTCAGGTGGACTTGATGCAGGTGAACGAGCAATGTTTCAAGGTGAAATTGGGGTGCAGAGGTTCTTCTGTTTTATTTTCATTTTTCTATACCAGCTGCGATGGTCTAATTAGAAGGGAACTTTGGGATTATCTTGGGTCTGTTGATGTGAAGGATTTTCCATGGTTTGTGGGATGAGACATCAATGTGATAAATGACATTTCAGAGAAGAGGGGAGGGACTCTAATGTTCAACATCATTATGATTGATTTTAATTGCCTTATTTCTTGCAGGGGTTTTCTAGATTTAGGATTCAGTGGGAGTAAATTTACCTGGTGCAACAAACGAAAAAGGGGAAACCAGATTTGGTACATATTGGATAGATGTTTTGTGAATATTCAGGGGCTTGATTCTTTCTGAGGGGCTTCGGTGGTTCATTTATCCTAGGGCCTATCGGACCATTCTCCAATTCTGGCGAAGCTTGGGCAGGAGAACCAGCCAAATAGAGGTTCCTTGTACTCCAAGGATTGGAATAACAAGGAGGGATTCACTCAAATGATGCATGAATCATGGGCACAAGAAACAGATTGAAGGTCTTGGGTCAGTTTGTTTAGATGGCTTAAAATATTGAAGGCTGATATATGCAAATGGTTTATGGATCACCCAGCATCAGAGGACCCTACTGATGTACTCCAAAGGGATATTTAAAGTCTGGAATAATCGCTGATACAGAAGTGAGATGATGATACCTTCATTTTTTTATATGGCAAGTGGGAGATATTAATCCAAAGACTATTGGAGGTTGAGAAAGACTATAAACAACGTGCTTG
This sequence comes from Viscum album, assembly GCA_963277665.1. Taxonomy (NCBI): domain Eukaryota; kingdom Viridiplantae; phylum Streptophyta; class Magnoliopsida; order Santalales; family Viscaceae; genus Viscum; species Viscum album. The sequence continues at coordinate 1,339,922,001 of OY728129.1, read as the reverse complement.
AGTCAGGTGGCTCAATGAAGGGGACAGAAACACTAGTTTTTTCCATGCCTACTAGAAAGAAATTCAGAATCCTAAATTCAACATCAGGTTGGAGGACATGTCCTTCTCTTTTGACATCAATGCAGCTAGAAAATTGGCTTTAACTCACTTCGAACGATTATGGAAAGGTGAGAATCATCGAATCAAAGAAGTTGAGAATTTATTACCTGACCAAGAATCCTTTATGGAGAACATTTCTAGGAGGGTGGGATCTGAGGATAATGAAGGTTTAATATCTATACCTCTTGAGAGGGAGATATGGGAGTTGGTTCATAGTTTTCCCTTGGATAGTGCTCCTGGACACGATGGGTTTCCAGCGGCTTTTAATGTGACAAATTTGGGTTTTGTGGGACCTTCAGTGATCGAGGTCGTGCATGATTTTTTCATAGGTGGTACCCTTAATAGGGGTTCATGTGCATCTAGAGAGGTGTTTATTTTCAAGGTGAAAGACCCTTGTTCTATCAGTCAGTATAGACCCATCTGTCTTTGCAATGTTTCTTACAAAATCATGGCGTCTATTAACTCCAAGAGATTTAGAAAGATGATTCTAAGGATAATTTCTCATGAGTAGCATGGATTTATACAAGGAAGAGGCGTCCAAGAAGATGTGGGAGTGGCTCAAGATTTATTAGAGGATTTTGATAAAAAGGTGATTGGATCCAATGTTATTATTCAGGTGGACATGGATAAAGCTTATGAACATGAATGGATATATTTTTATTATGAAAGAAAAACACACACAAGCACTGGCCAAGGACAATGTCATGGGAACAAGGACCTATGGAGGAATAATGTAATTAAGCCCTAGCCTATACCCTCTTACCAGGTTAGCCCCCTAAACACCCAGTTGAAGAACAGTTGAAACACAGAAGACACTACAACCCTGGTCTGCCACCGCCATGGATGCCAAATAATCCGCCACTTTATTTCTCTCACGCCACGTGTGTATAACCTGAACATTGTTGTTGCTAAGGATTATTTTGAATCTCTTGATGATATAAGCAATCGACCATGGAGTGATAGACGTTCCAATCAAGGAATCATGAATGATTTTGGAGTCTGTTTCCTCTTGCCGAAGTGGGATCCCCTTCTGCCTGCATAACTCCAGACCTATGAACAGCACCTAGGCCTCTGCCTAGATGGATCTCCCCACCCCATAATATGCATTGAAGGCGGTTAATACACTGCCTCTATGGTCCCACACCACCCCTCCCCCACACATGATACCTGCAGCATACGACCCATCACAATTTAGCTTCAGTGCCATGACATGCGGCTTCCACGACACCCAGTTTCCCCTTGGACCAGTAGAGGATTGCTGTAGCGAGGGAGTAGTCCTCTAAAGATCCCTCAGTGAAGGAGCATCACATTGGTCCTTACCTCGCCGAACCAGATCAACCAGCAGGGATCTTGAGTGGGCAATCACTGCTCTGCCAAAGGAAGCAACAATGTCGAACCTTGATTTATTTCGAGCATGCCATATACACCAAAAACCCCCACTAAAGATCAATGATCGCACCCTACGCTATGGCCCCGGACCATCCACACCACGATACCATTTGTCCAGAAATAAATACCCAGAAAAATAGGATCAATAGTACCAGTGAAACCACCAAAAAACCTCCAGACTGCCATAGCCCATTCTCCTTAAAAAAGAGGTGATCAGAAGACTCCTCCTTATGCGCCTTGAAACAGTGGCACCTAGATGCCATGATGAACCAGATTCTCCTCACATTATCATCTGTAGGAATAACATGATTTCTAATCCTCCAGTTAAGGATGTTGCACTTAGTCAGGCTCCTCTCACACCAGACCACACTATTCCACTCGTCACACTGCTCGTGGGGGAGAGAAATCCGCCGAAAATCCTTCAATGAGAAATTCCATGTAGCAGACATAGTGAACACACAAAAATCAGGCTCATAGGTTAGTGAAATAAGATCCAGCACCCCTTGTTGCTCCACATTCATAACTGTTCTGGTAAAACTGGGGTGCGAGCAGGCCTCCCGAAAAGATATCATTGGAGCAGGACACCCTGGAAAGCCTATTATGGTGACTGCCCATTTGTGGTGCTAGAAAGAGAGGTCTCCCCTCTCCACAATCCACTAGGAATGATGACGAATAGAAGGAATACTACTTTGAATCGTAGCCCAGAACAGAGAATCCTGACCATCATCCCACTCCAACCCTCTACTCTGGAAGGACATAATTTTCCCCCAACGCATAGGCTCTTCTACCACCTCCCATGCATTCTTTGCATGCAAACAATGGAAAAAATCAACCAAGCGTCTAACGTTGATCCCTCCTTCATGGATTGGCCTCGAAAGCCTCCCCCATGAGTCCCAATGAGGGTTACCCTCTCCCTAAGCATCCCAAATAAAATTGGCCAGAATCTTTTCAATGGAAGAGATAACTCCCTTTGGCACTTTGGCAGCCGAAAGGACATGAACGGGAATAGCTGAAAGCACACTGTTGACCAGAGTTATCCGCCCTCCAAAGGAAAGGTATCGGGTCTTCCAGTTAAGCACTCGACTACTGATCTTACCCATAATCCCATCATAGTCGCGAACCCTGATCTGACCTATAGAGATAGTAGAACCAAGTTAGGAAAAAGGAAACTGACCCCTCTGTATACCCAACTTGCTACACAGGGTCGTGGCCTGATGGTCATTGCATCTTCCTGAAAGATAAAGACAGCTCTTTTCCTTGTTAATTGTTTTTCCACTCCAGAAAAATATTCATCAAGAATTTTGGATAGCCTACCCACCGATCTTTTGGTGTCATTCATAAAGATGAGAGAGTCAACCGCATACATAAGGTGGGAGACTAGGGGCCGACTCCATCATCTGTGAAATGGATGAACGTACCCCAAGGACATCTTGCTATTTATAAGCTGGCTAAGAGTGTCTTCCACCATGATAAAAATAGTTGGGGAAATGGGGTCTCCCAGCTGAAGACCCCGGGTTGGCTGGAAGAAACCATGAGTTTTCCCCAGAAAGGACACAACCATCCAAGAAGAACTGAAGCATCTGAAAATGATATCCACCGCCCAGGTAGAAAGGACCATGCCTGCCAAAACCCTGTTAATAAATCCCCATTCCATCATGTCATATGCCTTATTCATATCCATATTAAGGGAAATATTAGAGCCATAGGTTTTGATGTTGATGTCATGAATCATTTCTTGAGCCAAGCCATAGCCCCCGGAATCGATCGTCCCTTGACAAAACCATGTTGCTCTAAAGATATCCACCAAGGAATATGAATGGATATCCTAGATTTCACAATTCTAGTCAATATCTTGTAAGAATATTTACACATACTAACCGGCCTGTTGTCATGAATGGACGACAGGTCTTTGATCTTGGGTAAGAGAACCAAGGTAGTGGTGCCAACCACCCTAGGGATAGATCCACCTTGAAAGATGTCTTGAATGTCTGCGATGATATCTTCTTTGATCACATCCCAAGACCCCCTATAGAACGAGCCTGGGAAACCATCAGGCCCCAGATCACTCTCCGGGAAGAGACTCATAACCGCACCAAAAACCTCCTTCTCATCTAGGATTGCTTCCAACGCCGCATTGTCATGCCTAGAAATCAGGTTAGTGATCCCTTCCATAATCCCAGATTCACCGCTTGGGTACCCACTGGGCATCGCCTGATTGGGACCTGCAAGAAGGTTATTGAAAATGTAGAAGGCCATGCCGCCAACCACATCTCTATCACCTGAGAATGAGCCATCATCGAGTATATTTAAAGCAAAATTATTGGGATAGTCCTGAACTGGAAGAAAAGGTTATTATCCTTTGGGTGATGGGTGAATCTGATCAAAAATGTGGTTTCTTCTATTCTAATGCATGTGCTATCTATTATCACTCCTCCCAAGGGGACAATTGATGTGATGGAGAATGTGATGAACCATTTCATTTGGGATGTGAACCTGGTGGGAAGATCTCATTGGGCTGGTTGGTCTATGATGGATAAACCATTGGAGGATAGTGGTGTAGGTCAGAGGGACATTGCTACTACTATGCAGGCCATGAAAGCTAGAATTGCCTTGGATTTTTTGGTGGGGAGGTCACTGTGGGCTCAGGTCATCAACAGGAAATATGGGAACAATTGGGAGGACTGGGAGGTCAGGAAGCTTTCTAGGTTAGGGAAGACTATCAGGTCCCAGCTGTATTTTCATCATGAATCAGGCAAGTGGGTGCTGAAAAAAGTGAATGTCTATTAATGGAGGGAAAATTTCCTGGGAGAGAGGCTCTACTTTCCCCACTATCCGGTTCCAGATTTATCTGTGAAGGAGGCTTGTGCTTATCCAAGTCTCTTAGAATCCATCTTGAACAGAGACCAATTCTAGTCTTTCAAGGAAATTATTTTTTCATAGGAGGAGTATAAATTCTGATTTACGGAGGCAAAGTCGGGTCATTTCAATGGGAAATATTTCTGCCTTTCAACGCAACAGGACAGAGAGAGAGATGAGCAGGGGCATGGTTGTGGTGTAATGAGTTCCAACCAAGTTCGGTTTTCTGGTTTGGAATGCCTGGAAATTTGCTCTGCCTACTGATGAAAACATCCTGAAGAAAGGGGTCTGTATGGCTTCGAGATGTTTTTTCTTTGACAGTCCACAGGCTGATTCAGTTTCTCACTTATTCTGTCAGAGCGATTGGGTGCGTGGGCTTTGGTCTGGCATGGCTAGAGGGGGATTTTTGGATGGGGCTTGAGAATATTCACAGGATATCTTTTTGGTTTGGTTTTTAGGGATAGGACCAGAGTGGGTGGAATCAAAAATCCAGTGCATCATTGCTATGGCGATCATCTGGTTTATTTGGGATGCTTAGAACATGGCGTGGAATGGGAACCACCCCTCAATTTTCCTGCTCCAGCTGAGGATGTGAAGCCTAGTTCATGAGATGGGAAGTCTGTTAAGAAAAGTCATGTTTTCTCATTCTCTTTTTAACTTGCTCAACAGGCAGGTGGCATCTCTGAGGTCACAAGGATACTGGATTCGATGGAATCCTCCAGTGGAAGGGCTGAAGCTGAATGTGGATGGGTCTCTTCTTCATGGAGTTATGCATGGAGAAGGGATAGCCCAGGATGGGAAAGGTTCTGTTCTAATGGCCTTTAGTAGCTACCACGGGATTGGGTGCACTTTGGGGGCTGAGGTATGTGGTCTACTCATGGGGATTAAATTATATAATAGATTCTTCCTAGACTGCACGGTGCTGGAATCTGATTCAGTGTTGCTGGTTTGGGTGCTCATGGCTATGGGTGAGGTACCATGGTCACTGGTATATCTGGTTCATAACTACAAATTAGAGACACCCAGAGGCTGTGTGGTTCAGCATGTCCCAAGTGAAGCCAAATTTTCTGCGGATTCTATTTCTTGTGGGGGAAGACCGGAGGATCCTCTAGTGATTTATTCCAGTTTTGGTTCTTTACCCAGAGAATGTAATTTATTTTTCCAAGGGGATGGCTTAGGGATTCACCACTTTAGAACTCCATGACTTTTGGTTCCTGTAGGGCATCTTCCAGTTTATTTTAATAAAAAAATTTCCATCCATGACTTATGACCAATGTGCTAAAGCATTATTATAATGATTTTTTTACTTAATGTTATTTTATCTCATTCCATTGTTCATTTTATCCCTAGGTTATTCTATGAATATGTGCAATAAAAATAGAAGTTAGGAGATATTTATGAGGGTTAAATAAAGAAATTTTTATTTTGTCCCATGTTTTCAGTTATCTGTACCTAGTCTTCCTAGGCACTAGATGTTACAATCCATGGATTGTACTATGATATTTAATTATTCATAAAATTTTATAATGTTTTATATAAAAGGAAAGATTATCTATAGTTGGTATCATATGATGGTCTAGTTATTTTTTGATATTAGGAATAGATAAATTTAGTTATAACCTTATGGATGAGACTATGTATAAGAAAATAACCCTAAGTTATGGTACAAATAGTGTAAGTGATTTATCATGAAAGTTAAACCGTGTTTCGATAAAAATATGTAGAGGTGGCACTGGAACAGATGTATCTAGGGGTAGAACCCAAAAACAACACTTTGAGCTAAACTCGAATAGGAATTGGTGCATGATAATGTGCCTTTATACACTATTGGTTTGACACTCCCAGGAGATATGCTTTGGTAAATTCATATGATTTTTACCAAAAATTATTAAGGGAATGAAAATAATCCAATAAGAATATAATTTAAGAAATAGATCTTGGATAACCAATATTTAAACATAGGCAATCACAAGGTAGGATATACTTATCCTTTACATTTTTATCCTCTTATGTTCTATGTTTTCTTTTAATGCTCAATATCTAGGAATTAAATCCCTCTAAATGTACATTATTTTTCTGAGATAATTTTGGGAAATAGGAGAACACGTTACAACAATAAATTTGATAGATAATGTAAAGATTTATATAAAGATATGCCAGATATGATGGGAACAGGTTCTCAAAACACCATGAGAGTTCTTTCTCAGCTGGATCACATTAGGAATAGTAAACTGAATCATGTGGAAGACCCTCCTCCTCCAAGGGAAGGTAATGTTTCCAATTAATATTTCCGGGGGGAAATGCCTCCCATGTTTAGTGGATCTTGAAATACCATACTCACGGAATAGTGGATTGACTCCATTGAAAAGATATTGTCTATCCTTTAGTGCTCAGAAGAAGAGAAAGTTATTCTAGAAGTTTGTCATTTTTATGGGGATGATGATTAGTGGTGGAAACTGGTCATGAACAAAAATCCCTAAGAGGAAATTGATTCCACTGTCTAAAGATGGAAAAATAGTTCATCGGACTGAAGCATATGAATGATGAGTCCATTAGGGCGTATGTAGAAAACATCTAAATGATTTCAAGTTATACCGTTATCTTTGTCTTGAACACTGAAATAAAGGTCGATCGCTTCTTTGGAGAAGTAAAGCTGAGTCTACAAAAAAGAGTTGTGGATTTGAGACTTTGACAGCTATGAGGAGATTGTCTGTTGTTCCCTCAAGGTTGAAATAGAGATGAAAAATTCTCAGTGGAAACTTGGGCGAGCTGAAAAGAAGATGAAAATGGAATCTTATGAGGGCGGTTCTGCAAATCAATTATATGATGGAAATAAGTCTGACAACCCCATGTGTAAAAATTGTGGGAAGAAGCATCTTGGGAACCGTCTAATGGTAACCCAGAATTGCTTAAAATGATGAAAGTTTGGACATGTGGATAAAAACTACTGATGGGATATGAAAAATCCCATTATTGTAGAAGAAGAAAGGAAGGTTCAGATCCACAATAATCCTATAGTGAAGTGTTACAACATCAAGGGGAATGGTAATTATGAGAACAATTTCCCCATACTGAGGGCTTTTGATGGAAATAAACAATAAACCCCTTGGTGACATGGAAAGGATTATGATATCACTACTATTAAGGATGATCCGTACAATGATGTGTGGACATGTATGCTAGTTATTAATTCAATAATAGAGAACGTACTATTTGATTCTCGTTATACATATTCTTTCATATCATTCATGTTTCAAATACCACCTGACAATTTAGATGATAAGTTATCTGTGTGTACAGAGAATGGGGAAATAATTTAATCCATGGTTTATAACTTCTCCATGGTTAATGATTGTGGACTGAACCTACAAGCAAATCTAGTCATACTACCTTTAGTGGATTTTGACACTATCTTGGGAATGGATTAGAAATCTTTTTACAAATCCAACATCAACATTAAAGAAAGGGAGATCACTATTCACATCCCGAAACATCCTCCAATTTATTAAAAGTGTAAGTAGAAAGATTAATATCATTTAGAATCGTTGTCTTAGGTGTGGATATTAAATCTTTATGAGTAAGCATTTATATTCCAAATGATTAAGGGAAAGGAGAGAATTTTGCTAGAAGACATGCCCATCTTGAGGGATTACACTGATGTATTTCCCAAAGAGTTACCGGGTCTTCCTATTGACTGAGAGGTTGAGTTATCAGTTGAACTTATTCTTTTATCTCTTCCTATATCAAAGACTCCTAATAGAATGGCCACTATAGAGATGGAGGATCAGAAGAAGCAGTTACAGGAGAATCTGGAGAAGGGGTTTATAAGTTCAAGTTCATCACCATGGGGTGCACCAGTCCTATTCCTCAAGAAGAATGATGGATTAACTCACCTATATATTGACTATCATTAGCTCAATGAAATAAAGAAAAAGAACAAGAATCCCCATCCATATATAGATGACTTATTCAATCAGCTTCATGGGGCTAGTTATTTCTCTAATGTGGACCTTCAGTTGGGATATCACCAATTAAATGTGAGTAAGGTAGATATTCAAAATACCACCTTTTGAACAAGGTATGAACACTACGAGTTCATTGTGATACCCTTATAACTCACTAATTCTCCATAAATTTTCATGGGTTTAATGAATAGAGTCTTTAGAGATTATCTCGACAATTTTTTGGTAGTCTTTATTGATGATATTCTGATATACTCCAAGAGCATGGAGGAACTTGAGGTGTATTTGAATACTGTTTTAAAGACTTTTTGAAGGGAGAAGATGAATTAAAATCACAATATATGCGAGTTCTGTATGGAAGAACTATCATACATTGGGAATGTTATCACCATCAAAGGGATATCTTTGGACCCTTCCCAGAAAAAGGCTATTGAAGAGTGGCCTATGCCAGTATCGATAACAGAGATCCACGTAATTTGGGGTCTGTCTGAGTATTAATAAATATTTTTAAATAAATTTTTACCACTGTCAAAGCCAATTAAAAATCTATCATAGAATGGAGTAACGTTTTTCGAGACTCAAAAATGTGAAGAATGTTTTAAGGAGTTCAAAAAGAGGCTAATCATTGCGCTAGTACGCACACTCCCAACAATTGGAGAACTCTTTATGGTGTAAAATGATGCTTCAAAGAATAAAATAAATTTTTTTCTAATTGAAAATGATAATGTGATAGCCTATGACACAAGGTAGCTGACAAACCATGGGCAAAACTACCCTATGCATGATCTGGAGATGGCGGTTGTGGTCTATACATTATAAACCATGCATCATTTTCTCTATGGGGAGAAGTGTGAGATATATACTCATCACAAGAGTCTAAAATACATATTCACAAAAAAGATCTTAATTTTTTCTAGTGAATATGGATAAAACTCATCATGGATTATGACTTCTCAATCAACTACCATCCAGGTATGGAAAACAACATGGAAGATGGTCAAAGTATAAATGATCCTACATCTTTATCAATGATGAGAATTGAAAAGGATCCGAAATTCTTAACATTGTAGAGGATGGATATGGGGATCATTTTGGGAGGAACATCATCAATCGTTTCTCAAATTATTTCTTAACCATCCCTCATGGAGAAAATAAATGATGCTCAGAGAAATGATGTGGAATTTCAGAAAACGGTGGAATCCATTAAATTTGTGAAATCCATTGATTTCATGATTGATGGGGAATGAGTTGTAAGATTTGTCTCACGATTATGTGCACCATCTAATCCAAAAATATGGATTTATATTTTTATTAACACACACATCTCAAACTTATCTATTCACCTAGGGAGCACAAAGATGTATCGAGATCTCTGAGAGAACATTTGGTGGGAAAATATAATGAAGTGGATTGATGAGTATACATCAAAGTTCATGGTATGTCATATAGTGAAGTATGAATGATATAAGTATAAGTAAATGATTCAACCACGACCTATACAAACATAGAACGTAGTGAAAATCACCATGGAATTTTTTACAATACTTCCAAGGAAATCTATGGGAAACAATGCTATATGTGCCATTATAAGTTGTTTTATAAAGACAACTCACATTATCGTGATTTGAGTAGAATTCACATTGGATCAAATTGCATGGATATATACGAAATAAGTGGTAAGGATTCATGGAGTACCACTATCTATTTTATATGATTGACATATGAAATTCATACCGATGTTTTGGATAAGTCTCCAACATGCTCTAAGTATTAAACTAAACTTCAATACGGCCTATCATCTTAAAACTAATGGATAATATGATAAATCTATCCATAAATTAGAAGATATTTTGAGAGAAGTTTCTATAGACTATAAAGGGGGATGGGACCAACATCTTTCACTAGTAGAATTATCCTACAAAAATAGATTCCACTCAAGCAACCGAATGGCACCGTAAAAATACCTTTAGGGGAAAAGGTGCAGAACACCATTGTGTAGGCATAATGTCAGTGATATTAAGCTTCTAGGACAGGAAATGGCCAAAGAAATGGCGGAGAAGGTGAAAACTAATCAGTATCTCATCAGGGAAGCGCAAAGTCTACAGAAGAGTTATATAAAAAATATTCCATGAGACCTTGAGTTCAATGTTAGAGATATGGTGTTTTAATTCATATCTCTATGGAAGAAAGGCATGTGGTTCAAGAAGAAAGGAATGCTATGTCCTAAGAATATTGATTCCTTTGAGATTCTTGATCATGTCCAGGCTAGGTCCAATCTATGGGCACTTCCACCTACCATGTCCAACGTACATGTTTTCTTTCATGTATCCCTCTTAAGTAAGTACATACTAGACCCTTCACATGTACTATCTTTAGAGGTGGTATTGATGGAGAATGACCTTTCAGACGAGGAGAAGCTAGTGAAGATGTTGAATCATAGAGATAATGTTCTACGTAACATGAAAACTCACCTGGTCAATGTAATATGGTGGAACCACAAGTACAAATATGCAACATGGGAACTCAGGGGGGCAATGAAGGAAACGTACCAACACTAGTTTATGGCTTAGAGTGGAAAAAAAGAAATTTCGAGGGAAAATCTTCATAAGGGGGGAATAATGTAATGACCCAATGTTTTATCAATGGAAGTTAAATTATTATAATTATGTCATATAATCCAATTTATTCAAAACACAATGAAGTACTAAGTATTATGTGAACTTTTACAACTATATTGTCACTTAGGTGTTTTGAATTTTGAAAATATGACACACACTATTACGATCAGTAAGACGTTTGGAGTATGAAAGAAAAAACACAACTATTTTGGTGAATAGTAGCCTACCCTTAATAATAGTAATCTACCCTTATGAATATTAATACTACCCTTATGAATTTTAAATCGTCCAAACAAATAGTAACCTTATCCATGAATTTAGATAAAAAAAATTAGTCATCATATATGAGATAATATGTCCATAGTAAATGTATTAGTATTTTTGTAAGTCATAAATAAATAATTAATTAAAAATAAAATTTATTTTCCGAAAATGTGTTCACAAATTATTATTTTTATTTATTCTAGTTTTTAAATAATATTATAAGTCCTTATGTACTTTTTTAAAGAAGTTATAGTTTTAAAATATGTATTTTTTCAGTAAATTATGATTTTAATTAATCATAAATAGGAAATTTTTTTTGAAAAAAAGAGTTCATTTTTGTTTTCTACACATCAAAAAATGGTTAGGATGAATTTTTGGTATTTTTCTAGTATATGGGAATTTTTTTATGAATAGTAAAATACGATAATTCTTGATAAATGGTAAAACCTGAATTTATGCATCATTATTGAGTAATTTATGATGTAAATGGAAATTTAATCGAAATCACATGCACATATTACTATATTTGGTCAAAATAATCATTTCTATTGATTTTATTATAAAAAATAATAATCTAATGATTATAACATTATAAACCCCTCCTCCCTCCACAATCAACACTCCCCTATTTTTATAACTCCTATCTAGACTTTTTCCATCCCCATATTCTATACAAATCCCTTCTAAAGCTCCTCCCCATGTCTATAAATCCTTAGCTTCCTGAAAATAAAATTTTCTCTCCGCTTAAAAGGCTCTCAAATGAGATAAACTCAAGAGGTAAATTCCACTTTCTGATTATTTTATTTTCCTTCATGTTATTTTCTATTGTTTTTTCTTTACTCACAAACCTTAATCAAAATGGTATGATAAATCCTATAAGATACATTTAAGGTAATTTTATTATACTAATGGGATTGATTATCATCATCTCTCCTTTACCCTTCATTTATTTTAGTACTGAAGACACCATCGGAGATGTGTTAATTTACCACATTTAAGGACGATGGGTTTTCAATTTCGGTTATCATATTCAATTCTTGTCATGAAAACATTTTCATTATTGAACCAGAACATAATATATGTACTAAGTCTGATTTATGGTTACAAATTCAAATTTTCCACATGGTTTGATTCATAAAACAAAACATGTTCGTTGGGGTCAGAAACTGCCAATTAACCTAAAATGATATCAGTAATGTTTTACATAATGATTAATATTCACTCCATGTAACCAAATAAAATTTACAACCATTTAAACTTTTTTATTTTAAATAATAAAATATAATTCCAATTCTGGATAACCATCCTAATTTTACATGATTATCCATTCATGTATATAAGTAAACCGAATATGAAACAAACAAACCCAAAAAATGAAATTGAACCTCATAACCAATAAAAATGTTATGAATGAACTTAAAAAGGATATAAAAAATAAATTACATAGAAAATATGTAATTTTATTATTAATTAGGGAACCTAATTTGATTATTCAAGTCATTAATATCAAGTGGAGGAGACCATCAGACTTAATGTAAGGTATCATCTATATTTAACTTTTATTCAAGACTGTCCTCTACGTTATGCCATTTTATGTATAATACCTAATGATTGTGTATGATTTTTAATCCCCCCCATACTTCCCTCGTGATGTATATGTGATGGTAAATCACTTTATCTCTAATTAATCCCTCTTATGGACACCAGGTTCCATGCTGATAATCCATAAGGGATCCCACTCGAACCTCCTTTATTCTCTCAGGTTGCATTATCTTTAATTTACCAAAATGATGTATTATTTCCATTTTTATTCTCATCATATAAATTATGTGTAAATGTACAAAATTATTTAATCAACACCATTTCATCAATCTCATTTGGAGATATACATATTTTTAAGTGATTCCCTCCTCAATACTTCCCGATAAGAACACTTTGTTTAAGGGAAGTTCCCAAATTCATACCTAATTTCAAGTGACTATATACTCTATATTAATCCATAATTTTATTTATAAAATCAGTAACTTTATTATGAAAACCTTTTGGGTTCACTTCTGGTTTTATATTAATGATTGTTCCCTTTTCTATCTTAAAGGCTCTATATTATTTTCTTAAATCCACACCAAAAATTTTTAATTCTAAAATTTCATATATAATTTTACTATATGTTGTCACTTATTCATTAAATCACTTACATGATATATAAATTTATTTCCATTATTGATTTCTATCAATATTTATGTTCCTTTGTTTCACGGACAATTTCAGGATACACCCATTTGTTTTTCTTTATGACCAAATTATGGTACCCAATTCTTTATATGGGTAACCCTTATGTCTATGTAAGATTGATTATGTATGATTATTTATATGGAAAAAATATTCAGGAAAAGTAAATATGCGTGCACCCAGATAGCGCTCCAATTCATTGGTAATGTTGAGTCACATGGGACATTATTTATGACCATCATGGAGGTCAGCCTTGGCATACGATAACATGTGCGATGGTTTGGGTGATTATCCTTGCCTTGCGCTACCATGTAAAATGGTCTTGGCGGTTGGGCTTGAATCATGCTGAAGTTATGGTTCATGTTGCTTCCACATTATTATGACTCTTGGTTTATATTATCCTTTGTATATATGTTATGATTCCACATGTCATATGCCTTTTATTTTCATTATTCCATGCCTTCTGACCCATGTGCTAAAGCTTTATTTCTATTCCTTTTCCCTTACGTGTATTTTAGCTCATACAAATTTTCATGTTATAACCAGGATACCCTATTAATATATATGAGCACAACAGAATTTAGGAGCTCTTTATGAGGATTAAATAAAAAATGTTTTATTTAGTCCCATGTTTGTAGTTAAATGTAACGAGTGTTCCATGACATTGGACTTTACGATCGTTGACATGTAGTATGATGTATAATTATGCTTAAAATCATGAAATATTATCTGTAAAAGGATAGTTTCACTATATAATCATTATTTATCAATTTAATTGTGTATAACAAGCTATATCTATAGAACTTTGATACATCCTAGATACCTTGAGAGGATTCATTCAGTTTTCATTGTAAATATGTGGTCTGACTACTATGGATCTGACCCCCACCTCATCCTAATCAGGTGGCTATACTCCATGTACCGGACTAACGAGAAGCTACTAACCAAAATCTAGTATTAAAAGTTGATGAAGACAATCTCTCACAGGATGGTGGAGGAATACTTCTGCAAAAGCACTGTAGATGACCCATATTTCCATATGATTGACACTTGACTGGGTCTCTCATACATTGAGTCCTGATATGTCTTGGTCTACCACATTGGTGGAACCTCACTTTGATACATGTGTACTAATATCACAACATGTAAGCCCTAGATGATGCATCCTACTACCTGTTGATATAGTGCTAGATCTAGGTGTCAAAATTCCATGGCTCACACCCCCATCCTCTCTCAGGTTACACTCTATGATAAGTTTCTAATTCACATTTCTAGATATGATAGTCATCTAAAATACATTCATCTGTAATCAGATGTTATACCTAAGACCATATTTTAATCATTTAGATTTAAAAAACTCATCACACATTAGAATAGGTGTAATGCGATGGAGCTCTATAAAATGCGATGAATAATCCATAACTGATAGCAAAACCTATTCTATGTTCATGAAATCTTAGCCTCTATCACCCCTCAACATCATAGTGTTGATGTAATTTTAAAATTTCGTATGATAATCCCTCCAATGCACCTCCTGATTATTATTCTTCTATGTAATATTATATCAAATTATCATTGTAGAATCACATAGCATATTCGTAGTGAACTTTAACCTCATATCAGGATGTGTCTATAGATGCTCAATGATAGGTATCATGGAATATAGCCATGAATCAACAACTTGTGGTCTTCTATCCCACAATAACATGGGTGTATGGAGCTACTGAAACTCATTCATCATCTATTCCATAGTTGGGGCTAGTTTCAGTTATCCATGGATGATTTGCATTTTAAATACTCGTAAAATTCAAGGGAAATTTTTTCTTAATTTTTTTTGGGATTTTAAAAGAACGCAGTTTCTGACGGAACCTGATTCCGAGGCCTGGTGTACCCGGAATCTTTTTCCAAAGTTTAGCTTGGGTACGTTCAGTGAACGAACGAGCGGGTTTTTCTAACTTTTGAACCGGTGCTCGGAATTGAATTTTGAGGACATCGATGGAATCACAACACCGATAATTTCTTAGAAACATCGTTTCCGAAGTTGCATTTGCTCGGGTGTGGTTTTTAAATTTTGGGCTTAATTAATGGAATAAAATAAAAATTGGACGCACAATTTTTATTTTACATCATGTTGTTTAACCTAAGATAAGTGTTGGGAGTGGGACCCATAATATCCTACCCACTTGGTATGATATTTGTGAGGTGGGGCCCACATGATCCCCATCATTTCTTTTCTTCCTAAACCCCCTCCTTTAATTAATTAATGCACCTGCACCCCCTATTAATGAAGTCAACCCTTGCGTTTATTCTGGTTAATAAACGCCTCATTAATTGGGCAGTTTAAAACTCCTCAATTAATTCTTTTAATTGATTGTTTCTTTTTTAAATTCAAACATTGGATTATGTTAATAAAATAAGACAACTCTTATTTTATTAGGGGTTGGTTGTGCAAGAGGGTTTGGGGGAGAATTCTCTCAAGCTGTGAAGTTCTTCCTCCTCGATAAAGAACGTGAAGAACACAAAGAATGCGAGGAACGCCAGATCCTAGGAGATAGACGACGCGATGCCAATGAATCCTTTCTTTGTGACGCGACGATCCTCCTTCCGCGATGCCTTCTTCCATGATGGTTAATTCCGTGATGAATCCTCGCTCATCAAATTCGACGAGGTAGGGATTTATATTAATTGTTGTTCATGAATTATTTTGTTGCCTTTCTTCATTTCTATTGGAGCCGCCTAATACTGCAATCACGGGAGGGGGTTGGACCGCACGAACACGGATGAACCACCTCTCCCCTTTGGTTGTTTGATGTTGTTTGCAGTGAAAACAAGGCAACTCGGTGCCGAAGTACCGTGCGGAAATATTAAAGAAAAGGGGAGAAGTGGCGCCATCGCGCCGCGCCGTTGAAGACGAACCAAAGACGCGAAAACGTCGCGCCACGCTGGAGAACTACAAAAGAACCGCGGCCAGAGCGGGGCCACGGTGGAGGGGCGCGGTGTCGTCGCGCCGCGCCGGATGGACCAAGGTCGTGGCGGAGCGGGGAGATCGGCGGCCGGTTCTGGGCTGCCGGCGTCGGTGCAGGGGGACCGGCTTGCGCCGGTCCCGTGGCAGCAACAGCCAGCCAGCCAGAGGGGGCCGGCCGGTCAGGGTAAAACCGGGGGTTCGCAACCCCCGGTCGGCCAGCAAGTGCACCCCCCCCCCCACATGGGGGTCGTGGGTTCTCTACGTGGGGGGGGGGGGGAAGTGCCCCCCCCACCTCTTCGCTTGGCTGTAACGGCCGAGCCGCCTGGCCGCATGGCCACCTGGCCAGCGCGCCGGGACGAGCCGCCCGACCGGACCGCCAGGCTGGGCCGTGCCAGACCGGGCCGCGCCCAAGAAGGCCGGACCCGGACCCGGGTTGGGTCGACCCGGTTCGGACCGACCCAGGGGGTACCAGGCCGGGTCGGATCGGGCCTGAACCCCCTAATACCAGACCTCTCACAGTCTTCTCCCCATAACATGGGCTGCGGACCTTTGATCGATGCACCGTCAGCAGCAATGCAATCCTTGGATTGATACGATCTTTTTGATATATCAAACTCGAGGTTTCAGAGTACTTTGGGTTCGGCTGGGTTGGTTCGTACACGAAACCAACCGGGCCCTCGGAGAGGAAACACTTATAACTTGAGCTCCGGACGTCCGATTGATGTGCCGTTGACTTTTTTGGATTCCTCTTGATGAGACGAGACTTTTGGCATGCTTATCCTGAGTTTCGGATGTATTTGGACAATGGTCGGGTTGGATTGACCAAAAAATTCAATCGGGCCCCTGGAACGGAAAAGCTGATAGCTTTCAGACCGGATGTCTGTTTGACGAACCGTCAGTGGCGTTGGTGATCACGTTGAGAAATGGTCCCTTTGAGCATGCCCTATGAAAGTTTGGGGTACAGTCGAGATACGGCTGGGTTGGTTCGCACATGAAACCAACCGGGCCCCGGGGACGAAAAGGGCTAGTAACTTACAGACCGGGCGTCCGACTGATGCGTCGTCTGTTGCGTTGAGACCCCTATGACAAGGCAGTCCTTTGATATACCTATTCGTGGAACTTCATGATACTTGGAGTATCGACCGGTAGCTCGTGGAGAGGACCCTCCTGGTGACGAGCTAGCAGAGTGAAAATACCTAGTAGCTGGCTCAGACTTGACAACTGTTGTTCTATAGACTAAGTGTATTTCAGATAGCCCATTGGGGAGCGCATGGTTGTAGCAATAGACCCACGACGGAGGAGCGCTTGGTAGTAGCAGAAAACCCACGGTACTCAACAAAAGGAGTACCTCTGGAGGCTATGAGGGGGAGCGCTTTGTTGTAGCGGCAGACCCATGGCGGAGGAGCGCTTGGTAGTAGCGGAAGACCCGCGATACTCAACAGAAGGAGTACCTCTGGAGGCTATGAGGGGGATTGCTTGGTTTTAGCGGAAAACCCATGATGGAGGAGCGCTTTGTTGTACCGGTAGACCCGCGGTACTCAACAGAAGGAGTACCTCTAGAGCCAATGTGGGGGAGCGCTTGGTTTTAGCGGCAGACCCATGGAGGGAAGCACTAGGTTGTAGAAGCAGGCCCACGGTTCTCGACAGAGGAGGAGTTCGGCGCACTTGGTTGTAGCGGCATGCCCACTATACTCAACAAAGGAGGAGTTCTCCAGTAGCCATGGTTTTGACATCATGAAAAAGCATACCTGTGTGAGCTGAGTCTTGATTTTCAATCCTTATCTTCGATAAGTTTGACTTGATATCATGTGTTGATTACGTTATGCTTTCCTGTGTGGATTTGGTTGTGTTTTCCTATGTGGAATGCGTTGTACTTGGGCTCGGATGTTGGAGCCGAACGAGAATTGATGACTTAGGTATATATATGGGCATATACCTAAGTAGTGTTGGATGTTACACCGTGATTGTATCTTTCCTTTGTGGATTATCCTTTGTGGATTCTGGGAGACCTTAGAGGGTCTCGGGGTCCCTAATGAGTATCTTGTACTCACCCCTGCACGGGCTATGCCCGCACTAATTGTGTTGGATACAGACGACGGACATCGCTGATCGTGGTTGATGCACGGAGAGGAGGTCGGTACCCGGTGGTGGACCACTGGGCCGGGCGTACTCGGAGTGGACGGCTGGACCCGAGGAGCTGTAGAGGCTATCTGTACCCACCCTTCAGGTGGGACTTCCAGTGGATGACTCGAGGATGCGACTTTACTTTTCAGTTGTTGTACTCTCCTTTTTAGTTGTACTTTACTTTCAATTTGGGTCTGTATTCTGGCCCACTTACTTTACCGCACTTTATATTGTACCCAGTTTTTTACATAGTGTTTACATCTGCTTGCTTTCTCTGTGGTGTTTGTTTACTTTACAAAGGAAATGCCTTCCCTTTATATGTGTAATTATGCCTTGGTGCTAGTCGCCAGCCCCTGGCCTATGGAAGGTGGGATTGGGGTATTTACGGCATGGGCCCAGAGTGCGGGTCGTGACAAATTGGTATCAGAGGATTTTGGTTCTACCACAGAACTCAAGACTGTGATCTTTTTCTATGTGAAGCAATAGTGTTAAGAGTATTGAGTGTGGCTATCAGTCCAGGGAGTCCAGTGTTGGTGCGGCGGCCGACGTATCCGTACACCAGGACCCTTACTTCTGATTTCCGACTTAATGCACGAAAACATTGATTGCATGTGTGTTTCATGTTTTCTTTGTGATTAATTTGTGTCAGCTCACTAGGTATACAGTTTAACCGTGGAGCTCCTGTTTCATTTAAGGATGGCCCCACGATGGCAGCCATCTAGGGTTCTGAGAGTTGTGCGTGACGATTTCCCACCGAGCAACGAGGCCTCGGTACAGGGCCCTTTGATAGCAAAGGCACCAACTGTACGTCTAACCACCAAGCAACCGATTCTACCAGCCCCAGCCGCTGACGGTGCACGTCACCTTAGTGCACTGCACGAGTTTCAGCATCAGCGACCGCCCAGGTTCTGTGGGGAGACAGACCCTCAGGCAGCCGAGGATTGGCTGGAGGTAGTTGTACGAGTTTTCCTTTTGGTAGGGACACCAGCTGACCTTATGGTGGTCCTTGCAGCGAGCCTTCTGCACGCGGCAACAGGCAGATGGTGGAGCTTGATGCTCCAGGTGCACGACGAGGCATCTCTCCTTTGGATGGACTTTGAGAAACTTTTCCGCTCAGAGTTCGTCCCAGCCACCCTTCGTGTGGTGCGCATCTAGGAGCTACTACAACTGCGGTAGGGCAGCATGATAGTAGCCCAGTACACGGCGAGGCTTACTAATCTCTCTCGCTCTTAGACGGACATAGTACGGGACCCATTCTTCAGGGCTCGAACCTTTGAGCAGGGGCTCAGGTGAGAGATCAGAGCTTCAGTTGTTTCTCACAGCATTTCGACACAGACATGGGTGTTGGAGCGAGCCCTCTTAGTGGAGATTTTCCTTGCTGAGCAGTCTCCAGCAGTAGGACCCACCACTAGCTGGTATGCGGCAGAGTCTTCTGAAGCGGGAAATAGATAGATGATGTTGGGGTCCAAGAGGACTAGACCTACAAGTGGTCGACCTCATGACACATGATCATTTGTGTGAGGCACCCAGGGTGGACAATGAATTATCATGAGCGGACAGTGATACTCCTGCGGCGGGGTTGGTCACATGGCTCATGACTATCTGACCCGCCATACGGATGACCAGCTGATGAACGAAGGACCTCCCAGGCAGAGGTAGAGGTTCGATCAAGGCAGAAAGAATGGAGAAGGAGACCATGGAAGGGGAGCTGGTCGTGCAGCTGGAGGTGGACGATGCTTCGAGGTGTTTCCACCACCACCACCAGGAGATCCACCCGGACAGCAGGGAACTGGTGGACATGGGATAGCTCAGCTTCTTGCAGCTGAGGCCTACGATAATGGAGCTTTGGGAGCAGATGGACAGGAGCGGGACTAGCTCCATACCTAGAGACTTTTGTTTATGCTACTTCTAGCTTTGTTGATGTTTGTTTGTAGATGCTTTCTATCTTTGTACTTTGAGCTGCAGTAATAAAATACACCTATCTTGTGGTGTTTACCTTTCTGTCCTCTCTTTATTTGTTACTAAGAGGTTCCGGTTTAAAAAACTTTTGACTTGACCCTCACTTTGAGATACCTACTGGAGGAGACCCAGTGACCACACACTGATGCCGATAGTGTGACTCAACTCTTGGAGGTGAGAGTAACGGTTGGATATCTTGGTAGTATCGTCAAGGCCTTACGATGTCATCCTTTGTATGAGTTAGTATCATCAATGTCAGGATTGACTGTATTAGGAGAAAAACGTGGTTCATCCAGGGGATGAGACCAGATTTCTCCTATCGGCAAAGAAGAAATCACAACAGGTCTTGTATGACCAGAAAGGTCCAAGTCATCCATGTAGAGACCCAAATATTGACGTACATGGAAATTACATTAATTTAGCAGAATACTTAATACATAACAAAAACAGACACACAAGGACCGCAATAGTTTAGTGTCTTTGGAAACTTGGAACGTAATATTCTAATCGTGGTGAAAGATCTTCAACATCTCCCATAAAGATCTTCCTCTTTTTTTTCTTACCTAAAACCTTTATTTATATCCTGGGGAAAAGAAAACATAAAAACGGTGAGCTCAAATGCTCAGTAAGGGTAATCATGGATACAATAAAACATACCATATACATTTTAACATAAAAACATGAACATAATGTTTAACCATCAAAATCTTGAGCAACGACATAAAACATGGAAGTATATAAGGCATAGATCATAATGGAACATAAACCATGATATATAACATGGAAATAAAACATGTAACTATGGAATCTATTAAGTACATGTAATGATTTCCATAGTAGCCAAGGCATTGCTGCCAAGACCATATTATTGGATAAAGTCCCTTTCTGAATCGAGTTCCCTCCTCATTCCAGTCCTGTAATACTGAACCGGATTAACTTACCATTCCATCCATGTCTATCTCATGAGATATAAATCTTTACCCAATGCATTGGAGGGAGATATAGTTCCCACCCATCTCATAATGAAATCATTCTTACTTGTTCCACAAAATAAACATACATCATTCATAATAACCCAACGAATAAAATAATCCCATCATCACATAATCCATATAAAAAATGGATACCATTTCATAATAAGAAAAGTTAAACCATGTAAATCATAGAGAAATTATACTTGAAAAATACACATATGAAATAATGTCATCTTAGATGGAAAATGGTTTTGATATAACACATTAAATGAATTGTTGAGAAAAATATCCTTTCTTCTTCAAAATCATTTTCTTTTCACAAAATGTCATGCAATTTTAAAAGAAAATGATTTTGTTGAAAATATTCATGAAATATTTTGGAGTAAGCTTCATGAAAATAATTCTTTATAAAACCCTAAAAAATCATTTCATGTCGTACAAGTTAAAAAAACATGCATCTTGTACTTTTGCCGGAAAGGTCAAAAAGTACCTCGTAAAAGAAAGATTCCATACATACCATATAGTAAAAGTCAAAAGTGGGTAAAAAGAACATTAAACATACATGAAAACAATTTTATAAAACTTGGACACATATGATAAATATAACCCTACTAAATAATTACGAATAAGAAATCTCAGATAAAATTGAGATTTTCAAAATTATCCCTTACCTTAGGTCTGATATGCTTCGTAGATATCCAAACCTCCTCTTCTTTGAAGCGCCTCTTTGAGACCTCCTCCTAGGGCACTAAAATTGGTCTTTGAAAAAGACCAGGACCTCTAGGATGTTTCTAGGGAAGTGGAGAAGAGAATTTGGCAGGGTTTGGCTGAGCTTGAAGGCTCAAAGTGGTGTGAGGAAGAGAGGGAGGAGGTGCCCTTTTATAAGGGAGGAGAGAGGCACCTTTGGAATTCTTAAAAATATTAATTTATAATAAATATAACACAACTTAAAAACCTCCCAAAATGACTCATATTAGAAGATTAGATGATATAGGGTTATACTCTCATCATCCAATCAAATTTAGACATGTTTGGATCTTATTTTAAACATTATCAACTTGATTTATCATTACATAATCAATTTAATTTTATTTGTGGTAATAAAATAAACAATTCCTTTTTTCTTTGTGAACTGTCCATAATTGGATACTTTATAACATTTTAGACCATATAAATATAAATTTATAATTTTTAAATATTTTTGTGATTTTTAAAAAATTTTATAATATGTTATTTTTATAAAATAACAATAGTGTTAATTTTGACACTATTCATTTATTTGAATTTAAATAAAATATATACAGAAGATATGTTCGAAATAAAAGCATTAATAGATTCATAAAAGGTCATATGTGTCTATAAAATTAGTGTGTCACATTAAATAGTTCATATAATATTTATTTTATTATTTTTAAAATCATTTATTTGGTTTATCTCTTAATAAAATAATTACTACAACATTTTTGTATAATTATTTAATATAAAGATTTGATGAATAAAAATTAAAAATAAAAACCTATGATGAAGATAAATCTATTAAAATTCAAAATAATACTTTCACTAGAATTTATCATCTTAAAATCACAATATTTAAATTGTTATATTTAGTAAATTATGAAGGTGACAACTTTGGCATCATTTAAAATAAAATAATATAAGTGTCATAATAACTTTTTTAAGCATCCAAACGGTTATATATTAGGTCCTTAGATGATTATAGTACAGATATACACAAAAAATAAGTTTTGGTCAGGTTTTTGGGACTTTTAATGGGTATTATTATTTCAATAAAAACTATATTACTGATTTTTCACTTAATAAATAATTTCTGCATCATTAATGTATCACCATTAATGAAAACTTTTTAATCCCTAAAAATTATAAATGAATTATCATGATGTAGATAATTTTATTATATTTCTGTATACTATTCATGTTCGATGTTTTATGATGTTTATCACTAAATTAAAATTATTATACTTATAAGATTTAAGAGAGTGACATGTTGTCACGTTCTTTGGTTTTAATAATAATTAAATTATTTTCATGGTAAAAAGTTTATAAAATGAATCTAATCCGACCCTTAGGTGATATGGGTAGACTTTTAGCCATCCAATAGAAATTTGGCATGTGTTAGGGTAATTTTATAATATTATATTTACCCTTAATTACCCGATTTACCTTTAACTAGGGTAAATAAAATTTACCGTAGTTACTATTCATAATTCCCAAAAATAAAAAGTAGCCTATTAACATAATTTGGACCCACTGATTCCAAATATGGAATCCATTTTTACAAATTCAATATACAGAAGTTGCAGAAATTAAATTAATATTAATCCCATTGTCGAATGAAAACGGTTTTTTGTTTAAAACATTGCAAAAGATTGAATTGATTTAACATACAAATTCAATTTAAAATCAATGGTAATGACATAAATTATATAAAATGGTAAAAATATATTCTATTTATGCTTTAAAACCATTCAATATTATAATTTAACTATATAAATTATTGCGATGAAAAAAGTTGTTTTTAATTAAAATATAGCGTGTTTTTACTATTCATCAAAATATGAAAGTTACCAGAATAATATGAAAAATTTATCCAAAGTAAATTTTTATTTCTTGATTCCAAAGAAGAATTTTATTTTGTCAAATTTAACTTATAAACAATTCAAAACTAGATTTAAATTGGGTGCGCCATCAAAAGGCGGCAAAACTGCATTTTTTGAAAAATACTTATTTTACTCTAAAAATTTAATTTGTTCTTATACCATGTTCTAGAAAATGTGTAAGAAGAATAATAATGTTATAAAATTCAAAATTTAGTTAATACTATTCATAACGGCTAGTTTATAATAATATTATAATAATATATCATTTGTTTAGTAAAACCCGGTATTGCGTACAACACATGCTATCGAGGAAGGACGCGATTGCGTGTAATACAAGCCAAGTCAGGGTTGCATGTTGTGTGAGAATCCTTCATTGTTTCCTATAACATAATCCAACCGTATTTCATTTATACATTGAATATATATATATATATATATACTCAATGTTGCGTAGAAAACTATTATCAAAATTTCGTGTAACATGATCCATGAATTGTGTTGCGTATACTACAAGCTAATACGGTGTTTCATATAGCACAAGGCAATCTTGGTTTAGCATAAAACACAAGAAATTAATGAAATTAAAAGAATATTTTTCATAAAATTTTGGGGTGTTACATTCTACCCCCCTTAAAATTAATTTCGCCCTCAAAATTTGTCGGGGTTATAAATGGTTTACTACTCAAAAGTTTGTTTCATAGAAACCCACATCGTAAAAAGGAATACCAAAACCTGGCTTTAAAAACTAAAGTATGAAATATAGTGGTTACTCAAATTAACTCTCACTGGGTTTCCACGTAGGAAAACATAGGTGAAAATATGTATATGGAATAAAAATATAACCATAAAGTTCTGATGGAGAGTGGTAGAGAACATGGCTATGAAAAATCCAACAATCACAAAGCTATAGATTTGTGATGATCTAAGGTACCATCTGATTCATTGGATATAAGGGAACTAGGACAACATTTTTGGTTTTCAAGATCATTTCCCTAAAGTTTTTGAATTAAAAGGAATACTTACATGATTTTGGTACAATCTCACTATTGTTCGTGAATTGAACAATTTCCACTTCATCCCTTAAAGAAATGAAGTTGAATTTTTTATTCGTGATGTGTTAGCAGATTATTTGATAGAATGATGGGTCATTCCATCTCTTTCAAACAAAAAGTTAGCAAAAGTTATAAGTCCATCTTATGGTTAGATTAATCGTATGTGGTTCCAAAAATAAACTTATACTTCATATATCATACCGCTTAATAAAATAAAACTAGTTTCTACTAACCAAAGACTTCCTATAGGCCAGTGGTAGGCGATAAAGGCCAGTCACACTTCGGTTATAGGATTGATTCCCAGAGCCTCGTCTGACACGATGGGCTGTCGCCCGTCCTACAGGTTGTCCTTTTTCTAAAACTATATTACTATAACATCCCATCAATAATATCGAAAAAAACATCTATCCTTAAACAATACTAACTTATGTCCAACATAATCCATTCCAATCTTTAGGCTTATCCATAATAATCCAGTCCACTCTCATAATATAGTGAAAACAATTACCAGAGATTTAATAACATCGTTGATCACCATATATCATAAGATATGTCTTGTTGGTCACATTCCAAACATTCGAAGGCCTTAATCATGTATTCTCTTGAAAAATGAATACCCATTGAACCTTAGTGAAAACATGAATGCAGTTAAAAGTTAACACTTTCCACATACCAAAATACTCAAAATTCTATATACTCAAACCATGATATCACTTAGTCCTTATATCAATCATGATCTCATGAATACAATCAAACATCTCATTGTCTTCTTATTCCTTCATTATGAGCATATCATCTACTTTTCAAAAATATCTGAATATCCTTCCATGGTTAATGGTACCATTCAACAGATACTTTCAAATACATTTAGGAAAAATAATAGTGTAACAATCCATAGATGATTCTTTATTCCATAGTACCATTAACTATACAAAATAACTCTCGATAAACATACAATCATTCCACTACCTTCTAAAACAACTGACTGAGCTTCAACACTTCTTTCAGCTCATATATCATTTGTAGTCTCCTCATCATTATCCACGTAAATACTACCAATATGACCATGATGATTCTCTTCATGAGATTTTCTATTAGGGAATTGGTTTGTATAATGCACGTACATTCCACATTTAAAAAATTTAACCATTGTTGATGTCGTAGCAATACCATTATCCTTGTCCATGGTGTTAACTGAACCTTTTCCTTTGCACTCACAGGCTTTGTGTCCTTCTTTTCCACACCCAAAGCATCTTCCAGTTCCTTTGAAACAATATCCTTGATGCCTCTTCCCACATGATTTACATAGGGGAAATTGAACTTTCATTCCTCTATGATTATCATGAAACTCCATCTTTCTCTTATTAGCCGAGTCAGGAAACTTACCAAATTTGAGTTTATTGATCATATTATGAGATTGCTGATTCGGCATAATAATGATGTTTGGACTTACAAATCCCGTTTCATTTGTTTTCTCATGAATAATATCATTCCATTGTCCATCATATCCTCCATTATCGTGAATCTTCCTGTTTCCAGCCATTTTTTAAAACCCAAAAACAATAGTGTGAGAGGAAAAAATCATGCTAGGGAAAACAACATAGTAAAGGGGGAGTACCTTCAATATCTAACATCTTAGGTTATATTCTATGATCGTTACCATAGTTCTAGGACTATATCCTATACGTATACTTATTCTTAGGGACATCTCTAGACTTACCTTAGAAATATCTCTAGGGATCTCACTAACGTTTTCACATCCTAGTTTCCAAAGGTTGACTAAACCTTTCCTCTGATACCAACTATAGAGACCCATAGCTTGACGTACATGGAAACTCCATTAATTTAGCGGAATTCTTAATACATAACAAAAACAGACACACAAGGACTGTTATAGTTTAATGTCCTTGGAAACTTGGAACGTAATCTTCTAATCGTGGTGAAAGATCTTCAACATATCCCATAAAGATCTTCCCCTTTTCTTTCTTACCTAAATCCTTTATTTATATACCGGGGAAAAGAAAACATAAAAAGGGTGAGCTCAAATGCTCAGTAAGGGTAAGCATGGATTAAATAAAACATACCATATACATTTGAAATTAAAAACATGAACATAATGTTTAAACATCAAAATCTTGAGCAACGACATAAAACATGGAAGTATATAAGGCATAGATCATAACGGAACATAAACCATGATAAAATAGCATGGGAATAAAACATGTTACTATGTCATCCATTAAGTACATGTAATGATTTCCATAGTAGCCAAGGCATTGCTTCCAAGACCATCTTAGTGGACAAAGTCCCTTTCTGAATCGAGTTCACTCCTCATTCCAGTCCTGTAATACTGAACCAGATTAACTTACCGTTCCAGCCATGTCTATCTCATGAGATATAAATCTTTACCCAATGCATTGGAGGGAGATATAGGTCCCACCAATCTCATAATGAAATCATTATTACTTGTTCCACAAAATAAACATACATCATTCATAATAACCCACCAAAATAAAATAATCCCATCATCACATAATCCATATAAAAGAAATGGATATCATTTCATAATAAGAAAAGTGAAACCATGTAAACCATAGAGACATTATAATTGGAACATACACATATGAAATAATGCCATCATAGATGGAAAATGGTTTTGATAAAACACTTGAAATGAATTCTTGAGGAAAATATCCTTTCTTCTTCACAATCATTTTCTTTTCACAAAATGTCATGCAATTTTAAAAGAAAATGATTTTTTTTTTGAAAATATTCATGAAATATTTTGGAGGAAGCTTCATGAAAATAATTATTTATAAAAACTTAAAAAATCCTCTCATGTCGTACAAGTTAAAAAAACATCCATCTCATACTTTTACCGGAAAGGTCAAAAAGTACCTCGTAAAGGAAAGATTCCACACATACCATGTAGTAAAAGCAAAAAATGGGTAAAAAGGACTTTAAACATACATGAAAACATTTTTATAAAACTTGGAAATGGATGATAAATATAACCCTAGTAAATACTTATAAATAAGCAATCTCGGATAAAATTGATATTTCAAAATTATCCCTTACCTTAGGTCCGATATGCTTCGTACGTATCCAAACAACCTCTTCATTGAAGCACCTCTTTGAGACCACCTCCTAGGGAACTAAAATTGGTCTTTGAAGAAGACCAGGACCTCTAGGATGTTTCTAGGGAAGTGGAGAAGATAATTTGGCAGGGGTGGGCCGAGCTTGAAGGCTCAAAGTGGTCTGAGGGAGAGAGGGAGGAGGTTCCCTTTTATAAGGGAGGAGAGGGGCACCTTTGGAATTATAAAAAATATTAATTTATAATAAATCTAAACCCACTTAAAAACCTCCAAAAATGACTTATATTAGAAGATTATATGAGATAGGGTTGTAATCTCATCAACCAATCAAATTTAGACATGTTTGGATCTTATTTTAAAGATTATCAACTTGATTTATCCTTACTTAATCAATTTTATTTTATTTGTGGTAATAAAATAAAAAATTTCGTATTTGTTGTGAATTGTCCATAATTGGATACTTTATAAAATTTTAGACCATATAAATTTAAATTTATAATTTATAATTTTTTTGTGATTTTTAAACAATTTTATAATATGTTATTTTTATAAAATAACAATAGTGTCATTTTTGACACTATTCATTTATTTGAATTTAAATAAAATATATACAGAAGATATGTTCAAAATAAAAGATTTAATAGATTCATAAAAGGTCATATGTGTCTATTAAATTTGTGGATCACATTAAATAGTTCATATGATATTTATTTTATTATTTTTAAAACCATTTATTTGGTTTATCTCTTAATAAAATAATTACTAAAACATTTTTGTATAATTATTTAATATACTGAGTTTTTGCATAAAAATTAAAACTAAAATCATATGATGAAGATAAATCCATTAACTTTAAAAATAATACTTGTACTCGAATTTATCTCTTAAAATCACAATATTTAATTTGTTATATTTATTAAATTATAAAGGTGACAACTTTGGCATCATTTAAAATAAAATAATATAAGTGTCATAATAACTTTTATAAGCATATAAAAGGTTATATATTAGGTCCTTATATGCTTATGGTTTAGATATACACTAAAAATAAGTTTTGGTCAGGTTTGTGGGACTTTTAATAGGTATTATTATTTCAATAAAAACTATATTACTGATTTTTCACTTAATAAATAATTTCTGCATCATTAATGTATCACCATTAATGACAATTATTTAATCCCCAAAAATTATAAATAAATCATCATGATGTAGATAATTTTATTAGATTTCTGGATACTATTCATGTTTTAAGTTTTATGATGTTTATCACTAAATTAAAATTATTATACTTATAAGATTTAAGAGAGTGACATGTTGTCACTTTCTTTGGTTTTAATAATAATTAAATTATTTTCATGGTCAAATGTCCATAAAATGAATCTAATCCGACCCTAAGGTGATATGGCTCTCCTTTTAGCTATCCAATAGAATTTTGGCATGTGTGAAGGTAATTTTATAATATTATATTTACCCTTAATTACCCGATTTACCTTTAACTATGGTAAATAAAATTTACCATAGGTACTATTCATAATTCCCAAAAATTAAAAGTAGAAAATTAACATAATTTGGACCCACTGATTCCAAATATTGAATCCATTTTTTCAAATTCAATACACATATGTTGCAGAAATTAAATTAAAATTAATCTCATTGTCGAATGAAAACGGGTTTTTGTTTAAAACATTGCAAAAGATTGAAATGATTTAACCTACGAATTCAATGTAAAATCAATGATAATGACATAAATTATATTAAATGGTAAAAATATATTCTATTTATAGTTTAAAACCATTCAATATTATAATTTAACTATATAAATTATTGCGATGAAAAAAGTTGTTTTTAATTAAAATATAGCCTGTTTTTACTATTCATCAAAATATTAAAGTTACTAGAATAATATGAAAAATTTATCCAAAGTAAATTTTTATTTCTTGATTCCAAGTAAGAATTTTATTTTGTCAAATTGAACTTATAAACATGTCAAAAACTAGATTTAATGTGGGTGGTCCATCAAAAGGCGGCAAAACTGCATTTTTTTAAAAATACTTATTTTACCTGAAAAATTTAATTTGTTCTTATACCATGTTCTAGAAAATGTGTAAGGTGATTAATAATGTTATAAAATTCAAAATTTATTCAATACTATTCATAACGGCTAGTTCATAATAATATTATTATAATATATCGTTTGTTTAATAAAACCCGGTATTGCGTACAACACATGCTATCGAGGAAGGTCGCGATTGCATGTAATGCAAGCCAAGTCAGGGTTGCGTGTTGTGCAAGAATCCTTCGTTGTTTTGTATAACAGAATCCAACCATATTTTATTTATAAATTGAATATATATATATATATACATACTCAATGTTGCGTAGAATAACTATTATCAAAATTGTGTGTAACGCGATCCATGAATAGTGTTGCGTATACTGCAAACTAATACGGTGTTGCATATAGCCCAAGGTAATCTTGGTGTAGCATACAACACAAGACATTAATGAAATTAAAATAATAATTTTCATAAAATTTCGGGGTGTTACCATCCAAGAGTGGATAACGACAGCTCAGAGCCGGAAAAAGTCTTTTGCTGACAGGGGGCGGAGACCACTAGAGTTCGAGGTTGGCGACCATGTTTCCCTACTGGACTCACCTCAACGTGAGTTACAGAGATGTGGCCGAGGCGAAAAGTTATCTCCGAGGTTCAACAGACCTTTCATGGTCTTCAGTAGGGTAGGTGAGGTGGTTTACCACTTGGCCCACCCACCTCAGTTGCACCAGGTGCACGATGACTTCCATGTATCTCAACTGAGGAGATACGAGCTTGACCCTTCGCTTTTCATCGACCATGAAGAGCTGGAATTGGGTGATGGGGTGACACTCACAGAGGTTTCAGTGGGGATCAAGGAATGACAGGAGAGGATCCTACGAGGATGGTCGGTTCCTTGGGTGCACTTTTACTGGTACTACGAGAACCTC
Source organism: Viscum album (assembly GCA_963277665.1). NCBI lineage: Eukaryota > Viridiplantae > Streptophyta > Magnoliopsida > Santalales > Viscaceae > Viscum > Viscum album. The sequence goes on along the minus strand of OY728129.1, from coordinate 1,339,890,814 downwards.
CAAGTGAGCACATGGGTGCGTAAGGCTCAGATGCGTGCTCAGTACGGCTTTTATAACCCTAGATTGTGTTAAAGCTTTATGAGGATGTAAATCCATGAGGTGGGAGAAATTTAAATACCCGTAAAAGACAAGGGAAATTTTTTCATAAATTTTTTTGGGATTTTACAAAAATGTTGTTTCTCACGGCACCTGATTCTGAGGCCCGGTGTGCCCGGAATCTTATTCTGAAGTTTAGCTCGAGTACGTTCAGTGAACGAACGAGTGAGTTTTTCTATCTTCTGAACTAGTGCTCGCAATCAAATTCTGAGGACACCGATGGAATCACAGCACTGGTAATTACTTAGGAACACCGATTATTAAGTTGCGTTTGCTCGGGTGTGGTTTTTAAATTTTGGCGTTAAGTAAAGGATTAAAATAAAAATTGGACGCACAATTTTTATTTTATTTCAAGTTGTTTAACCTAAGATAAGTGTTGGGAGTGGGACCCAAAACATCCTACCCACTTGGAAGGATATTTGTGAGGTGGGGCCCACACGATCCCCATCATTTCTTTTCTTCCTAAACCCCCTCCTTTAATTAAGTAACGCACCTGCACCCCCTATTAATAAAGTCAAACCCTTGCGTTTATTATGGTTAATAAACGCCTCATTAATTGGGTGGTTTAAAACTCCTCAATTAATTCTTTTAATTTATTGTTTCTTTTTGAAATTCAAACGTTGTCTTGTGTTAATAAAATAAGACAACTCTTATTTTATTAGGGGTTGGTTGTGAAAGAGGGTTTGGGGGAGAATTCTCTCAAGCCGTGAAGTTCTTCCTCCTCGATGAAGAATGCGAAGAACGCGAGGAACGCCGAATCCTCGGAGATCAACGACGCGACGTCGACGAATCCTTTCTTCATGACGCGACAATCCTCCTTCCGCGACGCCTTCTTCCACGATGGTTAATTCCGCAACGAATCCTCACTCATTGAATTCGACGAGGTAGGGATTTATATAAATTTTTTTTCGTGAATTCTCCAATTAACATTCATTATTTCTATTGGATCTGCCTGATACCACAATAACAGGAAGGGTTCAGACCGCACGAACACGGTCGACCCTCCTCTCCCCTTTGGTTGTTTGATGTTTTTTGCGGCACGAACAAGTCAATGCGTTGCCGAAGCCCCGCGTGGAAATATTAAAGAAAGGGGGAGAAGCGGCGCCATCGCGCCGCACCTTTGAAGACGAACCAAAGACGGGGCACCGCCGTTCCACACCGGAGAACTACAAAAGCGCCGTAGCCGGAGCGGAGCCGCGGCAGAGCGGGGAGACCGACGGCCGGTTCCAGGCCGCCGGCGCCGGAGTAGGGGGACTGGCCAGTGCCGGTCCTGTTGCGGCAGCAGCCGGCTGGCCATAGCGGGCCGACCGGTCAGGGGAAAACTGGGGGTTCATAACCCCTGGTCGGCCAGAAGGTGCCCCCCCCACCTTGGAGCCGCGGGTTCTCTACGTGGGGGGGGGGGGGGGGGCAGGCCCCCCCCCCCTCTTCGCTCAGCCGTAACGGCCGAGCCACCTAGCCGTTCAGCCACCTGGCCAGCACCAGCGCGCTGGGCCGGGCCCAGGCCGGGCCTGGCCTCGCCGGCCGGGCCGGGTGAAACCCGAACTCAGGTTGGGTCAAACCGGTTCGGCACGACCCAGGGGGTACCGGGTCGGGTCGGACCAGGTCCGAACCCCCTAATATCGGACCTCTCACGGTCTTTTTCCCATAACATGGGATGCAGAAATCCGATTGATACATCGTCAGTGGAGATGCGATCCTTGGTTCGAGACGGTCGTTTCAATATATCACACTCAAGGTTTCAGATTACTTTGGGTTCGACCTTGGTTCGTACACGAAACCAATCGGGGCCTGGATGCGGAAACACTTATAACTTGAGCTCAAGATGTACGATTGATGTGTCATCGACTTTGTTGGATTCCTCATGATGAGATGAAACTTTTGGAATTATTTTCCTGAGTTTCGGATGCAGTTGGATAATGGCCGGGTTGGATTGAACCCGAAATCCAACCGGGCCCCTGGAACAGAAAAGCTGATAGCTTTCAGACCAGACGTCTGTTTGACGAACCGTCAGCAGCGTTGGTGATCACGTTGAGAAATGGTCCCTTTGAGCATGCCCTATGAGAGTGCAGGGTACAGTCAAGATATGGCTGGGTTGGTTCGCACACGAAACCAACCGAGCCCCTGGGATGAAAAGAGCTAGTAACTCACAGACCGGGCGTCCGACTGATGCGCCGTTTATTGTGTTGAGACCCCAATGACGAGGCAGTCCTTTAAGATACTACTTCGTGGAAGTTCATGATACATGGAGTATCGATCGGTAGCTCATGGAGCGGACCCTCCCGGTGACGAGCTAGCAGTGTGAAGAGACCTAGTAGCTGGATGAGACTTGACGACTGCTGATCTATCGACTCAGTGTATTTCAGATAGCCCAGTGGGGAGCACTTGGTTGTAGCGGCAGACCCACGGAGGAGGAGCGCTTGGTAGTAGTGGAAGACCCGCGGTACTCAACAGAAGGAGTACCTCTAGGGGCTATGAGGGGGAGGGCTTGGTTGTAGCGGCAGACCCACGGCGGAGGAGGGCTTGGTAGTAGCGGCAGACCCGCGGTACTCAACAGAAGGATTACCTCTGGAGGCTATGAGGGGGAGCGCTTGGTTATAGTGGCAGACCCACGATGGAGGAGCGCTTGGTTGTAGTGGCAGACCCACGGTACTCAACAGAATGAGTACCTCTGTAGCCTATGTGGGAGAGCGCTTGGTTGTAGCGGCAGACCAATGGAGGGAAGCGCTTGGTTGTAGCAGTAGGCCCACGGTTATCGACAGAGGAGGAGTTCAGCTTGCTTGGTTGTAGCAGCAGGCCCACTGTACTCGACAGAGGAGGAGTTCTCCAATATTCGTGGTTTTCAAATCACGAATAAGAATACCAGTGTGAGATGAGTCTTGATTTTCAATCCTTATCTTCGATAAGTTTGACTTGATATCCTGTGTGGATTACATTATTCTTTCCTATGTGGTTTTGGTTGTGTTTTCCTGTGTGGACTGGGTTGTACATGGGCTCCGATGTTAGAGCCGAATGAGAATTTATGACTTAGGTATATGTATGGGCGTATACCTAAATAGTGTTGGATGTTACTTCATGATTGTATCTTTCTATTGTGGATTCTGGGAGACCTTCGGGGGTCTCGGGGTCCCTATTGAGTAGCTTCTACTCACCCCTGAACGGGATATTCCCGCACTACTTGTTTTGGATGAAGAAGACAGACAACGCTGATCGTGGTTGAGGCACGAGGAGTAGGTCGGTACCCGGAGGTGGACCACTGGGCGGGGCGTACTCGGAGCGGACGGCTGGAACCGACGAGCTGTGGAGGCTATCTGTACCCACCATTCAGGTGGGACTTCCAGTGGACGACTCGAGGCTGCGACTTTACTTTTTAGTTGATGTACTCTCCTTTTTAGTTGTACTTTACTTTCATTTTGGGTTTTTATTCTGGCCCACTTACTTTACCGCACTTTCTATTGTACCCAGTTTTTTACATAGTGTTTACTTCGGCTTGCTTTCTCTGTAGTGTTTTTTTTACTTTACAAAGGCAATTCCTTCCCTTTATACGGAGAATTACGCCTTGGTGCTAGTCTCCAACCCCTGGCCTATGGAAGGAGGGCATGAGTTAGTCACGACACGGGCCCTGAGGGAGGGTCATGACATGCATGAATCACATAAAGCCTTAACAAAACTGTTCATCGACACTTGTGTTCGGTACAAAAACTGATTCTATAGCTAGAACTAATGGAAGATTTACTGGTAGACCATGGACCCCCACCATAGGAGCATGATTTCTTCTACGCTTTTGGAATATAACTGGAGGTCATCATGGTTTCATGTACCTATAATGAAAAACATACACCTTAGAAAAGAACATTATCAAATTTGGAAAAAAAATGAAAAGACAGTAAAATAGGATAGTTATACAAATTCTTATATAAGAATCACACCCCTCTTCTTGCTCCTTGAGTTAGGTATGACATATGTAGAGATCGTATAAAAGTAATATATTCCTCATACTTACCACTACTATGTTTGGGTATGGGTCACAATATTTGATATAAACAATATTAGTTTCCATTTTAGTTCACTTGGTTTTATATTCATATAAAATTCTATTTTATGTGGTTGAACCAAATGGTTCAACAAATTATTATCTATAACATCCCATACTCCTCATGAGCCAAAATATGGAATCCACATAATCAACACCACAACACATTCCATTCAATGAGACTCATTTTACATGACTCAGCATTTCACAATTGGCTATCATGAGTGTCTATTATAGCCTAATTAGAAAAAAATTCTTACGTTATAATAGACACTCTCTGTACAAACAATGAAGTCCAATTCCTTACATTTATTATTTGTTACAGAACATGTATATCAATCATGTAACATATCACAATATCATTAAAACATGAAATTCATCCTATTTATAATGACTTAATGCATGGAATGCGATTTCAAATAAGTTCATCAAATGATGCATGAGATGGAATACCCACATCACATCAGGTTGCAAAAAAAGTGAACCCTAATTCCTATCAATGATGACATCAAAATTCAATTGAATGACCCAATGGTAGAATCATGTAAACTATAATTTCTAAAATCTAGAAAAAAATAATTTCATTTGAAGAAATTTGGATTTATTCTGCACATGGGTTATCTATGCCTAGGTGAAACTCATTACTAAATTATAATTCCTTTTTATCCCTATACATTATCTCGAAATAATATTCTCTAAAATTAATAAACCTCTAAAACCAATTTCTAACATCCCAAACTAGGATTCCACTTAAGTTTCCTCAAGCTCAGTTAGTCGCATGGTGTCAAGAACATCTCCCCAATGATAGAGGTGGTCGATTAGCAATGATTTCCTAGGGTGTATCTGTGGGGAGATAGTTTCCTCACCATCAGATTGTATTAAAACAGATATACAATAATAGATCAAACCGAATAAGTATTATAATAGTAGTAAAAAATATATTTGAATATGAGATAAACATTCAAGAGAGATATATAAAATAATTCTAGAAGTATTCCCATAAAAAGATGATAATACATGTCATGTTTCTACAAAACAACCGAAACAAATATACAAGGAAGTTATTCAATACACATTATAATGTACAGAAAATAAAAATATATATCATAGCTAGCATCATAAGCCTCATCTCAGGCCTATTCTCCCCTGCACCAAAGTATAAATCAAGAACATGTAGCAAAGAACATTCTCTTATACATACTTACAATCATATAGTTTGTATGGGTACCCATTCGGGGCCTGATGAGGGTGTGGGAAGCAATCCCAGAAGGAAAAAACTAATAGGTATAGTTCCATCTAGTCAGTAAATATATAAAACAATTAGTTTGTAGATAGTAATAGAATATATAAAAAAGTGATGTATGCAAACAACCCATAATGGTTCAGGTTCCTATGGTCACCCATTCTCAATCCTACTTCAACCTAGACGGATATTACTTGAATAAACATTCATTCCTATCTCATTTATAATTAAGTTCATTTAATTAAAAAATATCATTTAATGAATAATTATCGAGACCTGTAATGTAGCCCAATATCCCCTATAATGATACATGATCAAGGGATGCCTAACTAGGCCAACTAAAATGTGTAAGACACTTAATAACTCCAATATTGTTATTTGTATTGGAATATATGTCATATAAAGCATTTTATTCATAAATGTTTCAAGAAACTCATCTTATATTTGGTATTATATATTTGGAATCTTGACATCTCTCTTTTCATATCATAAAAAATCACCTTATATGCATGTCCTAGGCATTCTTCAAGGGAATACTTGTATCGATCTGGGTGTGGTATAACATCATTTCCATTTGAGCATGTCCCTAGCAGACCACTAAGGGATACCATATGTGACCCTTGGCATATATTAAACTAGAACTCTAATACCATCCATGTAAATCTATAAGGATTCCATGTATAAATTGGTTGTATAATATTCACCCCCATGATTCCATACTTGGCAGTTCTCTAAGGAGTCCAAGTGTCACTCGGGTGAAATCAAGGCAGTCACCAATTGATTCTATCCATGTCATTCATATATAGACCCATGTGTCATTCCATTCATATACAAACAAGCTTTAAATAAATTCTATTCAACTATGTTATGGAAAACACCATGATCATTCCAATTAAATATCAACTTAAAGTGTCGCTCAAGGCATGAGATAATCATATATGGATTAGTCTTTTAATTATATCATATACGGATTTCATTATAAAAGGTTGATCATGCTAAAACAATTCATTACATAATAATGCCTAGGGACTATGTTCTCTATTACCTTACACTAGTCAATTAAATATACAATTAAATCCATAATTTGTAGTTATCATTTAACATTCCATGGAAATGGGTGAATTTCACAGCTCAAACGAAACCCAATTCATTTTCTACCCATGTTGGTTCATTTAATTAAAAAACACACCAAAGGTGTGGTTCTAATTCATTGGAATCATTCATATAATTGGGTATGTGACATAATTAAATGTATATACGCACCTCGACATTGGGGGTAAATAACGGTACCACCCACTATAGGTCCATAGTGGAGTGTTTGTCCAGTATCAACTCTAGATTCGGCTCAGATCTAGAGAAAAATGTATAATAGGTTTGAACCTTGGAAATAGGTCATATAATCTAGCACCCAAATAGTGCAGCTTATCCCAAGATGAATGAGTAATTTTTAAAAAAATTGTATATCATATCAATATGAAACCAATGATTTAGAACATCTTGATTCTGATCTCATATGGAGAAGATCTCCCACTTCATAGATTATGACACAAAGAGGAGGTCCCAAATGATGTGGGTTTCCAACACGAAGAAAGGATAAAAATAAATTAGCTCAAAATATTATGTGAGGGAATGATGGTAAATTCACCAAAAATCCTACGGTTTCATGGCTAGGCCGCACAATTGGAAAAATCGTGCCCCAACCATGTGCCCATTCTTTAAGGGGGGGATCCTTACTCGGTTTGCACACATGATTTGAAAAAACAAGCACTAACCATATATCATCAAATATTTAGAAACTATATATGTATCCACACAAGTATGTGACTCAAATCACATGGTTTTTCAAATAGTCTGGGATCCTCCAGCCTTATATCCAACCCCACACGGTTTAGGGTAACCATGTAGCTTACCCAGAAAAATTTCTAGTAACTATTCCACAAGAATTTTTATCCCTAGAAGTTGGGTTTCAGGCTCCAAACAAGTGCAAGAAAACCCTGATACCCACATGAGCCCAAAATTAATTCATATAGGTATTATTTATGTATTTAAACTAAGAATTCATAGAAATTAAAATATTCCTTACCTAAATAAAGAACTAGTGTCTTACACTATTAGAGGATAAATTTCACATAATGTTATACTTATGGACCCTTGGAACATGATTCCAAACACCAATGATTAAGGATTTCACTATAAGTAATATGATGATTTTCCTCAGTGGTAGCTGTTGTAAAGGGTGGACGTTACAATATATGGATTATTTCTCAATTGATATCTATTTCATTAAACACTTATTTCAGATTCAATTTTTTTAATGATTTATATTGATGGATATACCTCCTCTAATTGATTATTATTGGTTTAGTTAATATGATCACAGTTTCCTATAATGTTTTGGGTTTTTGTTATTGAAATGTAGTGAGATAACTAATGGGTTTGGTGAGACTATACTAAGAGAGTAATATGGTTGTGAAATGTTACTTTTTGGTGTTTTTATAAAATTATAAGAGAGTGACTTTATAGTGTAACTCAATTTAAAATGATGGTCTATGTTTCTTCATATATGGATATGTGTGAATTGGATTAAGTGGGGTAGTAAAATAAGTGTCTTAGAGGTGTGAGTTTATTCATTTCCACAATGTAATGCATGTGTGAAAATATTGCATGTGTGTTAATGGGTTATGTTTTTGGGTGGTCTGGGTTACACTCACCACAAAATTTCACTTTAATTCACATGGTCACTATTACACAGTTAGTTAGTGTATGTGTGGGTGTTTTACCAAGCCATTGGACTCACCACCTTACCGGGATAATCAACATGATCTTAGATATATATGTAGACTATATTTTTCCTCATAGTTTATTGTATTAGAATATATATTGAGTTATTGATTGGGATGATAAGTGTTATATAGGAAGAGGATTTCATGGGAGCCTGTATAATGGGTTAGTATAGAGGCCATTGTATATTTTTTCATTTCCATATTGTATATATATCATCCAAGGTAATTTTTTTTATTTTTTTATTCTTATTATATGTATCAATATTAATTAATTGGATGTATATATATCATGAAAACTATTTATTTTTTTATATTGGACCATTATATTCCACATCATAAACATATTTTTATTTTTAATGGTTTTGGGTATGTTTGATGTATATACAGTTGATGATGAACTTTTTATAGATTCATGGAGACCCTTAAGAGATTAATTTGATGTCATAGTTTCCACATGAAATATTTAGGTACCCAATTATAGTTTCATGATTATTAAGTATAGAGATACATTCTTGATGTCTAATGAAAATAAATCTTGCGAACCATTAGAGTAGACTGGTCTAGGAGTTTACATCACAAATCTAACTCAGATGGTGGTTTCATAGTGAATTGACAATACAACACCAACTATTTATAATGTAACTAATGATAAAATGACATAGTAACAATAATAAAAACCCAAGTCATATATCCTCACTTACATAACATTCAATTAACATTTCTATCCGTGAGAGGGAATTATTTCAATTCATTTATAATATCACATCTACATTACTCAATAATGGTTTCTGTAAATTTTACTACAAGTTTCTATATTTGAGGATTTATGATAATGTAAGAACAATATCAATTATATATCAATATAAACTCTCTATGTGATCATTACCTCTTCATAATATCATAACCATACTATCCATTAATTAAAACTTTTCAAACTATAATGATATTCTCCCCAATCATCCCCAAAATATGACATTAGATCACATCTTCCTATCACTACGTTAATCATCCACATAATAATACCATATTCGATTCTTAAAATGAAAAAGTGACATCTATCAAAACCCATTAACATCCCTTAGTATACCACATATGAATACCCTGTAAGATATCATATCCAGTTCATTTATATTGAATATTTCATATGTTTAACTCTATGGGATACACCATTTTCTTTTTAATTATGGAATAAAACATATAATCCACAACTCCCCATCAATATTCTCAACTTCTAAAAAATAATACAAAAAAATTACTACTAATTAAAATTTTACAAACCAATAATATAATAAAATGCTCAACTAAATCAGATACACCTTCATCTCAACTTGATAATCACATTCATCAATCCATACATAAGCACTAAATGTAGCCTCTCCAGCCCGTCTCCCACTAATCAAACCTTAGTTGACATGTCAATGAACCCATGAATTCCATAATATATGTAGGAGTTTGTTGACTAGAAATGTGGTTCTAGGTGGTTATATTTGATAGATTGTACCCATCATAGAAATAACTATAAATAATAGGGTATGAAAATCAATAAAATTTAAACATGACATAATATCAGAAGTAAAACAAAAAACTATATCACATATTAAAAACATTCCAATATGACATATGAGCCATAAAAGTGTAATATAATTTATCCATTTTCAGATGATATACAAAAATGCAAAAAAAAAAACCAAACAAAACTGATCTCAGCACTAAGGAACCACCTACTATAGCTCCAAAATACACCACCAACTAGTTTGTTATTCCAAAAATCTACTAGATTCTATGCTCCAAATTGTGGTCCATTATTCATTATTAATTCATAGATTATAAAACCCCATTATTCATTAAAATGAATATGTAGGATGTAAGTAAGGAAAATAGTAGGACACCCCTATCTTGTCCCTAGATAATAAACAAACATATATTAGTTCATGTGAAAGTGAAATGTATGGATACCATAAATCATGATATTCTACACCTTGACTGAAAAGAAACATGTGAAATCATTTACCTGATTCAACCAATACCAGAGTTGGATGATGTACCCACATTCAGTCACACCAGAAATACCCATGCCCTTTAAACCAAATCTACACCAATTGATGATACATTCCAACACAAGGCCTACAAAGATGATCCAAGCCATTATAGATAATAACTTGTAGATACAATGATATAAAATACCACATGTTCTATGGTCAACCGATTCTGGTTCCAACAATTGAATTGACAACCAGATAAGAACGAGGCATTATGAGAACCGAATCCCATCCTGTGATCTTAATCTCCACCAATATCCCATGTCCATCCTTTTGAAACATACATACTAAAAAATGAATATCAACATATTCTAACCTAAGATTATAAACCACGAAGGACACCAATATACAAACAGTTATCAACACCACCTTTTATGTCCTATCACATGTTAAAAAAATGCCAAAAACCTAAATATCATTGTGAGAAACATAACCATCAACCCATAACCACAACACGAAGAACCATAATTTACCCATCCTCAGTGATAAACATAAACCTCATTGTATATAGGTATCATATTCTATCCATATCTATAAGTCATATTAATAACAAGTAGCCAAACACATTCCAAGACTCACGAGTATGAATTTTTATAAAAAAATACAATAATCACCACATAACACCCTACAAATATAGCTCATTCCATATACACATAAAACCATCTAAAAATTACCTCGAAAAACCCCTATGTATCTTAGTAACTATAGATGTTTCGAATTATAGTTACTCGCATGGGCCTAACCTTGCTTGTAAATTAGATGACTTATAAACACACATATAAAAAGACATAACTTGGGAACGCCTAATTGGTACTAGTTAATACTTTCATGTTGAATCCCAAAGTCCAATTTAACATGAGGAAAAAATGATTAAGAAACCATATAAAAATCCTTAAAATTGAGGTTTTAGTTATAACATTCCATATTCATGAAAAAAAACTAGAAATGGTGGATGATGAACAGTTACCCTTACATAGCATAGGCTCTAGGGACACAATGTATGAAGAACTGGTGACCAGTATGGGATAATATCTCTCAGGGGAGAGAAACCAAGATAAGGAAGGGTTATTGTATTTTTTTTGGGTTTAATAGAAATTGCTACCCATGTAAACCATTAATTAATTAATTAGAAAATTTAAAAAAGGAAATATGAGCCCATTAAAACTATGGTTCCCCCTGTGGAACACTGGGGGAGAAAATACGGCTTCCACATTACCTCCAATAATAAACCACTAATTGTGGATGTCACCAATACCTCTTAATCAAGATCTCTATTGGATTCCCCTTGGGATTCCAATGGGAATCTATTCGATTAAAAAAAATTCAACCTTTTACTCGCCTCCTTGAAAAACTAGAATATGCATTTTTCAACACTAATGACACCTAAAAACAAAAAATTAAAAATAATAACAACACTATTATATCCCATTAACCTTTCCTAAAAACATTGGATATTGAAACCTCACCATAATACTATGACTTTTCCCTAATCTACCTCCGACCATGAAACTTACTATGCCCTATCCAAACCTAAGAACATCCCTCAAACACTCCCCAAATACTATGAAAATTCTAAATAAATATATATTACCAATTATCTTGGGTATCCAACTTAGAACAACTGATTCCATCTGTAGAAACTATTGTTGGGAGATTATCATGATGAAGACACATGAGGGGATGAGGGTCAATTTCATATATTCAAAAATATTGAAAATTTTAATTTGCCCCTTGTAAAAAAGGGATCATGTCCTTCTATAATAATTTAAAATAATACTAAGAAACATAATTAAAATGAAGATAAAGAACCACTTATATATATTGGTTTAGAACATGAATATCCCTTAGTATACTATATCAACACTATCTCCATGAGTTTTTTGATTTTTAAAAATTAGGACCCTTTATCATGGGAAATCAAAAACCGAGTGAATTTTTATTCTACATGGTAAATTTATTTTATAGGGCCTTTAATTTAATTTAAATGGAACTTTAATAGATTAGTTTAAGAAGCTAACACTCCACTGTAATTGTGTACAATGAGTGTAAAATTCATTAGGAAAAGACGTGATGTAAAATTGTTGAAACAATTTAGCACCTAGTTTCCTTCACAACTAACAGATGATTTAATAATAAATAAATTAAATCAAAATCTAGTAGATCACCAATATATAGAAAATTTATTTGTTATTTAATTTCAATGACTATAAAAGGTTAATAATACAATTTTTTGACATCTATATTTCTTCATTATATTATAACCTAACCACCATATATATTCTATTTTTATAAAAGAAAATTTCCACCCATTTCATATTATGTCACCATATTCAAAAATGATAAATTTGAATTTGAAAATAATTGATTCAAAAGGATTTCATAATTTAATCCATCATTGTAGATTTTCTATTCAAGAGTCATGCAATATTTCTTGAAAATATTGATATATATAAGATAATAATAATATTTTACAAATAAAATATCTCTTGGCACTTGAAGATATTTTTAAAAATAATTCCCATTATGATCTACACAAATTCTGAACAATTATCATACTTGAAAATTTCTATAAATATCACATAAAATGATTATATGATAATTCCGTAATTGATATTCCCAAAATATGTGGATATTAAAATGTGATATTTGAAAGGGTTTATCACATAATTAGATGTATCTAAATATAATGTTACATGTTGAATCTAGTCAGAAGAAAATATCCTAAAAACATTCATGTTAAAATTCTAAACAATTCAAATTCAAATATGTAATTTGAATTTATTAATTTCATGTCCCATAAATATCTCCATGTTTCTTATATAAATTGTTTTATAATTTATATATCTATATAAATGAATCAATAAAAAATTCCATAAAAATATTAAAAAATATTTCGTGAAAATATTTTGGATAATTTTGAATACATATATTCAAACAATTTAATTAGAAATTAAAACACGTTCAAAATAATCTCATAATTCTATAACATGATGTTTTTAGAAAATTCATAGCATCATATTATTACAATATTCAGTAAATTTTTAAAACCTAAAATCATCTCATTCAACATTCTATCCAACTGACTTATATATTGATAATTTCATGATCTTTGCGAATAAATTAATATCACCTTAATCTAGTTTTTTATCTTGAAATATCCTTAGAAAAATATTAGGTAATATATTTTAAAAACTAAAAGTAATAACTGACATTGAGAAATAAAAGAGAATATTAAATGACTAATTAATATTTTATCATAGATTAATGAATTCAATATAATCATATTATATATCTAGTAAAATTAGATTTGTAAAATGTCAAGTACTTTAGGGGAAATGACAATAAAAAAAGAGGAATCTGTTTCCAATTAAGGATTCTGATGGTAGATTTTCAAACATGTTGTTCTCATCCAGTTGTTCATGAATATTGTACGGTTCTTGAAAAAAAGGTTCATTACAAAAATGGGATTAAAAAAATTGAATTATCACCAAGGTGGGTTATAGAATATTTGGTTAATTGTACACACTAAGTCCGAAATGTTTGGTTCATCACCAATGCGGGGTACTGTTTGTTTGGTGCATCACGAATGTGGGGTTCTTGAATTTTTTTCTCGTCACTATTGTGGGGTCCAAAATATGGGGTTGATGATTATCATAAACATAATTTCCTTTGGTAGAAATATAATATTTTTCTACATGAATTTATAAGATGAAAACTTCACATCAATAATTTCTCAACCAAAAAATAGAGAGGAACAACAGAAAAAGAAATTAATAAAATAAAAAAAATATTATCAATGAATAAATAAAATAAAATAATATCATGAAGAATTATTAATAAATAATGAATAATAATAATATTTTAATTATTAAAATGTAAGTAATGAGAGTTTTATTGATTTTACAAATACAAATAATATGGGTTTTATTAATTATCAAGATATAAATAATATGGGTTTTAGTAATTATCAAAATAAAAAAAAAAGTGGAAATGAGACACTAAACAATGTATCCCTTTTTATAAATAAAAAATCTCATCATATCCAATAAATTTTCCATATTTTGTACAGATAAAAAAGTTATGATAATGAGGGTTTGAATAAATAAATTGTTAAATAATATAAGGATAAATTATTTGAACAAATAATAAAACATGACATCAATAATTTTTATTTAATTAAAATATTAAAACATTCTTTTATTAAGAAAGAATAAAAACTCATGTTTTTATTAAATATCCTCCCTCTTTAATGGTAAAAAACTGTATAGGAAATTTTCCTCAATTTTGTTTCAAAAAATGCCCTAAAAATAATTTGTGGAATTTTAAAATGGTACTATAAAGGGGATGTGAGTTTGTTAAAAGTGTGGAGAAAATTTTGAACAATCTCATGATTGCAATGGGGAGAAAGAAGATACCAATTTTCAATGCAACAATTGTAATGATATGGGACATTATGAAAATTATTGTCTTATGCATCAAGGAATCGTTACCTAGAAAATGAAAAAGGGGAAAGGATAAGATTTTGTGATCACACCTGATGAGGTTGAATTTCCTAATGGTGTGGTGGTAGGTACTCTAATCATTTACTCAATTTTAAACACATATTTATTTTTTTCTAGTTATTAAAATTCCTTTATTTCTTACCTGTTTTATTTAAAAATTAGTTTTTTACAATTCACATTAACAAGGGAGCTTTCAATAAAAACCTATATGGGTAGTCTCATTTCAAAAAATATTTGTTAGTAGGATCCCATTATGTAATATTAAAGCATTAATCTTCTGACTTTATTATCATACCCAGATTATAATTTGATATAATCCTTGGTACAGATTGGCTATAAAACTATGAAGTTAAAATTTAGTTCCAGAATAAGGAAGTTACAGTTTGTGAAGAGGATATAGAATCCACTATATTTATAGAAGAAAAATTATCACATGATTCTTGTCAAAATACACCCCCAGTAGATATACTAAATGATATTCTTGGGGAGGAAGAGTAAATAACATATGGGGATGAAGGAAGAAATATTCAAATTGAAAATGAACATATTGTAAAGGGAATAATTTATGTTTTTCCAAAAGATTTACATGGACTTCCCCCAGAGCATGATGTTGAGTTTTGTATTGATTTAATCCTTGATGCATGACCAATATCAAGGACTACCTATAGAGTGTCCAATGTGGAACTAGTAGAGCTAATTAAAAAACTATATGAGTTAAGTTAAAATCGATTTATTCTCCCCAGTGTTTCTACATGGGGAACTACAATTATTTTTGATATAAATAAAGACTGGTCAATGATGTTGTGCATTGACTATAAGGAAATATATGCTATTACAATATAGAACATGTATCGTCTACATCACAAAGAGAATTTTTTTAATCAAATTAATTGACCTCAATATTTTTTTATATATTGACCTTTGTTCTAGAGATCATCAAAAATGTGTAAAGAAGGAAGATATTACAAATACAACATTCCGAACAAGGTGTGATCATTAAGGATTTATGATAATTCCATTTACATTGACTAATTCACCATATATTTTATGGGATATAATGAACAAAGCGTTGAAGGAATATGTTGATGATTTTTTCATCACATTTGCTGATGATATCTTGGAATAATTTAAAATCTTTGAAGACAATGAGAACCACATGTATAATCTTCTGAAGACACTTATTAAAATTAACTATATGGGACGCTTCACATGTTTGAATTATAGCTTATCGAAATTTCTTTTATAGACCATATTTTCTCCAAGGATGGAATCTCTGCTGATCCTGCATAATAAAATGCAATCAATGAATGGCTAGAACCTATGACTATAACTGGGGTACATAGTTTTATTGGTTTATTAGGTTACTACTGGTGTCTTGTCTCGATTTTTTTCAAATTGGAAAACCCATTAACCAAGATCACATGTAAAGGGGTTAAATTCATTTGAAGAAAAGTGTGAATAATTTTTTGAATAATTGAAGAGAATATTAGTCAAATGTCTTATTAGAACATTTTCATCTGGGATGTATGGGTTTTTGATTTATAGTGATTCATAAAGGAATGAACATGGTTGTCTCCTTATTCAAAATGTTATGGTTATTGCATATACATCAAGGCCGTTAAAAACACTAGAACAAAAGTACCCAAATCATAATATTGCATTAGTAGTAGTAATAAATTTTTCTTATGATATGGGGAAACTATCTTTATGGTGAAATATGTGATATGTATACTAATCATAAGAGTTTGAACTACATTTCCTCATGCAAGGAACTCAACATGAGACATTGGAGATGGTTTGAGCTACTCAAGTATTGTGATTGCACAATACACTACAACCCAGGGAAGTAAAAAAGGTGGTAGATGCATTGAGTAGAAAAAATCATGGAGTTATAAACAAAATGGGAGTTTAAATTGATATCATGTTCATGGATCTAGTAAACATGGATATGTTAATTATCATGGAAGGTGAAAAATCCATACTTTATCAAATAATTTCAAAAACTACTTTACTAGAAAGGATATAAAGTTCCCAGTCTCATTATGTAGAGTTTTAAATGAAACTTAATGCTATTAATGATTGTATAATGATTGAATTCATATTTGAATAAAGTATTTTGAATTTTGGGAAGAGGCTTTGTGTTCTAAATATACCTGAGCTAAAAATGGAATTATTGTATGATGATCATAGCTCCAATTTCTCTATAAACCATGGAGGTACTAAGATATATATATATTTGAAGGAAGACTTTTTGTGGGGCAACATAAAGAGGTAGATTACTGATTATCATACAAGATGTTTAGTTTCTGTACAGGTGAAGGCCAAAAGACTACATCCTATAGAATTAATGGATCCTCTTACCATACCTATGTTGAAATGGTATGATATTAAAATGGGATTTGAAATGGGGATACCAATGAATCCAACAATAAAGGATGTGATATGGGTTACTATCGATCTTCTTACCAAATAATCACATATTCCTTCCATAAGAGAATATTTACAACTTGAACGTTTAGAGAGACTATATACTAATGAAGTTTTAAGAATTTATTGTATACCCATATCAATTGTTTCTTATTGTAATCCCTCTTTTAAATAAATATTTTGGAAGATATTTTATAAGGCCCTAGATACTGAGCTTCATTTGAGCACTACCTACCACCCTCAAACTGATGTAAAATCAAAAATGACTATTCTAACCATAAAAGATAGGTTGAGATATTTCTCACATGTCTTTCAAAGTATGTGGGATCAATACTTACTTATTGAAGAATTTACCTATAATAATTGTTTCCATTCAAGTATGTAGACGACACCATATGAATCACTATATTGAAAGCGATGTCATACATATAATTTTTGGGATATTTTGGTGAAAGAAAACTCATATGGGTAGAGCTTGTAGCGGAAACAATGGAAAAAGTAAAATCAATTCATACGTATATAAAAATAGCTCAATGTAGTAAAAAGATATGTGGTGATAGCCAATGGAAGGATTTGTAATTTCAAGTGGGAGATAATGTTTTATTTAAGGTATATACCTGAAACTATGTTGTACGATTTGGTAAGAAGGGTAAATGAAGTCCCAGGTACATCATACCTATCAAAATTCTAGAAAACATTGGAGTTGTAGCTTACTGTTTGGCAATGTTTCCATGTATGTCCAATGTTCATGATGTGTTCCAAATATCACTATTAAGGAAACACATGCCATACCCAATGCATGAACTCACCTTTGAGGAAATATAATTGGATCCAAATCTATCTTAATGTGATGTGCTTATCAGGATTCTTAACACATTAGAACATGTTTTGTGAAATTGAATGACATGTCTGGTAAATTTTCTTAAGAGAAACCATAAAATGGAAGAGGTGATGCGGGGACCTTAGGAACATATGAAGAAGAACCACCGTAATATTTTTATGAAGTGATATTATAGAAATTTTGAGGGTGAAATTATTTGATAGAGGTAATGATGTAACACCCTAATCTTCCATATTATGCTTCTTTTTAAATAATTCAATAGCTTGTGATGCATGAAACATCGAGTTCGAGCACACCAAGACCTATCTGACTAGTCGTTTAAAAAGAAGATATGAATAGTATTAGAAAATTATGAAAATTATAAATTTTATTATCAAAATTGACATCATCTCAAAATATCAAAATTATCTTATGGTTAATTTTTGGTATTTTTCGGAAAGGATAAAATATTTGATGATTAGAGAAAAATACTAAATTAATGTCAAAAATAGGCATTTTCATTTAAAAAATTATTGTAATATATATATATATATTAATGTAAAAGTCACTACATAAAAAATATGTCTGTCCAATTCAGGTCATTAGGAACATTTTATAATATAAATAGATATAAAAATTTTATTAAACTTTTGAACGTCTCTTTTACCCACCTTTTAACCACATCTACAGATTAAAATTAATCATAATTTTCCAGCTTCACTGAATTGATTTTCAAAAAATGGATGTACATAGTTATAATCAGTATAAAAAATGTGGTTTAATAGGATTAAAATAATCATTGGGGAATAATAACATTTGAATTTTATTTACCACGGTTAAAGGTAAATAAGATAATTGTCAGAAAAAATAATATTATAGTAATATAATATTACCCTAAACATTATCCAAATTTCATTAGATATGTTATTTTAGACCAAAATAAGTCTTATGTCTAAAATATTATCCTTTTTATGCCACAAGTGTATGATTAAGACATTTATTATATTTTAAATAAATAATAGTTAAAAATGTCATATTCAAAATTTAATAAATATATAATTTTTAATATTAGGATATATAAGTTATATGGTTGACTATAAATAGTATTTATAAATCTAAGATGATTATATACATAATTATAATTTATTTATAATTTTTTCAAAAAATAATTAAATTAAATGGTTACATAAAAATGACACAGTAATTTAATTATTAATGGAAGAGTCAATTAAATGATATTAAAAATATTAAAATAAATATTATATTATTTAATGAATGAAATACATGAATTTAATAGATAAAACATACATTTTGGGTACATATTTTAAGATTTTTTTAGAAGTTATCAAGTTGGTATAACATATTTAAAAATAAAAATATTGAATAGTATCAAAATAGACAAAAAGGTACTTTAAAATATATTATATTTAATTAAATTTCATAAAATTTATAAAAATATAATGTTCATCCCAATAACTAGTATAATGTTATATATTTCCTAAATGATATAATTGTGGTTATTTTTTCATTTTTTAGTAAATAGATTTACCATATCGTCTAAAAATACTTATAGATATGGTAAGAGTTAACCTATTTCAATATGGGTTAAACCCAAAAGAAAAGGATATTTCTATAATCTAAACTTGTCTAAAACCCATTGGTTGTGAGAATTTATACCCATAGTAATATTAACATATTAATAACCCAATTTTGAGATATTTTAAAGATATAATAAGTTTATAATAAATTAATAGTTTTGGAGTTCCAAAACATCCCCTCCCCTGTATTATAAAAGGGAACCTCTCATTCTCTTTTATTCACACCTCTAAAGACCATTTGATTATTCAAAAACCTATCCAATTCTCTTCCCAAATTCCCTTGATTCATCCTAGAGGCCATAAATTAGGCATAAATCTATCCAATGTAGTCCTTTTCGGCAAATTAAAAGAAGACGCTCAAAGAAGTTGTAATTGTTTTACTAATTCCATTCCACTTGTTTTCTTATTATACATAATATTCCCATATTGTATCCATACAATAGTCATAATTATATTATAATATAAATTATTAGATGATATTATTTAAATGTAATAACCATATTACTCTATTTATCCCTCCTACGAATAACAATATCACCATGTTTGTATATGTACGACTTACCGTCTCCATGCCTTAGTGAAAATTATTATTCAAAAATATTTAATTTGGATGGTTATAATGATGAGTATAATGGATATAAATAAATAATATAACATTATAATTATTATTTATAATTTATATACCATCCAATTACATACTATTTAACCATCAAGGGAATGATATCGTCACTTGTGTGTACGTACAACCTACTGTCTCGACGATGCGGTGAGATTCATCCTCAAAATTATACATTAAAAAATGATTATCAAATTTATAATATGAATAAATATAATATTTATTATCTTAATATCATTATGTATATGAATAAAATAAATCGTATTTGTATAAAACATTATATGCACAACCAAACATTCATTGAAACATGTAGACGTTAACACCCTAAACAATGGTAACACCGTAATATTATTAACAAAATGATATAATGGGATCATATATGATATCATAAATATGGGTATGAGTTTTTAGTGATTTAATAACATAATATAACCATTATACCGGAGGTTAAAACATCCTCGACTAATGAAATGTACGAGTTAAGGGTTAATTTCACAATATCATTACTGTTTGGGATTGTTTATAAGTAATTATCTACTTAGATATATTTATCATCTATGTCCATGATTCATAAAATTTATTTCAAAATATAAAAAAAATATTAATGTAATTTGTTACCCATTTTTTACTTTATATAAAATGATTTGAAAGGAATCTTTCTATCGTTTTCCAAAGGAGGTATTTAGGATCTTTTTGAAAAATAAAAAAAATGTTTTTTTAACTTATATAGTGTGGGAAAATATTTTTTTCTATCATATCTCCTTAATATTTTTAAACATTACATGAAAGATTAAATGGTTAGTTTCATAATAAATAGATTTTTTGTAATTATGTAACTTTTAAATTACTTCAATGTAAAAAAGGGAAATTTCTCTTGAAGAGTTTTTAATGATTTTATTAGATTATTTTTATCTATGTCAATATCTTTTGTTTCATTTTATGATTAATTGAGAATGATTTATTATGATAAAATATTCCACATTTTGATAGAAGGTTTTATGATATATCTGAATGTGGATGTTTTATTTGGATACCATTTATGGTTTTTGGTTAAATTATTAAAATTTCATATGCCAGTTTTAATATTAATGGTTATGATAAGTTTTAACCCTTTCATAAGAGGAATGTGTTATACTTAGTAAGTGGTAGGTGGGTCCCACTATAGCCCGTCGATGAATCGGTTGGTCTCATGAGACAAGACAGTGTCATGGCACAAGGCCTTGATGGTATGGTTATTTATGGTATTAGCACGAGGACTTGACAGTATGGTTATGATATCTGACCTTATCCATCTCTTATTTATGAGATTAGTTATTGATATTTCATGTCATTATTATTTTAGTGTAATAACCATTTGAATGTTTAAATGATATTATTTGATTTATTCTTAATACATTATTTTGAGTACTATTTTTATAATTATTATTTTTTATTTTATACATTTACATAAAAAGTTTATTCTTATTAATGATAGCATACAATATATTTTTTATCCTTACATTGAATCTCAGCTCATCTATTCCATATATTTAATTTCCCCCCATATGAGAAGAAGTTTACTATGATTGACCTGTAGAGACAGTCTAATTGATATGAGAGTTTTCAAAAGGGATTATATGTTGTTTTTTTATTTCAATATGTAATGTAAAACTTATGATTGTATCAAGTATTTACATGTCTAATAAATTTATTGGACCCTTACGATTTATTTTATTGTGATCATGATAACGAATTAAAATAATTTACTAACTCTAGGAAATTGGGTTCATGGAGTTATAGTGGAAAATGGATTAAAGATATTGTGTGTAAGAAGAGACTTATAGACCATGAAAAATACCACCAGATGTGTATTCCAATATGTAAATCCATAAAAAATAGAAGGAAATGAAAAGAAAATATTATTTGAATGAATGCATTACAACCCTATGACAAGGTTCTACTGTTTAATTTAGAGTAATTATTTTTTCTTGGTAGCCTACGATCATGACGGACATGGAAAATTTTCACCATTTGTGTATTCCCTCATGGATCATTAGAAATGTAAAAAAATGAATAAATAGAACTCTAGGTCAATGTACATCATCTCAGAAAATATATTGATTATTATTTGGTGGGAAGAATAATCTCCATTAATTTTAATTGATATAAAATGAATTTATGTTGATCTTTCAACTATAAATAAATCGCTGATTGGAAACTAAAACCTAGGGACACTTCATTTAATGTTATAGTTAATGTATCTTAATTTGTTTGATTCATATTTTTTTGAGTCATTTGATTATCCTAAGACTCCAAAAGTGTCTCCCTAATTTATCCCTAGAGACCCTACAACCTTCTTTATACAAGATAATAGGGAGAAAATTTTTAATGAGTATGGAACATTTGGTGTATCTCTTAATGTAGTATGAGTTACTCCATAACAGGTAAGAGATTTGAAATTATTGAAAAATAATAAAATATCCTATCCCATAGGTACCTCTAACTTCATGTTATAATTTTTTTCCATTCATGAAAATATGAAGCACCACAATATAATGGGTATGTAAAAATGAATTTCCCTATAACAGGGGAAATTATCTTGAACCATTTCACTTGAACATTGGAACCCTCCACGACATATCCCATTTAGAAAAATAAGGAATTTGGAATAGTTTAAATTATGGGAATGGGGGATAGATTACACCGTAATAAAATTCTCGCTATAATTTTTTATCACTTATTGAAAATATTGGAGAAAAAAATCCATACCCATTTCATTGTATTATCTCTCATATTTTCCCAAGTCTGAAAGAATAGATAATCACAAGTGTCAGAAAAAAATATTTATGAAAATCCAAACTATGTAAACTTACCACACAACCATTTTGACTACTCAAACCTAATATTGGAGACAATTAACCTTTAATAATTCTATCCATCCTCTGCATCATCAAACATTTGTTTCTTTCAAACTATTGTATCAATTGAAATATATACTCTACTATTTTATTAACCCTATCATTCACATGTGAAACTAAATCTATTAACCTCTCTTCCACTATGACATAATCAAAATGTCTGTGTTCCCCTTTTCCTGTATACACCATTTGATCCACATCATATTTCTATGGTACTATTTTTTTCCCATTCTTTAAAATATTAATCTTTAACATCATCAAAGGCCTCCTCATTAGATTATTCTAATTTACTGACCACACTCACAATACCCCACCTAATAAAAAAAATGAAAACGATATAAATCCAAATAAAATACTCCTTCATACAAATAAAAAAACAGAATATTTCCAAAACAAAATCATGTACTCCAATAAAACAAAGGACCACAACCAAACACAAATCTAAAAAATCTAGGACTACTTCACTATCCCCACCTAAATAATAACCACTCTTCCTGAGGGAAGAATACCTCTAACACCCCACTTGAACCTACCTTAACCCCTATCCCCACTTCTATAAATCCCGGTCAACTGATTGTCAACTACTCTGACCTGTATAGTATTTGTTTAATAACCTATACCCATATATATCTCTACATTCATATTGAGGATGAGGAAATTGGTTTATGTATGGATTATCATGATAATGAACCTCTATATGAAAACAAATCATTGAACATTTTAGTTTAAAAAAATAATGTATGGGGGGATTCCATCAAGAATCCATAGAAGCCTTGGGATGTGAAAATATCCTTACAGTTATAGGAAAAATGTTTTCATGAGTTATTTATAGAGTTCCCCTCCACATTGTAACACAACCTTAAATTAATTAATTTCCACTTATCATATAATATAGTGAAATTGAAAAGTTTAAATTTTGGAAAAGGACATAGACTATACACTACTAAATGTTTTGACCTTGTTGGCTATTAATCCTTAGAATGTGAGATAATAATTTCCCTCATATTGGAGAAGATAATTTTTTTGGATCCCTAACTTAATTCCATACATTATTTGTGAATGAAAAAGCGATGAACCAAAATCTTATCTTCTATATATTATTCACCGAGCCATCACACATTCATAACATTCCAAGGGGGTCTCCTAAGGAATGATGATTCGGTTAGATGAACATATATTAAACTCAATATATATCTTAGAAAAATAGAATATGGATATCCAATTTTCCTTATAATTTAAGGGTTAGTAGGAAAATAAATAAAAATAAATCCTTATGGGTGGAACATTCATCATAAACCTAGAATACCATCTCATGGTTTTCCATACTGAATATAAATTAACATCAATGATAATATTGGAGTTGACTAATATTTGGATTTTTGATAATATAGCACTGCTCTATAAGGATTGATCTTAGTACGAGTGGACTAATGATTATGATTATGATTTCATGGGGGATAATAGGGAGACCATCAAGTTGTAGAAAAAATCATGTCCATGATATCCCCGCTTTTAGAACATTCATAATTTGGAAGCATCATTTTCTTCATACAAGTTTCAAGGGGTGTGGAATTCATTTCATTGGGAATATTTTCACAAGATTTTCTCTACACTAGAAAACTTGAGAGAACATTAAGATTTATAATGTCCCACCAATAGAGTATCCCTATTCATTCAAATAACTTACCTATCACCATAATACCATAACATTATACCAGCATACTTCCCCCATACCCCACTATCCCTCTATGGGAAATTTCACAAGAACATACCTCAATGAGAGACATTTCCTCCACAATAGGGGCTTACTCAGGATTCAACCACTCACCAACATGATGATATTGATTCATAGAGTAAGGTAAATGGGTAGTCACACAAGGAACACATAGAGGTACCATTTATTGACACAACATCCTATCACATAGTATTAATTGAGATATGGGGTACTCCACATCCAACCAAACCTATAATAATGATTTTTCATCTAACTATGAGGATGATGGTGTCTCACAACATCCTGATACCCCTTTTGATGTTGTTTCTTCTTCCCCTATATTATTATGTTTATAGACATTATAATAGGAGAATCTACTTCATAGGGGCACTATAGAGCTCATACTATTTTCTTAGTCTACCTCTTTTTTGTGTGTCTCCTATTTTTATTATTGTTTTTTGTTTTGTTCCATGAACCATTTATTTTACGTGTTGAATTTTTAAAGTTTACTATTTAAATTTCTCTATAAATTTCTCCGGATATAACCTCTTATCTTGGAATTTAATTGCAACATTCATTTCAAGATCACAATTTTTAGTGTTGTATTTTATTTCAAACAATAAGTTATATTGTTTATCAAGGCCCAATACTCTCTAGTATTGAACCGCTATGATAGATACAAATTCTAGGGAGAATTAATTTTTTTTACCCACTAGTTTGGTACTTTTTTTCACCATTTTATGTATTTAACACCCCAAAAATTATTTTTGAATGTTTGGAAAATGGTTCATTCTAGTGTGATGGAGACCCATATTCACCCTATTTAGATTGTTCCCAATGAGTATCCATAATACATAGTCCTACCGATGAAACATTATTTCTAGGGGAAGTAGTTTTCTTAATAATTATCATAAATAATATGGACATGGGTCTGCATTTAATGAGTTGCATGCCTCTATCAATTTTTAATTCCTTTTATCATAATTGCTATTCTATTTTTTCATTCATGATTCTAATTCTTTCAAACTTGCATCTAATAGGAATTATTTATATCATGCACACCATGAATGGTGTTCCTATTTAAATTTTCTCCAATTCCTAAAAGGATTATTGAAAAAAAAATTCCCATTTTTTTATATACTTCTCATTAATGACCTTAAATAATGATAACCTTCTAGTACTAGAATTGGTACATTTTAAAGAAATGAGTGTAGAAATTTACTTTAAAAATTGTTGGGGGATTTTTTATTTTAATCCCATATCCTTGAGGACTACCTTTATATTTTCAAAATATTTATGCTCATAGAATCAACGAATAAATTTTTAGTGTTAAGAGACACATTGAAATATTTTTATTCTCTTTCCTACCCTACTTAATTTAATTTTCATGATATTCAATGGTTTTAGTGTATAATTTATGGATTTTGGTGGGAGGTTTTTTTAATTGAGGAAGGATTTTGGGTTATGTCATAGGATTTTTGTGAAGTGGATCATGACATTTTTTCATCATTCATTATTTTGATACCTCAATATATTTTTTATGTATTTAGAGGTTAAAAAATCACCTTTTTTGTCTAATTATCTCGATCATTTGGGGTTGGGTGGTGTATGTGAGAGATTTCATATGTTCAAATTTAAAAAGAAAAGAAAAATAGGGTATATATCATTCATCATGGATTATAGTTACCTAAGACCTTTACATTGGGTTTGGGGATGTGGGTGATGTCTCTTTGAGGGGATAATTTTACTAATCTCACATTGATTGTCACAAATAGTACTAAAGTGGAAAAAAATTCATATTCATTGTAAGTTTTTACATCATTTAACTACCCATGTATAAACTCAAATTCATTAGAACCTTATTTATAATTTCTAATGATTTTTTTTAAATCATTATCTCTATGGGGATGCTATTTAAGATCAAATAAAAGATTATGGATATGAAAATGTTATTGAAATATGATAATTACTACAAGAAAAGATTACACTATGCGTTGATAAAAGATTAAACATGAGGCAGATCATTAAAGTTATATATGTTAATGAGATATTGAACTATTAGAGTGAAAAAAGAGTTTTATTCCTATAAATTTGGATAGAAATCATGCTTTGACAGTTTCTAAAATAGTTGTCTATAAGCTCTTGGTATTTTCTTTCATGAAATGATGTTTATGAAAATAATTTTTTGAATTATTGCTCTAATATTGAGAAATATTATTGATATGATGTTGGGGTTTTCTTGGGGAAAATAAATTGTTTAAGTGTAGGGGAATTGATGAGTTTATTTTCATTATTTTTTTCGATACTATATTATTACATCCATTGAATCAAATTGGATAATTATTTTTATTTTTATACTTTGTATTCAAAATGAACATTAGTAGATATTTTTGTAATCCTAGTTGATGTTGAATAATTTCTTACACATATTGAGGCTTAATAACTGCAATACTGTGTAGATCCATGAATCATTGAGGATAAATACAATGGGATCAAAGAATTACATGGTGTAGTAATACAACTACACTACACAGAAGGGTTTTTTAGATAAATAAGAAGAAATTCCCCATGTAAATCTCCAAAAAGAACTTTTATAAACTGAATATTTGTTTAATGATTCATCAAAATGGGTAGAACATTGGCCAACCACTTGGAAAACCCTAAACCAAAGTGAAATCCACATGTCCAACAGAAGGCATATAACCAAGAATAATGAGAGGGATGACTGAGATAAGAATAGATGGATCACCTAGAATAGGTTATAGCTAGTGATTATGTCCATGATTAAGAGGCTCTAGACTATTGATCATCAGACTAGAGTAACTCTAAGAGTTGTTCATTGTTTTTGTGCAACATCAAGTTTCCTAAATAAGAATTAATACATATAAATTTTCAATGTTTTATAAGGAAATATATAGTTAAACCATAGAGTAATTTTCTAATCCATTGATGGTTTCACTTTTTATTGATACATAACCTAGGAATGTCCTTCCCCATAACTATCTGACCACATAATAGAGAAAAATCACATATATTAGGTTCTATATTTATAAAAAATCTACGACAGTATAAATCCTACTTATACTACATGGTATACCCACACGCCTTTACAAATCCTTGGTTTTACAATGAGATGGACCAATGTACTATAATTAAATTCACATACTAGTGATTTATAAGAACTTTTTTCACCTATGTTATAGGATATCCCTTACTGAAAAACCCATCGGCGGTGTTTTCTATACTAGTCAAGTCATGGTTGATATTTCAGGATGATATATGTCATGGATCTCAGAGATGTGTAAGTTTAATTTTGATATAAAACACCCCACCACAGGGAATGTGGCTGAAACGTACTCCTTATTAATCAAAATGTAAAAATTTAGGAATTTTAATGGACCATGCTATTGTTACCAAGTCCATGATATAAGATAGTATGACCAATTTTAATGAAATTATGATTATATTTCAATGGTATTGGTAATTTTGTATTTGGTGAGGGAGGAATCATAGGATAACTCAAAGTCAAGCTATATGGCAACCAAATGGAGGATGAATATTCCTATTTTTCAACTTGAACTTTCTAATTTCTTATGGATTCGATACATAAGCTAATATTGGTAGTGGAAGTTCACTATTTAATTTCAATAAATTACTATATACTATATGATCATGTTTAATTATTCATCCTTAATTTATTTTATTTATACCATTAGTTCCTATAATGTTTTCATGAGTGAGTACTCTCCGTATGGGAGATGGATCAAGAGTAAGATGATTGATTGTATTTATTGAATGAATAATTGGATGGTGAATTATGAATGGAGAGTTAACGTAGTGTTTTTCTGGTACTAATTCTTATACCTTAGTCATATAGGAAAAAATGATGATGATTAAGATATTAAATCCAACATATTATGGGATATTATGAGACAGGGATCCAAATATGCATCACACATTTCATTAATATCGACAGATTTTACCTAGGTGAGTAATAGATTAATTTAGGATAGGTATTAGTATGCCAAGTTAAGACTAGTTTTTTCATGACATACCGAGAGGGATGATGTACCACTGATAGGGAACGAGTGAATTAGTTATCACATTTATAAATTCATTATTTTTTAATTTAACCTGTTAGTCTTGTTTAGTGTTTTCCCCTAAATAGTGTTTCTCCTGACATTACACAGATAAAATACTAAATAAATGAACAATAACACAATTATTTTTAAATGTTTCGTACAAATATATACTCCACTCCTTGATTGGATATATTCCACAATCAATTATTCTCCACTATAATCAAATGTTATCAAAACAAATGTAGTGTGATTCACACAACATCCCCATATATGAGTCTCATATACCTTCTCTCATCTGGAGTCACACTCAAATCCTTCTTACTCCCCTTAAGAATTCAATTTCATGCTTTACACTAGACATATTCAACAACTTATCACAGTATTCATAGCTTAACATCATGTTATCCTTGTATACCCTAAGTAACATCGGTTCAATAGAGTCCCACCATATTTATAAAAGTGAACCCCTTATTTTTCTTCATGGAAATAGATCATTTATTATTACATGAATGTATCTAAAACCATTACATTGGTATACTTTTACTCAAAAATATAATTTTTTAGTGAAAGAGTGTCCTGAATAAAATTCTTCAACTTTGATACCTCTTCAATCATTGTTTCATTCGTTTTCTCACTCAAAAACCTCATGGTATCTTCAAAACCAAAAACTCATAATATGAAAAAGTGATAAAAAATAATGAAATAAAACTAAACATTATAGGCCAACCCTTCTTTATTTTATTAGTCTCAAACTCTTGTCACTATGGATGTTGCATGATCTTCCTCTTCTCACTTCTTCAACAATCTCAAACAGATATCCTTAGTATCCATGTATCATTCTTATTATTCTCTATTACTTTAAAATTATTTTCCTTATTCTTTTTTTAAAGTTATTTAAATTTCCTACAACAATATAGTTCTAGGATTCATTATTTTCACTCACTTGTAAACAATGTCCACAATACTTCCTTTATCTTTTTTATTTATGAACCTTATTGATATTCTCTTCCACTAATATTCATGATCAAATAGTTATTTTCATTATTTATCTTCCAAATAATATAAATTATTTATTTATGGGAAAAGAAGTTGATCGGTTCTAGCTCATATTTCCATGAATGAAAATTCTATTTTAAATTTGTGGAATAAAATCACATACCAAGGAGGATTCCAATGATTCTCATGAGCACGTATTTAATTTTCAATTATTATCCTCATCAAAATGACAACCACAAATATTCATAATTTTATTATCATTTTTATTAAAACAAATGATAATATCTTAAGATTAAATCATCATAAATATCAAAATCTTATTAATCAAAAAGATTCCATAGTAAATCCATATTTTAAATCTCTATAGTTATATAAAATAAAGAGAAAACATTATATGGTGTGGAACCCATAATCACTGTTTTTGGATTCCGATCCTTCCATCTCTTTTTTTCTCAAATACTTGAGTATCCCTAGATCATGATCATATAATCCCTAATTTACCATATCTTTTTCTTTAATGGTTCTTAAATATTATTATTATTGAAAAATCGATAAATGAAATTTTAGTATCAATAAATATGAATAGTAGAAATATTTATTTTATCCTCATCAAAGAATTCATGAATCTTGACTTAACTAAGCTTCATGACGTCCCAATCCAAAATTCACAACAATAGAATATTTAGATTTGTTTTAATCAAAACTCTATATTTTTTGAAACACCCTTTTTCATTTAGATTTGGTCATATAATTTTATGGTTGATGATAAGATTCCATTTATTATATTTCATGGATCACACAACCTTTTATATATTTTGTTATTTTGAAAAAAATATTATAATTAAATAACATTCCCCGATATATTTTCAATTTAGAATATAATTTATAAAAATTATGTAGTTTTAAACCATCATGTAGGGGATATTTCCATACATGAACTTATATTTTCCAATGTAGACTAGATTAAGGGTGGGATTAACCTAAATTGGTTGATTACACTTATGTGGAATAAATTTGAATAAATTGAATCCTTTATGTAGAATTTGACTACACATCTGAGTTTGGCTTTGTGGAGCTCCATTTATAGATATTGTTCCTGAATTTGAATATATAATATAATTTTTATACATAAATCAAATATGTAGATCATTTAGATAAAAAAATAAACCCTTTTATTTAAATATTCACATATATAAATATTTTTATATATAGTTACTTCAGATATAATGAGTCACCCTTTTTAGTAATATTTATGTTATTTGAATATGGAATTTTTATATATCTTTCATTCTATACCAAGGTAACTCTAGTCCATCTCCAGTCAGTCTCAACAACTCCTAAAAAAATGAAAACACGTGTGGGAATTTATGATTCCTTCTCAGACCTTAATAACAATTCCCAAAAACATATAGATCATAGGAAGTCACTATTTTGGTTTCCTAAAAAAATCCATCGCCTTCCAACATTTATCATGCGACTCATCATTTATAAATCCTCATTCATATGCTCTTGAACATAGATTTAAGTAAATCTATTCAATAGTACACATGTATAAATTATCCTCATCCTGGACCTTCTATATCCCCACTCAACTAAAATTGAACATTGATAATAAAAAACCATAATGGTATTCACTATTTCCATCACTCTTTCTATTCAAAGCTATTATAGATAGTACTTCATGCCAAAGAATATCTCATTTACATGGGGATTTTATGATAAAATAATATGATGTGATGAGATTCACACATGAAAATTTCCGACAAGGTATTCAAGGGAATAAAATTGTTCTTTTCTTATTTCACAATATGTGGGAAATATATTCACTTATTCTTTAATGGGGGGATACTTATAATTCATAAATCAAGAGATATTTTCATTTATTAAATTTTAAATTCTTATTGAATAAACCAAAAATAAATAAATTATGGAGATTTAATATCCCCATTTTATTTGTCATAAATTACTAATAAAAAACATTTGTCAATTTTCTCCATTTAAATAAAAAATAGGGGGAGAAATTATTCTCCCCCTAATTTAAAATATGGTGAAGGGTCATTCATTCAATTTCATTTCCCCAATAGTTTTTTATTTAACTTATTATTTATTCATATTTATATATGATAACAATTTATAAATGTTTGGTGACATAATTCAGTCCAGAGAGGGGCCAAGAGTGGTTGAGGAAAGTGTGATTTATTTTTCCCATCAATAAATTACAAAAACCATCACAGGGACCAACCACACTAACCTCTATAGAGAGGCCCATTTTCAAGAAGAATGAAACAAATAAAGCAGGAACTTAATCCTTCACGACCGCCATAGTGTTCCTTGATGGAAGCCTTTATGATCTGATAGATACATTCACAACCACAATAGAGCCTCATGATGGAATCTTATGTGATGTATGATGAGTACCACGACCACCACGAAGAATTGTGACAAAATCCATTACAATTAATATGGATTTGTATCTAACCAAGAAGCACAACTTCCTACACGGTTCACCCTCAGTGCATTACGACATCTGGTCCCTATAAATAGATAGATCAACCCCATTCCAAAGGATTCACACATTGAAAAGTCACCTTTTGGGCTCTTGTTTCGTGGAGCACCTTTTACTCTATGAACCAAATAAAAAATGTATCACCCAAGGTACCAGATCATTGCGTACCAACTTTACCTTGGTTTTGTTATTCCTCCTCTTGATGTGAGGATTCCTTTTGAGATGCCCTATAGATATCAAAAAGGTAAGAGTTCTTTTTGGGAACTCACGTCTTCACAGAGCATTCAAATTCATGAATTATCCTCGATGATCATGTTGAATCCCGAACTTGGTTGTTTCAACATGCTTTATCAAGCTCTTTCCTTCATCGAGATAATTTTCTACATGCTTTGTGGACCAACATCCATTAGTAAGCCCGTTTCTGTGAAGCCTTCTTCTTCACAAAACCTTCTTTATTACGGCCCCCTGGTCTCTTATGAAGTCTTTTCATGGATCCTCGAGCAGTGTTCCTTAAAAAATTTCCTTAAATCATGCTACATCGCATAAGAACACTAAATTTTATTGTATATTCACTTTACCAAGCTAACATGGACCCCTCTATTGACCACATATCCACATAACTTCTGTCAGGAATTGTTTTTTACTTCCACTCACCAGGTTTGGGTTAGTACATGTTATGTATAACCTAGGGGTGAGGGGTGAGTCCACTTTTTCAGAGCTATAGGACATTGAACTGCCAATAACCTATGTCCTCAAACCATAATGTTAAAATGAGAGTTTTTTCTTGAATGTAAGGCCTGTGTGGACTAGGGAGAGGATGGTACGAAGATACATTCTCTCCCTAAATTCTCCATCATCCATCTCTTTTCATTCGTGCATTGTCACCGCGCATGCCTTGGGAAGTCTCCACATAAGCTTAGACACAGCATGATTGGGAGTTCTTTAAACGATGACCATATCATCCTCCTATATTTGGACACCCTACTTAGGATTCCCTATAATAGTATATACCAATATCCATCTTCTTAGGATGTATAAGAACGTATGCCCAATCCATCTCATTACTCCATGAAACATCTGGTCCGTCTCAGTGCATAATCTCCACACCCCTCGAGGTCGTAACTCTCACGACATGATCTTCAGGTAAGACACTACCTCTTATTTATTACATCGAACATGACTCACATGGTATTTGAGAAAGTATCAACCATGACATCATCTCTTGGATGTTAACCATGCGTAAGCTTGATGACTCCTTCTAATGAACTATGTGGACTTTGATCCCATTCTTCTGGGAAGGGTATATAAGAAGCCTCCCTGAGGTTCAATCCCTTCATCCATCTATCCTGAACATTTCAAACCAATTCAAGATCACCTCTCATGATATTAAAATACACATTTATAACTACATGTACTTTGATCCCTATGTTATATAAAGGTTACTTTGGATGATTCCCTAAGGTTCAATCCCATCATCCATCTATCTTTACTGTTTCACAGTGTTTCACCCTTGTCCTGCATGACATTAAACTACATCTCTCAAACTATTTGGGTTTTGATCACTATCATCTATATAGGGTACATTGTATTTGTCCCTGAGGTTCAATCCCAACCAATGGTAAAATATACTACTCCATCCTAGGGATACACACTACTGATGTGACATCATCCATCTTTGAGACACATCTCCTGTGTTTTCCAACTTTAGGTGTTCTGATCTCCCCAGTCAGCTAACCATTTATAATCTTTAAACTCGATCCATTATCATCTATCCAAGAGTATCCAACTCATGATGGGTTTCTAAACACTCATAAGCCCCAAAATTTCTTCGAGTCTCTATCCTTTGTGTATAACCTAATTCTATTCCCCATTTTGAACTAAGAGGACTTTGATTCCCTACCACAGGGATACATAGGAAGCCTTTCATTGGTTCACGCGCATTATTCATTTAGCATCCTAGTCTCTTACCTAATCCCATGTGTTTAAGGAATATCATGCCTCAACCCAATGTTACTTTTAATTCAGGTACCATCCATGTATCCATTCCCACAAGCTGCCTCCTCAAGTGACTCATCACCCCACTCTAGAACTACGTTGAATATTATCCCTGCCTCCCAGGTAGGGTATGTTAGAAACCTACCCGAGGTTCAAAGCCAACACCATCATCTTCATGCCAAATTCACCATATTCATCTCATCCACTTAATAAAATAAACATTTAAAACTATGTGTGTTTTCATCCCTATCTCCTAATAATAATATGTAGGAAGCCTCCCTGAGGTTCAATCCTAACCAATGTCAAACCTTGGAGTCCCCATCATAGGGAACCACATTCCATGATCTGCCCCTTGTGGTTTCCAGATCATCCTTCATTGTGTGAAACATTCCGGTTTTAGGGACACATCATCCTAGTTATGTCATAATTGGTCATTCTGATCCATCCATCTAAAAAACACTCATGGCGCTCACTACTAGGGATTTAGCCAACAGATCCACTATTATCAGTGTTTTGATCAGTTTGATCCATCATCGTTAGATGTTAAACTCATAGAATTCCCAGTTATAAACATGGGAATCATTGGAAAACCTCAAAGATATACCTTTGGCATAAGATACCTCACATTCAACATGAGAGTTATCAGGTTTTCATGCCCCTACGAAGCTCTCTGATGAGGAAGAATGTAGATGTTACACTGATACAGCATCAAGACATGACATAGATGCCTTAGTATGACTATACTATTAACAAAAGGTTGGTGACATGACTTGGCCCATTTTCATTTCCCAGATAAGGCATCATAATTAACCAACATACATGAATAGATGTCATTGGGTGAGGTTTTTACAAAAAATATCATAATTTATGAGGGAGACCTGAACTAGATGATGAGTTCCAAGGAGGAATCCAAGAAATGTGGAGCTATCATCCCATTGTCCAACTTTGATCAAGGAGAAAATGTCCCCAAATTGGGTAAAGATGTCTCCCACAATTGGAAAGATTGAATTTGTGGTAAAATGAAACCATCAATGAGAGTCAACATGGGCATGATAGTGCACCCACCCATATTGTTTTAGAAACGGAAATGGTAAACCCAAAATGAAACTCTTCTCCTCAACCTGGTGATTAGTAGTATTTGAGAACTCAACTGATGAGAGTGTCACCAGATTCAAATATATTGTACCAGGACATTATATATATATGATGTTCCTAGAATTGAACTCGCTAGAATTAAGGGCATTTAATCGCTAGGCATTCTGGTCTATGGAATTTTCTATGTTGATATTTCTCTCCAATCATGGAAGACTTAATTGTTCTAGGGAATTGGGTGTAGTGTTTTATATATCTGTATTGATGGTTCACTATTCCTACTTTTCAGGACCCATGATTAAATTATAGGGAACCAATCCCCCCTACAAATACAGGGGAAGCAGGAAGGACACCACGACTTTCCCACAGGGATACATCTATACAATGATATCATCAAATACCATATTTGTTGGGTGGACACACCCCATCTCACCCACAATGTTTATTAAGAGGATGTTTATTGCACTCTGGTCCATTAATATGAATAGGAGGGGGTCATCCTAAATAGGAAAATGTCGCACCATGATTTAGAGGCCTCTATACATTAGGGTCGCTGCCTCCCCAAAGGACTACGCTGGGACCACTGCTCCATGCACCGAAATTCAACTAATTCAGGAGCCTATCCCAAAAATTATCCTAGGATTCAATCCCTTCCTCCAATGATGTATGGGATCCTACAGTCAAGCTTCCGTTTAATTCATCCAGGGAGATTCCAAGAAGTTCTCCCACAAGAAAACCTAAATGTTTCCATCTAGTCCCAATGACTGAGGAGAACATGGTTTACACTCCAAAGAGGTTTGACCTAGTTCGGCTGACCCAACATCAACGTCGGGTGCATGCTCTAGAGGACAGCCGTTAGGGGGAGTCATCTTCCAAAACATCAGAGGCCCATGACACCACCAATTCACACTTTCTATCCATGGTTACTACTAGGTAGGGGCACTTCGATGCCTGATCAGGATCGAGGCCTAGCCACCCATTGGACGGTTTGGGTTGAATCTTATGATCACTAGTGTGGGTAGTAGTTGTTGCATTCTAACCTATTATAATGGAGTTCAGTACAGAGGTACTCCCCATACTATCACTAGCCAGAGTAAAGGTCATCCCCACTTCTACACTCAACATGGAGGTCCTCCCCGTGCAACTATCACCAGACAAACCAGAGGCCCTCCATATCATGTCGAAACCCATAATGGAGGTCCTCCATGTGGCCATGATCTAAAGTATGGATGTTTTTCCCATATTTTAGGTCATCCAAGTGAGGGTACTCCCCACATCGTAAGAAGATCCATAAGAGATCATCTCTACTATGGTATCCATAAAAGAAAAGGTCATTTCTACTCTATCTACAATCATCATGGAGGACCTCCATGTGTTCTCACTAGCTCTAGTGGATGTAATCCCTGCTCACACACTCCTTACTGCAAAGTCCCTCCCAAAGAACTAGGTAACATACATGAAGGTCCTCCATGTATTCCATTAGACCTATGCCTAGGTTCACCTCACACCCCGAAAGGCTAGAGGAGAGGTCCTATCCATTTTGATGATGTTAGATGCACATGTCATTGTCACATCACTACTAGAATAGGTTAAGGTCCTCCAAACTCTAACACTTACCTGCATGAGTGTCATACTTGTCTCAATGATCTCTTATACCTTGATGAACCATCCCTGGGTAGAAGGGAGAACCATAGTCACTGATGGAATATCCTCATAGAGAACTAGATCATCATATGTCCCATTATCTTCTCATATTTCTTGAGAAGTACAACTCGATGGTGGAACCTTCACCCCGATCCACTATATCATGGTTTAGGGAAGGAATTTGGCATGTAAGATTAATCCTAATAGAAATAGAGATACACCAGATACTCAAATCCCTCCGCAGATACATAAAATTGGAGGCAGATTGTCCAACATTCTAGGGTCTTACTATGCATGCTCTTATAGTGTTTCCCGATTCAATATATACCTCCACACAACATCACAAATAGTTTTGTTGGGGATTTGAATATGATGAAAACTTGCCTCACCCACTACCCATGACTACCACCCTTACACATGAAG
The DNA here is from genome assembly GCA_963277665.1 of Viscum album. Lineage (NCBI taxonomy): Eukaryota > Viridiplantae > Streptophyta > Magnoliopsida > Santalales > Viscaceae > Viscum > Viscum album. The sequence continues at coordinate 1,339,853,311 of OY728129.1, read as the reverse complement.
CAACAGTCATCACCCCATTTTACTGGGACATGGTGATGCAGTCTGTAGAGTCCCAAGAGATAGCCTAGTATGTTGTGGTTTGTCAGCTTGCAACCTATTCTCCCCACATACTAGTCTACTACAACATCGATCTATATCTGTGTCGTTACCATTTCCCTTGCTACCCCTAGTTGATGAATGTGGAAATCAAACACCAAATCCTTCTTCTTATAGAATGAGGATGTGGTACATCTTCACTAAGGATAAATTCCTCAAGCTATTTTGGATGATTGAAAGACAAGAGTTTGTCATCCCAGAGTCCCTTGACCAGGAAAATGACACCTGACTATACCGAACCCTGGGAACGACACATTTCTATATCCTCTATCATTGGATGGCTTATTCAAGAAGTCATGATCACTATGACGATATCGGAAAACAATGAATCCTACTCAATTTAGTCACAATTACCCTGACTCAGCATCCTACATTAGTAGGTTACCACCAGATTTTCCAAAAATGATGCATCTAGAGATTTACTATGCTATGTATAATTATTGTCGAGGCATCTCCACATGTGTAGATCAATGGTTAGAGCAGTATGTTGTCCTCCACATCAGTTCCATAATCTTCCAGCTTGATTGACCCCATGATATCATGGATATTATATCACACATGGTCTCAATAAACATGGTTGAGACCTAGTAGAGATGGGATTCATTGAGTAGAGCCTATCCCCTGGGGCAGTTCCAGCTCTGTTGGATCCCCATGGTATTTTCACTCGCAAGTAGAGACATTTTCATAGACTCACTACATCCAATGAGTCATTGCCTTTCAGTAGGGACCCTAACAAAGGAAAGGGAAAACTAAGAAATATGAAGCCTTTTTACCGATCTAGTTCAGTACATTAGATGGAAGACATTCCCAAGAAGGACACATTGTGCTAGCAACTTACAGAGCAGAAAAGGACAATTAATGAGCTCCTTTACACACATGTTATAGAATGCCATTCAGACTATGGTTATCCTCTGTAATATCTTGTCCATCCCCCATAGGGGTATTAGGGGAAGGTATAGCTCTTTTTTAGTGAGTTACCTCTTGGTGATATCAGCAAACACACATACCTAGACTAGGAAGAGGTTTGAACTTATGGTAAGCAAGAATGGTATGAACCCCCAAATCTACAAGAGCTGTACAATACCACTATTGGGACGTGGAAATAAATAACATTACACTAGAAACCCCTCTAGGGAATCTACATGTTCTTGCTCTAGCAGATCCAAAGTTCAACCCTTTCGAAACACCGGGAGTTGTTCTCGAAGCCGATCCACGGGTCACAGGGCCCTCTTATCATGTGAAGAGCCTTCCAATGTACTAGTTGTTAAGAACACCCACCAAGATAGGAATCTCCATCTAGTAGATCTGTTGGCTACTCTCATCACCCATATCAAGGCGCTCAAAATGAGATAGGTTGAAACCCCACATGATAAAATGTTGTATCGGTCATGGGTAGGTGACATGTCGACAACCATAAATTTTTAGAACCCCACATTTGATCACATCGAATGGATGGGAGATCTTCTGTAGTATTTGTCCATATTATCTCTAGGTGTGGAGCATGATAGGAACTTCATCAAAACAATAAATCGTAAATCTCTGGTTTTTCATATAGGCACTATAAGGGCATGTGTTTTTAAGGAACAACTAGCTACCCAACCTGTCTATAGTGGGTTGGGAGGATCTCCACAGGTAATTTTTATATAAATTCAATTCTGCCACTTAGAATACTAGTATTTATGACCTCTTCATGTACATGAAAAATACATATGATCACTTCATAGACTTTGTATCTAGGTTGAAGGTCCTCACATATTCACTCATCATTTCATTGAATTAGAAAAAGTTTCTAACAATGTGTGTGGGGAATGTGAAAACTGAATTGGTTCCATCCTTAATCACATATAATTTCCCAGATGGATTCCAATATTTCTTTTACACGTCTCAACAGCTAAATGAATCCATGCAGTAAGCCAAGAAGGCATACCTGTTGCCTCCCATAACTCCTACAAGAAGATATCTCAAGGCCAGTACCACTGTTGTTGCATAGGTAGAGGCCCCCAGATAGCTGGAATTGTCACTAGTGGAGCCTCCTCCACAACCTCGCTAGAGAAAACATCCTTTGGTCTAGACTTAGGCTAGGAATAACCCACCCCAGAATCAAAATACATCCCCATGTAAAGCACCGCCACTGCCTAGTAAATACAATCAGGTTTTACCTTATTCTTAGGCTCAAAATCCTCATCAGGGTTGGAATTATAGTCCCCTTTTTCAGATCGAAGAATCCATACATACTCATTTGACAAATCTCATTTTACAGGTTATTTAAAAATAGTTCTAGATCAATGCACATTGGGGTGTCTATAATGTAGGAGGCCCGAAGTGGTAGATCTCTCTGATCTCCCTAATTACTGCCCCCATCACCAGTTCATGGGACACACATTTTAGTAGTAATATGTGTTCAAGGAATGGATCTTGTACCAGGTTCAAAAAAATATAGTCGGACTGTAACTGGGTCTAACATAGGTGGTGTATGTTTCTTGAAATCCTGAAAGTGATAGTGAAGGTAAATGGAAGCTGGTTTCTAATCATGGATCTCAGTAGTTTGATGACTGTATCTCTCATAAGGCAATCACTTCATCTCATGGAATTATCCATACTAATTTGAATCAGCTTGAACATTCTAAGGTCACCTCACCTTCCCCAACTGCAACTACTAAATCCACATCTCAGCCTTCATCCTCTCAAAAGGGAAGGCGCTGACAGCATAAGCAAAAGCAAATCTCCCTGGTAGTGCCATATTTGTCCCGTACACTTAGAAAAAGCATGCCCCCCAAAGATGGTAATTTTACCCCACAATACACCCAATAATAGAATATTTTGCAGGTGAGGACTATGAGTATTAATCATTAAACAACATTATGTTTGTCGACCCTTATATTGTTATGGAAAACAAGGAACACCATGCAGATCCTCCTAATTTCCATGATTGGCGGCATCGTCAATGTAATCGTTGATATGAAAATCAACAGAATGCATCAGAATATGTTTCTACCCATGATAAGAATTCCATTAAGACCAGAAAATAGGCTTAGTGAAAACTTTATCAAGCACATACCTCTCATTATGTCCCATTATATTTTCTCCCACCTCTTTTTGTGCTAATCTATCAAGTTGAACCACGACAACCGTGCTATGATCAACCACACATAGTTGTCGAATGACCTCAGTCACCCATATTTCACGTTGTAGTTATTTTATACGGTTAGTCTATTGAATAGTTAGAAACCCCCATCACCATCCAGAATCTACTGGTTCAACCAGTAGTTCCCATCAAACCCCCTACCATAGAGCAACCTCATGTAAACTGGAATGTGCACTTAGCATAGAAGTATGATATACATTAGCACCTCATCAAAATTCCTGAAAATCTCTATATTCTTAAGGATATCTACCTATTTGAAGATATACATGAATCCCTCACTTATGAATTAAGAAACCCCCTACAATTTGAAACATACGTAGCAGCTATAAATGCCTTCCATACTGGGGATGTCAAGAATGCATAATTTCAGGACATCATTTCATTATTTGGAGAAGATAATGGTTCTCCAATGTAGGAAAAAATCCACCTATTTTATATCATTGGCCTATTCAATTAAGTGTAATTCTACCACTATCTTATTGAAACAAGATCTGGGATCAACCACATCTTGAACCATATGCTCCTTAATCATGGACTATCTGAAGTAGATCCGAATCACTCTGTTGTGAAGATATAAAGTCATGAGAGGATAGAGCAGATGAAGGTTGGAAAATCCACTTGATGTCACAATTCGGTTTCCTAATTGCTAGAACAATTTTTTTGGTTTTCCTAATAGACACCACTTACAACACGTTGATGGGTAGACCCTCGCTCCACCTGCATGAAACAATTACATCTTCGTAACACTAGTGCCCCAAGTAATCCATTCCTAGTTGAGTGGTCATACTCCAATGTGACACATTTCCCTTTTCCTCTTGTGAATTACACAATCTATAAGATGAATATTAAAAGATCAAATAAAAAAAATGTCAAGAAACCATGTTTGAGCACTCTACTACCATCGTCAATCCATGGATAGAGTTGGAAGATGCATTCATCCTACCAATACATTGGTTGGAATACATGACACCAGACATGTGACATTTTTTGTTCATTTATGGTATAAGGAAAATGTTTGTTCCCATATAAATGGAGCACTGGAAGATCACTTCATACTCCTACACAAATCAGGCATGAGTAATTACAAATCCCCTTACAAATGTAAGATTCCAGGATGTTCACCCCACAGATACAACAATATGACAAACTTTCTTGTTTCAAAGAGCTGGGATGAACAAGCTTAAGACGACATGCCATTACTACTTTAATATTATCACGCATATCCCCTTGGGTTGATGGATTAATGCGATTGGATCTAAAGCCTTCATTTCCATGGTTTTAGAAATGTGGAAATTTCCCAATGAAGGTTCCACTACTTCTCAGGTCAGCCAAAACATTCCATCAGGGCCAGCCATGTCACAATAATTTCATCTTCCGATGATCCTCTCGTAGTAGGAGATGAATAGGATTTATATGATGATACTCCCATGTTTTAGGAAGTGTTATCCACCTCCATCGATGGGTTGGTACAGGTGAATATCGATACTAAGGTAGACCCGATACTAGAACTATTAAGTGCATCCATGTCTAAAGAAGAAAAACATTAGTATGAATATTTCCTAAAGCAACATCAAGATGTATTTTTCTATACCTATTATGAGATTCTAGGGAAAAATTCTTTGATTTTTTTCCATCATATCAATATTACAGTAAATCATCTTGTGTTCAAGAAACCTCCCCAAAAAATTAACCCCTCTAATGGTTCTATGGCTGAGGATGAGGTTGATATGATCATTAATTCCAACATCATTAAGGAGGTCCAATACCCCAGGTGGTTATCCAACATCATGCCTATCTGGAATATTACTTGATAGATTCGAGTCTGCATCGAATTTTAGGACCACAACATTCACAGTCTGAGAAATGATTTCCCCCCCTCATATGAAACAGCTATTGATTGGCATCACTACTAGATTCCTAGATCTCTCCTTTATGGATGGGTATTTTGGGTACTTCCATGTCATAATGGCCCCTAATAATAAATATTCTACCATCTTTTGGGAACCACATGGTAATTTATGCTACTAGGTAATGAATTTCGACCTGGAAAATACCGGAGCCACTCATCAATGTTCCATGCACCACATTTTCCAGCCGATTATCTGAAAATTGGTGGAATTATACATAGGAAACATTGTGGTCATGTCCCAAAAGTGTTAGGACCATATCAGATAGCATGATAAAGTGTTAATCCTCCTCTTCTACCACCATATCAAGATGAACCAATTAAAGTGTGCCTTTGGAGTCACCACATGGAAGTTAATCAGATTCTTCATCAGATACAAAGGCATGAAAAACAATCCAGAGATGATCAAGGCTATCAGTCAGATGCCCCCTATTAGAATCCTCTAAGTGATCCACGGTGGTAAAGGGAACATGAACTGTAAATGTCGATTCATTATGAATCTGACTGGAAAGTGTAAACCCTTTTTCTGACTCATGAAGAAAGGTGATGTCTACCAGTGGGATGAAGGGTTCCAGACCACCTTCAAAGAGATCATGTATTACCTATTGTAGCCTCTGGTTCATATTATCCCCGATTAAAGAAAGCCATTGGTCCTTTATGTGACCTTCCTAGAATTTTACCTTGAATCCCTTTCTGACAAGAAGAAAAATGAAGGGATGGAGGAAAATTTATACTATCTGAACCACATACTCCTCGATATAGAGATCTGATATTCCTCTATTGAGAAGAGCTTCCTGAAGAAGGTTTTTGTATTGAAGAAGTTGTGACATTATCTATAGCACCATGAGCTACAACTGGTGCCCCCGGTGGTCACAATGAAGTATATAATGAATCAACACATCTTTATTGGCCTTCTAGATCAGTGGGTGTTAATACTTCAGTAGTTTTACATCAGGTTCATACCACATGAATCTATCATGGGTTATGCACCGACACATTTCCTCACCACCCATCCAGGCCCTACATAGTAGTCCTTGGATATTCACTTCCCAAATGCGGCCATCCTTTCAATGGATATAATAGTGCCATGTTGGTATATGAACTTCTATGGTGCTTCAAATATTCCATTAGGCATAAGTATTACCAATCTAAATCACAATAGAGTGGTATTGGGAAAAGTTTTCATCACCTTTACATGGGTTTTCTTTCATTACTTATTCTTATTGTCAGAAGGCTACACCAATAATGAGGTAGATTATAAAGCTATAATCAATGGCATCGATATGGACCTCGAGATTTATGTTTCCCACATTCATGTTAAGGGGGACTCTGAGCTAGTCGTCAACAATATTAATGGGGATTATTTCACACAAAAGATACAGCTCGTACCCTAGTTAGAGAACACTCACCTGCAAATGGAATAGTTCACTTCTCTACATGAGTTCAATCAGGTTCCTCAGTCATAGATTGGTTGAGCCGATGCCTTGCTATCATTACTTCTTCTCTCACAAAGCCTGACCATGAAATTTTTAACATCCATGTGGCACATAAAAAATTCAACACCCATGTTACCATGGACATTGATGATGGCCACTGGGTGAGTCTTCTCACCATTGGTGCATCCACATTGGGAAATCCAGGTCCGCTTACCCTAGTAGATGAGACCACTTATTTGATGAATCATTTTGTCAAGTACCACCAACACGACAATATCCCAATAGATAAAGCCGATGGTGAGCGAATTTATCTGCATGCAGAATAGTTTACCCTCTCGAGTTGTCCAAGCTGCGAGAAGGTCCTGTAAATAAGTGGGTTCAATGGAGTTCTTATTCTCTGTATTCATGGAGATGTGATTCCCCAGGTTATGTAATATGTTCATGTCGGTTCCTATGGAGCTCATCATCTAGGATCAAAACTCTCCCATAAGAATGGAAGTTAAGGATACATCTGGCCCACCATTTCCCATGAATATATTGAGTTCACCAAGAGGTGTCACACATAATAGATCCTTGCTAATATTATGCATAGGCTTCCCAATCCTCTCTATAATACCAGGTAGTTTTTCCCCTTCAAGGTCTGGGGTCTCAATGTCATGTGACCATATCGACCAGTGATAGCTCACCAATGTAGGTTCATCATGACTACAACAGATTAATTTTCCAAGTGGATATAATTGATCCCACTCAATGATGTCATGTCCAATTCTATAATTTATTTCATGAGCTCCAATATCATCCATAGATACAGTGTCTTTCCCACTATCCTCACCAATAACGACACCCACTTTCAAACTGCTGAGCTGAAGAAATTATATTCCAAGTACAGTATTTGGTCCAACTGTACATCCCATTATCATGTGTAATAAAATGAATAGATTGTTGAATTCAACAAAACCCCCTCCAACATTTTGGTATAATATGGTTTGATCAGAACATGAAAAGTTGGCCCAAAAACACCCAAATGCTCTCTAGGCTTACTAAACGATTATTCGCAATTCCACCTAGGTGTACTCATTTCCCGTAGTCTATGAAACAAATATAGTAATTCCCATCAAGATTCAGTTTCAATCGCTACGCACATCCTTATAGGACTATAATACCTCATAGAAGATTACAAAATTCAATCTTGTTGGGTTGGAAGCCCTCAATGCGAGTAGGCTTTAGGCCTTGCACTATCTAGAGACGCACCAAAATAAGATCACTTGGGATTTAAATAATAATTTATGTCTTAAATATTTTATTCATGGTGACATGGTTTTATCCCTAATGATGCCGATGATTCCTGGTATAAATCCACAAGATATAGTGCCCAAATTGGAGGGAACTTATATCATCCACAAGGTTTACCCCAATGGTGTGTACTCTAAGGTAACCATTGATGGTGAGTGTATTACTCCTCCCACCAATTCCAAATTCCTCAAGAAGTATTTCACTTAAGAATATCTCTTTCTTCCATATGACTTGAAATTAAACTACACAATCCATCTAGGCTGAAATATCTAAAACTACTCACCTTTCATCCTACATGATGATAACCTACAAATAGTGAATATACTATATGGTCAGAGCACTATGACCTTAATAAAATATCTCTTTTATCCTTACTACATGATTTTAAAATTCATGACACCTCAATATCTATATATTTCTTGATTCCGACCCTCAAAGGATATGTAGGAATGCACAAACATTCTTTCTTTGAGTCGAGCCCCACGTTTCTCCATATTGGGTCTCTTGACCTTGGGATTCTCCCTAGAGTACCTGGTGTGGTTTTGGTTTCTTTTTTTCAATCATTAACAATGGGTCTATAATAGCCACATTTTGTATCCCCATTAGGAGATCCTCCTCATACCTATGTCCTTATTGTATGATGCTAAACAATATGAAATTCCAAAAACTAAATATGGATTGATTCATTCCATTGTTGGATATGTTGGAATGACAATGAATTGTGTCCATATATCTATTCCTAGGTATCAAAAATCCGATCTTTTTACCTACACCCATTGACCAAGTAACCTCTTGGGGATGAATGATGTGGTATGATGCCCCTTTGTCCAACATTCATGCCGTGTTTTCTTTATTGCACCATGAAAACCCCTTCTTTGGGACAATATCTTATTGGTTCCATGTCGCATGACATTAACCTACCTGGAATCTTACAAACTACGCATGTCTTGATTCCTACCCTAGAAAAATACATAATAATTCCTAGACATTTTTTATTTAGGAATATTCCTAGGTTGATCAACCAATACTCCTTTTTCCATACTCATCTTTTCAATTTATCTTCCCTCAGTTGAATCCCTCGACCTCTACCTCTCCTTATCAACATGATTAGATGCATCATTCTACGGGAATTTGAGTGTTTGATTATTTGTGGACATTATCTCACCCCACCACCACACATCATGAATGCCCTTACTTTGGGTCTCCAAAATATTTCACATCTGAAAGGACCCACAAATGACCCGGTCCCATGATGCTTTGGCTCACCTACCGTTATGGACTAATGTCGTGGAGGATCTAAACCGACAACTTGATATAAGTTCCATTTTGAACAAATGGACATTGGTTGACCCTTAGGTTTTTGTTCCCTTTACTAGTACCACAATATGCATATTGTATTTCAATCATGGTCATTAGTTGGCCTCTATCCTTATCGAAAATTCCATCACATCCCAAAAGATGGTTTCATGATTCACATTGCTTCTCAAATCTTTTTCTCTAGATGGAACATAGAAACCCTCTATTTCATTCTTCCATGAACCTTTGCATGTTGAGTAGGAAAGAATGCATCACGAGGACATCTTTATCGCCACACCTTTGTTCCCTCATCATGCTTTCACATGGGTGGTACAGATCTTCTCTTCCCCCAATTTCCCGCACCGATCATAGATCACATGATCTTTAGGATTTCAATAAGGATAGACACCACATGGGAATTTTCACGTCCATGGTCTGGTTTCTATGAATGTAAACTAATATATCATTTTCAATATCATCCATACTATATGGAATTAAACTATGAATCTACATAATGGATATGTCATGATAAACTACATGACACAAAAATTCTTTCACCTAAGAAACATTTCCCCATTTCCATTGGCCATTTTCCATGCTACTCAGAATAACTACATGTGTCTTCATTCCCACCCTTGTGGGATATGTAGTGACAAAAGAAATTTCATTCCTAGGTCCATCCATAGAGTCAATAACCTACTTATACCCCTTATTAACCTAGGTATATCTCGAAGAAATGTATTGTGGTTTGGACTTCTTTGTTCCTCATTAATGTTTGGTTGTAATAGCCACGCCATGTACTTCATGTAGGGATATCACTCTTCTATCAACTTCTTCTACATGTCATCAAATTAGTAGACATATTAAGAACTACATGTGGCTTGGTTCCTACCCTCTCCGATTACGTAGGAATTCCTAGACATTGTTTCTCCAGGTCCATCTCCATGTTGATTAACCACACTGACCCATTAGCCGCAATTATTGTCCAAACTCTATAACCTTGAACTTTGTGCCCCTTGTATGTGTTACATGACTCTAAACGATTGGGTAGGTTCTAGGAAGAATGAATTTAAACAATTTTCAATGCCATGTCATATGATGTTAAACTATTCCATTTATTTTCCGCACCAAATGACGTTAAAAAATATGTCTATCGTCTTTATTTTGAAGCCATAAAACTGCAAGGAATTCTAGGCCCTCACCAAAGAATTTCATTCTGGATTAGGATTTATTTTTTAGACCGATACACCCAACAAATGTGCATTCATCATGGTGGTGTAATATCAATAGTGTTCGGATTTACTTGAATAACCCATCAATCTATCCCCACACTTCATACATGAAATTTATTTCAGATCGACAATCTTTTTCACATCCAAAAGGAAGCACTATTGGTCTGACCTCATGCTGATTTGGCTCACCTACAATCCTGGGCCAATGTCCTAGAGGATCTCAAAGGACAACCGGATAAAAGTCTGACGTTTTGGTCAGTGGTTGATCCTAATAGAAAAAATATTTTCAATTATATTTACATTTAATTTCATTGTTTTAAACCTAAAAGTAGTGTTACACTAAGATTAATTTCTGCATTTTTATGATATCGGTGTTATTTTTGAGATGAACAATAAAAATGACCCATTTCAGATTTTGAACTATTTTAATGTATTTCGTTAGATTGGACATAACATTTTATACAATAATACAAATTGAAAAATTATTTCTTTTCCAGATTCCACACATCAAGGGCTTCATTTAGTCCTTTTGGACTATATATTTAATCCATGATATGAAAAGTCAAAAGAAGCTCACATTTTGGCACAAGAAATCTGTTTGTAGTTCTTCCGAGTTTTGGTGTGGGGTATATAAATCATTCTTCATGTGCTCAATATTTGTAAAAATTGGTAGATGGAAGCTAAAGGGGTTTGGGAACATATTTCATGAAGGAACGGACATGTGAATTGGACGTTTAAGGGTTCATTAAATCATCATAATCTGGAGGTTTTAAATTTGGAGAGTGACAAACTAAATGTTCAGAGTAAAAGGATCATAAATCTAGAAATACTTGTCCAAATCCACTGCGATTTTTGAGGGAAACGCCGAAGATAATTATGAAAAACATTAGATAAGGTTTCAACGCGTGAGTTTGTCATTTAATGGGGATAAAATGTGTCAAAATTAGGGGACAAATTCTTGCTATAAAAGGAGGAGAGATCCTCCATTTCAAAGCATCTCTCATTCCAGCCCATTCCATCTAGGACACTAAAGAGAAGAAATTTTTAGCCTTCCCTTTTATTTCTATTATTTTCATAGTTTTTTAATGCCTTATTATTCTGCATTCTTCTCGATTACCCTTACCATGGTTGGGTAAACATTTTGAGTGATTGGGGAAGGGTCATTTTTCGATTTTGTAATGCTTGAGTTCTTGGACGTAATTGAATGAAATTTCATTCTTCTTCAAAAAAATTTCAAATTTAATATAGAGGTATTTATTTTTAAGTGCAATCGTTCTTAAATTTTAATTCCATTGTCCATTTTTTAGTTGGTAAAATAATAATTTTTAACCTCCACTAATTTCTGGTTTATATATGATGGAATATACCAGGGGTCAGTGGGGAAGTACTCGATGATCGTTAGTACATGTAAAATGGGGTGAGAATGTTCTTGATTGTTTGGGATAAACAAGACCTGATCTGTTATTTCCCTTGTCGATTAATGACATTCAATAAAACTATTTTGCATATGGATGGATAGTTGACCAAACCGAGATCTTGGATATGTTTTCTCCCACAATCATAATTTCACCAAGAAAGTGAGAGGAAACTATTGTCGAAACTCACTTTAACCAAATAAGATAAAGATGTTTGAATTAAATTTATCACAGATAGCATTATAATTAGGAAACCGACCCCGAAATAATCAACCTTTAAATATCATAGTTTTTCAATCATTTGAATTTCAAATTTTTATTCAAAATTACAAAACATTTACCATCATTTTAAGGTGACTATCAATTTTGTGTGCAATTTTCTTTGGGATAAATCCTATGTCAACCAAATTAATACAGTTTAACTTAATAAGTAATTTTTTTTCCACACCCTACGACAGGCGTGCGTCAAAACTTGGCGCTGTTGCTGGGGAGGCAGTGCCATAGCCTAATTATATATATATGACTCTTTAAAAAACACTTACCATGTTGTTTTCAAATGAATATTTCTTTGATTAATAGAAAAATTACCCACTGATATATGATCCAATTATTGAATCAAAATTTTCCATAGAGGATGGTGTTTCTTCTATTTTTAGATAGGTGAGATTATTTTGGAAGACAAATAAAGACAGGCTAACATTCAAAGAATTCATATAAGGACTATGGAAGGACTTGAACAAAGAAGTTTTTGAATCGATGCCCAAAAAGCTAACTGAGTTCTCCCATTACATTATAGAATTTTATGAAGCTTCCAAGGTCTAAGAAGAACCCCCCTTATTCATCCCTGATTTTTCTATAGAGATCCAACATATAGTGGAGAATGACTCTTTGCCACTATCTGCTACTACTCAACTCCGATAGGTTCATTCCAATGAAAAAGATATTGAGGATGAACAAAATAAGTGATATAATATTAAAATGAACTCATTATCTCATTATTTTTTTGAAAATGAATTGAGTATTACACCCTTGTTATAATTTTTTTGATTCATCCAATACATGTATTCCCTTGGATGAACACAATGAAAAAGGAGATTCATATGAAGCAGAACATATGGAGAAACATGACATTATCAAACATTTATAAGAGGGCGTCAAAGAGAAGATAAAAGTTGATTCTCTTGAGAAATATGAGGCAAATGTTTTAGAAATTGAATGGGAAAAATTTGATATTGACACTTCATGCTTTAATTTTGTTTACATAGAGTTGTATTCTAACCTTCCCTTTGATTTTTCCACTGATGTATCGTACCTTCCGAAACCACTGGAGAATAAGAAAGATGTTGTTTAATAAGAACACAAGAAAGAATAGGAATAATTTATTTTCATAACCCTACCATGAATTTTGAATCTCATTACAATGGTGGTGAACTTGGTATACTATATAGACGGAGACTACAAGAAAAAGGAAGAAGTTAATCCTGGAAAGGAAAGTTTTTGTTGGTTCATGCGCAAGAAACTTCACCCACCATTAGATTGGGTATAATTGATAAGAACTACCCCTCTAGAGGTAGTCATAAACCAGGGCCTACATGGGGGATTAAACCAAGATCTATTGTTCTATTTTCATCCAATTTATACTTTTTTTCTTTCAATAAATATATTAAATTTTCTTTTGTTCTTTTTATCTAGTTTTTAGAGTGCAACACTTAGGAGATTAACTCAATGTTTCACAATGAATATATCTGGTTGTACCTCTCCTTTATATTTAATCTTTTTGGGAGGGAGGATTTATAGTTTAGGATTTTTATTTGATGTTTTTACTATTTTAATAAGAAAATATTTTTTTTAATATTTTTGTGTTTATTTTTAAAATCTAATGTGTTGTAAAACCTTTTGGAGTCGAAATTATTATCATTTATAATTTTGAAACCCATTTCAATGAGTGAAGTAATCTATTCCATGATACTGAGCTTAAATGAATGCTGAAATAACTTTGTTTCAAGTTCAAATCTTTTGTAATTTCATAAAAGGTACTTTGATTTTAAAATCTCATGCTACATCTCACTATCTTTATTTTTAAATTACTTTCCAACGAGGCTTCATTACCATTGTTTTTCATATTCATTACATTCACCTCATTTCTTGAGAGAACCAAAACATTCTTGGTTTAACTAGAATTTGATTTATTCCTGTCAAAACATGAGGGTTTGAGGTACATTTGTTTTAAAAGATTGAGGCATTTATTTGGTTTTAATTCCCCTTTTCTAAATAATCCTCTTTATTATGGAATAAATTATACATTTATTATTAGTTTTCCCTTAGAATCCATGAATTACCTTATAGGTTTATTCCACAACACAAGAAAATTTTCCCTATCTAACCTGCTCTTGAAATGAAATTTAATGATCTAGTAGAACTTATGTGTGGGGGAAGATTTCTGGTGGGTTTTTACCTCATTTGGTGATACTTTGGGTGGAATATAAAATTTTAAAGAGATGATATTTCAATTGAAGAGTTCATTTTGTAAAAATTTGTGCCTTTCTGTAGCATTGATGATAAAAGAAGTTGTTCCTTTCTGGAGCTTCCAATGTTAAAAATAAGGTTATGCTTATCTATATCTTTCAAGAAAAAAATGATGTTTGAGAAAAAAATATGCCAGTGAAATGCTAAATGGAATAAAAATTCCTTGAGGTCTCATGACGATGAATCCAATTTTCTAAAAAGGGGAAGATAATAAGACTATTATTGAGTGAAAATTAGAATCTTGCAATTTTCCTTCAAAAAGAGCCAAGCCCTCCTTTTTCAGCCTCATAATTTTTTACATTAAATCCTACCAACCGAAACCCATAGAATAACCCTGAATAGTCCTCATGAGAAAAAAATTTCCTTAACTCAATTGGGTGGAGAAGTAGGAATTTATCAACCCTATGGTGACTCTTGTGTGTGTTTGGATGAGAAAATCCTTGTTGAACATTTACATTTGTGAGATGAGAGAAAATTAATGTGAGGTAGGTTTTGTGTGTTCATGGGATAAGAAAAAATTGGAAATATATTATATAATATATAATGGGGAACCTGAAATAATTTTTTTGATTAGTCATGATATCATTTTGTTTCGAAGTAATGATTTGGTAAATCTCAATGGTATGTGTTTTGGATTTGATTTGATTTGATTTTAATGTTTACTAGTCCGGGAGTCCAAGTCCTAAGTGTGGGGTAATTGATATAGAAAATATTTTCAATTAAATTTACATTTCATTTAATTGTTTTTAACACAAAAAATTGTTAATCTAAGATTAATTGCTGCATTTTTATGATATTGGTGTTATTTTGAGCCAAAAAGTTAAAATGTCCCATTTTAGAGTTTTAACTACTTTAAAGTGTTTCTTTATATTTTCCATAACATTTCCTACACTAATCCAAATTGCAAAATTCATTATTTTCCAGATTCCAAACATCAAGGGCATAATTTATTCCTTCTGGACCAAAATATTAATTGACCATATGGATGCTCAAAAGAAGCTCATTTGTTGGCTCAAGAAAACTGTTTGCAGTTCCTCCGAGTTTTGGTGTGGGGTCCATAACTCATTATTGGTGGGCCCAATAGGTTTAAAATTCAGTGGATGTACGTGAAAGGAGTTTGTAAACGTCTTCCATTAAGGAAAGGATGTGTTAATTCGCCATTTTAAGGTTCATTAAAGCATCATAATCTGGATGTTTTTGATTTTGAGAGTCTGACCGGACAAAATTAATGGTCAGAATAAAATGGGCATAACTCTCAGAATACTTTTCCAAATACGCAGATCATATGAGTGGAAACTCCCAAGATAATTATGAACAACATTCAAGAAGGGTGAAATGTATGAAGTTGTCATTTAATGGGGGTACAACACGTAAACATTAGGGGGAAAATTCTGAATATAAAAGGAGGAGAGCGCCTCCTTTTCAAAGAATCTCTCATTCCATCCCATTCCTTATGGGACACCAAGGAGGAGAATTTTTTGGCTTTCTATTTTATATATTTTGTTTTTAAATTTTTTTAGTGTCTTATTCTTCCCCATTCATCTCGATTACCCTTACCATGGCGGGGTAAACATTTTGAGTGATTGGGGAAGGGTAGGTTTTCTATTTTGTAATGCTTTAGTTCTTGGATGTAATTGAATGAAATTTCATTCTTCTTCAAAGTTGTATTAAATTTCATATAGAATATTTTATTAACAATTGTGATAGTTCATTAATTTTAATTCCATTATTGATTTTTTCCTTGGTAAAATAATCATTATCTCCCTCCACTAATTTCTGGTTTATATACGTTGAAATAGACTGGGGGTTACTGGTGAAGTACTCAGTGATGGTCTGTATGTCTAAAAGGGGTAGAGAATGTTCTTGATTTTATTGTATAAACAAGACCTAATCAGGTGTTACCCATGTAAATTAAAGACATTCAATACAACTATTTTTCTAATAGAAGTAGAGTTGACCAAACCGAGATCTTCGTAAGGTTTTCTCTCACCATCATAATTTCACCAAGGAAGTAAGAGGAAACAATTGTAGAAACTCACTTTATTAAACTATGATGAAGTGGTTTGTATTAAATTGAACAAGGATATCATTGAAATTAAGAAACTAACCACGAACTAATCAGCTTTTTAATATCACAGTTTTTCAATCAATTGAATTTTAAATTTCTGTTCAAAATCACAACATTTTTACCCTCATTTTAAAGTGAAAACAATTTTTGTGAAATAATCTTTAGAGACATCCTAGTTCAACAACATTACTACATTTTAACATAGGAAATAATTGTTTCTCTATGCCCTTGATAGGTGTGCGTCAGATCCTCGGTTGTTTTTTCGCATTTCAGGATAACATGGTATTGGTACTATGTTTCAAACATGGTAAAAAGTTATCCCCCATATTCATTCCACACTCACTTTATTATTAATTTTGGGTATCTCAATTTAAAATTCACATCCCCCTTTATCCGGGTTGATTAAAAAACCCATCACATTATCCCGCTCATACACCACAACAGGATGGGAAAGGTAGTTTGGATACTTTGAGAACCGAAGTCTCTATGTCATAACCCCTATCTCATTCTAAAACATCAAACACTCAATTGTAACCAATGTGTTCGATGATTAAATTGAAATATTATTCCCAAGGTGAGTAATCACATGGTCGTCCCTTTTTTCTCACATTGGGCATGGACCATGTGATATTGAGGATAAATTATTAGTTGTTTCTCTATGGTTGGGGTGAACTAATCTATTCAATAACAAGATTTACATGCACATGGTCAGAATAAGCAACAATGAATAATGATTTGTTTATGAGTCTCTCAAAATATATCCCCTATTGATCGGCCCCTTCGATGGAGTATCTTAGCTCCACCGCCCTTTGGTGTGTTGCATCTAGGATTTAATGTCACCTTATGAGCTCCCATCCATCCTCGTCCAATTCAAATGAAAATTTCATCATCCTTTATATGTGCTCGATCTTGTTCTTCCCAGATGTTGACCACCATGCCGAATTCTCGCCTCAACTAATCCTTAACCTCTACCAATTAACTTCATAACCATGATATGAGTTATTATTAGGTAGTGGTGAAATGATTTCCCCCATTCATACATGTTTCTACGATTTGCATCTATTTTTAGCCTCCTGAAGCATCTGAGTGTTGATAGACATCCTTCTCATTTAGCTGAAACTGAGGACATGGTCATAATCTCGTGTCTTCTCAACAAGATCATCCCAAATGAGCATATTTATATTTCATGCCTCTACCCATCCAATTAATTGGTCTCATAGCTAAGGATACTGTTTTCACATCCAATGTATACAATACGATTTCGATGTGTTGTCAATGAAGCACTTGATCATTTTCCAGGATCGGTGACGGACAACCCGACTATCTTCTTCATCAAAAGCAGTCTCATCTAGATCCTATGGATTATTATGTTCATATTCCTAGAACACATCCACGATTTAGGTAGCTCTATATTCCTATGGTGGATTGTCAAATGAGTTGGGTTTCACATAGTGTTGTTTAACTTCATCACTAGATCCCACCTCAATATGTTCTAGTACCATCATGCTAGTGTCTCTACTCATTTTATTGATTTCCATAGTTTGGTCATCGTGGGCATTGGATTCCAAGATAATCATCATTCCCATTGGGAGAGGAGATTCAGGGATGCCAACCATCCTCATCAGCATTACACATGCTACTTGGAGGACTATTTAGACAAATAAAATGTCAGTTGGACTGGTCCTATTGACAACAGTTACATATTTTCAAGAAATAAGACTCACCAAGGTCCAATATCTAATCAAACCATTGAGTCTTCATTGTTGTAATCTTGGTACATTACCCCCATATATGGTTGGTAAC
This sequence comes from Viscum album, assembly GCA_963277665.1. Lineage (NCBI taxonomy): Eukaryota > Viridiplantae > Streptophyta > Magnoliopsida > Santalales > Viscaceae > Viscum > Viscum album. The sequence goes on along the minus strand of OY728129.1, from coordinate 1,339,835,095 downwards.
TCTAAATATCCCTAAATATTCACCCTGGCTGTCATAGCCCTACTATACCCGCAACTCACCATCATCCCAGAAAAAGATCCCAAAGAATCATCTGTTGTTACTCTAGAATTTGTCCCTTGAATGATGGTCTCATATATAAGGAAAATTCAAAATGAGAATATTGAATAAAAAGGATATGTTCATGACTTATAGGAATGGTTTGGTGTTTAACTCAAGATATTCATAAAATTCTTCGAGTTATATATCTATGACCTCGCCTTCCACAATAGGGATTCTTCTATTCGCATCTTCTCCCCAGGATTCTTATGATTATTCAGGTAAAGGGAATTTATACCTTAGATCTTTAAAAAATGGTTATGGTGGGGTTGTTTGATCAAAATGTACTTTAACCCAATATTTCATCAGACACGGGGTTCCCCGTATTGTACAAAATCCTCGAACTCAGCTACGTGTTTATCCCCATCTACATAAGATACGAGAAATCCTCCCTTGACATAGTTGATCTATGATAGATCCATCCCAATAAGGTTAATGTGACCCCATACCTGGTATGGACTAAGGAATTTCATGTTAACATCCTCGGTTTCCCTAGTCTTTAGAAAAACATCTTCCTCAGGCATGTCTAAGTAGATAGCTGCTTCCCAGGAGCCTGGGTAGATATCCTATAGAACCCTCTTGGTCACCTTCCTTCCTCCTGGATCTTCCCAGTTGAAGCCACCAGATATTCCACTACACCTCTTCCACTTCCTCTTTGTACAAGCCTCAAAATTACTGACCCTATAGATGCTGCAACACTACCATTATGATATACACTAGATCAGCTAATATGGTGTGTTCTCACAATTGTCTGAACCCTACATTAGGGTTGATGGGGCACCCCATCATCAACATGAATAGTCTTGTGCATCTACATTTCCCCTAGTTAGGAAATCTCCCAACACTTTACATACTCTTCAACCATCCTATAATAAGTTGTAGGAGAAGGATTCTTATTTTAATTTTCCCATCTTTTTGTGTTAACATGAGCCACATCTGCCTTTGCACACACATATTGTCCTCGCAGAATACCCCACAGTAGACACGTGGGGTTAAACTCTACATGCATCAGAACTGCCTCACATAGAAGTTTGTGGTATACGACTCGTAGATAATATTCTTATCTTCCTACACAAATAAGACTCCACCATATAAGTCCATGAGGTATGATCTTTGCTCCTAAGTTCTCCATATGTTGTCGAAGAACAATATTTTTGGTAGAGGTAATTTATTGAATTAGAATTCAATTGCACTCTAGATTTTGAGTAGTGTTTTGGTGAAGTCATCTTAATCAGGAAGCTTCCCAAAAAATTAATAATGGATGGTCAAAAGTATGACCATGTAGGGGAGATATGTTTTGGATATTTATAAGCCCTTTTATCCATAGTTATCTAGGCTTATAGAATGTTTAGTGGACCACACAATCATTGTGTCTTCTTCCAAACAATGATGTTCCTTAAAACCTTGAATAGTTTTTCCAGCCCTATAATCCCAATGTCGACACATTTCCCCCCACTATCATGGGATCCATGATGAATGTTCTTGAATGAAACCCCATTTGTTCATCCCTAGATAGAGAAACCCACCCACAAATGAGAGCCAAGATGATCCCAACCAACATAAAAACTTGTTGATGCTCAGTGCTGATGGTGTACCCCTATAGATGCCATTTTATGTCCTCCAGGATTCACCAGTAAGAACGCCCCTTGCTACGCTGAGCTCCCCTTGGAAAGGTGGGGGACTCATTGGATGTTTATTTGGTTCCACCTCTCCCTCAGTAGGGTGCTCCAGTGGGAAATTCAGGAAATTTCCAAACCACCACATGAAATTAATGTCCCTCACAGATTTCTTATCCTAGACCAACACCAGGGCCATCAACACCTTTTCCATATGTGGAATCTTATTTGGATCCACCAATGTGTTTCCATGGGGAGGAACTCATCATACTTCTCCCCCAAAATCAGAATCCATTAGATTTGGTGAAGGTCCAATATGCTGATATCGACCTTCTCATAGTGATGACGGAGTGTATTAAACCACAATGACCTCCATCTCAATAGTTCTGAAATCATGTATTTTGGAATGTAGATATCGAATTGTGAAGGCCATGCAGTTTCATATAGGACTTACCACCTCCTATCTTCTCCGAACTCATCACACAATGAAATTTCCTAGTTGGACCAAGCCCATTCCTCCATGATGTTTCCACCCTGGCATAGATCCCTGTTGTTTCTCCACCCCTTCACTGGGTTCCCTAAGTCATCCTTAAGGATGGCGTGATATTGTTGTTGAGATACCACTGGTTTTAGAATTTCCCCCCTAAACATTATCAATGTGGTTGTATAGTTAGTCATCCGTGATAGGTATGTGGTCTTTCTAGGCGTGGACATTAGTGTCCCTAAACCAAAAATATTAGCATGATGTTCCCCTAAACCATTAGGCTGGTTCTTCCCTTCTTCTATTGGTGATTGTAACATATTCCCTTAGTCCGAAGTTGTTCTATGGGAATATTTTTCCGAGAGGGTAATTCCTTTTCCCTTTAGACAACATCTCCCACGACTCAAGGTCAGAATGAATTCAAACATATTCTCTAAGCATGGGATTGTCTGTCATGTCTTCCCTTTGACAAACAATCAAAAGAACCTCTCAGGAAGCTTCTTGTTTGGTCATTATATTCCAAACATTATCAAATTTCTTCCCTATGCTAAAAGTTCATTCAAAGAGCATGTTCACAAAATTCATTCACGGTGTATATTGGAACATCCTTGAAAGAATCGACATGGTTTGTAGAGTATCACAATATAGCAATGCACCAGTTCTCTAAGAATTTTTCACGGTGCACGAGTCCATGGATCTCGGTTCACAATGAGCATTCACGTGGTTTTTTGAAGCTTTGCAGTTTTAGAGCTTGAGCATAAGTTCACGGAGACTGATGTGGACAAAATAGGGTTCATCCATCCATATTTATGGGTGGTGGCCTCACATGTGTTACTGGGTGTCCTCTTCTTCTCCCACAATGTTGCGATCTACCACAGAGTCTTTTCATGACCACATCACAAATTGGCTTGATGATATGCATATTTGTTCAGTGATCAACCCTTAGAATCTGAAAGATGTTTTCTCCCCAACTCCCATTCTGGGGGGGTGCATTTGTTGGGGCCGAAATCCGGCCCTAAGAGGGACCAAGAGTTGTTGAATTTGGTGGGATGACTATTTAGGATCAATAAAGAACAAAAATCATCAAAGGTTCTTCCTTGAGATTCTCCATCTTTAGTCCCCCCCACCCCCATGAAAAGTGTGATGAAAGAAGGAACATACTCCTTTGCATCCACCATAGAGCACCTTTATGGAAGCCTATACGGTTTGATTGATATATTTGCGACTGTCGCAGATACCTATATTGGTGTCCTATGAGAAGTACAATGAGAACCCCGACCACCACAGAGAGTCATGATGGAAGCCTTCACAATTAAAATGAATCCATCTTAGATATGGAAGATTAATTTCCACCACGACATGCCCTTAGAGCATCTCGATACTGAGTGCATATAAATATGCAGCTCACCCTCATCTCAACAGAATGACTCCTCAACCATTCACCTTCTGAGTTCATGTTTCACAAATCACCTTCTACTTTGCGTACCAACAAGAAAATATATCATAGGAGGTACATGATCATTGTGAACCAACATTCCCTTTCCTCAATTTTTCCTCCTCTTCAAACGGGGATGCCCTTTGTGAAGGCCTATGACCTTCATGAAGGTTGGAATCCCTTTTGGGAACCTTGGTCTTCACAGAGCATTCAACCTTCTCAATGAACCCTCCTAGAACATTTTCACTCCATTCCTTGACTTTTCAACAGGATTTGTGATGTTGCTCCCTTCACAGAGAGCCTTTTTCCATGCTTCACATAGCACATTTTTTCGTGGATCCCCACTTCCTCATGAAGCACTAGTGCTTTACAAACCCTTACCCCTTGTGTCCCTCCAGGATCATAATAAGTGACTTCATGGTTTTATATAATTGTTCCATTCATCGTTACCCTAACTCATGACTCATTGCATAGGAATTCTAATGACTATTGCATCTTTTCATGGCCATGAAAACATGGATGCCTCAATTGACCACTCCCCCCTCACTCTCTTCGAGTATTTTTTTCCTTCCATTATCCAATTGTAGGGTGGTACATGTTATATATGTGCTAGAGGTGAGGAGTGATTGCAATTTGTCCAAGATACATGACGTTAAATTGCAAAGAACCTAGGTCCTCAACCCATGATGTTAAAATTGTGTGTTATCAATTGAGAGGAAGGCCCTACATAGACCGGAGTGAGTATGGGACATGGAGCCTTTCACTCCATACATTTTCAATATTCCTTATCTTTCCCTTAGTTCTTCTTTATTGTTTTCACGTCGGGTCATCTCCATGTAATCCCTGACACACCTTGATAGGGTATTCCAAATATGATGACCATATCCTCCCAATATATCTAAAAACGCTCCTCAGGATTTCCCCTAGGAGTAAGTCCCAATATACATATCCCTGGTCTGTATTATTGCATAAGTCCAGTCCATCTTATTGCTCATTATATCATTTGCATCATCATAGTGCGTAGGACCCACACCCCTTGGAGACACACCCCTCATGAAACAATTGTCAAGTCTATTGCTACCTATTTTTTCTCACACTGAGCTTGAATCACATGTGATTTGAGAAATTATTGACCATGACATCCTCTATGGGAAAATAACCTTGTGTAAGCCCCATGCCCATTTTTTATGAACTAAGTTGACATTGATACATGTCTTCTATGAAGGGTATATAGGAAGACTCCATGAGGTTCTATCCCATTATTGATATTTCCCGACCATTTGCCATCGCTTCACCCATTCCACACATTAAATTAAACTGCATATTACAAACTAAATAGAATTTGATCACTGTCTTCAAGGTAGGGTATGTAGGAAGCCTACCTGAGGTTGATGCCTATAATTCTTTTATCCCGACCATTTCATGTCGGTTCACCCTCAACCCACATGAAGTTAAACAACATCTCTTGAACTATGTGTATTTTTATCTCTATTGTATATATAGTGTAAGTAGGATTCTTCCATGAGGTTGAATCTTAGCCAACAGTAATCTCTGTTGGTCCCTTCTTGGGATGCACCCTCATGATGTGACATAATCCTTATTTGAGACACATCTCATGGGTCCGCCTCTATGTGGTTTTTGAACCCCATGGGAAACTAAGCAAACATAATCCCCACACAAGATACATACTCCTCCTACCAAGAGTATCCCTCTTGAAATGGGATGCTAACCACCCATAATCCCTAGCATGTCTTTAGGTCATTTTCCTTTATGTACATCCCGATTCTATTCCCCATCCAGAACTATGTAAACTATGAATAATTTTCATGGTAATACATAGGAATACATTGTAAGGTTCAATCCCATCATTCATGTCTCATCCTAGACTCTCTCCTAAGAACCTATGTTTCGGGAAGATCATACCCCAACCAAAGGCCCATTTCATTCAGGTCCCATCCATGCGTACATTCTCATGATTTTCCTCCTAATATGACTCATCAACCAACTCTAGAACTGTGTTGACTTTGATCCTTGCCTCCTAGATAGGGTAAGAAGGAATCCTCCCAATGATTCAAGCCCAACACTGTCATCTTCACACCGGTTTTTCCCATTCATCTCATATACTTCATCAAATCAACCTTTCTAACTATGTGGTATTTGATCACTTTCTCATTGGAAGGGTGTTTATGAAGCCTCCCTGGGATTCAATACCATCCAATGGTAAAATTTGGAGTCCTCTTTTCTAGGACCCACCTTCCCTCATCTTCCCTTTATGGTGCACATATCAGCTGTATAGTGCAGAACCTTCTCTTTTTAGGGAAACTCCATATGGGGTCTATCCTCATTGGGTGTTATGATCCATACTGTTGTACATCTCGTTCCCCTCGTTGTTTGATTTTCATGATCACAATCACCTTATTGTTTATCTAATTTTGTTTTAAGTGTTTTTGGATAATAGGCATTCATTTAAGGTGCCAAGGATTTGGGCCAAGAAGGCCAAGAAGGCAAAAAGGCCAAACTGGACTGAAATGCAGTCCACCGGCCAACCGGTGGCTTCACCACCGGCCAGCCGGTGGCACCTGGGAAGAAGGCTGAGCTTCTGCCTCAGCACCGGCCAACCGGTGGCCTTGCACCGGCCAGCCGGTGGCCCCCTGCCCAAACAGTATTAGCTACTGCCTCACCACCGGCCAGCCGGTGGCTCTGGCACCGGTCGACCGGTGGCCCCTGGACAGGAATCCAATGCCTTTTGCAAACACCGGCCAACCGGTGGCCCTGCACCGGCCAGCCGGTAGCACTGGTCAAACTAGCCGTTGGCTTTGACCAGTCAACTCCAAAAGCCTCCCAACGGCTCCGAGGCCTTTTCCAACGGCTCCAAAGCCCTCCAACGGATACTTGAAGGTTCCTAGCCTATAAATAAAGGCCTAGGAAGCCCCGGAACAACACACAAGCCACCGTACACATTTTTACATCTTTGGCGAAGCTCCGACGGATTGTTCCAAGGGAACCCAAAGTGCTCCAACAACTTCCACATCCAAGAGCACCTCCATAGAAGCTTGGAAGCGGCCCTCAAACATCATCAATCAATCAAAGGCGCCCAAGGCTTCTCCATTACGGGTTTTATTGTTTTATTTATTTTGAGCTTTAAAGTTGGGTTTGTGCCTACAAACCCCAACCCTTTTCTCATCCCCTCTTTCTTTGGGTTCTCACACCACCACTAAGGTGTGAAGAGGTTTTCTCAAGCTTTTCCTTTAAAAGGCTTGTGTCTCGGTGAGCTAGTCTTCACCCGTAAAAAGACTAGTGGGTTCTTGCTAAACCATTAAAAGCAAGTGGGTTCTTGCTAAACCAATAAAAGCAAGCTGTAATAGGTCCTAGTGCTACCTCAAAGCCTAGTGGGTTTCTTGCTAAAACCATTGAAAAGCAAGCGGTAGGAATCTCTCAACGGTTGAGTTGGGAGCGGAGACGTAGGCCGGGTTTTGGCCGAACTCCGTTATCAATTTGCGTGTCTTGCCTCTTTATTTCCGCTGCATTTATACTTTGATTTTTAAATTGTTAATCAATTTTTTAAAAGGCAATTCACCCCCCCTCTTGCCATCATTCCCTCCTTGGGGTGTTCTTCCGACCCAACATTTGGTATCAGAGGACGTATTTGAATAATTCCCTAACCGGTTTCAAATTAAAGATCCTTTTTGATGGCTTCTACCGCTTCAACCTCTTACGCCCCCGAAGGCTATTCATTGGGTCGTGCTCCATTTTTTGATGGAACCGACTATTCTTTTTGGAAAACCCGCATGACCACTTTTCTTAAAAGTATTGGATATCCTATTTTTAGAATTGTTATGCATGGTTTTACGCTCTCTTCTCCCGATGAGTCTAAATGGACCCCCGCCGACATTGCAAATTTTGAGCTTGATGGCAAAGCCATGAACGCTCTTCATTGTGGGTTAGATCGTAATGTTTTTGATCATATTTCTTCTTGCACTACCTCTTATGCTATTTAGAAATTGTTAGAACTAACCTATGAAGGTACTAGCGAGGCTCAAAAGCAAGAACCCGATGCAAAATCCGTACCCGCTTGCCCACTTCACAAGAAAAGGGCCAAGAAAAAGGAGAAGAAGAAGGCTTCAAAGGAAACACGGAGTGATAGCTCCACCTCTTCATTCTCCTCCTTCTCCTCGAGCGACCAAGGTAATAAATGCCTAATGGCAAAACATGAGGTATCTTCCTCCTCTTCCTCCTCCTCCTCTTCTGGTTCTTCAAATTCTTTCAATCATTTGTCATATGAAGAACTCCAACATGTGCGAGACCAATTAGAGAATGGTTTTCACGAACTCTCTTCAAAATTTGTTGCTTTAAAAAAGTCTTTCAAAAAACTCTCCTCCGAAAAAGAACAACTTCTTAAAGAGAAGGAGGAACTCTCCCTAAAAATCCAAAATTTTCCCAATGTTGATTCTTTGGAATCAACCATCAAGGACCTTAGAGAATCCCTAGCCAAGTTCACCCAAGGTGAACAAAATTTGAAAAATATACTTGGTTCCCAACGTATATCCCGAACCACCAATGGACTTGGCTATACCAACCGAGCCTCCTCCTCCCATGCTCAAACTGTTTTTGTAAGGGGGAGCTCCGATTACAAATTTTGTAATTATTGCAAGAAAACTGGGCATCTCATTTATGAGTGTAATTGTAAAAACGCCCGGTATGGCCAACCCAAGTCTATTTTCTATAGTGACGAGTTTTATAGGAGAAGACCCGCCATGAGACAAGTTTGGATTGAAAAATCCCTCCTTGCGAGTCTCTCCGGGCCTAAAATCATCTCTTTCCAAAATCCCTCTCCCCGGTGACTTTTTGTTTTTATTTAGGGGGAGTTAGGATTTTTTAAGCCTTTTTGTGTATTCAAAGTTTTTATTTCAAACTCAACACTTGGCTTCAAAATTCTCTATTTTCTATTAAATTTTCATTTTTAAATATCCAACAGTTGGTATCGATTTTTCAAAACTCTCAATTTCAAAAATTTCATTTAGTTTCAAATTTCGAATTTCAATTGGTTTTTGATTCAAAACTTTCAATTCAAACTGTTATTCAAATTTTCATTTCAATTTCAAAAATCTCAATTGATTTTCAAATCTCAAATCTTGTTTTTAAAATCTCAACTTTCCCTCAATCAAGTTTTATGCCCCGAGCTATTTTGATAATCACAAAGGGGGAGAAATTTCTTGATTGATTGGGGGAGAATCATTTTCATCATGATTAGCATGCCTTTCATTTATGTTTTTACTTTAATTGTTTTGGTGATTGTGATCATCAAAATAGGGGGAGATTGTTGTACATCTCGTTCCCCTCGTTGTTTGATTTTCATGATCACAATCACCTTATTGTTTATCTAATTTTGTTTTAAGTGTTTTTGGATAATAGGCATTCATTTAAGGTGCCAAGGATTTGGGCCAAGAAGGCCAAGAAGGCAAAAAGGCCAAACTGGACTGAAATGCAGTCCACCGGCCAACCGGTGGCTTCACCACCGGCCAGCCGGTGGCACCTGGGAAGAAGGCTGAGCTTCTGCCTCAGCACCGGCCAACCGGTGGCCTTGCACCGGCCAGCCGGTGGCCCCCTGCCCAAACAGTATTAGCTACTGCCTCACCACCGGCCAGCCGGTGGCTCTGGCACCGGTCGACCGGTGGCCCCTGGACAGGAATCCAATGCCTTTTGCAAACACCGGCCAACCGGTGGCCCTTGCACCGGCCAGCCGGTAGCACTGGTCAAACTAGCCGTTGGCTTTGACCAGTCAACTCCAAAAGCCTCCCAACGGCTCCGAGGCCTTTTCCAACGGCTCCAAAGCCCTCCAACGGATACTTGAAGGTTCCTAGCCTATAAATAAAGGCCTAGGAAGCCTCGGAACAACACACAAGCCACCGTACACATTTTTACATCTTTGGCGAAGCTCCGACGGATTGTTCCAAGGGAACCCAAAGTGCTCCAACAACTTCCACATCCAAGAGCACCTCCATAGAAGCTTGGAAGCGGCCCTCAAACATCATCAATCAATCAAAGGCGCCCAAGGCTTCTCCATTACGGGTTTTATTGTTTTATTTATTTTGAGCTTTAAAGTTGGGTTTGTGCCTACAAACCCCAACCCTTTTCTCATCCCCTCTTTCTTTGGGTTCTCACACCACCACTAAGGTGTGAAGAGGTTTTCTCAAGCTTTTCCTTTAAAAGGCTTGTGTCTCGGTGAGCTAGTCTTCACCCGTAAAAAGACTAGTGGGTTCTTGCTAAACCATTAAAAGCAAGTGGGTTCTTGCTAAACCAATAAAAGCAAGCTGTAATAGGTCCTAGTGCTACCTCAAAGCCTAGTGGGTTTCTTGCTAAAACCATTGAAAAGCAAGCGGTAGGAATCTCTCAACGGTTGAGTTGGGAGCGGAGACGTAGGCCGGGTTTTGGCCGAACTCCGTTATCAATTTGCGTGTCTTGCCTCTTTATTTCCGCTGCATTTATACTTTGATTTTTAAATTGTTAATCAATTTTTTAAAAGGCAATTCACCCCCCCTCTTGCCATCATTCCCTCCTTGGGGTGTTCTTCCGACCCAACACATACAACCAAAAATCATTCTAGGTTCTCCCTCCTAGGGATGTAAACATATAATCCACCATTTTAATTTTTATTATCAGTCCGATCCATCTCCTTTAAATGTAAAAATTGTGGAATTACCTATGTTAAACAAGGGAAGCCGAGGAAAGCCTCAAAGACATGCCTCTGTCATAAGATACCCCAAGATCATCGTGGTAAGTCATGGGTTTCTGTTCCCTTAATAATCCCACTAAGGAGGAAGAATATAGGTATTATAGTGGTCCAGTGGCAAGACATGCCAGAGATTCCTAATCGTGACTACTCTACTGATTGAATGTTATTTCCCCAACATGAACTTTTCGAATTTCCTAGAAGAAGAACCATAAATAACTAGAATCCACAATGATATGGAACCAAGAATGAGCTTCACGAACAACATCTTAAATTATGATGGAGAAATATACAAGGTGATGAGTTCCAAGGAGGAATCCCCTAAAGGAGGATCCAACATCCAATCATCCCATTTCGATAAAGGAGAATACTCCCCAAATAAGAGATAGGTGTGACATGACTTTGGAAAGTGGTAATGTGGTGTACAATGATACTCTCTACGAGTGTCAACACACACACACAATGGTGTTCCTTACTAGATAGCATCATAAACCTAACCAATAGAACTTTAAAAACAAGTTAATAATCAAAATAAAACTAATTGAAATATATGGATAGGATCTTCTTCAAACCCCCTCCCTTCTTAGGATTTATACCTTGGAGGATTTCACTTACATCATCACTCCAAATGATTCAAAGAATATTCCAATTGAGAAAATGGTGATTTTTTCTAGATACCTTGAAATTTATAAATCTTGATACCATTTGTAAATAAATACACCTTTTCCAAACATGGTATAACCTTCTACTATTTCTAAACATCTAAATAAATTCAACATGAGAAGGAATTTAGCAAGAATCACTTATCACTAGTGGGATGTGACAATAATAATTGAAGATAATTGTTATCATAATCATAATTAAATTTTACATAGATATTTCTAGGTACTCGTGTATGTATAGGCTCTATCACAATGGGGCATTTCTATTTTTAGGTCATCCCGGGTCTCTTGATCGGTGATGCCTCATATCCAAGATGGTAGCCTTAAATCCTATAGTGACAATAGAATACATTTAGTCCCCTTGATTTATCTAAAACCATGTTTAGTTAATTATTTTTATTGGGGTTTTATAATATATTCGTTGAATTTATTCATAGTTAGTGGTTTATGGTGTCTTTTAGACCTTCATATACATCTCTACTATAATGGTTCACTATGAAAATTGGTATCCCCACTACACTAAGTTAACTATTTCATTAGAATTTTATTCTTATATGATTTGGTAGAAGGTGTATCCATTCCATTACTAGGAGTCTTTGTTTAAATTTGGATAAAGAAATATTGGTTTTGAGTTCCATTTAAGGGTTATATAGTAGATTATTTTAACATAAGTGAAGAATGAAGTAACATCTTATTGGTCCTATGAGGGTAAAAAACGATTATTGTATCTAGAAATAATAATTAATGGTTTATGGATAGATTTGTTGCATCATATTTGGGAGTTGTTATCCGGTGATCATAGGTTTTTTTTCTAATTAAAACTCTTTTAAGTGGGTCTCTGTTTACTCTTGTGATGTATACGGTTTTTATGGATGGATTTTTAGTGAGTCAAATTTGATTTAAAATCTATATGAATATGTTGAGTTGATATATTGTAGGTCATTTTTCATTTTCTTGATTGGAATCAATGGGAAAATATCTGATGATGGTTTCCCCATAATATATATAATAATTTCATTTATAGTCCATATGATGGATGTATATTTTTCTAGTCTTGATTATAGTTTTTTTGACATTTTCTTTGTGGATGGAGATTTCATACTATTTTATATTTGCATATATGGTTTGAGTGCACTTTTTATTTTTACTATATTAGAAAAAATTCATAGAAACATATATATAAATTAGCAATGATGACTACACAACTATTCATCAATGTGAGGTCCTTCCAGAATTCATTATTTTATTAAAAGGGGGATGTTTGATTTTTTAAATGTCAATTATTGGTGTTGTATTTGGAATTTTAGAAATTGTTATTTCATTTCATTTTATGAGATGTGGGTTCTCATGAAATACATAAAATAGGGGCTTTAAAGGTAAAAATACTGAATTAGGATGGATAAACTGGTTTCAAATACCTGGGTGATTAATTTAGGATTCAAATATGTCAACAATATAAGAACTATGTGATACCAAATCATAATTTCAATTAAACGGGGCATTACAAATTAATTTTCATGAAATTTTATGTAATTACAATCACTATAAAAAATATATCAAAACATTTAAAGATCCAATTCATCCCATTTTTTTAGATAATCACTATACAAAAATAAATCAACCTATATGAACTAAATAAATGTTTCAAGGATAAGAACATACCTCGAAAATCATCTTTCTAACTATATTTCTATAATTCTAGAGTGATAAAAATTCATTAATATCTAGGATATTGGATTCTTTTCCATTCACACATTACGGTATTATTCCCACACAATTTGACCTTAAATTACCAATATTCAAGCACCAACATGTTAATGAAGGAATATTTTGGGAAATTCAATCAATCCTTATCATGAGAATAAGGTTTGAGATTGTTTTTCTAAACCATGAATTTAAATTATATTCATATTTATTCTCACTCTATTTGGTTTCTTGGTAAGTTCACCTATGGGATGCATGGTCCTCACTTTCTTCACGAGTGTGGGATGTTTTGAAACAAATTTAGAACTTGAATCTACATGTTTTCTCAATTTAACATTCATTTTTCAAGGTAGTACAACCATAAATTTGATATATTTCTATCTTTCCATTTTGGACCTTCCCCAAACTTACATCGATTTAGAATTTTTATTTAATGGTATGTATCTCATCATTTTACCAATAGTGTTAATCACAGGTCTAATATGAATATCCTTATCTTGAATATACTCTCCATATGACTTTATAATAATCTTATATTAGTTTACATGCATATACGTCTTGTATTTATCCTAGAAGCTTCCTTTATTTCCATAGTAAAATATTCTCTTTCTAGTACGGATTACCTCCTTATAATTTGTATTCTATTTCTTATATGGAGTTGTTTATGTAGTTGTACTTCTATATGATTTTCCTCTCATGTATTATTCACTTAAATTGTTTAAATACTTTTTATACATATTATTTAATCTTTTATATGAAGTATATCTATGGTATAGAAAATTTCTCTACTTATATCTATCATTGTTGTGACCACCTATGTTACACTTCTCATTAAAATCATTAAAGTTTCTATATATGTTTTTAGAGAAGGATTATTCTATTTATATGTGATATAAATATTTATAGTAGGCATAACATTATTAAAAACACATATCCCCTATTTTAAATCAATCTAAAAAATATATATATTGGATTGTTGTTCAAGTAATTTCTGGATCTTTGTATGAACCTCCAATAGCACAATCACATTCCAATTATTTTTTTTCACCAAATTTTAAGATTTATAACATGATATTCTTGATATTTTTGGGATAGAACCTCAATATTTTTGGTTTATTTTGGGGAATAGTTTTTATGGGACATACCTACATCATTCCTTGACATGTTTCTATAAGTCACCAGATTTTCCCTTTCTATGATTGTACATATTTTAATTTATGTTCAGCATTCTAAAAAAAATCCATATTTAGTGAAATAAAATATATATGTACTATGAGTAACCCTTTTTAATAATCACGAGGTGGATAAATAAACAAATTATTTTATGCAATTTGATCTATCATTTTTATCCTTTTTTGAGGTATGAATGACTTCTAAGTTTTGAGTGAGAACTCAAATTTTCATGGTTTTTGGGAAAGTCAATATATTTCATATTCAATATTATTCAACTTGAATTCTAGATCAAGGTAAATCATAGTGAGGTTTTAATTAGCCTCCACAAAAGATCTCAACATTCCTTCCCAAAACACTGAATAAATATTTTCTCCCAAATAACCCCTTAAAATTATTTATCAACTAGAAAAAATATTTCATTACAATGTTTGGAAGATTATTCATTGGATATTTTAATATTTAAAAGAGTGTTTAATCTACCAATATTATTATCCAATTAATTCTATATGAAAAAATATTCTTACATTAGATATTATTTATCATCAACTATTTCATTGATAAAATTCATAACATAGGTAAAAATATAAATACGAACCTTGTTCAGATACATTCTAACATGTGATTAAAACAATTCAACTATTCTAAATATTTTTTCCCGAAATACTTAACAGATTGAACATGAAACAAAAAAATGTGATCTCTATCAATATATCAATTAGTTGAACACTTACTACATTATTCAGATTCATCTAGTGGTTGGTCTCATTGATTCTTAATATTTTTTCCTACCTTATTTGTCACATTATATATTTTATTTTGAAACATCTTGGAGTAAAATCCCATCCCATGTTCAGTAAATGAAGTTACAAGTTTGTCAATATGATATTATTCTTAATGCATCTCAAATATAAACTTCATATGGGTATTTTTGTAGGAATCCAATGTGATGATAAAACTATATATTAATATAATATTTAAGGACCACATAGAGGGTAGAGATGATTTAATGGAAACTTTTACAAATTATTCTTTATTATTTTACCATGATAAACTTTTTTAGCTTCAATACTATCATTATTATGTCTGACATCACTTCACATATAATTTATTAAATAATGGAACAAGTAAACAAGGATTTTTATAATGTTGGTTTAAAGACATACTCAATTCCATGATTATTAATTCAGACTAATTTGGGATTCTACATAGCAATAAAATATTTTTAACAACAAGTTGAGGGTGTGTCATACACTATAACTAGATCAGAGTCTCACTGATATTCTGTTTTCTAGTGTCACACCTACCACTTGAGTAATCCTTACATTAATTCATCTTCTATATTAAATATATACTTCTCAAATAGTTACTCATTGTATTCATAGTTTAGAACCATGATATAATCAAATACCCCAAGTCACACTGCTTCCATGACGTACCATAGTGTATTTGAAAGTTGTCCCTTTATGTTACTTCTTGGAATTTCATATTTGATGTCACTGGAATGTCTATAAATCCATATAATAAATATCATTCTAATTAATAATGTATTATTTAAAATATAGTGTGTCATTAGTAAAACTCTACAACTCAATTACTAAAATGACCCATACTTTACATACATTGTTAATACTTAAAAATTGAAGCATACTTATTACAAAATATAACAAAACCACGAAAGGACTGTATAGGTATAGTGTCTTTAGAAACTGGGAAACATAAACCAGTGGTTCATAAAGCGTCTACATTGTCTCCCATTTATTTCATCATATCTATAGTCCCTTTTGGCATATCTTACTTAATAACCTTCTTCCTGACCTGGGGAAAGAAAACATACAAAAGGGTGAGCTAAAATTCTCTGTAAGGGTAAACAAAAGAAATATCAATCACATCGTATACATAAGAACATAATTTTTGGAAATCTTTACCAGCAAAAGAGATCATAATTTCATAACATGGGATAAATCATGGCAGTGAAATGTAATCACAATAATCATAACTTAAAACATGAAACTTTGTGGCATACGCACATAATCATAGAGAATCGTTTCTAATTAGTCAAGACTCATTGCCAAGACTATCTTAGTGGACAAAGCCCCTTTCTAAACCGAGTTCACTCCTCGTTTCAGTCCTGTTTCACTGAACCAGTATATCCTACCGTTCGAGCCATGTCTATCTCATGAGATATAAAATCTTTACCCAATGCATTGGAGGGATATATAGGTCCCACCCATCTCATAATGATACCATTCTTATGTGTGCCACAAAACCATAAATCATACATCAATGTATAACCCATGTAATAAAAATGGGATTCTTAAACAACATGACATCATAAAATAATTCATATAAAATAAAGGAATTCATAAAAATAATTCCTTCACAACATAATCAAATTAATGTATTAATAGGGATATAAACAGAACCCTATATTATCTTAGATGGAAAATAATTTTGATAAAACACTTGAACTCCATTCTTGAGGAAAATTTCCTTTCTACTTCAAAAACATTTTTCCTTTTTTAACATGTCATACAATTTTAAACAAAAAGAAGTTGATTAAAAATAAACTTGAAAACTTTTAAAGGAATATTCTTGGAAATAATGTTTTAAAAATCCATTCATGACGTATAAGTTAAAAAAACATTCTTCTCGTACTTTTGTCAGAAAAATCATAAAGTACCTCGTACGAAAAATGACAAAAGATTCCTTTCATATATTTTACAAAAAAGTAACCTAAGGGTAAAATTGGATTTAAAAAATTGTAGGTGTATGGAAAAAATATTACATAATGAGGAAACATGGATGTTGATGATAAAATACACCTCAGTAAATACCAAAGTATAAACAATCTCGAATAAAAATGAGATTGTGATATTTTCCCTTACCTTAGGTCCGATTTTATTTGTAAGTGTCCGAACCTCCTGTATAATGATTTAAATAATGTTATTGACTTATTCTAGAATCATAATTATTTTTATGATATCATATATTGTCATTTTCTTAGCTTCTTAGTATTAATATTTCATTGCTACTTGTTATTCGGGTGTTTATAACTTTTTGTTCTTATGCGTGTTTGGTCGAATAAATTCATATTCTTATATTTAGGTTATAGATACCTCATTTTAAGAATGGTATTAGTGTAATATATATCATATTCATTCATTCAATTCATTTATATAATCATTATGAAATGAAGATCATGTAGAACGAGTCGCATCACATCGTGGAGACGGTATTTCGTACGTACGCACGAGTGATGATATCGTTCCTATGATCATGGAATTGTATTGGAGTGTATGTATACTATTTCATAATCTGTATCATTTTATAATAGTAATATATAGTCATTATTTACACCATTATACCCATCCAAGTAAGGTGATGGTGGAAAATAGATTACACCACGGCGTGGAGATGGTATTCTGTACGTACGCATGCGCGGTGATTTCATTTTCTATAGGATGGATAGATGGTGAAATAGGGTTGTTTAATACTTATAATAACATATCAGTATATGAGTGATACTGATGTCATTACTTCATAATGAAACAACTAAAGAAGAAGTAGTGGATGAAGAAATAAAGATGACAAAATCGGTAACGGACATTACCTTTTCTTTGAAGTGCTTCTTTGAGACCTCCTTTTAGGGCACTGAAATGGGTCTTGGAAGAAGACCAGAACCTCTAGGATATTTCTAGGGAAGTGGAGAGGAGGAATTGGAAGGTTTTGGCCAAGATAGAACGCTCAAAGTGGTGTGAGGAAGAGGGGGAGGAGGTTCTCTTTTATAAGGGAGGAGAGGGGCACCTTTGGGAAAACTAAAAATATTATTTTATTATAAAGTCATGTTCGGTTTTAAATAGCTCCAAATTGATATATTTCAAAGCTAAGGCGGGGATGGGTCGAAATCCTCTCATACAATATAATTTAGACAAGTTTAGGTTCCTATTTTAACCTTATCATTTAGATTTAACATTAAGTTAAATAAGATTACTTTTACCGTGTCTTCTTGTGTTCTTATACTATAAGGTTAATAAACTTACTATAAAAAGCCAAACGAACACCAAGTTGTTTATTATTTATATATATAACCTTATATAAGTCATTTGTCCTGTCCTTACATTTTTAATAATAAAATAACAATTACTAATATAATATTTGTTTTAAAAAATATTTTATGTCAATTTTGACACTATTTAGTAATTGATTTTTGTGAAAATCATAACAGAATTATTAGTTCGAACCAAGTTAATTAAATAAATACTAACATGTCATATTAACCTAGAAAATTATTGGAATTCATAAAAAATCTCAATTTCATTTAATTTGATGTTTATAACATTAATTATGTCAATATTTCATTAATAAAATAATTACTACATCATCGTTGTGTCATAAATAAATTACATTATTTAATGTCTAAAAATTACAAATAAAATACCATTATGTAGGAAATATTTTTGTCTTTCTAATTAATATTTATAGTCGTATTTATCTTATGTATAACCCCACATTAAAAATTATTTACTTATTAATCATTGATTTTAACTATTTTAACCCTTCTTTAAATAAATTAATAATAAACTTCCTAATCTAATCCAAGTGGGCCTAAATGGTCATATTGTATTCCTAAGTTTGTTTTTTGGTCTAATTAAACATGTCCAATAGAATTAGGACACGTGTTAGGGTAATAATAATATCATCTTTACCCTTAATTACCCTATTTACTTTTAACCGTGGTAAAAAAAAGTAAAAAGTTACTATTCACCAAAAAATTATTTTCATCTCATTGAACCACATTTTACATATTGAAATTAACCATGTCTCTCAGATTTTTGAAATTCCACTCACAGAAGCGGTAAAATTAAGTTTTATGAAAAATTCAGTTTTTTAACTACCACTTAGTGGTTTCACTATTAATCAAAAATTGAAAGTTTTCCGAAAAATACCAAAATTTCACCCTAGGCTAATTTCGATATTCCGAATCCTAAAATGAAGTTCATTTTGAAAAATAAAATTTATAAAATTTCAAAAAGTGTTTATTACTATTCATAACTGCTAGTTTTAATAATATTTTAATAGCATATCGTTGTTTAGTGAAACTCGGTATTGCGTACGACGCAAGCTATCAAGGAAGGTCACGATTTCGTGTAATGCAAGCCAAGAAAGTGTTGTTTAGAAAAATATTCCTTTGAAGATTTATATAACATAAAAGTCTCGGGTGTTACATTCTATCCCCCTTAAAATGAATTTCTCCCTCGAAATTCATCACTTTGTAACAAACAGATGAGGATACCTCTCCCTCATCATATCCTCAAGCTCCCATGTAGCTTCTTCTAATTGGTGGTTCCTCCATAAAACATTCACCAATCAAGTGGTCTTGTTTCGTAGGACTTTTTCGCTACGATCCAGAATCTCTATCAGTTGTTCTTCATAAGAAAGATCTTGCTCCAGCGGTACAACTTCTGAGCTGAGTACATGTGAAGGATCAGGTATGTACTTTCTCAGGAGAGATACATGGAACACATCGTGAACATGAGAGAGATTCGGTGGAAGCGCCAATCGGTAAGATACCTTCCCAACATGATCCAGTATTTCGAAAGGACCGATATATCTAGGGATCAACTTCCCCTTCTTTCCAAATCTCATAACCCTCTTCCAGGGAGATATTCATAAGAACACTTTATCACCCACTTCAATCTCTAGGTCTTTTTTCGGTTGTCGGCATAATTTTTCTGTCGGCTCTGAGGTTCTCTTATGTGTTGTTGAAAAGATCTGACCTTTTCTGCCATTTCATCAACAAGATATGGTCCTAATAGCTTTCTTTCCCCAACTTCATCCCAGCAAGTTGGAGTCTTGCATTTCTTTCCATAGAGAGCTTCATAAAGATGCATCTGAATACTGGAGTGAAAGCTATTATTATAAGAAAATTCCACCAAAGGTAGATGTTGATCCAAACCACCATTGAAATCCATAGAGAAAGCTATCAACATATCTTCTAGGGTTTGAATTGTTCTCTCAGACTGACCGTCTGTCTGAGGATGACAAGAAGTGCTGAAACTCAACTCTGTATCCACAGTATGCTGAAGACTTCGCCAGAACTTCGAGGTAAATCTCGGATCCCGATCAGATATAATAGAAAGTGGTACTCCATGCAATCTTACCACTTCCTTTACATATATCCTGGAAATCTGATCCGGAGATAAATCCTCTCTAATAGTAATAAAGTGTGTAGACTTTGTAAGACGTTCAACTATGACCCAGATAACATTATTTCCTTTGGATGTTTTAGGAAGTACTGTGACAAAGTCCATAGTGATGTTTTCCCATTTCCATTCGGGTATGGGTAATGGTTGTAACAACCCCTTAGACTTCTGTCTATCAGCTTTAACTTGCTGAAAAACCAAGCATCGAGAGACATATTCAGCAACATCTCTTTTCATGCCATCCCACCAGAAGTACTCTTTTAGGTCCCTATACATCTTCGTGCTTCCAAGATGAATAAAGAATGAAGAACTATGAGCCTCATCCAGCAGCTCATTCTTTAATTTGGGGATGGGAGGAACACAAACCCGATTTCTGAACTTTATTATCCCATCACAATCAAGGTTGAATTCAGGAACATTTCTCACCTTATTTTGTAACTCGACATCTTCTTTCTGTGCCTCTTTAATCTTCACATGTATAGATGGTTGAACATTCATTTGAGAAAGATAATATTTTTCCCCTTCCATTATAATTCCAAGATCCATCCTTTGTAAATCCATAAATATTGGATCTTTTGTGATCCTCATCATGGATAAACTAGCGTGGTCTTGTCGACTTAATGCATCTGTCACATTGTTTGCTTTCCCAGGTTGGTAATGGATTGACCAGTCATAATTCTTAATCAGCTCCAACCATCTTACTTGGCACATATTCATCTACTTTTGTGTGAAAATATACTTTAATCTTTTATGATCAGTATAAATATCACACCTTTCACCATAAAGATAATGCCTCCAAATATTTAATGCAAAGATTACCGCAGCTAACTCCAAATCATGTGTTGGGTAATTTTGCTCATGGATTTTCAACTGTCGTGAGGCATAAGCTATCACCATATAATTTTGCATAATAACACACCCTAATCCCTTATTGGATGCATCACTATAGATCACAAACCTTTCTCCACTACAAGGTAGTGTGAGCACAGGTGCACTGGATAACCTTCTTTTCAACTCCTTGAAATTCTCTTCACATTCTTCCGTCCAGACAAACTTAACTCCTTTCCGACTCAACTTGGTGAGTGGATTAGATAATCATGGAAAATCTTTCACAAAACGTCGATAATATCCATCCAAACCAAGAAAACTCCGGATCTCAGTTACTGTTGTTGGTCTCGACCATCTTTCGATAACCTCTGTTTTTGCTGGATCCACAGATATCCCCTCTTTTGAGGTTATGTGACCCAAAAATGCAACTTTTTGAATCCAAAATTCACACTTGGTAAATTTGGCATAAAGCTTATCTTTTCTCAGGGTCTTCAATATAATTCTCAACTGATCTTCATGATATTACTTTCTCTTTGAATAGACAAGAATATCATCTATAAAGACTACCACAAATTGATCAAGATAGTCTCTAAAGACTCTATTCATCAGATCCATGAAGATAGTTGCGGCATTAGTAAGACCAAATGGCATCACAATAAATTCATAGTGTTCATACCTTGTACAGAAATCCTTCTTCGGTATATCCTACCTTTTGACCCTTAATTGATGATACCCTGAACGAAGATCAATCTTGGAGAAGTATTGAGCTTTTCATAGTTGGTCAAATAGGTCATCAATGCACGGGAGAGGATATTTGTTCTTGATAGTGATCTTGTTAAGTTCTCGATAATCAATGCACAGTATCATTGATCCATATTTCTTCTTAACAAACCGAATAGGTTCTCCCCAAGGTGACACACTAGGGCGTATGAATCCCTTATCAAGATTCTCTTGGAGTTGCTTCTTCAATTCCTATAACTCAATTGGGGCCATTCTATAAGGTGTCTTTGAAATAAGCAAAGCACCCGGTATGAGTTATATTGAGAACTCAACTTCACGATTTGGTGGAAGTCCCGGTAATTCCTATGGAAAGACATCGTCAAACTCCCGTAAAATGGGAATATTCTTAATCATGAGTTTCTCACCAACCATTTGAGATAAATAACCGTCATTTAGTGGAATCAATACCCATAAAATGGAAGAAATTTCCACTGGAAGGTTATGTTCATCCTTGCATTGATAGACGATTATAGATTGATCTGGAATATGTAATGTGACTTCCCTTATTTGGAAATTGATATGTGCTCCATATAAAGAAATCAAATCCATGCCATGAATCACATCAAATTCCACTATAGGAAGGATCACAATATTTTCAGGAAGCACTTTTCCACAAACTTCAATCAGAGAAGAATTATAAACTTTTGATGCGACTGTTGTGCCATTAGGTGTTGTCACAACTAACTCAACATCTAATTGTTGAGGTAATACAGTGATACCCTCAGAAAATTTTTCAGAAATAAAGGAGTGGGTGGACCCAGAATCAAATAAAACATTTTCTACTTTAGAGTGGATGGTATGTGTACCTTTCACCACATCGTTATCGTACTCCACATCGCTGATAGAAATTGCATGTGACTTTCCTTTGTCTTTAGCCTTAAGAGTTTGTTGACGTCGACCATAATCATCAACCCTTGGATTAGGGAATTTATTGGCATAATGACCCATCTCCTTGCACTTGAAGCATTGATGTGTAGTAGGTTCATTTTGTCTATCCCTTCCATTTTTTGCATCCTTAGACATCTTCTTCCCATCATCGCGGCATTCAAATGCCCGATGACCTTCCTTTCCATAGTTGAAACATTTACTTGTCCCTTTATGACAACTCCCTCCATGTTTCTTTCCACACTTTGAGAATAAGGGAAATCTCATCTTCTTTTCAGTGTGCTCTTTAGATTTTCCTTTGAATTCCATTTTCCACTTTTTATCCAACCCATATGACAAATGGGTTACTCCAATCTTCATCTCGACTTTGAGAGCACATCAAATGATTTCTTCGTAGCTATTGAAGTCCCTTATGGCTAACGCCTTTCGAAGACTTGGTTTTAAGCCACTAAAGAATCGATCAATCTTACTCTCAGGTTGGACAATAATACCAGAAGTGTACCTTGAAAGTCTTGTAAAATTTTCTTCATAGGTACCAACAGATTCATCATCCTTTTGCTTAAATTCAAGAAACTCTTTCTCCATCTTTGTTCAGATAATACGAGGGAAGTACTTATTTAAAAATAAGTTCTTGAACTCGTCCCATTCCATGGACTCAATTTCACTCCTTTTCCTCATATTCTTAATAAGATTCCACCATTGATCAACATCTCCTTCAAAAATATAAATTGCTAGGATGAATTTATCATGTTCAGAACAATGAAGAACTGAAAATATCTTTTCAGTAGTACTAATCCATTGTTCAGCAACTAATGGATCAGTAGACCTGCTGAAAGAAGGTGGACGCTGCCTCATGAAGGATTCAACAGAATGTAGCTCCTTCCATTGCTCATTTGGAAGTCCTACATGATTCATAGCTTGAGAAAGTTGTGTGAGCATGGCTACAAGATTTTTCATTCCAACTCCCATAACGTTTGGTTGCTCAGGGGGACAATCCTTGCATTGCCCGTCGCATTCCGCATTAACACGATTCCTTCGGGTTCCAGCCATTGACTAAAACCAAGAAGAATAGTGTGAGCAACACTAATTATAATAGGAAAACCACATAATCAAGAATAAAATTTCACACTTAAGGTCTTATACTAGGTTATTCATGGCCATTTCTAAAACACTAAGATTTTTTTCTATGCTTAGACCTATCCTCAGGGTTCTTACTAAGGATTTCACATCCTAGTTTCCAAAGGTTGACTATACCTTTCCTCTGATACCAACTAAAATGACCCATAATTTACATAAATTGTTAATACTTCAAAATTGAAGCATACTTATTACAATATATAACAAAACCACGAAAGGACCGTATAGGTATAGTGTCTTTAGAAACTGGGAAACATAAACAACTGGTTCATAAAGCATCTACACTGTCTCCCATTTATTTCATCATATCTATAGTCCCTTTTGGCATATCTTACTTAATGACCTTCTTCCTGACCTGGGGAAAGAAAACAAACAAAAGGGTGAGCTCAAATGCTCATTAAGGGTAAACAAAAGAAATATCAATCACATCGTATACATAAGCACATAATTTTTGGAAATCATAACCTGCAAAAGAGATCATAATTTCATAACATGGGATAAATCATGGTAGTGAAATGTAATCACAATAATAATAACTTAAAACATGAAACTTTGTGGCATACACACATAATCATATAGAATCATTTCTAATTAGTCAAGACTCATTTCCAAGACTATCTTAGTGGATGAAGTCCCTTTCTTAACCGAGTTCACTCCTCGTTTCAGTCCTGTTTCACTGAACCGGTATAACCTACCGTTCCAGCCATGTCTGTCTCATGAGATAAAAAATCTTTACCCAATGCATTGTAGGGAGATATAGGTCCCACCCATCTCATAATGATACCATTCTTATGTGTGCCACAAAATCATAAATCATACATCATTGTATAACCCATGTAATAAAAATGGGATTCTTAAACAACATGCCATCATAAAATAATTCATATAAAATAAAGGAATTCATAAAAATAATTCCATCACAACATAATCAAATCAATGTAATAATAGGTATAGAAACATAACACTATATTATCTTACATGGAAAATAATTTTGATAAAACACTTGAACTCCATTCTTGAGGAAAATATCCTTTCTACTTCAAAAACATTTTTCCATTCTTAACATGTCATACAATTTTAAACTAAAAAAAGTTTATTAAAAATAAACTTGAAAAATTATAAATTAAGCTTCTTGGAAAGAATGTTTTAAAAACCCATTCATGCCGTATTAGTTAAAAAACATTCTTCTCCTACTTTTGTCAGAAAAGTCAAAAAGTACCTCGTACGAAAAACGAAAAAAGATTCCTTTCATATCTTTTACTAAAATGTAACCGAAGGGTAAAATTGGATTTAAAAAATTGTAGGTGTATGGAAAAAATATTACATAATGAGGAAACATGGATGTGGATGATAAAATACACCCCAGTAAATACCAAAGTATAAACAATATCGGATAAAAATGAGATTGTGATATTTTCCCTTACCTTAGGTCCGATTTGCTTTGTAAGTGTCCGAACCTCCTGTATAATGATTTAAATAATGTTATTGACTTATTCTAGAATCATACTTATTTTTATGATATCATATATGGTCATTTTCTTAGCTTCATAGTAGTAATATTTCATTGCTACTTGTTATTTGGGTGTTTATGACTTTTTGTTCTTATGCTTGTTTTGTCGAATAAATTATTATTCCTATATTTAGGTTATAGATACCTCATTTCCTGAATGGTATTAGTGTAATATATATCATATTCATTCATTCAATTAATTTATATAATCATTATGAAATGAAGATCATGTAGAACGAGTCACATCACATCGTGGAGACGATATTCCGTACGTACGCACGGGTGACGATATCGTTCCTATGATCGTGGAATTCAATTGGAGTGTATGTATACTATTTCAGAATAAGTATCACTTTATAATAGTCATATATAGTCATTATTAACACCATTATACCCATCCAAGTAATGTGGTGGTGGAAAATAAATTACACCACGACGTGGAGGCGGTATTCCGTACGTACGCACGCGCGTTGATTTCTTTTTCCGTAGGATGGATAGATGGTGAAATAGGGTTGTTTCATACATATAATGACATATCAGTATATGAGTGATAATGATGTTATTAATTCATATTGAAAAAAATAAATAAGAATAAGTGGAAGAAGAAATAAAGATGAAAGAATCGGTAACGGACATTACCTCTTCTTTGAAGTGCTTCTTTGAGACCTCCTTTTAGAGCACTAAAATGGGTCTTTGAAGAAGACCAGAACCTCTAGGATGTTTCTAGGGAAGTGGAGAGGAGGAATTGACAGGGGTTGGCCGAGATATAAGGCTCAATGTGGTGTGAGGAAGAGGGGGAGGAGGTTCCCTTTTATAAGGGAGGAGAGGGGCACCTTTGGGAAAACTGAAAATATTATTTTATTATAAAGTCATGTTCGGTTTTAAGTAGCTCCAAATTGATATATTTAGAAGCTAAGGTGGGGATGGGTCTAAATCCTCTCATACAATATAATTTAGACAAATTTAGGTTTCTATTTTAACATTATAATTTAGATTTAACATTAAGTTAAATAAATTTACTTTTACCGTGTCTTCTTGTGTTCTTATACTATAAGGTTAATAAACTTACTATAAGCAGCCAAACGAACCCCAAGATGTTTATTATTAATATATATAATATTATATAAGTCATTTTTCCGATCTTTAGATTTTTATGAATAAAATAACAATTACTAATATAATATTTGTTTTAAAAACTATTTTATGTCAATTTTGACACTATTTAGTAATTGATTTTTGTGAAAATTATAACAGAATTATTAGTTCGAAAAAAGTTAATTAAACCAATAATAACATGTCATATTAACCTATAAAATTAGTTTAATTCATAAAAAGTCTCAAATTACATTTATTTTGGTGTTTATAACATTAATTATGTCAATATTTCATTAATAAGATAATTACTGCATCATCTTTGTGTCATAAATAAATTAAGTTATTTAATGTCTAAAAATTACAAATAAAATACGATTATGTACAAAATATTTTTATCTTTCTAATTAATATTTATAGTCTAATTTATCTTATGTATAACCCCATATTAAAAATTATTTACTTTTTAAACTTTGATTTTAACTATTTTAACCCATCTTTAAATAAATTAATAATAAATGTCCTAATCCAATCCATGTGGGCCTAAATGGTCATATTTTGTTCCTAAGTTTGTTTTTGGTCGAATTACACTTGTCCAATAGAATTAGGACATGTGTTAGGGTAATAATAATATAATTTTTACCCTTAATTACCATACTTTTAACCGTGGTAAAAAAAGTAAAAAGTTACTATTCACCAAAAAATTATTTTCATCTCATTGAACCATATTTTACTTACTGACATTAACTGTGTCTCGTGGATTTTTGAAATTCCTCTCACAGAAGCGGTAAAATTATGTTTTATGAAAAATTCAGTTTTTTTAACTACCACTTAGTGGTTTCACTATTCATCAAAAATTGAAAGTTTTCAGAAAAATACCAAAATTTCACCCTAGGCTAATTTCGATATTCTGAATCCAAAAATGAAGTCCCTTTTGAAAAATAAAATTTATAAAATTTCAAAAACTGGTTATTACTATTCATAACAGCTAGTTTTAATAATATTTTAATTGCATATGGTTGTTTAGTGAAACTCGGTATTGCGTACGATGCAAGATATCGAGGGAGGTCGCGATTTTGTGTAAAGAAAGCCAAGAAAGTGTTGTGTAGAAAAATATTCCTTTGATGATTTATATAACATAAAAGTCCTGGGTGTTACAATTACTACTTGAAACTCAAGTTCATTTGATTCCTTACACAATGATATCATGTGATGTTCATACCCAATAGCTCTTCATATCATCAAGTGTTCATGAAAAATTAAATATTAAACATATATTATGTCAACATTTTTCTATATTAATATTCTCAAACTTCTAAAACTTTGTTTATTATAGGAACATATTCTTCTCACTTCTTCGACACTCACAAACTGATACCGGTATAATGGTATGATCCTACTCCTCATGTTACTCATCATCCTCCTCCTCCTCTTCCTCTTCTTCCTTCTTAAATATTACATGAAACATATTATTATTATTAATATTAGTATTCATCAATATTTATTTATAATTTACACCAAAAAATTTCTATGAGTTTCATGATGATTAAAGTCTTGTGAGAACTGGGGAAAACATTACTTTTTTAATTATCATTATCCTCTATTGTATATTAAATCATATTATGGAGTGGGTCATTATATTTTTTGTTTCTCTTATAAATACAGTAAATAATATATCTAGGGTAAAAAGTGGATTCCATATTTTTATGGGTGTTTCCTTATATTTACATGAATGGAAATATTATATGATATTCATGCAATCCAGTCAAATTTACAGAGTAATTCAATTGATTTTGAGAATATATTTTTTCTTTTTCAATGGTTACCCCCATTTAAATGACAACTATTAACTTATATATTTTTTATTCTCATTATTTTTTTTTCTAAGAAAAAAATACTATAAGAACAAATCATCAACCAGATCATTCTATTCTTCATTAAAATTCATATAATGTAAATTTTAACATTAAATATATACACATTTATAAAATAAAAAACAAATATTCTATGCAATAGAAATATTTTTTGGCTGGTGTATACTCTTATACATCCTTATCTATTTTTATCAAACACTATAATACCCTCATATCAAGATCATGTAATCACTAATAAACTTTAGCTTGTGCTTTGATTGTTTTTGTTCTGAATTGTTTTTGAAAACATGATAAATAAATATTTAAGATCAATGAATATATATTTACAGTGGAATTATTCATTTCATACACCGTAAAACGGGCTTTAATCTTGACTTAAATAAGCATTATGATGTTTTGATCTATCACAACAAAAGTATCTTTATATTTTATTTATTTATAATTAATGAATTCTAGAAACTCCATTTAACATTTGGATTTGTCCTTACCTAACCATGGTTTAAGATTAACATTTATTTCTTCATATTCATGGTCCACGCACTCTTTTAGATGTTTTTATGTTTTAATATAATCAAACAACATAAAATTTTTACTAAAAATAATTTCTCTTCAGAATATAAATGATAGAAATTTAGTAATTTTCACCAAGCCTATATGGGTAATTTACATATGTGAAATTCAATTTCAATTAATATACATAGATACTTGATTTAGTCTCTTACATGGTATTTTATTAATTCATGTTTTCTAAATTAACATATGTGGTATCAGCTATGAAATATTCAACTATATTTCTAAATTTCTCTATACAAAGTTTCATTTATGTACAATATTCCCAAATTAAAATACATTGAAAATATTTTCAACATAAATCACATGAATTGTCCTATTAGGTTTTTTATAAACTCATGTACATGATTCTTCGAGAGATGTTCCTAGAAATTTCCAGTATCATTCCAATGAGTGGGGATGGTCGATTTAGTGGTTACTTTTAAAAATTATTTCATTATCAATTTTAACTTCTATTCATATTATATCTCAATTGAGTGACTCTTGTGTTACAAAACCTTTCAATTATATTTAATTAAATAATATTTAAATAAAAAAATATTTTTACATATTCAATTATAAAGAAAAATTAATTTCATTGATTGGTTATGTTCCCTAAAAAATTATTCTAAACTATACCCAAATGTAATAAACTATATGTGGAGTGTGATATGCACACCATAAAAATATCTAAAGTGAAATGATATTATTTTTTCAAGAGTCACAGATTCCACTCAACAACTCCATATTTGAAAAAACATTCTAGTTCTACACCGGACCTATTCTACATTTTCACACTATATAAAAAACATCACACTAAGCTTTACCTACATTCCTCATGTATCATTGGTTCTATAGAGCCCAAGTATGTATATGAAATTACCCCCTTTAAGTTTAATTTAGTAATGACATATCTAATCGTCATAAGGATGATTTTTATCCATAAAATATATTATGTTGAACCCAACAAAATTTTCATTGAATTTTATAGTGTTTTATTAAAACCTTGAAAATCTGTTACATATTTAAACTCAGTATCCTCACATAATGCCTGAATGACCCGAAGGTCAATAATTGTTTTTGATTATTGATAAGACCCCTTTTATGGGTAATGGAGGGAAAACCATGACTTCAAGGACATCAAAACCATAACAAAACTCAAAAAACAATAGGGTTGCAACCCAGAACAAGACTATGTAGAAGAGCCTCCTCCCAGCACCAACACCATTAAGACACGTCTCCACCTGAGAATGGCTACTCCACAAGCTGTCCCGTGCAAATGCATGGGCCCGGTACCGATGGCGACGCCATACCCTCTCAATCATCCAAATCTGAGAGTCATGCACTGTGAAGTCATCTAGCTCTATCCTCATCCGAAGAAGATACTTCTAATAATTCTGGGTTCCCTTAGAGCTGAATCCTTGCACATCCAAAGAAAATCTACCGAGAAACTCATAGATCCCCAATTTCAATCCAACCAACCTCACAACAAATCAAGAAAATTGAAGGCAAACCAAATCAAACTGCAAAAAACCACACAGCCAACTAAAACCCAAACCCATGACCTCCCAACTCCCATCCACTTCAGATCCTTCGCTGAGCTGCACTGAAATCTTACTGAAGGTGTTGCCAGGCTGTGCTGGAACGAACCACTATATCCACTCCGAGCACGTCGTCTCGACCAAGTGACAAAAACCCACATTGGAAAATTAGATGAAACCGAGAAGAAAAAACAAGCCTCACCGGAAGCGCGGCCGCATGACCAAGCCGCTCAGGCCGAGCCAAGATCGGAGCCACAGGAAGCCACATCGACGCCGAAGTGCCTAGCACTGTCGCACCACAAATTGAGACATCGCTGACCACGCCGGAGACCCACCATGCCATGCCGACCCCAGGCCACACCAAGGCAGAGCTGATCCAGGAGAGGTCGACTTCAAGAACGAGACTAGCCGAATGGGGAAGGGAAGAAAAAACTACAGGGAACCCTAACTGCCGTGACTGAGAAGAGAGAAGCTGCTCCGAGGCTTTATTCCTCACACAATGAGATTCTATTCTAGTCATACATGGAATATCATCATATAATCATGTTCTAGACAATACTTTAATAATACCAAATATTATAGTTCAAGCTTTCTTTATTATATATTTCTCAAAATTCTACATACTTGGATGTTTAATGTACTTTTTCTTATCACTTATTCATCACTCTCACACTAATCTTGGTAAGATGGTGGTCTCCTCCTCCTCCATCACTACAACATGAAAAACTTATTTTTTCTTATTTAATATTTCTTCAAATTTTAAATATTAATATTTATATCAATTTCATAGTGATAACTCTCTTATAATCATTGGGATCCTTTCACAATTCTTCTTTATCTTTATCACCCTTCGATATTCTTATCAATTACATGCATGATAGGATCAATAGTTGATTTTATTACTTTCTAGATACCATAAATGGTATATTGAGTGGAAAACAGATTCTATATATTGACGGGTGTCACCTAATATTTCTAGGAATATAAATTATAAATGATATGAATGTTAGAAAATACCATACACATAGGGAATCCATCAATTCTTACTGATCACCTTGTTATCTTTCAATGAATATAAACATATAAATAATAACCTTACACTAAAATTTATAATCATATCATTTTTATTTAATTGTATGTAAATATCTATAGATAAAATCATTAGTTGGAACATCCTCTTAATTCTAAAAAAGAATCCATAATAATTCCACACGTCAAATATCCCCAGCTACACAAAGTACTCAACATACATTATGTTGATTGGAACTCATTTTAATCGTGGGTAGATTATAATAAGTCATTTATTTTTCTTATAAAGCAATCAATTGACTCAGATCAGGATCATATAATAACTAATTAATAACAACTGGAGATTTGATGGTTCATCATCATCATAATTCATAAAAATTAGATATATCTATTTCCATCATCTGTGAATCTATATAGTAGAACCCTTCACTTAATAAACCTAAAAATAAAATTTAATAATTAATTAAATAAGATTGATGATTTATTAATTTGAATTAAAAAATAATAATCTTTACATTTGATTTCATTAGAATTATAGAATTCTGGAAACTCATTTTTTTCATTTTAATTTTATCTAACCATTCCATGGTTGAAGATAAATAATGATTTATTCTCAAGCATGGATCCTGCATACATTTGAATTATTTTTATTTTCTTTACATGATAAATAACCACAATAATCATCCAAAATATATTTTCCTTTAGAATATAAATTGTGATAATTGCATAAATTTCACCCAACATATATGGATATTTTTTATGTGAATTTTTATTGCATCAATAGACATGATCACATGAATTATTTTGTAAAACCATAGTCTTAGAAAACCTAGATCTAATATTTATACTTGATTCTATGTATCAAATATGTGATTTTTCATTAGAAAAAACAACTAATAGTATAGGAATAGAATATATAAACATAAATTACATTTTAAAACATAAGATACAACATGATCACTTTATTATTGGATTAATATCCATTCCATAAAATCCTTGAAAATTAAACAAATTCATCCTCTAGTTATTCTAGGTAAAGGAAAACAAATAAATGTAAGCTCAGCTTCCCCGTAAAGAGTATCATAAAATTTAATATTATATAACTTAAACATGACATAAGTGATAAAACATGATTTAATAAACTACATGAATCCATAATAATATTAAAATGATTGCTTGTAATATACATGAAAATAACTGAAAAAATCTATAATAATAATCCTTGATATCATATCGATGGAATTCATAATTCCTAGAATCAAAACATGTTATCAATACCATGTCCAATACACATATCCTATTTTGGGAAGAGGAATACAACAAAACCTGCCCTTGTTTTATCATGTGACCTATTAATTAATAAAATGTCTATATAAATCTAGGCCCTAAATATCACCTAATTAATGCCAATGAATTCCCATTATCTGTCACTAAGTCCTTTCATACCATTCCATAAGGAACCAATTATTAAATAAAGAATTGATATCCCTATAGTGATCCATAAAAAAAAATCAAAAACATCCCCATTTAATAAAAGAATAAGGATGACTATGATAAAATATCTTGATCAAATTATATGTTATGGGTGTATCATCAAATTAATATAATTTTCCCTCATCAATGGAATATTGGGGACAAGTACTTTCAAATTTTTTATTTATCCATTGAATATAATAATTACGATTAATAATTTTAAATGGTCGGATAAAAACGAAATGTTAAGAGAAATAATTTATCATGGTTCATTAGGAGTATATGAATATTCCAAATCATATCCCACATCAGTTTCTCTCCAATTTTCATGTCTTAACCCCTCTCATCATGCAATATAGTAATGATTGAGTGTATAGTCAACCAACCATTTTTTGGTGATTTACCCAGGGTTCATCTATGACCCAACTACATCTAATTTTTATTATCTATATATGTAAGCCTCTTCTATGAAATTATACACACTTTCATTTTACTAAATCATTTGATGGTTTTTCCACTATGGATAGTATTGATTTTTACAGCATTTTTTGTAAGTATATAAAAAAGAATATGAGAGGGGGATAATAATATTGATCATCATATCACTCAAATCTAACTTATAATAAAGAAAACCTTATTCCATGAAAATTAATCCATCAAAATAAGGAAATATGCGGTGATTATAACATGTGTTCTAATGAAAGTAAATTGAGATGAAAAAACCACACATATGGGTGGGGGAGAAATTCAACCATAAAATATTAAAATATTGGAAATTAAATTTTTCTTTAAATACAATTAATAAAGTAATTTCATGATATAAAATATGAAATACATACTATTCATACAATATATAAACGAAATTAGGTGTATAATATAAAACATCCCTCAAGGATAGGAATTTGAGAAGGAAAATCATTACCTCTTGTCCTGATTTCCATAAAATCAATTTTACACCATATATTACAAACATATATTTATTTATAAATTATTTTATATCATCATTAATATCTATTTTTATATATAACCATCATAAATATTCATTCTCAACATGAATTCTTCTGATTATGTACATCAGGTTCTTATAGTTAATATCATTAATAAAATTTTCCAAATAGGAGTTTATGTGTTTATTTTTATTCAAATTACATCATTACTATATCGTGAAATTTAATATTAAGGATTCTTTATAATTATTTATTATTTTAACTCCATTAATGAATCTTTATGTCTTTATTCTTGAAGAAGAAATAAATACCCATCATGTTTCTGAAATTATTAATGATCGAAGTGTGTATCATTAATTAATGAAATAAATATTGATTTAAAATCTCTAGAACCAAATAATAATTATGTTAAAAATTATGTCTTATTATACCATTAATTAAGTTCCCAAATTAATTTATTATATAAATTCATCATATTGTTCAATTAGGTGGTTATATTTACCCAAACATGAATGTACACTCATTTAAAGAATAATTATGAGGTAGTTTTTCCTATCATATAATTATAACAAAAGAATAATGAAATTTTTTAGTTATTATTATTATTATATTTGAATTGGAATTAATTATATTAATAATAAATAAACATGAATTAAATATAAAATTTGAATAAAATATTGTCCTCTTAGCTTGCTTATTTTAAATTATTAACATAATGAGGACTACTTAATGATCATATCATTAATATGAAATTAAATTTTTAATAAAGGAGAATGAATTATATTTTAAATATCATATTTATCCTTTAATTACATCCTTTAATCTATCATTGTAAGGAGATTAAGTGAAAAACATGTTACGTCCGGAAAGTGGCAGTCCACACAATCCACAGACGAAGATTTGTTTTTCTTAATTGATGTTGAATATTAATAATAAATGATAATACTCTTAATATATAAACCTTAGGGTATAAAAATAAAAATAATTTAATTATATATATCATCACAGAATAATGATTAATGAATATAATTATGGGTGAGATATAATTTTTTGTCAATACTGACATTGATGACACAAATTATTCTTCGAAGTATTTTTGGAAATGAATGCCTTGTGATAAAAAGTGTTGACCGTGATATTTATAACATGGGAGAGGGTTATTGTATAATAATAATATATAGTTTCTAATATAAATTAAAATGATATTTGATCCATGAATTTATGAATATTATGCCCTTTTATAAGTGAACAAAATTTTCGTTTGGGTAGTAACACATACAATTTCAATAACGTAATTTTACTATTCAAGTTTAAAAGGAAAACAAATGGATAAAATAGGACAAGACAATGTGTTTAGGTTGAAACTCACCACAACCACTCCTTTTTGAAAAAATGTTTAGTTTTTGAGGACTTTTTATAAATTTTTTACCTTTTACCCTAATTTAAATTTACCTTAGTAATAATAATCTAACATTAGAAATTAATTTTAAAATAATTATTAATATTTAAATTTTTTCCAAATTTGAAAATTATAATTAAAAATGATAAAATAATTTTATAAACCAAACTTTTTTATGTCATGAAATGTTAATTGTAATGTGAATAATCTTAATCACATAAAAATATTTTTTAGACAAAAACATTTTAATCATTGAATTTATATACAATATAAAAATATATTTCATTTTTATTTTAATGAAATAAATTTATTTAGTATAAAAAAGAAAATATATTTAGATATAAGGGAACAAAAAAATGGATCTCCCATGAAAACACTTGATTCAAACAAAATACTTAATGTAGTTTTTTATTAATTTAACATTTTAATTACTTCTAAAAACATTCGACATAAAAATATTAAGAGAAAAATAGTTTAAAATGAAAATAAATATTATTTAATTTGATATAATTTAATTAATTAATATCATAATGATAAAATCACAGAAATTACATGTTTTTTAAAAATCATATTTTTTGTTAAAGACAACGATTTTCATAAAAAGATCAAAAAATAATAATGATATAATATTTACATAAAGAATTAAAAAATGATGTATTTATATTCAATTTAAAATTTGAAAATTTATCTTTTGAATAAGTTATTGTAGAAAAAATATTTAGAGGGCATATTGGGAAATAGTTTTAGGATGTAACATTTACCTTATATTGTAGTGTCTCATGCATTACATTCCCCCATTTAATAATTTAATTCACTAAATTGTGGGATATATTATCTATTAAACAAATGTGTGTACTCCTTTCTTATTACTTCTTGGGGCTCCTAGTTTTCCACTTATAATTTTTCATTTCTCAAAAAGACCTTAACCAATTTATTTTTTACGTTCTATAATAATTTCTCTCTAGCTTCAAGAATATGGATAAGATCCTGAATATAATATAGGCTAGGATACAACTATATTCCATTATATACGATAACATGCATTTAATATGATATGAATTTCCTCAGTAATGTAGAATGTAATATTTTTTTCTACTTTTGAAAGGATGATATATATATCTAGTCAATAGGCTACAACCCCAATTATTTATAATATCTCCAAGGGTCCAATGTATCTAGACCTTAACTTGTCCTTTATACCATATCTTGAAACTACCATCCATGATGAATCCTTAAAGAATATATGATCCCCAACTTTAAAATTTACAGTATATCCTTTGATTTTATATATAGTTTTCTATACACTAGTGTGATATAGTATGTTCCTAAATAGTCTGTACGTTAGCAGTCATCTTCTCCTCAAAATTTACCCAACTAAATTTATTTCTCCAACTTATTTCAATAGGATGGAGTATGTAAAATCTTCCTATATAATGATTCAAATGGATCTATATAGAAGATTCAGTGAAAGCTATTACTATATTCAAATTCCTCCAAAACTGGGCAATGATCCCACCTACCTTAAATGTTAGGAGAGCACAACCTTAAGATGTTTTCTAATGTCTCGATAGTCCCTACAGAGAACCCATTAGTCCATGGATGATATGTAGTGCTTAAATGCATCTCATCATCAACTTCCCTTTGAATACTCTTATAGAATTTTAATGTAAACTGAGGGTCGGGATAAGATATATTTGATAGAGGTTCCCGATGAAGCCTTATGATTTAATTGATATAGATCAGGGAAAGGAACTCTATGGTTAGAGATTCTATTATTCATAAGTAATGAGAATAAATTATAAGATGACCGATGATAAAATATTTGGAATCACTCTACCTTGGAGTCATTAAGAGTATATTGCCAAGAAATATTGTTACGTTGTCCCAATTACATATACGTATAGGTAGAGGATTCATGGATCCCTTTTATTGTTTTCCTTGATCTAGAAATTAATAGAATAGTAATAGTCTATAAACATAGACTATAATTTCCAACTTCATACCATCCCCCCAAAAATTATCCCTTTTAACTATATACATCATTAGGATACGATGGGGTATAGTGAAATTTAAGCTATGTGATTTAACTGGAAATTCCATTTTAAAATATGGTACACATAAAACACATAACTGATCCCCATACCAAAAAAATGCTTTTCATATATCCAAAATATATCAAAATATCATCATTTACTACTTTAATATTTCTTTTTTATGTTATCATCATCCAATTGAGAATTTCGTATCATTATAGGTAAGGATGGTTTAAAAATATTTTTGTAAAGGAGTCATGTTTCCCATTTCTCAGAAATCACAATATACATTTTATTGGATGTTTTTATATATGATATGTGACACCCCCCAGCTTCCACAATACGTTTCTCTTTAAATAATTCAATATCTTTCATTGTACTCAACTTCGAGCTCTAGCACACCACGACCAATCAAACTAGCCATCTAAAAAGTAGTTAGGAATTGTAATACACAATATTTGAAATTTTATAAATTTTATTTTTCAAAATGGATTTCATTTTTGGATTCGTAATAGGAAAATTGGATTAGGGTTAATTTTTTGATTTTTTCTGCAAACATCCAATTTTTGATGAATAGTAAAAAACACTGCCTTATTTTTTAAAATCGAATTTTTATTTAAATAAATTTTTTATTTAAATTTATTTTAATATCAAAATATATAAATAATACCTATATTAGTTCAATTTAATTCATTATTTCCATATTATAATAAAATTAGATATATGAAATTTTATTGAACTAGTTAACGTCTTTTACCCACCATTTAGGAAAATTTGCAAATTTGCGTAAAATGTAATTTTAGCACTTCTGTGAATTGGATTTGAAAAATATGAAAGAAACATTTTAAATCATTATGTAATATTTTGTTCAATTGTATGAACATAATTTTTGGTGAATAGTAAATTTTGAATTTTATTTACCACGGTTAATATTAAATAAGGTAATTAAAGGTAAAATTTATATTATAATTACCCTAACACATGTCTTAATTATATTGGATAAGTTTATTTCCTCGAAAATAATCCTTATTAAAAAAATATACTATTTTATGATCTAGTAGGATTAGATTAGTAATTTTATTATATTTTATTTAAATAAGAGTTAAAAGAGTTAAATTCATGATTAATAACTAAATAATTTTTAATATAGGGTTAAACTTAAGATAAATTATACTATAAATATTCATTAGAAAGATTAAAATATATCATAAATCATGGAATCTTATTTATAACTTTAATCATTAAATAATTAAATTTACTTTTGACCCAATGATGATGTAGTAATTACTTAATTAATGAATGATTCAAATAATTGAAGTGAAAATTATTAAAATAAATGTAAATTTAGATGTTAGATTAATTACAATAATTATCAAGGTTAATATGAAATGTTAGGGTTGATTAAATGATTTTTTGAAGTAATCATGTGGTTATGAATTTCACAAAAACCAAATACTAAATAGTGTCAAAATTGACATAATTAGTTTTTAAAACAAATACTATTTTATTAAATTATATAATAGTACTTAAAATATACAGTTAAAAAAAATGACTTATATAATTATATATATGTCATTAATGAACCAATTTTTGTTCTCTTGTAATTTTCTTGTATGTTTATTAACCATGTATTATAATAATACAACAAGACATGGTTAAAGTTAAACTATTTAACTATGGGTTAAACCTTAAAGATAAGTTTAATATGGTGACATATACATGGATAAAACTATTGTTCGAGATTATTTAGACCAATCCACACCTTATCCTCGAAATAAATACATTTTTAACTATTAGAAACTGAAAATTATTGTATAATACATTAATATTTCATGCTTTTCTTAAAGTTCCCCTCACCTCTCATATAAAAGGGTACTTCCCCTCCTCTTAGCTTCAGACCTCCAAAGCCATTTCTCTCTTCAAACCCCTGCTCAACTCTCCTCCCAACAAACCTAAATTTAACCACTAGGCCTTAATTTAATCAGAAAGCCAACCAAAGGTTCCCTTTTGTTCAAATCAAAAGGAAACACCTGAAGAAGAGGTCATTATTTCATCACCTCTTTCAACGTTATTTTCTTCTTCCACTTCCTCTTTCATTTTTGTTTTCACATTGAAATTATAACTACAATAACTTCTACATAATGTTATGTTATTATAAATATGGTACAACAATATTCATTATTCTATCCATCCAATTAATGACAATGTCACCAAACATGTATACATATGGATTACTGTCTCTACATCGTGGTGTATTTTGTTATTCAACCCTATATTTTTTTAGATGGGTATAATAATGAGTATAATTTATCTAAATAATAAATATAACATGATAATAATTCTGTCTATATAATATACCATCCAATTACATGCTATTTCATCATCAATAGAATGATATTATCGCTCGTGCGTACGTACGACATACTGTCTCGACGACGTTATGAGATTTCATTACGCACCATAAAAAATAAATAATGTTTTTTATTTCGGGATTAAAAATAATGTTTAAGAACTTAATATCATTCTATATATAAATCAAATAAATCTTATCCATTTCAAACCTGACTTATGTATGAAAACATAAAAAGGAAAATGAATTACTTAACACGTGAAATAATGATACTTCTGAAATATTATTATCAATGCAATATTATAGGATAAAATATGGTATCATATTTATGTATATAGTTATTTAATAATTTAATAAAAATTATTTAACCATTATACAAATGTTTAACATACCCTCGACTAAATAAAAGTACAATGTAATGGTTAATTTTACAATCTGTTTATTATATGAGATTGTTTATACATGAGTATCTTTTGGGAAATCATTACCATCCACATAAGTGTTTCCTAAAAATGAATTTCAGAAATTTTTTATTATTTACTGGACTACAATTTAATGTCATTTATATCATTGTTTTAATTTTTATAAAATGTTTTGGAATGATTATTTTTATCACTTTCCAAATAACGTACTTTATGACCTTTTCAACAAATTAGTGAAAAATGTTTTTTAAATTATACAGGGAGTGCGGCTATTTTAAACCATTATAAACCTTTTAAGCTTCCTTAAAAACTGATAGGAATATTTTTAAAAGAAATATATTCTTTTATAATTACATGACATTAAAATTATTTCAAAATAGAAAGAGATATTTCTCTCAAATAGTTTTGATTTTATCTATGTGAACATCCTTTTTGGATTTTACTCTGATTTGATGATGATTTATTATGATATAGTCTTCCATATTGTTTTAAAGGGTTTGGGATATGTTTGACTGTGGATGTTAAATTTTTGATACTATTCATGGTTTAGGGTTAAAGTTTTAACATTTTTTATTCTAGTTTTAATACAAATGTTTATGTTAGGTTTCATCCATTTCATATGAGGAATGCATTGGATATAGAAAGTGATGGGAATGGCCCACTATAGCCCCTCTATTCCACTGTAGGTATCACGAGAGAAAATAGTGTCTTGGAACAAGACCTTGAGCGAATTATTATTTGTAGTCTGGGCAAGAGGCCTTGACTATGTGGTTATATTGTCTGACATTATGCATTCCATCATTATAAAATTAGCTATTGATATTACATGTGATTATTCGACTAGAAGAATATCCATCTGATTGAGTAAATGGAATTACTTTATTTATCTTTTACAAATTATGATGAAGATTATGATTAAAAGTCTTTTGTTTTTTTCTTATACATTACCTTAAATGTTTATGCTTATTTATGATAGTTTTCTCTATATTGGTATCTTTACCGAGCATCAGAGATCACCACTTTCATTTGATTTATTTTTCTCAGGATGCGAAGAGGTATATTATGATTGACTTGTAATAATAGGCTAAGGGATATGAGTGTGTTAATAGGATACACAATTATGTAGTTTTCCCATTTCATAATGTAATGTAGAAATTTTTTATGCATTTAGTACTTTCAAGGCTATAAAACTAATCGGTCTTTTGATACATGCTCTCTTATGATCATGCCAATGTTATGTAATAATGCACGGACTTAGGGTAACTATGGTCAGGGTGTTAAATTTTCTATCAATAGAGGTTTAGTACAAACCTTTGGAAATATATTTAGAAAAAATTTGATTAGATAACATTACCCAAAGATAGATGTTGTGTATTAGTATAGAAGAAAATCCAAAAATCATGGTAATGTAGATATTATGTGGGTTCTCAAGGAAATAAATCTCAATCTGGATACTACAAGTGGACGTGGTTCTGGAAAAAATGTACGTAGGAGTGAAAACTCTGACAAGAAGTTTTGGGCTTGACCCTGGGTATACATGTACATGACAACGAGCCTTGTTGTGAAACTGGTTTGACACTCCAAGGGGATATGTTTAGGATAATTCACATTTTACTTACAAACCATTATGAAAGATTTATGAGTAAATACTTCATAGAGGAAAACATTTTTATGATTATGGATTATATGCATAAACTATTTAATTTATGTTTGGTATTTTACTAGTT
Organism: Viscum album; assembly: GCA_963277665.1. Taxonomy (NCBI): domain Eukaryota; kingdom Viridiplantae; phylum Streptophyta; class Magnoliopsida; order Santalales; family Viscaceae; genus Viscum; species Viscum album. The sequence continues at coordinate 1,339,793,419 of OY728129.1, read as the reverse complement.
TGGAATTATTTATTGTGATTCTCAAACAAATATAGTCTATGGAATTATTTAGAAATGTCTCCTAGTAGAAGGAACAGAAACCGTATCAATGCACGTAATACATGTTGGGATTTCCCTTGCACTCTAGGTAATTATAGTGGAGCTGGTGATGCAACTGGTACTGAACAGATTATAACCATATTGGGAAAAGTCACTCAGGTTATGAATAATAACCTTAACCTTATAGAGAACCCTGATCCATAACGTGGAGGGTCAATGTTTGATTTCTTAATGAGGAAACCAACACTAACAATCTATTCATCTACAAATCTATTTCTAACTGAGTAATTGATAAGTTACATAGAGAAAATATTTCATACATTGAGGAGTATTGAAAGGGTAAAAGTTTTCATAGTAGTTTATTGCCTTACAGGAGATGCAGATCAGTGGTGGTAACTAGTTAAAAATAGAAAGGAGGATTAAGAAGTATGAAATATGGAATAGAGGGAGTTTAAGGATCTTTTATTAGAAAAATACATTCCTCGTAAACATTGAGTGGATATGGAATGCTAATTTCTACGTCTAAGAAAAAAGGAGGATGAGAATGTTGCAGAGTACGAGGATAACATTACAAGGTTAGTAAGGCATGCTATAGATTATATAAATAACACAAAAATTAATATTGATTGATTATTTAATGGTTTAAAACCATTTCTCCATTGAGCATTAGTCTAAAAATCCCTCTCATCATACAAAGATATAGTCTCATGTGCTATCAAGACAAAATATTAATTCTCTATGTCTTACTACATTAAGGAAAAGCATGATAAGAAGATATCTATTGAACACTCCGGTAATGGGAAAAAGGGGAATAAGGGAAAAGTTGAACTTTCATCCAGCATCAAATGTGGGAATAGAGACCACAATACTTGCCTACAGGGAATGAGTGTATGTTATAAGAGTGGCGAAAAAGGCCACCAATCTCATGATTGAAAGGGAAAAAAGAGACAATCAATGTTTAATTCTACATTTTTAAATAAATGGGGCATTATGACAAGTAATTTCATAAGATTCAAGAAAATATACCTTATTAAAAGAAAATGGAGCAAGGACAAGCTTATGTGATCAATACTATAGAGGTTGATGTTCTGAATGATGTGGTGGAAGGTACATTAATCATCCCATCAAATTTAGACAATGCTTTACTTGATTTTGGATCATTGCATTATTTCATATTTTCCCAGTATCCCTAGAAAATTAGATATTTCTAATTTTATTTAACAAGGGTTTTGTCAGCCAAAAATCCTAAGTGAAGTATCATTTCAACAAATTTTTGTGAATTGGCTACCATTATGGAATATAAACATGCTTTATTTCCAATCTCATCGTTATTCCCCTCATTGAATTTGATATAATCCTTTGTATGGATTCTCTTTCAGACCACGAAGAAAAAAATTATTTTATGGAGAAAAGGGTTAAATTTTTTGATGTTGACAAGGAATCCTTTATCAATAGAGCCAAAACATCACCATCTGATTCTTAACTAGATCCTCCCATATTAGATCTACTAAATTAAATTATTAGGGAAGAAGAGAGTGAAATAACTATGGGAGAGGAAAGGAATTTACAAATAGATGATGTACTGACTGTTCAATAATGTGTCGATGTGTTTCTTGGGGATTTACCTATACATCCTCACGAATGGGAAATTGAGTTTTCCATTGACTTAATTCCTCGTTCAAGGACTATATTAAAGACCCCTTATAGAATGGCCACAGTGGAATTTGTAGAACTAAATAAACAACAAGAGGATTTGAGTAATAATTGATTTATTCACCCATGTATTTCTCTATGTGGATCCCCTGTTCTTTTTTGTTAAGAATAAAGTTAGATCTTTGTGGTTGCGCATTGACTACAAGGAGATAAATTCTATGACAATAAAGAACAAGTATCCCTTACCTTGCATTGATGATTTATTTGATCAACTTCACGGAGATCAATATTTTTCAAATATTGACCTTCAATATGTATATCATCAGTTGTGAATGAAGAAGGAAGACATTCCAATTACAGAATTTTGAACTAGGTATTGGCATTATGAGTTTATAGTAATGCCTTTTATACTGACTAACTCACCCTCTGTTTTCATGGATCTAATTAATAGAGTTTTCAAGGATCATAATGATGAATTTTTAGTAGTTTTTATTAATGATATCATGGTATAATCCAAAATATACAATTATCATGTAAATCACTTGCATTTTATTCTAAAGACTCTTATAAAAATGAATTATATGGGATGTTTAGAATGTGTGAATTCTGGCATCAATAGATTTCTTTTCTTCTTCAAATTGTCTCTAAGGATATAATATTTGTTGATCCTTCAATGAATATTTTAATCCAAGAATGTCCTACACTGATGAGTATAACTTAGGTACACAATTTTATTAGTTTACCAGGTTATTATCAGCATTTCGTCCCGAATGTTTCCCGATTGGCTATCCCATTAACCAAGATCACACGTAAATGGGTTAATTTTTTTTAGAGAAAATAATGTGAAGAATGTTTTGAAGAATTGAAGAAAATATTAGTCAATGATCTTATATTGACTCTACCAACGTAGAATGATGGCGGTATGAGCTAAATAATACAATCTAATAGCATATAATATTGAATCCATGGAAGTATTAGCTAAATAATACCAGCTAATATCATAGGTCACATCATGTCAATGATCACTATAGGACAAGTTAGCTAGAAAACTTGTACCCCACACAAAGAAAATTATGAAAAAATTAATCCCCTAGAAAAATGCCTCAAATCTTGGTAGTAGAGGAAGGCCCCAAAAAGTGAACCTCCAAATAGTGTTTATCAAATCCCCCAAACAATAGGTTCAGGGAAAACCCATGAGTGGACCTTCCGATAGTAGCAATAGATGAGGCCAATTATTAACACTTCCACCTAAGTAAAAAAAGGATTCAAATTTGATCTATTTTGTAAAAAAAAAATCATAAAACTAGATTAGAAAACCATGTTAGGATTCAATTTCATAATTATTTGAAAATAGACATTTTTTACCCAAATAATGGAAAAAGAACCTTTTCTCAAAAACCCATTTCCACACACACACAAAACAATCAACAAATAACCCCACTTCATTTATAAAACAATTTATCAAAACCATATCAATATAGATTATACAATATAGTCTAGATATGGAAGTAAATTCCTCAAATTTATGTTTCACAATCATGTAATAAAATCCACTTAAAAGGAAGAACACAATGATGATAAGATATGATCTAGAGTCAATCCACACATCTCAAGATCAATTTTATTTTGAAAAATGATTAATAAGCATGATATATCATTACATATCTCAATGAAATTCACACAAATCATGACAACCATCACAAGGGATAGACATTGGAGGATTATTATACAATGGTTCTTGAATAATAAATAAGAATCATAATCACAGATCGATGGATACAATAATTCAATGAAATGGTGCTATTATGATCAATTCCAATGAAGAAGAAGAGAGTATTACTCACCTAGAGAGATGTAACCCAACAATAATAGGGATCAATTACTGAATTAAGTGATTAAAATGGAGTGTATGTCCTTCAAATCACCTTTGATATGTCCTATGTTGATAGAAGAAGAGACTATGGATGAATGTAACCCAAAATCACTTATACGACACCCAAAAAGAAAAAAATGTTAGGTATACATGGCATGAAATCCCATTACATTCCATGCGATCCATGAAGAAAAAAATGGATAGAAAGACATCACCAAATTACAAAAACACATCTTTTACACATAAAGGATGTGAACCAAGTACACGACATGAAATCCTTTTGATTCATGTAAAGACTCATGTATTCTATCCATAATACATTAAAAGGTGTGTAATACCAATAAATAGTGTGTATATCACCTACTGGATGTAAAAACACTAGTTTTCTACAGAAAATTCCAAACCAAGTCCATTATTATAAAATATTAGGGAGAAAAAAAGAATTCTATTACACAATTTTGACTCCATTACATTAGAAAAACAATCACACCTATACATTAGTTAATTTACCCATTAAATTATTTCCATCCTTGGGAGTCCCAAAACACACCCAAATAATGTTGAAAATGAATAAAGAGAGTGAAAATACCTAAAATTGGGTAATAGGATGTTATAGGTTCCCCATAGTAAAGTACAAGGGAGTATAAATCCCTTAAAAATCATCTACTAAAACAATTTCATCAACTCCACAAACTATACTAGTTTCATTCTATATAGAGTTTTATATATAGGTCTGGAATACAAAATTAGTTCAATGCATAACAAAACATCACACCCTGGTGCATGGCCATATAATTATTATAGGAAAACAACAATGGATATTTTTATTATGGTTATATAATTAATTATTAGGATATCATAATTATCCATATATTGTTATTGATATACAAATCATGTGTTTTGAATTGGTCTCCAACATTGGTCCACATCTCCCTTCAAATGATAGAAAACCATGATTAATTTTTCCTTCTTACAACTTCCCAAAGAAAAAAAAATATTCTTTTGGGACTTTATCCATTGTTCCATTAACAATTTATTAGTAGTTCCCCAAAATTATGGAGGTTGTAAACACATGAATTTTTCCAACATAGGTATACCATGTTGTGGATCACCTAGTCACTCTATGTATGGGTGAATATTTTTCAAAAACTAGAAAAAATGAACTAATATATTAAGGATTTGTTTAACCTCAAATCCAAATTCATTAACTTGTTCAAGGTTAATATGAATACATTGACAATGAGTGTTTATATGATTCGTATTCCCCAAGTTAGTTTCAATTTTATAGAAATTTCATAGACATAATAAGATAATGTAATTGAATTTTTAAATTGAACTTTTAAAATTTTCTATAGAGTGCTCCCTTGAAATCATCATTGGTATTTATAGAATATAGGCTATATAACATGATCCATCTATATTTAGTCGACAAAGTTCATATTATACTTTCTCTTGCACCGACTATAAAATCCTAGACTCCAAAAGGCTGAATCTAGTAATTAAATTGTATTTTTGTTATAGAAAACAACAGTTATTCTAGTATAAAATAACATATTATTCTATAAATACTATATAAATATATACATTACTCTTTAAAAAATGATTCGCAACCTGAAAACATTGTGAGAACATATAATCACTTCCATAATATTCTTAAAAATTACTCATTGTCCTCCGATAGGTTACTTGGGGAAAGGAAAACAAATATGGGTGGTCTCAAATTCATATTAAGGAGTTTCGTATAAAGGAATATTACATAAAATAAACATGTAATAAGTGATACGGTTTGAATAAATGAACCACATAAATCCATAATCAACTGAAATTGTTGGAATTCAATATTTTTTATAATAAATTTAAAAATTGATTAATATAATAATTTATCTCAAACCGATGGAATGCATAAGGATGGATATAAAAAAATTCTATCATGTCCTTGTTTTAATACCCATATCCTATTTTGGGATGAGGCAGACACCAAAACCCAACACATTCTATCTCGTGATACTAATCAATTAATCATGGGGATATATAATTCTAGATCTCACTTGTCGCCATATTAATGCCGATGCATTCCCCAAAATAGCTATGAATACCTTTCATACCAATCCCTAAGGAAAAAATTACGGAATAAAACATGTATCTCTATATAATAAATTATAAAAAATCAAATAATTCACCATTCACTGGAATTATACAAATATCTTGGTTAACGTCCCATTACAGATTTATAAGTTTTGAGGTATCATCAAAGTAACATTATGTACCCTCATCAACTAAATATAGGGGAGATGGTTCCTTCAATGTGATTAGTTATACACGAAAGATAGTAATTTGGTTTGAATATTTTTATTGGTATGATACCATGGAAATGGTAGGAAATATACTTTATCATGGATCATTAAGAACATGTGATTGTTCCATAGTATACCACTTTAGAGTGTGATACCAGGTGTGTAGTCTTAGTCCCACACATCTTGAATCAGGGAAATCATTGAGTCATTGACCCAAAAACCATTTTCATAGTTATTACACCTATTTTCATATTTTCTATAGTGATATTGTCACGACCCGTCCTAGTGGGGCCCAAGCTGCAACTCCCCATGCCCAGATTCAATAGGCCAGGGGCTGGTGACTAGCACCGAGTAGGCATACTACTAACATCAGAGGCGTTTCATATAAACCTTAACACACACACACACACACACATCTCCAAGCCCACAAAGCTGAAAAGTAAAAACTACTAAAAAGTAAAAGATGCATGCATACACTAAAACCCAACCAATAGAGTACGACAAGAATGTAAAGTACAAGAAAGTAAAACCCTGCGACAAAAGTACAATCCCACCAAAAGAAAGTCTGTAACAAAGTCCAACCTGTACAGAAAGGTACTGGGACTGCAATCTATAGCTGTAGGAACACACCTCATCCCGCCTGATCTCACAGAGCACCGTCCGGTCCTGGTCAACCTTGAATCCTATCAAAGGATCACTCATCTGCACAAGACACGGCATGTACGGGAAAAGCCCGTGCAGGGGTGAGTATAACAATACCCAGTAGGACCCCTTGAAACCACAAAGAAAATACAACAATGGAAAATACCACAAAGAAAGATACAGTCAGTTCCACACAATATATGTCTACAGAACATATTACAAGAATATCCAGATATACTCATACACAAACAACCATGGCGATACCACTACTAGGATCCAGCTCGACGATTCCACTAAGCATGTAACAAGGAGAACACACTCCTAGGTCTGAAGAGAGAGATATGAAGTACTCGTTCTGAGAGAACACACTCCACAAGTACATTGGAAATATGATGCTCAGATGAGGATCACAACAAACTCGTGGGCTGATTTTGACAACTCAGTCTGAGCTAATTCACTAAGTAGAGGATCGACGCTCTGGTAAAGTTGGTCACGTCGATACCAAGAACACTACCTAGGGTTCTAGGAATGAAGAGAGGATCCAGATCTATGTCTCGCAGAGGGGATTCCAATAACTCTATTCAGGAAGCTGTAGGGATCATACTCCTTCATAAAGGAAATGATACCAGAAACTTTAGGGAAAAGACAAAGGGTACAAACCCAAATAAAACTAGTCCAATTCACAGAATAAAAGTGGATCAAGACCCAAATAATTGGTTACAGGACGTGTAGTATGGTTACACTCCATGTTCCTTGACCCTGGGTACTGCCCCTGTAAACGGCTCGTGTCATCCGTCCAAGCTATGTAAAACTAAACTACATGGCTTGTAGAAGAGTCACACGCCATGTTCCTTGACTCTGGTTACTAACCATGTAAATGGCCCATGTCATTTGTCTTGTGGGATAGAAAGCAACTAAACGGCATGTAGAAGAGTCACAAGCCGTGTCTGAGCACCTGGGGCTCACTCTGTGTATGCTGTCCATGTGCTCGTACACGGTCACTGTCCGTGTCCATGTCGCCTGCCCATGTACGAATACACATGGTATCCCATGTATCTGGCCCGGTCTGGCTGGGGAATGGTATACACACAGTGTCCTTGGCCGTGTACTCAACCCATGTCTGTGTCGCCTGCCCGTGTACCAGTACACGGGGTATCCCATGTATCTGGCCAGGTCTGGCTGGGGAAGTGTATACATTCCATGTCCTTGGTCGTGTACCCAACTCGTGTCCATGTACTCCTGGAGTACACGCCTTGTGGTCCCCCGATGAACACATGTCATGTAGCCCATACTACAAGGCGTGTAGTTGGGATTTTTCTAGAAGCACCGTCTTCCTCCTCAAGCTGCGGCTGAACCTTCGGATCCTCGGTTTCACGTCTGTTCATCCCGATACTCTAGGGATTGGTTCGTTTCATCATAGGAACCTCATAACGGTGTTTTCTAATCATAAATCGGATCATAAACCTCAAACGATCTATCCAAAGAAATATGCATGAAAACTCGTATCTCCCGATTTTCTCTGAATCATCTGGAGAAACCATCATCGCGCCTCCATGACATCGCTCCGGGATTGGATCTATAATCTCGGATCAGTGTTCCAACAAATGAATGTGCAAAGATCTATTTCCTCCAAGAATGCATAGAAAACAACAAATAATGCTACGGAGTAAATAAAATAATCAAAAAAGAGGGACAAACCACGATTGTTGTTCGAGACAATCCGGGTTCATCGCCGTTAGATAAAAACCAAAACATCCTCAAAATCCCCGCAATAACCCGTCCCACAATAATGACCGATCCGTAGGATAATATTTTCGTGTATTAGTCCACATTCTTCGTGGAAATCAAAAACAGGGAAGGAAATAAAAAACAAACATCCTACCTAGATTCTGCGGCATTTGTTGGCGAAGATCTGGTCGCCACATCGTTGTCGCCGGTGAAAATCATCTAGAACATCGCCGTCGCGTCAGGAGGTCTTCTCCAGAGCCTCCATAGCCTCCAGGTAAATTCAGGGTTATGGAAAATTGTAACCCTGATCCCCTGTGAATTCTCCATTTAAAAATAAAATTGATTTAGATATAACAAGGATTTAAAAAAAATATTTTGATTAAATATTTTATTACGGTTGTGTCCAAAAACCATATTTCACCACCGACCTATGACGACTGATGTTAGGCCTAGCCTACGGTAAAATCTCTATTTCGAACGCAATGGTGCCCTTGTATTTCTGATCCGAGCACCCGTTCGGGAGTTATTCAACTTTTTCAGGAAAACTGCATGCGCGCATTGTTTAATTATTAAATTGAATTCAAAAATTTGTTCCGGGCTCACCAAGCCTCAAAACTGCACGCCATCTCAGATCCTGGTTTCGAAATAATTCCCTTTATTTTTATGTATAAAGTATGGAAAAGCCGAGACATTACATCACACCTACCTTATGGATTTTACGTACCCAAAAATCCAAAACAAAGGCTACTCAAAAAGATGTGGGTACTACACCCGAATCTGAGCATCCCGCTCCCACATGCTCTCTTGGAGATTCCCATGCTACCACCGGACACACACCAAGGGAATAGCTTTCCCATGAAGGATCTTCTCCTGCCTATCCTCGATCTTCACTACGCACTCAACAAAGGTCACTCAATCATCAATTTCCAGCTCTCCCCAGTCGATGACGTGCGATGGATCATGCACGTACCTCCGTAGCTACGACACATGGAAGACATTGTGTACCTAGTCCATTTGAGGAGGTAGAGACAAGTGATATGCCACCTCACCAACTCTACTCAGAATCTGAAAAGGGCCAAAAAACCTCGGAGATATCTTGCCACCTCGGCCAAATCTCCGTAATCCCCATCGAGGTGAGACCCGAAGGAAAACAAGGTCTCCCTCCTCGAACTCCAAGGGCCTCCACCTCCTGTCAGCATAAGACTTTTTCTGACTTTGTGCAGTCTTCATCCATTCCTGGATTACCTGCACCTTCTCTGTAGTAGCTCTCACCATCTCTGGGCCCATAAGTGCTGACTCTCCTGGGTCAGTCTAGCAAAATGGTGACCTGCAAGGTCACCCATACAAAGCCTCAAATGGTGTCATACCAATAGTGGAATGATAACAGTTGTAATAAGAAAATTCCACCAGTGGTAGGTGATCTTCCCTGCTATGACCGAAGTCAAGTATGCAAGCTCGAAGCATATTTTCCAGGAGCTGGATGGTCCACTCTATCAGACCATCAGTCTAGGGATGAAATGCTGTGCTCAAGCGTAACTGAGTCCCAAAAGCTTCCTGGAATCCCTTCAACAACCAAGATGTGAAACGAGCATCACGATATGAGATGATCATGGATGGTACTCCCTGAAGTCAAACTATCTTCTGCATTTAGAGGTGTCCCAAGCTATCTACTGAACTTTGCTCACGTATGGCCATGAAGTGGGCCGACTTGGTAAACCGTTCAATGATCACCCAGATGGAATCATGTCCCTGCGACGTACATGGAAGACCTATCACGAAGGCCATGGAGATCCCGTCCGACATCAAGTCTGGTACCTCAAGGGGCTGAGTCAAACCTGCTGGCACTTGGTGCTCATCCTTTACTTACTCACAAGTAAGGCACCGAGAAACAAACTCTGCCACACTCCTCTTCATTCCTGGCCACCAGAACTGACGTCCGAGGTCCTGGTACATCATTTCCACGCCTGGATTCACTACCAAAGGAGATGTATGAAACTCCCTCAGAACCCCCTCCTACAATGTCACTAGTACTTTAACACCCCAAGCTTCCATGGTATGCTTCACTTTGAATAATATAGTAGTGTGTGTTGTACGCAACTTCGAGTTCCAACACACACCACAACTAATCAAACTAGCCATTATGAATAGTAATACCCACTTTATGAAATTTTGTAAATTTTATCATTCAAAATGGACTTCATTTATGGATTCGTAATATCGAAATTAGTCTAGGGTGAAATTTTGGTATTTTTATGAAAACATTCAATTTTTGATGAATAGTGAAAAAACACTGAGTTATAGTTTAAAACAGAATTTTTATTTTATTTAAATTTAATTTAGGACAAAATAGATACATAATAACTATATAAGTTCAATGAAATTAATTGGAGTTAGTTTAGAATACTTTTAGATATATAAAAATTTTATTGAACTTTTCACAGCCTTTTACCCACCTCCTATGAGAATTTGGAAATTCACATAAAACATAATTTTACCAATTCTGGGAGTGGAATTTCAAAAATTCGAGAGACACGTTTAATATCAATGTGTAAAAAGTGGTTCAATGAGTTGAAAATAATTTTTGGTGAATAGTGACTTTTTACTTTTATTTACCATGGTTAAAAGTAAATAGGGTAATTAAGAGTAAAAATGATATTAATATTAGCCTAACACATGTCCTAATTCTATTGGAAAAGTGTATCTAGGCCATAAAAAACTTTAGGAATGAAATATTATCATTTAGGTTCACGTGGATTATATTAGGACATTAATTATTTTTTAATTCAAAGAATAGTTAAAAGAGTTAAAATCAAAGTTTAATTACAAAAACATTATTAATATAGTGTTATACATAAGATAAATTTGATTATAAATATTAATTATAAATATAAAGTGATTTCCTACATAATGGTATTTTATTTATAATTTTTAGACATTAAATAATTTAATTTGTTTATGACACAATGGTGATGCATTAAATACCTAATTAATGAAATATTAAAATAATTGATATTATAAATATAAAAATAAATGTAATTTGAGTCTTTTTATGAATTCCACTAATTTTATTGGTTAATATTACATGCTAGTATATATTTAATTACGTTTTTTCAAAGTAGCCAAGCTGTTATAATTTTCACAAAAATCAAATACCAAATAGTCTCAAAATTGACATAAAAGAGTTTTTAAAACAAATATTATATTATTAATTGATATTATATTCCTAAAAATCTATGTTTCATCCAAAGGACTTATATATTGATATTTTTATCATTATTGGACCACTTGGGGGGTCTCTTGGATTTATATAGTATTTTGATTAACTATATAATATTAAAATATAAAAGTGACATTGTTAATGTCAATCTAATTAACTAAGAGTTAAAACTAAAAGATAAGGTTAATATAATGACCAAACCTATCTAAAATTTATTGTGTGAAAGGATTTAGACCCATACCCACCTTATACTTTTATTAATCTACTTTGGAGCCATTAGAAACCAAATATGAATTTATTATAAATTAATACTTTAAGTTTTTCCTAAAGAGCCCCTCCTCCCTCTTATAAAAGGACACCACCTCTAACCAATTCTTCACACCATCAAAGCCTTTTGGTTCGGCCAAACCCAAATATTATCTAAACATCCCTCACTTTGACCTAGAGGCCTTACTTTAGTACGAAATCCAACCTACGGAGCCCTTTTGATCAAATCAAAACGAAGAACCCGAAGAAGAGGTAATGTTTTTCACCACACTCTTTCAAGTTCCTTTCTTCTTCAACTTCATATTTCCTTGTTATTCCCATAATAAAATAATAACTCCAGTATAACCTATATGTTTTGATGTTATTATAAATATGTTACAACCATATTCAGTATTCTATTCATCCTTTGAATGACATGTCACCATACGTGCGTACGTACGACTTACCGTCTCCACGTCGTGGTGTAATTGTTAGTCAAAACATTATTATTTGGATGGGTATAATAATGATGTGTAATTCATGTAAATAATAAATATAACATGATAATGATTCTGTATATATGATATAAAATCCACTTATATATTATTTTAATATCAAAATAATGATATTGTCGCTCGTGCGTATGTACGGACTACCGTCTCCATGAACACGATGAGATTCATTCCCCATAATATCCATTCAAGTATAATCCTCATTTTATGATAAAATTAACGTTTAAGGACTTGATATCATTCTGGATATGAATAATATAAATCCCATCCATAACAAATATGGCTCACATAACAAAGAATACAAAAGAAAGACGAATCCGTTAACACCCAAAATGATGATAATACTAAGATATTATTAAAAAATAATTGTTAAAAGATCTTATAGAAATCATATTAATGTATATGACTCTTGAATAATTTAGTAACAATTATTTTACCATTATACAAGAGGTTAACCTACCTTCAACCAATGAAAAGTACAAGTTAAGGGTTTATTTCACAATCTCTTCATTATCTGAGGTTGTTTATACGTAATCATCTACTGGGACCTCTTTATCATCCACATCCATGTTTCTTAAAAATGTATTTCAAACCATTATTACTATTTAATAGAATATGGGTTAAATTCATTTATACCCTTTATGACTTTTTAAAAGATTTTTATAAAGGAATCTTTCCGTCATTTTCCAAACAAGGTCCTTTTTAACCTTTTCGACAAAATTAAGGTAAGAATATCGTTTTTTAACTGATACAGTGGGTGCAGATATTTTCTACCATTATAAACCCATCTAATATTCCCTTACAATATTATAAGAATATTTTCAAAGTAAATGTTTTATTTTATAATTATATGACTCTAAAATTATTTCCAAATAGAAGGAGATATTTCTCTAAAAAGAGTTTTTATTTCATCTACGTCAACATCCTTTGATGGATTTTAAGTTTATTTGGAGTTGATTTATTATGATACAAAACATCCATATTGTATTGATCGTTTTGTGATAAGTTTTACTATGGAAGTGCCATTTTTATTCCATTCATGATTATGGTTAAATTATTGAAATTTCGTATACTAGTTTTAATATGAATGTTAATGATATGTTAAAACCTTTTCATATGAGAAATGTATTGGACTTAGTAAGTGACGGGTGGAGCCCGCTATAGGTCCTCCATGAATTGGTAGGTCTAATGAGACAACTAGATATTGAATTGGCCAAGGACATTTCACAATTTAATTTATGGTTTTGGCCAAGGACTGAATCATTTTTAGATGTCTTGGCTGAGGCCTTGAAAAAATGTTTCAGAATATCTGACATTATACATTCCCTCATTATGGAAATAATATTGATGGTTCATGTGGTCATTCGACTAGTAGAATACCCATGATTATTTTTTATTTTGGAATTATTTAATCAGCTCATATTCTATCCATAAAAGTATTCATGTTTATTATTGGTAAAGGCATGAGGTTTCAATTATTTACCATGCTTAATATTTATGTCATTTTAGACTGTATTTCTTACCCTTACTGAGCATTTGAGCTCACCCCTTTCTTATGTTTCATTTTCCCAGGATATTAAGAAGTTAGTTACATGTGACCAGAAGGCATAATCTACAAGGCTTGGATGTTTCTAATGAAATATATTTGTGTTGTATTTCTTTTTAAGTTGTTATGATCAACATATGTATTAATCTTGTTTCCAATAATACTAAACCGATCGTTCTATCGAGACATGATTTCCTTGTGATCATGCCAATGTTATGTAATAATGCACCGACTTTGGGTAACTATGGTTGGGGCATTATAGTTGGTATCCGAGGAGGTTTAGTACACACCCTGGAAACTAGATTTAGATAAACTATAATTAGAGCATATAGACCTATGATGGAATTTGAGGATTAGTATAAAATAACTTCCTAGAATATTGGGTATTGTAGAGATTTTGTGATTTTTCTGAGCAATACATCCCTGTCTGGATACGAGCAGGTAGAGGCGGCTCTGGCACAGATGTACCTATGGGTAAAACCCAAAAACACCCCTTTGAGCTAGACTCGAACATGAACTAGTGCACGACAACAGGCCTTGCTGCACTCTTGGTTACGACACTCCCTGGGTATATTCTTAGGATAATTATCATTTTCATTACAAACCACTCTTAAGGGTTTATGATTATATACATTATCAAAGAAAACATTTTTATGATTATGGATTATATCCATAAATAGTTCAATTTATGTTAAGTGTTTTAAAAGTATGGAATTATGTATTTTGATTCATAAAATGATCTAGTTTATACTATTGTTTAGAAATGGAGCGTAGTGGAAGAAATGGAAACTATATCAATGCATGCCCTCCATGCATTGAATTCCCTCATACTCAAGATAATTATAGTGGTGTTGGTGATGCAACTGGTGCTGATCAACTAATCACCATACGAGGAAAAATCACTCAAGTTATGAATAATAACCTTACCCGTATGGAGCACCCTGATCCACGACATGGAGGATCAATGTTAGATCACTTCATGAGGAAAAAACTACCAACATTCAATGGGAGTACAAATTCATTAGTGGCTGAGAAATGGATAAAATCCTTAGAGAAAATATTCCAAGATTTGTGGAGTAACGAAAGGGAAAATGTTTTCATGGTAGTTTACAGCCTCACTGGAGATGTGGATAAATGTTGGTCATTGATTCAAAACATTATGGAAAATAGTGAAGTATCAAATATGGAATGGAGGGAGTTCAAAGATCTATTTTTAGAAAAATAATTTCCTCGTGACCATCGAGCAGATATGGAAATGCAATTTCTGAGTTTGAGACAAACGGAGGATGAGAATGTCACAAAGTATGAGGCTAACATTACAAGTTATCAAGGTATTTTTTAGATTATATATGTAACCCAAGAAGTAATATTGATCGTTTATTTGATGGGTTAAAACCATTTCTCCGTAAGGCATTGGTCTCACAATCCTTCTCCTCTTACAAAGATATTGTCTCGTGTGCTATCAAGACAGAAAAAGAATTCTCTATGTCCTAGGACTTTAAATAAAAGCAAGAGAAGAAGAGATATGCTGAACACTATGGGAAAGGAAATTAAGAAACAGAGAAGAAGGGAAGAATTGAATTTCCACCTTGTGATAATTGCGGAAGGAAGCACCCTAGAGCCTGTCTAAGATGAAAAGGAGTATGCTACAAGTGTGGAAAGAGAGACCATCAAGCTGGTGATTGTAAAGGAAAGAAAGATTCTACCAATGTTCAATGCTATAATTTCAGGGAGATGGTACATTATTCAAAATAATGTCCTAATAATCAGCGGAACTTACTTCAGAAAAGGCCAAGGGATCAAGGCCAGGATTATACTATTACTACTACTGAGGTAGAAGCTCCAAAAGATGTGGTGGCAGATAATTTAATGGTTTCAACATGTTTAGGGAATGCATTATTTTATTCTGGATCGTCACGTTGTTTCATATCGTCCAGTTTTCTAAGAATATTAGATATTTCTAATTTTATTTAACAAGCGAGTTGTAAGTTAAAATTCCTAAGGAAAGTATCATTGCAACAAAGTTTTGTGAATCAGTCCCCATTAGAGCACATAAATGTTCTTTATATGCGGATCTCATCGTCATACCTATGATTGAATTTGATATAATCCTCGATATGGATTGTATTTCGGACCATGGTGGAAAAATTTATTGTAAGAAGAAGGAGGTTACTATTTTTTCTGATGATGATAAGGAACACCTTATCCTTAGAGTGGAATCATCACCCCTTAATTCTTACCTAGATCCACACCTAGTAGCTCAAATAAATTCAATTATAGGGGAGGAAGAGAATGAATAAACTGTGGGTGAGAAAATGAATGTTCAAATTGAGGATATACATATTTTGAGAGAATATATTGATGTATTTTAAGAATATTTACCAGGACATCCTCTAGAATGAGAAATTGTGTTTTCCATTGAGTTAATTCTTGGTTCAAGGCCTATATCGAAGACCCCTAATTGAATGGAGACTGTAGAATTAGTTGAACTAAAGAAACAACTTGATGAATTTTATAATAAGTGATTTATTCACCCTAGTGTTTCTCCATCAGGAGCCCCTATCCTTTTTGTTAAAAAGAAAGATGGATCTATGAGGTTATGTATCGACTACAGGGAGATAAATGCTGTAAAAATAAAGATAAATTGTCCCTTACCTCGCATTGATGATTTATTTGACCAACTGAATGGAGATCAATAATTTTCAAGGATTGACCTTTTATATGGATATCATTAGTTGTGTGTGAAGAAGGAAGACATTCTGAAGAAAGAATTTCAAACTAGGTACGAGCATTACGAGTTTACAGTAATGCCTTTTGGATTGACTGATGCACCATATGTAATCATGGATCTAATGAATAGAGTTTTCAAGGAATATCTCGATTAATTTTATGTGGTATTTATGGATGATATCTTAGTATACTCCAAAAGCTATGAGGATCATGAAAATCACATGCGCATTATCCTGATGACTCTAAGAAGACATGAATTATATGGGAAGTTTAGCAAGTATGAATTATGGCTTCAAGAGATTTCTTTTCATGGACGTATTGTCACTAAATATGGAATCATTGTTGATCCTTCTAAGACCAAGGCATTCCAAAAATGGAATGCACCTATGAGTATAACTGAGGTACACATTTTTATTGGTTTAACAGGTTATTATCGACGTTTCGTCCAGAATTTTTTCCGGTTGGCTAACCCATTAACAAAGCTCAAACGTAAAGGGGTTAAATTTGTTTGGATAAAAGAGTGTGAAGAATGTTTCAATGAACTGAATAGAAGATTAGTCAATTCTCTTATATTGAATCTACCATCAGGGAATGATGGGTTCGTTATTTATAGTGATTCATCTAAGAAAGAACTTGGTTGTTTCCATATGTAGAATGATAGGGTTATTTCCTATGCATCACAATAGTTGAAAATTAATGAGAAAAACTATCCTACTCATGATCTCGAGTTAGATGCTGTGATATTTTATTCTAAGATATGGAGACACTACCTCTATGGTGAAAAATGTGAGATTTATATTGATCACAAGAGTTTGAAGTATATTTTCTCACAAAAAAACTCATCATGAGGAAAAGGAGACAGCTTTAACTACTCAAGGATTATGATTGCACGATACACTACCACCCAGGGAAGGAAAATAATGTGGTAGATGCTTTGAGAAGAAAATATAATGGAGTTTTGAACAATATGAGAATTGAAAGGGATATAATTTTCATTGATCTGGTGAATATGGATATGGAAATTACCATGGAAGGTGAAACATCAATACTTTTTCAAATGGTTCCCAAACCATCTTTACTAGAATGAATAATGTGTTCTTAGAACAATGATGAAGAGTTTCAAAAGAAGATTAAAGCTGTGAATGATAGGAGATTGAGTGACTTTGGGTATGAAGATGGAATTTTGGAATATGGGAAGAGACTTTGTGTTCCCAATATACCTGATCTAAAAAGGGAATTGTTGGACGATGCTCATAGCTCCAGTTTCTCTATACACCCTTGGAGCACCAAAATGTATAGTGAATTGAAGGAAAATTTTTGGTGGGACAACATGAAGAGATAGATTACTGATTTTGTGTCAAGATGTATGGTTTGTCAAAAAGTGAATTCTAGAAGGCAATATCCCATAGGAGTCATGAAACCTCTTCCCATACCGAAGTGGAAATGGGATAATATCATGATGGACTTTGTCATGGGACTACCAAAGAATCGTAGAAGAAATGATGAAATATATGTTATTGTTGATCATCTTACCAATTCATCACATTTTAATGCCATAAGAGAAGATCTACCACTGGAATGTCTAGAAAGAATATATAGTAATGAAGTTGTGAGACTAAATTGAGTACCACTATCGATGGTTTCTGATCGTGATCCCCGTTTTACTTCAAGATTCTGGAAGAGTCTTCAGAAGGCCATAGATACAGAACTTTGTTTGAGCACTGCCTACCACCCTCAAATACATGGACAATCAGAACGGACTATTCAAACCTTATAAGACATGTTGAGATCATGCTCACTATAATTTCAGGGTATGTGGGATCAATATTTACCTCAGGTAGAATTTTACTATAACAATAGCTTCCATTCGAGTATTCAGATGGCACCATATAAAGTGTTATACGAAAAGAGATGCCGCACAACAACCTGTTGGGATGACGTTGGTGAAAAAAAACTTGTAGGCCCAGAACTGGTGGAGGAAACAATGAGAAAGGTAAAGGTAATCCAAAACCACATCAAAGCATCTCAAAGTAGGCAGAAGGGCTATGCCAATAACTGAAAAGAGGATTTGGAATTTCAGGTCGGAGATCATGTTTTCTTGAAGGTATCTACATGGAAGGGAGTTATACGTTTCGGTAAGAAGGGTAAATTGGGTCCCAGGTACATCAGACATTTTGAAATTCTAGAACGAATTGGGATTGTAGCTTACCTTTTGGAAATGACACCAAGTCTCTCCAAAGTTTAAGATGTGTTCCACGTATCACTGTTGAGGAAGTACATGCCTGACCAAACACATGTAATCACCTACGAGGAATTAGAACTGGAACCAGATTTGTCATATTGCGAACAGCCCATCAGGATTCATGATACAAGGGAACAAGTTCTAAGAAACCGGACAAATCGTCTGGTAAATGTCCAATGGAAAAACCATAAGATGGAAGAGGCAACGTGGGAACCTGAGGAACTTATGACGAAGAAATACCCGAGTCTTTTCATGCGGTAATATTCTAGAAATTTCGATGATGAAATTATTTGAAAGAGGGGAAAATGTAACACCTCAATCTTCCATGGTACGCTTCTCTTTGAATAATATAGTAGTGTTTGTTGTACGCAACTTCGAGTTCTAACACACACCACAACCAATCAAACTAGCCGTTATGAATAGTAATACCCTATTTTTTAAATTTTTTAAATTTTATCTTTCATAATTGACTTCATTTTTGGATTCGGAATATCGATATTTTCCTTGGGTGAAATTTTGGTATTTTTCTGAAAACATTAAATTTTGGATGAATAGTGAAAAAACACGGAGTTAAAGTTTAAAACCGAACATTTATTTAAATAATAATTTAAATTATTTAAATTTAATTTATTAAAAAATAGATACATAATACCTATATAAGTTCAATTAAATTCATTGGATTCAGTTTAGAATAATTTTAGATATATAAAAGTTTTATTGAACTTTTCACCGTTTTTTACCCACCTCCTAGAAGAATTTGGAAATTCACATAAAACATAATTGTAATGCTTTTGTGAGTGGAATTTTAAACATTCAAAATACACGGTCAATATAAACGATTAAAATTTGGTTCAATGAGATGAAAATAATTTTTGGTGAAAAGTAACGTTTTACTTTTATTTACCATGGTTTGAAAGTAAATAGGGTAATTAAGTGTAAAAATGATATTAATATTAGCCCTACACATGTAATAATTATATTGGAAAAGTGTATCTCTACCGAAAACAACCTTAGGAATAAAATATTATCATTTATGTCCACCTAGATTAGATTAGGATATTAATTATTATTTAATTCAAAGAATAGTTAAAACAGTTAAAATCATAGTTTAATTACTAAAACATTATTAATATAGGGTTATACAGAAGGTAAATTCGATTATAAATATTCATTAGAAAGAAAAAGAAATTTCATAGACAATTGTATTTTATTTATAATTTTTAGAGATTAAATAATTTAATTTATTTGTGAGACAATGGTGATGCATTAATTACCTAATTAATGAAATATTAAAATAATTGATATAATAAATATCAAAATAAATGTAATTGGAGACTTTTTATGAATTAAACTAATTTTATAGGTTAATATTACATGTTAGTACTGATAAAATTATGTTTTTTTGAAGTAGTCATTCTGTTATGATTTTCACAAAAATCAAATACCAAATAGTGTCAAAATTTACATAAAAGAGTTTTTTGAAAAAAATATTATATTATTAATTGATATTCTATTCCTAAAAATCTATGGTTCGGCCAATGGTCTTATAACATGATAGGTGTATCATTAATGGACCACTTGGGGGTTGTTTGGATGTTAATAGTATGTTTATTAACTATATAATATAAAAATACAAGGTGACATGGTTAATGTCAATCTAATTAACTAAGAGTTAAAACTAAAAGATAAGGTTAATATAATGACCCAAAATTGTCTAAAAACTATTGGTTGAAAGTATTTCGACCCATACCAACCATATAATTAGCATAATATACTTTTTATCCATTAGAAACCGAATATGAATTTATTATAAATTAATACTTTATGTTTTTCCTAAAGAGCCCCTCCTCCCCCTTATAAAAGGACACTACTTCTAACCAATTCATAACACCTTCAAAGCATTTTTTTTGGCCATCCCCTACCCAAATATTCTCTAACCTTCCCTAACTGCGACCTAGAGGCCTTAATTTAGTCATAAATCCAATTTAAGGATCCCTTTAGATCAAATCAAAAGGAAGAACCCGAAGAAGAGGTAATGTTTTTCACCACCCTCTTTCAAGTTCCTTTCTTCAACTTTTTCTTTCATTGTTATTCCCATTATAATATAATCACTCCAGTAACTTATATATACTGTGATGTTATTATAAATATGGTACAACCATATTCAGTATTCAATCCATCCTAAAAATGACATGTCACCATACATGCGTACGTATGGCTTACCGTCTCCCCCTCGTGGTGTAATTTTTATTCAAAACATTGTTATTTGGATCAGTATAATAATGATGAGTAATTCATGTAAATAATAAATATAGCATGATAATGATTCTAAATATATGATATACCATCCAATTATATATTATTTTAATATCAAAATAATGATATTGTCGCTCGTGCGTACGTACGGACTACCGTCTCCATGAACACGATGAGATTCATTCCCCATCGTATCCAATCATGTATTATTCTTATTTGATGATAATTTTTTTATGTACTTGATATCATTCTGGATATGAATAATATACATCCCATCCATAACAAATATGACCCACATAACAAATAATACAAAGAAATATGAATCCGTTAACACCGGAAATGATGATAATACTACGATATTATTAACAAATCAATGTTAAAAGTTCATATATGATATGATATTTATGTATATGATTCTTGTATATTTTAGTAACAATTATTTCACTATTATACAAGAGGTTAACCTTCCATCAACCAAGTTAATGTACAAGGTAAGGGGTTATTTCACAATCCCTTCATTATCTGAGGTTGTTCATACGTAATTATCTATTGGAAACTCTTTATCATCCACATCCATGTTTTTTAAAAATATATTTCAAAACATTCTTAATATTTTATAGTCTTTGTGTTAAAGTCATTTATACACTTTTTGACTTTTTATAAGATTTTTATAAAGGAATATTTCTTTTTTTTCCAAACAAAGTCCTTTTTAACCTTTTCGACAAAATTAAGGTAATAATGTCTTTTTTTAACTTATACGGTGGGTGCTGCTATTTTCTACCATTATAAACTCGTCAAAGCTTCCCTTACAAGATTATACGATTATTTTCAATATAAATGTTTTATTTTTTAATTATGTGACTCTTAAATTATTTGAAAATATAATGAGATATTTCTCTAAAAATAGTTTTTATTTCATCTTTGTCAACATACTTTGATGGATTTTAAGATTATTTGGAGTTGATTTATTATGATATAAAACTTCCATATTGTATTGAAGGTTTTTTGATATTTTTGACGGTGGATGTTCCATTTTTATACCATTCCTGATTATGTTTAATGTAGCACCCCAAGCTTCTATGGTATGCTTCCCTTTGAATAATGGAATAGCGTGTGTCATACGCAACATCGAGTTCTAACGCACACCCCAACCAATCAAACTAGCCGTTATGAATAGTAATACCTACTTCTTAAAATTTTAGAAATTTTATCTATCAAAATGGACTTCATTTTAGGATTCTGAGTATCGAATTTAGCCTATGGTGAAATTTTTGTACTTTTAGGATAACTTTAATATTTTGATGAATAGTTAATATTACTAAATTTTAAGTAAAAAAACTTTATAAATCAAAATAATTAATAGTGATAAATTAGGAATTTTTGTATTTTTAAAATATAGTTATAATATATTTTTACCATTTAATACAATGTTGGTCATTGGACATAATTTCACAATTAAACCGGACAAAAACATGTATCAAACTTTTGATAGTTATTATATCTTAAAAACACGCTTTTTGTTTTGATTGCGGGAATTAATTTTAAATTAATTTCTGCCACTACTGTGTTTTGAATTTGGAAAATTGGATTCCATATTTGGAGTCAGGATATCCAAATTAGGTAAATAGGTACCTTTTATTTTTAGGCATTTTGAATAATTACTTCGGTAAATATTTTATTTACCATGGTTAAAGGGTAAATCTACTAAATAAGGGTTAAAAAATAATATTATAATAATACTAAATTACCCTAAAACGAGTCATAACCTTATTGATGGATACATGTCCGACCATGGGAATCTTTGGGTCGATTTTGGGACCCCATGAAGCTACTTGTACGTGATAGGGTCACTTTAATATAATTAAGTTAAAATAAATACAGGAATGACATAATCATATATCTTTTATAAAAACAATTTTTACATAGGGTTTTATATGTAGGATTTTTGACTATAAATATTAATAAGAAAGATAAAACGATTTCCTACATAATGGTATTTTATTTATACTTTTTAGACATTATATAATTTAATTTATTTATGACACAATGGTGATGCAGTAATTACCTAATTAATGAAAAATTAGAATAATTGATATTATAAATACCCAAATAAATGTAATTTGAGAGTTTTTATAAATAAAAATAAATTTATAGGATAATATGACATGTTAGGATTGATTTAAGTAACTTTTTTCTAAGTAATAATTCTATTATGTTTTTTACAAAAATCAATTATTGAATAATGTCAAAATTGACATAAAAGAGTTTTTAAAACAAATATTATATTATTAATTGACTTTAATTTCATAAATAAATAATGTTCGGCAAAGAGACATATATCATGATAGGTGTATCATTAATGGACCATTTGGGGGTCGATTGGAGGTATATAGTAGGTTTATTAACTATATAATATAAAAATACAAAGTGACATGGTAAGTGTCAAACTAATTAACTAAGAGTTAAAACTAAAAGACAAGGTTAATATAATGACCCAAACCTGTCTAAATTTTATTGAATGAGTGGTTTCCAACCCATACGAACCTTAAACTTTAAATAATACACTATGGGGCCATTAGAAACCGAATATGAATTTTTTATAAAATAATATTTCTAGCTTTTCCAAAGGTACCCCTTACCCATCTTATAAAAGGGCAATCACCATTCTCACTAATTCACACATTCAAAGTCTTTTGGCTCGGCCAACACCTACCCGAATACTCTCTCAACTTCCCTCAATTATACTTAGAGGCCTTATTTTGATCAGAAATCCAACCTAAGGAGCCTTTTTGATCAAATCAAAAGGAAGAACCCGAAGAAGAGGTATTGTTTTCACCACCCTCTTTCACGTTCCTTTCTTCTTCAACTTATTATTTCATTGTTATTACCATTAGAAAATAATAACTCTAGTATCTTATATATAATGTGATGTGATTATAAATATGGTACAGCCATATTCAGTATTCTATCCATCCTTTGAATGACATGTCACCATACGTGCGTACGTACGACTTACCGTCTCCACGTCGTGGTGTAATTGTTATTCAATATATTATTATTTGGATGGGTATAATAATGATTTTTAATTCATGTAAATAATAAATATAACATGATAATTGTTCTATATATATGATATAAAATCCAATTATATAATATTTTAATATCAAAATAATGATATTGTCGCTCGTGCGTACGTACGGACTACTGTCTCCAGGAACGCGATGAGATTCATTCTCCATTGTATCCATTCACGTATAATTCTCATTTGATGATTAAAAATAATGTTTCAGGACTTGATATCATTCTGTATATTAATAAGATAGAACCAAACCATGTCAAACATGGCTTACGTAACAAAACATATAAAAAAATGATTAAGTTAACACCCAAAACAACGATAATACTAAGATATTATTATCAAAGCAATGTTAGAAGATCATATATGATATCATAAAAATGTATATTATTCTTTTATAATTTAATAACAATTATTTCACAATTATACAGGATGTTAACATACCCCCAACCATGGAAAAGTACAAGGTAATGGTTTATTTCGCAATCTCTTAATTATCCGAGGTTGTTTATACGTAATAATTTGCTGAGATTTCTTTATCATCCACATCCATGTTTCTTCAAAATGTATTTCAAAATATTTTTACTATTTACAAGAATATGGGTTAAAGTCATTTATACCCTTGTTTGACTTTTTATAAGAGGTTTATAAAGGAATCATTCCATCATTTTCCAAACAAGGTGCTTTTTAACCTTTTCAATAGAATTAAGGTAAGAATGTTTTTTTAACTTATACGGTGGGTGCAACTATTTTACGCCATTATAAAATCGTCGAAGCTTACCTTACATGATTATAAGAATATTTTCAAAGAAAATGATTTTTTATATATGAATCTTAAATTATTTTAAAATAGAAAGAGATATTTCTCTAAAAAGAGTTTTCATTTAATCTATGTCAACATCCTTTGATGGATTTTACGCATATTTGAAGTTGATTTATTATGATACAAAACATCTATAATGTATTGAAGGTTTTGTGATTTGTTTGACTGTCGAAGTGTTATTTTTATACCATTCGTGGTTTATGGATGAAGTATTTACATTTCGTATGCTAGTTTTAATACGAATGTTTATGTTATGTTTAAAACTTTTCATATAAGAATGCATTGGACTTAATATGTGATGGGTGGAGCCCGCTATAGCTCTTCGATGTATCGGTAGATCTAATGAGACAAACTAGTGTCTTGGCACAAGGTCTTGGCAAAATATTATTTGTAGTATTGGCACGAGGCCTTGGCTATGTGGTTATGATAGTCTGGCATTATGCATTCCATCATTATGAAAGTGGTTATTGATATTGCATGTGATTATTCGATTAGTAGAATATCCATGTGAATATGTAAATGGAATTATTTCATTTTATTTTTTCCATACTATGTTGATGTTCAAGTTTAAACGGATTTTGTTTTAGTTATACATTGCATTAAATGTTTATTATTATTTATGAAAGTTTCCGCTATATTGTTATCCTTACTGGGAATTTGAGCTCACCCCTTTTCTATGGATTATTTTTTCCAGGATGTGAAGAATTAAATTATGAATGACCTCTAGGGATAGTATGAGGGGATAAGAGTGTGGAATATGGAGACTATATTGTTGTAGTTTTCATTTTTATGTTGTAATGTAAAACTTTATGAATATATATAATGATTCCAAGGCTCCTAAACTAATCTGTCTTTCAATATTTGATCTTTCTTGTGATCATGCCAATGATATGAAATAATTCACCGACTCTGGGTAACTGGGTTCGGGGCATAACAGTTGGTATCAGAGGATGTTTAGTACAAATCTTGGAAGCTAGATTTAGATAAACTCTGATTAGAGCACATAGACCTACGATTGACTTTGAGGATTAGTATAGAAGAACATCCTAGAAATTTGGTATTGTATAGATTTTGTGAGTTTTCTGAGAAATACATCCCTGTCTGGATACGAGCAGGTTGAGGCAGCTTTGGCATAGATGTACCTAGGGGTAAAACCCCAAAACACCACTTTGAGCTAGACTCAAACTGGAACTGGTGCATGACAACGGGCCTTGCTGCACTCTTGGTTACGACCCTCCCAGGGTATATGCATAATATAACTCTCATTTTATTTACAAATCATTATGAAGGGTTTATGAGTATATACTACCTCAATGAAAACATTTTTATGATTATGGATTATATCCATAAATAGTTCAATTTATGTTAAGTGTTTTATAAGTATGGAATTATGTATTTTAATTCATAAACTGATCTAGTTTATTCCATTGTTTAGAAATGGCGCCTAATAGAGGAAATGGAAACCGTATCAATTCACGTACTCCATATAGGGATTTCCCTCCTGCTCAAGATAATTATAGTGGAGTTGGTGATGCAACTGGTGCTCATCAACTTATCACCATACTGGGACAACTCAATCAGGTTATGAATAATAACCTTACCCGTATGGAGCACCCTGATCCACAACATGGAGGATCAATGTTAGATCGCTTCATGAGGTAGAAACAACCAACATTCAATGGGAGTAAAAATCCATTAGTAGCTGAGAAATGGATAAGTTCCCTAGAGAAAATATTTTAGGCATTTAAAAGTAGTGAAAGGGAAAAAGTTATCATGGCTGTTTACAGCCTCACTGGAGATGCTGATCAATGGTGGTCATTGATTCAAAACACGAAGGAAGGTTATGATGTATCAAATATGGAATGGAGGGAGTTCAAAGATATGTTTTTAGAAGAAATACTTTCCTCATGACCATCGACCAGATATGGAAAGGAAATTTCTGAGTCTGAGACAAAAGGAGGATGAGAATGTCACAATGTATGAGGCTAACTTTACAAGGTCCGCAATGTATGTTGGAGAATATATACGTAACCTAAGAAGTAAGATTTATCGTTTCTTTGATGGGTTAAAACCATTTCTCCGTCGGGAATTAGTCTCACAATCCTTCTCTTCATACGAAGACATTGTCTCATGTGCTATGATGACAGAAAAGGAATTCTCTACGTCCTTTGAATTTAAAGAAAATCAAGTGAAGAATAGATCTAATGATCAATCTGGGAATGGAAATTAGGGGAATAAGGGAATGGTTGAATATCCAACTTGTGGTAAATGTGGGAAGAAACACCCCGGTAATTGTTTGAAAGGAATGACAGTCTATTACAAGTGTGGTGAAAAAGGCCACCAAGCCCATGATTGGAAGGGGAAGAAGGAAGATACTGATGTCAAATGCTACAATTTCCAGGAGATGGGACATTATGCAAATGAATGTCCTAAGCGTCAGGGGAAATTACCTCAGAAAAGGCCAAGGGATCAAGGCCAAGCTTATTCTATCACTACTACTGAGGTAGAAGCTCCAAAATATGTGGTGGCATGTAATTTAATGGTTTCCTCAAGTTTAGAAAATGCATTATTTGATTCTAGATCATCGCATTATTTCATATCTTCCCAGTTTTCAAATATAATTAGATATTTACAATTTGATTTAACAAGGTATTTGTCAGCTAAAACTCCTAAGTGAAGTATCATTGCAACAAAGTTTTGTGAATCAGTCCCCATTAGAGCACATAAACGTTCTTTATCCGCTGATCTCATCATCATACCTATGATTGAGTTTGATATAATCTTCGGTATGAATTGGATTTCGGACCATGATGTGAATATTTATTGTAAGAAGAAGGAGGTTACGATTTTTGATGATGATGATGAGAACACCTTATCTTTAGAGAAGAATCATCACCACCTAATTCTTATCTAAATCCACCCCCAGTAGCTCAACTAAATTCAATTATTGGGGAGGAAGAGAATTAAATTATAGTGGGTGAGGAAAGGAATGTTCATATAGAGGATGTACCTATTGTGAAAGAATATGTAGGTGTGTTTCTGGAATATTTACCTGGACATCCTTCAGAACGAGAATTTGAGTTTTCCATTGATTTAATTCCTATATCAAGCCCTATATCGAAGACCCCTTATAGAATGGCCACTGTAGAATTAGTTGAACTAATGAAGAAACTAGAGTAATTGAGTAATAAGGGATTTATTCGCCCTAGTGTTTCTCCATGGGGAGCCCCTGTTCTTTTTGTTAAAAATAAAGATGGATCTATGAGGTTATGTATCGACTACATGGAGATCAATTCTATAACAATAAAGAAAAAGTATCCCCAACCTCGCATTGATGATTTATTTGACCAACTTCATGGATCTAAATTCATTTCAATGATTTACCTTTGATCTAGATACCATCAGTTGTGTGTGAAGAAGGAAGACATTCCGAAGAAAACATTTCGAACCAGGTACGGGCATTACGAGTTTACAGTAATGCCTTTTGGATTGACTAATGCACCCTCTGTATTCATGGATATGATGAATAGAGTTTTCAAGGAATATCTCGATGCATTTGTGGTGGTATTTATTTATCATATCTTGGTATACTCCAAAAGCTACGAAGACCATGAAAATCACTTGCGCATTATCCTGAAAACTCTAAGAAGAAATGAATTATATGGGAATTTTAGCAACTGTGAATTCTGGCTTCAGGAGATTTCTTTTGTTGCCTATATTGTCTCTAAATATGGAATCTCTATTGACCCTTCTATGACCAAGACAATCCAAGAATTTCCAGCACCAACGAGTATAACTGAGGTACGCAGTTTTATTGGTTTGGCATGTTATTATCGACGTTTCGTCCAGAATTTTTCCCGATTGGCTAACCCATTAACAAAGATCACACGTAAAGGGGTAAAATTTGTTTGGACAAAAGAGTTTTAATAATGTTTCTAAGAACTGAAGATAAGATTAGTCAATTCTATTATATTGACTCTACCATCGGGGAATGATGGGTTCATTATTTATAGTGATGCATCGAACAAAGGACTTGGTTGTGTCCTTATGCAGAATGATAGGGTTATTGCCTATGCATCATGACAGTTGAAAATTCATGAGAAAAACTATCCTACTCATGATCTTGAGTTAGAAGTTGTGATCATTTCTTTGAATATATGGAGGCACTACCTCTATGGTGAAATTTTTTAGATTTATTCTGATCACAAGAGTTTGATGTATATTTTCTCACAAAAAAACTCAACATGAGTCAAAGGAGATGGATTGAATTACTCAAGGATTATGATTGTATGATACACTACCACCCGGGGAAAGCAAACAAGGTGAATGATGCTTTGATCATAAAAGATCATGGTGTTTTGAACAACATGAGAATTGAAAGGAATCTAATTTTCATAGATCTAGTGAAGATGGACATGGGAATAACCATGGAAGGTGAAACTTCAATTCTTTTTCAAATGGTTTCCAAACCTTATTTACTAGAAAGATTTAAGAGTTCTCAGACCGAGGATGAAGAATTTCAAAAGAATATTAAAGCTGTGAATGATGGGAGATTGATAGACTTTGTGTATGAAGAAGGAATTTCAAAATTTCGGAAGATACTTTGTGTTCCCGATATACCTGATCTAAAAAGGTAATTGCTGGATGATGCTCATAGTTCTAATTTCTCTATACACCTCGGGAGCACCGAAATTGATAGAGATTTGAAGGAACATTTTTGGTTGGGCAACATGAAGAGGGAGATTTATGATTTTGTGTCAAGATGTATGGTTTGTCAAAAAGTTAAAGCTGGAAGGAAACAACCTAGAGGAGTCATGAAAACTCTTCCCATACCAGAGTGGAAATGGGATAATATCACGATGGATTTTGTCATGGGACTACCAAATACTCCTAGAAGGAAAAATTCAATATGGGTTATTGTTGATCATTTTACCAAGTCAGCACAGTTTCATTCTATAAGAGAAGATCTACCACTATAATGTCTAGAAAGACTATATATTTATGAAGTTGTGAGACTTCATGGAGTACCCCTATCGATTTTTTCTGATCATGATCCCCGTTTTACTTCAAGATTCTGGAAAAGTCATCAGAAAGCCTTGGATACTAAACTTCATTTGAGCACTGCCTACCACCCTCAAATAGATGGACAATCAGAATGAACTATTCAAACCTTATAAGACATGTTGAGATCCTACTCACTTGACTTTCAGGGTATGTGGGATCAATACTTACCTCTGGTATAATTCTCCTATAACAATAGCTTCCATTCGAGTATTTGGATGACACCATATGAAGCCTTATATGAAAAGAGATGTTGCACACCAACCTGTTGGATGAAGTTGGTGAAAGAAAACTTGTAGGCCCCGAAATGGTGGAGGAAACGATGGAAAAGGTGAAGGTAATCCAAAACCATATCAAAGAAACTCAAATTAGGCAGAAGAGTTATGCCGATAATCGAAGGAAGGATATGGAATTTCAAGTATGTGATCATGTTTTCCTGATGGTATCTCCATGGAAGGGAGTCATACATTTCGGTAAGAAAGGTAAATTGAGTCCTAGGTACATTGGACCTTTCGAAATTCTAGAACGAATTGGGGGTTTAGCTTACCATTTGGAAATGCCGCCAAATCTCTCCAAAGTTCACGATGTGTTCCACGTATCACTATTGAGGAAATACATGCCTGACCCAATGCATGTACTCACCTATGAGGAATTAGAACTGGAACCCGATCTATCTTATTGAGAAGAGCCCATCAAGATTCTTGATACGAGAGAACAAGTACTGAGAAACCGAACGACTCGTCTGGTAACAGTCTTGTGGAGAAACCATAAGATGGAAGAGGCAACGTGGGAACCCGAGGAACATATGATGAAGAACCACCCGAGTCTTTTCATGCAGTAGTATTCTAGAAATTTCTAGGATGAAATTATTTGTTGGAGGGGAGAATGTAGCACCCCAAGCTTCTACGGTACACTTCTCTTCGAATAATGTAATAGTGTGTGTCGTACGCAACATCAAGTTCTAACTTACACAACAACCAATCAAACTAGCCGTTATGAATAGTAATACCTATTTTCTAATATTTTAGAAATTTTATCTCTCCAAATTGACTTCATTTTTGGATTCTGAGTATCAAATTTATCCTAAGGTGAATGTTTGGTACTTTTCGGATAACTTTAATATTTTGATGAATAGTGAAAATTACTAAATTTTAATTAAAAAAAACCTTTTTAATCAAAATAATTAATTGTGATAAATTATTAATTTCAGTAGTTTTAAAGTATATTTAGAATATATTTTTACTATTTAATACAATGTTGTTCATTGGACATAATTTCACAATTAAACTGGATATAAACAAGTATCAATCTTTTGATAGTTATTATATCTTAAAAACACGCTTTTTGTTTTGACAGTGGGAATTAATTTTAAATTAATTTCTTCCACTTCTGTGTTTTGAATTTGAAAAAGTGGATTCCATATTTGGAATCAGGATGTCCAAATTTTGTAAATAGGTAACTTTTATTTTTAGACATCTTGAATAATTATTTCGGTAAATATTTTATTTTCCATGGTTAAAGGGTAAATCCGGTAAATAAGGGTTAAACAATAATATTATAATAATACTAAATTTTCCTAAAACCTGTCCTAACTTTATTGGTGGATACATTTCCGACCATGGGCATCTTTGGGTTGATTTTGGGACCCCATGGAGCCACTTGTAGGGGATAGAGACACTTTATTTTAATTATGTTAAAATAAATAAAAAA
Source organism: Viscum album (assembly GCA_963277665.1). Lineage (NCBI taxonomy): Eukaryota > Viridiplantae > Streptophyta > Magnoliopsida > Santalales > Viscaceae > Viscum > Viscum album. The sequence continues at coordinate 1,339,761,771 of OY728129.1, read as the reverse complement.
ATGACATAAGCATATATCTTTTAGAATACCAATTTTTACATTGAGTTATATATGTTGAATTTTCGACTATAGATATTCATTAGAAAGTTAAAACGATTTCCTACATAATGGTATTTTATTTATAATTTTTAGACATTATATAATTTAATTTATTTATGACACAATGGTGATGCAGTAATTAACTAATTAATTACAAATTGGAATAATTGATATTATAAATACCCAACTAAATGTAATTTGAGACTTTTTATAAATAAAAATAATTGATATTAATTCTGTTATGATTTTAAAAAAAATAAATTATTGAATAATGTCAAAATTGACATAAAAGTGTTTAAAAAAAATATATTATATTATTTGTTGATATTAAATTCATAAAAATCTAAGGTTCGTCCAAGAGACTAATATCATGATATTTTTATCATTAATGGACCACTTGGGGGTGTCTTGGAGGTATATAGTAAGTTTATGAAAAATATAAAATAAAAATACAAAGTGACATGGTAAGTGTCAAACTAATTAATTAAGAGTTAAAACTAAAAGATAAGGTTAATATAAAGACCCAAACCTGTCTAAATTCTACTGGTTGAGTGTTTTTTGATCCATCCCCACCTTAACCTTTAAATAATCCACTTTGGATCCATTATAAACCGAATATGAATTTATTATAAAATAATATTTCTAGCTTTTCCAAAGGTGCCCCTCACCCCTCTTATAAAAGGGAACTCCCCCTTCTCACTAATTCACACATTAAAAGCCTTTTGGCTCAGACAACCCTAGCTCGAATACTCTATCAACTTCCCTCACTTCAACCTATAGGCCTTATTTTGATCATAAAGGCAACCTAATGAGCCCTTTTGATCAAATCAAGATGAAGAACCCGAAGAAGAGGTAATGTTTTCAACACCCTCTTTCAAGTTCCTTTCTTCTTCAACTTCTTCTTTCATTGTAATTACCATTTTAAAATAATAACTCCATTATCTTATATATACTGTGATGTTATTATAAATATGGTACAACCATATTCAGTATTCAATCCATCCTTTGAATGACATGTCACAATATGTGCGTATGTACGGCTTACCGTCCTCACGTCGTGGTTTAATTGCTATTCAATATATTATTATTTGGATGGGTATAATAATGATTTGCAATTCATGTAAATAATAAATATAACATGATAATTATTCTTTATATATGATATACCATCCAATTATATATTATTTTAATATCAAAACAATGACATTGTCGCTCGTGTGTACGTACGGACTACCGTCTCCATGAACGCGATAAGATTTATTCTCCATCGTATCCATTCAAGTATAATTATCATTTTGTGGTTAACAATAATGTTTAAGGACTTGATATAATTCTGTATATCAATAAGATACAACCTATCCATGAAAAACACATCTTACGTAACAAAACATAAAAAATAAAATGAGTAAGTTAACACTCGAAAGAACGATAATACTAAGATATTATTAACAAAGCAATGTTAAAAGATCATATATGATAACATAATAATGTATATGATTCTTGTATAATTTAATAACATTTATTTCACCATTATACAGGAGGTTAACCTTCCCCCAACTATGGAAAAGTACAAGGTAATGGTTTATTTCGCAATCTCTTCATTATCCGAGGTTGTTTATACGTAATAATCTACAGGGATTTCTTTATCATCCACATCCATGTTTCTTCAAAATGTATTTCAATTTTTTTTTAATATTTACAAGAATATGGGTTAATGTCATTTATACCCTTGGTTGTCTTTTTATAAGAGTTTTATAAAGGAATCTTTCCATCGTTTTCCAAACAAGGTTCTTTTTAACCTTTCTGACAGAATTAAGGTAAGAATGTTTCTTTAACTTATGCGGCGGGTGCGGCTATTTTCTGCCGTTATAAAATCGTCGAAGCTTCCCTTACAAGCTTATAAAAATATTTTCCGATAAATTTTTTTATTTTATATATGACTCTTAAATGATTTTAAAATAGAAAGAGATATTTCTCTAAAAAGAGTTTTGATGTCATCTATGTCAACATCCTTTGATGGATTTTACGCCTATTTGTAGTTGATTTATTATGATACAAAACTTCTATATTGTATTGAATGTTTTGTGATATTTTTAACTATGGATGTGTTATTTTTATACCATTCGTGGCTTATGGATGAAGTATTTACATTTCGTATGCTAGATTTAATATGAATGTTTATGTTATGATTAAACCTTTTCATATGGGAATGCACTGGACTTAATATGTGATGGCTGGAGCCCGCTATAGCTCCTCGATGTAACGGTAGGTCTAATGTGACAAACTAGTTTCTTGGCACAAGTCCATGACAAAATCTTATTTGTAGTCTTGGTACGAGGCCTTGGCTATGTGGTTATGATAGTCTGGCATTATGGATTCCATCATTATGAAAGTGGTTATTGATATTTCATGTGATTATTCAATTAGTAGAATATCCATGTGAATAAGTAAATGACATTATTTCATTTTATTTTTTCCATACTATGTTGATGTTCAAGTTTAAAAGTCTTTTGTTTTAGTTATACATTGCCTTAAATTCTTATTATTATTTATGAAAGTTTCCGCTATATTGTTATCCTTACTGAGAATTTGAGCTCACTCCTTTTCTATGTTTTATTTTTCCCAGGATGTGAAGAAGTAAATTATGAATGACCTGCAGGGATAGTATGAGGGGATACGAGTGTGGAATATGGAGACTATGTTGTTGTAGTTTTCATTTTTATGTTGTAATGTAAAACATTATAAATATATCTAGTGTTTACAAGGCTACTAAACTAATCGATCTTTCGAGATTTGATCTTTCTTGTGTTCATGCCATTTTTATGTAATAATTCACTGACTCTGGGTAACTTGGGTCGGGGCATAGCAGTTAAAGTATTGACATTTCGTATGCTAGTTTTAATACGAATGTTTATGATATGTTTAAAGCTTTTCATATGAGTAATGTATTGGACTTAGTAAGTGACTGGTGGAGCCCTCTATAGCTCCTCGATGAATCGGTTGGTCTCATGAGACAACTAGATGTGGAATTGGCCGAGGCCCTTTCCCAATTTGATTTTTGGTTTTGGCCGAGGCCTTAATAATTTTAGATGTCTTGGCAGAGGCCATGAAAAAATGTTTCAGAATGTCCGGCATTATACATTTCCTCATTATGGAAATAATATTGATGGTTCATGTGGTCATTCGACTAGTATAATACCAATGATTATGTTTTATTATGACATTATTTACTTAGCTCATTTTCATGCCATAAATGTATGCATGTTTATTATTGGTAAAGCAATGAGGTTTCAATTATTTACCATGCTTAATATTTATGTCATTTTTCACTGTATTACTTACCCTTACTGAGTGTTTGATCTCTCCCCTTTGTTATGTTACATTTTCCCAGGATTTGAAGAAGTTAGTTATGAGTGACCAGCATGCATAATCTAAAAGTCTTGGATGTTTCTAATGAAATATATTTTTGTTGTATTTATTTTAAATTTTTAATGTTCAACATATGTAGGAATATTGTTTCCAATAATAATAAACTATTCAGTATATTGAGACATTATTTCCTTATGATCATGCCAATGTTATGTAATAATGCACCGACTCTGGGTAACTAGGGTTGGGGTGTTATAGGTACTACTGTACTCCCTCTCAAAAGAACAACGTTCTCCCCACCTTCTGAATATCCATCAGCAGCATCACCTATGGATATCTGATCATGTAAAGCCTCACTGCTAGCATCCTCGTGTTGTGCTCCCCTGACTCACAGTAAGATTGGAGGGGTAACAACCATCGATTGAAGGTAAGATCCCTCATCTCCATCCAAAAATGATAACTATAAAGAGGCCATCTATCTTGTTGCCTCATCGAGAAACTGCAAACTGGATCTTCTACTGAGAGCATCTACCACAATGTTTCCCTTCCAAGGAGAATAAATGACCTCAAATTCGTAATCCTGGAGGAACTCAAGCCATCGTATTTGCCTCAAATTCAGATCCTTCTGAGAAAAGATATATCTAAGACTCTTGTGATCAGAGTAGTTGGTAAACCACTCGCCCATCAGGTAGTCCCGCCACATCTTCTATGGGAAGACCACCACTACCAACTCAATATCATGTGTCGCGTAGTTCTGCTCGTGTGGCCTCAACTGATGTGGGCCATATGAAATCACCACTTGCCTCTACATCAGGACACAACCAATCCCGGTTCCTGATACGTCGCAGAACACTACGTACTCGACACCCTCCTCTAGTAATCTCATGATCGGGGCGCTCGTCAGACTCTGTCTCAATAGCTGGAAAACCTGCTGGCATCTCTCGGTCCACATGAAAGGCTCCCCCTATCGAGTCAAAGCTATCATGGGTGCCGAAATCCTGGAGAAGTCAAGAATGAATATCCGATAGTAGCCTGCAAACCTAAGGAAACTCTGCACCTCCGTCACTCCCCAGGGTGGCTTCAATGCTATCACTGCCTCCACCTTGGCTGGGTCCACCACCACACCATTTGCTAAGATAACGTGTCCCAGAAAGTGGACCTCCTGTATCCAGAACTGACACTTCGAGAGTTTCCCATAAAACTCGTGCTCTCAGAGTGTGTCCAGAACCACCCTTAGGTGTCTCACATGCTCCTCCTCGAACATAGATTACACAAGGATATCATCTATTAAGACCACTAAGAACTGATCCTGAAATGGCTGGAAGATCTAGTTCATGAGTCCCATGAACAGTGTCGGGGCGTTTTTCATGCCGAAGGGCATCACCAAGTACTCATAGTGACCGTAGCGACATCTGGAAGACGTATTCGGTATATCCTCATCCTGTATTCGCAACTGATTATACCCTGATCGTAGATCAACCTTCGAGAACCATCATTCCCCTCTCAACTGGTTGAAGAGGTCATCGATCCTCGGTAGTGGATACCGGTTCTTTACGATTACCTGATTCAGGTGCCGGTAATCCACATATATCCTCAAGCTCCCATCTGCATTCTTGAAAAAAGCACTGGGGATGCCCAGGGTGAAACACTGGGCCTTACGAAACCCTTCTTCTGAAAGTCTTCCGGCTACACCCTCAGCTTACGAAGCTCTACATGAGCCATCCAATATGCTGATGCTGATATATGCATTGTACCGGGTGGCAACTCAATGCAGAAATCTATCTCTTGATGGGGAGGTATCCTGGGGAAATCCTTTGGAAAGACGTCCTCGTACTCATCCACTACTCCTGGAAACTGAAAACTCCTAACATCTGATGCGCCAAGGGTGTGGCTAGCAAATAGATAAGATATCGGTTGTGCCTTCCTATGCACGAGTCCATCCTACGCTACCTAGGTCTCTCTTTCACCGACAAAAGAAAACCTCGTTCCATCACTGTGGACACACCACACCCTTCTCCTAAAATAGTCGACCTGGGCATGAACTGTGGACAACCAATCCATACTAAGAATGACATCGTAAGGCCTCGACACTACCACCAAGAGGTTCCAACCGAAACTCTCGCCACCAAGGGTCAGGTCACACAACCTACAGAGGTGTGTGATCTCTAAATCTTCTCCAGTCGGTGTTTCTAATTGTAAGGGTCGAGTCAACGGCTCAACTAGAATCTCAAGGTCTCGAACAAGATAAGCACCCAGAAATGAATGACTTGCACCTGTTTCTATCAGTATGGCATCCAAAGTAGAAAAGACACAGATTGTACCTCTAATCATTCCGTGAGTACCTGGGTCATAAGCCTATTCCGCCTGCAGCTGTCGCTGCCTATGGCCACCAGCTCCTTGAACATGGGGTTTACCTCCTGGGGGTGGTGGTGGTAAATGGTCAAAACGCCGACCACCTCCAGCTGCTCTCCCAGCTCCCCTACCATGTTTGCCGCCCCACGGATCTATCTGCTCCACACGTTTCCTCTGCATCGGTGGTCCATCCACTGCTCCCGTGTCAGTAGTACTACAGGTCGGACAATCTCAAGCATGATGTCCCCTGCCATCGCATGAGTATCATCGCCTCTCTCAAGGCTAGCTAGATGTGCCCTGTAATCCCTGTATGGCAGATCCCCTGTCCTGTGATATCCTCTGAAAACGTCTCCCACACCTGGGTCCCTGGCGTCGGGTCCCTACTGCCGAGGTCTCTACTCCAGCTTGCCCATTACTGACAACTACTGTTTGTCTCTGCTCTCCCAAGAAGATCCCGACCACCAAATCCCACTCGAACACCCCAGTATAAGTAGGAATGCTCATAGGGATGATGCTCGCTCGGATATCTCTACGCAAGCCCTGCTCAAATGTTCGAGCTCTGAAGTACTGATCTTTGACCAAATCCATTGAGTACTGCGAGAGGACGGTAAAACTCGAGGAATAGTCATCCACCGACATGGTTCCCTACTGGAGCTGAAGAAGCTCCTGTATACATACTGCTCTTAGGGTAACTGGTGAAAACTCCTCTCTGATGAGACACTCGAACTCCGACCATGCAAGAGTCGCCACATTGTGGATCTGGATAACCAAAATACACCATCGTCCTACCTAGCCCTATAGAAGGCTCGATGCCAGGATAACCATCGGGTCCGCTGCTGTCCTGACCCAATAGAAGACTCTGGTCACTGCTTCAAGTCTGTCCTCTGCTGCCTGAGGGTCAGGCTCTCCTCGAAACCAGATGGGACTCTGCCTCTGAAACTCATGGAGTGCGCTCAGCCTGCGCTCCTCCTCCACTAGTACAGCAGGCACTAAAAACTTCTTCAAAGGTGGTAGGATTACTGGCACACCACCTGATGGTAAAACTGGGGGATTCGGTCCCTATATCGAGGCTTCATCACTAAGGGGGACATCCTCATGATCGAGCTACTGGATCCTAGTGGGTGCACGTCGTGGAGGCATCCTGTAAGGAAAAGCAATGGGACTGCAATTTGTAGCTGTAGGAACACACATCTTCCCACCTGATCTCACTGAGCACCATCCTATCCTGGTTCACCTAGAATCCTGTCAAAGGATCACTCGTCTGCACAAGACACCACACATGCTGGAAAAGCCTATGCATGGGTGAGTATAACAATACCCAGTAGGACACCCCGAAACCACACAGAATATACAATAAGGGAAAATACCACAAATAATGATACATTCATCTCCACACAGTATATGACTATAGATCATATAACAATAATATCCAGATATACTCATACACAAATGAACATCGTGATACCACCACTAGGATCTAGCTCGAAGATTACACTAAGCATGTAACAAGGAGAAAACACTCATGGGTCTGAAAAGAGAGATACAAAGTACTCATTTTAGTAGAACACACTCCACATGTACATTGGAAACATGATGCTTAGATGAGGATCAAAACCAAGTCATGGGGTGATTCCAACAACTTAGTCTGAGGAAATCCACTAAGCAGTGGATCGAAACCCAGGTAAAGTTCATCATGTCAATACCAAGAACTCTACCAAGGGTTCCATGAAAGAATATACGATCTAAATCTAAGTCTTACAGAGGGGATTCCAACAACTCAATTCAGTAATTCCTGTTGTGTGGATCATACTCCTTCATAATGGAAATGATACCATAACTTTGAGGGAAAATACAAAGGGTACGAACCCTAATAAAAATAGTCCAAGTCACAGAAGAAAAGTGGCTCAAGAAATGAATAATTGGTTACACAACATGTAGAATGGTTACACTCTGTGTTCCTTGACCCTGGGTACTGCCCATGTAAATGGCCATGTCTTCCATCTAATCTGGGTAAAACTAAACTGCACGCCGTGCAAAAGAATCACACGTCGTGTTCCCAGACTCCGGGTACTTCCCATGTAAACGGCCCATGACATTTGGCTTGTCGAATGGAAAGCAACTACATGGTGTGTAGAAGAGTCACACGTCGTGTCTGAGGACCTGGGGCTCGCTTCGGGTACACTGGCCATGTTCCCGTACACGGTCTATGTCCGTGTCCGTGTCAGCTGCCCGTGTACCAGTACAGGGGGTATCCCGAGTATCTATCTAGGTCTGGCTAGGGAAGGGTATACATGCCGTGTCCTTGGCCGTGTGCCCAACCCGTGTCCATGACGCCTGCCCGTGTACCAGTACACGGGGAATCCTAGGTATCTAGATGGGTCTCACTGGGGTAGGGTATACACGCCGTGTCCTTGGCCATGTACCCAACCCGTGTCTGTGTACTCTCGGAGTACACGCCAGGTGGTCCGCCGATGAACACACTCCATGTAGCCCATACTACACAGCGTGTTGCCATGATTTTTCCAGAAGCATCGTCTTCCTCCTCGCGCAGCGGCTGAACCTCCGGATCCTTAGTTTCTCGTCTATTCATCCCAATACTCTAGGGATTGGTTACTTTCATCATATAAACCTCATAATGGGTTTTTCGGCTCTTAAATCAGATCATAAACCATGGACGATCCATCTGAAGAAAAATTCATGAAAACTCGTATCTCTCAATCCACTCCGAATCGTCTGCCGAAATCGTCGTCACACCTCCATGACATCGCTCCAGGGTTGGATCTATAATCTCGGATTGTTACGCCAAAAAACTAATGTGCAATGATAGATTTACTCCAAGAATGTGTAGAATGCAACGAAGAATGCGAGGGAGAAAATAAAATAATCAAACAAGAGGGAAGAACCTCGATCATTGATCGTGACGATCTGGGTTCGTCATTGTTAGATCAAAACCAAAACAACCTAAAAATACCCGCAAATACCCGTCCTGCAAGAACGATCTATCCACGGGATAATCTGTTCATGGATTAGTCCGCGTTTGTCATAGAAATAAAAAACGGGTAAGGAAATCAAAAACAAACTTCCTACCTGGATTCCGCAGCGTTCGTTGGAGAAGATCCGGTTGTCGTGTCATCGTCGCCGGTGAATATCGTCATGAACATCATCGCCGTGTTGGGAGGTCTTCTCCAGAGCCTCCAGGGAAATTCAGGGTTTTGGAAAATTATAACCCTGATCCCTTGTGAATTCTCCATTTAAAATGAAAAGTGGTTCCACAGTAACAAGGATTTAAATAAAATATTTTGATTAAATATTTTATTACGGTTGCATCCAAATACCTTCTTTCACCACCGACCTGCGCCGACCGATGTTTGTCCTTGCCTAAGGTAAAATACATTTTCCGAACCCAATGGTTCCTTAAGATTATTGTTCTGAGCCCCCGTTTGGGAGTTATTCCAATTTTTCCGGAAAACCACACGCGCATGCTATTTCATTATTAAATTATATTCAAACATTTGTTCCGGGCTCACTGGTCCTCGGAACTGCACGCCGTCTCAGAGCTTGGTTTCGAAATAAATCCCTTTATTTTTAAGAATAAAGTATGGAATATCTGATACATTACATATATCCAATTTTTAGTATCCAAAAATGGATTTATTTTCTAGTAAATTACTCACACTTTTAATTTACCAAAACATGGGATAGTTTTTCCATCATGGATAAGATTGATTTTTACAATGGTTTTGATAAATCTTGAATAAAAATTATACGATAAATAGATAATAAAAAGTTAGTGTAAATAACTTCAATATTATGAGTAATATTGATAAACGTCTTCCATGGAAATGTATTCACAACAAAAAATAAAATATGTGGTAACTATAACATTATCCCTAAAGAACGAAAATAGAGATGAAAATTCCCACACATGGATTGGGTAGATATTCAATTCTAACCCATTGAAATATATAAACGTAAATTGATCTTAAAAAATTATGAATAATTGAGTTTAATTGTATAAAATTTCAAATAAATTTTATATATACATGACATAAAGGAAATATGTTGCATAATATGAAACATGTCTCAAAAGGATAAATTTGAAAACGAAAACCCTAGAATCCTATCATAAAATTCAAGAATACAGTTTTAACACATTTATCATAAATATATATATCTTAATAACTTAATTAATAACCTCACTCAAATTTATTTTCATTCACACTACTCACAAATAGCCATTCTCTAAATGAAATATAATTATTTTCCACATAAGGTGTTTATAGTTTTGATCATTTGTACTATTTTTATAATAGTTGTGTATGTTGTTTCGGTGCGGATGTGCGTCGGGTTACGCTGTTCCGCCAGGACGCGTTCGCGCGTGCACCCGTCAACCCGAGGGGATGGGCGCGCGGCTTGTGGTCCCGCAGTCCCGCTTTCCAAGGGCGGGCGGCATTCGTCCCTTATTCAGGGGCGTCTGCTCCTTGATCGAAACCGGGATGATGGGATGTCGGCTCCTCCTTCCTTGGACGTCTCCTCGGAACTCGTCGCCTAATCCGGGTCTCCCTCATAGACTTAAGAATGTTCGTGAATCTCGTTCCCGGCGCCATATCTTCATGGACACCGGTTAATTACGCTGCTTCCGCCCGGACGCTCCAAGGAGTCTGGTCGGGGCAGCAACCTGCGGTGAGAAGGCCGGGTGGCTCTGGGTGCTGGGGGCGTGTCGTAGCACTGCGGCTCTGCACGTCTGTCTTCCGTCCCTAATAGGGCTTCTCGAAGGCATGATGGCCTGAGGCATCCCGTACTGGGTGCGGGGAACTGTGTCACCTGAGGTTTTCCTCAGCTTCCCATGTTTAACACGGGGTATGCCGCGAGTTTAACGTCCAGCGGGGATGGCATCGGACCGATCAACACGAAAAGTGGATCAGATGACAGAACCCCTTGCGGGGAACCTCCGACGCTGGGGCCAGCACATGGGCGGCTTCCCAAGTAACGTGGAGTGGAGTGAAGTGGCATGACCCCACCGGGATGTGGCGGCCCGGGTAAGGATCAGGATGGATGATGGAGTGAAGAGCTTGGACCCCGGAGGGGCTTCCTACGTACCGCGCGTTAGCACGGATCAAAGTCAACGTAGTTCGGGTATACAGTTTAACGTCATGCTGGACGTCGGCAAGCCGACTCACGAAGAGGTCTAGGCCGCCGGGCTGAGGATTGAACCGGACCTCCTCGCACAGAGGGGGATGGAACGGCCGGGTGGATCACAGTTTCACGTCATGCTGGACGATGGAAAAAAGGGGCTGTGGGGAGGCACAGTGGAGATACACACGGGCGGTCTCCCACAGGGGCGGATTCATAGGTGAATCGACGCAAGCGTGAACCCTGGAGGGGTCCACTGATGGACGAACCGACGTAAATACGACCGGGACGACCAGGTGGTGGGCTTGGACCTCAGGGAGGCTTCCTACGTACCCTGTATAGAAGACGGGGATCAAAGTCCACGTAGTTCATTCTGTCAGGACTTACGCACTTGAGGCAGCCCAGATGCGGCAAAACTCAGTTGGAAGGGACTTGGACCGAAAGCAGAAGACACCTCGATCCCAGTCATACCCTCTACTGGCTTCGGCCGTGGGGAGGCGCAATGGAGATACACATGTGCAGCCTCCCACGAGAAACTAGGGGTTTATAATACCCTGCCCCCGTAGGGAAAAGCCACTCCCATTAAATCGTCCCAAAAGGGGGACAATCTCGACATCCCTGCAGAGACGAGCGGGTGGGGGCCACATCCAAACCGGGGGAGACCCTGCGTGCGAGGCACGGGATCGAATGATGCGGATGGTTTAGCGTCTTGCCGGACGAAGTACAGTTTAACGTCGTGTGTTGAGGACGAAGCGGACGGTTTAACGTCTTGCCGGACGAAGTACAGTTTAACGTCGTGTGTTGAGGACGAAGCACTTGGCAGTTTAACGTCTTGCAGCGCGGACGATGGGGGCTAGGCAGTTTAACGTCGTGCAGCTTGGACGGATGTGCAGTTTAACGTCATGCTGGACGAATATGCAGTTTAACGTCATGCTGGACGAATATGCAGTTTAACGTCATGCTGGACGTATGCGCAGTTTAACGTCATGCGCGACGAATGTGCAGTTTAACGTCATGCTGGACGTATATGCAGTTTAACGTCATGCTGGACGTATGCGCAATTTAACGTCATGCGGGAGGAATGTGCAGTTTAACGTCATGCTGGACGAATGTGCAGTTTAACGTCATGCTGGGCATAGGTTGCCGGACGATGGGTGCATGTCACTTCGCACGAACCTGGAGGGCCGCACGGGAAGACAACGCACGGTGCGGGCACCCAAGATGAGGATCATCGGGCGCCACGCAGGCAGGTGCCCTCAGGGGGTCGAGGGAGGCGACCCTGGCGGATTGCGCGCAAAAGAGGAGCTTTGCGCGCAAAACCGCGGGTCGGCGCGCAAAAATGGCGGGCTGGCGCGCAATTGGGCCAGCCCTTTGCGCGCGGAAGGTTGGGATTGCGCGCACCGGGCTTCGGATAGCGCGCGGGGGCAACGGCTCATTCTCTAACGAATGGCCACTTTGAAGATGGGGGGGTGCGCGCAATCGGGTTGGATTGCGCGCACCCGGGGGCAATTGCGCGCAAGAGGCTTCTTTTGCGCGCAAAGGCCTTCGGGTTGAAATTTATTCAAAGGGAAGGAGCCAAGGGGATTGCGCGCGAAGGCGGACCCCAAGGCTCTATTGCGCGAAAGAAAGGAGGTTACCTGAGGATCGGCATTGCGCGCGGAAGGGGTTGAATTGCGCGCGCGGGAGACCGTTCGACTTCCAGCAACCTTTGAAACGTTGGGGGTCGCCTAGTATTTATAGGCAACCCCGGGCGCGGAATCCAAGGCGCGAGCACGGAATTCTCCTCGCGGGCGCGGAATCGGGCACGGCGCGCAAGGGAGTTGCGCGCATCCCGGGGGTTTTGCGCGCGGATCATCATCTTTGCGCGCAGACCTCTGAAATTCCGCGCAAGGCCTCCGGGCCCTCCGAAACATTCTTCCGATTCCAAATATGACCTCGCTTTCCGAATCCGGAGCTTCGTTTGGGAACAACGGACTTTTCCGGCGTCTACAAAAGCCCCCCCTCGGAATCTGATCGGCGAGAGGTCGCAACGATCGGGTTCCGAGGGAGACGCCGGAATGCCGAAGTCCTGGGCGGAGCGGGACTTAGGCGCGCAAAAAGGGGCGCCGGTCGCGAAATTCGCCGCTGCGGTCGCGCAAAGCGCTTTCCACGCAGCGCGGACCCGGCCTCGCCTATAAATAGGGGCGCTGGGTCCCGCGTTCCGTACTCTGGCCTTCCGCGCGATAAGCTCCAAAGCTCTCGTGCGCGAAATTGCCTCTTCCGGTCGCGAAATTCGCTCGATCGGCGCGCAAAGCCGTCCGGATTTCGCCTGTTTTTGCGCGAAAACCCGGAACTTTGCGCGACAGTCTTCCCAATTGCGCGCCGTCCACTGGGATTGCGCGCCAGCCTTCAAACTTCTCTACCAGCCTCGTCCGATCCCGCACGCTTCATCCCTTAACCCGCACGACTCCCGAAACTTCTGAGATGGCCGCGCACAGAGGAAATGAGGGGGATGCCGCCACTCGCAGGGCTGAGATGGCGACGAACGAGGAGGTTTACGGAGCCAAGGAGATTGTTTCCAATAATCAATCCTTGTTCGACTTATTGACGCCGGCCCAGAAGACATATCCACTGTCGGACAACCTACCGCTCTGGAACTTCGGCATCCTAGATGAGGTTCCGGTGCCAGGGTTCGAGATTGATGCGCCGCGGACCTGGGTGACCCGGGAGGACGAGCTTCTCCGCTATTACATCACCAACAATGGGCATCCTGCCAGGGAGACCAGACACTTGGATGTCTATGTCCTGAACCCGAGGACGCGAACCATTGATGGGGGTGAGCCTACTGCGGAGAATTCTCCAGCCCTCTACTCGAGCATATATCGCCAGAGCGTCACGGACGACACCAAGGGCTGGCTGAAGGACTGGGACTTGCGGTCTGGGGGCAACTTCACCAGTGAGTGGGCCTGGGCGTTCTGGGTACGCCACACTTGCGATCACTTCGCAGAGGAGCTGCGGTACATCGGCCTGTTCGAGGCGGTGTGGACGTCGCAGTTCCACTTCTACCAGCAGTCCGAGCTCGGGCCGGAGCTGTTCACCCGATGGTCTCCGGATACCAACACCTTCCATCTTCACCATGGGGAGGTCGGCATCGGCCTCTGGGACATCCACTGCATCGGAGGTATCCCGCTGGAGGGCTACCAATACGATGAGTTCCTGCCACCGAAGAACATCTGGGAGGACAGGTCACGGACTCCCATCCTGACCTGGCATCTGCTTGACCTGGCTACGCAGTGGCTCGGGATCAAAGACTTCCAGAAGGACATAGCCTACAAGGAATGGTTTGGCCAGTTCTTGGAGCATGACCCGGCGGTCAAGATGCCAGGCAGGGGGAAGCGGTGCCCGACCGCAGCTCAGAGGAGCCGGAACGGGTCGTACTGGCGGGTCCTGGAGACGGGCGATTACCGCTCATGGGGGTACCGCGTCATCGAGGCCCGGGACCCAAATGTCCGGTACGCGGCGTTCCTGGCCGCCTTTCTAAGTGGGTGGCTCCTGCCAGTGCGGGACGCGAGAATGGGCGTTCGCCCGGCGACACTGGCGATGGCAGGCGCTATGGCCGCCAACAAGAGATACAACCTCGGGGTCCCAGTGCTGGCGAGGCTGTATGCCATCCTGGGACGCATCTCACGAGGGGGGTCGCCACGAAGGATCTGTGGGCCCTTTCAGTTCTTCCACGGCTGGGTGGCTGCTCACCTCGGTGGGTACACGTTTCCGAACGCCATCATTCCTCCGGGCAACGGCCTGCGACCCTCCCTGCTGAACATCGCGGGGGTCGCTCCGATGACCCTAAGTGAGGAGGGCGTGCGGATCCGGATTGGCAATCATGCCAACTTCAACTTCAGTCCGTTCCCCACTCCCGTCGTCCAGATGATCGACAATGGGCAGGGTCCGCTGGAGCAGCATGAATACTTCCTGAACACGCGGGGCGGGGTGCTCGTGGCTCGGATCGACGGGAAGGTGATCTGCGAGCCTTACGTGCCGACCCGGTTCGCCAGGCAGTTCGGGTGCCTTCAACGGATGCCGAAGAGGGTATTCACTGCTGTCCGGGAGGAGACGAACCCTGGCGTCCTTCGCCAGATGTGGCTGATGTTTGCCGCTTTCGGCTCTGGCGACGTCATCACTCTCCCTCCTACCGGAGTTGACGCAGGCTTGGCAACCGAGTACGCCGAACACTGGGCCATCGCGTACCCTGAGGGGCTTTTGCGGAAGCTAGTTCGGCGGCTCGAGGTTACCCGTGCGGAGACCGGGCGTCAAGGAAGGAGGCGAGGCGCCGCCACACGGGGGAGAACGGAGGCGCGCCAAGCAGCGGAGCCGGCGCGGGCAGGGACTTCGGCGGCGGGCACATCGCAGGCTGCCGCTACGACCTCGGCGCCCAGAGAGGGGGCACATGCGACGGTCGAAGAGCGGCCCGGGAAGCAGGTGAGACGTCTGCTCGAACCCTCCCACGATGCAGTCTTCCCGGCGCTGTGGTCGGCCTGGATGACCCTGCGGCAGTCACTGGGGACCGACGCCATCTGGCGAAAGATTCTCAGAGAAGGAATCCATCTGCCAGAGGTCGGGCGCCTCCACATTGCCGACATGGTGGACTTCAACCGGCAGTATGCGTATCTGACGGCCATGGACGAGTACGCGCGCCAACGTGGCCAGCGCGCGGAGCCATCCCTTCTGGTGAAGGTGATGCTCGGTCTCGAGCCCGCTCCGGAACAGATGCCGCCGGAAGAAGACGACAGTAGCAACGACTCCGAAGAAGAGGAGGAAATGGGGGAGGATGAAGGCTCCGAGGGAAGATCCCATCAGGGGAGCCCACGGGAGAGCGGCGAGGTGGCCGGCTCTGACAACGTTGATGTCACTGAGCTCCTCGAGGTCCGCTTCTATCCCTACTCAATCTGCTTCATCCACTCTCTTATGCAGCTTCTAACCCATTTCTCCATCTTTCTCAGGAGCGCACGGATGTTGGTCAGGCGTCCTCAGCGGGAGTAGGAGGGGCGCCAGCAGGACAAGGCGGGGGCCAGACACCTATCATTGAATTGACAAGCGCTAAGGGGTCCCCTTCTACAACTGTTCCTGCGGCGACCGGGGTAGCGGAAGATGACGCTCCGAACTCCAGTAAGTCTCCCTACTTTACTGCTGGTGCTTGCCGTTGACGATCCGTGACTAACCATGGCATGCCCCGCGCAGTGATCTCAACATTGGAGGCTCGTCGGGTTGCCGAACCCGGGCCATCTACGAGTGGACCAGTGGTGGACATGCCGCCTGCTCCGGAACAGACTTCCCAAACCGAGCCGGCCCCACCAACTGCTGATCAAGGGGCTCCGGACATCGGCGATGCTGACATCGGAGAGAGGTTGGGGGCTGACAAGGGTGTCAGCGCCACTGGGGAGAGAGAAGAAGGTCGCCCGGATGTTGGGGAACCTATCCCTCGTGAGGACCTCCCAGGGGAGGACCCTGCAGCAGACCTGCTGGCTGCCTTCCCTGCCTACCGGCCTGCCGATCCCGAGGAGATGGACGACTCAGACACGGAGGCGGTCGAGGAGAGCCGGATAACGCGCCGTAGGGGGTGGAAGTGCATCCAGCGCTTCCTCAAGCGAGACCCATCGGAGTGGCTGGGGCGCATGGGATCACTTCAGACCTGGCTGCGCTTCCTGTGTGCCGGGGGAGCTGATGCTCAACGCCTCCATCTGACGGTCCGTGATTTCATGGCTGAAAAGATGCGCGAGAGCTGCCGGCGTGCCGACGTCACACAAAGTCGGGACATGTCGGAGAGCGCGCGGGCGCTCCTCGCGGCGGAGCAGGAAGTCCGGCACCTCTAAGGGCAGGCGGCAGAGAAGGAGGCCTTCGTCGCGACGTGTACCGAGCTTGTGGAGCAACTAGCAGCTCAGCTGGTTGACGCCCAAGTACAGCTGACGGAGGCGGGCCAACAGATGGTCACAATTCAGGTCGAGCGGGAGCGTGCACAGGCCAGAATCGACGAACTGCGTGCTGCGACCGCCGACGAAGAGAGGACACGCAGAGAGCGAGAAGCAGCTCTGGAGGCCACCAGCCAAAGGGTAGCGGCATTAGAAAGACTCATTCAGCACGCTAATCCCTAAGGTCTTTGTTTTGCCATTCCCAAAACATTTGCTTCCGGTACTTTGATCCATCTGTATGAATCAATATATTTATCTGCATCTTTCGGTTTAATATGCTCAACCACAATTCGTTGTTTTGCGGGAGTGTTAACCAAGCATCAGGCATCCATAATTGGGCCTGGATTTCTGGAGAAAAGAGGGAGGTCATTCCTAGGAAAGGAGACCTCAGACCTAATCAATGTATCATCCCCCAACTTGTTCCAACACACGAGCGGGACAACGCTAGGGGCGTTGAGATTTTATCCGAACATAGGGAAATGAGAAAGGGTGAATCGCGTGTCCCGAATCCAGACATCCACAACGGTCGGCCTTCCAGGAAATGCCCAAGACGGTAGGCGGATAGTGGATCGACCATAACAACTGCAATAGACGGACCGAAAAAGGCCATCATTCATATTGCAGGAGGCGGACCACATGTCATCATGAATACCGCTTTGGGGTTCCTTCAGACACAAGGGTGGAAAATCCAGATCAACAGGGCATGCAAAGCGTGGGGCGAAGTGACGATTTGTTCGGACAGAATCCAATGCTCTCAAAATTGCGCCACCATGGGGAAAGCGTATTAGGCGGATGCAATAATCTGGCCGTGAATCACCTCAATCCTCAGACATCACCTCTTTGACGAGGAAACCGTCCCTTCCCACCATTGCAATGGGGCATCCCGAGCTGAATCGGGGAGAATATCACAACTGCACCACTCTACCCGAAGTCAGGCCAGACGGCCGGCGACGAGGAGGGGCAGGACTTAACGATCCCTGAGGCTGGACCCGAGTCGGAATGCCCGGGCGTTCCTACGTACTCCATCAGGCTGGAGATCAAGCCACACGTAGTTCTGAGAGTGCAGTTTAACGTCATGCAGGACGTGGAACCCCGTTTGGGGAGATCTTAGTTTAAGGTCGTAGAGCTCGGACCATGGGGCTAGATCTTAGTTTAAGGTCTTAGAGCTCGGACCATAAGGGCTAGATCTTAGTTTAAGGTCTTAGAGCTCGGACCATAAGGGTGGATCTTAGTTTAAGGTCTTAGAGCTCGGACCATAAGGATGGATCTTAGTTTAAGGTCTTAGAGCTCGGACCATAAGGGGAGATCTTAGTTTAAGGTCTTAGAGCTCGGACCATAAGGGGGGATCTTAGTTTAAGGTCTTAGAGCTCGGACCATAAGGGGGGATCTTAGTTTAAGGTCTTAGAGCTCGGACCATAAGGGGGGATCTTAGTTTAAGGTCTTAGAGCTCGGACCATAAGGGGGGATCTTAGTTTAAGGTCTTAGAGCTCGGACCATAAGGACTTCAAAGTACGCCGCATCTGGTCATATCCCCTGGATATGCGAAGATGCACTGAGGGATAGTGTCAAGAGTGTCGAGTTTTCGCCTGGTCAGAATGGGAGGTGGGAAATGTGAATCATGCGGCCATTCACTCGAGGACCGGGAGCACCGGCGTGACGATATGAGAGTACTGCCGACCGTGGCGGAAAAGCAGCATCAACATCGCACTAACCGTTGGTGGAATGAGGCAGCAAACGAGCATCGACCGCTCAACCGCAGGATTCATATCGATTTGCTGCCCGAGGCCATTGGGGGTACCGGCCCGAGTCGGTGGGAGAGCACTGAGGCATTGTGTCCGAACCGTTCACGGGGGCTCCACCCAGGGCGTAGACGATGGGTCCGAATGAAAGGGAGCACGAAGCCTGAAAAGCGGAGGAAACCTGACCAAGCGGATCCTGACCCTCCTGGCAATAAACCAGAGTACTCTTGACACCGGTGGACCACTGCAAGGGGTCGGGGAACACGCCTTGAGGGTGACCTGAAGGCGGCGGATTCCCCAGAGAAGGGGGAATCTCTAAGAGGTGGGGGGCTGGACCCGAAGTTTCAAACATTCGGGCGTTCCTACGTATCCCATAAGGATGGGAATCAAGCCACACGTAGTTCTTGAAGCGCGACGCAACACAATCAGGCACCAGCGCGAGGAAGAGTGCGGGTCTGACCCTCGCACACAGAAGGAGCGGCATTTGATATTTCTTGTTTGTCCTTAAAGATGAATGGTTTTTCTTTGTGCGGCGACATGCCTGTGATTGAGAAATCTCTGGCGTCGCCACAATAATCAAGCCATGGAAGGCATTGATGAATGGCGTGGTCATTAACCAGCGCCCAACATGAGTGTCCCCTGAGGAGGACATCACGACGCAGTGCCGTTTTCTCGTCGGGCGGCCAAGACGATCACAGTTTACGGTCATGTGGTAGGACCAGCCAACACAGTTTAAGGTCGTGTGGTTCGGACCATGGAGGAATCCGCTTACCGCGGTACGGCGGACACGGCGGAGGTGGGATCATACCCAGCCTTGCGGTCACGCACGATTCCAGGAGAAGAGTCTTGGGATAGGGGCCTGCGTATGTCCATCACCCGAGGGGCAGAGATGCTAGCCTCCAGATATACTGGGCTCAGAACGCGATTGTTCGAGCGACTCCTCCCTCCTTATGGGGACGAGGGTCCAGCTACGCATGGCCCTTGGGAAGAACATCCGCATATATCCTTGGTGCTCAGATCATGGGAGCCTCGAACGACATCATTACCTTGGTTGGTCTGCCTAACGTGTAAAGGTGTACTGAAGGTCAGTATGAAAAGAGTGTCCAGATTCCACTACAACGCATAAAGGCGGAGTGTGATGAGGACTGCGCAACCAATGTTCAGAGCCTGAAGGAGCTGACATGGCGATCAAGGATGTTGCTGACGCATTCGCAACACAACATCCGATCGCGTCAGCCTAAGACGGGGCAAGCAAACGAGCATCAACCGCTCAATCGCAGGATTCATATCGATTTGAGGCCCAAAACCCGCCGGTAAATCGACCCGGAGCGGTGGGAGAGCACTGAGGCATCGTACCCAAACCGCTAACGAGGATCCCTTTGAGTGAAGGCTCGAATAAGAGGAAGCGCGAGGCCTGACAAGCAACACAGGACTTGTCAGGATTGAATCTGACACTACGAGTCATAGACCGAAGTACCCAAAACATGTTAACAGATCTCCGGAAAGGGTCGGAGGACTCACCCTGAGAGAAACCAAAAGAGGGCAGATTCCCATGATCAACCAAGAGACGGGGCTGGACCTGAGACACAAGCGTCCAGGCGGTCCTACGTATCCCATAGGGATGGGAATCAAGCCATACGTAGTTCTTGAGAGGCAGTTTAACGTCATGCAGGACGATGAGAGGTGTGAAGTAGTCCCACACACGGGGGGAGGCGTACGGCGCGGCCAGTAGACCGACGTGAATGAGGACATAATCCCCCGCTCACGCGATATGCCTCGCACAAAAAGGAGGGGAACTGGGGCCGGAGGCCCAACGCGGGATAGAGATTCCCGGGAAATGGGGCCAGGCCTGAAACATGAATGTCCAGGCGATCCTACGTATCCCATAAGGATGGGAATCAAGCCATACGTAGTTCTTGAAGTGCAGTTTAACGTCATGCAGGACGATGAGGGGAAAAGAAGGGGGGAGCAGAAGGCATCCCCAAACGTGGGGGGGCGTACAGCGTGACGAGCAAACCGACGTGAATGAGGGCATAGCCCCGCACTCACACCATACGCCGCACACCCGGGGGAAACTGGGCCAAGGGCCCGAGATGGGATGGAAATTCCCGAAGGATGGGGCTGGGCCTGAAACATGAATGTTCAGGCGGTCCTACGTATCCCATAAGGATGGGAATCAAGCCGCACGTAGTTCTTGAGGGGCAGTTTTACGTCATGCAGGACGAATGCTGAACAGTTTAACGTCTTGTAGCTCGGACGTAGTGCAGTTTAGCGTCATGCAGGACGTGGTGCAGTTTAACGTCATGCAGGACGAAGTGCAGTTTAGCGTCATGCGGGACGATGTGCAGTTTAGCGTCATGCGGGACGAAGTGCAGTTTAGCGTCATGCAGGACGTGGTGCAGTTTAACGTCATGCAGGACAAAGTGCAGTTTAGCGTCATGCGGGACGAATGCTGAACAGTTTAACGTCTTGTAGCTCGGACGTAGTGCAGTTTAGCGTCATGCAGGACGTGGTGCAGTTTAACGTCATGCAGGACGAAGTGCAGTTTAGCGTCATGCGGGACGATTGAACACTCAGGCAAAGTATTGCTTGAGGAACCTAGCGTTGGTGGGAGGAGTGACACGCTCACCATCCATAGTCGCTAGGGAGTACGCGCCATTGGGATAGACCTTGTGGACAACAAACGGTCCCTCCCACTTGGGCTCCAACTTGGGTGGCTTCCTGCCGGGGATCATCGGCGCTCTTAGGGCTAGAACTAGATCACCCTGCAGGAAGGAGCGGAGGCGAACCTTCTTATTGAAAGCTCGAGCCATCCTGCTTTGATGCCTCTCCAAGTTGTGCAAAGCGCGAAGTCTATTCTCATCCAGTGCTTCCAACTCGACTAGACGGGCTTCAGCAACTCTGTCCGGCGCTTGCTGGTCGTAGACCGCAGTGCGCAAGGACGGTAACTGGATCTCGATGGGCAGGACAGCCTCAGCTCCATACACCAGGGAATAAGGGGTCATCTGGGTGGAATTGCGAGTCGTCGTCCGATAAGCCCAGAGGGCGTTGGGGAGCTTGTCCGGCCAACTCTTCTTGTTCTGACCAACCATCTTTTGCAGAATGTTAGAGAGGGTTTTGTTAAACGCCTCGATCTGTCCATTCGCCTGCGCATGATAGCGAGATGTATGGTTCGAGCGAATATTATACTTGGCGTACAACTTCTTCAACTCGGCTGCTCGGAAATTGGTTCCGTTATCCGTGAGGATAGCGTGAGGCACTCCAAATCGATAGATGATGTTGGAGGTCACGAAGTCAGCGATCGAACATGATTTGACCTCTCTGAGCGGAATCGCTTCTGCCCATTTGGAGAAGAAGTCCGTAGCGGTCAGAATGAACCGGCACTGGCGAGCTGTCGCCGGCGGGTAAGGTCCCACAACGTCCAGTCCCCAGACTGCAAAGGGCCAGGAATACCTTGTGGTATGGAGAGGCTCCGGCGGCCGATGCACAAAGTTCGCATGAACCTGGCACGCATGGCACCTCCTGGCGTACTCGATGCAGTCATGGATCATAGAGGGCCAGAAGTATCCCAACCTCCGAATCTGGTGGGACAGCTTCGGCCCAGTCTGGTGGGCGCCGCATGAACCAGCATGAACCTCTTGCATGACTCGTGGGATCTCAACTCCCTGAAGGCAACGGAGGAGAATACCATCAAATCCGCGTTTGTAGAGGATCTGCTCCAGACTGGGACTGCTCTGGAGGACGAACTGCGATGCGCGGCGCCGAACTCGCTCGCGCTCGGCCCGATCCGATGGAAGAATGCCATGTTGGAGGTACTCAACCAAAGGCGTCCTCCAATCAGGGGCTGATCCGACTGTCATATCTGGGGTACTCGGGGCTCCGGGCATGGGGGAAACCGTGGTGAGGTTACTTACCAACGGGCCGCGATCTTCTTCCGGGATAACGGGAGCGATGAGCCTGCGGCGCGTCATGCGGATGATCAGGTTGTCCTGTTCAGGCTCCGCAAGTGACGCAGCGAGGCTGGCCAAAGCATCTGCTCGACCGTTCTGCGACCGGGGAACATGGACAATTTCCGGCCGAGAAGGGAACCGGGCCATCAAAAGGAGGGTGCACTCCAACAATGGCACAAGTTCCGGCTTCCTGACAATGTAGTTGCCATTGATCTGCTTAACGACCAGCTCGGAGTCCCCTTTCACGCACAGACGGGGCACGTCGATCTCGAGAGCCAACTCGAGGCCGGTGATGAGGGCATGGTATTCCGCCTCATTTTTGGTACAGCCCTCTGACAACAGGAAAGAGTATGGCAGCACGGCTCGCTCCGGGGTAATGAAGAAGATGCCCAAGCCCACTCTGTTGAGCTTAGGATTATCGAGTCTTCTACCGGTGGGGCTCCGGGAGGCACCGTCAAAGTGCATCTGCCAGCATGGATCGGCTCGATCAACCGAGAGAATGGTCTCATCAGGAAAGCCTAGATCCAGCGGCTGATCCGCGGAGGTCGGGTGAGCGGCCAGAAAGTCTGCCAACGCTTGCCCTTTGATGGCCTTCTGAGACACATACCTGATGTCGAACTGCTGGAGAATCACAGCCCACCGCGCTAGGCGGCCAGTCAACATAGGTCGGCTCAGGATATATTTCAACGGGTCTATCCGAGAAACCAACTGTACCTCATGGTGCTGCAAGTAGTGCCGTAATTTCTGTACGGCAAATACGAGCGCCAGGCAGCTCTTCTCGATGGGGGAATACCTAACTTCCGCATCGAGGAGCATGCGACTGAGGTAATAGAGGCTATTCTCTGTTCCCTCGTTGTTCTTCTGGGCGAGAAGGGCACCCAGGGACCGTTCCAGGGCGGTCACATAAAGGACCATCGGCTTTCCGGATACGGGCGGCATCAGGACCGGAGGTTGAAGCAGGTACTTCTTGATTTCCTCAAAAGCGGTCTGACACTCTTTATCCCATACATAGGTGGCACCTTTCTTCATGAGCCGAGAAAAGGGCTTACACTTGCCGGCCAGATTCGCGATGAATCGGCGTATATAGGCTAAGTGGCCTTGGAACCCTTGCAGTTCCCGGACGGTACCCGGGGGAGGCATCTGGCTAATCGCCCTGATTTTCTCTGGGTCGATCTCAATACCCCGGTATCTTACCACAAATCCAAGGAACTTTCCGGAGGTGACCCCAAAGGCACACTTCAACGGGTTCATCTTCAGGCAGCGAGACCGGAGGAAGCTGAACACTTTCTCAAGATCTTTGAGATGGTCCCGACGCTGGCGCGATTTGACAACCAAGTCGTCGACGTAGCATTCCACTAGCGTGCCGAGGATTGGCTTGAATATGCGGTGCATCGCCCGTTGATAGGTGGCACCTGCATTCTTCAGGCCGAAGGGCATGACCCGGTAGCAAAAGGTACCTTGGGGGGCCCTGAAGGCAGTGAACTCCTCATCCTCAGGGGCCATCCGAATTTGGTTGTATCCGGAGTATCCATCCATGAAGGAGAGGGCTTGGAACCCTGCCGTGGCATCAATCAACAGCTCTGTCACTGGAAGGGGAAAATCATCCTTCGGACAGTGGTGGTTGAGATCGCGGAAGTCGATGCAGACTCTAATCTGCCCGTTCTTCTTCCTGACCGGCACAATGTTGGCCAGCCATTTGGGGTACTGAACTTCCCTCACGAAGTTGGCTTTGATAAGCTTGTCAACTTCGGCCTCAACCATGGCACCGTGGGATGGGTGCATCTTCCTGGGAGGCTGCTTGAACCCGCGATGGTTCGCCGGGAGACCAAGGCGGTGGACGGCTACCTGAGGATCTAGCCCCGGCATCTCGTCATAGCCCCAAGCGAACACATCACGGTGCTGCCTGAGAAAGTCCACGTACTGCTGCCGCTCCTCAGAGGGCATGGCGGCACTAACCAACGTGGGTCTTGGATCGGTCTCGGTTCCAAGGTTCACCTGTATTAACTCATCGACCGTGGCGGGGACGCCCTCCTCAAAGGCTGGGGGTGCATCTTCCACGTCCTCTCCACTCGGGGAGGGATCGTCCACGGGAGAGACTGCGTTGGCAACTGCATTGGGGCTATCAGATCCTGCTGGGCCACTGGTGCTGGCGCGGGCGGTCGCGGCCATCTCATCAGGAGACTCGCGGACCGTCAAGACCATGGCGACGTCCAACCGGTGAATCGGGAGGACGTAAGCGTCATCCAGACTTGCCCAGGGATCACTTGCAACAACGACAGGCTCAACCTCACCTGCCAGGATCTGCTTATCCTTGCTCTTGTAATAGTCCGCGTCCAGATAGCGGGCTTCACATGAGGCAAAAGGAGAGGAATCTCCTTGAAGCACGCCTACTCGACCATTAAGGGAGTATTTGAGGCATTGGTGGTATGACGAGGGAACCGCCGCGTGAAGGTGAAGCCATGGCCTGCCCATCAATGCGTTATACGCAGTGTCCTGAGAGACTACCATGAATTCGGTGTTGGCAACCAAATCACCGAACTGGGTCTTCAAACGTATCTTGCCGACCGGGGTTTGCTCGGTGCGGTCGTACCCCTGGATCCTGAGGTCGGAGGGAATCAAGTCATCCTCAGACAACCCCAATCTCCGGAGCGTCTGAGTTGGAATCAGGTTAATACCGGACCCCGTGTCGACAAGACAGCGCCGGACTTCAAGGCCATTGAACTGGCCAGTGACATACAGCGGACGGATATGTCCCTGTATAGGAGGGTCTTCATCCTTACCAGAGAACGAGATAACTGCCTGACATTCGGCGTCCTCGATCGTTTCGGCGTGAAAGGCCTCTGCAGCCGCAACCTCTGTCTCAAACTGGAGGGGGCTTTTCAGGGCTTCAGCGAGTGCCTCACGCATCTCAGATGACATGCGCAGAGCCTCAAGGATGGAGAGCCTTGCTGGGATGTCGGCCAAGTGCTTCAGGACATCATACTTTTTGGCCAAGCGCGAGCCCCTGGTTGCAGGAGGTTGCTCTGCGGTTGGTGGCATGACGGGCCTTGGCGGTTGGATCGGCGGCCGACTGGTACTTGGCGCATCTCGCTGTTCACTGGTCGCAGTCCGGGAAATGGTCACCGTACTGGAGTCAGGAGGCCGGGATGGACTTGTGGCAGGGCGGAGCTGGTCGCGACGCGGCTGAGGCGGTTCTGCCTGGTCCCACACCACAAACAGTGGCGGAGGCGAATCCGTCATCCCCGAATGGGGGGCCTGCGCACGCTGATCTCGATCTTGAGCCTGCTGCCTAGTCTCAGTGGCGTGCACGGCCTGGCTGGAGGTACCAACGGCTATGCCCCGGCGACTCCTGTTGCTGCGGTTCTTCCGACGGTAGCGACGACCGGGGACACTAGGGAGGTCCACCTGGTGTTCTTCAACGTCGGGAACCGAAAAGGGATTTACCAGCTCGACGGTGTTAACCGAAGCGTACCCAATACCGTCATCGGACGAATCATCCATCACCGGGAGGATCCGAGGAGGGACCCCCATCTCCGGGGGCATGAAATCGCCGAGAGTACGGGATAGTGGCGGAACTGGCGGGGCGCGCTCTTTCTTCTTGCGTTGCCGCCGTTTGCTCCTCTTGGAGGAGGCAGACTGGGACGACGATGCCGAAGCAGTACCCGCAGGTTCTGGGGGCACAGGCTGATTCAAGCGCGCACGGATGATTCCATGGGCGCGAATGGTCGTCTTGCGGGCCATCCAGTTATTGTACTTCTGGGATCCGCGGTTGGAGACCAGCTGCCATTCGTCCTCGTTGCCACTATCGTCATCTGATCCCACGAATACGCCCGCCACTTGTGCCGGAGCTGGGCCCAACCTGATTACATTGTTGTTAATCTGGTCTTGGAGCCAGTCCTTAAACACATAGCACCGCTGGATGGTGTGCCCCAAGGCTCGATGGTAGGGGCAGTAGCGGGGGTTATTCGTAAGATGTGCCTCCTCTGGCTTCCAACACTCAGGCAGTCGCACAATCCTCTGCTCCAGGGCGCTCCGGAAGTAACCGGGGACCTGATCCTCATGAAATGAGTAAGTCAGGTGTCGTGGGCCCCTGGGAGCGTGGTCTTGACGAGGGGCTAGAGGGGCCTGCCGAGGAGGTGGACCCTGATTATCTCGCCTGGGTTGCGGCGGTACATTACGCGGAGGGGCCGGCCGGTTCTGAGGCTGCCGCTGCTGGGCCGGGAACTGAGCCCGTGGAGGCGGATTCCTGTGAGGCTGTGGAGCTGGTCTCGCCGGCAGCAGCTCCAACGGCCTGGGAGCCTCTATCTGGGCCACAGCAGCGGGCTCAGCCCTGCTGGCTCTCCTTGCAGGAATCATAGGAGGCAGCGGGTGTGCCTGGCTGGCCTGTTGCAGGGCTTCCTCAAGACGTTGAGATTTGTCTGAGAAGTCCCTGAACCCTCCGGGGTAATTCTGAGTGATCAGGGAAGGGACCAGCTCGGTCTTGACGTTCCCGACGCACATTGTCAGCAACTGCTCCTGAGTCAATGGCATGTCAAGGGAATACGTGAGACCCTTCCATCGGGCGACAAAGTCCGCGACTCGCTCATCAGGCCTCTGCTTGCACTTGAAGAGGTCTGCGATACTTGTCTTCCGGGTCGTGGAACTGAACTGGTAGAGGAACTGTCTACGGAGGTCCTCCCAGCTGGTTACCGACCCGACGGGGAGCTGGCTGTACCAGACAAATGCTGGCCCTTCCAGTGTCTGAACAAAGCAGCGAAGCTTAGCGGCCTCTTGCTGCGCCGGAGTCCCCAACATAGGCCCGCACCTCGAGTTGAAGTGGGCTAAATGCTGTGGCGGATCTCCAGTCCCGTTGAAGGGGGCAAAAGTGGGATTCCCGAATCCCGGAGGCGCCGGCATGTCATCCACCCATGCTGGGTAGGGTTTGCCGTCCGGTGGGATCGCCACCTGCCGAGTCTCCAAGGCTTCCAAGCGGGCAATGAGTGCCGCCATCGGATCGTCCGAACATGGGTTCCAGTCCTGGCGAGGATCTCTAACCACGAGCGCATTGCATGGCCCTTCAATCGGGTCGTCGACCGGGTCGTCGAACTCGGCAGCTCGTGGGATGGCGGGCGGAGCGGCCCTTGGGGCAGTGGGAGGAATCCGAGCGGGATCTCTCAGGTAGTCACGCCGCTCGGGAGGGTGTGGCGAAACATACCGCGCCCTCTTGCCATAGGCAATGGCCTCTCTCCTGTCGGCGAACACGGCATAATCACGGTTGCCCGGGAGAGTCTCATCGAGGAGCGGTTGTTCCGGTCCCTGCTGTCCTGGCCTGGGATCACCGTAGTCAGGCCGCCGTTCTGCAGCGCGCTCGGCGAGGAGCTGGTCAACCAGGTTCTTCTGTTCGGCGAGCTGCTGACGTAGCGTAGCCTTCTCGGGATCCTCCTCTGCCCCCTGCATGGAGGCAGATGGGTCGGCGGGCCTTATAGCCTCGCTGTGCTCTTTTCCTTTGCTGACGTTTCGGCTCAACGTCAGTGCTTCAGTGGGTGCGGGGAGCCCCAGGAGGTTCCTCTGATGACGAGTAACTCTCACTGATGGGTCTGACGACGGCTTGTCTTCGGGGGGGAAGCCCCCGTCGAGAAGTTCCAAGTCGTTCCCCTCTCCCGACAGGTCAGCCATATTGACCGTTCCTGTCCCTGGGGATATACCCTCAGGGCCACCCAGCAAATCGGGCTGTCGGCGGATCACACTGAAGCGTAGGGCAGCGTACTGCCCCCATCCACGGATATACACGTGGGGAGTGGCTTCCTTGATAACTTTGCGGAGTGCTTGAAAACACTCGACGCATCGTTGTTGGAGGGCCTCGTGGTGCCCAAATGACCCGGGGTGCCGAACCGCGGGGAGCATGGCCAGGTCAATTTGACGGCACTGCTCACCAATATCCTCCAGGTGCGCTTGACTCCCGGGGTATGGCATTTGTAGGCGGTGAAGACAGGAGCGAGTCTCCCGGAGAGTTCGGCGGAAGCATTCGAACTCATCCGGGGTGAGCGATTCGGGTGCATCAAAGCCCGGTCCTGCGACTGGCCAAAACTTCTCAGGGAAGTGGCCCTCTGCAAGGACGGTCCAGAAGCTCCACGACTCAAACTCGGGACCCAGATCTCCTTGGTCCTCTTCAATGGCTGGGAACGGACGGGAAACTGGTAGTGGTGCCGAGGCGGGCCGCCGGGCTGACGGGCTGGCCGGCGGTGAATACGGCGAGTAGGCCGATTGGCCTCCATATCCCGGGCCTCCCTCTGAGGGTGGCGGTGGCCTGGCTACCACATCACGATAGGACGGGCCGGCGAGCGAACATCCTGCCGTAGCATCGGTGCTCGCCGAGGGCGCACCAGATCGTGGTTCGACCGTCGGTCCCCAGAAAAAGTCTCCGGCTTCTCCGATCGAGGCGGAAGGCACTTCCGGAGGGGCCGGTACCAACCGCAAGCTTGATCCCTGGGGGTCTACCAGGCCCTCGTTACTCCGGATATACCTTCGGAGAGAAGCGGGGATCACATCGATCTCGCTCTCGGGGAGCACGAGGCTGACGTGCCGCATTCCTACCCCTGCCCTTGACTGGCGGGATTGGGGAAGGGGCTCTGTCGCCGAATCGTACTCCGCCTCTGAGTCAGAGAAGCAAACCGGTCGGATCTCCGTCCGGAATTCCGTAACATTCTTCCCTCGGCGTCGACGCCTTGCCTTCCTGCCCCTGGGTGGTTCTTCGGGGCAGGGCTGATCTCTGTCCTGGCGTCCTCCGGCCGCACTGGTGCTGGGGCCAAGAGGACTGGGAACCAAGGTGCGAGGGGCACCGGGACAGATATCAAAGGGGACGCGGGGAGAGATGATTCCGGGCAGGCCTCCGGGCCGGGATCGGAAGGTGGGATGACCCATGCCTCCTGGATCGGCCACACAGAGTAGATCCTGCCGGTGAATAGCGCTACCGCGAGGTGGTCCGCGGTGGCTACTGCCAGTGCCAGCAACCGGGAGAGTCGACCCAACCTGCCTTGGGGGCGGTCGGGGCCTCGATCCAGGTCGGGCATAGGAGTTCCCCCGCTCAGGATGCGCAGAGGCCTGGCGACTGGAGCCAGCAGTGGCTTGGGCCAATGCGGCCGCTGTCGCTAGAGCCCCAAGGTGGGCATCCTCTTCCGCTCGTGCCCGACGTTGGCGTCGAGACAGACGAGTCGGGATGAGAGGCGCGGGCAGCTGGAGAGCCCGCTCTTCGACTGGAGAGGCCTGGCGGCGGTGTCGCCGTGGCCTGGCGGGAGCCCTTATCGTGGATCCCTGGAGCGGACCTCGGATAGGGTGATCCCGGGCATCTTCCACCTCATCCGCATAGGGAAGGGAACTGTCAGAGCGCTCCGGGGACAAACTCCCGAAGCGATTGGACGTTGAGGTAGGCAGCGGTGCCTCCCTGCGCGGCCCTCGAGGGCGGCGGTGGTGGCGAGGCGCAGCCTCCTCAAGGTCTAGGCGAGCCATTTACCTAGTGGGGATGACTCCCTCTTCCTCGTATCTCCGCACCAGGGTGTTGATCACCCTTCTCTGGATGACCTCCGAGGGGGAGAGAGGGCGTGGTCGTCCCGCAATTGCGGCTGCTGGGACGACTGCGGAACGGGCAGGACCGCGCGGAGTAGCCGCGTCGGTGTTTCCCCTATCCCTGCGCCAGTGGGCGGGTGGCGATCGGGCACTGGATCGGGCGACCTGATTTCTGAAAGCAGGGAGAATGACCCATTAACACTGACAGGAAAAAGGAATCGACAACCAACCATTAGCGCCACGACGCCTTCCGTGGGGGGAACCCAGGCCCTCGACGTTGCGAGACGGAGTGCCCGATTTCACTTCCCCATCCCCTGGCGGGTAAGACTGAATGCTTGGCCGGGCAACACGCCGGTCTTCCAACACCTCTGAAAGCCATCGGTCTTCGTATCGAGGAGAAGAGATTCACGTCGGGTTCACCATTTTTCTGTTTCGGTGCGGATGTGCGTCGGGTTACGCTGTTCCGCCAGGACGCGTTCGCGCGTGCACCCGTCAACCCGAGGGGATGGGCGCGCGGCTTGTGGTCCCGCAGTCCCGCTTTCCAAGGGCGGGCGGCATTCGTCCCTTATTCAGGGGCGTCTGCTCCTTGATCGAAACCGGGATGATGGGATGTCGGCTCCTCCTTCCTTGGACGTCTCCTCGGAACTCGTCGCCTAATCCGGGTCTCCCTCATAGACTTAAGAATGTTCGTGAATCTCGTTCCCGGCGCCATATCTTCATGGACACCGGTTAATTACGCTGCTTCCGCCCGGATGCTCCAAGGAGTCTGGTCGGGGCAGCAACCTGCGGTGAGAAGGCCGGGTGGCTCTGGGTGCTGGGGGCGTGTCGTAGCACTGCGGCTCTGCACGTCTGTCTTCCGTCCCTAATAGGGCTTCTCGAAGGCATGATGGCCTGAGGCATCCCGTACTGGGTGCGGGGAACTGTGTCACCTGAGGTTTTCCTCAGCTTCCCATGTTTAACACGGGGTATGCCGCGAGTTTAACGTCCAGCGGGGACGGCATCAGACCGATCAACACGAAAAGTGGATCAGATGACAGAACCCCTTGCGGGGAACCTCCGACGCTGGGGCCAGCACATGGGCGGCTTCCCAAGTAACGTGGAGTGGAGTGAAGTGGCATGACCCCACCGGGATGTGGCGGCCCGGGTAAGGATCAGGATGGATGATGGAGTGAAGAGCTTGGACCCCGGAGGGGCTTCCTACGTACCGCGCGTTAGCACGGATCAAAGTCAACGTAGTTCGGGTATACAGTTTAACGTCATGCTGGACGTCGGCAAGCCGACTCACGAAGAGGTCTAGGCCGCCGGGCGGAGGATTGAACCGGACCTCCTCGCACAGAGGGGGATGGAACGGCCGGGTGGATCACAGTTTCACGTCATGCTGGACGATGGAAAAAAGGGGCTGTGGGGAGGCACAGTGGAGATACACACGGGCGGTCTCCCACAGGGGCGGATTCATAGGTGAATCGACGCAAGCGTGAACCCTGGAGGGGTCCACTGATGGACGAACCGACATAAATATGACCGGGACGACCAGGTGGTGGGCTTGGACCTCAGGGAGGCTTCCTACGTACCCTGTATAGAAGACGGGGATCAAAGTCCACGTAGTTCATTCTGTCAGGACTTACGCACTTGAGGCAGCCCGGATGCGGCAAAACTCAGTTGGAAGGGACTTGGACCGAAAGCAGAAGACACCTCGATCCCAGTCATACCCTCTACTGGCTTCGGCCGTGGGGAGGCGCAATGGAGATACACATGTGCAGCCTCCCACGAGAAACTAGGGGTTTATAATACCCTGCCCCCGTAGGGAAAAGCCACTCCCATTAAATCGTCCCAAAAGGGGGACAATCCCGACATCCCTGCAGAGACGAGCGGGTGGGGGCCACATCCAAACCGGGGGAGACCCTGCGTGCGAGGCACGGGATCGAATGATGCGGACGGTTTAGCGTCTTGCCGGACGAAGTACAGTTTAACGTCGTGTGTTGAGGACGAAGCGGACGGTTTAACGTCTTGCCGGACGAAGTACAGTTTAACGTCGTGTGTTGAGGACGAAGCACTTGGCAGTTTAACGTCTTGCAGCGCGGACGATGGGGGCTAGGCAGTTTAACGTCGTGCAGCTTGGACGGATGTGCAGTTTAACGTCATGCTGGACGAATATGCAGTTTAACGTCATGCTGGACGAATATGCAGTTTAACGTCATGCTGGACGTATGCGCAGTTTAACGTCATGCGGGACGAATGTGCAGTTTAACGTCATGCTGGACGTATATGCAGTTTAACGTCATGCTGGACGTATGCACAGTTTAACGTCATGCGGGACGAATGTGCAGTTTAACGTCATGCTGGACGAATGTGCAGTTTAACGTCATGCTGGGCATAGGTTGCCGGACGATGGGTGCATGTCACTTCGCACGAACCTGGAGGGCCGCACGGGAAGACAACGCACGGTGCGGGCACCCAGGATGAGGATCATCGGGCGCCACGCAGGCAGGTGCCCTCAGGGGGTCGAGGGAGGCGACCCTGGCGGATTGCGCGCAAAAGAGGAGCTTTGCGCGCAAAACCGCGGGTCGGCGCGCAAAAATGGCGGGCTGGCGCGCAATTGGGCCAGCCCTTTGCGTGCGGAAGATTGGGATTGCGCGCACCGGGCTTCGGATAGCGCGCGGGGGCAACGGCTCATTCTCTAACGAATGGCCACTTTGAAGATGGGGGGGTGCGCGCAATCGGGTTGGATTGCGCGCACCCGGGGGAAATTGCGCGCAAGAGGCTTCTTTTGCGCGCAAAGGCCTTCGGGTTGAAATTTATTCAAAGGGAAGGAGCCAAGGGGATTGCGCGCGAAGGCGGACCCCAAGGCTCTATTGCGCGAAAGAAAGGAGGTTACCTGAGGATCGGCATTGCGCGCGGAAGGGGTTGAATTGCGCGTGCGGGAGACCGTTCGACTTCCAGCAACCTTTGAAACGTTGGGGGTCGCCTAGTATTTATAGGCAACCCCGGGCGCGGAATCCAAGGCGCGAGCGCGGAATTCTCCTCGCGGGCGCGGAATCGGGCACGGCGCGCAAGGGAGTTGCGCGCATCCCGGGGGTTTTGCGCGCGGATCATCATCTTTGCGCGCAGACCTCTGAAATTCCGCGCAAGGCCTCCGGGCCCTCCGAAACATTCTTCCGATTCCAAATATGACCTCGCTTTCCGCATCCGGAGCTTCGTTTGGGAACAACGGACTTTTCCGGCGTCTACATATGTGTTAATTTTTCATTAAATTGATATAATAACTAGATAATAAAAAGTAATATTTTTTTATTTACTACTAATTATGATGTTTCTAACTTTTTTCAATATTGTTTTATTCATTATCCTTGAAGGCGAAATTGATAAAAATAATGTTTCAATGATTATTAATGATCAATGTGTGTTTTTTATTTAATAAATTAAATATTTATATAAAATATCTAGAAAAAATTCATTATTTACAAATAAATATAATATTATACTATGAATTATTCTCCCATAGTAATTTATTATATAAAATAATTGTACATTCAATTAGTTTGTTAAACTGACACAATCATGAATATACCCTGATTTAATGAAAGAATATGATGTTGTTTTGTTATGAAATCGTTATTCCAGAAGAATAATAATCTTATTAGTTTTTAGTAGCTATATATATCATAATTTAAAGTAATTATATGAATATTTAATGTATGTTAAAAGAATACATAATTTGAATAACTGATTATCCAGCTATCATCATTGTTTTAAACGATTAAATTAATAATGATTGACTATTGATTATATCATCAATAGGATCCAAAATTTATAAACCCATGACCTTAATGTTATTATTATAATCATATATACTCTTTAATTCCATCATTATATCCATACTTTTAAGGCATTTCAGGAAAAAATGAGTTATTTCATGGTGTCGATAGTCCATACAACACACGAATGTTGGATTTGTTTTTTAATGTATGAGGGTATATGAATTAAAAATGATAATAAAATTAATATAGTATCATTATTATACATAAATTTAACTAATATAATTATATATTTGTGGGTATAAATATTTTTAATGATATTAAATAAGAATAAAACATAAGTAGCTTATCGTACTCAAGTGAGGGACTTGAATATTTATTAGACGTCTCCTTCAAAATGTTGGGGTTCTCCTAAATAATGGTGATCACAATATTTTGAATGTGGGAGAGGGTTCTAGGAAGAGATAAATTAAATATTTTTATTATAAATTCTAATATTGGGTTTTCTTGATGTTGTGAAGATGTTACTCATTAATAAGTAAAGGGAATGATAGTTTTGTGAACAAACCTTACATTATCAATAATGTAAGGTCAGTATTCAAGTGTGAAAGGATAAAAAATTGAAAAAAGAGGAGTGAATGATTCATTTCTATCTAAAATCACATCAAACACTCCTTTTTGTGTTAGGGTTGAGTGTTTTAGGACATTTTGGTTTACATTTTTATCTTTTAACCTTGTTTATATTTATTTTTGTTATTATTTTCTGTCCATAGTAATTAATTTTTATGAAAAACATTTATATTAGGACTTTGATCTAGTTTGATACATATAATTTAAAATTTAAAATAATTTTATCAAATAAATATCATAAATGATTGAAATGTTAATTTTGAAATAAAAATATTTAATCTTATAATGTAATTTTTATAGAAATAAAATGGTGAGAATTTAAATTAATAGATAGGATAAAATTATTTTGGATATTTATTTTAATGGAATAAATTTTTTGTTGAAAAATAATAATTATATGAGTTTTTAATTCATTATAAAACCAAATATCCATTTTAAACCTTCATTCAAATAAAATATTAATTTTTTTATCGAATTAGGATTTTAGTTAGTTTTCAAATTGTTTGACTTGAAATTTATAAATTCAAATAGTATTTCCAAATTCATTTCACCATTCCTTAAATTCATTTATTTCACATAAATGATTTTTAAACCACTTGGTAATTCATATATAATTATAAATTTATACAAATTATATGTTTCAGGGAAGCTGTATTGTTTGAATAAAAATCATCATTTTCAAAAAAAAGCTCAAAAATTTATACTAAGATACTTTTGAAAGGGAACACTCAAATATTAGTTCACTTTGGTCAATTTAAAATCCTAAAACATAAATTTTAATTAAAATCATCAAAATGGATCTCTATATAGTGCATTGTGAAATCGTTTTGGGATGTAGCATTCCCCTAGTATAGTAGCATCTTAAGAATTACAGATTCCTTCATGTGGTCTAGAATTCAATTACGTTATCTGAACTATAAGACATGGGATCAATATGTTTTTTAATTAATCGATGCAGAGATTCATTTTCATTCACTATTCTTGAATTTGATTTTATAGTTGAATTTGGATACGTAAATTTCATATATATTTTATTCTGCTACATCACTAATCTCACATTTGTGAATCATAAAAAATAAAATAATAATTATAAATGGTTTCTTTGGATACATAGAGTCGCCTATATTAAATAAAGTCCTGTACGTGGAACCTTAAATTTATAGACATCATTTCTTTCAAACCAATGAACCTCTAGTACAAAACCATCCATTATCAACTATCCATAAAAAAATCAAAACAATTCAAGGAATTTATGATTCAATATAAAAACATTAGAATGATTATCATGAACATATTCAAAATATAAACTCACCATTGAGTATGCATCAATAACTCCAATTCCTTCTCACTTCAAGATTCACAATTTTCCTATAAAAATCAACATCAAGGTTTTTGTGAAAACATTATTTACTTTAATTAATCACAGTAAGATATGGATGAATTATCCATATGTTTTTCATTAAATATCCCCACTTAGAAATATTTATTTATAGATAACAAATTTTTTTAAATATGATCATTGTATCTAGATCTCTTTCAATTCAGATATATAGTAGATAGTATTACTCCTCTGGCATATGTCCTTGAAAAGACAACCAACTCATACAATTATCTGATGTAAAAGTATTCCCACTTGATTTTTTCCTACTAGGTATTAAATGAATGATAACTATTATCTTATCATTACCCAATATGTTGGTGGAATCATCACTTATTCCTTTATGGGTGTATATATACAATGCATCAACTGAGTTTATGTTTCAGTTATTATGTTGAAAAAACATAATTGAAAACAAATACAATGAAACACCCATTGTCATATCAATGTCAACCAAGTCTAACTAGTGTTTCCTTGGTTTGTTCCAATTTGTATCCCATATTGATCACCCATAGAATAATTAATTTTCCTTTGGCTACACCCTCTAAAATTGGTCCACTATCTCTAACTTAAATCTAATTTTCACTAACCCTTAAGCAATAATACTTCTTCGAGCCTATGTTCCTCCATGTTTATTATTTTTTTGAAGAAAAACTTATGGTTGTTTAATGTTTTATCATTTAAATAACAATAATTAATATTTATAAGGTTTTGGATATCTATGATTCCTTATGGTTTAACCTTATGAATCCAATTACTTATACTGATAATAATGATATTACGGATTACGACATCATGAATTTAAATTATAAAGTCTTACTTACATCCCTATTGTTGAGAAATTATGGGAGCACATTAAAACTGATTAAAAATATCACATTTATGTCCGTCAATGTAATGTTCTAATATATATTAGGCTAAACCTATATATTTCACTATAATAGTGTTGGTCTTCTGTACATATGTGCCTCTAGCTTTACTCCTCACCCTAGCAGTATCTCAATCTGTTAAAATATATTTTGGAATGAATCAATGTTGTACTCTTACTCCTAAGGTCCACACTCTCCCTAGAATATATGAGTACGCTAACACTATAAATCCATCAAATATTCAATATAAGACTTATCTCCCTAAGCACCCCAATCAATGATTTGAATAACTCATACCAGAATCTCCTTGAAATTATCATCACTCCACTTCCTAAGAACATCTATATATTGTGGTTGACCTTCTTACATCAGATTCTCTACTCCTGGTTCATGATAATCTCCACTCTTAGTGTCCCCTTACAATGAATTCCTAGGTATAACCGTATATATGCTATCTCAATGCTGCAAAAGTGTCTGTAGGGTTTCCATCTCACAGGAAAGAAAATACCATTCTTAAAACATATATCATATAATAAAAATCATAGTTAAGGATATTTTTTATAGTTTTTATGAACTAGAAGACCATAAAACACTTTACCCACACATAGGTGTCATCTATCGAGACTTATAGTCTCACCATCCCAAAGTAGGTTCAAGTACCACACATACCACACACACATAAGATCTACATAGTTGATGACACAACACAATTAGTTTGAGCATAGTTGAGTAGAAATATGTGAAGAAGATACATGGGAAACACCACATAGGTTTTGTACACATTAGATATCCAAAACCATTATATAAATTGAATGGAAATCACAATTAGAAAAAGAATGATATTGTTAGTCATGCTTTCATTGTGTAATGAATGGATTCAACATAGAATAACTTTGGGCCAAGAGTCATTGAAAATAACTAACATCAAATACCCTCAAATAACTCACTCATAACCATTGAAACCAAAATAAAAATAAACATTACCCTATATAATTAGGCTTCAACGTATACTTATACTAGATAGGAAAAAAATACTACATACATCCTATGTCCAAACATATACCTAAATATTTATCTAACATTCCCAAAATAAAAAAATAAAATACTACTACGTCTAACATTTCAACAAAATTTTTATGATTCCACTTTATAGTTCCACCACCCCAACAATTTTTACAAACAAACCCCAATTTAGAGTGGTACTAATCTTAAATATTCCTCCTACATTTCCAAAGGATGCCAAATAATAGTGAAGATATAAGTGGTGAGAGTGGAGAGATTATAAGATATATTGATATAACTATAAATAACAATAGAATAAATTAATTAAATATTCATGATGAAATAATATATTAAATAATTCAAGTCACATGCTAATTGAAAACAAATAGGTAATATTTCATACGATTCATAAATGTTTAAGTTAGAACTCCTAAGGGAGTATCATGTCTTAACTTGCTCAAAATGAAAATAGAAATAATTTCTCATCACAGAGAAACAACCCAGTTTAGATCCAAAATCTATCACCATCCTACATATGAATCCACAACACCTTTATATACTATGATCCATATTCATAATACATTATCTTTACCATGTCATGGACCATACTGTTTGGAAGTGTCCCAAAGTCCCCATGCATGTTTTGACTATTAAATTTTATTGGTCACCACTAATAGTATCCCTAGACAATACCAAAATGTTTATGAGTTAATGAGAATTAAAAATGTATGAATACCAATACCATATAACAATCTGAACCACACTATAGTCGACTAACCATGGATGAGCTCCTTTACCTGATTAGACTAATTTTGGAGTTGTTTGAGATACTTATAATATATCATACCAGAAATTGAAATTTCATTGCAAATTAATCCATACGATATAGAGATACATGAAAGAAATGGTATAAAAAACTTTTCCAAGAAATTAATGATAATTTTTGAATGGAACATCCAAAAATAATACCACATGTTTCGTGGACAACTAATTCTCATTCAAACATCAAGATTAATAGTTTGAAAGAACCCATCAATGGTGAGTACCCACTCCCATATTGTGATATCAATAACCACCCCTATCACATGGAATCACCTATGATGTATCCCACATATAAAATAATAATCCACATCATCCAACCTAAGACAATCATATATAGAAGACATATATAGAAAACCAATGACCAAAACCACATATTGGGCCCTGTCTAATGCATACATGAACCTAATGTCGTTTTCTGAAAGTTTAGTGAAATCACCATAAACCTATAACCATAACCCACTAACCCACTTCCACCTTTTCCTCGGTCATTAACACCACCCTCATCATATTGATGTATTCTATACGTCATATATATAAACACTTTTTTCAGTCAATAGTTTCCAAACATAATACAAACTGAACAACCAAAACACAAATTTGGTCAACAATAGGCTTAATGTCCCCCACAAGGATACCTAAAATAGGATATGGGATGGAGATAGAAAAAAGCTATACCATATATATTGGATTCCTTGGCCTCTAAACCTAGACACACACACACACACACTTCACTAGAAAAAAACATATAAAAATGCAATCATTGGTATATATTAACCCACTATTGTACATTATTCATTTATCCATAACATATATCCCATATAATGAAATATAAAACATAACTAAAAAAATAAAATCGTATTTCATAATGTCTGAAGATAACTTCTAACCATGTATAATTGAACAAAAAAACTACCCATCATGTTAACACCATCATGAAAATTTCTAGAAACAAAAACCACCACCCACTCTTATGAAGAATCTCCACTAGCTTCACATCCTTTGAACTCACTGACAAACAATGTGACTTGTACACCGAAATAACATATATAGTCCTAAAGCCTATACAGGGGTGAATTTAAATATACCAAGTAAGGAATGTTGAAAACAATGGAGGAAAAATAAAATAGGTAGTTTGTTATAAATAATTCAACCATATATTATATAAGGATAAATAGTAATAAAAAACAAGTAGGTTGTATTTTTATAAAACTCACCCCCATATGATTTTTCTACAATAGGCACAAGACTCTCCCAAAAAATCACAAAATAATGTATAATAACATTGAAAACATTAAACTATGTAATATCCTGGAATTTCACTACTACAAAAACGGGCAATATCAGTGCTTAAATAGGGCTTTAACAGCGCTAAAGAAGCACTGTAAAGCTTAGTGCTGATAAAGGGGTGGGCCCCTTTAACAGTTATTTTTTAGCATTGATAAAGGGGTGGGCCCCTTTAACAACGCTAAAAAAGCACTATTAAATCCCTGCCTGCTGCAAATAGAAAATCTCCATCAGTACAGCCAGCCAAACAAGACCTACAGAAAAACTAGTATATCAAACAAGAAAATGTGATCTACTAAATATTCATTATGAAAAAATAAAGGTACCATTAAATACTTACATTGAACCAAACACCCATAACACAACCCAAACACAACCTTCATCTCAATGTACGCAACCAGTCTAAACACCGAGATGGATTGTACCCAAGACTATCTAATTTAAAATGCCGATAATGTCATAAACCAACCACTTAATTTCTATGGTTCTCCCCACTATACGCTTTAGCTCAAAAACACCACCATCTGATGTTTAACACCTCCATCATCGGGAAAGAACCACAAGAACACCAACTAAAACTCCACAACATACCCAACATGTTTTATAACTTACCGTGCTTAGAAATCCATGAGAACACTAACCAATGTTATCATCCATCCTTTCCATAAAAACCACATGGAATGGATGTGAATCCATCATCCATACATGAATCTAGGAAAATTCAACTTTTCATAAAAGATTGAACCCATTTTCAAAACATAATTAACATTTCAATACATCAAATAGATGTGTCTTACAACTCACCACATTTGTTCATTTTTCCTGGAGTAATTTGAAACATGCACCACATAGGTTGTAAAAGCAGTAGAGGATAGATATCTTTGATCATACAAAGCCATGAACCCAAGTTTATCCTTGAGGAAACTGATGAGTGATGATTGTGACTACTTTTTGGAACTAGGAACTGACTTGCTTGATGGAACACAGGAAATATCTTTAAATGTAGCCTCACTTGACAAATCATTGGAACAATTTCCTATATTGGATGATCTTAATGTCATATTTAGCATCCCATATTGTTCTTTAAATGGATTGGTCAACTTCTAATCTATAATGGAGGATTTCGCAACACCTTTACATGCAACTAATGATCAGAGGCAGCTTGATTAGAAAAAAAATCATCAGGGCACTGGACATGAAAGATCGTGCGGTGCCATAGTTTCTCAGCAACCTCAATTTACCCCAAATGATATAAGGCTATTGAATGATGTACAAGACATGGCGAGAGGACAAGAGAAGGTGAAAGTCCCGTAGACAACCAACATCAACAATGAACATCCACCTCCCTTTCACTATATATATCAAAATCATATCTTTAAGAACGTCCATGAGACTTTAAATCATACTTCCATAGAGGATGATTCATGTTGGTCAACCTATTTTGGAAATTTTTTATCTTCATCCATGCCTTGTACTTGCACCCATGAATTCGAAGGTCAGTATGCATACACGATGGTTGACCTTATTAGAGGAGAGTTTCTGGGATAGTTTAAGAGACATGAATCAATTAAGATCATTAGAGTGTTGGAGCAAATGCGGTTGCTACAAACAATGTGGAAATCTACTTGAGCAACACGGCCTATGTTACAACTTGCAGGTATTCTACTTTATTTTTTTCTGGAGGACTTCAGTGTAAATGAATTTTGGAATGATCATTGTTATTCATTGTCTTTTATGTTTTTTTGAGAGTAGAGGGGAAAAGGGTGGGGTGTGCAGACATTAGAGGATATGTCGAAGGGTGATTTTGTGTGTGAATATGTTAGAGAAATGTTAACTCACACAGAACTGTGATTGAGAAAGCTAACTAAGAGTATTGAAAAGAATGCATATACAGTTCTCTTAGATGGTGATTGGGTTTTGGGGAGCTTGAAGGGAAAAGAGTCCATTTTGTTAGATGTTAGATACTATGGAATTGTTTCAAGGTTTATTAATCATAGGTAAACAAGGCATGTATAGCTCAGCACTGATAAAGGGGTGGTCCCCTTTAACAGTGCTAAAAAAGCGCTGTTAAAGGCGACTTTAACCTTGCAACATTTCCATAGTATCTAACATCGAACCAAATGGATTCTTTTCCCTTCAGGATCCCCAAACCCCGATCACCATCTAAGAGAAATGTATATGCATGCTTTTCACTACTCTTAGTTAGCTTTCTCTCTCACAGTTCTGTCTGAGTTAACATTTCTCCAACATATTCACACACAAAATCACCCTTCGACATATCCTGCAATGTCTGCAGAACCCAACTTTTCCCCTCGGCTATCAAAAAAACCTAAAAGACAAAGAATAGCAATGATCATTCCAAAATGCATTTACACTGAAACCCTCCAGAAAACAATAAAGTACAATACCTGCAAGTTTTATCTTAGACAGCATTGTACAAGACAATTTCCACATTGTTTGTAGCAACCACATTTTCTCCAACACTCTAATGATCTTCATTGCTTCATGTCTCTTATACTATTACAGAAACTCTTATGTAAGAATGTCAACTATCGTGTACGCATACACAAATTCAAATTCATGGGTGCAAGTACAAGGCACAGATGAAGATAAACCATTTCCAAAACAAGTTTACCAATGTAAGTATTTAATGGTACCATTATGTTTTGCATAATGAATAATTAGATAGTCATGTTTGTGATGCTATTTAGAACTAGTCACAGACTCTCCTGATGAAACAGAGGAACGATCATTAAATGTAGCATCAATTGCCGAATCATTGGAAAAAGTTCTTGCATTGGATGTTCTAAATGCCAGATTTAGCATCCCATCTTGTTCATCAAATTGATTGGTGAACTTCTAATTGATCATGGAAGATACCGCATACATGCAACTAACAATTGGAGATTTTACTGGTTCATGCATCATATGAATGTATTTTTTATATTTTACTGGTTTATTGGTCCAAATCCCAATGAAATGTGGTTCATTATTATTGTATGTTGCTGTTGCGTTTCATCTTTTAAAATGGAAAAATGACCCATTGGAGAAAGAATGTTTTATTTAATAATAATTAAAATTTTTCTACAAACATTTACATAAAAGAATGTTTCATCTTTTTATCTCCATGAACCCC
This sequence comes from Viscum album, assembly GCA_963277665.1. Lineage (NCBI taxonomy): Eukaryota > Viridiplantae > Streptophyta > Magnoliopsida > Santalales > Viscaceae > Viscum > Viscum album. The sequence continues at coordinate 1,339,718,826 of OY728129.1, read as the reverse complement.
TCTCAAAAATGTCTTCCAATTATACATGTCTGCAACTCTTGTAATAAAAGTCATATGTTCATGCTATTTCTGGAAAATATTACATTAGGTATCCAGCCCACTCGTTTCTGAACATATCTACATCATCTTGTGAATATGACGCTTTTCGACATTCATAATATTGCTGAAAAATATATAAATAAAGAATAAATAAATAATTTAAATGAAATAGTACTTGTTTTAAAAAAATACCTCTTTAGGGATGCTAGTTTGTCCATCGACAACGATCTCTATCATGAATCTACAAACATAATAACCACAATCTTTGACGTTTGTTTATTTTGGACACTGCAGAAACATTGATCATGAGGCGAGTAAGTAACTTGTTTTGATATATGTTTGGATAGTGAAATTTTATTATATATACCCTGATACTTGTCCAGACATAGTACTTGCTCGGCTCCTTATGCTTAGCCCCTGTCCTCATACCATGATTTAGATGATATTGGTACACCACCCTGTCATAACAGAATCCTTATTAAAAGATTATATATATTATATAACTTTATTTTTACACCTAAAACGTAGGATGTAGTGTCTTACAGATTTACAAAATGCATCACATGCGGTCGGTTTGTTGGATATCCATGCTTTGAATCCAGAAAATAAATCTTGGGAGTATCCAAATTCACTACAATTAGCAACCAATGTTGCCTAAATAGACCAAAATGAATAAGTAATGAAATAAATGAGATGGGACATGTGGATGATGGATCTTTCCTTCAGTGGAAAGGCTTGTGTCATGATGGTGGAATTCCTTGAGTGACAATGTTGGGTTTTAATGAGATGGGACATGTGTATGATCGACCCTATCCTGAGTTAAGAAGTAGTGGGTTAGGATTTGAACCTAGGACATTACCTGGTACCATTTAATAGTGAGTTGAGTTCTTGGATGATTCTTTCCCCGAGCCTTTGGGTATGGGTTGGAACATGGGTACCAATATGATGGCATGTGGCGATGATGGAATTTTTTTATGGTACCAAATATGGAATTATCATGTGTTACAGTGTCATAGTTATCACACAAAGACATAACGTTCACTAAGTCAGGGTGCCCTAGTTAGCACATGACATCCACCATTCTTAGGTGATGTTTTTATTTTCCTCATCCATACATGGATATGATGATATATACTAGGGGAATATGGTGTTACCCTACTGAGATGTATTTCTCACACCATGAATAGGCACTTTGGAGCATGTTCAGACCACATATCTATTTTATATATTTGAGAATAAGTTTTACATGGGATCAATCTGAAGCATCTTGAATGGCATCGAGTGATTAGGATTTTACTATGGCCCCAGGATGGCAGTAGGGTTGGTGTGTATTGTTCAAGGGGTAAATCAAGAGGGAATAACAAGATTTAAAAGATGCACTATATAAAATGTAATCTAGACATTTACCGCAAACAATATAATCTAATTCCAAACACATAGGCATACAAAATGATTCAAAAACACAATTTTCATCACAAAATTAATTTATAGAATAACAATAAATGCACAAAAACTCATACTAAAAACATCTAGATATTTTAGGGAATCCACTGACCTTGGTGGAAGAAATCGATGAAGTCCAAAGAAAAACCCAAAGGGTGAGGGAGCATTCTATGCTGCCTCGGGAGGGGAATGTGCGACCGCTGGAGTGGGGGGTGCATGGGAGGAGCCGCCAACCATTGAGTACAGTCCAGAGGGGAAGGGGAGGAGTAGTGTTCAGAGGGAGGACGATATGTGGAAGATCCTCTAGAGTAGGGTTCACGCAGAGTACAGTCCAGAGGGGAAGAGGATGAGTAGGGTTCGGAGGGAGGATGATCCGCAGAAGAGGTTCGAGGGGAAGGATAAAGAGTACGACGGAGGTCCGGCAAAGGGAAGATCGGGGGGAGGGAAGCTGTCGTAGGGGTTTAGTACCAAGAGAGCTTGGGTCCCGATAAAAAAGAGGCGACTGTGTGCCTGATTTTAATAAAATAGGAGACATGTTTTATCAGTGCTAAAAAAGAGCTGATAAAGCGACCCTTTATCACCACTAAAATTTTAGCGCTGATAATGGTGTCCTTTATCTGCGCTACAAATGCGCTAATAAATCCACCATTTATCAGTGTTAAAATTTTAGTGCTGATAAAAGATCTCTTTATCAGCGCTTTTCTAGTGCTGATAATGGGTAATCATTATCAGCGCTAGAAAAGTGCGGATAAATCTACCCGTTATTAGTAATTTTTTATTAGCCCTGATAAAGGGTGGCGCTCCCCTTGCCCGTTTTTTAGTAGTGTTCTCATGTGCACCTTTTATTTATCTATTTGGAATTATTTTGAGACCATGAATTGGGAATATTTTTTATTCTGAGGCCCAAAGTCCCTAGAATGATAAATAAAAAAATTTAATATTTAAATAGTTCATGTGAGCAGTTTTCATGAAAAGGTAGAATAACTCTTAAACGGGTACCCAAAATAGAAATCCAAGGGTACCATTGCATTTAGAATGGTAGGGATACCCTAGGCGCGAATTATTTTTAGATAGAATTGGCCTCTAGTGAGAAAATCACAAAATAGAATAACGGTATATATAATAATTAATGAAAATAATTATTTTTTTCAAATGCTTATAACTCACGAATGGTGACTCAGATTAAAATTTAGCGACCACCACAAAACTCATGATTGTATTATTTCTTTATGAACATCATAACATTGGCAGGTATGGGACAATAGTGGAAGTTACTTTTTGGACATAATCAAAATAATTAAGTAACAATTATTTTATTTTCAAATCCATATAACTAAAAAATGGTAGCTCGGATAGAAAATCCGAGTGTACCATTGAGCTCATGGGGGAGTGTTCCCTTTAGTAGGAGCCTAACTTCAACCAGGGCGGGTTGGGGGTGAAGGATAAATTTTAAACATTATTTGGTTTATTTAAATAAATGTGCGAGAGTGGTTTTCAAACATTTGAACCAGTGATCGAATAGAAAATACTAGGGCACTACTAAAGTCGAAATACCAGGATTCGCCTAGAAAGGACATAACTTTCACCAGCAAGGGTCAGGCAGAAAAGGTAATTGTCTGACTTTTCGAAAAAAATAAAATTACATAAAAAGTTATTTTATTTTATTTTTCTCACTGTTGAGTGGCGGACGACGGTGCTGTGGTGCGGTGATGTGTCACATTTAATGGGGACCATTAATGGATTTTTGTGCAAGAATAAAAGATACAATGTTTTTGAATTAAATAGCGTAAAAACTCAATTTCGTAGTGTAATAGAAATGTTGTGACATGCTCCCTTTTTAATTAGCTAACATGTTGGAGAGTAGGAATTATATGCTTGGGATTTTCTGATGAACCTACGTTAGAATTAAACTCCAACAAAAACAAAAAATTCTAATGGGATGAATTTGAGAGGCAACGAATGATGAAGAATTCTAACGAATTCGGGAAGGGACAATCACCAATTAATATTGGACCCCCATGAATGGAGCACTTTTTTAGTGGACATCAATGTGAGGTAGGGGGTTTGTTTTGATTCATGATTTCTCTGTTCTTATTCTAAATGATGAATGTTGATTAACCCATGACTATGTTAATATTCAGATCATCCATTATTGCAGGTGGGTGACTTATTTTGGTGTTTCACAATCTAGGATTAACTTTTTATGTATATTTATTTAACTAAAATACCCGAACTTACCCATGGTTTAAAACTTCTACCATGGAGGGATCAGGCCAATAGAAATAAGGCTCGAGCCCTTCCACATGTTCCTTCCTCATGGATGAATTCTTGAAAGGGTGGCAAGGTGAGTTCAAGGATGTAGTAGTGAAGGTGGTATCTGTACAATCCCATATATGTAGAGGGATCGAGAAATGGACCACGAGAGAAACTCGCGGCTATTAAGAGGAGCGGTGGCCCATGTTTGGGTTGCCAGGGTGACCTGTCGATCCACAGTCACTTGACCGTGGATGAGGGTAGGCCATGGCCCATTATCCATGATAGATGCTGGATGTTGTGCGAGGAGGGTGTCCCATGGGAGGATCAACATTCCCATTGTGGGATTCATTTGAATAGGGAAGGGATGGGGCGACAGATGTCGTATCATGGGCACATGCCACCAGCTCACCTTTCGCAGACCGGGCTCTTTCTTGCAAGCTGCGCTCGAGTCAGCGGGCCAGGATAGGCTGGTTCCCAGAGGGTCGTACCCATTTTGTCAGGCGAGACCCGTGGCCAGTGGGCCAGATCTGCGCCCTTTTGGATGATTCATATTAGACAGAGTCACAGGGCGACCCGACGGGCTGGAACCCCAACATAATTGGGCTACATCCTCCGAGGCCCATTGGACCTGGCCCACTGTCCAGTCTAGGATGGACCCACCCAAACCCAAACCGAGTTATGTATAGTTAGTTGAAATAATCTATGGTATAGGGTACCCCCAGGCTGGGATGGCCGGGTTGGCCCGACGGGGCCAGAGTGGGCCCCAACACAACCCACCCCTCTTTAATATGACGTCAATAACTCAGAGATCAGGTGTCTAATTGAAGCTCCATATGAGGCACATGGACCTTTGATACAAGTCAGTACTTATGTGATATGCTATGGTAGTTTTAGAGGAGGTTTTTCTATTACCGGGTTGGATCAAACTCAAATCCAACAATGTCATTTTGACCAAAATGATTATATCTTATAGACCGATCATCTGTTAGACGCACTTTCTATTGAGATGGAACCCTTATGATGAGACGATCCTTTGGTTCATTCTATGTTGGACATCATGGAGGTTAAGGTATGACCGATGGATCGGGAAAAATCTATGTGGATCCTTAGCGGCCTGACAGTCATGTAGGAGTAGTTTGGATTCTTAGTGGCCCAGAAGACGAGCAACAACCATGTGGATACTTAGTGTCCCAACAGACGAGTAAGAGATGTCTGGATCCTTAGTGGCTTGGTAGAAAATATGGAGCAGTGTGTATCCTTATTGGCCTGACAGACGATTATCAGCTGTGTGGATCCTTAGTGGCCCAACAATCGAGAAACGATTCATCAGTGATGAATCCCTCAACAGTATGAAACATTCATCACTATAGTCAATGATCTTTCTTCATATTCTCTAGATTGTAACTAGTGCGAGTTCTCCATAATTTGTAGTCTGACTTTTTGTTCTTATATAGTGACCTTACTTTTTAGCTTGCATTGTGGTTTCATTGTGTAATTTATCCTTAGTGGACTGAGGACCCCTACTGAGTATTATGTTACTGACCCGTGCATGTGCTTCTAATACAAATGTTGTTCCTTTTTCAGATGACAGATGTTTCAATGATGGAATTGGTGGCCTAGGACTAGGTGGGGCCGTGTGAGATTAGGCAGATAGAGCATACTCCCACAACTTCTAGTAGCTACCCTATTAACTCCATCAGGTGTGGTTATCAATAGTCGGTTTGTTCATAATTTTTACATGTACTCTTCAGTTTTTAGATGTGTTTTGTTGAGTATGTATTCTATCCCATTTGACCTTACTATGTACTCATACATAGTGGTTACTACTTAGTGGCATGCTTGTGTTTCTTCCAGTTTTGGGTTGCGGTTGTGTGCATGTGTGTGTAGGCACTCAATAAAATGCCTCCCAATTGCAAGTTAATGACTTCAGCACTAGTTTCCAACCTCTGTCCCTTGAGAGGAGGGCTTGGTAGAGTCATGACGGGGACCCCAAGGGAGAGGAAATGAAAAACCAGAACTATGTATTGGTAGTGGGTGTTATCAAAACATCATAGAGTATGAATTCATAATATGTGAATACCTGGCCCTTATGGAGGACCACAACATGACATACAAGGGGTTATTGAATCCATGGATAGAGGAAAACATCAAAAATTATAATAATTTTTTTAATCTATCTATTATATGGGGAACCATGCCTATTCTTTTGAATGGTTCTAGGTAAGTACATTAACCCCATGTATGGTGGATCAACCCATGATTTTTGAGGTAGTTACAAAACCACTATCTTCCCCAAACACATTTCTATAATAATATCATCATCTAAACATAGTTGAGATACTAAAACATATTAGGGTCATACTATATATGATACATCATTTTTTGGAAAAAAGGACCATACCATTGTACTACACATAGGGAAGTAATCAAATTGATAATTATCACATTCTAATATATCACCTGCGTGATATATTAGAAATTATGGTGTTTTCATGCTTCTAACAAATGTGTCTAGTGGGGTAAACTACATGGTGTTCCCTCAAATAAGGATGAACAATAGTTCTATATCTCAAAGCATGTTAATTGGATATAAAATATATATCTATGTTGATTACATGGTGTGAAAAATAACATGGGATAGTCATTATGTTCCCTATACAGATAATGAAAACACATTATGGACATAGACATTGTGTATATTAGTACACACAAATTGTGAATATAGATTATAAATTGACATATAGAATTGGTACACACTCATGAAATGCGATCAATTATTCATAATGTAAAAAAAGTCAAAATACATGTGATATTTAACTCGGCATGAAAAACCTAGTGCCACAAGTTTTGGGATACATGACATGTGACCTGGAGAACTATATGTTTTCTAGATTATAAAATTAAAATTGAACTTTTTACCCCTTCCTATATCTATAACTGATACCTCCACATGATATGATTCTTCTTTGAACAATCATGAGAACAAATAGATTTTTTAATTCCCCATTACCCCTGTTAGTTCCATCCAATATTCCAAAAAATTCTTCTCAACATCTTGGAGACCCAATCCACTTGTTCTCAAATAAATTAGTTTCACCATCAGTATCACCACTAAAACAATGTAAAAGTCCTTGTTGATCACCCAAATTTCCTTAAGACCACATTCGATGTTCTATTATAATTACCATATTCCATCTCTCAGATATCAATAAAACCTGTCACCCATGAAATGTTTTATTTTTAACAGGTACAATCATCATCAATGTGTAATGAGAATAAATGATAATGAATGGGGAAGTTAAATGAATTATTATAATTTATAAAAAATTGACCATAAAATAAGAATTTATGTGACTGTACATCATATAATGTAAGGAATGTGAGGAAGAATGAATTTTACAATTGAAGATGAATCATTCTTGGTAATATTTTAGGAACATTTATGAAATAAACACCACATTTAAAAAACCATTAGTTTAATATAATACTTTTATTTTACATGAAATTCTATTGTAGTAAATATTTTTATGTAAATTATTATATAAAATAAATAATTAAATACATCCTGGAAAAATAATTCTAAATTAAATATAATCAAACATTAGATTTAATTTTCAAATATTCAAACTATTTTTCGAGGTTATCATCGCATTCAATTAAAATTAATTAACACATAATTAAATTCTCTATAAATTTTCTTACCATGTTATATTCACGTAGACTCTTGAAAAATCACAATTTTGGAAGAAGTGTTGAAGAAAATATGTGATAGTTCTAGAATCAATATAAAAGTCCCACCTGACTATTGTTTAGTTGTTCCTTTAATAATCATGTCTCATTCGCTAGTTTTAATGTAACATACACCACAAATATCGTAAGGGAACATAATTTTTTTCATCATTTTGTAGATAGAGATATATTGTCCCTGAGACAATCAAACTAAGAAAATAGAAGGTGGATTCTCACCATTTTAGGGTGTTCGTGAATTACAAAGATGAATCAACTCACAATATCTCTCACTCTAAAATAATAATGTTATTTATTTAATCTGTATTAATTAAAATTAGTGAAATCTTTAATAAAAAATACCAACTATAAAACATAAATCATGGGAAAAAATCAAAATAGATTGTTTTTTTTCATTGATACATGTAACTTCCTGTATTCCAGGAACAATAATAATAATATTAATAATAATAATATAGTTTTTTTATTAATGATTAAAAATTATTAATCTTAAGGTTTGAAGAAAAAGTAAAAAATTTATAAATCTCTTAATAAAATAACCCTACTTTGGATGCAACGGCATTGTCAGGAATTTAATTCGAGGATCCTTTTATATGTTTATAAAATATAATATTGTTTAGATATAGAAAATATATTAAATATATTATATTATTTTTTATTGGTTCATGATGATAAAATAAATAAATTGAATTCATGAAAATATATAGGAATGTTGAAAAAATATTCCAGAAATTTTTTTATAGGAAAAATAGTCTCTATATCCTATCCACCTTTAATTATTTTCCTCATTAATAGAAAAATTACTTAAATTTGGTGAGGGGAATGATATCACATCTAGTCATCACATTCACATGGGATATCCTAGAAATACCAATACATCAACTTTACACATAATAGGGGGATCAAATGACCAAAATGGTTTTTATAATTATTATCCTCATTGATCACTGGGTACTTCATAATGTTCATAGCATCTTTTACATCCATATCACCCATATGATAATGTGCGAAGTATTATGTATGTACTACATCAGTTACTATACTTGGATTTGTATTTGGATTACCAGTGGGGGTACTAAGAGGTAAAAATAAACCTCCCTAACACTGATTATAATCATAAATGTTATAATAATCCTTTTATATATATTTTTACCTCATCAAAACCTCCTCAAACCACATATTTTTGGGACCATATTGAACACATGTGCTCCCTAAAAATCTACAAGGGTATTCTTTTTCATTCCATATAATATTTTCTTTCAGCTCAGCAATATCATTATGCAGTATTAGATCACATATACCATTCATGGATAAAACGAACTATCTTTAGATATAAATGAGATGAATAAAAAATATCTATTTTGAAGAGATGTAACCAGGAGGGTCTCCAATACAAGTCATTGAATCTTACAGAAAAAATAGTAATGTCGTTGATATTTCATTATGAAAAATATTCCAAGTTATGTCATTATTCAAATTATATCCAAAATATAATACAGGGGAAAAATATCTTCAATTTCCTGGATGGAACCATCTCTTTGAAAATATTTATATGGGTAAAAATCAGTACCCAAATGTATCTTGGTCATAAAATCCTCTTGAAAAATATTCCACTAATTGGATGTGAAACTATCATCAACTTCAGAGACAATTGATGTGGGTACTCCATGTAATAAAAAAACTATATATGATTAAATACATCCCAAGCTCTCCACCAACATTAACTCCTAAATAGGATGGAAGTGAGATGACTTGGTCATGTGGTCAATAATCCCCCAAAAAACATCATTATTATTTTTTTATTAGGGGATTCTAGTTCTGAAATATATTTTTACACTATCCTACATCTACTTCGGGAACCCACGTGGGAGGATTAGAGAAGTTGAAACATGGTGAACTACCTTCAGCTTCTTATTGGGGAGGTATCACAAAATATACTTAGTAACACTACACATTATGCATGACTGTTAGAAATTATGGTAATGAACAAATTATATATATTTCATTTTAGGATGTAGTATCAAAGGTAGACCATTGGACTCTCCTAATACATTCTTACACATCAAAATTGTAATAACTACCAGACCAAAAAAGAGGATGAAAAACTCCATATCTTCACAAAATCCCTCATGTAAATATTTAAAGAGAAGTTGACCCAATAAAAACTCAAAATTGAAAAATCTAAGATGGTCCTCCATCACTTGGTGAAGATGTGTTGGTAAAAAATTGATTGATTGAAGGTAAATAGGACTCATTCTTTTACATAATTCAATTAAAATGATTCCAAATACTCAGAATCCTCTTGTAGCAACTGAACATGAGATTTCCTACTACGGGAATCAATTTAACCATTAACATAAAGAGGACTATTAAGAATTTAGAAATCATATTCCCATAGAAACTCTTGTAATATACAATGAATCATATTTAGTCCACTCAAGGAAAATATATAATATATGATTTTTTATATAAGTGGGAAATATATTATTCATTGAGAAGATAATATCTCCATATCATAAAGTAAAACATGATAACTTCATTCTAAATGTCATGGGTTACATCATTCTTCTCATGTGATATCATCTGTTTGGACCGGTAATCAATCACTACTCACCTCTGCATCATCACACGACCTAACATATACATTAAATATTGACAATATAAATAAAAATATAATCTTTCCCCAGGAAACTATAATAGTAGTCCACTAGAAAATGTCTTCTCTATCTCCCAAAAAGATTCATGGAAATCCCCTAAAAGAAAAATTACATTCCTTTGAGGGTAAGGGATGTCATAAGGGGCTGTTAAATGGGAAAATTACACAAAAAATATCTGTAGGTATCTTGATATCGCATTGAAACTACAAACCTAAAACACCATTTTAGGTGGTTCAAAAACCATCACTGTTTGAATCATTGTTAGCTCAACTACAACACCATCCTCTAAAATGACATACCAAAATAAATACACATTCCACAACAAAAACATAAACTTTGATATATTTTTATATAGTTTACTATCATAATGTATCTCTAGTAAAATCATTAGATACTCAAAATTATCCTTCTATATCCATGAATAAATGATAATATGATTTATGAAAAAAACTATGAACTAATCAAAATATGGAAATATAATTTACCTCTCATGTCGCAGGAACACTACTAATTCTATTTTCATGCTAAATGACATCACATGAAAGTCATAGTGTCTATAGTGAAACCCCGTTTTTTTCATTTATAAGTCAATATCACAATCTCTAAGCTTGTACTACCCATACCTATGATCAATATTTGAGAACCATCATGTAGTATTAAACTAAATAATGGTAACATCAATTATTGGGTGAGGAAATTTTTTCATTGTCATGTCCTGATTTAGATAATGATAGATAAAAAATACCTAATATATCTTTCAACTTTTTAGTTAACAGAATAGGTGTAATTCCCCATGATTTTATTATTAATTTCTATTGTAATAAATACTATTTTTAATGTATTGTTTCACACACAACTATGAACTAAAACAATGAAAGATTTAAAAAAATTATAATATAATATAAACATTCCTAATTTATGATAAATAAATGGGAAACATAACTAATTAAATCATAATAGGTATTAATCTATAATTAAATAAAAACAGTAAGAAAATAACATATTTATCCTTATTCTTTCCCAGAAGATCATCACCCTAGTCAAAACAATGCCAATAAGTCAATGAATTATAAAAATAGTAGTAATGTAAAATGATAATAAAATAGGATTAATGATTTTAATTTATTTATAGTAATGATATTTGACCATTATATAGTCGTTTAAATTTTATATTCATTTCGATTATATGATCATTGTAACATATCTATTGAATTCAAAGGTATAAAAACACTTAATGATAATATGATATATTTATATATATATGGAAAGGAATTTTATCAATTAGTAGATGTAATAATTCTAAAGATCATTTATCTGGTATTGGAAGGGAGATATCATAATCAGGGTCATTTTAAGGTCAATCAAAAGTCGAAATCCAACAAACTCGTCTTGTGAAAAATAATTAATGGGAGAATTTTAGGATCATAGATATTTTATGAGATTCATGCTTGCAGAATTAATTCCTCATACAATCACCACTACATATCATACACTTATATCATAGGTGGATGTTTTTAGGGGGATTTTATATAGATGTTAGGATGATATACTCTTATAATTTTTTAAAAAAATTATATTATCATCATTTGGATTATTTTAGATAGTTTTCAATTCAAAAAATTTAATTATAAAGAATAATAATGTTATTATTGAAAAAATGCATTGATAAAATTTAATTCATATTAAACAAAAAACAATCTTAAATAATCAGAAATAAAATCATTTTGGGATAAAAAAACTTTCTCAAAGATTTATAGTTTTTCAATATATTGTTTATTTCTAAACCAATTGATAATTATTAAATAATGTGGAATGTATTTATAAAATATATAAATTTTGTTAATAAATTTATTTAAAATTTAAACAAAAAAATATGTTTCAAAAGTAAATATTACTTATCATGGTAATATAATTACTTTTCATATATTATTTTTAAGAGACACTGTGAAATTATTAGTTAAAAAACTTTAATTGATATAATTTAAATGATGACTGTAATATGATTTTAAACACATAAAAAATATATTAATGATAATTTTATTATCTATTTATATGAAATAGGAATAAAAACACTTAATTCATTAAAAATAATTTTTCTACAAAAAAATTAATTCTTCTATATATTATACTTTATTTTAAAAGTTAAATTTAAAATATGTGAAAATTTAATTAGATTAGATTGTATGAAAATTAAAATTCATCATAAAAAAATTACTAATATGGTTTATCTTTTAATTTGAATAAAAAAATAACTACCATTATAAAAATTTGATCATGGATAATATTAGAAAAAAATGATAACATATGGTGGCTCAAATTTTTCTAAATTAAATTGAAACATGGCCACTATATATGAGAATTTATAGTGTATAAATTTATAAACACATTTATCACCATAATTTATGCCCCAGAATTACCTTACTTCCTTTTGATTTCATTTTAACCCCTCACCTACCATTGATTTCCACAGAAAACAACATTTATTAAAATGTAAATGGTCTCACATACATCCATTAAAAATATATTATACTAATGTTAACATTACTTGAAAAACTACCTGTTTTATGAATACTAGAATCTGATTAAATTTTTCTCCCTGTGTTACATGAATATTTACTAAGTCCCCTAATTTTAATAGATCACTAATAGAAAAATCAAGTAATCAATAGAAGTATTATGCTCTTCCTAAACATTTCTTATTTACTTTCCCACGAAGCTTCCTAAAAATATCATCCATACAATATAATATAATGTAATTATTGTCATTATTATAGTGAAATGTTATTAAATTTTGCGAGAAAACATTAACCATCTTCTTTTTATACATAAAAAATTAAATAAAAACATTTCTTGTGTTACGAACGGACCATCGCCTATATGTTTCACATATTTGATATTCCATCACTACATTTTACGGATGGTTATATAAATGGATATAATGAAAAAATGATATTTACAACATTAATATTATTATAGAAATATAAATTAATTAATCTATTAACAATATCAGTAATAAATTATCACTTCATTCAAACAAACAAAAGAAAGCATATAAATGGGAAAAAACTTTTCAAATTCATATATACTAACTTCTCATAATATATTAGTTATCCATAAACACCCAATTATGATTTATATATTTAATGAAATATAAATAAGATCATTTTTAATTCATAATAATGTTATTATTATAATTATATAATCATAATCATCTATTTATTATAATATGTTCTTTTTTTGGTCTGTTTGACCACCAACCTGAACAATACTTAAATTTTTAATACTAGATTGTTATGGAAAATAAAATACACATATAATATTATATTAATATTTATGTAATGTTTTTTTAGATTTGAAAGGTAATATTATTAATTAATTAAATAATTAAGAAACCACCATTCATTCAATAAAAATCACCAAAACAGGCTCATCATCAATTTCATCTTCACAAATCCTAACGAAAAATACAATGTATTGGACATAGAGACTTATAAATATTTATTGAAAATCTAGTATAGTACATAAAATAATATATGAATTTTGAATGTTTTATCAATGTATATGTATCAACATCAACATTACAATTCATTTGTGAAACAATCAAAATTAGAGACATTCAAGGATGAAAATAAAAAATAAACAGTAAATAAATGTACAATTAATGATTATAATTAAAGGGAATAAAAAATTCTAGATATCATTAAGGATTATAAATAATATACTAATATGGTTATTTTTATTATAATATAGGTAAATGTTATTTCATTGAAGTCGAGAGTAAATGTAAGGGTTTTTAATGTCTTAATATTCATTCATTAATTCATATGCCATATTTATCACTAAATGTATTTTTTGTGGCGTAAAATTTCCCATTTATTTCTTTTTACCATAATTCTCAATAAGTTAAAGGTACTTGTAAATCCAACTATGGATTTCACATTCAAATTATTATTATTCATCATTTACTAAATCCATAAGGTATTTTTCAAAATTAAATTATTTTATTTGTGTTAAAATGTTTCTTATTAAACCCCATTATTATAAGTTCCCTATATTTTTTTATTATCTATTGAATATGATGTTACCCCTATATATGTGTAATGTTTAATTTTTATTTAAAATATTATTCCTTGATGAATTTATTTATCATACAAGCATAACATTGTTTTGAATAACTCTCATACTTTCTAATAACTATTTCTCCTCTATGTAGATATTAGTTTTTCAACAAATAATTTCAATTATAATTATTAAATGAAAATATTTTTCCCCCATAATTTCCTTACATTTTACCTTATATTTCCTTAAAAATTAATTTTATTAACATTTTATGACGTGGGTTTCAAAGATGTTATTTTAAAAAAGGATTTTCGTTTCTTATTCATGCCTTTTATCTTCCATTATACATTTATCGAATTATGAATTATTTATTTTCATGGATATATTATTAGGAATAATTTATAAATAAATTTTTTTTTGTTTTCCAATCATAATCTTAATTTTTTTAATGTGACTCCAGACCTTTTATCATTATAATGAGGATGAAATTGTATCATGAAATACCTTCTTATGATTTAAATTATATTTTCATATCTATATCTGAAGGATATATCTCAAATAGATTAATGTTTCCTGAAAATCCCCTTAAACTCCCTAATGCAATACAAATATTTTAGAAATTAATTTTATTGTAACAATCGAACCAATTCTTTTAGTTATTTAATGTGAAATCACATGAAAATTTTAGGAAACCAGTTTTCTTTATATGGGGTTTTCATGATTTGATATATCTCATATAGCTTATATATGTATGGATTCCAATATATGGGTTTTTTGTTTCCCCAAAATTTAATTGGTATGGTTCAAATTCTCATTGTATAAAAATGGTATGTTGGTTTGTGTTTCCTAAAACACAATTTAATGGGACATAATATTTTGTTTCTTAGGGAAACATATAACATGTTTCTATAAATATTATATTACCCTACATTAATCATTTATAAGTTTCCCCAAACTGATCATTTGAAATAACTACTAATTATGTTTTATATTTCCTATGTTATAAATATTTTTTTAAAAAATATATTTCTAAATGGTATTCTATTATTGTGTATCTTTGGATAAAGGTCATTACTAAGGTGAGATAATATTTTAATAGGTGTAATTTATGAAGTCACTAAACCCTTGAATTATTTAGATATGTGATTATTTATGATATGTAATGATTAAATTATGAAAATATTGTGAAATATATGAATGTTTAGCTGGGTCCATCCCACATGGTATTAATGTATATTTTTAGAGAAAGTGTTTTTTGCACCAGATCTAAGAGTGCAGGTATAGGGGGTTTCTGTAGGTGTTAGAAATGGTATGTAAATAATATTTTCTAAGGGCCATACTTTAGAAATCTGTACTAGGTAACATTAGTTTGTAAAAAAGTGGGGATTTGTTATATTTATCTATTCATACTAGATAAATTTATTTAAAACCTAAGTAGTAATCCTATGAAAATATCATAAAGTTTTGTTAAAGTATAGAGTGTATGATTTACTATTAATGAAATGAATCTCTAGATACAAAAAAGATGATGTAGGCTCTTGAAAAGATGAACCTCAAGGAAATAACCCTAAAACTAGATGGTTGAGTATTAAATGAATCCTCACATGGTTTATAAATTGTTATCCAAACTATACACTAGGTTTGACAGTCATGTGGGATATGATTTGGTTGATTCACATGCTCTTTATGAACCATTGTGAAATATTCATGTAGAATTTTAATATTTATTATATATCTAGTAAGATTAGGGAAACTAAGTCAAAAATGGATGTATATATAAAATGCTAAAAAAATGAATAATATATTGATCCAATTATATCTTATTGGAACCAAATGTATCATAGGTTGAAATTAGTGTTTTATAAGAAAATACATATTAGGATTGACTTATTATATTAATATAATCATTTAAACTTATTTTAGTAGATATGATCAAAACCATTTTGTTTTTAGTATTAAATAGTAAACAAGATCATGAAAATGATGTTGTGAAAGGTATGTCTCCATGTTCTCATAATAATGATAGAAAACAAAGAATTTATATTTGAAAACAAATTGTTGATAATCTCAATATAGGATTATTATAAAGAGAAATATGTTTATATAGTTTTACCCAAGATAGTGAGTTGGAAATTATACTTTAATTTTTAACTATTGTATCGATAAAATTATTTATATTCATTATATAGAGATAACTAAAATTTTGAGGATGAAATTTATTTAGAGGAGGGTATAACACCTCAATATTTTAGTACATATTTTACTTTAAATAATACACTATTAATTTTTTTTTCACAAACAGTACAGAACAAAAAATAACCATAATACATTTTATAAAACATTATAATAAAATATAAGAATTATTACATTATGAGAGTGAAATACGAAACATCAATATGAATATTAAATTTGGAAAATTTATATATTTAAATAAATATACCCTAAATATAAAAACTTTATCTGTGTGGGTTTACATGATTAATGTCACACTGATTGAAAATATATAATAAATTCAAAAAAAATTAATCATAATATACATTTTAAAAGATATAAAAATAGGTTTAATGATTTTATTTAATTTATAGTTATGGAATATGACTGTTATATATAGTTTTTTGGCTTATACAGTTGTTGAGATTATATTACCGTTATAACGTAATCATTTAATTGGAGGGTATAAATCAAATAACCATATTATGATATATATACATACATAAATATGGGATTTAAATAGCATTGAGTATTATAATCCTTACTTATGAAGCCAATTTTTCATGACATGTATGGGAGGTATCCTCACAAGGGTTTTCCCAAGACGATGCCCATATAGAACCCAAAGAAGTCTAACATGATAAAATTATTCATAAGGGAAGTTAATGATCATATAAAACATTATCTGATATGTGCTAGATAATTATATACCCATAATATCAAAAACTACTTTTATTATCCTTATGTCTTATTCAGACATTTGGAAGGGATTTGTAAGTAGAGGTTTGGATGATATAGTCTGGTAATTATAAATAAATTTTATACCCTCATTATAACATGCATTTTATAAATTTTTAATTTTTTAAAAATTTAATGTTAAATAATGTTATGTGTTTTTTGAAAATAATTTTTTTTTGAAAAAAAATCATTTGTATTAAATAAGTATCCCATTTAAATAATCTATAATAAAATCAATTAGTGATATAAAACTATTTTTCTCAAATAATTTCACTTTTTGTATTCATTGTGTATTTTGAAACCAATTGATCATTCTTCAATAATATGGAATATATTAGTAAAATATATAAAAAATATATTATTATAAATAAAATATTTTCAATTTTCATGGAGTTTGAATAAATTCATTTTATAGTAAAAAAATAAATATTTCTCAAAACATTTTTTATGCCTTATGCACAATTATATAAAAATTAATTTTTTTTCAACATTATAAATTGATTCAAATAATTATTATTCATATTGTTAATCATTATACCACAATTATTTAAATAATTTAATTATAATTTGTATCATAAAAATAATTTTCCAAAGTAAATATTATTTACCATATAGAAATATATTTTTATTCAAATTTTTTTTAAAAAATAGTTTGAAATTTTTTAATAAATAAATTAAATTGATTTATATTGAATTATAACCTTAATATGATGTTTTAATATATATATATATATATATATTAAAACTCATTTAATTATTAATTTATTCTAAATATATATACAAATACTTAATGTAAATAATGATTTTTTCTATAAAATAATAATTTCATTATCCTGTTTCTTCAATTTATATTTAATTTCATCATGTTTAGAAATTTAATTTGGTTAAGTAGTGTAAATTTTATTAATTTTACTATATGAATTTTTTAATAAGGTTAATATTATATTTTTAGTAAATAAATAATTTTGATGGTAAATATTTAATCATGATTAACAATAGTAAAAAGAGATAATTTAATATGGCTTGAATTTTGAAAATTTTAATTGAATCCTAGACCCCATATATAAAATATTTTAGGTTAAAAAGTCAAACCATAATAATTCACCAAAACTTACTCACCTAAGTAACCTAACTCCAACGTGAATCCATCTTTTTCCCTCACCAACCATTAATTTATAAAGAAAATTCCCCCGTATTCACCTATAAAAGGATCACATTTACAACAACATCAAACCACTCCATTCATATGAAATTTCATTGATACACAAAAAAAATTATCTTTACTATAATACCATTATATCTTTTTCACCCCTTGGGAACATAAAAATATTTCTAATTCATCAATTTCCATGTGGTACTCTAAGTGAAAAAACCATGTCCTAAATGTGAGTATTATCCAGTACCTAAAATTTTCTTTTTTCTCTTTCCCATCCACCCAAAATAAATTCTAACCAAAATAATAAAATTATATTAGTATTATTATTATAATTAAATGTTTTGTATTGATGGAGAAACTATGATCTATATCCTTCTCATCCATTTGAAAAAATTAAAACGTCGCTCATCTATCATGCGACCAAACGCCTCCATGAATGATATATTTAATTTTTCATAATTTCCATACATGAATTTTTTAAATGTTCATTTTATAAATAATTATGATACTTATGTAATTATTAAGATTAGTTTTTCAATATATTAATAATATCAATAATACATGATTATTATAATGTTATCTTCCAAAAGCTATCATATAAAGTGAAAAAAATTCTAATTGGAAATTAATAGATTATTATAATAAAAAAATCATAAAAATAATCAGAATTATTAAATATTTATTTAATTTAAAATCAATAAAAACATTTGTTTTCTCTGAGTATTATGATAATATAATCACTTCTTAATGTTATTTCTCTTTTTATTATAGTATCTTTATGTTCGGGTCGGTTTATCCACCTGCTTAATGACACTATTTATATTTATCATCAATGGTGTTTGAAAATGAATTACTCTTGTAATGTTAAATTAATATTTAAATAATTTTTTTGTTTTATAATATTTATATTACTTTTTAATTCTTCAATTATTGTACCACATTTTGTTCAGTAAAAATCACAAAAATAAACTCATCACCAATTTCATCTTCCTAAATAACAACAAATAATTTCATGTAGTGAAATTAAATAGTTAAAAATAATTATGCAACATCAATTTTTATATATTAGATAATATAGGAATTATTACATTTGTATCTACATATGGGGATCAACATCATCATTACAAAGACAATTCTAAATAATCAAAATCACTAATATCTAATGAAGAAAATAAAAAATTACTAGATAAAAATATATAATTACTTATTATATGTAATGGTTATAAATGATAATAAATATTATTATGGTTCTAAAATAATTTACAAAAATTATTATGCCAATTAAAAATAATACTAAAACACTTTTGGGGAAGTTGAGATCAAAGGTAAAGGGTTTTTATATTTTCAATTTGCATTCTATGATAGATAATCTGTATTCACTTATTATTTTGTTTTTTATGTATATAATTTCAATGTATGTATTTATTTCATAATTATTATGATATTAAAGGGATTTTTAAATCTATCTATTGTTTTTTCATTCATTGACTTTTGATTAAAATTTAACCAAAGACCTAAAGGAATTTTTTATCTCCAATTATTTTTTGATTTATATGATTTCCTCTTAAGAAATATTATTATAAGATAAATATATTATTACATTATATATTTCATTTTATAATCCCTATTCTATCAGCAATCAATGTTCCTTTTTAAATTCAAATCATCATCCATGATGATATTATTTATAATAATGGTATACCAGTATTCTGATTAATTATCCTCTTCTTTAACGACTCTATCATCTCCATGTTCATATAATTTATTTCCACAATTTTTTTCATTTATTGTTTTGAAATTTTTTTTATTCAAATATGATTTATCATAAATGTTTTAAAAAATTAATTTTTAATACCCTTTCTATATTGTGTGTTTCAATAATGTTATTCTTAAAAGGACTTATCCTTAAATGTTTATATCTTTTATCATCCACTCCGAATTTGTTAACATAAATATTATTTATTTCTAATAATTAATAATTGGGAATTATAAATAAATATTTGTTGGAAATACTTTTAAATGAACCTTCTTGAAAATTATTTTTGAAATTCAACCATAACTTATTATTCTTAAAAGGAGGTTGAAAATGTTTCATGAGATCTCTTATTATGATTTCAATTATATTTTTCTCTCTAGTTCACAAGAATATAGTTCTTATAGAGTATTGTTTCATGATTAAACCACTAAATTTTCTTTTTAAATAATCCTTTATGGGTGATTTAATTTTTGGTATCAACTGATCAAATTGTTAAGATGATTTAATGTGATAATATTTGGAAATTTTATGAAACCCATTATCTTTCCAAGGAGTTTTCAGGATGTCATATATGATTAATCTCAATTTGAATACATATTTATGAATAATTATGAAGGAGGTGCTACATCGCCCTAAAATTATTTAGTTATGGTTCTAGATATCATTAGATAAAAATGAATTTCATGTTTCTAATTATCAATAAAAAAATGGTCATTAAGTTTGTGAAGCATATTACACCAATGGATTAGAGGTTTGTGATGCATAATCCAATAATGGTCCATAGGATTATGATACCTAAAATAATAATGGGTCAATTTTTTTAATTAATAATATTTCATTAATTCATAGGTTTGTGATTCCAAATACAATATTTAATGGGCCACAAGATTATCAGTTCCTGAGACACCATGTAATGTGTTCATATTCCTATGAAATATCCTTTATGTATAATTGTTATATTCTATTACAGTGATAATTTTGGATCTCCCCTTTTTATTTTATATATTACATAGTTTATAATGATGAACATGACATATGATATGGCTATAAATAAGACTTATTTAGTGATATTATAGAGAAATGTTCAGAATTTTGTGAAATAGATTTATATAGAGCTAATTTCCAAAGACAAAAAACCATTGGGTTCTGGGGTTGGGTGATTATTTTTGAGATTTAAATTTGACATTATGAAAATATTTTTAAATTTATTAATGTTTTTCTTTGGCCATCTCACAAGGAATTAATGCTGGGGTTATTGAATAATTTTCTGGCATTGGGTTATAGATGTTTGTTCTGGGGTATCTTAGTTATTATTAATGTTTCTATGTAATGAATGACTGTTTAACGACGAACCTATGAGTGTGAGTTAGGGGTGTATCAATTTGAGCTACCTTAGAGAATTAATGGTTCTAATCATATATTTCTCAAGAATAAATTATACATATACCTTGAACTCTTTGAGTTGCTTTGGTGCCTTTCATTATATTTCTAAGGATACCTATGTGGTAATTTGGTATACGTTGATACCAAATTAAACCATGAGACTATGGTTAAACCATATAAATTGTTTTGGAAAACAAATATTTTCAATACTACTACTTCATGAAGCCACTTATGTATAGTTTCTATTGAACATAGTGTCAAGATTGCTTGTTGATGGGTAAATAACTGTAATCTCATGAGGTTTGGCCCTACTCATCGCATCTGGGGGTCCCATTCCCCAGTAAAGTTGAATATAGAACCATATTATCAATGAAATATAATTATAAATAAATAAAAATATACACAATATTTGAATTTATAGAACCATTAAATTTCATGCAAGGTTGAATAAGGTATTATCTTTTCTTTAATATGATCTTAAAATAACATATCTTTAATAGGTGTAAGATCTAACTAGTGGAAATTATGAGAAAGAGAGAGAGTACCTTCAAAACTTGTAGGATTATCAAGGTATAGTAGTGGGTGTAACATATATACTTGTATATAATTATTTCAAATAAATGATGTGATAAAAATTTAACGACTCTCACAGATATCTATTAGTATGCGTTCAAAGGTAGATATGGTGCACATAGTTCCATGAACAATGTTATATTCCTCTTTCTCATAACCCTCTCTCACCAATATATGACCTATTATTTGAAGTGAAATGTCTTTATTATGATTTTTCCCACCGATGGGTGATATAATTTTGGGTGGATTAAGAAATCACATACCTTTAGTTGCACTCTAGTAGGTCCACCTTGTCCTCCTTAGGCGGGGCATGTGATTCCTATATCATAAAGTTCTTCCCATTTTGACTCTATACCTACCCCTTATTACTCATATAGTTGGGAAATAACTATCCATATGTCTATTCCCATTGTAGGTATAAAAAATTATTCCTACATATTACATGGAATTCTTTTTTGGATCCATTTTATATCGATACCCTAGACCAATACCATGAATATTGAATGATCTGATAATAAAATCCTAATGTCATCCATCATCTATATGATAATGATGAATCATCCTCATGTAGTATAAAAAATTACACGGTTCTCATAAAAAACTCCCAAATAAAATACTTAATTATTATATCCCACTACAATACCCTAATATATGTGATAATACAAAAGGGTATAGTCCCATGTCATATATCTTAGCAAAGACCATGATGACAATTATAATATTATAGATAATAGTACTATATAATATCCTAAATATTCTATATAATTTTTTTGAATGTTGTAGTGTTTTGAGAGATATTAATACAACCCTTCTTGAGGTTTAGTAGAGCTTGAACTAATATCACCCTCATAGTGACCATGTAGTTATCCTCTAGGAACTAGAGCTAAAAATATAACAAGGGTGTGGTTTCAGCATAATTAGTCTGTGAACTCTGTATCAATCATGGACCTTCCATGCAATGTGAATACTTAAACTAAGAACTACCATATAGTCTCTTGGTGTACAAACCATATAGAACATATGTTTAATGGAATCATACTAGTAATATACTACATTGGGGATATGATCACCATAAATACTAGAAGGTCCTTTCCAATAGATGTTTGGGAGTTCACTCATCCTACAATAAAAAAAATTCTTTTCAATAGTTACCTCTACCTAATCCTATGTTCATAAATCACTCTACTTGAATGGTGGGGGATCAACCCTCTTCTCTAAATGTGGGGAAAACATAGCTATATCATGTTTCATTACTGAATAATAATCACTCAATTAGTTAGTATCTAGAGGATAAATAAATGGAATGTATTTAACTTTTAATTTCCTCTAAAGATAATATTACTTTATATGTAATATAACCTCATAATTAAAATTATAAAAACATGATTATTAAAGCTTATCTAGTCGAGGTGACTGGAAATGAATCAAGAATAAATACATAGCTAATACATTAAATGATACATATATTCATGATTTAAATACCGTATAGATTCCATGGAGTTATGAGTCGACTAAATGGTTAAAGAATTCATGGTGAAAGGTTAAATTATCTTCTACACTATCCAATGGGTTCTTTATGTGAAAATTAAAATAATCACACACTTTATTGTTTTTCTCAAGATATTCCAATCCAATCTTAATATGACTATTAACACAAAAATCTATCCCTATTACTAAAACCACTATGATACCATTCTAATAACTTCCATCCCACCAAAACACTAACCACACCAGTGTTAGGAAATGCATGACACCGCAATCCTTCCTCCAATAATCCACAGTGAAGCATTAATCACCAAGAAGGCAAACCATTAATTTGAGGGGATTTATCCTACAAACCTATAAACGATTATTCATCACCATGAAAAAAATATTGAAAGGAAATATTTTTATATATGAACCAATGATAATAATTCATTCTTTTATTCACAATAAAATTCCTTGACAATGCATTATAATCCATAACCTTAAATATGGAAATGTAAAAATCCGGACATCCCATGAGAAATAACAGCCCAAATAGTGGCATAAGAGAATTAAAAATAATGTGAACACAAACAAGAGAACCACAAGTAATGAACACCTTCCTAAAATTATATGAACCATATCTACCAGGTCTATATCCTCAGAAATTTAAATTAAGCATTAAATCATCTCCATAACCATAAAATGTGTGGGAAAAAATTTCATGTCTGGTTGAATATAAATATACAAAGTAGGATGCCCCACAAACATTCCAGGAGAAATAAAAAATTCATCCCAATCAAAATACATTTACTAGATTATCTTATGGGGGAATGAGTAAAAAAAATCAATTATGTCATATTTCTCTATAAATTAGCTCTTTAGGACTCATTTATTAGATGGATCTATCAAACAACGAGAATCGTATACCCGCATATACTAAATCTCAACACATCAAGACACCTCAATATATTACTAGTGTGAGAGTGTGAATTTTCAAGGAGTATGAATATTAATATATGGAGTAGTGTATCATTGTATAGGACCATACCATTATATAATATGGAGTACTAACTCCATGGATGGAGGATTTCAACATGAATTATGGGGGAGAGATAAATCCATCTTTTATATGGGGGAATGTGCCATATATATTGAATATCATAAGGGGAGTATCATAACTCCATTCATGGTAGACCAAAAATTAACTAAAGAGGTAGAACATGAAACTCTTATCAACTCCAATACCCTCACCCAAACCCAATCAAAATCATAAAAAAGAGATATAATCCTCAAAAATCCCATAGAAATCTCATATATGGACATTGATGGACAAATGAAAAAAATTACATTCTTTACATAGGTAAATACATATAATTGTGTAAATTGAACTCATAATATATCAATCAATTATTAAATAAAAATGAATTGTATAAGTATCACATTATACAGTGTTTTCAGTGTGGTACTCCACATAGAGGTCCCTCAGGCAATAATGATCATGTCTTGCCTCAGCTTCAACCATGTGAAGTTGGTATATGTGGAGATTAAATTATTAGTACATGGTTTGTAACATTATTTAGGATTGTGTTCATGTTCATTAGATACATGGAATTCAGGTAATCCAGGTATATGGTACATGTTTGTTAGTTCACATTTTGTGTGAGGAGGGACAAAAACTCAACGTGTATAGCTAGTATACACTTAGGAAATTTAACCTAAAGTAGATTAATTATGACCCATATTAAAATAAAATATGATATTTAACTAAATTTTTAATCTATATATTTAAAAGGGTTATGATATATAATACATGACCGGGAGGAGTAAATTCCATATAGTTGGTAAAATTGAGTAAAACTAAATTTATTATCCTTCTGTAAATAGATGATTTCTATAAATATGACACTTATTACTCCATAAATCAATTGTTCTAAAAATACCCCCTAATGACATTAACAATCTTCATTATCTATATACCACCTTCTCATCTCACCAGAGTCCAAAATTGGGATATTCACCAATAAAATAGTCACCATCTATAACACTATTGGAACTATGACCAAGACATCATTTACCACATAAAATATCTTTAAAACAGTTTTGAACTTCTACAATAATGAATTCAAGATTTTTATTTGTTTTCGTTTCTCCTGTATAACAACATGATTCCAAATAGTGTACTTTTCAATTGATCTGTACCAAGAGGAAATGATAACAAATAGGTACGTCAAATGAAATATGGTAATTAGTGGAAAAATAGACTACGCATTATAAATTCATGTACATTTACATTAGAGAATGTAGCCCAAGGGAGGAGGTAGAGATTTGATTATTTAAGAGGAATAATTCATAAGAAAATTCAATGAATATTAATGAAATAGACATCTCATGTAGCAAATAGTTAGAATATTAAAATCCTTCCCTTTTTCCATTTAATTACTTGATCATATAAGATTATATTTAAAATATGATTCAAAAATAAAAATTTATATTTATCATGGAAGAATAATTATTAATTAAATATAATAAATAATTATATTTATATTTAATATATTTATTTTCTAGGTTTCATGGTTTAATCCAAAATTAATTTTCTTTTGTGATTTAATGATTAAATTCTATATAAATTTATTTTGCATGTTATATATCATTGGATTCTAGAGAAATATTTACTATAGAATATTAGTTTATGAATATAAGGTATGCATCTAGAATCAAGATAAAATATTTCATTTTCTGGTGTTTAGCCATTGGTTTACCAATTACATCATGATTGTCTGTATCTGATGTCTCCTCCACCACAAATAACACCAAGTATTTGAACAACTTCTTTATCATTATATAATGGCAGAGTTCCTTGGTTTTTTAAATCCAAAGAATAAAATGGATGGATGATTCTATCCATTAGAGGGTGATTATTAATAATAAATAATAATAAAATCACCATAAATCACACAATAAAATCAATTAATTAATTAATTAACTTTCCTTAATTATATATATTATTCCCATGAATAATAGACACCTTCCATAAAAAAATTTAAAATTCCATGACATCTCCTGGTGACATGCCTTTTATATGTCACTATAACATGTATGCTACTTATCATTTTGAACAATAAAAAAAATATTTTAATTTTATTTTGATTAAGGCCATTAATGATAACTCATAGGGTTCAAATACATTCTAAAAATATTATATCTTCCCACAAGAAATACCCCTATTATAGACACAACTATGGTGCCAAAAATTAATTATGGGGATTTTTTTAGAATTTATTAAAGGTTAAAATGTTCATTTTTATAACAATATTTTAAGAATATTATATATTATTAGAAGGTTTATGATGAAAAAATAAATGACACCTCTCAATGAAAACTATTTGAAATGTTCCTAGAAAATTTAAATGATATTTGTAATGATAAAATAAATCACGGAAAACCAATTTCAATCTTAATTGTTATGAAATCATATTTAATTAATTTTTATAATTACCACCATAAAACACCCAATTGACAAAGCTTATTGCATAAACCCACAAAACTACCCTATACGACATTAGGATGATCCTCAGGAAACCTAAAAATGATTATTTTCTTCGGTTTTAATCTCTCACATGAACCTACCTGTTCCCATATATCACATAATGTGTGAACACACATTTAAAAATGAAAATAACCCTTGAAAATCATTCTAGTAGTATTAGTTTGATGCATATCAAATCTAACATACTTATTTTATTTTGGATGAATTGATGTGAAAACATATAAAAATCCATAAAATAGAGGTTTTAAGTGGATTTCATCACAATGAAAAAATAAATAGAATTAAACATTTATGTAAAGTAATTATAACCTTTAATTGTCACTAGGGAGATAATTAATGAAGAATATATGATATTTTTGTAGGAATCATACATTTCAATAGAGAACAACAGACAAGGGGGTCCTGGCCGTTCTGGGTTTTGTAGGAACCCCATACTCATTAAGTCTCTTTGTTAATTTATATTTTTTAGAAGAAGGTATCCAGGGTCCATCCTAACTATGGGGGGCCTATTTTTATTTCAATATTCCACAAACATGATTCTATAACACCCTGCAAATTCTAAAAGAGTATCTTTTGTATGATACCATATAAAAATGAAAAATCAAATATAGATAGGAATATAATTTCTAAAGACATTATAGAATATTTATTATTTTAAATGAAATTATTATATTATACTAATTTAAACAAATAAAATATTGGGTTAGCTTACATCACATTCCATAATGACTTACTATCATATCATTCATTGCACTTATAACCAATTTTTACCAAGGTAAAATATATTATGAAAATATTATTATTTAATATAACATGATATAACCTAAACAATAAATTAGAGTTTATGAATAATAACAACAAAATTATTTAAATATATATTTTAATTCATTATTTTATTGTAAAATATAAATTAATATGCAATCCAATATAAAATACATAACATTTTTTTATAAAGAACTATATATATTCTTCCGAAGGCATTCTGTCTTAATAAATTAAATTAATTAATATTACTAAATTATATTAATTAAATATATATATTATATACTCAATAAAATATTTTTGAAATTATTCAAATATATTTTATACACATACGATTAGAATAAAAATAGTTTTACAAATAAAATGAATATTTTTAAAATTTTTGTTTTACCACCTTCTAATGAAGCACCAATTTTGAATTTAAATTTTAAAATATATATATATATATATATATATGATTTAAAAATAAATATTATTTTTGAATGATAAATTTAATAATTAGTTTATGTTGAATTTTTTGTACTTTTATGAAATATTTCATTTTTTATGAATAATGAAAATACTAAATTTTAATTCGAAAATGTTTTTTAGAATATTTTATTTATGAATATATATTATAATATCTATTGGTGTAAAATTATTAAAATATATAATATATATACATCCAATATTATACATTGGAATAAATTTCACATTGAAATTGGATATAGAAACATCTCAAACATCTGGACATTTTTTTAAAAACAATATTATAATATTGTCTTCAACATTAACTCTTAATTAATTTCTTCCACTTATGTGACTGGAATTTTGAAAAATGGATTAAATATTAGGAATTACAATAATTTAAAATTTAAAAAAACTTTTAAAAAATCACAAAAAAATAAGAGATATTAATTTAAATTAATTACATTGATTAAGAGAATAATTATCTAATCAAGGGACCGAACCTTAATCTTAAGGCCCAAAGTCACCTATAATCTTGTTAAAAATCCATTAGATGTTCATATTTTGGCCATATCCTCCCATGGATCTAATTATTCCCATTATTTAAGATGAATGATATTGGAAATGAATGGTTTAATTCCCTTTTCAAAAAAATTGCATGAATGCCACTCCTCCACTATAAAAAGGTACTCACTCCTCCCACCTATTCACACCTCTAAATATCATTATACATCCATGAGTCTAAAAAAAGATAAAAAATCCATCCCATCTTTCTCTAATCCTCAAAAATTGTTGAAAGTAATCCACGGAACCCCATGGGTGACAATTAAAATGTGTTTCCCGAAAATGAGGTAAAATTTTTCAATGTACATTTATGTTTGATTGGTTTTTCCAACCCTTGATTTATTATTATTCAATGATTATATAATAAATTAATTAAATATAATATAATGGAATTTTTTTTATTTTTGGTGTTATACCTACACCTACTAACACATCCATCAAATGGGCAGTGAATTAATCGTATGTCTATTGCAAACTACCGCATCACGAAATGATGATGTTCATTTTTTTTAATTTAACTCCAATAATGATTAGTAATTTTGATGGACATAAATATTTTATACGATATATATGATATATGTTATATATTTATTATTATTTAATATATATATAACATACCTTCATGCTTTCCATTTTTTCGGAATATGATAACATCGTTTGTGTAAGTTTGGACCACCGCCTCTTCAATGTGATGTGACTCGTCCACACTATACATGGGACATATATATGATGGTTTGAAAAAAACTATGTTAAATATATGAAATGAAAATGATAATAAAATTATAATATAATTATACACAATTAACTTCTCATTAGTTTAAAAATAAAAAAGAAATTGAAGTAACATTAATGCGTACGTAAAACATACCATCTCCAAGAACATTGTATTTAATTTACTATCTCAAAAAATTATGGATTAATATAAATACATGGATAGTGAATATATATAATAATAACATAATTATTTACATTATTTTTATGATTAAATCATGACCCTTGTAGTAATGAAAAAAATAAAAAGTCAAAACATACTTGGAAAACTAGGGTACTAACACCTGAAATAGTGAAAACAATGAAAGGTTATTTAAAACGGTAAATAAGTTGTTATAATAAGATAATATGTAATATGATGGATATTTTTATGGTTATGATATAAGATATTTACATTTCTGAAACCATTATATCTGAATTTAATTAATTTTCAGTCAAATGGATATGTAAGGTAATGGATTTTCACCTCACATTTAACATCTTTGAGATAAATGACATATACACCACGTAATTCAATTATGTGGTGTATCGACTTCAAATTTTGATATATTAGATCATGAATTGTTATTTTTTTGGTTTAAACATTAATTATTTCACGTAACATGATTTCAACTTAAAATTACAACGTTGTATTGAAATTTCATAATCTATTTATTTTTCATTAGGCTATATTACTTCCAAATTGTCATTAGTATTCTATGATTAAGTTTATAATGAATTTTACTATAAATTGATGAATTTAAAATTATTTTATTTGGATTTACAATTGTTACACATAATAAAGTTGTTGATTAATTCTCGTATGAAGGTTATTAATATTTTATGCATTTATTTCACATTCTCAATCTATTCGAGATTACGTTTCATGAAATTACATTAAAGGAATTTATATGAAATTTTTTCAGGAAATCCTTTAATTTTTTTCTTCACTAGTTATTCATGAAAAATTTAAACATGTATTACCATTTTTCTAGTCATTAGTAATCAAAATGTTTTTGAAAATGTTTTTAAGAAAACTGAACATCATCTCTTTATTTTGTTGGAGATCATGTTTTCTTCCAAAAACCATGATTTAAAAAATGGTTTTAAAAATGGTTTTTAATATTTCCAAAATAATATATTATATAAATTTTTAAATGTTATGAATTTTAAATTGTTTTCAATGGAATCTTCTAATTGTATTCCAAAAAACATACTTTTTGAACCATTTTACCCTCTAAAAGGAATGTTCTTTTTTACCTTGTATTGGAGGAATGGATTTATTGAACGTAGCTTATTTGAATCTTAAATTCAATGATTAATAGGATAAAATTTAATTAAAATGTTATTTAAAAGTGTTTTTTAATGAAATTTATTATCAAAAAAATTACAAACTGAAAAGGATATTTTCCTCTAGAATGTTTTTAAAATATCTTTTTATTCTATTTATATTCATCAATGAAAATGAACTTTTATCCTTAATCCACATGGAATATTTTTTATTGATACCATAATTTTTCTTCTAGTTTTTTTATATTTTTAATACGGATAATATTGGAATTCACTTCCTTGATTATATTTAGTATTCCCCTTGAAATATTAAATTTCTTTTAATCATCCAACATTGAATTTACCATATTATATATATCATTTATCATGGAAATGTTTATTTCCTAAATTATATACAATTTTTACACAATATGTTTAATTTGAGAGTTATTATATTAACATGGAAATATAGATAAATCCATATCCTTTACTCAATATGAATATTTGATGAGGCACATGTTTATAAATTTAAAATAGTTTATTTGATATATGAGGAATGTTTTAGAAATGAAATATATGGGTTGTGATATATTTAATGAAAGACATATTTTTTGGGGACTAGTTAATGAAATACCTATGATACATAAGTAGTCCCATGAGATGAAATCTGTTGGTGGAAAACCATTCAAGTTGGTTTCCATGAAAAATATAGGGGTTTCCACCAACAAATTTAAAATTCATTATGAAATTTATTAATTGTATTATAATAAAACGATCTTGGGAAATGTCTTCACAGTAAATGTATCATGTTACTTTGAAAGATGATGTACAATAATTATTCATTTCCATTACTCAAAATTCAATTTTTATTATTAGCCATGATATTTTTTTCTCTGAAATTATTTATGGATCCATTTCATTCACATTTTATTGATTAAATGTCATGTACTTTTGTTATTTAACATTATATAGTTTTTATTCACTTCCATATCAGTTTATTGATCCTGTGGAATGGGTCTTCAGTTATTAACATTTCATATTAACTATTATCTCTGATTCATTATTTCTTCTGTTATACTTAACCATTAATTTGAAAATGATCACAACCTTACCTTGTTTATTAACCTAAGAATATATAAATTTTAATAATAATGATATGAAAGGATATGATATATCTGATAAATTGTTCCTTAATAGAAAAAAATTATTCTGTAATAGTGTATTAATTTGTAACAGAAGACTTGTGTATGTATCTAGTTTATCAAGACTAATAATCTATTTGGTCTTTTTTTAGGTTATTTAATGTATCTTAAGACAATATAATGTAATACGACATTGGATAAAGGCTATCTAAGATCGGGTCACCACATTTGGTATCAGATATATTTTATTAGAAACATTGGGAACTAAATTTAGGAAAATTAGATTACCGAACATATCCCTATGGTAGAATTTCAAGATAAGTATAAAAGAAAATCCCAAAGCATTAGTTAGATAGAGATAATGTGAGTCAAACTAGAAATATGCCCCATTCTGGATACTATAATGGGAAATGGTTCAATAAGAGATGTATATAGGGGTAAAAAATGTAAAAATATTTGTTGGGTCTAACTCAAGAATAACTTGGTACATGAAAACGAGCATTTCTGTGCAACTAGTTTGATTCTCCTATGGAATATTCTTAAGATAGGTCACATTATATTTACAAACATTTATGAAGGATTTGAATAGATAATGAAAATGAACGAATCACATTAAAACATAGACCAGTGGATGAATTATTTTGAAATATAACTGTGGATGTATTTACTGGGATTCATGAATTTTATTTTCTAATTATTTTTACCAATATTATTTTCTTCTAAGAGTCCTAAATAATATAAGGGCTGTTTAAAATTTTATAAGAACATATGTACCTGTTAATTTTAGAGTGATGTATAAAATCCAAGGATTATGATATTTTGGTTAACCATAAGCCCAATGTCTTAAAATCTATTTTCTTTTTATTTGATTAAGTACATTTTTGGTAAATTCATGGAATGTATGTGTTTTAGGGTAACGATTATTTGTGGGGTAAAGCATTCACGTTTTATAGGAATACATTTAATGGTATTGATAAAATTTTGGTTTGATATTCAAAATAACATTGCTAGTCTCTATAAAAAATATGCCGCATTTAAAACCCTAAGAATGTTATTTAATGATTAATTTCATTCTGGTATATTAATTTCATGGATTAAAAAGTTTAATCAAAATTTTATCAATGCACAACCAAAATATGGAATTGTTAATATGAAATTAAAACGTATCAATAAATTATATTGGTTTATATTATTGTTCAATAAATGAAATCCCAAAAATTATTAAAATTATCTTAAAACAAAAATGTTATCCTAATACATTTATTTTTTTTAAACCAATGGTATTTTAAATTATTAATGATTTATGGATATGAGTACATATACTTTTCATTGAAAATTTACCTATTTTTGATCGATGACCTCAATAAATCCTAATTAATAATTATACTTTTCTTACATGTCAATATATTAACTTTCCACTAATGTTATCCATTATGGAACCTAGTTATACATTATTATAATTGACTTATTTTCTTCTCTTTCTCTCATATTAAGAGGATATATTGATAACCATTCATGCAATGTTTGATTTCAACAAACTATGTTTCAAATATAAAACCCTATATTTCTGAGATTGAATATAAATTAGTAGGAAATGTTTTTTACAATGAGGAGAATCTAACACCCCCAAAATTCTAAAAGAGTAACTTTTATTCGATAACATGTTTGATAGCCAACATCTACCATTGAAATTAATAATACCTCTTTAGAATTTATTCTATATTTAATATTTATAAAAAATTTAATATTTTATATATCATTCAAAGCACATAATACTGAGTTATCTTGCTTCTCATGCAATGAAGACTTAGTTCGATATCTTATATTGCACGTATGACCTAGTTTTACCGAGTGACAATATATTATCAAAATATTATTATTTAATATAATAATATATAATGAGGAAGTTAAATGGGTGGTTATGAATAGTATTAACTAAATTATAGAAATTAATTGTTTAATTCATTAGTTTACTATTAAATAAGAAAGAATACCAAAACTAATTGAAAATATAGGAAATGTTTTTATAAAGAACTATTTGTATGCTCCCAAAGGCGTTTTATCATAATAAATTAAATAGATTACTATTAGTGATTTTAATTAATGAAATATATAGATATTATATATTAAATAAATATTTTTTATATTAGTAAAATATATTTAAAAAATTATATAAAAATAAACCATATTTTACATATAAAAGTCTATATTTTTATAAAAGTTTTTACGGCCATTTTATTTTGTAACTATTTTAAATATAAATTTTGAATATTTTATATATTTTATATGTAAAATTATAATTCATTTTTGTGGTGGAAATATTAAAATTAGGTTATGGTGAATTTTTTTATTTTTATAAAATATTTCATTTTTGGTGGATAATGAAAAAACTGAATTTTAATTCAAAACTTTTTTTTCATATATTTTATTTATAGGGTAAAATTATATATTATAAAATTAAAAGTTTAATTAGATCAATTTTATATCAATTAATCTAATATTGGTCATTGGAATCAATTTCACAATGAAATTTTTATATAAAACATCTCGATATTTTGAAACAATTTAATTTAAAAACCGCCTTTTTGTCCCATCGCAGGAATTAAATTTGAATTAATTTTTTTAAAATTATATGGCCTGAATTTTTAAAAATTTATTCCTTCTTTGGAATAAAAATAATTTATAATTTATAATATGTTAAAATTAGTTTTTTACAAAAGAAACAGTGAATATAATTAAAATTAATTACAAAAAATAAGAGAAACGATAGCTTAAGAAGGTACTAAACATTAATTATAACACAAAAAATGACCTATAAACTAATAAAAATTCCATTTTATATATTTTGACCCTATCCTATTTTATATCTAAGTTGGAACATTATTGGAGCCACTTTATATAAGGACCCGACCTTATTACATAACATAATTTCGAATTTTTGTCAAGAATATGATTTCTTTCAAATTGAATATATTTTGAAGTTTATTGTTTTATAGAGTTGGTATATAAAATATGCATAACATTACACATTCTTATAGAGACAATACCACATAATAATTTTCTATTTCATCCATAAAATAATACTTTTCAAATAAAAATTAATTTCCTGGAATATCTTTGTAACATTTAACATAGCTTCCTTCTTTTCCTTAAGAAACCGTATAACATATGAAAATCATTCAAAAACATGGTATTAGAAAAAAAATCCTTGTAAGGGATATAAAAATAAGGAAATAAAACATCAGTCCATGAATACTAGTAACGTATGAAATCATTTTCTAAAAAAGACATACTTGCTACCAATATAAACTTACCATGTGAAACATAATACTTCCATGAGATATAAAAAAACATATGGAACATAAATTGAGCTATAAAGGTATCCAGAGGAATTACTTAAATTATATTGTAACCCTCTTGTCTACCTTATAATTTTTAACCCTTACGGCTACGTCACAATGTAACCCTCAAAAGTACCTTATTGTGTAACCCTTACAGTTACACTGGGATTAACCATACGACCGACCTACAACATATTCATAACCAATGTATTGGAGGGAAATATAGGTACCAAAATACATCATAAATAATTCCCTTGAACAATATAATATTCAAGAAAAATGAATAATTTCCTAAAAACTTTTCATTTGAATTTCATTAAATAGAATTTTAAAAGAAGATTTTAAATGAAAACCCGTTATAAATATCATATATTTGAATATAGACCTAATATAGTGGTTGTAATATGTATATACACTAAAAATAAAGATAATAAAACAATATATAAACAAAATTAATCCCCTAAAAAATTTTAATACCACATAAATAATGAAGTAGAATATTAACCCAATCACTGGAAATCAGGTAATGAATTCCATTACCTCGGGTATGCTTTACCTAAAAATCTGCTAAACCAATTATATAATTGTTAAAATAATGTTATTAATATCTTAAATAAACATTTTCATTTTTATAACAGCTTATGTGATCATTTAATTACATCATTTCACCCTTAAATTATTCTAATTTTGTTCCATCCATTGTTTTGGGTGCGTTCTTTACATGATTTCCATGGATGGTTTGTATTTGATTTTATGTTCCTTTGGAAATAAAATACCAAAAGTGTAATTAAATGTTATTATTTTGATTTTATGATATATAATGATACCATAAATCATTTTTTATCATATATTATTTTTTATTAGTATATAAAACATTAATGATGTTTGTAGATTATTTTTTGAAGTTCCTCAATAATCATGAACTTGTTTCATTATAAAATTTAATTTCATTCATAGAAGTTCATTAAAGAACATAAAATAAGTTAAAACATAAAATTTATATTCTATTCCAACCACTAAAATGATATTATGATCATCTTTAAAGGATGTAGTGGATTTTACAAACACATCATCAACGATTTTGGAAGATCCACACACTATGGACAATGTTTTTATTTTTAGAACAAGAGGTAGAGGAGGGGAAGATGATGAATTTTTTTACATGAAAATTGTAACATACATAATATATAATACTATGGATTTTTAATACTTCCTATATAAGTATAGGGAAGGAGAGTATAATAAAATAAAGGAATTGGAATGAAAACACATGGAAAATGAAGAGGGTTTTTACATCTTCATCTCTTCTCCTTGAGATACTCTTTAAGTACTTTGGTTTTGTCATTTTGGAGATACCAGATGCTCTAGGACGAGGGGAATAGCCTTGGTGAGGTTCTTCTGATGAGATTAGTCAATTATCAAGGCTTGAGTGGTGTGATAGGAAGAGTGGATTTAGGGTGGTATTTATAGTGGATGAAAAGAGAGATTTTACATTATTTTAATCATTGCATTAATATTTTTTCTCAAGACTATGAATATGATTGATTATTTTGACCCAAAATAGTAAAAATGTCATTTGAGTCTGAAAAATGTGTTCTTACATCAACATTTCATCACCTATGATGTAGTAAAACATGTATTTATCAATTATCGTAATTTAGAATATTTAACAATTCATCACAAATTTAAAATTTTTAGAAAAATCCCAAACATTCAGCCTAACCACTTTTCAATCTGTATGATCCAAAAATGAACTACATTTCATGGAAATAATTAAATAAATATTATTAATTTTTTTAAAATCATAATTTCTTTATAAATAACAATTTTAAATATATACCTCATTTTTAACACCTTAAAAAATTAATCAAGTTATAATTATAATAATGCCTTTATAAAAAAATATAATAAAAAAATTTATTATTTATTAGGGTCATATTAAAATTCATAAGGGTATGTTACTGTTCACAAAAATTATGGTGGTTCCATTAGACTCTAAATAATGTACTGATCATAATTATATTTGGTCATTTTATGAAATTCAAAACACAGAAGCAGAAACATTATGTTTAAAGGATAGTTATAAATATCTAAATAAAAAATGTTTATTGATTTTAAATTTATTTTTAAAACCATAATGTGTTATATTATCCCTACCTTTTAGAAATTACCCCCTCATTATTTTATTTACATATGAAACAAGTGGGGGTACCTTGTCCTCATATCTTTTTTAGATTCCTATGTTTCTTCTTCAAACATTTGGTTCCTACAAAAAAAATTTACCTAGTAGATTACCTTATTAAACAAAACATGTTCCCTTAAACCATGAATCTGAACAGGTTTCTCATCGTAATAATTGTTCTCTTCCAACTGAACTACTTCTAGGCTCAAATCATGAGATGAATCATACACATACTTTCTCAACATCAAAACATGAAGAACATTATGTAGTTGAGATAAAATCAGAGGAAAATCTACTATTTCGGTGATTAGTCTAACCATCTCTAGGATTTAATAACGTCTACTTAACCATTGACTTATTTTTCATTCTTACCAAAATTCATAACACTTTTCGATGGTGAAACACTAAGAAGAACATAATCACCTACCACAAAAGAAAAGTATTTGTCCTTGAACTTTTCGTCCTACTCTTAGCTATCCTCATGTATTGTTGGATCATATTCACTTTCTCAGCCACTTCCTCTAAAAATTATTGTTCCATCAACTTAATTTCCCTAAATTCATCCCAAAAACCTAAAGTTTGACACCTCTTCCCATAAAATGCCTCAAAATGTTCCATCTGTGAACTGGAATGAAAACTATTATTAAAAGAAAAATCAATTAAATTAAGATGCTGGTTCAAAAATCCCTTTTTGTCCATTGATCAATACCCAAACATATCCTATAATGTATAAATTGGTCATTATAACTGCCCTTATGAATGAAGATGAAAAGATGTAATGAAATTTAATTTAATTACCAATGACTTATGAAGGAACTTCCAAAGGTTATAGGTGAACATGGAATCCCGATCAGATATAATGGAAAGAGGAAATCCATGTAAACTGAAAATATAATTGAGGTATAGTCGAGAATGATGATCCAAATACATTTTATCTATAATTGAAATTAAATGTGCATATTTTTTCATCTTATTAACAACAACCCAAATCGAATTATCAACTCAAGAAGTCTTAGTTTTTCCCAAATCAAATTCCGTTGATACATTCTCCTATTTCCACTCTTGGACTGGAAAAGGCTGAAGAATCCTCTTCAGTAACTTCTACATAGCTTTAACCTATTGAAATGTCAAACATTTCATAGTGAAATATGCAATATCTCATTTAATTCCATCCCAATAATAATACCCTAGTAGGTCACTTTATATCTTATTACTCTTAGGATGAATTGAGAATGAAGATCTATGAGCTTCACAAAACAAATATTTCTTCAACTAGGAATCAAAAGGCACACACAACCTTTTACCAAATATTAAAACACAATAATTATCAAGGTTAATTTCTGGAAACATACCCATTTTAACTAATTCTACCTTTTTTCGATAGATCAAATTATTCCTTATTATTTTTCTTAATTCCATATAGAAACAATGAAAACAGTGAAACATGAAACAAAATAGAGGTATTTCCTGTACCAACAACTTCTAAGCCAAAATTCATCAAATCATTAATCAAGAGATCATGTTCCAAATATAACATGGTTAATGATGCATGATGTTTTTGACTTATTTTATCCGCCAATATTTTTTCTTTTCCCAGATATTAATTGATAATGAAATCATAATCTTTTATCCGTTCAAGCCATATTTTCTACCTCATGTTTAATTCCTTCAGAATTAATATATACTTCAAAATTTTATGGTCATTATACATTTTACCTTTTTATATGTATAAATTATGCTTCCAAAATTTCAAATCAAAAAAACCGAAGCTGCATATCCCAAATCATGTGTGGGATAATTTAACTTATGATGTTTTAGTTGTCTTGATGCATAAGCAGTTACAAGTTCATTCTTCCTCATAACACAACCACGTCTTTAAAAGGAAGAATCACTATAGATGAAAAAATCAGTATTTTAGGAAGGCAAGACCAAAACTGATGAATTCCCAAATATCTTCTTCATTACATGAAAATAGACATCAAATTCATCTATCCAAAAACATTTATCCCCGTTTCGTGTTATCTTAGTTAGTAGGATATGTAAAAAATAAATGTTTTTATCAAACTATCAGCAATAACCTACTAATCCAATAAAACTGCAAATCTCTATAACATTTTTTATGTCTCCGATATTCATTAACCACTTTTTTTGCTAGGATCAATTGTTAATACATCTTTATTTATAGTGTCCCCATGAAAAGAAATATGTTGCAACTAAAAATCACACTTGTAGAATTTTCCACACATTTTCTTTTCCATTAATGTTTTAAAAACAAACCTTAGATGTTTTTAATTTTCATATTTACTCTTATAAAATAACAAAATTTCATCATTAAACACAACAATATACTTATCCAAGAACACATGAAATATTCTATTTATAAGATTCATGAATACAACAGGTGCCTTAGTTAACCCAAATGACATAACCACAAACTCATAATTCCCATATTTAGTATGAAAATATCTTTATGGGATATCATCCTCCTTTAACTTTAGTTGATAGTATTCAGATCTCAATTTAATCATGGAACAATACTGAGCTCTCTTGAGCTAATCAAACAAGTCATCAATATGAGGCAAAGGATACTGGTTTTTAACAGTGATTTTATTATAAGATAAATAATCAAGGAAAATTATCATGGAACTATCTTTCATTTTAACGAATAAAATATGTGTAACCCATGGTGAAGTTCTAGGATGAATGAACCCTTTATCAAGAAAATCGTCTAAAAAAATTTCAATTCAAAAAGTTCCATTTTTTGAAAATTTATTATCATGAGGAACTATGTAAATTGTGATTTGGACTTCCAGAATAGGTATGAATCATGGTAACTCATCCGAAAACACATCAACATATTCATTTAACACTATAACATCATTAATATAAAAAATTCCCTTATTTTCGACAATATGAGTAAGATTAATTTAATTTACAACATTCAATCACTTCTCACCTTCATGATATGTTATCAATTGTATTGGTTAATTATTGTACACAAACTGAAACACTTTCTGAAAAAAAAAACTATTTACCTCAACAGTTAATCTTGGCATGATAAATAAAATGCTAATCGATTCACAGAATGACATCAAACCCTCTTAATGGAAATACAATAGTGTTTTCAGGTAAATACATTCCATAGATAATAATAGAAATATATATATAATTCCTCATTTCTAAAATATACCCCAGGTGTTTTTA
This sequence comes from Viscum album, assembly GCA_963277665.1. Classification (NCBI taxonomy): domain Eukaryota; kingdom Viridiplantae; phylum Streptophyta; class Magnoliopsida; order Santalales; family Viscaceae; genus Viscum; species Viscum album. The sequence goes on along the minus strand of OY728129.1, from coordinate 1,339,678,133 downwards.
CAATAACTTCTAGTCACATTTGTTGGGGTTATATTTCCAATTTACCAAAAAATTAGTCAGAAATAATGGAATGTGTAAACCCTATATCAGAAAAAATTTAGAAAAATATGAGTAAATAAACATGGTACATGATAAAACTTCATTGGATGGCATGACGTCTGCTGACATGGTCATAAAGAATTTTAATACACATTTCTACTTATAGTTTTGTTTTTGTTTCATCATTATGATCTTTCTTTGGGAAGGCATTTTCATAATGAACCATCTCTCCAAATGTAAAGAACATTACAATTTGATTTTTAGGATTAGTCTTATGATCATTTCATTACAATATTGGGGCATATGTTCAAATTTACCACATCCAAAACACTTCCTAGTTTTGTTAAGGCATTCCTGAGGGTTATTTTTTCCACAATTTTCACACATTTCAAACCGTAATGTTATACCGTCATATTTATTTGGTTGATTCTAACCCATATTTTTCCATCTAGATATCTTCTCCTACTTGTTTTAAAAGTTCACATGATCATCAGAAAACTCATTCTCTATCCTATTAGCTCATCAAAAAAGTTTCTCTTAAATTATGAATTCACTGGAGTCCAATTCCCTTTGATACCTTAGCTATAATCTGGAGTAAAATTAGTTGTTTTTTCTATCAGGATCCAAAATTAGATTTGTAGAATACCTCACTAGTCGGGTGAAGTTTCCTTCATACATAACCACCGAATATTCCTCGTTTTTCATCAATTAAATGAATTTATTATCTATGGTTCAGTGCATCACCTAGGAATATATTTTTAAAAGAAAATACATTTAAATTAATCCCACTCTAAGTAATCAATATCCACTCTATCCCTGATATTCTTGACCATTTTCCACCACTGATCAAAAAGTGCATAACAAATAAATTGAAAGAGTCTCCTTTTGATTATATAAAAAGCCCATAACATCGAATATCTTTTCAAGGGAATTCACCCATCCTTCAGCTGCTACTGGGTCATAAGATCCATTGAATTAACTAGTGAGTTGTGTCATAAAATGTTCCACTATTGTCATGTTCTATTTTGGTACCTTTAGTTATTCTCATGAATAGATTTCACAACCATTTATTGACTGCATCATCTGATCCATTACTTTCACACACTGCTCGATTCCAATCCATAACATTTTAGGTTGTAGATTCACAAGGATATCATTTTGTTGATGTCTCTCCTCTTCAACTTCAATATTTCTTCTGTGGAAAACCATTATGAAAAAACATATCATAGGTGAAGAAAAATTTTAATATTTAACATCTATATCATTTTAAATTAAGTATAAATTAAAAATAAAATATGGTGTTCTATTCACATCATCATAACCACAAAATTTATCTAAACCATCCCTTGATACATACTATAATGACATGGCATTATTATATTACATAATCTTAAATTTTAGTCAAGATCTAAATTCATTTCATATTGAGGATAATTTCAATTTTACATGTTTAGAGAGTGGGGATATAATAAATACATAACAATCCACATTCATATAGATAATATACCTTATAATAAATATCTATTTCATCTAAAATATAATTGTTTTCAAATAAAAAATTATTTCCTTGGCATATCTACATAACATTTAACATGAATACCTTCATTGTCTTAAATAACCTTAAAACTTGTAAAAATTAATTAAAAACTTGGGATGAGAAAAAAATCATAGAAAGATATATAATAAATGAAATAAAATATTAATATGTGAACACTTTTAATGTATGAAATCATTATTCTAAAGAAGACTTACTTGCAACCCATACAAAATTAAATTGTGAAAATTGTGATTTACATGATATTTCAAAAAAATATTGAATGTATATAGAACCATAAAAGTATATTGGTTAATTAATTAAATAATATTAATGACCTCACATCTTCCTTATAATTTGTAACCCTCCCGACTGCCTTACAATGTAACCCTCACGACTACCTTATTGTGTAACCATCATAGTTACACTTGGAGTAAACCTACATCGAACCTCCAACATACACATAACCAATGAATTGGAAGGAAATATAGTTCCTACATTCATCATAAAAAATTACCAAGAATAATAACATAATCATACAACATGAATTATTTCAAAATAACATTGCTTTTCAATTTTGTAATGCATAATTTTAAAAGAGAATTTTTAAACAAAATATTCTTCTAAATATCATATATTTTAAGAGAGACATAAGAAAGTGTTTGGAATATATATATATATATATATACTGTAAATACATATAATTAAATATAATATATATCAAATTATTAACACAAACAATTTTAATACCATTTAAATAGTGAATTAGAATCTTAACATGAAGAATAGAAATCAGGTAATGAATTTCCTTACCTCGGGTTTGTCTTCCTTCAAAATCATCTAAACCTCCAATATAATAAAATAAAGAGTGTTATTATTATCGTAATGAAAAATATTCATGTTTATGACACATTATACTATCATTTGATAACATCATTTCATCCTTTAATTATTAGTATTTTGTTCCTACCATTGTTTTGGTTGCGTTTTTTACATGATTTCCATGGTCGGTTTGTATTTGATTTTCTCATCATATGGAAATGAAATTCCCAAAGTGTAATGAAAATTTATTAATATTTTTCAAGAATATATAATAATACTATAAATAAATTTCTATCATATATAATGACAGATCAATAGATTAAACATTAGTGATATTTGTTTAGATCATTTTTGGCAGTTCCTCGACAATCATGAACTTGTTTCATTATAGAATTTAATATCATGAATAGAAGCTCATTATAGAACATATAATAGGTTACAAAAAATAATTTAATTTTTTTTCAACCATTAAAAGGTTTTTATGATCAACATTTAAGTAATTAATTGATATTGAAAACACATCGTCTATGATTTTGGTAAATCAACAAATCATGGGTGATGTTTTTATTTATAGAAAAATAGTGATAGGTGAGGAAGATGATGAATATTTTACATGAACATGGTAACATAAAAAATTAATAAGATTATGGATATTTCATACCTCTTGGATAAGTGGAGGTAAAGAGAGTAAAAGAAAATAATGGAATTGAAAATAAAACACATGAAAAAGGAATGGGATTCTTACCTCTTGATCTCTTCTCCTTGAGACCCTCCTCAAGGCCTTTGGTTTTGGCCTTTTAGTGAGACATGAAGTAATTGGACGTGGTTAAGAGCCTTGTGGTGTTTAGTTTTCATAACATGACAAATATAATGTATGGAAAGGTGTTATAGGAAGAGAAGAATGCATGTGGTATTTATCGTGTAAGAGAGGAGAGATTTTACTTTTATTTTAATCATTATTATAATATTAATTTTCAAGAACATGAATAGTCTTGATTCATGTTACCAAAAATATTATAAATTTGAATGTGAGTTCTAATTTTTTTATTATATCAGCCTTGAATCTCTTATGATGCTGTCAATCAAGTATTTAGCATTTATCGTAATTTATAATATTTTACTATTCATCAAAAATTCAAGATATTTAGGAAAATAACCAAAATTCACCCTAACCAATTTTGATGTGTGTAATTCAAAGAGAAATATATTTTTTGAAATTAATTTTCCAAATATTAATAATTTAATTTTTAAATAAAATCATAAATTATTCTAAACTAACAATTTAGAATATATATCTCAATTTTTAACACCTTGAAAAATTAATCAATTTTTCATTACCATATTGAATTAATAAAATAAAATAATAAAACAATTTACTATATATTAGGGTTATATTTATATTCATATTTCTATACATAACGATAAGTTAATATTAACAAAAAATCATGTTGGTTCCAATAGACTCCAAATAATGTACTGATCACAACTATAGGTGACTGTTTTAAAATATATAGATCATTTAAGTAGAAAAATTATGTTTAATGGATCATTATAAATATATAACTAAAAAATGTTTTATGAATTTTAATTTATTTTAAATAACATTGTTTGTTACACTTTACATTGGAAAAACATGGGTGGAATTTTCTCATAAACAATTTTTATGAATGCCGCTCTACTATAATGAGGCACTCAATACAGCCACATATAAAAAAATATCACGAAATTTTATCAAACAAAATATGCATAAAGAAGATCCAAAAATGTATCCACGCATCCTAGAATCCTCCACCTAGAAATAAAATAATCAATCGAAGCCCTTTGGTGAAAACCAAAATGAGTTACACGAAAAAGAGGTAACATTCTCCAATTTGGATTTATGATTGATTTATTTCATGAACCCTTAATTTCATGTTATAAAATGATTTTATAATCATATTAGAATAATAAATTTAATAATATTAATTTATTTGAAGGGTTTTATATACACCTACACACACATTCCTCAAATGTTTATAGAACATACGGTTCATGTACGATAATCTACCGCCTCACAAAACAATGATGTTATTTTTTTAGTTTACCACCTATCAAGGTTTTTAATTAGAATGAAAATGATATTTTTATAGGATATATTATATTTATTGTGTATTTATAATTTTATTATTTCAACATAAAACATACCTTCATGATTTCCATTTTTTGGAATATAATAACAACCTTTGTTGAAGTGTGGACTACTGCCTCCACAAAGAGATGTGACTTGTTCACACAATACATGAAACGTAAAAAATGGTTTTAATAAACATATTTTACTGATATGATATTAAAATGATACAGTAGGTTTAATATTCATATATATCATTTATATTTCATTCATTTAAATATGGTTAAGAAATGGGAGTAGCGTTCACGCGTACGTACGTCTTACCATCTCCAAGAACAGTGCATTTCATTTCTAATCTCACAATAATATGTATTAATATAAATAAATATATAATGAATAAATATATAATAATTAAATAATTATTTAAATTCTTGAGACGATGAAATCATGACCCACTTACAAAGATAAAAATACAAGTCAAAAACATACCCGAAAAACCATGCAATTAACAACTAAAATAGTAAAAATATCAAAAGGTTGTTAACAAATGGGAAATTGAATGTTATAAAAAGATAATAGGTGATATTCATAATATTATTATGGTTCTGTAATAAGTTAATTATAATTTTAAAATCATTATAAAAGATATTAAAGGATTTTGAACAAAGGGAAACCCAAGGTAAGGGGGTTTCATCTCACTTTTACATCTATGAGATAAATTTCCTATACACCACATACATAAATTGTATGATGTATATATAAACCATTTTGATATATTATATCATAAATAATTATTTAATCATTTTTTGTTTTTTAATTTTAATTATCTCATTTAATGGGATTTGCACATAAAATTAACACTTGGTAATGAAATTTCATTACCCAATTCCTTCTCATTGGGTTATCATACTTCCTTGTTATTATTCAAATTATATGATTACATGTATAATGACTTTTAATATATATTAATGTATTTAAAATTATTTTTTTGGATTTATAATTGATACAAAAAATATATTCGTTTATTAATGATTTCTTCAAAGTTATGACAATTTTAGAGGTTTATTTCACGATATTATTATAATCCATATTTATTATTCAAGACATTAAATAAGAGTAACTTTTAGAAATATTGTTAAATAAAATATTACATTTTATTCTCCTCTGTTTACTTATGATCTTTTTCATGTAATTGTGACATTTTCCCACTCTATGTTTCTTAAAATGATGTAGAAAATATTTTTATGAAAACACGAATTCATTTTTCTCTTTAGTTATAGAACCTATTTTCTTCTAAAAACCATGTTTTCTAAAAATGATTCAAAAAATATTCTTTACAATTATAATATGATTTATTTAATAAATTTATAACCTTTTTCTTTTTAAAATATTTTCACAGGACTCTTATTGGTTCATTCTGAAAGAGTAAATTTGAAAACCTTTTTAACATTAAAAAGTAATGTCCTATTTACCTAGTATGATATGTGCATATTTACAAACCATTAATAAATCTAATCATGATTTTCTTATATAAAAGGATGAATTTAAATGAATATTAATTTTTAAAATTTATTTTATAAGAAGATTATTTTCCAAAAAATTAAAAATTAAAAGGATATTTTACTCAAGAATGTTTTCAAATGATCTTTTTATAGTATTTCTATTCATTAATGACCAAAAACCCTAATAATTACTCTAAATAGGATATTTTGAATTGAAACTATACTTAAACATACTTTATATAGGGTTTCATTGATTTTACCGGGGAGAATATTTAAATTCACTTCTATGATTCATTTTTGTATTCCACATAAATGATTCAATTTCTTATGATCATTGAACCCTGAATTTCCTAGAATTTTCCAAATAATTTTTTAGCGATATGTTTATTTCCTAAACTATATATATTCATAAATATGGTGTTTACATTGAAATTTATTTAACTTAAAGTGGAAATATTGATAAACTTGTATCCTTTACACAAAACAGATATTTGATAAGAAATAATGTTTATGAATTTAATTCCACTATTAAATATATGTGGAATTAGATTGAAATGAAATACATGGGTTTTATAACATGTAATGAAATTCCTATAGGTGGTTTATTGGTTAATCAAACACCCATGATGTATCCACTATGTTATAAGATGAAATTAGTTGGTAAAAAATCTGTTGAGTTTGTTTCAAAACATAATAAATGTGTTTTACCCACAAATTTAAAGTGTCTTATGAATGGAATTGAAAGTATTATATTAAATAAACATGTGAATGGACTCTAAGGTAAAATAATTTTGTGTCTATAAACATGACATATAATAATTAAGAATTTTATTTTATTGAGAATTCAGTTATTATTATTATCAGTGATATTTTATTGTTGAAATTATATACAGATTCATTTCATTCTCAATTCATTGATTAAATTGCAAGTGTTTTAGTTATATACATTTCTACATTTTTTACAGACTTCCTTATCAGTTTATTGTCTATATGGAATGGGTCCTAATTTATTACCTTTCCATATTTACTATTCTCATTGATTCATTATTATTGTTACAATACTTGACCGCTATTTAGTAATTTAGATTACAAATATTTTTTCATTCCTTAAGATTCCATGAATTGTACTGAGAAATTTTTTCACAGATATCAAAGATGGGATAAAGTTATACTTGATAGAAAAATAATATGTTGAAATTATTGTATTCATTTGTAATACAAGATGTTTGAATGTTTCTAGTTTTCCAATACTACTAAATGGTATGGTCCTATGGGATGTGATTTACTGATATCATATGACAATGTATTGGTAGCATGAAACCATATCTAAGCTATCATAGGTCAAGTACCTACATATTACACTAGAAATAACAGTCAATAATGGAACCAAAAAAACTATAAAGTCTGTCCATTAGTGTTTTGGTTTTAATTTGCTCGATTACTGATTCCTTCATGACTTACCCAAATCTAAAAAAATAAACTTAATGCTTAACTATTGAATCTAACACATCTACCCACCAAATTACACTGGAGTAGGATTATTTTTGGCCTAATTCCACTCACTAAATACCCAAATTATTATTTAATATCTAGATAAATCTATATAAAAACATATAATATGATAATTTTTGAATCACCTATATTCCCAATGATCAGATTCTTTTAGAATAACATTTTAATATATCATTCTCTAAATAATAAAAACATATGTGTCTAAAAAAATACTCATGGACTAAAAATTCTTATCAAATCCCAATACAAATGAATAGATATTGAAGGATCACCAATCCACCATAATATATAAATCACCGAATCCTATTACTAATAACCCAAAAATAAATAAAACCAATACAAAGAGGGAATCCATTGATAAATTATTATTACCTATAAAAATATATCCCAATGAATTATCTAATTTTTCCTATGATTATGGAGAAGTTTCAATAGTAATTATGGTGGGTCTTAATGGATTCCAAAATTTTAATCTAATTCTCCAAAAATTATATTATTTAAAAAATTAATCTATATTATTACACCAGCTAAATGAAAATAAATTTTTTATGTGTGATTTGAATTATCCTTACATAATTCATAACTATATATAAATAAAAGTTCACACGTAGATGTCACCCATTATGATGTTTCTTCTTAAGAAGTTATAGGTTTAGTTTAGTTACATCCCTCAAAATTATTGGCCCAACTCATTGCCATATATGGAGTGGTGGTGTGGGGGGGGGGAGTGAATCACAATATGTTATATTAAATAAATTAGACGATTTGAGAATATATTATTTTTATACAAAATAATATTATATATTATTCTAACAAATATGTAATAAAAAATATAAATTCATGCATGAGATAAATCTATTTTACTAGGTTCACCCTATCAGGTCTTACCAAAGGATCACTCAAAGTTAATGTTATAATAAGTAGAATCTATAAAGCACTGTACTGTTAATATGATTTTGTAAACACAACATCCCTTTTGTTTTAATATTATTCAATATTTTGAAAGCATCCAACTATCTCTTCTAATGTGTAGTCACTACTTCTTCATTGGAAATACTTTTATGAATTGTGTATCCTTTGATTTCACCCTAATTATTGTTTTATAATGTTATTCTATAATCCAAACTACTAACTCTAATTTACCATAAAATGTTTGTGAAATCCCCTTGAGTTCCATAAAACTTACACTTTCTTGCAACATTTTTGATGATTTAACGAAACATTATATATATATAAAAACTACCAATTTCCAAAAAATATTCTCTATTTTGAAAAACTAACTTGATCATTTAGAAAAACCATTTTTATCTTCCCAAAATATTGTTCAGATAAATTATTTTATTACAAGAAGTACATTCAGCGATGTCTTATTCAAAATAACCTTTGATTTCTCTATGTATTTCTAAATTAAAATTACATGGGGGATGGGGAGACAACATATATATTGGTTTCCATGAACATTTTTGCAACATTATATACCTGTGAAACCTAAAAGCCACATTTATTCTTCTTCACATCAAACTCACAACTTTCACATAATTTAACTGTCATTAGAGAAGTCTATTTTTCATTAATCTTACAAACATAAATGAAAGTATTTCCTTACAAAAAATTTAATGAGGAGAAATAAGATCACTATTTTTGTGATAATTTTCCCTTATACACGAACATTTTCACTTGTGAAAAACCCCATCCTTTTTGTTATTTTTCTATACAAAATCCAAAACACTTTCCTGAGTATCCAGAAGCCTTCTTTAAAAATATTGAATGTTCTCAAAAATAGTATAACTTCATAAACACTCCTTGTAAATAATAGCACTGTAAATTAGGAAACCATATTTTTTCAAAAAATGGGACAACCTCAAAAACCATAAATTATCATGAAGAGGAATTTCTTCCCCAAAATAACCCTATTTGGGTTTGCTAAAAATTAGTATAACATTGATTACCAATCCAACCTATTTTGAAACTGAAACATGAAAAACTACTTTATATATCACTATTTACATTTTTAAACTCAATATAATGATTAATGATTTAATTAACACGTACTATAAAGAAAAATGTTCCCATTACAGTGTGGGATAAAAAGTATCATGTAAATATCATCCAAGAATAACTTCCTAATTAATACCAAATCCTGAAATGATGATTAATTTGTTCATATTTCGAGATTACTAAACCCACACATGAATACTAATTTCATCATTAAAGAAAAGGTTATACTTTAGTGTTTTTTATTTATTAAATGAAAATCTATAGCATCACTAGTTTTTTAACTCCCATAAAATCCTTCATCACCGTGATTTAAATCATGAAATGTCTTCCATTTCATCACCTCGCTCTACACTATAGCAGGTTTGACCAAACTCTTCCCTATTTATGAACAATATTGATCACTCTTCATAAATTAATTTAATGTTCACTCAATAATGGTAGAACAAATGAAAATAATAATTATCAATACTCTGCTAAATTTCCAACAAACCTCATTGAGTGTGGTTCCATATACAAACTATTTAGGCATGAAATGTTGACTAAACTTTGTGTTAAATTTTATGTTATGTTATAATATGCTATAATTCACTAACAAATTCTATATTTTATCATTTATACAATGCTTGTCAATTTCAATGCTCTTTGTCCCTGAGTTATGGATAATACTATTTATCTTTGGAATATCACAAGAATTTTAAAAAAATAATCTAATCAAAGATATCACTTCAATTACTAGGTATTCTTGTTTTTTCTTCTTCCATAATAATTTTCTAGAATATTGACTTACCACACCATTTTCAAATTCTACAATTGTCAGTTAAAATCTGTCATTTTTATTACTAATCCATGAAATTCCTAATCTTATATGATAAAATTCACTACCTAAGGATGAATTTCCTTTATCCACTAAACTGGAAAAATATGTTTTTTGTGTATCATAAAAAACATGTTAATATATATTACTATACCGAAAAATCACCCATTCCTTTGATATACCATAGTATTCTTTTCACCACATGAAATTTTATTTCATTGGGATTACCTTGATAGCCTACTATAACACACAAAAAAATTACAAAAACCATAATTAGGTGTTTCATGGTAAGGATTTAAAATTATACCATTCCCATGAAGATTTAGTTATATAGTTTTAGAGAAGTAATAAAACCATTACATACAAGAGTGAATATTTCTACATAGTGTTCATTATTCCATTAAAACATGTTTCTTAATTTACTACAAAATTTATTTCAGGATACATTTCTTTATTTTAATATGAGTAACCACAAAGGAAATATTTTACATGATATAGTTTCTAAACATACTTTGATCATATAAAAACATTTGAAAATATTTTCTGAACATAGAATGATTAATAATGGATATAAATAAAATATAAACCCATTAGTCTAATGAAAATAATTTAAACCCATAAATTGTAAAACCTTTTTTAAAAAAATGATAATATTAAATAAATCATTATCTTCTATGTAAATAAAGTTTTTCTAAAATAAAACTGGTAATGAACCACCATGGGAATCCCTTAAACTACACACCTAACCTGATCCGTCACATACCCAAAGAGGGTTCCCAATCCCCACAGTCTAGCGACAAGTACTCGGGTATGGAGAAAACTAGAAAGAAGGATTTCATGAAAGCTAAACAAACACATGGAATATATATACCCATATAAATTAGGAACAAAAAAATCCAATAAATATATTTCATAACTATATTAATTAATGTGCAAACAAATGATTATAAAAGTATCCCAAAAACCTCATAGGAAAGTACAACACGAAGGGACCAAAATCAAATATCTAATCCATGTGAGGGAATGGAAAACTGCAATCATCTAATCATAGTCCACCCAACCTAGTTGATATGAAACATCACCTCCTCACAGTAAAACCTTTCCTTTCCCTACAATGGAAGACTTAAAATGGTCTATACACCACTGAAGAAGCATGCAAGGTGTGAGCTAACATGATCAATATGATCCCACCTAGGTATTCTATAACATGTCTCTGTATAACAATTCATGTTTCCTTATTTAATATAAAACCTAGAATGATAATTTGTAAATTCTTTATATAGAAAATACAGTAAATATTTTCTCTTTATCACAATTATAAAACAAAAGAACATATATCAATTTCAAAGAACATTTTTCATATCATATGTCACAAGAATAAACATGAATAATAAGGATAAAATAGTATAAATATATGAAATACCAAAAAATAATAGCAGCACAGGGATCACAACCCCAAGGAATATAATATGACATGCCACAGACTACTCATACCCAAAAATAAATGAATAATGCACTACTGTACCTAAATCAAAATATCTGTACTAAAAAACCACAGGGACACCCTAAAGTGTGAAACCCCAACATCATATATATACCTAGATCCAATAAAATACACTGTAGGACAAAATGATCATCCAAAAAGTGAACCTGATAACGGACGATGGCCTCATGATAAAACTTCCACGTTATACCCAAGGTAACCCATGTTTTGATTTTCAAAATCATCTCAATGTTATCAATACCATTTGAAAACCATTTATTCAATTAGACATTTAATATGGTAACCATACTCTATTAATTTTCACAAATCATTCAACGATTTAAAAATACCCATTTTCTTTCCATTTATCAAAATACCAAGGAAACCCACATTTATTCAAAATTTTATTAAACACACACAAATTGTAACACCAATTTTAGAAGAATTTATTTATAAATCAATTTATAAAAAAAGAACTATACAGTTTATCAAAAATAGTCTAGAGATATATTTACCAAAATCAAAACTCATGTTGCACTCGACTACAATGTGATATACCAACAAAGGAAACCCAATAACATCTACAGATGCCCTATAATCAAATACAGATATAATATTTATCTGATTTATAAAATAGGTGGTCAGTAAAAAAGAGGAAAACCATATAACTCATGAAATAAAACTTGTTGTACCACACCAAAAAATTGGATGGCCTCTTGAATGATATCACACCACAGATCAAGAATAATGCCTAATGAAACACCAATTAAGACCAATGAATCTGATAACAATACACTCGGGAATTACCATGATCAATGGTAATGAAGAAGTGGAAAGATAAATCACCTGAAGTGATGTACCATAACCACAATGGAGATCGATCATCGAACTGATTGATACAGAAGGAACAATGTTGCAAAAAATAAATGGAGAAGAACTTTTGTTCGAGTTAAAAAGAGAAAAACTAGTTGAATTAGCACCCAAAAACTCAACATTTCCATAAAACATCCATACATAGGGAATTAATCAATGTGTAACTCCTCTAAACAGCTTCGAATCTACAAGGTTCATGTACATATAAAAACTCATCACCTAAGATAAAAAACCAGACCTTAATGTTACTCATGATGTGTAACAATTCATGAAATTGTGTAATCTTTCATAGTGTGAATCCATTTCACAACATAAAAATAGAAACCATTACACATCGTGTATCCATGTTACACTTTGTGGAATTCATTTTCATCCTGTAGAAATCCCTATTTAAAAGTGAGAGTCCAAAAAATATATGACATAACCATTATAGGTATCCTCCCAAATGCTTCTTAGTCCTATATATATAATGAAAATGAAAAATTAGGTTGAGGTCAAATAAATAACTAGAAGATCGGTAATGTGATGTTTTAAATACTCTATTGTAAAGATGTTTTGTACCTAAGGAGTCATGTGGAAGACTTAATCCCTGAAAAAATATAAGCCCACTATTCTCTAATCAAGGGTTTGTGTTCCCAATTTTCATGAGAATAACATCTATTTTTTTATAGAACTTTATCCAATGAAATCAAATTCCCATGAAATAACTTCTCTTTATAGTCAATGATGTAAACTAGTTTCTTGAAAATTGAAACATCTAGATCTAACAAAATTTCATACCAACTCAATTCATTAAAGGGGGTTAGGATGATACTTCCTAATATGAGACATGTAAAAAACATACTGAATTCATATCAACTAAATTGGAAATGATAATTGATAAGTAACCAATTTGTGATGCTTAGTGACCTCAAATGGTCTAACATATCTTTGAGTCGTTGTTCCCTATTTCCTAAGATGATTGTTACCCAACCGAGGAGAAAAATTCAAGAATTCCAGTCACCTAGGGATGACTCCAGGGTATGATTTCTTCATTCCACATACAATTTCTGTCAACTCTGGTATTTAATCAGACATTAATGAAAATCCTGAATCTTCATAGGAATCTCTTGAAAGAAACATTATCAAATAAATGTTACATCTCCCACCACATCCCAAAAATTATATGATTTTCATGGGTGGACATACAAAAATTCAAAGGGATCTATTATAATTGATGACTAATAACTATTATTATAAAAAACTAAACAAGTCCCTAATGGATATTACATTATCCACTAAAATCCAAGGCACATGTACATAGAATTTACTCTAGGATCGGAATTACTCACTATGTATGACCATCTGTCATTTGATGATAATATTTGATAAAATGGATCTAATTTTCCATAACCTCTTGCAGACTCCCCCAGAACATCAATTTTATCCTAGGAACCCTATCTAAAACAATGATATATGGAATTACATATAACCTCATAGTATCATGTACATACATCTTACCCAGTTCATCAACCTTATGGTATCCGTGATTGGAATGAAATGATCATACTTTGTCAACCAATCAAAAACTACCCAGATAGAATTCCTCCCTCAGTTATTCCATGGTAATAATGTAAAAAAATCCATTGACACCTCATCCCACTTCCAAACATGCATTTGGAGAGGCTGAAGAAAACCAAATGATTTTTAGTGCTCTGTCTTTATCTATTGGCAATTGTAATAGTGGGACACATAGTATGCACTGTCACACTTCAAACCTAGAAAATATAATCCTATTCTCATTTAACAATACATTTTCATAGTTCTTGGATGAATTTTTCATGGGCATCTATGAAAACTAAACATGAATACACTCCCCACAAATGTTTGGATGACATCCCACTTCCCAAAGTGGAGCATACCATCTAATGAGATATAATAACTTGAAATTTTCTCCCAACCATAATGGATTTCCGAAATTTTTCCAAATTTATTATCATTATTATAAATAAACAAAATAGACACTAAGAGAGAAGGTGATTAGTGAACACTAGTCATAATTATTCCTGAATCATCTTCTAGATAATCAATGTGAAATTGAAACAAAGACCTCACAAGGTTCCACTCGTCCTTCAATTCTATAATAACCTGTGATTGTAAATCCTTACTAAGAAAATCTAAAACAACACTCATATTCCTAGGGTTGTATGGGATATCTATTTAAAATTTATGAATGTATTCTACCAATCTCCTATCTCAAAGATTCAATTATTTTAGAGAAATTAAATTTCTCAAACTTTTATTATCCGAAAAGACCATGAACATCTCTACAAAAAGGTAGTGCCGCCAAAAATTATGTGCACTAGTAACTATAGAAAGTTACAAATCCTGAGTGGGGTAATTCATCTCATTCAGTCGAAGCTGATGTGAGATGTAATCTACAACATTATCATCATACAGATGTACTCATCCCATAATATAACCAGAATCCTCAAAGAACACAACATACCCCTCACCGGGAAAAGGTAAGATCATAATAGGATCTAATGTATGATGTTATTTAAATTCATCTAAATAATACTAAAACATCACTTCCCATGTGAATTTCATCACTTTCATTGTAAGAGTAGTCAATGGTGTTGTAAATTTAGAGAAACCCTTAACAAAATGTCAGTAGTGTCCCACAAGATCAAGGATGCTCCATATATCAATGTCATTATTTGTTTCCTTCCTAGACAAGACAGTCTTCAATTTATCAACATCAAGTAATAATCCATGTTAGGAAATTTTTTTCCCAAAAAACACCACCTGTTGAATAAAAAAAAAGACATTTTTAAAGCATTCCATATAAATGGTGGCATCCCAAAATATTCAAAACCAAACTCAAATGGTGCTCGTGCTCATGCATGGATTTTGAATAAACCAGAATATCATCCACAATCACTAGAAAAAAAGTGTCAATATGTTGATGTAATATCTAATTCATCAAATCCATTAAAATTTTAGGATAGTTAGTTAGAAAAAAGGCATCAAATTTATTCATTACAACCATACCTGATCCTGAAAGCTGATTTTGGTATATTAGAATCCCAAACACTAAGACGATGATAAACCGACTGAATATAACTCTTCAAAAACCACCTTTTCACTTTAACTGATCAAACAACCATCAACACAAGGAAAATGATATTTTTTTCACAAATATCACCCTATTCAACTTTAAATATTTCACAAACAATCAATGTGAACCATTTTATTTCTTGTTGAAGAGTATATGGGCTGCCTATAGTGAAACGTTGGGGAGAACAAAACCATTTCCCTATTGGTTATCCAACTAAATCTTGAACTATTTAATCTTAACTAGTTCAAAATGTTAATATGTTTTTTATATTGGTGGTGGAATTAGAACCATGCCAATCATAAAATATACCTATCCCTATAGAGGAAGACCAGATAAATAGTTCAGAAAAATGTAAAAAATGTTCTGAACAACAATGGAATGATCAATAAAATAATTGATTTCATTAGTCTCACTCACAATGTCAGATAATAATCTCCTATGATCAGGGTAGAAATGTCTCAAACATCAAGAAATTGCATACCACTTCCCCTAACACACATGAGAGATCCCATCAAAGGCATGAAATGAAACATGGTGATCATAAAAATAAACATCAACTAAATGAGTGACATTCCAATCCAAACCAATGATGATTTCAAATAGATTTATATTGAGAATGAGAAAATCCAAAACCAACATTGTATTAGGAATCATTATCTATAAAGGACATAGAAACCCATGCTCTCTCCTCTTTCCAAGAGATGTCATTAACTCCATTACAGAAGATGTATGTTAAGTTTGAGATTTAAGTGTATAAAAACATGCAGATATAAAGGAGTGGGAGGAACCAGTATTGATTGGGTTTTAAAAATTATACAGTCATGATGAATAAAATACAAAATACTCATAAAATGATAGAAATAAAATAGTGAGGAAGATTAAAGAAAAATATTCGATGGAAGAAGCAATACCACAAAAGGGAAAATCTTTTTACGGACTCCCAGACCATGTGGAGATCTTACCTTTCAAAAAATCACCAAATAACTAAATAGATCACATGATCATGATGGTGTAACAGGGACCTCAAATGATACTTAAGTCACTTGCAAGAAGGAGTCAGTGATTTACACTCCAAAAAATGAAATCTCTGATAAACTAAAAAGATTGATGGGTGAGGTGGAATCACCAACATCGAAAATGGTACCCTACTCACGAAGTCCATCATGGTCACTCGAAAAAGATGATATACAACCTACTATTATCCTATATAAAAATCCAATATGGGATCGAATGAATGGAAGGGTGAAAAATAGATGTATAATAGGACGAATCATGGGGAAAAAATATAGAGAGTGTGGGAGAAATGTCTCCCACACCCAATGCACTTCACGGACTCCATCCTAAAAAATGACTATATAAGACCCTCCAAAAAAAGATAATATGCAAGAGAAATGTCATTTTTGAATTGGGGGAATTAATTTATGAAATCTTAAAAGGAATAAAAATTACTTAATGGAAGACATCCTATACAGACTACACTTGGAAGATGCTCCTTCGTGGACTTCCCTTTGAGGGTGATGCCACGTTGATGATTCTTTTCTTAAAATACTATACTAATGACCATTTACATAGAAATCCATTATGTAAAACCCTTCATGGATTATTCTACACGTATTCCCCTTTTCATATGGTCCTTTACAGATTCCGCTTTGCAGATGTTACTTCACAAACCATCCTTTGCGAGCTAAGTGAATGAAATTTTCAATTGTTCCCTTTTGTTGTCCCAAAATCCATCAATCCAATACCATGAGCCAAACTACTCCACATAAAACTCCTAAAACCACATCAAGTACTTCATATACCAGGTTGTTCCAGAACTCTATGGACAATATCGGTCTTATTATTTTCCTTACATGCTTTGACACATCCATTCCATTTAAAAAATGTATGTCCTGTGAAATTTTAGATTGTCATAAACCTTCCTAGCCATCAAAAATGTATGTCCAGTGTGCTAAGTACACATCGTTATGAATATGTACAAAATTCCCTAATGGCTCTTTCTATGTTTCCCAAAAAAGCCTATCAATCAGAGAAAATTTCTTCCTCAGTAAAGTAATTTCCTACCTCTATAGGCCACAATGGATTCCATGTCTCATATTATTTATCATTATCCAAGAAACACCAGAATCGTGGTTTAAACATTCATCACCTATCATGTACAAGTCACATAAGAAAATCCCACCCCAATTATCCAATAGTTAATCATGTATTAAATAACAAGAGGTCCTCATCATATAAACATAAACAGAAAGGACCCAATTCATCTTTACCTAATGATGTTAAACTGTATGTTACTATTCCCTAAAACATGATGTTAATCTGTTATGTCATATACCATAAATAAATTAAACTATGATTCCATCATCCATGTTAAGTGAATTTTAATAATAGTTCGAACCCTATGAAAATCATAAGGAACACCCACTGAGGTAACACTTTTTATTTTATTATAGGTGGTGGATGACTTTCTCCACTTTAACTTAGCCTGTGACATATCTATATAGTTATCCAAACATTAATATCCTAGATATGAAAACAAGTGATTTAATGGGTACAATAAAATTCCATTTCCTCTCCCCCTTTGGGCTCAAACACTTTCCATCAGTGGATTGGGAGGGTTGTGCGATCATTTGATCAACTACTTTCTCTTGTCTCTCACATCGATTATGTGTCCAATGGGCATGGAGATTAGTGGAGATCATGAAATATTCATTGCATGAAACACCCAAATGGTTCTTCTATTCACTGTATGACCTAATCATTCACCATTTTATGGGTAGCTTCCATGAATAATCCCCATCCTTCAGAATTATGTGGACACTGATTCCCAATTAACTAGGATTTGTAAGAAACTTATCTAAAGTTTAATACAGACACTATCAATATTCACATCAGTCCACTCTCGGCCTTTCTACATGTTTTTAACCTATACGGGTCACCGAAATATATGGTTTTGGATTCCTCTCATGAGGATATGTAGGAATCCCATCCTATGGATTCAATCCCAACATTGAATCAATCACCACCCCCTTAGATTATGATAAACTCCAAAGTGCCTCATCACATTGGTTGAACTAGAATTACCTCAGTGAACAATTAAAGAGTTCCTTATCAGTCAATAAGAGGGTGACATTGATGAAGAACTTTGGATACATAATAATATCTTCATCGATGGAGAACCATGGATACAAACATATAATTCCAAACCCATGTATATTTATGATAGATCTTATTTAGGGGAAATCTGTGGAATCATTATTGGGAATGAACCAAGGATTAAGGAAAATATGAATATTGATTAAATATTTTAGAGTGTTCAAGAATAGTAAATAGTTCCCCCAAAAAGGGTGTGATGAGCTCTAGTTCCAATTTTCAAGACCAATGTATGTTCTTAAGTGTTATTGTCCAAATAATCCCTTGAGTGACTTCCTTTGGAAAGAAGGTCCATGAATCATCGATAAGAGAGTCATTTGGTTTTTTCAATCCATGAAAATAACTGATGGATACTATATGAGGAGATTCTTCCAGATGTGGATGGATTGCACAAAAACATAACTCCCTATACTCACTCATCAGTACCAACACAGATTTGGTCGAAAAAAATATTGAACCTGAAATGAAAAACATAAATTTTCCACCTCCTTCATAAGAAAAAAAGGATACACTGCCTAGTCTTCATGAGAACTCCTTGTTCTAGGAACAATACATGCATTGGTAAGACACAAAAATGGTGAACCGAATGTGAATACTCAACTAATGTGGTGGTATTACCGCTTAAAAAAAATCCTCTTCCACATTTAAAAAAGAAGGACGGAAGAGGGATATAATCAATTACACATGTGGTCATGAGATGATAAATTGATGGTGGTTTTTTTTCACAAATATTGTTGGTATTCTTCAGATATACCTTTAATTAAATGGAAACCCAAAAGTTCACTCAAATTCACATGTCAACAAACATGCCAGTCGAGCCCTCCACAAATAAGAGGACTTTGCTAGCAACCCAGCATCTCCAATGATAGGTCTAAAATGATCTAATCTGACAATACCATCAGAACGATACTATCTAGAAACTGGAGGCAGAAAGAAAAGACATTTAGTCAATGAAATTATACCAGCCACCCACTCAGCAGTGTTTAGTGGCCCCAAACTACATAGCTCCATTAGCCATATCTAATAATTTTTGGAGCATATACCTAGAATTGGACAATAATTAGCTCCCTTAACTTAGAGAGTAGGTTGAATTCATATCTAATTATTTTTCCCAATTGCATTGGTGTTCCAATCATGTTCCCCTCTTGGAAGGAATAACATCCAACACCATGCACCCTAGAATCCTCATGCTAATGAGGATATCACACTGAGGGATGCTACTAATTTTCCATGAACATAGTTCCGCTGGGCTACACAACAAGGGTGAAAAACAAATAATTAGAAAAAGTTCATCAGCCTCATTCAAGTGGAATAAATCCTCTATGAAAATACCATGGAAAACATCAGATAGAAATAAATTTTTCTATCAATTTTTAATCCCATCATGTAGAAATGGTCACACACTATGAGAATGAAAACATTACAGCCAAAGATCATCATGGTCGTCGCATAAATAGGGAATAAAATTATAGGCAGATGCAAATACTTGTAGATGCTCATGAATCCCATCATCCAAATAGTGTGTCCCCAGCTTTCAGTAGATTCCAATCCATACCAATGCATACAAATCCAATCATCCAAATAGGGAAGAAAACTATATGCAGTCACATAGACTAACCAAGGATTATGAAGCCCACCGTTTAAATATTATTGCAATTAATTATGGGAAGAGTCAAATACCATCCCCTCATATCATGAAAATCAACAAAATAATGTGGAAATAAAATACAAGAAGAATAAAATTCTAACAGATTCATAACATGAACTTTAGAAAAATACAGAATAAAAAACATAGATAGAAATACCTATGCACAAATATGAATCCTAACAGAAAAATAAAATGGACACCCAAGAAAATAGATGGCATATACTAGTGTTAAATTAAGAGCAGACTTATTCCTCTATCCCAACAGAGTAGAGGCTCCATTACCGAATGAAAAAACATAGAGGACTAGAGCAGTCAAAAAGTCATTCTCAGACATCAGAATAGGAATATATCACCATTCCAGCCAAAGACATGTCTTAACACATCCATAATGTGATGGAGGACCAGACATAAATTTCTGGTCAAACCCTCTAGACCTATTAATACGTAATCACTTCTTATGGAATAGCATGGAGTTGGACCTGCAACCCTATCACCCAAAGTGCGGCGACTCATCCACAAAACAATATGGTCACTCCAGAGCACACCTAAATCCATTCACTTTTCCAGCATTGTTTTTAGCCATATAAGATGATATATAGACAACCTGATCTTGAAAAATACCCATTCAAAATGGGGGGACACAATTCCACCTCAGTGTTCTCTCTAGGTAAGGTATTAATCACTACCAGAATACAAGATTATTGTCAGTGTATTCCGACTACATCATAGGAACCCATATATGAATTCCATTACCAATATTATGCATCCCTCATCTCCCACAAGAGAGAACCCAAAAATAAATTGCACCAAAAAAACATAAAAATGAAGATAATATTCGTTACCCTGATCATCTAGAAACTAGAGTTATTGATTACATCAAACACCTATAAATAGAGGATTGAGATCATATAAATCAATTACCAAATCATGGATGTGGCAGTAATAGATGTGAAGGTCCTCCCGATGATATTGTTACCAGCATCTCTGAAGGTCCTCCTCAGATCATCCAGAAAGGATTAATTCAAGGGATAGAAACGACAGATCATGAGAGGATATCTCATTATGAGTGTCAGAATAACCCTCCTAGTGGTAAAAATATCCATAAAAATAATGGTCCCCCCCTTTCTATCATCTGCCAAAATGGTCCTGTCCAGGGTATATGCATCAGAAATTCTATCTATAGTCAGACATCAATATATGATGGTATTCCTCTCCATGATGGCAGGAACTAAAAAGGTCCTCCCCAGAATGACATCAAGCAACACAAATGTCATCCCCTTATTGTAGTATATCTTGATGTTACACCTTAGGATTCAAAACCTCAAAATTATCTTCATTGACAAATAAAATGCTTCAATTGTAGCCCAAACCGTAATGACATCAACCACACACATCCTCCGTGTAACGATATCTCGATTCATCAATAAGAAAACTCCATAGCTAATGTTTTCTATGATATTCCTCCCCATGGAATGCACTAAAAAAATTATCCCAGTTTTGAGACATCAAACTATGATTGAAGCCCTCTCCATTATAGCACCAACTACAAAGTTTGTCCCCATAATCAACATCCAATATCAATAGGAAGGTCCTCCTCTTTCCAAATCAAATACACGAAAGGCCTCCTAGGGTGAGGTACAAGGATGGATGGGGTCAATTATGTCAGAAGCCTTTACAAAAACAAAATATATCCTATCAATTATGATATGGACTAGGGCCACTGAAATATTTTGACCCAAATCCAGACCATTCACGTATTAACGAAACTCCTACTAGACCTTCTTCATGGGAGAAAGTCAACATGAAATTTCCATGTTGGGTAGATAAAGTAGAGAAATCTCTGAAGAAATAACAAATGTATATGTTTCTCATGAGAAGAAAATTAGTCAAGGTTAACATAATAGTTATTTTTGGGACCATAACCACATTTCTATTCAACATACCAAGGGAATTGTCAGTAGAATGAATACATAACATTTTTCTAAATATATGGAAAACCCTACACCACATGAAATTTTTTTTATTTCTCTGTGATGGGTACCCAAACCATATAAAAATAATGGGAGTGAATTGCTGAAAATCATCTTGTAATCCCTTCCATATGAAAAATGGAAACAATAATAGAGGAAGATGAAATATATTGAACTAACCCTCCTCCATGCCATTCACAATTTGTTGTCCCTTATTGGAAATTCCTCATCTTGTGTTCTTATTGAGGGTGTGGGGGAGCATTGAGCATTTCACTTCACCCCACTTCTCGTCCATCATAACCCATTTTAAATGCAATATTTTAATGTCCTTTTTCCATGAAAGAGATTAAATGATATCCCTATTTAGGAAGATAAACATGGTTGAGAAGAACTAACCTTGAGTAAGTATCAAAAGAATCAGGCTCAAAAAGAGCATGCCATTGAAAAACTCTTGATCCAAGAAGCCATGAACATTTAATAAGATTATCACATGAGGGAATCTAATCAAAAATCATTTATTATTTCATCAAAGACAAGTAATTAAAATAAAGAGCTGTTATAATATCTATCTCACACTAGACTGGTAATGCACGAGATAAAAAATTTGGCAATAGAAGTAGTAATGGCCGCAATACATGATGATCCGCAACTTACCGGTCTATATGATTTTTAAAAAAAACCCCCCATTAGACAAAAAAATATATATTGTGGAATCATTATAAGGCACCGGGAGAAACCCCAAACTGTAGGGATGGGAAATTTTTACTTCACCCACCCACCCAAACAATATCATTCTTTTACCTTCTGGGGAGAATGATGAGGTGTAATGTCCCACATTCCATCCTATATTGTGATTCATCTCCCCTATTATAGAGGAATATGTTAGGGCCATATAAAGGCTCCTTCTAAGTTAAAATTCATCAAGAAACTAATAGAGAACCCTGAAATGGAAGGATAATATCAAACATATGAAGTAAAAAATCTCTCCTACCACTCCACACATAGTATATCACCCACAATGCATTATGTATTAGAAAATGATGTAGATTTAAATCATGTAGACCACACTAGAAATGAATAAAATGCATACAAATAGGGAGGATATGGTTCTGCTCAAGAATTTGATCTACACTAAACCTGTAGGTGTTTATACTCATAACCAGAGTGTTGGCCTAACATTTGGTGCTCCCTCAGTCAATTATTCATTATATACCTTAAAAAGCTCTAACATCAAAAATAATGAAAACATGGTCACACAAAAACCCACACCTCCTCCAAATGAGAATGAACCCATGACACTTGAGGATAAATACATTGAGCAGGAGGAGGAAAAGAAGGATTTTAGGAGAATTAATGTTGAGCTACTCCAAGGAACATTCACTATAGAATTTGTTCCATAGGTTCGTCTAGTAGAGATTCAATGTACCCATCCAGCAAGTGTACCTCATCCATAAGGGTTTATTCAGAAGAGTGAATTAATGTTGGGAAGCCATTCCAAAATGATACTAAGATCATAAGTCTACATGAATCCAATCATAGAAGGATATCAGGACTTCCCACCATTAAATAAACAAATGAAAAAAATTCAAACAAATACATAATGTTTTCCCCTGGTTGGATATCCAAATCAAGTACCAGAAGCTTCTGTATAACCAATTTTACCCCCAGATGAACCTCCTCATGCTCAGGTTTAATAAGACCCACATTAGGTCTCATTAGAACCATATATTCATTGGAAACATATTTTGATTCCATGGAAGGATGGAGCACTCTGACATAACCAGAACAAAAACCTTACCCCAACTTAGTGAGTAACATTCTGCATCTATTAAGCATTTGGCTCTCTATATTACCTACATTAAATGACTAAGGTGACCCATAACAACATCAGATTCATTATGCATCTCGTTTTTCTCCCATGATGGTATCTTTAGAGAAAAAAGATGTTGTGACACTAATATGATTCATGCGAACTATTAAAAGTTCAAACTAATAATGGTATATGAGTTTTCATGCTCAGTAAATAACATGTTCAGAGGACCTTTGATGATAGTTTATTTTTCATTCCATCTCAACATTTCCAAAGACAATAATCAGTGACCTCATTAACTCAAAATAGTGGTAGAATTAGAGTGTCTTAGATTTAATTACTAACTGGAATGGTCTGAACAAATCTTTCAACCATCCACTCACCCAAGATGTGGTGTGCACTATGTGCATTAATAACTTTAGTGATGAGCTCCAAACACTCCTCATCTATGTGAAATATAAAAGTGGGTTCTAGGATTTTTCAACCATTTCTCAAAGTATATAATATTCATTATTGAAGACTAACCTCATGTACTGGGTAACCCCATCAGCCCCCAATAAAATTATAGGAAGAGATGAAGCGACCTCCGTTATGCTTAACCCACCCCCTACACCAATGCCATAGTAGAGGCCACTTCCAAATAGCACATGAAATCATGGGAATAAATATACATCCCAACTTCAACAAGATAAAGGGAGGGGACCTTAGAGAAATAGATTAAAGGAACTGAGAAATAATGTTTACTCATTCTAATTGGACCATGTTCATGTATACTTTGTAGCGGCCAAAAATTGAAAATTTGTCCTCCTAACAGAGCCAAAGAGAGAAAATGAAGGCGTTATCGATGACCAACCATACTATTTTACCTTACACTAGATACTAAGACACCCATTTAGGAGTGTTTCATCTTCTAATGACTCGTTTAAAAGATGAAATATTTCTCACAAGTCAATCTATTACAACAACCCGGACATGTGGAATATGTTTACACCATTAAAAAAAGATAAAGGAGATGAGTGGAAATGTGTTTATAGGAAAAGGGATAAGAATTTAGAAATATTGATGACTCAATAACATAGTTATATGATCCCATTATATACTCCAAGCACGGTTGAAAAAATCAACAATGCCTCTAATAGACCCTAACACAATGAAGTTGATATACTCAGCCCCAAAATCCACTAAACATAAGTTGGAACGAGTTCAAAAAGATGAAACCATGTCAAGGATAAAGGTATATTTAACACTCCCAAATTTTATTCCATTGGATCTGAAATCACATACACCACCCCTCAAAATGAAACCACTAAGAGAATTCAATCAGGAAGACTCATCATCAGATGTGGTACTGATCATCATCTTTATTAATGTCATTCAATTAGTGGGTCCCTTATCTAGTGAAGAATATATATATTAGCTTAATATACTTTAACCCAATCAAGAAACTAGAGGAAGAGGCTATAGAAGATGAGGATACACAGGAAGATGCAACTGCGGAAGAAACCAATTTTTCCCACTCCACGATTCAAACAATCAATGTTGAAAAAACTCATAGAAGTTCCCTTTATAAAACCCAATAAGAATAGGAAAATTACCATAACCCTATGGGAAGAAATTATTTCCTTATAATCATATAATATAGATCAAAAAAAAGAAAAAAAATTTAATGGCCCCAAACATGTTGGTAGAACTACTCGACCAAACCCACAAGGTACCTAAGTACCACCAGCTCCTGTCTCGGGAGATGGTCTATTCTCATCTCATACATAAGTACCTAAAATTCTATTGAAACAGTAACCCCAATCTATGAGGTGTTGACTATTAGACCAAAAATATGATAATCTAAAGTTTTTGGCATCATTAAAAACCATACTATAAATCTTTTATGCCCTGAGTTTGTCAAAAAATATCATGGAAGATCTTATAGAAGCATTTATAAGTCCCCAAGAGTTTGAAGACAAGGTGGCCCCACTGAAGTCTATCAAACTGAGACCTATCCAACAAAATAACACATGGTTGTCTCTTTTACATATCAAAATGATGATACCATTATGTAGTGACACATCAAATACCTTTACATGTCTGACAGGATAAATATTATCGATGTACGAAAATGCTTCATTGATAGTGGATCTAGAGTTAATCTCCTCCCAATGAGACCACTTTGTCATATGGGATGCAATGATGATAACATGACACCCACAACCACAACCATTGTGGGTTAAAATGGTGATTATATACCATTGGGAAAAATAAATCTTAATACTCGATTTTGTGAACTTTTAGTAGACTGACAATTTATGGTGGTTCAGAAAACAAAATCATTAATGTCATTATAAGAAGGCCTTGGCTACATCATCATGCAGTGATACCGTCATCATACAATGAATGAATCAAATATTTAATAAATGGAAATATGGAACATTTCATACTAATAAGGCATTATTGGAATCATGAGTGTCACACTATATCGATGCAGGATTCTAAGAGAAGAATGGAATGAAACTCTCAATCGACGGTATTGATTATGTAAATACTAAAAATGTGTTGGAGATGGTCCCTAATGACCCCTTAAATCAGATATTTAAGGAAAACATGCTTTTAATCAATCATGTTCAATATAGTAGTTCCTTTTTGGATGGTTATTCGATAGTGATCATGATTTCAATCATTGACACCAAACCTAATATTGATAAAACTTCCGCTAAGATGAAACATAATGATGAATTCATGAATGGAAATTCCCCCAATCCACATTATATCTCTATATTATACTTTCCAAGCTAACTATGATAACAGGTAAGAATACACTTTTCATTCATCACTCCAACCTCTACAAAAAATTCCCAATTTTTAGTCGGTTCAGAAGACGTCGACTAAGCCTTCGAATGCCAAAATTGAAAAATTTTACTCAATTATGGGGAGTTTATTTCAGGAATTATTTCTCCATATGAAGATAAAGATAAGGAATATGATGTTTAAGATTAAGGGAAATAATACATTAGGTATGCACAATGAATATTCAAGGAGGTTGTCTCTAATACCATTGATGAACTCATAGAAATAAACATGGGTGCAGAAGAAGACCTTTATACCATATTAATTACTGCATCCATGTTATGTGAGGATAAATAGGTATACACATTTGTACTAATTAAGGATTGATATGTTTTCTACTGGAACTATAAAAAAATTAAAGGACTTGATCCTGAAGTGACCACTCACCACTTGGGGCTACCTTTGATCAATGTGGATAAAAGAGAGTAGCCGGAAGGATGTACCATATATGTGCTGATAAGATAGAGGCTGAAGTGGACAAGATAAGAAGATAAAAAAAGATTAAGAAAGTCCATTATCCCCTCTAGATGGACAATACAGTCCCCATCAAAATGAGAAATTGAAGAATTATTATTTTCATTGAATTTAAGGATCTCAATAGGAACTGTTTGAAGGATGACTTCCCTTTATAAATAATTTATTTGTCGATCGATGTGATTACTAGCTATTAACATCTCTCATTCATGGATGTATATTTAGGATAAAACCAAACCAGAATGGACCGAGTGGGTGAAGAAGCCACTTCCTTTAGGGCCCCCAGGGAGTATTTTCCTTCAACATAATTCCATTAATACTAAAACAATATGGGTGCCACATATCAACGCACCATTCAACATATCATCAAGCCCTTCCTAGTAGAGTTCGATAAATTAAATGTTAATGACATGGTGGATAAATCACAATAATTCTCAAACAACCTATCAGATCTAGAATCCATCCTAAGAAAACTTCAACAACACAGCCTCTAAATGAACCCCTTGAGTTTTTTATTCGGTGTTAACATAGGGTAATTATGTGAAATTTTTATCACATAATGGAATCGAATTTGGCCCCAATACGATAAATTTCATTCTTCCTATTTCACTTCATCACAACATATAGACTTGAGTGGACATAAATGACATTTAGCCGACATTAGATGAATCATATCCACCGTTATAGAGAAGTGTTTTCCCTTCACTAAGTTGATTAAAATGGGGTCGAATATCCATGGAATGATGATTTACATGAATCATTTGAAATTATAAAGAAATATAACTTATGTCCTCTAGTGGAAATGATGCCCATCAAAGGAAGACTAGTCACACTACATGTGAATCCTTAGAGTGATCCATTGGAACGTTCCTTGCACAGAAGAATGATTTTTGTAGTGAAAAAAACCTTTACCTTCTCATCTAAACTGTGATCGATACTGAGAATCGGTATTCAAATATCAATAAGAGAATTTTTTTTACTAATCTTTATTGTATAGAAACTAAAACACTACCCGCAGCACCATAGTGTCCATTAATCCTCATGAAAAATCCTTCTAATGTATATTCTTAGACATCCAATGATGAAAGGACTTCATTCATAGTGGTAGGTCATCCTGTAGTAGATCAACATATAGTTCATACCTCCGAAAGATGTCAAAGGATAAGCCTTAGTATATTTCTTGGAAGAACAACCCTTAATGGAAATAACTCCACTAAATGTCAACTTACCTGATGAGGAGGTTTTCCCTATCCACAAGGACTCCAAAAAACAATAGATGATTTTTAAAAGTTAATATAGAAGGTCGATAGGAAAAAGGATTTATGACACAAAGATCAAAAAAGTGGAGATGGGAATCAAACTAAAATCTGAATAAAAAATCATTTCCTTACTCTTTCTTGCTGTCAAAGGGGTTCAACAATAAAGAAACAGATTATAAGTCTCTCATTGCAGGCCTAGAGCTTGTAGTTCATGTGAATTTAAAACATTCGAATAAAAAACAAGACTTTGAACTAGTAACCAAGAATGTCAATGATGATTATAATATTAAAAAGGATGCACTAATCTATCAGTTTCAATACGTGTGATGGTGAATCATTGAATTCCCCTTTGAGATGACATTAACACATGTACCTCGGTCATAAAATGCAAAAGATAGTGAATTAGAAAATGAATCCACTACTTTGGCTGATCCATACTAGGATTATATGATTATAAAAATTTCCCACCATCATATGGTAGTTCCATTAATTCAGTACAACACTAATGAAATTGATGAGATTAGTCATGTGCTTGAGTCATATGATCCTACCACCGGCTATATGGATCCCATTACAGATTACCTTCTAAATAGAGAACATCCACATGAAAGGGTTGAATGGGATAAAATTCAGACATGGGAAATTAATTTTGTTCAATATAATGTTGAAAATCTGAAATTTTGCTTTATAAGTGGGGTATTTATGGGATCCTTCTCAGATTCATTAATGGGGAAGAGACCCCCACTATTACGAAGGAAGTGGATTCATGTGCTTGTGGGGAAACCCAATCTGGATCAAAGATATCTAATAAAATTTAACAGTTTAGATACTTATGGCCCACTATAAATGAATATTTCATTGAATTCAATAAGAAGATTCATTATTTCCATGTTCATACCAACTTAATCCACCATCCCCCAAAGTTACTCCACAGATCTAAGTACCCTTGTCCATTTTCCATATGGGGAGTTGACATTGTGGGACCATATCTTCCCAATACAACAAAGAAATTGAATTATTTCGTTATATAGACTAGCTTATTTTCAAAATGGGAAGAATATGTGTCCCTCAAAGAGGTAAAAGATTGAATCATTCTCAGATTTATGAAATCCAATTTCAAAATTGTATTTTTTCCATCATAAAATACTGACAAAAAATGACACCAGTTTCTATTATGATGTATCCGAGAAATTATATCAGGATTATGGTATCAAGACCAACCATTTATCTATCTACCATGATGTTTCCAACAAAAAATAGAGTCCTTAAACAATACCATGTCCAATATACTCTATAATATGGTAAACAAGGACAGGAAATTATGGCTGAACGAGATCCTCCGTGATATATGGGCTAACTGAAGCATGACCCACATCGCCACACAAGCAACCATGTATTAACTAGTATACATTATAAATGTGTTTATACCCATCAAAGTGAAATTACCCTCTTTCTACGTTATAATCTTTGATCAATTATCCATAGATGAGAAATCTCAAAAACATATTGATGAGTTGGAGTGACTGGATGGGAAAATATATCATACCTTTCTACCATTGGAAGTATAACAGAACCAGATTTCAGAAGAAATCAAAAAAATGGATTTAATTTAGTGTTTCATCAAAGGTGAAATGTTGTTGGTCATCATAAATTCTATGATTCTAGAACGGAAACCTACAAAATTTGGGATAAAATGGAAAGGACCATATGTATTTCACACAAACTACTCTAATGGAGAATATTCCTTTGTTTTTATGGATTTAAATATTATTATAGATCCAACCAATGCATGTTTATTGAAGAATATTTCTTGTAATTATAAGAAAATATCCTGATGACATAACATTAAAATTCAGGATACAACATCTTAGTTTGATAACATTAAACTGCATGATAATCATCTATATTGCATGATGTTAAATTGTAGGATAAAACATCCTAAACACATTATGTTAAAATTAATAATAATAATCATAATATAATGGAATTAAATTGAAGGAAAAATGATCTAATCTCTTGATATTAAACTGCATGATAATCTTCATGATCTCATGAGGTAAAAATATAGGATAAAACATCTTAATCACATGACATTAAACTGCATGATAATTGTCCAAATCTCATAACAATAAACCACATGATGTAATGACATTATTTCATTATGTTAAAATAAATAACACCATGATATTATAATCTAAGAGGACATTGCCTCAGGCATTGGTCACCTACCATGATTTGTTATAGAACTATGTTTTTCTTGATATCTTCCCCTATAGGATACATGGTGTCACCAAAATCCCAAACATTTATCCCATAAACCATAAACAATCCCCCATCCTTGTGCATGGAACAAACAAATGAAGGGATGTTTTTTCATAGAACAATGTATGCCTTGATTCTTATTTAAATGGGATACGTAGTGATTCCTCAATCCTATATCAAGGACTGACCACCACATGATGAAAATTTTCTCTGATGTACCCTCATTTTCCTCTATATTGTGAAAGAATCCCTTGACACTCCTTTTTTCTCACACCGATCATAGCTCACATGTTTTTAGTAATTTAAGTGAGGGTTTCAATCAAAGAAACATATGTTAAAGATAAATGATAAGCCAAAAAACTCAAAAAAATAGTTAAAATTCCCCTCCATATGTGTGGATCAGACTGGTATAGGGAACACACCTCAAGAAATATGTGTGGCTTGATTCCTACCCTTGTAAGATACATAGTCTCACCTTGATCCTACATCCAGATCCATCCACCACCAAAAGAAAAATGATATAACTCTTACTTGAAAATGGTTTAGACTTGCATAGGGAAATTCATTGAACAACATCTGGATTGATTATTGTCCCACCAAGAGATGTAGTGACACATATAACTCCAAACATGTTCCATACAATGGATAATTATCAGAAGTAAAATGCCCCCATCTTCAGCACATAAATGAAAACCTATATAGAATATTTCAAACATAATATCCCACAGTAAGGATCTGTAAAAGTATCATTCACCTCTATATTTGAGTTAGATATTTTTTGGGAATTCCATAACCCATGATTAATCATGGTTCTGAAATATCTTACATGCCCAGATACATCCATTACATTTATCAACCTCCATGCAATAGGAAATTTAGGATCTTTATAAAATTTCCCATTTATTAGATATGTATGGTCAATATCTTAAGAGCACATTCTTTTGACTATGCACAATACGCCCCTATGGATCTACATAAATTTCCCGTAAAAATATATTATCAAATAAAGGAAAATCCATCCTCAAGAGAGGCTTCTTCAATATCCATATTTTTAACATATCAGATTCCTTGTACAATCTCTCATGATCCGAGAACCCTCAGAACCATTGTTTACACATTCATTCCCCTTTACAACCAACTTATGACAGAATAAGTTATCCCGATTAGACAACACTCATTCATAGTGTCTATGAAAATTTTTCCCAAATACATGAAATTAAACTACGCCTCCATCATCCTTACCTCTTGAAGATAAACGGCAAGGAATTTTTTTCTTTTTTCCTGATTAAAAAAAACATAACACCATGATGTTCTCACTAGATATTACATTACATATGACAATGGTAATCTATCATTCCATGTCACATAACTACTTAAGGATTGATTCCTATCAAAATAGTATACATAGAGACGCATAGATTTCATATTCAAGTCCATCCACCTCTCCCACAAAAAAAAACACACAAAATGTCCCCTTCCAGTGTATGGGTCAAACATAATCATGGAATGTCAAGAACAGTGCATGGTTTGATTCCTTATCATGAATGATACATAGTGACACATGGAATCTTATCATGATCTATCCAACAATAGAGTGAAATTTTCCCCGTTTTTGTATGGGCTATATCCACACTAGAATCTTTCAATATAGAACTATGTCTAGCTTGATTCCAATTTGATGGGAAACATAGTGACACTTAACTCCAATGACATAGCCTTAATCATGGAATAAAATAAAAATGTTTCACTCATCCATGTAAAAACCAAGGAAAAGTAGAGGATTCACAAATATGACCTTCTCATAGGATCATTTCCATAATATTGACATATCCCCTCTTTCAAATTGGGTCATCTACATTCTATCGAGACAATGATAATCTAAATAGAAAATTTTCCTAATATTATGAAATTAAACTACATGATAAAATGTCCTTATTCTATGACGTTAAAATGCATGACATCACAATGTTCTCACATGAGATGAAATCTCCCCTCACATTGATCACTTACCATGCCATGTAATAGAAATATGATTGTCTTGATTCCTGACCAGCTAGGATACGTAGTGACACCCAAATATTCATCTTAGTCTAGTCACCTAAAATACAAAATTTTCATTCCCTTGGTTAATCCAGCACTAAGCGGTGGCGGATTAATTTTTTTTTCATCCCATGTTTCTCACACCAAACACAACTCATGTGGATAGAGGGAATTTGGTAGGGGATTCCCTATGGAAGCATGGAAAAGGAAAAAATTCCCCTCTTCCTACGTATGTGCCAAACCAATGAAGGCTGTATAATTGTAAGAGACCTAGATATTCAAACTAGATTCTATCTCCAACAATTTAATCCTAATAACCCACCCTACGAAAAAGTCAGATCAATGTAGGGATTTCTCAACTCTATGGATAATCCTGGCCTTAATGTTTCTAATATTTCTATACACACCCTTTCCATGTATCAAACTATATGATTTGGGAAATACAAATTCTTCATAAATATCCCTAGCCATCATAATGGAGGTTTATTATCTTAAGGACATATTTTGATAACTATACAGAATATACCCTGGGGGTTTAACCTATATTTCCTTAAAAAAGGCATATCAACCAAAGGAAAATTCCTTCTCAAGATAGTCTATTCCATCCTCTATATGCTCAATGGATTCCATGCCCTATAAAATCTTTCCCATTCTGATAACAACTAGAACCATGGTTTACAATATCCTCCACCCCTCTTGTCTTGGGTATTTCTTGTCCTTAAGGCCCGGTTACCATATTGGTTAATCAGGGCTTCTATATAAGCATCCTAATTAAACAACATTAAGACTACATAATGGTTGATACCCAATGATCACTTTTTTTCCCATTCAAAAAAAATATTAGAAATACCACCTCCCGATGTATAGATCATACCTACATGGGATATTTATAGACAATGAAAAAGATACTCCCCCATATTCATATTCATGAAATCAATCCACATTGGAAAATTCAGAGATGATCCCTTCTTAATTATTGAGATAATATACATGATAAAAATGTCCCAATCCTATGTGTGAACCGGATCCGTATATGGAGAAACCATAAAATAACTACATCTAGCATGATTCCTATTACAATTGGAAATGTAGTGACACCAAAATATGATACCTCAGGTCTATAAATGAAATAAAATTCCTCATATTTTCTAGAGTCTGTGTAAGAACTGCATAGGGAACCACCTCACACCTGTATGAGGGGAACTACTCTACCAATTATAGGGAAATTTCTCCGTGAAATACCTATTTAATGTTCAGAAACCCCCCATTTCAAAAACCATACCCCATTTCAAGAAAAGGATTAAATCCCCATAACCATATATAGCCATTATAAATGGATGGTCAGTGTCATGAGGGCACCTCTGTTTGACTATGCACAATATTCCTCAGTTTCTCTTCATAGGATACCAACAAAAATAGGCATGTCAACCAAAGGAAAACTTTTCATCAAGAGAGGCTTCATCCTAACTCTATACACTCTTTCAAAATTTACATCCCATGTCATCTATTGGTTATAGAAACCTCACATATAACAATTTACATCTTTTCTCTTCTTTCATACCTGAAGATGATAAAACATTCCAGGTTAGACAATTCTGAGAAAAATTAAACTGTTTAATACATTGTTTAGAGTTAAATGACATTAAATCATAAGTATAAAACATATTAGTCTAATTAAAATAATCTAAACCATGACTTAACCCTCCTTTACACAAGCCAAATATTAATTAGAGTGTTCTTTCAATCTCAATCACACTTTATGAACATGCCATCATACATTTCAGAAACCACTCCTTTGACAAGATGCCTTTGGTGGTCTTGAGATATACAAATTCTCATAAAATTACATATCTATAGAAATTGTTGGCTCAGTATCATTAGAAAACCATTTTTTACTATGCACAGTATGCCTCAGTGGATCTGCATAAGTTTCCCATAAGAACAACCTTTCACCCAAATACAAACATTCCCTTAGAAGAGGATTTTCCATCTTTTGTACGCCTCAATGTATCCCATTCCCCTTTTAATGTATCATATCCTTAATAACCAAATCAGGATCAAGGAAAACCACTCTGGTATTTCTAAAAAATGTGGGTAAATTATCAGTTAAAAAAACTATTTTGGGGTGCTTTCTGTACAATTCCTTGTCAAATATATTTGACCTAAAACATCTGTAATGATATTCCTTCTCACATGACTCTAAACTGCCCATGAATGGAGAATAAAACTCATTAGGTTAAAAACCTACAAATCGAATACTTGGTTGAAGTCTAGATCCAACTCACTGTACCTACACATTGAATGTTTTTGAAAAAATATAAAGCAATCAAGAATTCAAAGAGGCCAAAATCATGTTAGGTTGAACACATGGAAAGGGTGGCCTAAGGGAAAACAGATTTTTTTCCAATAAATTCACATCATAATTGGGTTTAGGAAACAAATTGAGGTATTAAAAGAAAATAATTATTTTTTTTGGGTTTTCCATATAACACAAGAAATATTCAAGCTATTCATACTAAGTCCCTTTGATTAAGAAACAAATAGACCTTTTCTAAAAATTCATTCAAATTAGGATGGATTCTACATTAGACCATACTCCTCTTCTTCCTAATAAGTTCCCATTCCGATGTGGGTAATTTATTCGGGTCATAAAATTACACATTCAAGATGAAGAAAATTCCATAATAGTATGAAAATGATATTAATAAAATCGTAATAAATGTTGAAGAAAAATATTCAATGGGAGAAGAAATTCCATGATGAGAAAATCCCTTTGTAGACCCTTGCTTTATACGGTGAAAATCCACTTCTAAAAGAGCCCATGAACTAAATAGTTCATAGGATAATGATGGTCGACTAGGTCGTACAAATTTAATCGATGTTGATTGTGGGAAGGAGGTAGTGATTTACACCCCTACAAAAAAATATCCCCCACATACTATGAAATTTGGGGAGTAATGTGGTATCACCCACATTACTAAAGGGAACCCCAATGACTAAGTCCATCATGGGATCCAACAAAATATTCTATATGGACCACTATGCGCCTCTATAAAATGAATATATGGGATCCAATGAAAGGATATGAAAAAACAGAAAGAAAAGGGACCAAGCATGAAGAAAATATAGATGGTGTGGGAGAGATATCTCCCACACCTGAAGTAATTCACTAACACCATCATCAAAACAACATGTGGAAGACCATACATAAAAGTTAATATATAGAGGCAATGTGTTTTTTGAAATGGGGGAATTAATTTATGAAACATTGGATCGAGTAAAATTTATTTACGGAATACACCCTATGTATACTACACTTCGCGGGTGCTCCATTGTAGACTTTCCTAAGTATATGGTACCTCATAGATGACAATATTCTAAAAATCCTATGTGGATGACCCATTGTGTCCACTTGCTTTATAAAAAACCCTTCATGGAAACACTTTCATAGACTCTACATTGAGAAATTTCCTTCACAAACCATCTTTTCTATTACGAGTAATCAAAACATTCTATTGTGCCCATATGACCCTAAAATGAATCCCTCCAACACCATGAGTTAGCCAAATCCTCATAAAACTCTTAAACCCCATCACCTACCTCCAATGATAAGTTGATCGGGAACTCCACAGATATTTGTGGTTTGATTGTTTTCTTTACATTCTTGGACACATCCATTCCATTCCTCAAAGTCTATGTCCTTGGAAATTTTAGATATTTATAAACATTCCAAGTCATCTAAAATGGAAGATCAGTGTCCTAAGCACAGGTCTTCTTGACTATGCAATGAATTACATGGTGGCTCTGCATAAGTTACCCACAAAAATCCCTGTCAATCATATTCATATTCAAATTTAGGAGAGGCTTTTCATACCTCTGTATGCCACAATGACTTCCATGCCTCATATCATTTCTCATGATTTTCGAACCCCCAGAATCTATGTTTAACATTTTTTCCCTACCATGTTAGAGTAATGTTAGAACATCCCATCCTAACTATCATACAGTTAATCATGGATTCAATAACAATTGATCCTCATCGTACAAACATAAATAGTAAGACCCCAATTTGTTCTAACCACATGATGTTAAGAATTATTGTTCTAGTCACATCCACAAGATGTAAAACTATGATTTCATAGTCCCTATAGTAATACATTAAACTATGATGAAATCTTCCAATATATATGGATATAAAATGTATTATGGGATAAAATAAAATCATAGAGCACTCTCAATGAGGAAATCCCCAAGATTTTCCTGTTGGAGGTGGTGCTCTTTCTCCTATTTGACTTAGCTTGGGATATATTTTGATAGATATGCAAATATCACTATCGTATAAATGAAAACATGAGACAAAATTGGTACACTCAGAGCCCCTCCCTTTCTCTCTTACTTTAGGAACTAGTTGAATCCATAAGTGGATGGGGATGGTTGTATGATCTTCAAAAGCAATGCTCTTTCTTTTTTCTCACACCTATCACGAATCACGTGGGATTAAAGAATAGTGTTGAGAATGGCATAAACATGAACCCAAAATTGGAAAAGGTTCTATTAATGGTGTGATCCCCAATCATGCCCCTTTAATGGGTGTCTTCCATTTTTAAGCCCTAGCCTTCATAACTACATGGACGTTGATTCCCAATTAAATGGGATACTTAGGAAGCCTCCTCGAGGTTCAATAGTGAAACCAACATTTTTCAAATAGTTCCGATCTTATCTAGACTACATTACATTAAACTGTATGGGTCATCGACCTGTGTGGGTTCTGATTCCTATCATGAGGATACATAGTAATCCCATCTTATCGGTTTGATCCCAACAGCGATTCAATTATCATCCCCTGTAGATGACGATAAACTATAGAGTTCCTTATCACATGGATTTAGCTATAATTTACTAAATGAAATGTTAAGGAGTTCTTGGTCTATCCATAATTGTGTAACATTTTAGAAGAACCTCATATACATTATATATATTTTCATTGATGGAGAACTTCAGATGCATACAGATAATTCCAAACCCATGTGTATCTATGATTGATCTTACTTAGGGTTAATCCGTAGACACATGCTTGGGAATTAACCAAGGATTCATGAACTTATGGAAATGGATTAAATATAAAAGAGTGTCTCTGAATTGGAAATAGTTCCCATTAAAATGACGCGATGAACCTAAGTTCCCATACATTCAAACAATCTGGGTTCTTAAGTTTCATTGGACAAATCATACAATGAGCTCCATCTATTGGAATGTAGATCCATTATTCATGGATATGATATTCATTGGGTGTTTATGGCTCCATGAACAAACACATTGTAGACTATCCAAATAGATTGTACCTGATATGGATTTATTTCACAAAATCATAACCCCCTGAAACCACTCATCAGGCCTAACCAATATTTGAGTCAAAAAAATTGTGAACCTTACGTGAAACAGATAACTATGAAACTTTTTTCATATGATAAGAATGGTACTTACTACCCACTCCTAGTAGGAAAATTTTCTTCTAGGTACATCACACATCGTTGGGTCGAAACATTATCAAATATGGTAATAACTATAGAAGATTCCATAAGGATAATACATTACACTATTGTTTTACCAACATCAGTTTTCATTGGTCACTAATATACTACATGAATGTGATTCTCTCTAGAGACCTATGGTTGTATCCCTATAGTCATTGAATCCTACGACTACACCATAGTATCCTTTGGATCCAAAAATCTCTAACTATACCATGGAATAGTCATACCCTAATTGAAGCATTGTAAATTATTATCACATCAAAAATAGTTGCACATATTCACTGGAATAGGAAATAAATGTTTTGTGTGTCTGACCTTTCCACACTGATAACATGTTAGGGGCTCACTGCTTGTTGTAGTAGATGGTGCAGAGGAGTCTCACTTCTTAGACACATTTCCACCGCTTCTTTGATGATCCTACCAGTTCTTCTCTTTTCCATGCATGCCACTAAAACATCCAATATATATTAGAGAAGGGGTGAAAAAACCATCATTTTATTTCATATTCATATCTACCATCATAGATCTGTCTAACACCTCCACATAGGTATAATGTTTCATCATAAATACCTATAGTCTGATATATGGTTGCAAACCCTGTAGGTACTTTTGATCCTTCAACCTCTCATTTTCATTTCTGGAGAAACAATGACAAGCTCATAAAACCTATTGGTGTATGATGAAACTTAATGCTCTCTCTATGGTATGTACATAAACTCCATATACTTTGAAAACATCAGGTACTATGGGAAAAAATGCTAAAACAAATTGGGTTTTGAAACGCTTCATTCTATATACACATGTGTGTATACCTTGAAAATGGAATCCCACTATCTCTTATTAGAACTCTCGAGCCTAAATGATGAAAACATAACCTTGATATTCTCATGTGTATCCATGAATTCTATTATATGATATATCCTATCCATCCAGTCCTCTGTATCTTTTGGATTATTCATTCCATTAACGAACTTCAGATTCTCATGCAAAAAAATCATATGATCGATCTCTATCTCCTCTATGTTCTAGTTGTACCTCAACAATTTCATTTTGAACACATTGTATATACTGATTAATATCATGAACTACTTGTATGATAGTCTTGATGATATTCCAAACTATTAGTGGATTCCCTTGAGAAGAATTAGTTTCACCTTCCTAAGGAACTAATGGAATACATCTCAGAGGCATACAACTTCAAACTCTATCATAAGAACAATTAGAAAACTGAAAAAAAATATCAATTTAAACCAAAAAAATCTATAAGTAGAACCATTGATTTAAAAAATAACTGACACTAGAGAAACATATCCCAAATTCCATTGGAATCATGATTCTCATCAAGATAAGAGATGGTATGTCGCATATCGCAACAAACCTCTCAAGTCCCGACAATTCTATCTCCAAATGAACAGATGTCCCAAGATATAGAGTCTTGAGTACGTACCTCCTCTGATACCATTTTGAAATGAACTGAAGCAGTTTATACTCACACCTAACACCCAACCGAATCCTTCATAGAACCAAAGGGAATTCCTGATCCCCACGAGCTGGTGACAAGTAGCCAGGAATCTAACAAAAGACAAAAGGGAAACAATTCACCCAACATGAACAAACACGTATAATATATATACTCAATTAAACAATCAGCAATGGAAATATAATAAATATATTCCATGACTATAATAAATAAAACGGAAAAAAGACTGTTAAATTATCCAAAAACTCTAATAAGAAAGTCCAACTGCAATGGACCAAAACCAAAAAATAATCCATGTGATGGTGTTGACGAACTCCCACCATCTCACCACCAGCTACCAAACCCAGCTGACATGAAACCTTGTCACCTCAATGTTGAACCTTCCCTTTCACTCTAATGGAATATGTACAAGGGTCTACCCATTAGTGAATTGGTGTTCAAGATGGGAGCTAAAATGATCTATAGGATATCAACTAGGTGTTCCATTACATTTCTCTATATAAATATTCTTGAATGATCATTTTAAATTAAACATGGCAAGATAATTAGTAAATCTATTTTATAGAAAATGTGGTAAACATTTCCTCGTTATGATAGATCCAAAAAAAGAATCTATATCAATAACAAGGAAGATTATTAATATCATATTTAATAATAATCAACATGAATATCCAAGCTAAAATAGTAAAAAGATAGTAAATACAAAACAACAGTAGCAGCATAGGCATTACTTCACAAAGGAATACAACATGTCAGACAACAGATTACTCATACCCAAAAATCAATGAACAACATAATAAAACAACTAAAGATAATTATATACACTCCAAGACAAAGGAGACACCACAATGTGTGAATCCCCAACAACATATATGTACCTAGATCTAATAATCTACAATCTTGGAAAAGTGGAACAAAAAAAAGTAAACCAGCACAATGGTTGACGGCCTAAAGCTAAACATTCCACATTGAACCCAATGTAACCCATGTGAACATTTTCAAAATCATATCAATGTTTTGAAAACCATACAAAAAATTTATGAAATTCAACATTTAATAAGGTATCCATTCTCACTTCTTTTTTCAAAAATAATTCTATGCATTGAAAATACCCGTTTTCTTTTCATTTTTTAAAAACCATGGAAAACCCACTTTTGTTAAATATCTCATTCCAATACCCACAAATAGTAATTCCAATTTCATTCCAATTTATTTATATATTAATTAATAAAAACATAACAACATCGTTTCTAAAAAACATGCAAGAGACAAAACCATCAACCTCAAAACTTGGGTTGTACATGGATACAATAGTATCCACCAATATTGAAAACCCAAAAACATCAATGAAGACCCAAGAATAAAATCACTAACATAAAATTGATCCTATATGGTAAAAAGGGTCTGAACCAATATAGGAAACCAACATACCTCTTGAAAGAACACTCATCATACCACAACAAAAAAATGAATGGCCTTTGGACTGAGATCTTACCACGGATCATGAAGAATACATAAAAAAACACAAATTCAAACCAATGAATATAATAACACGACTCCATGTTGTTTCCACGATAAATTGAAATGAAGAAGATGAAAGATCACTCACCCATAGAGATGTAATGCAACTGAAACATTGATCGAATACATAATGGATCAAGCTGGAAGGAATGGTGTCTACAAAAATCTCTAGAGGGGAACTTTGGTTTGAGAGGAAAGGAGAACATGTTGTTGAATGGGCACCCAAAACTAGACCAACACCCTAAAATATGAATGCTTTTGGGATTAAATGATGTGTAACTCATTTACATTTCATGAAATCCTTGGTGTTCATGTAAAATTAAAATTATGACACCTCATATCAAAAATCTTACCTTAAAATAACTCATGATCTATAAACATTAATCACATTGTGTAACATTTAACATCGTGAATCCCATTCATGGATCCCACCTAGAAACCCTTACACATAATGAAACCCAGTTACA
This sequence comes from Viscum album, assembly GCA_963277665.1. Lineage (NCBI taxonomy): Eukaryota > Viridiplantae > Streptophyta > Magnoliopsida > Santalales > Viscaceae > Viscum > Viscum album. Next base: position 1,339,635,893 of record OY728129.1, on the reverse strand, counting down.
TGTCATGAAATTATTATGCATCCAAAAAAACCACTATTTAATACTGAGAGTCCAATAAATATATGACTTTTCTATTATGCCTATCCCCACAATTACTTATTTTCCCTATACAAACAACGAAAAATGAAGACAAGGATGAGGATAAAGACAAACATGAATGATAGGTAATGGGATTTTACAAAACCATTAAAACCCAAAACAATGAATATAATATCGATGATCCTGATTGTTAAATATATATCCATTTATACCTTGGTATCACATGAAATTATTTCTTCATATCTACTATAATCCATTATATATTACACCATTAAAATACAAGGTTTTATGACACCAAAGAATAAATCAATAATACTTTCTGGTTCAATGATAATACTATAAGGATACATCCCATGTATTGTAAATTTTTCCACATTGGAACTAATGTATTCAAAATAATTCTTATTTATCCAAAAGAATTGATTCTAAATTTTCATATCAAGAATATTAGGAATGTAATTGTTGAAAATAACCTTCTAAACTCTTCCTACCCCATAGAAGAAATTTTTCACCACTATCTCGTGTTCTTGACCAATGTATGCTATTGATCTACTTCTCCATTATAATGATAACAAACCAAAATAACATTTTATTTCTCAGAACCCTTGAGTAACAACTATCCTTTCATTGGTACTGATATGTTACTCATCAACTACTTGATCGATGTACCAAAACAATAAGATGGATTTTACCTCATGAATAACATAACATATTATTTACCCCCATTTATCTTTTGGAATCTCAATATGATTCATCGATTTATATTATTTCAAATGATTATAAATAAAATTTTTCATTACTATTCTCATAATATTGTACCTTGATAAGATAATCATGGAATTTTTTGTCAAATTTATTATTTACAAGGTTTCCTTGTATTCCATTCATTTACTAAAACCATAAATCAGAGTTAAAGTAATAATAATCATAGTGAGAAAACAAAAAATCATGAAAAATAATTCAAAGGATATTTAAATCCTTACACCTTATTTTGGAATATATGAAAACAAAAGTTTTACCTAGGCCATCCACAATCATCATAAATTAAAATTCACCATAAAATTTTCTTATAGAAAGTGTGAAATAACCCATGTATATCTATTGAGAGTATCTTGATTGTTTTGTAGTCTTAGAGCCACTTAATGTGAACCGGTGATGGTAGAGTCCATACCTCTTCCACCAAATTTATAATTACTACCCCTAGGTGTATTTGTGTTATATCCACATCCACATTCTATTATGTAGACATGAATGAATTTTCTAGGAAAAAAATTTCTTTTTTATAACAACCTATGGTTTTATCTTATAATTAGGTTCATAAAATGGATTCCTATTATTGTTTCATCATAACAATTTCCAAAAATAACTAATCCTTGATTTGATACCAACTGAGGTGAGCCAAACATTTCATAGCTAAATATGATATTTTATTAGATAAAATTAATTACATATCATTATGTTATGTTCCAGAACCATAATGATTTAGCGTCTTTAGATATATTGATACATTAAAAACTGGTACCTAAAATTTCTACCTCATCTCCCACTTATTTCTTCACAAATAAGATCTTATTTAGACATATCATAATTAATAACATTATTCATGTCGTGTGTAAAAAGAAACATAATAAAGGGTTATATATGATCATTTGTAATGTTAATAGAGGGATATATCAATGATCATTTATGTATAAAATGTGAATAAGGCTATTAGAATATCAAATTAAAATTGGAGAATAACACCCTGTAGTTCATAGATCAAAATCACGAGTTTTAACATAAAACAAGGTAGTTGATAAGACAGGATTCATATAATAAATAAAGAACATGATCCATGAGAATATAACATTAACATAATATCATGATATAAAATATTCAAAAAATGTTTGGAATAATCAAAATCACAAAAATTATTTTTCAAGTCAGTGCAATAAGACATTAATCACATGTTAGTATTGGTCTAGACACCCATATATCTACATTGGTATTGGGATAACTTCTCTTTTACCCTCCTTGTGCCTTAGTATAACCTCCCATATACCCTCGTTGGCCATGGTATAACATACCATGTACCTTTTAAGATCAAGAAACATTACTATTTACCCACTAAATTGAACGTCTATAAAAGACCCTCCCTAAACATAATAATAATCCATTATTATGATTATAACAATACCATGATAATATTTATCATTCCATAATAAATTATCTCATTGAAAATAAAATTGGTTTCTTCAATATTTCTTCACCATAACCATAAATCATATAGAGAAACAATAATTATGGTATTGCAGAATCATTTCCCCAATGAATCAAAATTAATATCAAAGTATGTCATTATATATGAAATATGACATTTAATGATCGTAGGAACATTTCATGAGTAACATACCATTTTTATTTTCATATAACTTATTTGAAATATAAAAATATAAAATATATTAATGAAATGTTTTTATATCAATTATACATGGAAATATAAAAATTAAGCTTTAATGATTTTAAAAGTCGTGATGGAGGGGTTTTTTAACAATTTCATGTACCTAAAAAGACATCCCTTCAACATTTTTATAAGAAACTCAAAATTACCTAATTGGGAAAAAATATTATTCCTTTGGATTATTTTGTTGTATAATGAAAAATATTGTTCAAAAATTATTTAAATTATAATATTATAATAGTAAAAATAGTCTTCAAAATATTTTAAATAATTCAAGGACATGATAAAAAACTATTCATTTCTAAATTATAAAATAACGATTATTTTTTATAAAAATATTTTATTTTTTCATTTGAGTACATAAAGTTATAAAAATGAATGTAAAATATGAAATCTCAATAAATAACTATTTTTTAATGAAATATATTATATTTGGGAGAGAAAGATCCTATAATTTCATCATATCAAATTTAGGCATAACCACACACTTTTAAAATGATATTCTAGCATAAAAACCATACCTCATGTATGTCTCACCTCCTATGAACTATAACCTCATGTATAATTAATTAAAATGTAATATAAATCTATAAATGAATGGTAAAAATGATTATACTAAAATATATTTTCCAATTGAATCATGTTATCAGTCATTTATTATTAATATTTAATTAAAATCATTCTTCTATTTAGTTAACTATTTCGTTTTTCAAGTATGTTTCAATTAGATAGTGTCATTATTTTTTCTCTTATCATGGTTCTATCATATTTTATATATTAATAATGTTATCATTATAATAAGTTTTTATTTTAAATATTTTTTTCGATCTAAAATATCAATTTATTCATGAAAAAACACAGTCATGCATCATGGGTTCCTGTAAAAGTTGAGACTGAGGGAATCATCTATAACCACTTCCACTCCACCTAGAGTGATGGATCTAAGAGTAAAAAAATTCCTTGAGAGGGGGTCCGGGGTGAAATTGTAGTCCATGTTATCTACTACACGATTACCTCCAGGCTACGTTTGGAGGACCTCAATATTTCTAAAGAACATAGACATGAATTTGTGGTTCAATTTATGATTATAATATGTAATAATTATATAAATATTAATAACATCTTATATAAAAATTTATGGAAAAATTATTTTTATCAATTTATGTAGACAATAGTGTGTATGTACGCATGAGTGATAAATCAATTTTTAGATAGATGAAAAATAATGGGATGTGATAATTATCTTCTTGAAACTATAATAATATAATAAATATAATATATATGTACTATACCCATTATTATAAATAACTATGTGTGGAAATTATGGAAAACGATTCATATCTCCTCATTGAGGTGGTAGTTCACTTGTACATATGGGAAATACTTTCACTTCCAATCTGATGGAAAAAACATGAATATTGTTATGTAATTAACATAATAAAACATCATTATATGGTATATAATAGTTTTTTAATATTTTAACTATTATTATAAAATATTATTTGTGTATAAGAATATGTAAAATGAAGTAGATCGATTAAATTGATTATCCCCAATTAGAGAAAACTCTTGAATATTTCATCTTAAGGACCATTGGGATGGAATTCTGAAGTGACCATAACCTCTATAAATTTTATAAGGATATATAGAATTGTATTTATTATAGTTTTCCATCTTTTTTTATCAATTTTGCATAAATAATAGAGTATTTATTATGTCCCTTTATTATTAATGATATGACGCACATTAAATTACTTAAAATATTTAAATATAATTAATTATTTTTAAGGGGAACGTGGAACCAGATTTCCAATATTTCAAATCTAAGATAAATATTTACTGGAATAATTTCATCCAATAAAATTTAGGTCAGTTTTAATAGAATTATAAACCACATCTTCAGTATTAACCCCTTTGTTCACCCATTTATACGTTAACCATTTCAAAATCTTTTTCAATACTAATGGGTTTCAAATATATATTAGATGTAACAATAAGCACAAAAATGGTAAATAAATGAAATATTAGACCATATCACATCAACCATGTCCTATATCAATATTTTATAATTTTTAAATCTTTTGTAACATATTATTTTACATAAAATACTATTATAGTCATTTTAGGATTGAATTAAATATTTTGAAATAAAAGAAATAAATATAGGTTTTGGAATTATAATATACCCATTTTAATGAAAAATTTTACATTATGATTTATCATAAAATTTTCGTGACACCATAATACATTGAAAAAATAAAACTTTGGAATCTTTAAAAATCTTTTACTTTTATTCTCCAACTACTTTAAAAAGCACTATGTTTGTGGTGGGTGATAAATTATGGTAATTATTTCCTCACAAATGGTTATAATAAATCAAAATTATAAAGAAAATAATTTTTAATTAAAATAGTAATTTATAACTAGGATGAAATATATTTTATCACTAATAGAAGTTTCTTGTTTTTAAAATAAAAATTGATACATTTTGGATTTTGTCTTTCCTTAAATCATTGTGAAGGTTATTATGAAATAAAAAAGTATTTAGTTTCTATTTATTATGATATGTTTTGGGGATGGTCCAAATATACTCATATAATAGAAATGTGGAAGGTGTTTAATATATTTTAATGCTTGGTCAATTTATTTTTAGCAATATTTAAGCAACTTACCATTACAGAGGTAGAAAATACATACAACAGTTATTATTCATAATAACAAAATAATTAGACATATTAAAAAATTGGATATAAAATTTCCAAATATAGAATCAATTGTCGTCATTTAATTTCTATAATTGATAGAACATTATTTTAAAAAAAACACAAAAATCAATAAAATCCTTTTTTAGAAAAATTCTTTTCTGAAAAAAACTATATTTATTCATATACTATCCCTCATAAAAATAAATAGACAAAAGATAAATTTTTATATTAAAAATATTATATAAAATTTTAATTAATATAATAAATAAATATTTATTAATTTTATTTCTTTAAGATAATAACACATTGTGCACGTAAATATTTTTTTAGAAAAGACATATGTTTCTTTATCAAATGATTTATTTTCATTTATCATCAATTTGTAAATAATGAATTAAATTTTTTCATTTTTTCTTCAAAAGATGAGGATCATTACCCCTTTATTAAACAAAAAAATAATGAGAGATCCACTTTTGAAAACCGGGAATGGGGTACCAATTACCTGACCCACATGCAACACATCCTAGAAAAACGACCCAACATCCTTGACAAGGTCCCAAAAGAACAATTGAAATTAGATATCATGAAAATTACTATCTAGATGTCTTTTATCCCCATTTCAGATAAATTATTAGTGATTATTATAAAAAATGATGAGCTGACCCCAACCAAAATTTCACCCTTCTGGGTAACAAATCATGGAAGAGAACTCCTCCACCCCTTGTTGAAATGTGAGGAGAAATATCATTTCAATTTTAAAAATATTAAAAAATAAAAAAAATAAATGAATTAAGGGAATATGGTATTATTTGGAAGGAAATGAGAACTTATGAAAGAATCCATATAATAAATAAAATTTATGTAAATGATAAAATTTAACCCTACAATTAATTATAAAAAATTATTCTTTCTATAATTATGTAAATTAAGTCAAAAGTATCCATATAGATAATATAAATATTATTCCTTTTAAAATATTTATAAATTAATTCATGGTCGATATAAATGACCTTAATCATTCATTTGAGTATAAATAAAAATATTCTTGAAAACATTTAATGAATGTTGATATATATTGTGTATTATATTTCTTCATAAACATTCTTACTCGTTAATAATAAAATTATATTACATTTTTGTATGATTATGTAATTTTTAAATGGTTAATAAATTTTCATTAATAATTTTATTTATTTTTATTATGACATTCTTTTTCATTACTGAAATTGTTATGTTTAAGTCGAACGCATGGAGGTTGTATGATCCTTAACTTTTTAAAGAGATTAGTTAAGTGAAATGGAGAAGAAGTTGTTATGGTTCCATAAACACTATAATAATAAAATTTAATAATAATCATTTTTTAACATTAATTAATATTTTTGGAATATCCATGTATATTTATAATGAAAAATGAGATAATTTGTCTATAGAGGTTATAATCCTCTTGTATGATTGAGAAATGTTTTTATTTTTCCAAATGATGAAATGAATATAATAAATATAATGGTTTAACTTTAAATAATCATAATTATATTATAAATATCATATTTATTCCATAAATTCAACCTTATGTCCAATTGTGTGAGGTGGAATTGAAAAAACTACAACTCTTCATGGAAGTGGCATTCTCCACATACACACGAGCGACAATTACATTATCGAACATATGGGAGGGTAAGAAGGTAGATAATATTTTATATTTAAAGAGTAAAAATTAATTCACAAACATATGATATTTCCAATTTAATCAAATTATTTAACAATCTATGTGAGCTGGTGGTGAAAAATGATACACATTAGTTTGTGGAAGTGGTAGTCCACATGTATGCACACTAAAGGTTTCATTTACCGTAATAACTAAAAAGTAGAAAAATATCGTTTTGTAAATATAATATAGTTTATTTATAATAAAAATTAGCTATTTAGTTAAATTTGGATGGTCAGAATACAATTTAGGGAGTTATAATAAGAAATAAATACGAATATATTTTATTAAGACTTATACACACTCCTTGAATATCTTCATTTGGATTACACCATAAGGCTTCTAGGATTGGTATTTCTAGAATAATTGGAAATACAACACACATAAAGGGATTTTGGGGATATATTTATTTATATATTTGTTTTTATATCGATATTATTATGTGTGGAGAAGTGAGGAGAGAAGGGACCCTTTCTTAAGTGAGAGGAGTGTCACCCTTGTAAATATTAAGAGTTTTAAAATATAATAAATGTATTTATCAAGGGATGTGGATCCAATTTAGACCATGTTCTAGGATATAATACTATATGATAGAAATTAAATCATATAATCATATTTAGATAAGTTATAGTTATATTTTATACCTTATATCATAGATTAACCCCCACTATAACACTTTTAACCCTTACCATGGTGAAGACCATTTATTATGAAAACTATTCACTATGAATAAAAAGGAAATGGATCTTATTTAATAATTATAATATAATGGATAATAATAGGGAATAAATTCATCAATATACAATTTCCAAAATTGTTAAAAAATTCAATTTTTATAAAATCAAAAAATGCAATGATTGTTTTTTAGAAAAATGACTTGTTTTAATTATAAAATTATTTTACACTAAGATAAAGTATAATGTTGAATATCAAAAATTATTTTCATAGTATAAAAAAATTATTAGAATTTATCGTAAAAAAATAGATTACATCTTCCATCCATTTAATTATATTAATATAACCAAAAAACATTTTTTATTGGACTAAAATGTAACTTAGGTTCCAAAAAGTATAGAATGGGCATAAAAATTTAAAATGATACTTTTAACTTATATAAATTATTACTCCAATAAATATTTTTTCAATAAAATATTTTGATATATTTTTAATTCATTCTTATATCATAATGACTTCATAAAAAGTTTGGTATTTTGAAAATTGTTTTTCCATTATTCAACCCAAAATCAATTATTTTAGAAAATCCCAACACAAATAACTAATCAGATTTTTATATAATAATATTAAATATGGAAAAAAGTTTTTGAATTTAAATTTCTAATATTAATAAATTTTTCTTTTAAATAAAACCATGTAATACATAGAAAACAAATTTAGTGAAAGAAAAATGTCTCATTTTTGTTGAACACTAATTTACAATTATTTATATAACTGATGAATATGAATCCATAAATTAAATACTTCTAAATTTTAAAAGTTATTTATTTATCGGACTACCTGGTCTACCACACTCGCTTACCAACACATGGTGAATACAATTTTAGATTGTTTCACTGTTATATACTACATGCTTTGAGTGATCATCCAATATTATATGGCATTAATCACTTTTCCTTCAACATTTATTGAAATGTTCGTCTATGTAGCAAGAATATGTTTCATCTCATTGTAAAATTCATTTAAAAATAAATGTAGAATCTGCCTCACATATGTAGGTTGAGAGATGAATGTGCTATGAATTCTTTACAAGACCTGAAAATCCAAGCAAAAAAATCGATTCCATAATCATCAATATCTAAAACATTCACTTCATGAATTATGAAAACAATTATCAATGGGAGTAATTCAATCCACCATCCATTATGTCAACCACATAGATAATAAAAATCATCTTTTTATCACTCTCATTATTGATATCATGATAATGATCAACTCCATCCCACTAAACACTAAGAATATTCAAGAATTAATCTACTGTTGAAAAACATACTCATTGTTCCTACATTTCCCTATAAAATTTCTTCTTTAGTAATTTATTTATTATATTCATGGAAAAGTAAATAATATGGTTGTTCAATATAAATTTATAATTTAAGAACTACGTATTGAAATGTGTACTGGATGTTCATCTGCCACACATTGAATTTTATTTTTCATTGATATGGATAAGAATAATCGAATTATATACCTATATGGAACATGTGTAATTGATTCATCAACATTGATACCATCAATATGGTGGAATCCATTTCATAATATCCAGTCTCTAATTCAAACCACAATGACTAATTTACTCAGTTCGTTTTGGAAAAACCATATGGTCCTGATGGGGTTCTTGTCCCCCAACCTCAAAAAATATTACAGGATTGATTCATTTTGATTTTGTTATTCTCTCCATTCATCACTTGAACCAAATTAGCATCCCTATAATCTTCATCATGATTAATTAGATATAAATTAAATAAGAAACATATTTTTTTATAGAATTGATTCTCTTGGTTTTCATTGGTGTGGTATCACTATTGAACATATTTTTTTCATCAAGTTCATCTCGATGTTTTTTATTCTTTATAGATGAAAGACTAACTTCATCCTACTAAAAATTAGTTTCCTTTTAATAATTTTCTTGACACCCTTGGGTTCTCCATGAATTTCTTAACTCTTCAATAGTATCCTCCTAAAACTGCTCACTATTTTTGGAAGATTCTATTTGTTCTCCCATGTAGTGACATTGTTCCTTTCAATAACCTTTCCCAAACTCTTCTTAAACAAGATATAATATTTTATTTTTTCATCAGTAGCTATGAAAAATTCCTTCATCACAAGGTGATTACAACATCCCATGTTTTCCATATTTTGAATTAAACACTTACTTTTGAGGATTCAAAATTAATTCAATATCATATTATTTCAATACCACAACTCTTATGAATCATTTTCTTCCTCTAATAAAAAATACATAATTTAAATATATACTGATGTTAATAATTTTTTTTTCAAAACATATATGGGAGGTCTTTCTTAATAATCATCATTTTGTCTATATTTTTTAGGATTCAACTTCTCTAAATAACCACACCATTTTGTTAGGGAGTTATATACGATGAGACTTGGTTCTATATCCCTTTATTCCTGAGTTAATAATGAACCTAGATTTTTGAAAATAACTCACCATAATTAGTTCATAAACTCATATTTTTCTTTATTTTCAACCTATATGAATTTATATATTGAAGGGAGTCTTCTTAATTATTCATGGAGATAATCTTCTTTTATATTATCCCTCATAATAATCACTCTCTACCCCTTTATAGGATCTATACTAAATATCCACTAGATATTAATGTAGATGTTATTTGTAGTTTTCAATTTATTAATCCCTTGTTTGTTCTAGAATATTACTCTCTTAGGAATGTAGGTTTCTTTATTAAAGTGTTTTTGCTTTTCTAATATATATACTCTTCACATTGGTTGACAATTTCTTCAGGGGGTTTTGATAATTATCATTATTATAATCATAAAATTTCGTACTACAATTTTTTGATCATTTTTCAGCCCTTCCACATCGAACAAATTGAGTGTAATTTTCCATTTAAACGTTCCATTTAAATTTTCATGTATGAGGAAAAAGTAACATGAATTCATCCACATATTATTCGACTATGACATCCTCTATGTTGATATTTTTCAAAGACATGAATACCACCTCCTTAGATATTAATTTTTTCATCGATTTATTATCATTATTTTTCATCTAATATGTGATTATAATATTATTTAAACTATCAAATTTTTATCTTTTTTTTATTTTTATCCACAATCACATTGACATTTCTAATTAACCGTGGTTGAAATATTATAACGATGTTCTTTATCATCATCAATTATTCACATTTTTCTTTTAGAAAAAACATGTCATTCACTCGATCAAATAAAGATTTAATGGATTCATTCAAATACATCAACATATCAATGTACTCATTCCATATAACCTGTATATCTTCTTCACATAATTTTGATCATATTAATTTATATTTATCATATTTTCCAACATATAACATGAATATTTAAATGAAATCACCATCATTTATATAGTGTTTTTAGTGGTCCTCACTTTTCAAAAATTATGATTACATCTATATTATCGAATAATAATAACATTAAATAGCCTGATGACCAAAAACCATAATATTGTAGTGCATTTGGAAACATGGAAACAGAAACACTGATACATATGTGAGATACATTATCTTTTAATATGTTCTTCATGACTAGAACCCTTCTTAGAAACATCTTACATAATACATATAATCATATCCATGGGAATATATCATAAAAATGTGTGAGAGATGATGTTTAATATGGGGTAATAAGGAAGATACATAAGAATAATCATGAGCATAAGGGTATGAGAACATGAATTTGGAAATATAAGATCATACCTTTCATATAAAAGATCATAAACATGAACCAAGTCATAGTGAATGGAAATTCATAATATATGAACTATAAGTAAATATAGAACATAATTCATGAAATAATAACAATGGAATAAAACATGGATCTTTGGTAAACACATATGTATATATAATGATTTCCATAATAGTCAAAATATAGTTTCTGAGGCCATATTAGTGGAAAAGTCATTTACCTATCTTGGTTAACACCCTATTACAACACTATATTACTAAACCAAGTTTACTCCTTATTACATCCCTAAAATACTGAACTGGGTTTATTTATCTTTCCATCCATGTAAATCTCCTAGTACATAAAAACTTACCAAATGCATATGAGGGAGATATAGGTCCCAACCATGTCACAGTTATATCATAAATATACATGTGCCACAAGATCATTAAAAATAATATCATACCCCATGAATTTAAATTGGTATCACAAACATGTAATCATATAATAACCTATTGAAAATGATTTTAGTTTCATAATAATTTCATAAAAATTGTAACTTGTGAAGAGAATAGGGTTTCTAAACCATATAACTCATGGAAGAGAAACAAGATTCATAAGAGTCATTCCATCAACACATAAAAAATTAAAGAAAAAAATATGAATGGAATAATTGGATTATTTCATAGGAGGGCATGAGTAACATAAATATATTTCATTTTAGATTGAAAATGACATGTAAATATATTTTGAAAAAATTTATTAATGAAATAAACATTTATTCTATGAAAAATTATATTTATGAATTTAAAAAAAATTGAAAACCATTTTCATGATAATAAAATAGAAATCATATAAAGAAATATTTTAAATCCTTTTAGAAAAAATTTTCATTTAAAATATATAAATAGTGATTGTAATCCCTTAGAAAACCATTTCCCTTGATAACATATAAAAGGATCTCAAAAATGTTTTGAAAATCATTTCCTTGAAAATAATTTTCAAACATATAAATAATTTTCGAAATCATTTTCAAGACCACATTCCGTAAAAATTTATAATAAAATCTTGAAAACATTTTGAATTCTTTTTTTTCCTTCAATAAATATAAAAGAGTCTTCCAATCATTTTGAAAGACACTATCCTTGAAATAGTATTTGTAAAATCATAAATAAATCCTGAATACATCATGAAAACCATTTCATTGAAATTTATTTTAAAAATCATTTTCTTAACAATAAACCTTTTAATCATGCATGTGATTCCTCATAAGAATGATTGAGGGTAATTCTGTACATGTCGTATGAGGTAAAGAGAACATTTATATTGAATTTTAAAAGGTTGGAAAAATTCCTTGTTCAGAATGTTATAAGAATATTAATAAGAAAATATTGGTCAAATAAAACCATGGAAAATGACTCTTAATTTTTATATGATAATAGTACAACATTATGTTAAATAGTTATTAGAAAACATGTTTTTGAATGAACACATATTTCCAAACAAAGATAGGGTATGGTTATGCTTTCATAAAAATACATCATTAACTATCATATGTACCAAAGAGTGGGAAAATGGAAACAATACCACAATATATCATGAGTAATGAGAGGATAAGAAACCACATGAATTTTCTTGAGATATGGATTATAATATTTCAACAATGTAATCATAATCATAAACAATCTAAAAAAGGGATGATATTTCTCCAATAAACTATTATCACACAGAAACATTAAACCATACTCCCCATGTATGAAATTGAAATCAAATGAAGCTTAAAATATCTTTAATATAATGGGATTCATGAAATAACATGTAGAATTAATCTTGAGCACCTCAAATAAGAATATTTATGCATAACATGGTATGTGTCTCAAAAAAGGTAAATTAATTCAAAAATATCTTACTGATTTGGTGAAATTTGAAACATAACCCCCATGAAAAAAACATAATAAAATGGAAATGACAATACCAATTAACTTAAGTGTAGGAATATTATAATGAATACATGGCTATCATACACACCACACCAAAGTAATGAGTTGTGAATAAAACATGTATCTCATAGAAAACAAAAGTTAGATGAAATTCCATTACATTATGTCTTGACTCTCATCATACTCATTTAAACATCCTGTATAATAAATATAATTTTATTACAAATATATCATAGAAAAATATTCTTATATATAATACCTTATATGGTTGGATTGTGAATTATAATGAATGGTTGATAAACATTTTATGTTAACGATTCAGTTTTGGTAATATATGCGTTGTTTTTCACATATGTGATAATTTGTTATATCTTTAGTCCTTATAAATATATCATGATTTCCATAATGTAAAACATGATATAAATATCATATATATTTCATATATTTTTATTATAATATTTTATATAATATATGAGTATGAAATGGAATACACCGTTCATGGAGATAGTAGGTCGTATGTACACATGAAAACTGTTTCTATCTATTAGTAATATTGAAAGAAAGAAGTTAAATGATATATATAAATATATATGTATTTATATAAAATTATTAAAATATCAATATTATATCATATATACCATATACATTCTTTAATACCTTCCTTAATGCGTTAAATGTAGAGTGTGAATGAATCTCCTCACTTCGAGGGGGTTGTGGTCCACACTTCCTCAAACAAAATTATCATATTTAAAAAACATAAATTATAAATATATGTTTTTTAGAAGAATTATATGATCTTAATGAAATTTTAAATATCATAAATGTTATATGTAAATATATTTTCCATCATAATTCTCAACATGAGAGGTGGTAAAGGAATAATGAACAATCATCATTTTTTAGGGGCGCAGTTCGATGTACCCATAAACAGTATGTTTGTTATGCATTAGATGAAATTATGTGTTAGTTTAGGCTTATAACATAGTAGAAAACACCTTGTTATATTTTTGATACAGGTGTTGTTATATAAGGATGTAATAATAACTAGTAATGGGTGGAGAAAGAAAATAAAATAAAACAACTTGTGGCAGAATGGTACCTCTTATTCAGTTAACTCCATTTGGTTTCCACCAAAGGAATTCCTTGAATTTATCGATGACCAAGGGGAGTATTCTAGGAAGAGTATAGGTGTGTATAGGAGTTTTTTTGGGAGGATCCTGTTCCATTAAAATTGTCTTCATATTTGTTAGGAAGTGGGAGGAGAGGACGTCTTTTTATACTCAGGGAGGAGTGGAACTCTAGTTATGTTTGGGAGATGAAATTCCACCCATGATTTTCCCAAGTAATGTGGATCCAATAATAGACACAATTTGATACAAGGGTTTATATTTTCTAATTATGGTCTAAAAATAGCACCTTTACACGTGTCTAGGTCTTCTGGGACCTTAAGATTAATGTCTAGTCTCTTATTAAACTTAATATTAGTTTATTCATTGTAATTAATTTTAATTACATTCATTAATATTTTTTCTCAAAAATCATATAGACCATATTATAAATTTTAAAATGTTCCAATTATAGAAATTAAATCAGTTTTTGAAATTTCCAATCACATAAGTGGTGGAATTTAATTTAAATTTAATCGTGTAGTTGGGTCAATAATGTTGGTTTTTAATGTAAAAATGTTCTGAATATTACTATGTTTTTATTTCCAATTATATTGTGAAATTGGTTCCAATGAAATAAACTAGATTAATTAATAAAAATATAATTTAATTAAACTATGAAACTAAATTAAAATATAATTTAACTGTATAAAAAAATGATAAATCATTTTTGAATTAAAATATAATATTTTCCACTACTCATAAAAGGAAGGTTCTTAGTAAAATAAAATAAATTCAACCTAGTCAAAATTTGAGATTAAAAATTCAAAAATAAAGTTTATTTTATCAAAATAATTTTATTAGGTTTTTAAAAATTATTTTTATTATTTTTCACTTATTGATAATAAAATGAGTTTATTTGGGAAGATAGTATTAAAAAATACCTTTCAAAACAATATATATTTAGTTATAACTATTTCTAATTTATATAAAACCATTATAATACAATTTGAAATGTATTTATTTCAATTCATATTACAATGATTAACAATTAGTTTATAAATATCTTTTTAAATAATTACAACCATAAGTGGATGTTTCATTGAATCTTAATGTTTCATATAACCTACACTAAGTTGAGGTTATGTGTAACATAAAACATTTATGTGTTGCATGTAACATATGATGAGTCAATGTTCCATGTAATTTATGACAAGTTGGTGCTATGTGAAGGAAATTTTTGACTTTGTTCATTACAAGACAAAATTGAAAATTTATTTTTTCAAGAAACAAAATGTCCATAAAAACATAAGGTGTCGCATTATACCCCCCTTAAGTGAATTATGACTTTAAAATTATTCAATCAGGTAAAAAATAAGGATACTTATGCTTCATAATATCACTACGTTACCACATATCTCCATATAACAAGTTATTTCTCCACATTAATTTGAGCAGGTGAGTTGTCTTATTTCATAGAAATTTCAATGTAATATCAATAATTTCAACAGGTTGTTCCTCAAAAGAAAAATTATACTCTAGAATTTTTACCAATGAGTCCAGTACATGTGTAAGGACAAGTATTTACATCACCATGAGAGATACATGGAATAGATCATGGACATGAGAGAGATTTGGAGGACGTTCCCGACAATAGGTTACTATCCTGATACGATCAAGAATTTCAAAGCAAAAGATATATCTAGGGCATGGTTTCCCTTTCCTATTTAATATCATAACATTATTCCCAGTTGATATTTATATAAAAAACATTTCCACAACATAAAATTCATGGTCACTCCATCAGTTATCAATATAGATTTTCTTCCCACTTTGTGTAGCCCTGATATGCTGTTGAATGGGTTTAACATTTTTGACCATTTCATCAGGGATATCATGTCCTAGTAGACTTATATCTACAAATTCATCCTAGAACATTGGATCTCTATATTTATTCCTATAATGAACTTTATATGTTTCCATATGAATACTTGAGTGAAATCTATTATCATAAGAAAACTCAACTGGAGGAAGATGTTGATCTGAAACACCTTTTGAATAATGAGAACAAGATCTCCACGTATCCTATATGTTTTAATTGTTATTTCAGATTGACCATATGTCTAATAATGATATGAAGTATGGATACCCAACTCTATATCATGTTATTTCTAAAGACTTCACTACAACATTGAGGTTATCCTCATATTCTGCTCTGATTTAATGGAATAGGGTAGTCCCTGAAACCTTACCACATCTTTAATGTATATTCTCCCATGTTGATCTAGAGATAATTAATTTCTAGTAGATATGATGTGTTTCAACTTAGTAATATGATTTACTACCACCAGTATAGCATTAATTTCTTTATATGCTTTGGGTAGTCCAATGAAAAAATTCATTGTTCCATTTTCCCATTTCTATTTTTGTATGGGTAGTGGATGTAACATACCCAATGTATTTTTTATTTCACCCTTAACGTGTTGAAATATCAAACACAAATATACAAACTCTGCGATACGCCTCTTTATTCCATCCCACCAGAAGTATTATTTTAAATCCAAATACATATTGGTACTTCTTGTATGAATAGATATTGAAGAACTTTGAGTTTCATCAAACAACACCTTCATAAAATTTGGTATGGAAGGAACACATGCACGATTATTAAACCTTGTCGATACATCCTAATCAAGGATAAACTCAGGAATATTTCTAACTTCATTTTTATCTCTATATCTTGTTTCTATGCCACCCTAATCATCACATGGATAAAGGGTTGAACATTCATTAAAAAAGATAAGTTTTTTCTTCTTCTATCATGATTTTTTGGTCCATACTTTGAAAATCCAAAATATATTTGTTCTTTTTTATTCTTATCATTGATAAGATAGAATTACCCTTCTAACCCAAATAATTTACCAACTAGTTCTCTTTTCCAGGGTAATAATTTGTAAAATATTCATAACCAATATCAACTCTAACAATATACTCTAGCGCATGTTCAACTACTTCTACGAGAATATATATATTAAAATTTTATTATTGGAATATATATCTCACTTTTCTTTATAAATATGATGCCTCCAAATATTTAATGAAAAATAACCTTTGCTAACTCCAAATATTGAGTTGGGTAATTTTGATCACAAGTCTTAGACTACTAAGAGGTGTAGGATAGAACCATGTTGTTCTTCATATATTCACATACTAATCCATTCATGGATACATCACTTTATACTACAAACACTTCCTCACTATATGGTAATGTAAGAATATGTGCACTAACTACCCTTACCTTTAATTCCAGGAAATTTTCCTCACACTCATCTATCTATCAGAACATGACACCCTTCTAAGATAACATAGTCATAGGATTAGGTAAGAATGATAAATTATCCAAAACCCTTAAATAATATCCAACTAAACCAAAAAATATATGGATTTTAGTCACTATGGTTAGTGTAGGACAACATTTAATTGCATCAGTCTTTGATGGATCTCCATTTATACCATATCATGGGATTATGTGACCCAAAAATGAAACATTTTTTAGTGACAATTCACACTTTTTAAATTTTCATATGGTTTCTCCTTGCTTATATTCTTTATGAAAATTCCAAAGTGATATTCATGTTCTTACTAAATATTTGAGTAGATAATAATAACATCTATAAAGATTACACAAACTGATTAAGGTGATCTATAAAGACTATATTCCACAAAATAAATGATGATAATATAGGAATTAGTTATACCAAAATGAATCATAATATAATCATGGTGTCTATACCTTGCGTGGAATGACATCTTGGGTATAACCTCATTCTTAACCCTCAATTGACGATACCACAATCAGAAAAACCGTTTACAACATCGATTATTTCACATTAGTTATTTACAACCGACATTAAAATATGGGACTATGAAAATTTTACACCGGCGTTTAATTAACTGTAGTTGAAATAAGTTTTAGATATTAGTTATATGAAAACCAACATGTAAAATGTCATAATTTATGCTCATTCATGTCATGTTTATAACAAAACTGGCATTAAATAAAGGTTTTTAAAAAATATATATTATAACTAATGGGAAAAACTATATTTTCATATATGTTAAATGATAACATACATAAAAAATCATTTAAAACATTATTAATTGATGGTGGTTTCAGTTTGGGGTTTTCCAGAATCATGATACATGTATCATTTATCTCTCTCCAAAGCCCTTACTCTCTAATTTCTTAGATCCAGTGGTCCAATATCTCATTATGATCGTAATCAACTGTTAGGTTTCAACAACCTCTTGTTACACATCGAAGAACGATCTGATGTCTGCCTCAAACATTGTTGTTTCTCTCATTTCATTCATTCTTTGGTTTGTAATATCTAACTGAATATTGTTAGACCATGTGGAATTCATTCTAACATTACTATATTGATACACTTAGGTTTTTTAGATTCACCATTGAATGTTAGATTATAGATATGATCATCACAAATTAGATCACCTGAAGGTTTGAATATCATTTACATTATGTTAATTAGGTGTTCTTGATTTAATTTCTGGATTGAAATAGTTGTTCTCATTAAATATATTTTTTCCTTTAGATTACATGAAATATTTATATTATTTTTCATTTTGAGGAGTTTGTGAAAGTATGCACACCATATGTAAATCATGAATAACATTTTATTACTTGTGTTATGTAATGGTTTTAATACCATATTATTACTATATATTTTTAAACAATGTGATATGATATAATGTATTTGATGATATTACAAAAAAAATGAAAATAAATAATTAGTGAACTATTTTTGGAGGAAATTATCACACACCTAAGAAAAATATGCATGATCTAAAGGCAGATGCTGATAGATATGAACAATCCACCACACCTGGGACATAGGAATTTCAAATGGAGTGAAATGAGGTTTAATTATTTTCTAGATTAGTCGGACTGGAAAACCAATTTAAATTCAGTGAAACCGTACCTGTAGAATTAAATTAATGGTTTAATTCTATATAAACACAATAAACTATTTATTACCATAAAAACATGATATTTTATCTAGCGTTATAAATTATCTATGCATTAAACTTTGATTTATCAGGGGATTTCCCCACAGTTGAATGTTTATTTATATATAGGGATTGATTGAACTATCATTTTGTATCATTTTCATCTGAATCCCTCCTAGGATCTAGGTTTTTCCAGCTACATTGATTGTGCTTATGAATCAATGAGACTCTTGTGAGTGAAATAGGTTGGATGTGATTGGTGAACTCCTTATAAATTGAATTTTAAATAAATTTCAGATTGACAAAGACTGAACATGACACATAATAATATAACATTAATCATTTTTTAACAATATCATGGATATAAAAGTATAGTAGGAACAAGTATCGCAAAAAAAATTAAACTCACTATACACATTCATTGTGTATAAAATATTTTTAACGTAGTTACACACGTATTCATAAGATATGAATCATTTACATATTTTAACAGTGTACACCAATATCATACATTTAATATCTATAATAAAATATGATCATATTTTTAAAGTAGGTAGTATCCTTATAAATTTTAAAACTCTTTCAATTATATCTATAGCTTCAATTCCACTTATTGAAGCATTTGGGGTTGACTAGATTCAATTTATTAGAAACATTTGTGTAAATCAATGTTCAAGTTCATTTGTTTCAATTGTACCTTGGGATATTGTAAAAGGGTTTAATGGGCGATGATTCTGCTTTTTAAAATAATAGACCAACCGGGTACCCGATTAAGGAATACTACATAATGAATGAAGTCCCCTAAATAAAGTTTTAATGTGACATTTTTTAAAACTAAGACAGAATTTATGATTTGTATATATTATTAATTACAAAATTGATTACATTTTTCATTTTTCAAAATAATGAACTATAAATTAGTTATATTAATTATATTGATATATATATATTGAATATTGGTTTACTGATATCATAGTACATAATTTTTAACAATTTCATTAGGTTATATTAGTTTTAATTTAACATGAAATTTATTTAAACTGATATATTCTCTAATTTCATCAATAAGAATGAATTTTCTTATTAAAATATTATATTTTTCTTATAATGTTTCCATTCATAATTTTCTATATTCTTTTATGTCATTTCTAATCTCAATATTTTCCAAATTAATCCGTCTTTTTTTAAATTTCTTTCTAATATTTCATATTTATAATACTGAATTAGAATTGGATTAATGAACCCTGAATAAGTGTTGATCTTGATAAAGGATTCAATTATTTTTTGGAATTTTCTAAATGAAATATCCCAGACAAGACATGTTTTTGTCCATGTCTGAGATATCTAAATTTGATAATGTGGGAAAGTAGAGAGATCATTGATCATTAATTTTATTTGTTTTTAATTTGAGTTATAACCCTTGGATTTTTCATGGTGAAACCTAGAGTGATTTCAAATCTATTGATTATGGTCTTTTCCTAGATGTTAAATCTTATAAACATGGTGAAATGATTCATGATATTAAAGTAGAGTCTATTGAGGAACAACTTAAAATTGAGTGTTTTTAGGAAGATGTGTAAAACCAAAGTAACTGGGTTTCATAAAATATTTTTTTACTAATGGTTTTATGATTGATTAACCTTAATTTAATACATAAATATTGTGACAAGAGTTTTATAGAGGTGCTACAATTGTAGAAATAAATTCTTTCAAAAGACTATGATATTACAGATTCAAATTATAAATCCATAAAAATAATATTCATAATGGGATTGGGGTATAAAAAATATAATTCTACCCGAATAACTATTTTATATATAGAAACGAATATGAATTTTTGTTAGAGTGTCCTAAATTTTGGTCATCATGTTATAAGTTGAAAGAAAAATTGTAGGTTGATTTAATATTTATCGATATCCAATCCAAGGAATTTGGGTATGTTCTTATAATTATTCATTTTGAACATTTATTTGGAAAATTAACATGATGAAAAAATGTTAATATGGCTTGAAAATTATCATATATGTGTTGTAAAATTACGGAATCCAGCTGATTGTCCACAATAGAAGAAAATTTATCACTAGTTTCCATCACTCATAAATGATGTTATCAATCTTAAACAAGGTGTTTGCATAGATGGAATGTATCTCTATGGAATCCATAGTATCTCATAGAGTCTGTGGATAGTTTTATTGGTAATTTACAAATTATCTCCTAAAATTGTATGAAGATAAAATATGACATTTATAGATTAATGAAATATGGACCAAAACTATCCTAAAAAGATATTGATGTTTTCTTATCAACATTAATTAAGGATTTGAAACTTTTTTTGGAAGAAGGTATCAAGGTGTACAATTCATATAAAATGTGATATTTTAAACTTCATGTGATCTTTATTTAAACTTTAAATGACTTACAATCATATGGGTAATTTTCTAGATATTGTGTTAATGTGCATAATGCTTGTCCAATTTGTTAACAGAAAGATTCATATTACAAACTGCATCATTAGAGAATAAAAGTATACATGGTTCATCAAATTTTTTTCACTATGGACCATTATTATTGAAGATTTATAAAGTCCTTCAAGACCCCACAACAATTCTTTTATGCTCAAAAAACTTTGTGCACCCATCAGTATGTTAAGGGGGTGTAAAAATTGATGCGACATTCAGAAAGACACCAAAAATATGGAAATTCTAGATACAATTGGAAGAAATGATCAATATTTTTAAGCAACCAAATTCATGATATCATGAGGTCAAACATAACAATGTTGTCATGAATGGGTAAAATAATAAAATTGATAGCTTTATTGGAACATTGATAGATATTGATGGATAGGATAAAGATGGGTTAAATATAAGATTGAACTTACTCTCAATGGGAATTCATTTAGAGTTAGGTCCAACTCTTTATGAAAGGTGAACATTCCTTCTTCCATGTTTTTATACATTATCCATGAGGGTTAAAATTAGATTTTTTAGTGTCTTTATGATATCAAAGTTCCATAATGTTATTCTTATAGTCTAGTTTTCTTTATTATTTAAAGGATTAGAATTTGATAGGTATGAAATCTCACGATTGTCACATCATGATGAAACTAATCCTAACAGTTGAATTGTTTGTATGTAAATACCCAGAAATTTCAAGGAATTTTTTTTTAATTCTTTGGAATTTTATGAGTTCGATGTTTCTAAATGTGCTTGATTCCAAGGCCCGGTGTGCCTGGAATCAGTTTCTGATGTTTTGTTTAGGTACGTTCAGTAAACGTATGTGCAGGTTTTTCTATATTTTGAACTGATTCTTGGAATTGAAATCCGAGGACACCGATCAACTCATAGCGCCAGAATTCTCTTAAGGGGACCTTTACCATAGTTGCGTTTTATATAGGTTGGAAGTTATAAAATGGGATTTCTAATTAAAATAAATAAATTTTAAATAAAAATGTGTGTGTAACACATTTTTATTTGCAGGTGCTTATAGTATTTGGGTGGCGGTTATTTTCACCAATGGGAAGTTGGAGGTGGGGTCCACCTCCACATAACCTCCCATGGGAGGATATTGTGTGGGGGGGGGGGACATGAGAACCTAACCCTTTAAATCCCCTTTAACCCCTTAAACTCTAATTGAATTTAATAATTTCACCACCCTTCATTTATTTTGGGTGAACTCTCTATCTTCTTCCTCCTTTAAGGTTACAACACATTGAATTAATGTTTTAATTAATTGATTTGTGTGTTTGAATTTGAAATTGATTATGCCAACAGAATAATATGTGATATATTATTATGGTAGCGGTTGTCATAATTCTTGGGCTTGGGTTGGGAGGATTGGGAGGAACTCTTGGAAGAATAATATCTTCTCGATGAAGAACGCCATCCTCCAATGAATAATGACATCCCCTCTAACATAAAATATGGAAGACGCTCAAGCCCATGATCGACGACGTGTAACGGGCTCAACGTACGACATCATCTTCGAATTCTCTTCCCACGACACCATTATGTGAACATGGAAATCGAGGTAGGGTTTTGAATTTGTTGTTGAATTCATCTATTTAAAGTTATTATTTTACTTGGATAAAAACAACCATCGTGGATAGACTCCCCCAAATCATGTCGATCCATATAATAGATGTTGATAGTGTGATGGGTTAGAGTTTGAACTGGGGTTAGTTCCTGGTTATACTATATGCTGGATTACTGTTTAAGCCTCTAACACGGAGGGCACATGCTAAAGAATAAGTCTGGACCCTCTGACATTTCATTATTGATGCGTGGTTTGATGGGCGATGGGTGAATGGAATGACCTGATTTGTGGCCGTCGCAGTGAAGACCAGGACCCGAGGAGGCTGTAGGCACAGACGAGAGGAAAAACTGACCACCAGAACGACTCTAGTGGCCTGTGGAAGAGCGCGGTGGCACCAGCGACTGGAGGTGCCGACGCCCCTCACACGCCACCAGCAGAAGACCGCAGCTGCACTAGCCGCAGCGGTCGAGTGGAACCCGTGTCGTAGGTTCTAGAAGGGAAGGGCGGTGCCAGCTGTCACCGCCGTTACAGAACACCGGGGGGGCCCGCTCTACGCCTGGGCAGCTGGCCGAGGCGTGGCCGCCTACCGCACAGGCCGGCCTCTCTAGAGCAGAATGGGCCATAGCTGTCGGGTCGGGCCGTGCCCTACCGGGATAGACCCAGATTTGGGTCGGGTCAACCCAGTGCGGCTGACCCAGGGTGGGTTGGGCCGGGCCGGGTCGGACCGGACCCAGACCCCCCTCTTCAGACCACTTTTGGTTTCTTACATATAACATGAGCTTGGAACCTCCAATAGATGCACTGTTAGTTGTGTAGGATTCCTTGGATCAAGGAGGGTGTTTTGGTATATCACACTCAACTTTATGGAGATGTTTGGGTATGGCCGGGTTGGTTCGAACTCGAAACCAACTGGCCCCTCGGAGCGAAAACGATTATAACTTAAGGACCAGACATCCGATTGACGTGTCATCAACTACATTGGATTCCATTTGGTGAGACAGTACTTTTTGAATAATCCACAAAGGATTAAAATGATATTGGATTATGGCAGGGTTGGATTGTACCCGAAATCCAACCGACCCCTTGGAATAGAAATGCTAATAACTCTCTGACCGGGCGTCCGATTGACGCACCGTATATCGCGTTGGGTTTCCTATAATGAGACAGAACTACGGGATACATCAACTCAGGACTCCGTGATATTTTATGTATCGAAACTTGGCTCGAGGAGCCGACCCTCCAGGAATCGAGTGTGCTGTGTGCGGGAACTCTAGGGCTGGCTACAACTGGGTTGATGACTTCTGTAATAGGATCCTACGTGGGTTCGACAGCGATGACTACTATACCAGAATTCTACGTGGGTTCGATAGTGATGACATATATACCAGGATCCTCTGTGTATTGGACAGTAGTGACTTCTGTACCAGGATCCTATATGGGTTTGACAGCGATGACTACTATACCATAATCTTACATGGGTTCGACAGTGGCGACTTCTGTACCAGGATCCTCTGTGGGTTCAACAGTAGTGACTTCTATACTAGGATCCTACATGGGTTCGACAGTGAAGACTACTGTACCTGAATCCTATGTGGGTTCAACAGTGATGACTTCTATACTAGGATCCTCCGTGGGTTCCACAGTAGTGACTTCTATACCAGGATCCTATGTGGGTTCGACAACGATGAATATTGTACCAGAATCCTATATTTGTTTGAAAGTAATGAATTTTGTGTCGGGATCCTACGTGTGATTGACAACACCGATATTGTTCCCGGATCCTAAGTGTGTTCGATTGAGGTGATGATTCAGAGGCTTTATCTAATCATCTCTACCCCTCTTCGTGAGTTGTATACCTATGTGAGCTAATTCATGTCTTTCAACCATTATCGTCGTGGTGAATGAAATTACTTCCTTTGTGGATTGGGTTGTGCTTGAGCATGATATTTAGATCTGAACTGTGATTGATAACTTAGGTACATGTATGGGAATATACCTAAGTAGTGTTGGTTGATACTTCGTGATTGTATCTTTCTTCTATGGTTTATCCTTCGTGGATTCTTGGGAGACCTTCTAGGGTCTCGGGGTCCCTACTGAGTATCATTATACTCACTCCAGTATGGGCTGTTCCGGCACTATGTTGTGTTGGTTGCAGATAATGGAAAACACTAATCGAGGCTGAGACTTGAAGAGCTGGACGGTTCCCAGAGGTGGACCACTTTGCGAGACGTTCACAGAGCAGATGGAAGGACTCAGGGTGCTGAGGAGGCCATATGTACCCACACTTCAGGTGGGATTCCTAGAGGATGACCCGGTAGTTTCTGTTTTACTTTACTAATGTTATACTAGCTTTTCATTTGTACTGTACTTTACTGATGGGATTGTATTTCTGGCCCCTTTCCTTTCAGCACTTTTTTTGTATAAAGTTCTACTTTTTCTTTAATTTCAGTTGCATACTCTGTTGTATTTGTTTACATACTAAAGGGAACACCTTACCTTTTTTCGGGATTTACGCCTTAGGTGTTAGTCGCCATCCCCTGGCCTATGGAAGGAGGGATTGGGGTAGTCACAGCGTGGCCCCTGAGGCTGGGTCGTGACAAATTTATATCAGAGGAGTTGGTTTTACCATAGAACTCAGGACTCTGATCATTATTTTCTGTGAAGAAGTAGTGTTAAGAGTATTGAGTGTGGTTTTCAGTCTAGGGAGTCCAGTGTTGTTCTAGAAGCTGACGTATCTATACACTAGTACCCTGGCCTATGATTTCTGACTCAGTGCACGAATACACTGATTGCGTGTGTGTTTCCTTAGAAAAAAGTTTTCATTTTGATTACTTTGTGTCATCTCACCAGCTTTATTGTTTTAACCATGGAGCACATGTTTCTTTTTATGATGGCCCCATGAAGGCAGTTAGCTAGGGTTACGAGTTACATACGAGATGGTAGCCCACTGAGGAATGAGGTCTCGGTGTAGGGCCCCATCACAGCGGAGGTACTAGCAGTACCACTACTCATTGGGACACGGATACCATAAGCTCTAGTAGCAGAGAGTGCATGTCATATGAGTGTGTTGCATGAGTTCTCGTGATAAAGGAAGCCCAGGTCTCGGGGAGAGACAGACCCACAAACAGCTGAGGATTGTATGGAGGCGGTTGTGAGAGTTTTAATATTGGTAGGGAAACTAGCCGACCTCATGGTATTCCTTGCCTGGAGTCTCCTGCAAGAAGAATCAGGCAGATGGTGGAGCCTGATTCTCTAGGTGCATGATGAGGCATCACTACTCTAGACAGACTTCGAGAGCTTGTTCTGGGCAGATTTTGTACTAACCACCCTTTGTGCAGTGTGGATTCAGGAGTTACTTCATCTACAATATGGAAACATGACAGTATCTCAACACTCAGCGAGGTTCACTGACCTCTTTCACAACTCCACGGATATGGTACGAGAAAAATTTTTTAGGTCCCAAACCATTATGTAGGGCCTCAAGCATGAGATTACGGGTTCGATGATCTCCCTCAACATCCCAATGCAGAGAGGCATATTATATAAAGACCTATTAGTGTAGAGTTTTCTTGATGAGAAGTATCCAACAATGAGACCCCCCAATAGTCGACATGAACCAGAGACTTCTACAGCTGGTAGTAGAAAGATGATGCTGGGGTCCAAGAGGACTGGACCCACAGGTGGTTGATTGCACGACTGAGGTTTGGTTGTGCGGGAAACATGAGAAAAAGTTAACCATATAAGGATCTGGCAGTGCTATGAATGCGGAGGGCAAGGTCACATGGCTCGAGATAACCCGACCCACCCTGTTGATGAGCAGAAGGCAGTAGAGGGACCTCCTAGGCAGAGTCAGAGGTTCAACCGTGGTGGTCCACTGGGAGCAGGCAGACGTGGAAGAGGATTTGGCCGAGCAGTTGGTGGTGGATGACGTTTCGAGGTCCTACCACAACCACCACCAAGAGGTCCACCCTAACAGCAGGGAACAGGTGGGCAGGGGAGATCTCAGCTTTAGGCAATTGAGGGCTATGACCATAGTGGTCTAGGAGCAGGTGGACAGAAGCGGGACTAGCTCTAAGAATAGAGAAATTTGTTTATGATGCTTCTAGCTTCGTTGATGTCGTTGTTTATTAATGATTTTTGTATTTGTAGATTGAGCCGTAGTAATAAAAGACACTTGTCCATTTGACATTTTCATTCATACCTTTTGGTTGTGTTTGATTTTGAGAGGTTCTGGTAAAAAACTATTGACTAGAACCTCACATTCGAGATTCCTACTGGAGGAGACCCAATGACCACACACTACTGCCGACAATGCGACTCGACCCTTGGAGGCGAGATTAATGGTTGGATATTTTGATAGTGGCGTCGAGCCATTACGACGTCGTCCATGGGATGATATAGTACCGTTCCTGTCAGGATTGACTGTATTAAGAAAAGAACGGGGTTCATCTATGGGATGAGACTGGATTTACCTTTTTGATAATGGATAAATCTTAGCCGCTCTTCTAGGACATACGTGAAGAAGGGTGTAGTCGAGTTCTTTGAAATTGGATAGTCACACCCATAGCTCGTTGAGAGAACGATTTACAATTTACTCTAATCTCAAAAGTCTCGGGTGTGTCTTCTCGTAGAAGGACCTAGACTTGAGATAGTGGATTTTTCTTGAGTTCCTCTAGGACTATGACGTTGAGATAGTCTATACTCTTGGACAGGGGAACATTGTATCATATTCTCTTAGCAGAAGATCAGATATTCAGCTCTTTGGAGTGGGGATAGAGTAGTTGGCCACATTGTAGATATCCTTTGTGGATAGAGATGGACCATCCTTTCTACAGTCTATCACAGTCACATCCCCACATCTTCAGCGAGTCAGGGGGTGCATCATGGGGACTCTGACTGCGAGAGTTAACGTGTTCAGATATCCTCAAGGCAGGCACCTGAAGGATTTTCTGATTGTGGGGAGCACGCCATTCATTTCAGGGGACGTACCATGGTACCAGTTTCACTTCAGAAGGAAGTGTTATGGGAGTTCCACACATACCCTTTATTGGTACATCCAAGAGTGGTAAAGATGTACAAGGACCTTCGATGATAGCACCAGGTGCCAGGAATAAAGAAGGTAGTAGCGTAGTTTGTCTCTCTATAGCTAACATTTCAGCAAGTGAAGGTGGAGAATCAGGTACCAATTGGCTTGGATCATCCTTTGGAGGTCCCAAAGCGGAGAATGGATGAGATATACTTGAACTTCGTGATGGGTCTTCCACATACGTCTAGGGGACACGACTCGATTTGGGTGATCGTCGACCAACTTACCAAGACGACCAACATCCTATGGACCAGAGATGGTATGAGCTACCATGAAGGAGGTACAAATCATCTAGAAGCGAATGAAGACTATGCAGAGCAGATGGAAGGTATATGATGACAGGAGACGAAGACCACTAGAATTTGAGGATGGAGAGCACGCCTTTCTATCGGTCTCACCTCAACGAGGTCTACGAAGACTTAGCCGAGGCGGAAAGATAGCTCCGCGATTCTTTGTAGCTTTTTAGGTCCTCAGCAAAATAGGCAATGTGGCATAACCCTTGGACCTTCTACCTCAGTTGCACCGGGTGAACGGCGTTTTCCACATGTCTCAGCTGAGGGGATATGTGCATGATCCATACCACATTATCGACCATGGGGAGCTGGACATAGAAGACAGGACAACATTCACAGAGGTTATAGTGGAGATTGAGGATCGAAAGGATCAGGTCCTACATTGACGGTCGATTCCTCTAGTGTGCATTCACTGGCATAATGTAAACCTCCAAGAGAGCACATGAGAGTGGGACACCAGATGCGTTATCAATACTGCCATTTGTTTCCCTAGTGTGTCTTGTAGCTTTACGAGGACCTAAAGTGCTGGGGTGGGGGTAATGTAAATGCTTAGAAATTTCGAGGAATTTTTTTTTATTAAATTCTTTTTAATTTTACGAGACCACAGTTTCCGACGGTGCCTGATTCTGATGCCCAGTGTGCCCATTATCAATTTCTGAAGTCTTGTTTGGGTACGTTCAGTAAACGTACATACATTTTTTTCTATATTTTGAAGCGATGCTCAGAATTAAAATCTCAGGACAATGATGAACTCATAGCACTGGTATTCATTTAATGGGACCTTTACCGTAGTTGCGTTTTATATGGTTTGGATGTTTTAAATTGGGGTTTCTTTAAAAAATAATAATTAAATGTTAAGTAAATATGTGTTTGTAACACATTTTTATTTGAAGGTGGTTAAAGTATTTGTGTGGTGTTTGTTTTCTCCAATGGGAATTTGGAGGTGGGGTCCACCCCCACATAATCTCCCATGGGAGGATATTGTGTGGTGGGGCCCACATGAGAACCTAACCCTTTAAATCCCCCTTGAACAACTTAAACATCCCTTGTATTTAATAAAGACACCACCCTTCATTTATTCTGGGTGAAATCTCCATCTTCCTCCTCCATGAAGGTGACAACACATTGAATTAATGTTTTAATTAATTGATTTGTGTGTTTTAATTTTGAATTGATTATGCCAACATAATAATATGTGATATATTATTATGGTGGTGGTGGGAATAATTTTTGGGATTGGGTTGGGAGGATTGGGGGGAACTCTTGGATGAATAATATCTTCTCAACGAAGAATGCATTCCTCAAATGAAGAATGATGTCCCCTCTAACATAGAAGGAGGAAGACGCTCGAGCCTGGGATCAGCAGCATGTGACGAGTGAAACGTACGATGTCATCATTGAATTCTCTTCCCATGACATAGTTATGCGAACATTAAATCGAGGTAGGGTTTTGAATTCGAGGTTGAATTCCATTCATTAATGTTCTTCTTTTCTTTGGATAAAAGAAACCACCGCGGATCGAGCCCCCAGGACATGTCGATCCATAGAACGAATGTTGATTACGGGATGGGTCAGAGACTAAACTAGGGTTAGTTTCTGATTCTATTATATGTTGGATTACTTTTTAAGCCTCTAACACAGAGGGCATGGTCTAACGAACAAGTCCGGACCCTCCTCCAATTCGTACGTGATGCGCGGTTTGATGGGTGATGGGTGAACGAAATGAAAACCATGATTTTATAACATCATAGTGAAAAGAAGGACCCGAGGAGGTTGTAGGAGTATACGGGAGGAAACATTGACCACTGGAATGACTCTGGTGGCCCACGGAAGATCATGGAAGTGCGGGTCACCGGGGCAGTGGCACCGGTGACCGGAGGCGGCGGATGTCATCGGCC
This sequence comes from Viscum album, assembly GCA_963277665.1. Classification (NCBI taxonomy): domain Eukaryota; kingdom Viridiplantae; phylum Streptophyta; class Magnoliopsida; order Santalales; family Viscaceae; genus Viscum; species Viscum album. Next base: position 1,339,605,190 of record OY728129.1, on the reverse strand, counting down.
GGTTGCTTGGGGGCAGCATTGCCCTCACACACTACTGGCGGAAGGCCGCCGTGGCACAAGCCGCGACGATGGAGAGGAACCCGCGTCGCGTGTTCCGGAAGGGACGGGTGGCACCATATACTGCCTCCATTAAGAAACCCCTGGGGCCTGCACGCCCCCCTGCTCCACGATCGGCCAGCTGACCGAGATGCGGCCGCCTGCCATGTGTTCTGGGCCGCTTTCCACACTGGCCAGGCTGCCTGCCGCGTGGGTTGGGCCGCCCTAGAGCGGGCCGAGCCGCCTGCCGCGTGGTCCAGGGTGCCCTTGCTTGGGAAGGTCCACAGCCGCCGGGCCAGAGCACGCCCTACCAGGCCGGACCTGGATCAGGGTTGGGTGGACCTGGTTTGGTCGACCCAGGGCGGGTTGGGCCGGGTTAGACCAGACCCAGATCCCCCCTCTTCAAACCACTTTTGGCCTTTCACCCATAACATGATCTACAGACCTCTGATCGATGCACCATCAGTTGAGTAGGATTCCTTGGATCGGGACGGTCATTTCGATATTTCACACTCAAGGTTTTGGTGAAGTTTGTGTATGACCGGGTTGGTTCGAACACGAAACCAACCGGGCCCTCGGAGCAAATAAAATCTTATAACTTAAGGACCGGACATCCGATTGACGTTCCGTCTACTACGTTGGATTCCTTTTTTTCAGATGGTCCTTTTAGAATACTCCACAATGGATTAAAATGAGGTTGGAATATGGTTGGGTTGTATTGTATCCGAAATCCAACTGGTTCCTTGGAATGAAAATGCCAATAACTCTTAGACCGGGCGTCCGATTGATGAACTGTCAGTCGCATTGGGTTTCTTATGATGAGAAGGAACTGAGGGACACATCAAATCAGGACTTTGTGATAGTTGATGTTACAACAATTGGCTCGAGGAAAGGACCCTCCCAGAATCGAGTGTGATATTTGCAGGAACCCTAGGGCTGGCTGCGACTGAGATGAAAACTTCTATACCAGGATCCTACGTGGGTTCGACATCGATGACTACTATACCGAAATCCTACATGGGTTCGACACTGACGACTTCTGTACCATGATCCTTTGTGGGTTCGATAGTAGTGACTTTTGTACCAGGATCCAACGCGGGTTCGACAACGATGAATAATGTACCAGAATCCTACTTGGGTTCGACAATGATGACTTCTATACTAGGATCATCCGTGGGTTTGACGGCAGTGATTTATGTACTAGGATGCTACGTGGGTTCGATAGTGATGACTACTATTCCGGAATCATACATGGGTTCGACAATGAAGACTTCTGAACCAGGATCCTCCTTGGGTTCGATAGCAGGGACTTCTATACCTAGATCCTTCATGGATTCGATAGTGATGTCTACTATAACGAAATCCTACGTGTGTTCGATAGTGAAGAATTATGTGCTAGGATCATATGTGGTTTTGACAGCGCAGATTTTGTTCCACGATCTTACATGGGTTCGACAGAGGAGATGATTCAGAGGTTACATCTGATCATCTATACCCCTCATCAGGAGTTGTATACCTGTGTGAGCTGAGTCACGTCTTTCAACCATTATCATCGTGGTGAATGACTATACTTCCTATGTGGACTGGGTTGTTCTTGAGCTCGAGAGTTGGAGCTGACCTGTGATTGACAGCTTAGGTATATGTATAGGAATATACCTAAGTAGGGATGTTTGATACTTCATGATTGTATATTTATTCTGTGGTTTATCCTTTGTGGATTTAGGGAGACGTTTGGGGTTCTTTGGGTCCCTACTGAGTATAGTTATACTCACCCCAGCACGGGTTATGCCTGCACTACATTGTGTTGGTTGCAGAAGACACACATCACTAATCGAGGTTTAGACTTGTAGATCTAGATGGTACCTGGAGGTGGAACACTTGGAAAAATGTTAACGGAGTAGATGGAAGGACCCGTCGTGCTGAGGAGGCCATCTGTACCCACCCTTCAGGTAGGATTTCAAGAGGACGACTCAGTAGTTGCTATTTTACTTTACTGCAATTGTACTAGTTATTTATTTGTACTGTACTTTACTGATGGGCTTGTATTTATGGACCCTTTCTATTTAGAACATTATTTTGTATACAGTATTACTTAGTCTTTAATTTTAGTTGCGCACTCTTTTGTATTTTTTTACTTACTAAAGGAAATTACTTCCCTTTTTATCAGGATTTATGCCTTTGGTTCTAGTCACCAGCCCCTGGCCTATGGAAGGCGGGCTTGGGGTAGTGACGACATGGGCCCCAATCACAGGTCGTGATAATGTAATATTTCTTATATGTGTTAGAATTTTTTTCATTAAGGTGTGTTTTTTCAAATCTACTTTTAATAGAGTGATTGATCTGAAAGCATTGAACATATTATAGAATGAAGAAGTTTATATAATTTTTCAATTGGAAATTTATTATCCTCCATCATTTTTTGATATCATGGTTCATTTAATGGTTCATTTGGTTAGAGAAATAAGGCTTTACATACCTATATATCTATGCTCGATGTATCCTTTTGAATGGTATATGAATATATTAAAGGTATGTTTTAAGAATCGACTTGAAACCAATAATTTTTAGAAGTATATTTCTTAATAAATTGTCAATTTTTTTACAAGATATTTGTCTATAGTACACCACATCAGTTTTCCCACATCACAACATGAATGATTCAATTATAGAGGAAAGGGGATCCAATGCTAGAAAGTAAAATCATTTTCATGTGAATAAATAATGAAGGTACCTTTATAAATCATTACTAACATAGATGATGCTCAACCACATATAACATTGTATATTAATATGTTAAAAAAATCATAAAAAAAGTAATATATTTGATTTTTGAATGAGTATAACAAAAAAAATTCCATGGTTTAACGATACCCTTCCTAGTAGGTCAGATGAATCCAAAACATTGAGATAGTTTGTGAGAGGTACTATTTTATACAAGATAACATGGCCCGAGTATGATATTGAAGACTATAAATATCATACGAATGATTAATAAAAAAGATGTGTAGTTCAAAATAATCATGTATTGGTGTTTGTAGATGAAATTAATATTTCGAGTGCTAATGGAAAAGACCCAATCTCTTCAGGAATTTCATATTATGGATTCATTGATGAAATTTGGGGGGGGGAATTACATTAAATTTTAATTCCCAATGTTAAAATGAAAACAATTTACTTATAAAAATTATATAAAACATGATGAATTTGGAATGATAATATTTAATACGAATAAATTAGAATACACAACTGATCCAGTTATTATGGTAAAACATGAAAACCAAATATTCTATCATATTTATCATTCCGATAAGTACTTGTCTATTTCTTTCGAAGGAAAAAAGTATTTTGGTGACGATAAACTTGATGAAGATACTGATTTTTGTGAGAACACTACTTACATATAAAGATAAATATATAATGTATTAGAACATATCAATGACATGGTTTGTGATATAAGGAATTATCATAATAAAAGAATTTTGGAAAACATTTGATTAGTACATTCCTAATTTTATAGGCAACATTTATTTTTATTTCAATTCTCGTTTTAAAATTTCATAAAATTATATGTATTTTATTATGAATCTCTTAATTAAAACTCATACAAAGACATTGTCTTTTAAATTTATTACAATCATTTTTTAAATTTCATCTCACATTATGGATGTTTTTATTTTGGTTAGATATAAAAATTATGAATTAACATGTTTTTATATGATTTCAATTTACTTTTTTTTATAACTTCAAATTTTCAAATTTCATTTGAATGTAATACTTATTTAGTGGTTTTTTGTTTCGATGATTTTTAGGATAATGATAGATCCATCAGCTTACACACCAAAACATTTTGGAGTTTATTGAGCTCAGGATACCTCCAGGGAGGAATGCATCCATGATCTTGTTGATGAGTCCACTCATCCTTAATTATAGGAGTCGACAACTTCCATGTGGAAAAGAGTTTTTTGGGTGGGTAAAAGTGGCATTACACATTGAACAAAAAATTATCTATTACCATATTCATGAAAAGACGATATCATTAAAATTCGATGATAATGATATTATATGAGGTATAGAGGAAACAAATAAATACTTTTAAATTAGTGTAGTTTTAATGTAATGTTACTATGATAATTAGAGAAGTGTTGACAAAGTTACTGTATGTCAACTTTGTGATACTTTTTTGTTAAGCACATTTTTTATTATTTTACATACATTGAAATTTATATAGTTATATATATATATATATATATATTGACCATTATTATTAAATGGCATATGGTATACCAGATAATGGAGGAGTCATGAAGAAATGTTTGTTATTGGCTGCTAGGAGATGGAGGTATTATATGTCCTCCCTAACATCCGAAATTAATTTTGGTCATAGAAAAAATGAATATCCATTTAATATATATCAATTTATAGAATATGATACTTTGAAGAATTTATTTGAAAGAAGATAATGAATAGAGTTTTTATTAAGTGAAATGTTACATTTTAGATTTTTTTAATATTAGTGATTATATTAATTATAACATTAATGATAATACTATGGAATTATAAATTAATGATTCATATAAATATAGGAGATCTCATCAGGAGATACAAGATTAATGGTATACCCTCACACACTATATTATGCGGCTATACATTACTAGACGATAAAATGATGGTTGAAAATTTTCAATAACTAATGTAATTATCTCCATGATTAGTAAACCCCCCCGCGAGGCATGAAAAAATGGAATATGGATCAAATGAGAAAAAAATACATTCTCTTATAGAATAGTCGAGGGTTGTAGCTTGGAATATTTGAATATGTTTACAATATTTACTTATCTATGATAAATAATGATTTATTTATTATAATTCACTATAGTATTTCACAAATAATTCATGCAGGATTCTTTTTAGGAGTAGAGAAAATAATGGGCCTTTATAGGTAAGGGTAGACCGGATATTTTAGCTACAAAATTTGGATTATCGAAACACCATGTCATGTATGAGGATATAGAACATGTGAATTGGTAAAAAACAGCTTACCCCATTCTAAAAAAATATCACAAGATAATGTTTATAAAAAAATCGACAATTTAGAAGTATATGTTTAGGATATCCATGTGAATATGGAGTATAAGAGCATAGCTTCCGTACAGAAGATGTTTTTAGAAATTAAAAAATAGCTTCAGACTACTAATCCAACTTCTCATCCTCTACCACATCTGTCATCAAATCCCACTCATAGTAATCCCCCTAATACATCTATTCCGGAAGACCCCACTCCTTATCATCCTACTCCAACACCCCCTCCTACACATGTTCCCAGTTAGGAAGAGTTGAATGTTGATGATCCCCATAATAATGTTACAAATGAGATGATATTTTATTTGGGTTATACTATTAATCATCAAAAGGTTAAGATAGATCAAAATATGGTTAGTATATAGGATAATACAGATATATTAGCTATAATTCTATGTCTTACATATGAGGTGAATACATTTGGTCAAAAAATAAACAATTTTCTAGATTTCCCTTGTAGACTTGTTCAACATGTTACCAAAGAGGTATGTGTATTTGTTATCTTTTATTTAATTTTTTTTATTAAATTTTTTTTACCTTTATAATGTTTATATATTTATGAAATTATTTATATGAATTCATTAATTTTAAAGAAATAATCTATATTGAACAACATATACAATGTTTAAGGACATCTAATGCAATTTCGACTTTTTTTATAGACTGTTAATATATTCAAATCTGTAATTGGATTTATAGGAAATTACTATTGAATATTGTTTTGGGTGTACAATGAAGGTTATAATTTTTAAAAATGATATAATGGAGCTTTTATAAACAGATAATTTAGGCATCAACGTGATGCTGATCGTTTCCATATAAGTCGTTGAACAAATTTTTTCTAATCAGTTAATTTAATGAAAATTTAAACTTATTTTTATTAGCTGTCATTATAAAATTTCTATAGAGTGTGAAAAACGAAATTTTTATGGATTCTTGGATCCAAAATTTATTTCATCTTTATCTAGGACAATTACTTATTCAGATTGATTATTTAATACTTTTCAAAGAGTTTAGAAGAATACAATTATTTAGTTTTTTATGTTTCCTTATCTCAAAGAGTATGAAAAATATTTATCAAAAAGTGTTCTATATCTCTTAACATACTAAACAATAATTTTAAATTTTCATACAAATAAGTTCCCATTGGATGTTTGGTGTTTTTTGTCCATGAGGGAGGACATTGTACGAGATATGTTTGATCCCCGATGTAGTGATCAAAAATTTTAATAATTTACTAAACATGTAATTTGGAGTATTTTAATACATGTATACCTAAGAATAACATTAATTTTCATTATTCATCTTATGTAAAAATAGTACAAATGAGTTATATATAGATATGAAAATAAAAAATCAATCAACGATCAAATATGTAAAACCGTTGGTTAATTATCATTTACACTTATTAAATTTGGGATATATTACTTATCAATGAAATTTCTAAATGATAACTTAAAAAAACATAAAAAATATGTAGTAAAATAATTTTGATACTATGTTTTAACATATATCTATGAAATTATTTCAAATGGAACATAGTCTCTGTTTAATAAGGTCATATTTCATTGTAAAAATTTCCTTGTTGTCTCATTAGTTTTAATTATCATACATAAAAATTAAAGCATTTAATTATAATTTGTATCTTTTTGATGTCCTCAAACCATATTGTGAAAAGGTGTGGGGGAAAATAAAAATTTAATGGAATAATAATTTCATTGGTTTGATTAAATATTAGTTTGTTTGTAATATATAGTGTAAACTAGAAATGTAAAATTTGAAGTACACTATTTTGTTTTCTGATGTAATCCGATTATTTTTCTACTTTTGTACATGTTTCTTCTTCTTTCTAATAATGGTGGGGTTGAGTGGATTGTATGTATTTTAACAAAATTGTAATTTTCATGTTATTTATTTCATATCTGATGTGAAAACCCATAAATATATTCATTCCATGTCCGTTAGTTGGTAATTGTTGTGAAAAACAATATTTCACGAGGGTTATTTTATAAAAATGATATGGAATACTTCTCAATTGATATTTAAAATTTTTTATATGATATTCAAAGTTAAATATTGATATAAATTATCTTTTATAAATGATATATATATATATATAACCGACATGAAAAAATAATTGCATATATCTTTAACATCGGTTATATTTATAAACGACATGAAAAAAGAATTGAAACTTTATTTCACATTATTTATTTCGTATAACAGATGTAGAAGAGTGTTTTTCATATCGGTTACTTACAAAACAATGTGAAAACACTAAAAAAATATTTAAAATGTATTTTATTTATAATCAATGTCATAAAAATATTTACAATGACACTCTCAACAACGCCACATATTAACTAACCTTAAAAATAAATATAACCCGACCTAAAAAATCAGCATTTTCACTAGTGTATTCAGAATAATGGTCAATCTTGGAAAATTATTGAGCTGTGAAAAGTCGATTAAACAAGTTATCAATATGTGGAAGAGGATAATTGTTCACGATTTTGATCTTGTAAAATCCCAATAATCAATGTAGACTCACATTGATCCCGTTTTTATTTTTCACACAAATAATGGGTGTACCACAAGGTGACACACTTGGCTAAATGAATCCATTATCAAGGTTTTCTTGTTGTGTATTCATCAATTCCTACAACTCATTTAGGTCCATTATATAAGAGCCTTTGAAATTGGTGTGGATAGAGGTATTATTTCTATTGTAAACTCAGCTCCATGTTTTAAAATAAGTCTATGATACACTTCCATAAAGAAATCCAATTTTTTTTAACATTATTCATATCATCAAAGTCAATTTTCTCCACTAAAATTAGAGGCAAATAACCATTTAGAATGGGAATTAATACCAAAATGTTGGATGAAATATCCAAATGAAGTTCATGTTTATCATCAGAATTATGGATGATCATAGTAGTGTTATAAATATAAAATGTAACATTCCTTTATCAAAAATTGATATTGGATTTATGCAGATAAAGTCAGTCCATTCCTAAAATGAAGAAATATTCTACAAAAGAAAGAATGATAATATTTTCAAGAGGTACAATCCCATAGACAACAACCAAATAATAATCATATAAATGGGATGAAATAATCATACCATTATGGGCTTTCTCAACTAATTCCACATCATATTGTTTTGGTAGAATCTTAACACCCTTATAAAATTCTATAGATATGAAATAGTGGATAGATCCCGAATCAAATATGACATTAGAAGTTCGAGAGTTGTCGGTAAGGGTACAATTCATCTAGTAATTTTTCATACCCATCATCAGAAATATTAATTGAATGAGATTTTACCTTTTCCCTTGTCTTAAGATGTTGATAAAATTGATCATCATCACCAGCCCTAGGGTTTTGGCACTACTTAGAATAATGTCCATTCTTCTTACGCTAGTAGCACTATTGTGGGGGGAGGTGCATTCTTTTCACCTTTATTCGATTATTTTTTTTATATAACATATTCCCATCATTTTCAAAATCAATTTCCCAAAGAACTTCTATCCCACAATTAAAAAATTTACTATAACCCTTAGAAAAAAGTCATATATTCTTCCTCCAACATTTATAGCATAAAGTAAAACTAATCTTATTTTCTACAGGGTTTTTATACATTTCTTTTAACTCGATATCACTATTCTTGTCAAAACTATGAGGTTGATATGTGACTATAACTTCTATTTCAACCTTGATTGAGAAAAACACGACCTCGTCATAGCGACTATTGTCTCTTATAGTGACAACCCTTATGAAAGTTGGATATTAGCCACTATAGAGCCTATCAAATTTACATTTTGGATAGATGATAATTCATTAAGAGTACCTCAAACTTCCTGTGAGATTACCCACATTGGTACTGAAATATTCACCATATCATCACTCCAACTCAAGGAAATACTTCTCTGTATTGGTATTAAGAATATAAAGAATGTACCTAATGAAGAAATAAGTTCTTGAACTAAACCTAATTCATTGATTCAATATAATCTTGCTGCCTTGTATTCATTGTTGGAGTCCACCAATTTTCTACTTCTCTTTATTAATGATAAATAGACAATGTGACGTTCTCTTTCTCCGAACATAGGTGAACATAGAATACCCTTTCAGTAGTACTGATCAATTGTTCAGTAACTTGTGGATCAGAAGACCCTTTTAAATAAGGTGTATGTTGCCTTATAAAAGACTCAAATGAATTTTGTTCCCTCTTTTTTTCATTTGGGAGTTGACCATTCTTAATATCTTGAGAATGTTCTGTAAGCATAGAAATGAGGCTTTGAATTGTTGTTCCTAGAGAATTTGATTTTCAGGTCGAAAACCATTGCATTGTCTATCTCAATCACCATTAACATGGTTCCGTTGTGTTATATCCATTTACTAAATCAATAAATAATATAGTATGAAACAATTATCATATCTAGGAACCACATAATCTTGAAAAGTCACTTATAGTATGTCTATATTATGAAGCCTCCCTTAATATATGACACATTAGGTTTACTCTAAGTTAGTCATAGCCACATTCTATTTAAATCTTTCATGATGGCTCATTATGTGTTTTGGAATTATAGAGACCCATGATTAGAATACATGTATGTTACATAATTCTTGATTAATATTTAGTACATTACAATAAGACTTGCACAGGGACTGTAATATTTTAGTTTCTTTAGACACATAGATAAAAAAATATTCTATCATGCTGAAAGATTATCAATATCTACCATAAATATTTAACACTTTAATAATTATACCTAAAACCTTTCTTCATAACAAAGGTAATTGAAATATAAAAAGAGGTGAGTTCATATGCTTAATAAGGGTAAACAAGGGATGCATGTAAGAATAAACATGAACATTTGGTTATGGTAATGTGACCATAACATTAGGAGAACATACCCTTCATATAAATGATATTAAAAATTAGTTATATGATATCACATAGTATTCCACATGACATGGGTTATAAGGAAACAAACATCATGGTCAATGATATATTAATATAGGGATACAACATGTGTACCCTCATTATTTTAGTCATAGGATACAACCCATGTAACATGTTATTTTTAGGCTTGGGTTACAACCCATATACCCTCTTTATTTTATGCATAGGATACAACCCTTGTACCTTCTGGTTTTCTGTCATGGGATACAACCTGTGTACCCTCTATATTTTTGTCTTGGGATACAACACATGTACCATATGGTGTTTGGGATTAGTCTACAAACCTTATAACATTTATGATCATATAGGACATATAATTATCCTATGAATTGGTGGAAGATATAAGTCTCACCCATCTCATATTAAAATCATTCATACATTTTTCACAGGATAATAAAACATTAATAATATCATGATACCAAAATAAGGATAGGTTTTATAAAAATAAAATCATTTTCCATTAATGTAAAGGGATAGGTTTAAAATTTTATCACATAATAACCTAGGAAAACTATTTGGTTTAAAAATCAATTCATGAATGTATAACCTGTGAAAGGAAGCAGGTTTCAAACGTAAAAAACCCATATAAGTGAAATGAGCATCTTAATCGACATTCCATCAAAATATAAACAATTTATTAAATAATATGAATGGAATATTTTCATAATTCTCTAAAACTAAATGAGTAAAATAAATTGACTTTATATTAGATGGAAAATAACATGTAAGGATATTTGGAAAACAATTATGGAGATAAATTTCTTTTATTATTTGAAAAATGATCTTCAAAACATATGCCATTTTGAAAACTATTGTCTATAAAAATTTATAAAAGATTAATGAAAAAATTTCGTTGATTATTTTAAGAAAACATATAAAAGAATATTGAATACCATTTGAATCAAATTTTGATGGAAATATCTTTTTTAAAATTTTCTTGAAAAATTACTTTCGAAATATTTAATGAAATATTCAATGAATTGATGACGGGTAAATCTGTACATGTCATACTTGGAAAATAGAACATTCATATTTCATGGTAAAAACATTATAAAAAAATAATATTTATAATGTTATAAGAATTATCCTTTGAAAACATCATTAAAAGGGAAAATGGGAAAAAATTTCATTTAATTTTTTTATGGTAATAGTTGAATATTCAGGGAACACTTTTAAAAAATACAGATATGCTAATATTCGCTTTATTGTTCACATGTGTCTTAATTTGTTATATATTTTTCCATTATACTTATATAATTATTTCAAGAAAGTAAAAAAATGATATAAATATCATGTATATATTGTATATCTATATTTTAATAATCTATAGAATACATATGTATGAATCATAATACACTGTTAATGGGGATGGTGGGTCGTATGCTCACATGAACTCTATTTCCATTTAATTGTTTTTTTCAAATGAAAGAAAGTAATATATATATATATATATATATATTAATTTATATTTATTATAACATAAATATCATAAATATTCACTAAAACCATCTTTAATGAAATCCATGATGTTTAGGAAAGAATCAATCACTTTGGGGGGATGGTAGTCCACACTTTCTGAAAAGAAATTATTATATTATCACAATGTTGAAAGTAAAACGATTAGTGTTTTAAAAAGTAATAAATAATATTAAATACATTTTATATATAATATATGAAAAATATAAACATATTTTACATCATAATGTCCACCATGATAGGAAATAAAGGAAAAGTGAACAATCATCATTCTGTAAGGTGGTAGTTCACTGTTCAAATTAACAATATTGTCGTTAACCAGTAGATGGAGGTGTCTGTAAGACTAGGTAAAAACCATTAAATAAATACATACTATTATAGTGAAGATACTGGTTTTGATATACAATCATGGTATAAAGAGAGTGTATGTGGTTGAGAAAGTAAATAAACAGAAAAGAGATTGGGAGATGGCGTTACCTCTTAATCAGGAAACTACTTTTGGTTTCTGCCCAAATGCTTCCATGGCTTTCATTCCTATCAAGGGGAGGAATTTAAGAGGAAGGTAGGGATATTGTAAAGTTTATTGGTCATTTATTAGCCGAACTTATGTTTTTTTAGAGGTGTTATGAAGTGTGAAAGGTGGTGGCCTTTTATTGGGAAGGAAAAGGACTCACTTGGAATTTTTGAAAACAAGTTTGTTGTACAAATGTTATTACCTAGCTAAATTCATAGAAACTAATCCTAAATCAAAAATGGGAGGATTTTTTACTAAATATGAATATAAAAGGGGGTTTTAATTTTTTTTTTTGGTAATTTTGGCCCCTATGATTAATGTTTAGTTTCTAATTAATCAAAATTTTGCCTTTAATCGATATGATTAATTTTAATAACTTTTACTAATAATTATGGTAAAAAATAAACATGATTAAATTAGACTATAAATATTATACTGATAAAAAATATTCAGGCCTATTTTTCTAAATTTAATTCCAAGAAGTCCAAAAAATAAGATTAATACCAATCCTACAGATGAGATGAAATAACGAGTTTTTAGTACAAATATGTTCAAAAGTTGATTATGTTTTTATATTTATTTTTAATGTGAAATTTATTAAAATGACATAAATGGTATTAATAGATGTATAATGTATCTAATGTGACCTTAAAAAATTTAAAGAATAATTTAATCTTAATAACTATTTAAATGTATAAGTAGTTATTAACTAAAATGTATAATTTTATAGTATTTATCAAAAAATGATGCTCCTTAGAAAAATCCAAAAGCATCACCCTAATTTAATTGTGTCATTATAAATTCAAAAAATAAATTTTATTTTATCAAATGAAAGTTCAATATATTTATAATATTAATTTTATTTATTTCATAGGACATTAAAAGTTCATTTTAGAAAATTTATTTTTATACATATGAAGACATTACCAAGAATTATATCTTGCATCATATATATGTTTTATTAATATAAAACCATTAGAAAAAATATTTGTAAATTTTTTAACACATTTCATATTACTTTGTTTAAAGACATTATTATAATTATATAATTTAAATAATTATGGAAATAAAAGGACTTTTCATAGGAACTCAGTGTTGCGTGTAACATACAACAAGTCGGTGTTGTGTGTCACACAAGCCAAGTCAGTGTTGCATTTAGTGCAATCCAAGTTAGTGAAGTGTGAAATAAATGTTTCACTTATTGTTTTAATATATATACATATATATAACTATTTTAAATTCCACATGGAATTAAACATTTCAAAAAGATAGATTCATTCAAAAAAATAATTCACAAGATTTTGGGGTGTTACATTCTACCCTGTTAAAATCAATTTCTCCCTCAAAATTTATCATGGTTATAAAAGGGATAGTACATGAAACTTTCATTCAAAAAAACACTCATCATAATAATGGTAACTAAAAAATAGATTAAAAGGTAAATGTTGAAACTAGAATATTTACCAAATGTAACATATAATCAGATTTTTTATATGAGAATATTGTTTGGGAAAGAATATTGGGCATAGAGGAAAATCGTAAATTTTAATAGGGAGTTATTGAGGTCATAAAAAAAATTATTGAAGTATAAAAGGAAATGTTATGGCCTCAAATTCATAAACCTATGATGATTCAAAAGAATACTAGTTTAATAAAATTATGGTATTTGGAAAACATATTTTATGTTGATCAGATTACTAACTTCGAGTAATTCATTAATTTTCCAAGAATATAAGGACATATAATTACGTCATATATTTCTATAAACAAAATTTCATCATTTTTTTGTTCCTTTATCAATTTCTAATTCATCAATTACATCATGTAATCGACATCCATAAATTAACATTGATTCCAGATGTAATAAAATACACTCTTTGTAGATTATAAAGCCCATAAAATAATGAAAAGTATTACTATTTATCTATAATTATTCATATTAATTAATATGTTTAATAAATTAATATCTAAAAATAAAAAGTAACACTAATATTTCATCATAATTAACTTTTCATCTAAAATAATTATACATTAACCATGAAATCACATAGGCTGGTGGTATGTGTGAAACTGTTACTTTCCCTCAGACATGGGTTCAAAACATGTGACCATGTTGGACATGATAGGATTTCAATTGAAATACTTGTTTTCCTTTTGTAAAACCATACTAATATAATTTCCTATATAACATGAACATAATTATTATTGGTTTAATCATCAAATAGCCTTTTAAACAAGGTTTTGAATACTATCTAAATAGATAAATTCTTCCTCCGATTATAAACGTAAACATTTCATGAATTGTTAACCTTATAACTACTCTAAAAGATTTAAATCAAAAACATTAGAGATAAAGTCGTTAAATAATAATTACATTGATCCCCCATATATCAAAATTTATCTCATTGAAGTCACATTCCAAACCTGTGAATTGTTAGTAGATGATTGCTGAGTGGAATTGTTTAGTGGTTTAATGAATTTTGTTTAGGAACTTGTTTAGAGAGTGATATGGGAAACCTTTTAGTGGATTTAAGATCATAATTTTAGGTACTGGAAGTTTGACTTTTACCCGAGGAGCCTTTTCATTCTTTTAATTTATAAAAATGATCACTTATATTGAGTCAATGTAAATGGTTTTTATATAAATCTTTTGAAACTGGAGTAATACTGGGAATCTGGGATCCCACGGTGAATCTCTGAGACCTTAGATGCTGGGTGCATTTCTGTTAACTATAAGCCCTCTGTACACTCTTAATAAGTGCATTGCACAGTTCTTGGCACAAATTACATGGCTTGGAAAAAATAAATAAAGTGTCTAGGGTCAAAAATGAATTCATTAAGGTGAGGGGAATGATGAACTCCAGATGAAGAAGGGGACAACTGGTTTATATGGGAGTCATTTGGGTTGTATCAATAAAGTGATTTCAAAAAAAAATTATTTATGTTTTAATTTTGTAACCAAGGGGATTAGTCAAAGTACAAAGTTCCTTTTGTTAAGGTTTTAATTCCACATTTCATTTTACCTTTTATCACTCTTGAATTTAGAAATTGAGCTTGAATTGAAGTAAGTCACTAGGAAGAGTCATATATGAAGCAGGACACCTTCATTTATGGATGATTCATGGTTTACTTGATTTCCCTTTGAGTAGTTGCTCTAGGTGAGACTTTATTTGAGGTATGTGTTCAATAGCCTAAGCACACTTTTTGAGTCCTCTGTTGAAACTTCTTTGAACATAGCTGATTTGTATAATTCACACTTTTTCAAAGAGAATAAAACATGGGATTGTTTGAGGACAAAAAATGTTTAAGTGTGGGGGAATTTGATGTGGCCTTATTTTTACTCAGTTTGCCACATCGTTTTATTACATTTTATACAATTTATTTAATTAATTTAACACTTTTTAATAAATAAATTCACTTTTGTATTTTTATAAATAAATTTTTCAATTATTCACTTTTTATAACATTTTATGTACTTTTGGACCTTAAAATAATTGATTTATTCTTGACGTGTTTTTAATATAACTAATTTTTAATTTGTTTAGTTAAATACTTATTTGTTTATTTCATTTAACTTATCATTATTATTAATTATTGAGTTTGCTAATTAATTTACTTTTAATTTTTTAAAGTTATATACAACTTAGCTCGGCTTGCAAGACTATCGGTAGCTTAGCTACCGATAGCAGGTTACCGGTACACTCTATCGGTGACTCTGCCTCTATCGGTGACCATTGTCACCGATACTCTTTCCTATCGGTAGCTATTTTATATATCTTATCGGTAGACTTTAAATACTACCGCTGAGCCTTTTAGCGGTGAGTTTTTATTTTGGTTTTTATAAATCTGCTTAACTTTATAATAGTTAATATCCATTTAAAAAAATTATTTAATTAACATAATTCTAATTAATTAATTTAGACTTTATTTTTTTTAAATATTCCTTCAATTAAGTTACATTAGAATAGGTTAATTTTATTATTTTATGTGTTTAGTATTCCTGCTCGTCGTTTAAGTAAATAATTTATCTTTTTAAATTTATTATATTGGTTCGCCCTTAATTTTATTAGTTCAATTAATTAATTAATTAATTAATTAATAGTTTTTAAACATTAATTATATTATTTTATGTATGAAGATTGAGTTTTATTTCATTTTTTTTGTTTTAGTCTACCGGTGAGGTAGAAGAGATCTTATGGTGACTTATTGGGTCACCGATGCTTTTTATTTATATCTGATGCTACTCTTTAGTTAATTAATTAATTAATTTGTTTAGTTATTTTAATTTTAAGTCTTTTATTAATTTAGTTTAATAATTATTTAGTTTTTAATTCTAGCGTTGTCAATTAAAAATTTTAAGGTTTTAAAGGTTTAATAAAAATCTTGTTTTAAATTAATAGTATTTAGCAATATTTTAATTAATTATTTTATGTTTATTTATTTAAATTATTTAAGTTTTAATTTTATGTTTAATTTTTGTGTGTTTTTTAAGGTCCGTGTTGTGTAATGTTAACCTTGCATTTTGCTATATCGGTGAGCTTCCCTTTATATCGGTGACCAGTTGCCTGCCCTGCCTCACCGGTTCACTGCTCTCTTTTCATTATTTTTTTTCTTCTATCGGTAGATCATCCTCACCGATAGGCTAATTCTCGTGTGCGCAGCCCTTTTTTTATTATTATTTTCCTCACAGATAGTCATCCTATCTTTTCTTCCCTGATGCAGCTACCGATAGACCTCTTTTCCTATCCTCACCGATACTCGCTAATTCCCAAACCTCACTAAAACACCCCGCCTCACCGATACACCCCTCCAGCCACTGTTAGCCCCCCTGGTTATTATCACCGATACCGATCTCTCACCGATACCCCGTCACCGCTCTTTCCTCTGCTCACCCCAGCAGCACCACCGCAATAACCTTTCAGCACCGTAACACAAAATTCCAAATTCGAACTAGCAGAAATTAACAATTCTAGCACTGAATTCGAACCAGAAAAAAACTGACGACACACCAGCAATCTCAAGATCAGAAGAATAATTCAAACTCAAACATTCAAATGACAGCGGCCCTCATCTACCCTGCTATTCAGCGAATCGGTTTCTGAACCCTAGCCACCATACCGCTGAAACCTTTCTCCCCTTTCTTCGCCATATCCTCTTTTCCGCACAACTTATTCTCAAGCCCCTCGTAGCCGTGAATCAGTGGTTGGACCTCCCCGGATGCCTCGCCTTCCGCTGTCCACCGCTGACCACCCCTCTCCACAGCTCGACCCCCATTCGTCGGCCCCTGCCAAACCGTCGCTGCCTTTAACCCTAATCCGAGCTGTAGCCGATGCCGAGCTGGAGCCGAACCGAGGAGAGAGGCCGCCACTGTTTTCCGCTGGCCGTCGCTGGAGCTGGAGCCGAGCCGGAGGGGAAGAAACGCTGCACCGCCGCGGGTCTATTGCAAAAGTAGCAGCAAAAATATTCTCCCCCACCCTTTACTGCGCCGAATTGGGGGAGGAGGAAGAGACAACAAAAGAAAAAAAAATATAATAAAATAAAAATAAAAGTAAAGTAAAAGTTAAACAAGAAAAAAGATAAAGGGAAAAGTTTAAGTAAAAAAAAATAAACTTTGCAAAAGTCAAATAATTGTAAAGTAATGTAAAAAAGTTTTAAATTTTAAATAATTACAAAATTAATAAAATAGATTAAATTAAACCAATTTAATAATAAATGTAAATATTAAATTAATATACTATTAATAGCATAAATATATAAGTAAGAGTAATTATAAATAAATTATAAAATATTTTTAATTATACTTTTAACTTAAGTAATAATTTTAGTTAATCAATTAAAATTAACTATTTAATTAATTAACCTAACAATTTAATTTCTTTAATTCTAATAATAAAATTAATGAAACAATCTTAAAATTTTTATTTATTTATTTATTTATTTATGTTCTTATTTTTTAATAACTTAGTTTAAAAAAATGGTCGAAATTAATAACATAGTATTTATTTTTATTAACCTAATTAAGTTAATATCTTTTTAATTAAATTATGTTCTCGCCATAGTAATTTTTAGTGGATAATTGTACAAATAATTTAAAATTTAATAATTATCAATTAACTCTAAGTAACTTTTAACGAGTAATTTGATATTTAACTCTAAAAATAACTATTTATCTTTCTTTGGGTATTTATTTATTTATTCTTCTGTTCTAACTTCGCAGGTTCATTCTAGAGATGGGCAAACGTCCAGATACATACAACTAACTTTACCAAAGTTAGTTACGTGGGAAAAGATTGCGCGACGTGCCGGTCGCGAAAAAACGCACGTGTGCGGTGCGTTCGTGAGTAAAACATGAAGTCGGTGGAATCATGCGGTGATATGTAGTGGATGACAGAGAGTATTTAAGCAGATCAAGCAGCGTTTTTGGGGGACGCTTCCATTCTGATTGGAGGGGGACACATTGATTGACGGAGGCATTCATGCACTTACCCGTGGAGAGACGATCGAGGGACAATGCTAAGCAGTGCAGTCCAGGAACTTAGGAGAAGAGCATTTTTAGGGAGTTCCTTCTCCCTCACGATTTAAACTTTTGTACTCTATTTCTATAATGTTTCCTATTACTACTGTGATAATGAATAGTATAGTTAGCTAAGTATTTTAGTTCGGGAAGAGTTCTAGCTCTACTGGTTTCTTTTTATCCTTTTCACATATCATCTTAATGTGATTAGAATTGATCGGCGATATCAGTTCTAATTATATACTCAAGTTGCGGACCACGAACACTGAAATTTTAAAACTCTATAGTCATTCGGAGAGTTTGGTTATAGAGTTATCTTTTAGTAAACAAATCATAATGAAAACATCAGTACTTACGGCGAGTTTGTACTGATGTTCATCTTAAGACATCTTCCTGGAATTGTACTTCTCGGAGTGGCGAACTCTAGTTGTACAATATCCACGACTTAACTCCTGGCGAGTGAAGTAAGTCGTCTTTTTAATCCAGTGGTATGAAGCAGTAGTTTACATGAAAAGGAGAATAAATTCAAGCCAGTAGACTAGAGTGAACCCGAATATTCTTTACTGTTGTCTTTTATCATCATTTTGTATCTGTTTTGCACCTTGCTTCTAGTTGTACTTTGTTTCAGTGTTGTTCAAACAATTTTACTATAGAATTGAAGTTTCACAGTACATAAAACCATAAGGAAATCAAAAGATATAAAAATTTAAAAAGTGAAAATTAGAAAAGAAAAACACTTCGCTGCTGACAACAGTGGAGCTTTCTGAGTTTTTTTTAAAATGTAGTGGCCAAAATAGCCTTCCCTGTGGGTTCGACCCTGCTTGCCACATATACAGTAGTTAGTAGGAATATAAATTTTAAACTTTGACCGACATCAACGACGGTTTAGGTCAATTTTTTGGCGCCGTTGCCGGGGAGGGAACGAGCCGTTGCTAAAAAAACTCTTAAAAAAACACATATAAAAAAAATCCTTAAAAAAATTGAAAATTTTGAAAAACTGTAAAAAAAAATTAAAAAAATTACTTTTCTTTCTGCGTGGTTACTGTTACAAACTGTCTACAACTGTTTGTATGAGCACGAGAACATCTGCTGTTATACTGGAACCTCTAAACCCTGAACTCGATAAACACTTAGCTGCTCTAAGAATAAAGAACAAAATTGAAATGGAAAATCCAGAAAACAGAATCCCTGAGAATAATAACTTTCGAAATAACCATCCAGAACTCTTAGATGAACACGAAAGGCCTATAATGAGGGAGTTTCAACTCCCTCAAGTTTCAAGCAACCCATCATCCATTAGATTAAGTCCTAGAGCCAGAAATTATGAGCTGAAACAATCACACATTTCTCTGCTGCCTGCATTCAATGGGCTCTCTAATGAGGACTCTCTGGCCTTCATTAGAGACTTATACAATACTGTGCAGCAACTTCCACTTTTAGGAATCACTGAAAATGAACTAAGGATGAGAGTTTTTCCCTTTTTCCTTAAATGGAATGCGAGAAATTGGTTTTTAAATCTAGATGAAAATATTTTTGAGAATTGGGATCAAGTGTATAACTCATTCATTATGAAATTCTATCCCCAAAGATTAAAAGGAGAACTTAGAACTAAAATCACTAGTTTTTATCAAGAGGATGGAGAAGCCTTCCATGAAGCTTGGGATAGATTCAGGGATCTGCTTAGGAAGTGTCCCCATCATCAACTCCCTTCACATCTCCTTATGGACACCTTCTATGAAGGGCTTTCCTCCTCTGGTCAAAATTTAGTGGATCAAGCTGCTGGGGGTAATTACAATGATAAGACTGATGAAGAGTTGAGTCAAATTTTCAATAATCTGGCTCTTAATTCTCAACATAATAATTCAAGAAGAAAAAGAGTTAATAGAACTGTCAATTCAAATACTGGTTCAATGAATGAAACTCAAGCTCAACTAGCTGAAATCACTAACCAACTTCAAACATTAATGAACCAAAATTCAAAACAATCTGTTAACCAAGTTGAAAACCAGAATCAGTATCAATCTCTTAGGCAACAGTGCACTCAATGTGGTATGTTTGGGCACTCTAAATGTTTTTTTCCTAATGTTGATCTAACTGCCCAACAACCTGAAAATTTAAACTTTGTCAATTACGGTCCGAGGATGCCTCAAAAAGAAGATCCATTTTCTAATAATTACAATCAAGGCTATAGGAACCATCAAAATTTGTCATGGAATGATCAAGGAGTCATTAAGCAACAAACTGCCCTTAATTATCAGAACCAACCAAGACCAAATTTTCAAAGTCAACAAAGGGGAGAGTCTTCAAATGTTCAAGCAAGTAATGATAATCAAATGTCTTCTAAATTGGATCAGATCTTGAATAAAATAAACTCACAAGAGGAAAGGTACATGACTCAACTTAATAAACAGAAAAGTCAATATGAGTCAGACAAGATGCAAACTGATGTGAGAATGCAGAATATGGAAACACAGCTTGGCCAATTAGCTAGAGATTTGACTTCTAGGGATAAAGGTAGGTTGCCTAGTACCACTGAACTGAATCCTAGGGAGAATATCATGGTTGTTGTTACTAGGAGTGGGCTGAATACTCAAAATGTTGCTGAAAAAACTGTAAAAAATGCTCAAAATGAGAAACTGTTTGAATCTGCAAATGAAAATCTGCTTTGTTCACAATCTGGAAATTCACAGAAAGATGTCGAAAATGATGAGAATATGAACCTTTCACCTGGAAATCAAGATGAATATTGTTTAAAAAATCAAAAAAAATAAAGTAAAAGAAAAGGTTGTTGAAGAGGTGAGGGACATGCCTACTGTTCTGAAAAATTTTGCCCCACCCATCCCTTTCCCTGAAAAGCTGAAACCTCAAAGTAATACCAAGGCTGAACTTCTTCAGTTCCTTGGTCTTCTTTCTAAGCTTCAAGTGAACATCCCTTTTATCCAAGCCTTAATTCAAATCCCATCCTATTTGAAATCTTTAAAGAAAATTGTCTCAAATAAAAATACCCTTAAAGAATTTGCTACTTACAGCCTCACTGAGGAGTGCAGTGCTGTGCTTCAAAAGAAAATCCCACCAAAATTGAAAGACCCAGGTAGCTTTGTCATCCCCTGTACTCTAGGTAATTCAGGTTAGCTGAACTGTTTGTGTGATCTAGGTGCTAGTATTAATCTTCTCCCATACTCACTGTTTCGACAGTTGAGGTTGGGTGATCTTCAACCTACCACGGTCATTCTACAGTTAGCTGATAGATCCTTTACTCATCCTATAGGTCGAGTAGATGACTTACTAGTTGGAGTTGGGAAATTGTTCTTACCTGCTGATTTTCTTGTTCTAGATATGGAGTGTGATCAAGAGGTACCTATCATCTTGGGTAGGCCCTTCTTGGCCACAGGTGGAGCTGTCATTGATGTGTCTAAGGGTCAACTGATATTCAAAATTGGTGAACAAGAAGAAGAGTTCAATGTTTTTAAAAATATTAAGGAACCAACTTACTCTGAAAACTGTTCAAAAATTGAGTCTCTTGAAGCTGAATGTTGTTATAAGAATCAACTTGAATTCATTGAAAAATCTGAAAATCATTCCTATGTTGAAGAAAGCATTTGTGAAGCTGAAAATCTTTGTGAATCTGTTAATGAAGCTGAAAATTCTGTTGTTACAGCCAAACTGGAAAATCTTCCAGAACTGGACAATTGTCCAGTTTCTGTTGTAGGAGAGTCTTATGTTTCTGAACTTAGGAGTTTCCTTAGTGAAATTGAGGGTGTTTCTGTTAACACCAACACTTCTGAATACTTTGATGATACTGAGGGAGAACTGTTAAGACAATTAGATGATTCTTCTTTGATTAACCTACTGAATTCAAATTTGGAAAATCTGGACAGTGTGCTGCCTACCTTGGACAGTAGCACTGTTATCTCTGAATCTGAACTGGAAATTGAAAATCATTCATCTTTTAATACTCCTTACAAGAAATATGTTGAAGATCTTGGACCTCCCAGGCCTAAGAGTCTTCCTTCGAGTGTAGTACCACCTCATCATGAGCTGAAGCCTATCCATGCCCATCTTAAATATTCATTTTTAGGTGAGAACTCTACTTTGCCTGTAATAATCTCTGCTGAACTAAATGAAACCCAAGAAGAAAAACTGTTGAATGTTTTGAAAAAGTTTAGATCTGCCATAGGCTGGACGATAGCTGATATCAAGGGAATTAGTCCTTCATTCTGTATGCACAAAATTCCTATGGAACCTGATCATAAGCCTAGGGTAGAATGTCAAAGATGATTAAATCCAAACATGAAAGAAGTTGTGAGAGAGGAAGTAATCAAGCTGTTAGATACTGGAATGATATATCCCATCTCAGATAGTGCTTGGGTCGGCCCTGTCCAGGTTGTCCCCAAGAAGGGAGGTTTCACTGTAGTAAAGAATGAAAAAAATGAAGAAGTCCAAGTTTGGAAAGCCACAAAATGGAGAGTTTGTATTGATTATAGGAAGCATAATGCAGCCACTAGGAAGGACCATTTTCCTATTCCCTTCCTTGATCAGATGCTTGAGAGGCTTGCTGGAAATGAATTTTTCTGTTTTCTGGATGGGTATTCTGGTTACAACCAGATTCCTGTTGATCCAGAGGATTAGGAGAAGACTACTTTCACATGCCCCTTTGGAACATTTGACTACCGGCGGATGCCCTTTGGGTTGTGTGGAGCTCCAGCAACTTTTCAAAGGTGTATGATGGCTATCTTTTCTGATATGATCGAGAGAATCATTGAAGTTTTCATGGATGACTTTTCTATAGTGGGGAGTACTTTTGATACTTGTTTAGGAAATCTTGAGTTAGTTTTAAAGAGATGCATTGAAACCAATCTTGTGCTAAATTGGGAGAAAAGCCAGTTCATGGTTACTGAAGGTATTGTCCTTGGTCATAATGTGTCAAAGAGAGGTTTAGAATTTGATACTGCTAAGATAGAAGTTATTCAAAAACTGCCACCTCCTGTTAATGTTAAGGGTGTTAGAAGTTTTCTAGGGCATGCTGGTTTCTACCGGAGATTCATAAAGGATTTTTTCTAAAATCACTAAGCCCTTGTGTTCTTTATTGGTAAAGGATGCGCCTTTCAATTTTAATGAAAACTTCTTGAAATCATTTAATCTGCTTAAGGAGAAACTCACTACATCACCTATCATTACTGCACCTGATTGGAAACTACCATTCGAACTTATGTGTGATGCTAGTGACATGGCTGTAGGTGCTGTCCTTGGACAGAGGAGGGATAAGAGATTTCATGTGGTATACTATGCTAGTATATTGCTAGATGATGCTCAAAAGAATTATACTACCACTGAAAAAGAGTTGTTAGCTGTTGTTTTTGCTCTAGAAATGTTTAGACAATATCTGTTAGGTTCAAAAGTCATAATTTTCACTGATCATTCTGCTTTAAAATACTTGTTGTCTAAAAAGGAAACTAAACCCAAGCTGATTAGATGGATCTTATTGTTACAAGAGTTTGACTTAGAGATTAGGGATAAACAGGGAGTTGAAAACTTAGTTTCTGATCATTTATCTAGGCTTCCTGTTACTCAACATGAATCTGAAAATCATTGGGAGATTAACTCTTCCTTCCCTGATGAAAAACTGCTCACTGTTTCAGTCAGGCAATCTGCTTGGTTTGCAGATTTTGCCAACTTCTTGGCAGTAGGCGTCATTCCCAAAAATATGTCTAATAATCAAAGAAAGAAATTCATTTCTGAGCTTAAATATTATCTGTGGGATGATCCCTTGCTATTTAGGAGGTGTGCTGATGGTATTCTTAGGAGATGTGTACCTGAGGAAGAGATGTTGTCTATTCTTGAAAGTTGTCATTATTCACCTTGGGGAGGTCACCATGGGGGTGAGAGGACCGCTCAAAAAGACCTGCAATCTGGTTTCTATTGGCCTACCCTCTTTAAGGATTCTAGGAGTTTTGTGGTTGGGTGTGATAGGTGTCAGAGGTTAGGTAATGTGGGTAGGAAACATGAGTTACCCTAGAAGGGTATTTTGGAGGTATAAATTTTTTATGTTTGGGGATTAGATTTCATGGGTCCATTTCCATCATCTCATGGTAATGAGTATATTCTTGTTGCTGTAGATTATGTGTCAAAGTGGGTTGCGGCAGTAGCTCTGCCCAACAATCAAGCAAATAGTGTGATAAAATTTGTAAAAAAGAATATCTTTACATGATTTGGAGTACCAAGAGCTTTTATTACTGATAATGGAACACATTTTAAGAATTACAAGTTTAAAACTTTGATGGAAAAATACGGTTGTGTTCACAAAACTGGTACTCCATATCATCCACAGTCCAGTGGACAAGTAGAAATTTCTAATAGAGAAATAAAACAAATTCTTGAGAAAACTGTGTCAAACTCTAGGAAAGACTGGTCTCTTAAACTGGATGAAGCTTTATGGGCATATAGAACTGCTTTCAAGACCCCAATAGGTATGTCTCTTTACATGCTGTTGTTTGGGAAATGCTTTCATCTACCTGTGGAGTTGCAACATAAGTCATATTGGGCAGTTAAGGCTCTGAACTTTGAATTTAAGAGTGCTGGTGAGAGGATATTGCTTGAGTTGAGTGAATTAGATGATATTAGAAGAGAGAGTTATGATAATTCATGGATTTACAAAGAAAGGACTAAAATTTTTCATGATTCTATCATTCAAACTAAAGAGTTCAAATCTGGACAGAAGGTTCTCCTCTTTAATTCTAGACTTAAACTTTTTCCTGGGAAGTTGAAGTCCAAGTGGTCTGGACCATTTACTGTTGTGAGAGTTCTGAAAAATGGAGCTGTGGAAATAGTTGGTGAAGATAATAAACCCATGTTGGTTAATGGGCAAATACTGAAACTCTATTTTGAGGGGCAGCCAAAGGGTTTGGCTGCTTTCACTGTTCTTGAATGAAGTCTGGCTGGGGACATTAAACCTAGCGCTGCATGGGAGGAAACCAATGGTTTGTGTTTTGTTAATAAATAAAAAACTGTAATTAAATAAAGTCTAACTGAAGACTTTAAATCCAGTGCTTCGTGGGAGTCAACCCATGCTTCATCTTTGTTTTTACTTTTGTTCTGTTCTTATTTTACTTTGAATAAAGTGCTGCTTTGTTTGCTTATATATGCTCTGTTTTTGCTGGATAATAGTTCCTGGTCTATATACTCTGTGTTTTTAGGAATGCTGCTTCTGTCATCTAAGGAGTGGAATTCCCATGGTCATTTTTGGACAAGAGCTTAGTCAGGGAAGTACTTCAACTTGCTGCACTTATTTTTCTGCTCCTGTTTTTGTAAATAGAATTCTACTTGCTTAAAATTCTGCTTGTATTATAAAAATTCTGCTGCATGTCTTGTAGCTAATGAATTAAAAATCTGCATGAGCCTCCATGTTTTAAAAAAAATTTAATCTCACCATTGTGATAAAACCTTTTCACTGCATGAAATTAAGTGTGGGGGGGAGTACATGCTGGTCATTTGAATCTGCTTGTTTCGTTGAGGTGTTTAGCATGAACTTTGACTACTATATTGAACATATTTTTGAACTTATTGTTTAAAATGCTTACACCCAGTTAATTTCACACTTACACCTTATATGCTATGTTTGTGCTTTAATGAAAATCTTTGTCACTGGACTGAATGTTAAAGCATGTGTGTGTCTGAAATGAACCTGCTTTTATTTAACTATTGTGGCAAACACTATTTTTGAACTCCATTGAGACCCTTTATACATGTCATATATCTACTTAATTGAAGATCTGTTTTGAACTATAATTGCTTAATTGTTTTCTTCCATATTTAGAAGTCAACTTTGGGGACTAAGTTGGGTTTTAAGTGTGGGGGAGGAGGTCAATTCTTGACTGTGCTAAACTGTGTTTAATTGTAATGCTCATCAATTCCCACTGCCTTTAAACTTTTTGTCAAAAAATGGTCAAAAATTTTCAAAATTTCTTTCACAATTTTCGGCTTTACACTGCACTCAAATGAGTCTTGACATAGGATGGTGCTTGATTGGAAGTTGAGTTTTGTGTTGAGTCTGAAATGAGTGTTAGTGGATGATTGCTGAGTGGAATTGTTTAGTGGTTTAATGAATTTTTTTTAGGAACTTGTTTTGAGAGTGATATGGGAAACCTTTTAGTGGATTTAAGATCATAATTTTAGGTACTAGAAGTTTGACTTTTACCCGAGGAGCCTTTTCATTCTTTTAATTTATAAAAATGATCACTTATATTGAGTCAATGTAAATGGTATTTATATAAATCTTTTGAAACTGGAGTAATACTGGGCATCTGGGATCCCACGGTGAATCTCTGAGACCTTAGATGCTGGGTGCGTTTCTGTTAACTATAAGCCCTCTGTACACTCTTAATAAGTGCATTACACAGTTCATGGCACAAATTACATGGCTTGGAAAAAATAAATAAAGTGTCTAGGGTCAAAAATGAATTCATTAAGGTGAGGGGAATGATGAACTCCAGATGAAGAAGGGGACAACTGGTTTATATGGGAGTCATTTGGGTTGTATCAATAAAGTGATTTCAAAAAAAAATATTTATGTTTTAATTTTGTAACCAAGGGGATTAGTCAAAGTACAAAGTTCCTTTTTTATGGTTTTAATTCCACATTTCATTTTACCTCTTATCACTCTTGAATTTAGAAATTGAGCTTGAATTGAAGTAAGTCACTAGGCAGAGTCATATATGAAGCAGGACACCTTCATTTATGGATGATTCATGGTTTACTTGATTTCCCTTTGAGTAGTTGCTCTAGGTGAGACTTTATTTGAGGTATGTGTTCAATAGCCTAAGCACACTTTTTGAGTCCTCTGTTGAAACTTCTTTGAACATAGATGATTTGTATAATTCACACTTTTTCAAAGAGAATAAAACATGGGATTGTTTGAGGACAAACAATGTTTAAGTGTGGGGGAATTTGATGTGGCCTTATTTTTACTAAGTTTGCCACATCTTTTTATTACATTTTATACAATTTATTTAATTAATTTAACACTTTTTAATAAATAAATTCACTTTTGTATTTTTATAAATAAATTTGTCAATTATTCACTTTTTATAACATTTTATGTACTTTTGGACCTTAAAATAATTGATTTATTCTTGACGTGTTTTTAATATAACTAATTTATAATTTGTTTAGTTAAATCCTTATTTGTTTATTTCATTTAACTTATCATTATTATTAATTATTGAGTTTGCTAATTAATTTACTTTTAATTTTTTAAAGTTATATACAACTTAGCTCGGCTTGCAAGACTATCGGTAGCTTAGCTACCGATAGCAGGTTACCGGTACACTCTATCGGTGACTCTGCCTCTATCGGTGACCACTGTCACCGATACTCTTTCCTACCGGTAGCTGTTTTATATATCTTATCGGTAGACTTTAAATACTACCGCTGAGCCTTTTAGCGGTGAGTTTTTATTTTGGTTTTTATAAATCTGATTAACTTTATAATAGTTAATATCCATTTAAAACAATTATTTAATTAACATAATTCTAATTAATTAATTTAGACTTTATTTTTTTAATTATTCCTTCAACTAAGTTACATTAGAATACGTTAATTTTATTATTTTATGTGTTTAGTCTTCCTGCTCGTCGTTTAAGTAAATAATTTATCTTTTTAAATTAATTATATTGGTTCGCCCTTAATTTTATTAGTTCAATTAATTAATTAATTAATTAATTAATAGTTTTTAAACATTAATTATATTATTTTATGTATGCAGATTGAGTTTTTTTCATTTTTATTTTGTTTTAGTCTACCGGTGAGGTAGAAGAGATCTTATGGTGACTTATTGGTTCACCGATGCTTTTTATTTATATCTGATGCTACTCTTTAGTTAATTAATTAATTAATTTGTTTAGTTATTTTAATTTTAAGTCTTTTATTAATTTAGTTTAATAATTATTTAGTTTTTAATTCTAGCTTTGTCAATTAAAAATTTTAAGGTTTTAAAGGTTTAATAAAAATCTTGTTTTAAATTAATAGTATTTAGCAATATTTTAATTAATTATTTTATGTTTATTTATTTAAATTATTTAAGTTTTAATTTTATGTTTAATTTTTGTGTGTTTTTTAAGGTCCGTGTTGTGTAATGTTAACCTTGCATTTTGCTGTATCGGTGAGCTTCCCTTTATATCGGTGACCAGTTGCCTGCCCTGCCTCACCGGTTCACTGCTCTCTTTTCATTATTTTTTTCTCTTCTATCGGTAGCTCATCCTCACCGATAGGCTAATTCTCATGTGCGCATCCCTTTTATTATTATTATTTTCCTCACCGATAGTCATCCTATCTTTTCTTCCCTGATGCAGCTAACGATAGACCTCTTTTCCTATCCTCACCGATACTCGCTAATTCCCAAACCTCACTGAAACACCCGACTCACCGATACACCCCTCCAGCCACTGTTAGCCCCCCTGGTTATTATCACCGATACCCATCTCTCACCGATACCCCGTCGCCGCTCTTTCCTCTGCTCACCCCAGCAGCACCACCGCAATCACCTTTCAGCACCGTAACACAGAATTCCAAATTCGAACTAGCAGAAATTAACAATTCTAGCACTGAATTCGAACCAGAAAAAAACTGACGACACACCAGCAATCTCAAGATCAGAAGAAGAATTCAAACTCAAACATTCAAATGACAGCGGCCCTCGTCTGCCCTGCTATTCAGCGAATCGATTTCTGAACCCTAGCCACCATACCTCTGAAACCTTTCTCCCCTTTCTTCGCCACATCCTCTTTTCCGCACAACTTATTCTCAAGCCCCTCATAGCCGTGAATCAGTGATTGGACCTCCCCAGATGCCTCACCTTTCGTTGTCCACCGCTGTCCACCCCTCTCCACAGCTCGACCCCCATTCGTCGGCCCCTGCCAAACCGTCGCTGCCTTTAACCCTAATCCGAGTTGTAGCCGAGGCCGAGCTGGAGCCGAACCGAGGAGAGAGGCCGACACTGTTTTCCGCTGGCCGTCGCTGGAGCTGGAGCCGAGCCGGAGGGGAAGAAATGCTACACCGCCGCGGGTCTATTGCGGAAGTAGCAGCAAAAATTTTCTCCCCCACCCTTTGCTGCGCCGAATTGGGGGAGGAGGAAGAGACAACAAAAGAAAAAAAAATATAATAAAATAAAAATAAAATTAAAGTAAAAGTTAAACAAGAAAAAAGATAAAGGGAAAAGTTTAAGTAAAAAAAATAAACTTTGCAAAAGTCAAATAATTGTAAAGTAATGTAAAAAAGTTTTAAATTTTAAATAATTACAAAATTAATAAAATATATTAAATTAAACCAATTTAATAATAAATGTAAATATTAAATTAATATACTATTAATAGCATAAATATATAAGTAAGAGTAATTATAAATAAATTATAAAATATTTTTAATTATACTAATAACTTAAGTAATAATTTTAATTACTCAATTAAAATTAACTATTTAATTAATTAACCTAACAATTTAATTTATTTAATTCTAATAATAAAATTAATGAAACAATCTTAAAATTTTTATTTATTTATTTATTTATTTATGTTCTTATTTTTTAATAACTTAGTTTAAAAAAATGGTCGAAATTAATAACATAGTATTTATTTTTATTAACCTAATTAAGTTAATATCTTTTTAATTAAATTATGTTTTCGCCATAGTAATTTTTAGTGGATAATTGTACAAATAATTTAAAATTTAATAATTATCAATTAACTCTAAGTAACCTTTAACGAGTAATTAGATATTTAACTCTAAAAATAACTATTTATCTTTCTTTGGGTATTTATTTATTTATTCTTCTGTTCTAACTTCGCAGGTTCATTCTAGAGATGGGCAAATGTCCAGATACATACAACTAACTTTACCGAAGTTAGTTACGTGGGAAAAGATTGTGCGACTTGCCGGTCACGAAAAAACGCACGTGTGTGGTGCGTTCGTGAGTAAAACATGAAGTCAGTGGAATCATGCGGTGATATGTAGTGGATGACAGAGAGTATTTAAGCAGATCAAGCAGCGTTTTTGGGGGACACTTCCATTCTGATTGGAGGGGGACACATTGATTAACGGAGGCATTCATGCACTTACCCGTGGAGAGACGATCGAGGGACAATGCTAAGCAGTGCAGTCCAGGAACTTAGGAGAAGAGCATTTTTAGGGAGTTCCTTCTCCCTCATGATTTAAAATTTTGTACTCTGTTTCTATAATGTTTCCTATTACTACTGTGATAATGAATAGTATAGTTAGCTAAGTATTTTAGTTCGGGAAGAGTTCTAGCTCTACTGGTTTCTTTTTATCCTTTTCACATATCATCTTAATGTGATTAGAATTGATCGACGAGATCAGTTCTAATTATATACTCAAGCTGCGGACCACGAACACTGAAATTTTAAAACTCTATAGTCATTCGGCGAGTTTGGTTATAGAGTTATCTTTTAGTAAACAAATCATAATGAAAACGTCAGTACTTACGGCGAGTTTGTACTGATGTTCATCTTAAGACATCTTCCTGGAATTGTACTTCTCGGAGTGGCGAACTCTAGTTGTACAATATCCACGACTTAACTCCTGGTGAGGGAAGTAAGTCGTCTTTTTAATCCAGTGGTATGAAGAAGTACTTTACATGAAAAGGAGAATAAATTCAAGCCAGTAGACTAGAATGAACCCGAATATTCTTTACTGTTGTCTTTTATCATCATTTTGTATCTGTTTTGCACCTTGTTTCTAGTTGTACATTGTTTCAGTGTTGTTCAAACAATTTTACTATAGAATTGAAGTTTCACAGTACATAAAACCATAAGGAAATCAAAAGATATAAAAATTTAAAAAGTGAAAATTAAAAAAGAAAAACACTCCGCTGCTGACAACAGTGGAGCTTTCTGAGTTTTTTTTAAAAAGTAGTGGCCAAAATAGCCTTCCCTGTGGGTTCGACCGTGCTTGCCACATATACAGTAGTTAGTAGGAATATAAATTTTAAACTTTGACCGACTTCAACAATGGTTTAAAATTTATGGTGAGTTTATTTCCAAATGTTACCTTTTAAAACTACTTTGCAGTTTGATTGAGTTTTGGTGTGGCGAACTCCAAGACTTAGTCATCTGCCTGTAGAGTTTCACTGTTGACCTAAACCGTCGTTGACGTCGGTCAAAGTTTAAAATTTATATTCCTAACTACTATAGAGTTTTAAACCATTTGATCGTCTCTCCACGGGTAAGTACAATTCCGTCATCTGCCTGTAGAGTTTCACTGTTGACCATAAATCTCCGAAGTTGATGACTATAAATTTTAAACTTTGACCGACTTTTTCTTTAAAAAGTAGTGGCCAAAATAGCCTTCCCTGTGGGTTCGACCCTGCTTGCCACATATACAGTAGTTAGTAGGAATATAAATTTTAAACTCTATAGGCAGATGACGGAATTGTACTTAGTCATCTGCCTGTAGAGTTTCACTGTTGACCTAAACCGTCGTTGAAGTCGGTCAAAGTTTAAAACTCTACAGGCAGATGACTGAATTGAAGTCGGTCAAAGTTTAAAACTCTACAGGCAGATGACGGAATTGTACTTAGTCATCTTCCTGTAGAGTTTCACTGTTGACCAAAATACTATTAATTTAAAACAAGATTTTTATTAAACCTTTAAAACCTTAAAATTTTTAATTGACAATGCTAGAATTAAAAACTAAAAAATTATTAAACTAAATTAATAAAAGACTTAAAATTAAAATAACTAAACAAATTAATTAATTAATTAACTAAAGAGTAGCATCAGATATAAATAAAAAGCATCGGTGACCCAATAAGTCACCATAAGATCTCTTCTACCTCACCGGTAGACTAAAACAAAATAAAAATGAAATAAAACTCAATCTGCATACATAAAATAATATAATTAATGTTTAAAAACTATTAATTAATTAATTAATTAATTAATTGAACTAATAAAATTAAGGGCGAACCAATATAATTAATTTAAAAAGATAAATTATTTACTTAAACGACGAGAAGGAATACTAAACACATAAAATAATAAAATTAACCTATTCTAATGTAACTTAATTGAAGGAATAATTAAAAAAAATCTAAATTAATTAATTAGAATTATGTTAATTAAATAATTGTTTTAAATGGATATTAACTATTATAAAGTTAAGCAGATTTATAAAAACCAAAATAAAAACTCACCGCTAAAAGGCTCAGTGGTAGTATTTAAAGTCTACCGATAAGATATATAAAACAGCTACCGGTAGGAAAGAGTATCGGTGACAATGGTCACCGATAGAGGCAGAGTCACCGATAGAGTGTACCGGTAACCTGCTATCGGTAGCTAAGCTACCGATAGTCTTGCAAGCCGAGCTAAGTTGTATATAACTTTAAAAAATTAAAAGTAAATTAATTAGCAAACTCAATAATTAATAATAATGATAAGTTAAATGAAATAAAAAAATAAGGATTTAACTAAACAAATTAAAAATTAGTTATATTAAAAACACGTCAAGAATAAATCAATTATTTTAATGTCCAAAAGTACATAAAATTTTATAAAAAGTGAATAATTGACAAATTTATTTATAAAAATACAAAAGTGAATTTATTTATTAAAAAGTGTTAAATTAATTAAATAAATTGTATAAAATGTAATAAAAAGATGTGGAAAACTGAGTAAAAATAAGGCCACATTATGAATATTCTTATTGTAAAATATCTGGGAACATGGTAGCAACTTGAATTTCAATAAATACTTTTAAAAACATGTATAATTACTTAATCTATCAATTAATGGATATATTACATAAATCAAAAAATTTGTAAACATCATCTAAGATAGCATGGACCATTTTGTAAAAACATACATTCTTGGGTAATTTGTACAATCCAATTTTCATATTCATATCCAACATATCATTATCCTAAGATCATTATATCAATTCCACTAATTAATTAAGGGATTCCTTACCTTAATCAAAATATCACCATTTCATGAAATCAATTTTCTATGTGTCCATCACCATTCAACATGTCCATTTTAATCCTTAATTAAAACTTATACTAAAAATAATTATACATTTAATTATTCATATAACATAATCATAGAATTTCAAAACATAAATACTTTCATAATTCCACTTTATGCATAAAAAATTACTCAATCTTCTTTTATATTTTTTTGGTAATACCTATTTCATAGAATATGAAATATGAATCATGTATTAATGTTCCTCACCCTCAATATAACCATTATTAAAATGATCAATGTAAAAAATACAAGAACAACATCATATATCAGTAACATGTCATTTGTGGTCTCTTTATCTTCAGATGTACAACCAATATTTGTACCAACATCGAAATTATCTTTTTGAGATTTCCACTTGGAAAATAGATTCACATATTTCATATACATCCCACATATGAAATATTCAAAGCTAACCATATTCCATCTAGTTCTTTCCGTTTAATAAAACCTACAAGCATGGGGTGATAAACAAATATCATAGAAGAAAACATCATAACCTTAAAATATTTCTTATAATATTTCTAAATTATGAAACCTCACTTAAGATATGTCAACATAGGTTTATAATAGATTATTCATAGTCATATTATTTCTAAATGCTTAATTTTTTTCATGAATAGTTTTGGAATTTTTAAATAATATCCCTCAGGAGAGTCAAACCATTTGTGCATCAAAGCCCGTTGTCATGTACCAGATTACCCGGAGCCAAGACATGGTAATATTTTTAGAATTTCCATCCCAAGGTACATTTATTATAGATCCAAATCCAGTTTTAGTATCAAAATAGGGATGCATTTCAAGGAAACCACTTACTCTTTCCTTTAACAAAAGTTTCAGATATTTTCCTAAATGTAAACTCATCCTTATACTTAACCATAGATACATCCCTATACATTTCCTTAGAAATATAACTAGGGATCTCACTAATGTTTTCTCATCTTAGTTTTTTATGGTTTATTGAATGTTTTATTTGAAACAAAATATCGTGACCCAAGATTAACATACATGGATTTTTCATAATTTTAGATTAATATTCCATACCAAACAAAAATACAAGAATGAGGACCACAATGGTTTAGTGTCTTTGGAAACATGAAAAAAAATCTTATATCTTGGTGAAATATCTTCAACATCTTCCAGAAAGATCTAAAATTTTATTACATCTACCAAAAATAATTATTCATTACTAGGGGAAAGTAAATATAAAAGGGGTGAGATCAGACGCATTGTAAGGGTGAAAAAGGGAGCCATGAAAGCCTAAAAATGAAAATAGGGGTATAAGAATTTGATTGTAAAATTATAATACCATACACTTCATATAAGAGACCAAAACATGAGTTATGGGAACAATATTTTTAGTTCATAAGACATGAATCATAAGGAAAATAACATCATTATCCATGAAATCATAATAGAGGGACAAATTATAGGATTTCTGGAATACATATAAGAATAATAAATTTTATATCAAGGATACATACCAATAACATTATGTAATGTTAGTTATGGTCTTAGACCCATGTACCTACTACATGCTTATTCCAAAACCCATATACTCTATTACTTTTAGGATTTTCCTACAACCCATGCACCTTATTTTTTTTAGGATTGGACTATAACCCATGTACTATATTTCTTTATGGATATGGCTAAAACCCATGTACCTTCTTTATTTTAATCATGGGATAAAACCTGTGTTCCCTCTTTCTTTTAGGATTGGGATATAACCCATGTACCTTCTTGTTGTCAGGCTTGGGTTACAACTCATCTACCCTCATTCTTTAGGGATTGGGATACAACCCATGTACCTTCTTGTTTTCACTACTGGGATAAAACACATGTACCCTTTGAGATCATATACAACATATCATTACCCAATTAAATTGAGTAAGATATAGGTACAATCTATATTTGAATAAAATCATTCAAATATGTTTTATAATGTAATTAAACTTTCATCATAGCATGACCCATAAAAAGATATCGGTTTAATAAATATCAAATCATAACCCATCAAATGAAATGGGTATCATTAAAATTTAATCACATAATTACCAAATAAAATAGATAAGTATCATAATATATTCATGAAATCATAAACTATGAAAACAATAGTGTTTTAAAAGTTTAAAACACATGGAAGTGAAACAGCTATCTTAAGAATCACTCCATCAAAACATAAACCATTAATGAAATAAAATGAAGGGATCCTTTGAATCATTTCATAGAAGGTCATGAGTAACATAAATAGATTTTATTTTAGATGTAAAATAACATGGAAATAAATTTTTAAAATATTTCGTTACCTAAATATCCTTTCTTCATTGAAAAATGATCTTCAAAACATAAAACCATTTTAATACCATTTTCCTTAAAAACAAATAATAGAATCTTGAAAAACTTATGAAAAATATTTTCATTAAACTCGTATAAATAAATATTTAAAAAAATTTGAAACCCATTTCCAATATCATATATTTTTAATAAAAATATCAAAAATAAACCATTTAAACATAAAATGAAATCATTAAAGAATTGACAATGCGTAAATACATATATGTCGTATGAGAAAAAATGAACAATCCATTTTCATGGGTAAAATGATAGAAAATAGAATCATCTATAAACTGAGAAGATGATTAATTTGAAAAAATTGTTAAAATAAAAAAATTGGTAAAAATATCATTTAAAATATTTAGTAGAATAATAGAATATTCTTTGAACCCATTTTTAGAAAATATAGATTTCAGACCTATGAGAAAATATAGTTAGTCTTTCTTATAAATAATTTCTGAACTATATTATATAACAAAGAGTATAAATATGGTACCTATACATGAATATCTCGTGAGTGACCAGATTATATAAATTTCATGAATGTTTTGGAGAAATTTATTATAATATTTCATTAAAGTAAGCATAAACATAATCAATCTCAAAAAGTGATGATATTGTCTCAATAAACTCTTATAACTTGTTAACATGGGATCATACTCTCCATGTAAGAAAATTAAATTACAGGAAGAGAAAAATAACATGAAATTAATTATGTTCATTATATAACATGTAATTTTTCTGTATATACATATTGAAAAAACATTTAAGAGTATAAGAAAACCTGATTCTCAAAGAAGGAAAATTGAGACATAACTATTTTACCGATATGGTAACTTTTGAAACATAAAATCCATGAATGAAATATCATAAAATGTGTTTTTGAATAACAATAAATTTAATTAAAACTTAAATATAATAAAATAATTGGCATTACATACACCACACAAATATAAATAGTGGAAGACATATCATATATCTCATGAAAATGAAAAGTGAGATGAAATCCCTATACATTTTGTCTTGAAAATTATCGTACTCATGAAAACCACTAGTATAACAAATATAAATTTATTATACATAATTTACACATATATTTTCTTATATCTAATACCCTATGCGGTTTTAGTAGAAACTTATATTACCTTCTTGTTAACAATCCTATGTTAAGGTATTACTTTGAGTAATATTTCAATTATTCATAACATGTGTATAAATTTATTATATATTTTTTGTTATAGAAATATCATGATTTACAAAATTTTA
The DNA here is from genome assembly GCA_963277665.1 of Viscum album. NCBI lineage: Eukaryota > Viridiplantae > Streptophyta > Magnoliopsida > Santalales > Viscaceae > Viscum > Viscum album. Next base: position 1,339,567,964 of record OY728129.1, on the reverse strand, counting down.
ACCATGATATAAATAAAATTTATATATAGTATATTTTTATTATAATAATATATATAATATATAATTATGAATAAGATGATCCCATTTATTGAGATGGTAGGTTGTACGTTAGCTTGACTGTTATTTCCATTTAATTATCATGTTGAAAGATAGAATGTAACATACATATATGAATATATATATATATATATAATTATTAAAATAGATTTTTTATAAAATATATATCACATATATTCACTAAAACAAACCCTAATAAACTCAATGTTCTATATGAACGAATCATATCGCTTTGAGGGGGAGATAGTTCACACTTCCTCAAATGAAATTACCGTATTAACACAAAGTGGAAAGTAAAAAAATGATATGTATGGTAAAATGGAATGCAGAAACATAATGAAATAATAATATAATATATTAAATATAAAAATAGTGTTTCCATCATAATTTCCATCATGAGAGGAGGTAAAGGAATATAGAACTATTATCATTTAGTGAAGTTGTAGTTCACCAAACACAAAAACAATATAGTTTTTACCCATTTCATTGAGTGGGGTGTAAGTGTAGGTTAAAAACTTAGAATAAAAATATACTAGTATATCGAGAACACTAGTGTTTTTATACAATCATGGATTAATGTGATTTGAGGGGTGGATAAAAAAATTTAAAGAATAGATCTTTGGAGAATACGTTACCTCTAATCGTATAACTCCTTTTGGGTTGTGCCAAAAGGATTCCATGGTTTTCTTTCAACAAATGGGAATGATTATAGGAATAAGGGAGCAATGTTGTTAAGTGTATTTGGAATATTTGATCCCAAAAAAATAAGTTTTAGAGGTGTGAAAAAGTGGTACATTTGGTGGCATTTTATAGAGAAGAAAAAAGACCCCCATGGAATTTTTGAAAACAAGTTAGGTGTACACTTTTTCATACCTAGACAATCCATAAAAAAAATTTATAATGGAAGTTTTATTGACAAAATATGTCAATAAAATGGGGTTTTTACATGTTTCTAGGCCATTTGGGACACTATGATTATGAGTTGGTCTATAATTAAGCTTAAATTTACCATAATCACTCTGATTAATTTAAATCACCTCTTATAATAATTTTTTTCAGAAATCAACATGATATAATTAAAATTAAATTATTATAATGATTAAAATGGTGTATGATAATTTTTTATCAATTCAATTCACAAAATGTGGAAACTTAATATTAATTCTAGTCCAGAAGAATGGAAGAAATAATGGGTTGTTAAAGTAGAAAACGTTTCAAAAGGTTGTTATATTTTATATTAAATTTAAAGGGAAAGTTGATTATAATGACATAAATGTAATTAATAGATGCATAATTGATCAAATTAGACTTTAATCAAAATATTAATTATATTTTTTCATGAATAGTTGTTTAAATGAAAAGTCAGTTATTAACTAAAATGTAGTATTTTTCACTATTAATCAAAAATTGTAGTTCAATAGAGAAACAAAAAAATGTCACCATAATATAATTTTATAATTTTAAATTTTAAAAAATGAATATTCTTATATAAAAATAAATTTCCATATGTGTCTAAAATTAATTTTTTTTGTTTCTTATAGAAGGAAATTAAAATTAGTTCATTTGAGAAAATAGTATCTTTTGACATATAAGTACCTTACAAAAAATTCTATCCTTCATAATAAAAATGTTTAATTTATACTAAACATTTATAATGAAAAATTAAAATTATTCACCACTATTAATATTACTATGTTTATTAATTGTATTATAATTATATAATTTAAGTAATTATAACAATAAAAAAATTAATAGGAATTCAGTTTCGCTGGTAACATGCGCTATATCAGTGTTGAGCGTTGCACCTGCCAATTCAGTATTTTTTTGTAGTGAAATACAATTTGGTGAAAGGTGAAAGGGATGCTTGAATAAGGGTTTATATATATATATAACTATTTTTATTATCACGTGAAATGGAAAATTTTAAAAAAAGAATTAACTCAAAAAAATAATTCACAAAATTGTAAGGTGATACAATATTTCCCAAAGAATAACCCATGGGAGTTTCATACTAGGTGTGTATCAAGGCCTGTTGTCAGGTACCAGATTACCTTAAATCAAGCATGGAATTGTTACCCCAAGGCATATCTATTATAGCCCGACATCCACTTGTTGTATTCAGAAAAGGATGTATTACTTGGAATATTATCACTCCTCCTTTACCAAAATTCTAGGGCATTTTCCTATACTTTTCTTATACATAATCTTATCCTTATGCACTTTTTTTGGTTATCACTATGGTTTTTTCATCCTAGATTCTCAAATTTTATCAAAACTATTTCTCTAATGTAAACTATAGATACCCATACTTTTCATACATTATCATTACATATATGATGTGGAATACATTAAACAAAAAAATTGATTCCTAAATACAATAATAGTCTATTTACTTTGGGAACATGGAAGCATAAACACAATACAATTTATGGGAAAATTAATCTCCCATTATGTTTTTCAGGACAGGAACCCTTCAAATACACGTAATACTTAATGCATATATTCATAATAAGGGGAAATAATCATAAAAATTGAGGAGCTAAAAAGGTCAGTAAGGTAAAACAAGGGATAAAAGTAAGAATACTCATTAGATTAAGAGTATATGAACATTATCATTAAAATAGAAGGTCATACCCTTCATATTAAAGATCATAAACATGAAGAAAGGAATAATGCATTACAATTCATAAGAAATTAATCTTATGTAAATAAATAACAAATACCATTAAAGTATAACATGGGAATAAAACATGGAATAGTGTTAGACACATAAGTATATATATTTATTTCTATATTAGTTGAGGAATTTGTTTCATCTCTATCCATGTGGAAAAAGTCTTATACTAAATAAGTTCCCCACCACATTATTACCCAATATTACAAAACTCAGATCACTCTTAATTCTAGTCCTCTAATACTGAAATAAGTTCATTTCACATTCCATCCAAGTCTATATCCAGAGATACAAATATTTAACCAATGCATTAGAGGTTTATATTTTCCCCACCCATGTCATAATTAAATAATACCTACATATTCAATGGGATCATTAAAAATAATATCATAACCCATGAAATGAAATGGGTATCATAAACATGAAATCATATTTTAACATGGGGAAACCATATTAGTATCATAACATTTTCATCAAATTTATAACCCCTGAAATGAAGTGAGTTTCCAAATCAAAACACCATTAGAAGAGAAATAGGTATCATAAGAATCATTCCATAAAATCATAAACCATTCAAGGAAAAGAATATAAATGTAAATTTTGGATGATTTAATTTAGGGGAATGAGTAACATCAATTTTATCTTATATGGAAATTCACTTAGAAATATATTTTGAAAACATTCAATGAGGAAAAAATCATTTCATATTAAAATAAGCCTCTTTAAAACATAAAAAAAATTTCACAAAAATTTTACATTAAATAAACATGAATTATTATAAATAAATCATTGAAAAATTGTGGAAACATTTTTCATTGAAAATATATAAAGATATCTTGAAAATTTTTTGAAAACCATTTTCTCTGAAAACATATAAATTGAGCTTGAAATAATTTTGTATAAAATATCCTTAAAAAACATTCCAAACACATAAATTTGTTTTGAAATCATTTTGATAACAATTTTCCATGATAAATTATAAAATATGATTTAAAACATATTTGAAATCAATTTTCCTTGGAAACATATAACGGTAGCATTGATATCATTTTGAAAACAATTTTCTTTGAAAAAATATAATATATTATTAAATTACTATTGAAAAAATATTTCCTAGTGAAATGATTTTAAAACATATTAAGAGAACATAATATTTCATTGAAAACAATTTAGTTTAAAATTATTTTTAAAAGGATTTTCATAAAAGTCAAACTTCTAAACATGAAAAGAAAGACTCATAGAAAAAAAAGTTGGAAAATCCATACATGCCTAACGATGTAAGAAGAACATTATATTTTTATAGTAAAAGGTAGAAAAATTAATTTTTCAAAATAATATTAGAATATTCCTCTAAAAAAAGTGGTAAAAGATAAAAAGGTAAAAAATTAATTATAAAAATTACAGGAGAATCGTACAATATTCTTAGAAACCCTTTTGAGAAAACATGTTTTTTAAGGAATACAGATTTCTGAATAAACATAGGGTAATGTCGGGATTTTTGAGAGGAATTTTTATAACTATATTATATACCTAAGAGTATAAATATGGTACCAATACCTGAATATATCTTGAATAACTACAGTATAAGGAAATTCATGAATTTTATTGAGTGATGGGTTATATTTTTTCAACAATGGAATCATAATAATAAAAAATCTCAAAGTGGGATGTGATTGTTTCAATAATTTATCATCACTTAGTAAACATGATCCATAATCCCCATGTAAGAAAGTGAAATTACTAGAATCATAAAATATCATGAAAGGATTTATATTAATGATTTAATATGTAAAATACACTATGTTCACTCTATATAAAAAAAATACATAATGTGACATGTGTCTCAAATAAGGTAAATTGAGACAAAAAAATCATAAAAATATGGTAACATATGAATCATTAACCCCCTGAAATAAAGGTCATAAAACAGATATGTAAATACCCATAAAATTATGTTTAATAATCATATAATACATCCACAGGAATTATGGACACCAGACAAATGTAATGGGTGGTTAATAAAGAATGTATCTCTGGGAAATAAAAAGTGAGATGAAATTACCTTACATTGGGTCTTGAATATCATCATAGACATACAAAACAACGATATAATAAATATAATTTTATTATAATTATATCATTGTATTTTTATATCGAATAACTTATATGGTTTTAGTATGACTTTATATTGACATCTTGATAACAATTCTATGTTAAGGTTTCATTTCGGGTAATATCCACTTTGTTCGTCGCATGTGTTTCAATTTATTATATCTTTCATCCTTATACTTATATCATGATTCCCAAAATGTAGTACAGGATAATAATATATTTTATATTAATATATGTGTATTTTATTAATCTATAAAATATATAATCATGAAGTGAAATAAACTATTTGTTGAGACGGTAGACCGTACGTACGCAAAATGTTGTTTCTGTTTAATATTTGTTTTAAAATAAATAAGTTAAATGATACACATGTGTATATATGTATACAAATAATTATTAAAGTGTCATTATTTTATAATATATATATCATGAATGTTCACTAAACAGATCCTTAGTATATTCATTTTAGTGTGTGAATGAATCAAATCGCTTTGAGGGGGCTGTAGCCCAAACTTCGTCATATAAAATGGTCGTATTTTGAAAAAAAATGGAAAGTATAAATATATGTGTTTTAAAATATTTATATAATCATAATTATATTATAAGTATCATATAAATTATATATAAATATAGTTTCCATCATAATTCCCAGCACACGAGGTGGTAAAGGAAGAAAGAAATATCATTGTTTAGTAAGGATATAGTTCCCCTACACATAAACATTATGTTAATTACCCATTAGATGGAATTTTCTATAATTTTAGTGATAAACCATATAGAAACAAAATCATTTTATATTTATGATACTGGTTTTGGGATAAAATAAAAGAATAATATTTTTTTAGGGGTGGAGAATGAAAAGAAAATAAAATAATTCGAGGAAGAATATTACCTCTTATTTGGTTAACTCCTTTTGGTTTACACCAAATGGAACACTTGATTTGCTTTATTACAAAGTGTAGGAATATAAGATTAAGGGAGGTATTTTGAGTATCTATTTGAGAAGAGATTGGTATATCCATAGTGGCTTGAGAGGTGTGAGGATGTGGGAGGAGAAGAGGCCTTTTATATTGGAGGAGTGGAACTCTTGTAGATTTTTGGAAATGAAATTCCACCCACATATTTACCTGGTCATGTGGATCTAATAATGAACCAAATTGGGGAACAAGGAGTATAGCGTTCAAATATGGGTAGAATATAACTGTTGGACATGATTCTAGGTCATCTGGGTCCTATATGATTAATGTTTAGTCCCTTATTATTATTTATTTTACCGAAATTATTATAATTAATTTCAATTTATTTTACTAATTATTTTTGTTAAAAAATAATATAATATTATTAAAAATTAATAATTATGATTATTTCAAATATATATATATTTTTCCAAATTCCAATTATAGAAGTGGTAGAAATTAATTAAAAATTAATTATACTATCGGGCAAACAATGTAGGATTCTAAAGTAGAAAATGTTAAAAAGGATGTCATGTTTTTATATCCCATTTCAATGTGAAATTGGTTAAAATGACCAAAATTGGATTATTTTATATAAATAACGTATAATTAAACAGTTAAACGAAATTAACATGTAGTTTAACCTTATAAATTATTTATATTAAAAAGAAGTTTTGAATTAAAATTCAGTATTTTTAACTATTCATTAAAAAATGATGTTTCACAAAAATACTTCAAATTCACTCTATGATAATTTAGATGATATAAGTTTTGAAAAATATGTTTATTTTATCAGAATGAAATGTATAAATTTGGATAAAATTAATTTTATTATTTTCCCTAGAAGGCCATTAAGAGCATTTCATTTGATAAAATAGTATATTTAAACTTATTAGAACATTACCAAAATTATATATTTCATTATAAATATGTTTTATTTATATAAAATTTTTTTTTTTTAATATTAATCATTATTATTAATATTAATAATTTTATTTTCTATGCTATAATTATCTCATTGAAATAATTATAACAAAAAATGATGTTTTGTAGAAACTCTATGTTGCTCTTAACATATTCCATATCGATTTTTTGTGTAATGTATGACTAGTAGGTGTTGAATGTAACATACACAATGTCTATGATTCATGACAATTACAGCGAGTCAGTTCCATGTGAAATAAATGTTTTACTTAGTGAATTGAAATAAATAAATGAAAATTAATTTATTCGATAAAAAAGGATCATGAATACGTTGGGGTCTTACATTATTGGATAAAGATCCTCTAAGGAATTTATTGATATAGTGTCAACATCAAGTTTCTTAGAGTCCACTAATAAATCATTACTATCTATATTGATTGAAGTATCATTCAGAGATTCTAAATATACATCTATTCATATGGATCAAAATTAGAATTACATTCGATTCTTCTGAAGATGAAAATTATGTACCATGATAATAAGATTCCCATTATTATTATTGTTTCCATGTATTTTACTAAGAGAGTTTCATTGAATTTAACCATTATTTTAATACCAATTGTTATCTCCATATGGTAAAATATTATGAATGGGTAGGGGGATTTGTTAGGGTATTCCAGATAAAACAATCACCCATGTTGTGTTGATTTATCATTAATCAAAAATCCCCTATCTCTTTTTCTAGAATCTCTATAATGACTTAAAGAAAATCATGCATTAGTCGCATAAATTTTACATAGTTCACATTAATTGGTTTTATATAAGAAGAATACCGTTAAAATGTACCTTTATTCTAAAATCACTTATGAACACTGCTGGTAAAATGTTTGTACTTTACTCATAGTCACCATAAATTATATAAATTCTCCATTTGAATGCTTTTCTCTCTCTCAACTTGAGTGTAGTCTATGTTCCTTCAATATATATCTGTTTATGAGATGCATCATCTTTTAGTACACCAAAATTGGTGTTTCATTAAGATCGTATTTCTTACAAATTATGAAGTCACATTTTTATTAGAAATTATGGGTAGTCCCCTTGAGGTTTACAAAAATTATACTTTGATGTATATTTTAAACAGATTTCATGAAACATACAATTTTTCCTAATCCTCCCAAATCTAATTAAACTCTAAAATGATCATGAAACTCACTTGTTCTTATAAGAAAATAATATTTTTATTGTATGACTGATGTTTATGTAAACAATTTTACATGGAAAGTATGTTATCATTAGTATTATATGAAAATAGATCATTTAATTCAAAATGTATTACCCTATTCCAACAATGGGGAACCAATCTATTTATATGTATTTCAATGCTTCCTAAAGAATTACTTGTAGAAAAAACCAATGCCTTCTCTCAAAACCACCTAACAACAAGGTGCACCACTCCTGGTCCGGCAATGTGAGAAAGGAGATAGTGACCCACTAAGTCCCACCTCAAGTATGCATTGGGTTGGAGACTAGCACCATTGGTATTGTAAACCCACAAATAGGAGGAATTACCCTCTAACAGAACACATGCGAAATTAAGAGATAATAAAGAAACAAAACAACTCCCACTAAAACATTAATATAAAAGACACCCCAAGTACACATATGTACTGTCATGAAAGAACTACTACAATCTAAAGGAAAAACATTAAGTACCCAAGGAAAGTAAAAAACAACAACAACCACGAATCCTTAACAACTCATGAAACCCCAAGCTAGTACTGAGAAGCCTAATCTAAAACATTATCCAAGAGACATGGAAAAAAGATTGTATATACGTAGGGTGAGTATAAGAGTATGCTTAGTAGGATCCTACCTAGAGCCTCTCATGAAAAATTAATGAAACCATGCTAAAGCACAATGAACAACAAGTGAAACTTACTCATCTCATAAACATTTATACAAAGTTCCCATCCTCAACATGGATACTCTAACCAAGCATCTCATATAACAGTATATAATATAATAAATCATATCAATGGTTCCCCTCTAACACTTACTCACTAGTTTTTCACTTTTCCCAAACATTGCACTTCCTAAGACGTCTCTCTCCAAAAATGATGTCCCAAAGACACTTGAGGTATCACTACCACATGAACCTCATGCCACAAAAATATTTCCCGCTGAAATTTGGGCAAAACACCACACCATCCACACTTCCAAAAGAAAACAGGTAGTTTTGGGGAGCCATCAAATCCCACATAACATGTATCATACATCAGTTATAATGCCCCAAGACATTATATCCTATGCACCTTGTAAGGATTCTCAAGCAATCAAAACCTATACATGTTACACCTATAGTAGTCTACATGAAACTATATCAAGAATATATGTGTGTGAATAACTGGAGGACATTATAGACCTCTACCCACATATATGGATAAAACTAACTGTTGTGTCGACAAGAACAAGTAACTAAAAAGAGAAAAGAGTGGGGCCAAAGGGGGTAGTCATCCATATATCCTCCCACATGAATGTTGTGGAAATATCACCCACATGGCTCAAAATCCCCAGTGTGTCAGTCTCCCTAACCTACATGGTGGAGTAGCGTATAGAAACCCAAAAATTACATGATATAATATAGCTCACAAGCTCTCTATGGGTAAAAATCTAGTCTCATACTCAACTACTGTTAACGTCTCTCAGACTCTCGACTGCCACTACTAAGACTAGGTATCCTATAATCACAAAACCATATAAAGAGCTAAATTAGAATACTTTATCAAATTTTATAAATTACAAATTATGTTAATTAATTCTTTAAATATTAATTAACCATTAATAATTCCACATTACATTTCATTAGCATTCCTTCCAAGATCCACAATTCCTTTAAATTTATACCTCAACATTGTGTCCCATCTCATTCCAACCCCATGGTTTCAACATCATTTATTCAATAATATATTAATATCATTATTACATACCATATTTATTGGAATTATACATAGGAAAAAGTAAGCTACAAAACACATGGGGCTCAACACGGTGAGTAGAAGAACTACTCGTCGATCCTTTTCCACCCATATCAAGAGTATAGACCCAACATCCTCATCAAGATAAACACAGAAAACAAATGGAATAACCCAAAAAGCATCACCAATTTTGTAAGTAGGGTAAGAAAAACGAACTTACTTGAGTAGTGGGAAAGTATAGAACATAACAACCAAAAAGATTCAACAAGAATCCATCATTCACATCCAACACGTTTCTCCATATATGTTGTCCTCCCCGACACCCACATGTATAAACTAATGCATCTCCCCACTCTTGTCATCAAATTCTACCACAAACAATGGGCCATGTTTCCCCACATACATCAATAACCCACCAGGATAAGACATCTCAGGCTCACACCACAACACCAGCACATGGAAACCAAAAAAAGTTACTGGGATATTGGCCCCAAGAAAGACATTCTGCCTTCACAAGAAATGAGCTATCACAACTCAAAGTATAATTCTATTTGAACTTTTCAAGGAAGAGGGTATTTTAAAACACTCATGAGCGTTTTATTTTATCAGCAACTAGTTTTCCATGTATGGTAAACCAAACTGCAGGCTATCATTGCTACCATAAATTAATGAAACAAATAATTTGACATACATTTAAACAATAAGCACCAATATGCTTTAGTTTTAACAACCAAATAGAATAGGCATGCACATATGCATCAGTTTGATTAACATCATATTACTATATCAATAACCAGATTCAATTACATGCTTCTTTATCTTTATCAATTTAATTATAAATTAATTTAATATTTAAATTCATTACGAATTTCATCAATCGAAACACTCTAACTAACAAATAATATATATCACACAATCTATAAAATCCAGAGGCAAAATGTTATCATGGTGCAGAGAAACAAATGAGATCAAACCAATTCTTTTAATCTCGTTTAAGTATTTAATTACGTCAATTCCATTGTGATCCAAAGGGATAAATCATGATAACAATATGATTTCACATAAAATAATAGTAAATAAAAAAATCTCATACATTAAAAGTCTTTTGATGTTCTTCACATGAGAATAGATCCACGCATCTATTCACGATCTCCTTCTCTATAACACCTGCATCCACCCGAGGATGTCGTGGCACAACTAAACCAATAACACCCAAAACATACTCCATTAAAACCATGTTGAAAAAATTACTTAATGTGGTGATGATATTTGGGAGATTAAGGATCGTCGAAAACAAAATAATGGAGTTAGATCATACCTCTAATTGAAGACATATCAAAGAAGGAAGCCCAAGATCGATCATAGTTGAATAGATCTCTAAAACACCATGGAGGGATATGCTAAGTCACCTGGGATGAGATGGAGGGAGCCTTGTCCATATTTTTGGAAACAATTGAGAGACTATTTTGTCTTTAAAACATACAACAATGGGTCATTACATGATGTGTACTTCCCATTCATGTCGTGTACTACCTTGAGGTCAGGTTCCATTGAAACAAAACGTCTCCTGGGTGGTTTTTTTGTTTTTCTAGAACTAGAACCAGTCACTTATTGTACCCCATGGTCACGTCATGTAACCATGATGATTCTATATTCCTGTGACGAAACTCCTCCAGACTCCTTTTGAACCTTCTATGAGAACCCCGGACATTGAAAACATGCAATGGTTTGATCCACACAAACCCGTGTCCTTATATCAGATACCTCTCAATACATTATTGTCTTGGATAATCAAAAACCAACTGAGAGAGGAAACAGAAATGGGTTTTCTGAATAACCACCCACGAGATACCTCTCAAGACTTTTGCCACCACATGAGCTCAATCACATAAGAAGAACAACACAATGGCTCACGACAACCATAACCTTCTCTTAAACACTCTCCCAGGGGAGATACCTCTCATAGAGTGAAATTAATAATAAAAAAAATAATAAATCACTCTCATAGATGGGAAAGTTCTACAACCACAAAACAAACATAGTTTCAAGGTAAGATCTAAACATAAAACAAATATGGGTACTGAAAACCTATCTACGACTCACATTCCTAGGTAATCTACACTATGAAACTATGTCTCCACAAGACATGAACCAAGAGGATATAATTCATCAACAACACCTTCTCTTGGTGGTCTAGCATCCCCACAAGCTGCTCCTCGATGGTTGCATCCTCATCAACATCAATATCTCCCCAATCGTTGACGTTGGAGTCATCATGATGATAACGACAGAGCTATGACGCATGAAAAACATCATGTATCCTTCCCATCTACAGTGGAAGTGATACTCGATATTCCACGTCTCCAACACAATCCAACACCTCAAAAGGCCCAAAAAACCATGGAGACAACTTAAAACCATGATCAAACCGTCATTGCCCAAGGCAGGGATTCACCTTCAGAAACACGTGATCCCCAACATCAATCTCTAAAGGTCTCCCATTGGTCAGAATATCATTTCTGATAGTCCTACACTATCTTCATTCCATCATAAATCACCTGAGCCATATCTTTTGTACTCTTCACAAGCCCCGATCAAATAATTACTGAGTCTCTCTCCCCAGTCTATTAGAATAGATAATGAAGAGGTCATCCATAAAATGCTTGAAACAGCTCCATAATGATGGTGGAGTGAAAACATTTTTTTATGTGAAATCTACTAATGTTATGTGCCTAATACAGTGACCTACAAAATTTAGGACACAAGGGAGAAAACTTTCTTCCTGAGTATGGATAGTCCGTTCTGTCTGACCATCCATCTGCGGATGAAAAGAATTGATAAGGCATAGCAGGGAACCAAAATCATGCTGCTTGTTTTTCCACACCCTAGAGGTGAATTAAGGATCTCTATCGGAAATGATTGTCCTTGGGACTCTGTGGAGTCTCACAACCTCCTCTAGATACTACCTCTACAAAACTTCCTCGGAGATTAACTCCTTGATCACTATTGTAGAGAGCCAAGCTTGAAATATATAGACATTACATTACTTTTTCAGAATACTTAATACATGACAAAAATAGATGCCCAAAGACCATATTAGTTTAGTGTCTTTGGAAACATAGAACATAATATTATAATCATGGTGAATGATCTTCAACATATCCCATAATGATTTATCCCTTTTGTTTTCTTACCTAAAACCACTATTTATATCCTAGGGAAAAGAAAACATAAAAAAGATTATTCCAAATGCTCAATAAGGGTAAACATAAAGAACATTAAACAATATATAATCATTTGAATGAAAAACCTGAACACAAAACATGAGTAATGACATAAATCTTGGCAGTACATAAGGCATTGATCACAAAGAAACATTAATCCTAAAAAAATATCATGGTAATTAAACATGTAATTTTGAAAAACCATTAAGAACATGATATGATTTCTATAGTAGCCAAGACATTTCTTCCAAGACCATCATAATGGACAATGTCCATTACTGAACCGGGATTTATGTCATTCCAGCCAGGTATTACTGAACCGAATTTACTTGTCATTCCAGCCATGTATATTTCATGTGATATAAATCTATACCCAATGAATTGGAGGAAAATATAGGTCCCACCCATATCATTTTGAAATAATTCTAACATGTTCCACAAAGTAAACATAGATCAATCATCATAACCCAATGAATAAAATGAGTTTCATAAACATCATCCCATCATAACATAATCCATATAAAAAAATGGATATCATTTCATCATAAGAAAAATCAAACCATGTAAATAATAGAGGCATTATACTTGAAACATACACATATTAAATAATTTTCTCTTAGATGGAATTTTTTTTGATAGAACACTTGAAATTAATTCTTGAGGAAAATATCTTTTCTTCTTCAAAATCATTTTATTTTCTCATAATTCCATGAAATCTTAAAAGAAAAAGTTTTTTTGAAAATAATCATGAAATATGGTATAATAAGATTCAGGAAAATACTATGTTATGAAACCGTAAAAATATGTTCATGCTGTATACGTTAAAAAAACATTTTCTTCGTAATTTTTCTGGAAAAGAAAAAAAGTACCTAGTATGGTAAAAAAAAGATAGATTCATTCCATACCATGTGGTAAAAGTTAACAATGGGTAAAAATGACTTTAAACATACATGGAAGAATAATAAACCTTTTATTAAAACATTTTTATAAAACATAGACAAGGATGATAACTATAATCCTAGTAAATACTTACGAATAAACAATCTCGGATATACACGAAATTGGAATAATTATCCCTTACCCGATGTCCAATTTCATCTGTATGTGTCTGAGACTCGTGTATAGTGGCTTTAAACATATTATTAACTTGAAACAGAACCATAATAATATTTATGATATCATACATGATTCACTTACAACTTCATATTACCCGTTCATTTGTCAATTCCATGTTAAAGCATTGTTTTGGGTAAAATCATTTCATTTTTTGTACGTTTTTCGACTTCTTATTATTAATATGATTACATAGATCATAATTAAATACTTCTATAATTTAAAAACTTATTTAAATATAATATATATTCATAATATATAATATATTTAGTATATTAATAAATGGAATGAAATACACCGTTCATGGAAATGGTAGGCCATACGTATGAATGAATGTTGTTTTTGATTCCTTATTAAATTGAATGTAAGTAAATTAAAAATATACATTCATAAATCCATTAGCATTATTATGTCATATATTTCATTATTACTTATTATATATACTTTATAATCATTCTTGAATGGTTAACATTAAGAATGAATCTCATCGCATCGTGGAGATGGTAATCTGTACGTACGCACGAGCGATGATATCCTTCCCATAATAATTGAATGGAATTGAAATGGATGATAAAATATCTCAAAATTATTATTGTGTTATAATAATCATATATAGTTATTATTTCCACCATTATAACCATCCAATTAAGGTGGTGTTCGAAAAATAGATTACACCACAACATTGAGACGGTAAGCGGTACGTACGCATGCACGGTGATTTCAGTTTTTAGGATGGATTGAAGGTGAAATAGGGTTGTTTACTATTTATAATAACATATCATAATATTAGTGATACTTATGTTATTACCTTATAATGAAAAAACTAATGAATAGGAAGTATAAGAAGAAAGAATCTCCAAAGAATCGGTAGAAGGTATTACCTCTTCCTCAAAGTGCTTTCTTTAAACATCCTCTTAGGGCACTAGAGTTGGTCTTTTGAGAAGACCAACACCTCAATAATGTGACTAGAGAGGTTGATAAGATTTATTGGTAGGGTTTGGCCCATCATGAAGGCTCAAGATTGATTGTAGAGGAGAGGTAAGGAGTTTCTTTTTATATGAGAGGAGAGGGGAACTTTTTGGAAACCATTAATTTATAATCAGCTCAACCCCATGTAAAATCATCCAAGGTGACTAATATTATAATATGAGGTATGATATTGTTTTAATCTAATCAACCAATTAAATTTAGACATGTTTTGAGTATATTTTAAACCCTATCATTTTTATTTATCCTTATTTAATCTATTTAATTTTAATTGTGATAATAAGATTCTAAATTCTAAATTGTTAAAAATACTTTCTTATGTGTTCTGAATTGTCCATAATTGGATACTTTATAAAATTTTAGAACATATTAATGTTAATTTATAATTTTTAAATATATTTCTGATTTTTAAAGAATTTAATAATATGTTATTTATATAAAATATCAATAATGTCAGTTTTGACACTATTCAATTATTTGAATTTAAATAAAATCCAAACAGAGGATATGTTCGAACAAAAATATAAAATAGATTCCTAATATTTAATATTCATCTATAAAATTCTTGTAGCAAATTAATTAGTTCATATAATTTTTAGTTTAATATTTTTAAAACCATTTAATTTATATATTTTTTTATAATAAACTAATTACGAATTTTTTTTTGTATAATTATTTAATATAATTATATTTTTTATAAAAATTAAAAATAAAATACAATGATTAAGATAAATCTAATAGATTTAAAAAGAATACATTTGGTCGATTTTTTTTTTCTAAAACACCCAACTTGTAAAATGATATATTTATTTAATTACGAAGGTGACAACTTTCACATCATTTAAAATAAAACAATATAAGTGTCATAATCACTTTTATAAGGATCTAAATGGTCAACAATTCTACCCTTGGATGATTAGTGTATAGATATTCTCTACTAATAAGGTTTTGACATGTTTATGGTCCTTTTGGTGGGTATTCTTATTTTAATAAAAACAATATTAATTATTTTTTACTAAATAAATAATTTCTACATCTTTAATGTATAAACTATTAAGGTAATTATATATTACCTAAAAATAACAAATAAATTACCATGATAAATAAAAACATTTTAGCTTTCAAAATATTATTTATAATTGAATTTATACTCTGTATATCCTTATATTAAAAATACATTAATTATTAATGTTTGAGTGAGACATATTTCACTTTCTTTAAATAAAGTAAATTAAAGGTCTTAATCACATCCAAGTGGGTTCCAAAATATACCATTTTGACCCAAGTATATTTTAGGACGAAATATAATCATCCAATTATATTAATACAAGTGTTAGGGAAATTTTATAATATTACGTTTACAATTAATTACCTGATTGACCTTTAATTGTAGTAAATAAAATTTACCATAGTTACTATTCATAATGTCCAAAAATAAAAAGTAGCCTATTAACATAATTTATACCTACTAATTCAAATATGGAATCCATTTTTCCAAATTAAAAACACATAACTTGCAGAATTTAATTTAAAATTAATCTCGTGGTTGAGAAAATAGGTTTTAAAAGTTCAAACATTGCAAAAGATTGAAATGTTTTTACATATGAATTCAATGTAATATTAATGATAATGACTTAAATTATATTAAATGGTGAAAATATATTATATTTATACTTTAAAACAATTCAATTTTATTATTTAACAATATAAATTATATTGATGAAAAAAGTTTTTTTTAATTAATATTTAGAGTATTTTTACTATTCATCAAAATAAGAAACATATCAGAAAAATATAAAAAATTCATCCAAAGTAAACTTTTAAATCATGATTCTAATGAAAAATATTATTTTTTTAAATTGAACTTATAAACATGTCAAAAAATAAATTTTAAATGGGTGCGCCATCAAAAGGCGGCAAGACGGCAATTTTTTGAAAAATACTTATTTTACCCAAAAAAATTATTTTGTTCTCATACCATGATCTATAAAATGTATAAGATGAATTATAATTTTATAAAATTCAAAATGAGTTTAATACTATCCATAACGTCTGTTGGTCGGAGAGTGATGGCAAGAGGGGGGTGAATTTCCTTTTAAAAATTAATTAACAATTTAAAAACAATTTATAAATGCAGCGGAAATAAAAAGGAGCAAGAAACAATTTGATAACGGAGTTCGGCTTAAACCAAAACCTACGTCTCTGCTCCCAGCTCAACCGTTGAGAGATTTACTTCAGCTTGCTTTTTAATGGTTGTAGCAAGAAACCCACTAGCCGTTTTAAGGTAGGCTAGATCACCTTCGTACAACTTTCTTTTTTATGATGGTTGTAGCAAGAAACCCAAAATGAAAGTGAGGAAGAAAAGGGTGGTTTGTTTTAATACAAACCCAATGAATAACTAAACAATTGAAATAAATAAATTACAACAAACTTGAGGAAGCCTTGAGCGCCAAGAGTGTGAAAGTGTTGATGTAGAGGCAGCCCAAGTCTTCAAGGATGGAGGTGGATCACAAGTAGCCTTGGAGATTTGTCGTTAGAGCTTTAAGGGATCAAAATATCATTCCAATGTATCGGTGGTGTTCCCGGCATCCATCCTCGTCTATTTATAGTAGAAATATCCCCAAATACTTCAATATGGCCGTTGGAGGGCTTTCGGAGCCGTTGGGGGTCAAGTGGACAAGTCTGGTCAAGACCCAACGACTAGTTTGACTTTGCTTACCGGCCGACTGGTGCTTGGCCACCGGCGGGCCGGTGCTCCAGACAGAAGGCAGAGCGTTCTGTCTGGGCTCCACCGGCGGGCCGGTGCTGGGCCACCGGCTGGCCGGTGGTCGAGACAGAGAGCAAGCTCTCTGTCTGGTTCCACCGGCTGACCGGTGGTCCAGACACGGGGGGTCGGTGGTCAGGCACCGGATGACTGGTGGCACCTGGCAGAGAGCATTGCTTCTGCCAGAGACCACCTGCTGGCCGGTGGTAATCCACCGGTTGGCCGGTGGACTCAGAGAGTCCTTTTCCAGTTCTTCTTGGTCCAACTCTTTGGCAACCTTTTTCCTATCATCAAAAACATGAAAACAAGTTAGAACACGATGAGGGTGATTGTGATCATTAAAATCCAAGAGAGAGAGGGGTACAACAATCTCCCCCTATTTTGATGATCACAATCACAAAAGAGAAAGCTTTTAAAAAGGATAAGCCAAGTGAAAAAGAAATAAGAAACTTGGACATTGAAAATTTTAGTGATCATTTTAATACAAGAATTTCATAGATGTATTATGTATTGAAAATAATATTAATCTTGAAAGGATTGAAATAAAGAGAATGGTTCATTTTGAAATTGTAACCATAGGTCATTTAAAAGAAACAACTGAAATCAATAGCATAATTATTTAAAAACAGATTTTGACGAAAGTAATGACTTAAAATTGAACTTTTAAAAAGAGCACTTAATTAAAGGAAATAAGTAACTATGTAATAGAGAGTTTTTCTCCCCCTTTGGGATTATCAAAATAGGAGGAAAATTATGAAAGAAAGTTAGAAAAACAATAATAAAGAGGTAAGCAATGACAAAAAGGATTGATAGAAAAGACAACTTGAATTTTATAAAATTTGAAACGTTACATAGAAAGTTCAAAATACAAATACAAAGACAAGCCAAAAAACAAGAAAGGCTCTATTCACTCCTAGAGGGTCGAGAGTGACGGCGACGCCTAAAGGTAGGCAGAGCTGGAGGAGCCTGGACCGCCTCAAAGCGACGATCAAGAGAATCGATCCGTGAGTGGAGCTGATCAAACTGAGAGATGAAGTAAGAAAACTGTAAGTCGAGCCGGGTCTCAATCTGATCCTGGAAGCGAAGGAACTGATCAGCCGTCACCGACAAGCCACCAGAATCAGCGGGAGGGGGCACAGCCTCAGCAGGCTCCGGTGCATCATTACCCGCTCCACCTTCCTCATTAGCAGCAGCAGCCTCACCTTCGCTGTCACCACTCCCTTCTTCTTCATCAGCACCACCGTCCACACTATCTGAAAGAGGATAGGCAGCGGCATTGGCAGGAGGCATGGCATGGGTAGGAGGGTGTGAATGCGTCTGAGGGGAGTAAGCCTTGAGAAGGCCCTCCTTGTCAGTAATCCACTCCTGACGCCAAGGATGCCAACGAATGTTCATCCTTTGCACCATCATAAAATTGATGATGCTATCCTTCTTTGGTTGCTCGAAGGAGGTAGCACGGAGAGGGACATCAAGAAAGGTAAATATTTTGGTCAACAAGCGCCCGTGAGGAAGAGTTTTGGACCGGCGCGGGTGCTCAGCCACATAAGAAATGGCCCGGAACAGGAACTGGACCAAATTGAAATGAATGCCTCTGGTGATAAAAGAAAGAAGATATATATCAATAAATTTCACCGTATCATGATCACCGATACGGGGTGCAAGGCTGGTCTGAATGAGGCGCTCAATGATGCGATGGTTAGGGGAGAGCTGGGAGGGCTTGACAATGGGATCGGTGGGCTGCCCTGTGAGATGCTCAAGAGCGACATCAAGATCAAATTCAGGGTCCCGAGGAAACTCCCCCTGAGCAAATGCATGAGGTCCAACATGAGGAACCCCTAGCATCCTGGAAATCTCCAAAGAAGTGATAGTGATGGGTTGCCCAAGAGCAGTGGTGGTAATGGTATCGACGTCGTCAGAAACCGACCACGTCAGGTGAGCATAAAATTCTTTGACAAGAAGGGGATAAATAACATCCTTCTCAGGAGGTTCAAAAAAAGAATGCCAGTGTTGATATTCAATGATTGAGAAAAGCTCGAGTCGAGCAAAAGAAAGCCAAGAATAATCAATTACCCTACCCGGGAGAATGACTTTGTCATGCCAAATGTCTGGAAGTTGAGGGATTGAAGGAGGAGGAGGTGCCTCTTGAGCGATGCCCTTTCCCTTGCGTGAAGATCGAGGACCCATGATGGAAAAAGGAAGAAAAATGAGAGAGATTGAGAGAAGAAGGAGTTTGAGAGAGCAAGGAGGAAGAAAGGAGGTTAGGGCAAGAAGGAAGGTGCTGGTTTGGAGGTTCCGCACGAGAGGGAGAGAATGAAATGGGAGGGGAAGGGTTTAATTTATGTTTTAACCCTTTCCCCGGCCAGCCCAAAAAAGGAAAACCCGACACCACTGGTTAACCGGTGATGTACCACCGGTTGACCGGTGGTATGAAAATTCATAAAAAAATTAAAATAATAAAAAAGAGTTTAAATAACTTAAAAAGAAATATAAGCAAGCCAAATTGAGTCAAATATTTAATAGTGCTCAAGGACGAATCATTCCTAACTCCCCCTTAATAAAATCAAAACGATCAACCGGGAGCGGTTTGGTAAAAATATCAGCTAATTGGAAATCAGTAGAAATGAAGTCCAAAGTGATATCCCCTTTTTGAAAATGGTCATGAAGGAAATGATGCCTTAAATATATATGATTGGTCCTAGAATGTTGTATTGGATTCTTAGAGATACTAATGGCACTAGTGTTGTCACACCGTATAGGGACATGATCATAGGAATGGCCATAATCCAAGAGAGTGTGCTGCATCCAAATAATTTGGGCACAACAATTACCAGCTGCTACGTACTCTGCCTCGGCAGTAGAAAGAGAAACACGGTTTTTCTTTTTGCTACTCCATGAAACAAGGGACATGCCTAGCAGATGACAGGTTCCACTAGTACTCTTACGATCTAATTGACATCCGCCAAAATCAGCATCCGAATATGAAGAAAGTTCGAAATAGGTATTAGAGGGATAAAACAAACCAATGTTTTTGGAGCCTTTTAAATACTTAAAAATTCTTTTGACCGATTTAAAATGAGATTCTTTGGGATTGGCTTGAAAACGAGCACAAAGACAAACACTGAACATGATGTCAGGACGGGTCGCAGTTAGGTAAAGTAGACTCCCGATCATACTCCTATAAATCTTGTTATCCACCGGTTTCCCAGCTTCATCTAACGTAAGTTTACAAGAAGTACTCATGGGGGTACTAATTTCCTTTACTTGATCCATACAAAAACGACTTAAAAGTTCGTTTGTGTATTTGCCTTGGTTTAGAAAAATACCATTTGAATTTTGAAAGATTTGAAAACCAAGAAAAAAATTTAATTCCCCCATAAAGCTCATTTCAAATTCTTTTCTCATTAAATATGAAAAATCAGTACAAAGAGATTCTTTGGTTGAACCAAAGATAACGTCATCAACGTAAATTTGGACAATTAAAAGATCTTTGTAAGTGTGTTTTAAAAATAGGGTACAATCAGCTTGACCCATTTTAAAATCATTTTCTAAAAGAAATTTTGTTAACCGCTCATACCAAGCCCGAGGGGCTTGTTTTAAGCCATATAGAGCCTTGGTTAACTTAAAAACATGATTTGGAAATTTTGGATCTTCAAAACCAGGGGGTTGTTCAACAAAGATTTTTTCTGAAATAAAACCATTTAAAAAAGCACTTTTAACATCCATTTGAAAAAGTTTGAAATTTAAGTGAGCGGCGAATGCCAACGAGATCCTAATGGATTCCAATCTAGCAACGGGCGCAAAGGTTTCACCATAATCAATTCCCCCTTCTTGATTTTAGCCCTTAGCTACTAGGCGAGCCTTGTTCCGGGTTATATTTCCTTGATCATCAAGTTTGTTCCTAAAAACCCATTTTGTGCCAATAATTGGATGATCATTGGGTCTTTCAACAAGAGTCCAAACATCATTTCTAGAGAATTGATTTAGTTCCTCTTGCATTGCAAGAACCCAATTCTCATCATTAATGGCATCATTAATGGTTTGAGCCTCTAGTTGAGAAAGAAAGGCTTGATGTTCAACCTCGTTGAGGATTGATATTCTAGTTCGAGTACCGGCTTGAAGATCACCTATAAAATTTTCTAAAGGATGGTCTCTAGAAGGTTTCCAAACCTTAGGCAAGGTGGAAGGCGAAGAAGGTGAAGAGGGTTATTGATGGTCATCCTCCTTGGGAGGAGAATAGGAATCATTCAATTGAAGCTTATCAAGCTTATCTTCAACATCTTCAATGACCGGGTGAGGTTTTGGAAGAGTTTCATCAAATTTGAAATGAGATGATTCTTCGATGGTTTTTGAACGTTTATTGAAGACACGATAGGCTTTGCTTGAGTTGGAGTACCCAAGAAAAATACCTTCATCGGATTTGGCATCAAATTTCCCTAGGTTATCTTTTGTGTTAAGGATAAAGAATTTACAACCAAACACTTTAAAATAACCAACTTTGGGCAATTTGCCTTTCCAAAGATCATAGGGGGTTTTCTTAAGAAGGGGTCTTACAAGGACTCTATTGATAGTATAACAAGCAGTGTTTACCACCTCGACACAAAAATATTGAGGGAGGTTGAATTCACTAAGGAGGGTTCGAGCAATTTCTTGGAGAGTTCGGTTTCTCCTTTCAACCACTCCATTTTGTTGTGGAGTCCTAGGGGCAGAGAAGGTGTGATTGTATCCTTGAGAGGAACACAATTCATCGAATTCTTTGTTCTCGAATTCACCTCCATGGTCACTACGGAGCGATATAATTTTATATCCTTTTTTGTTTTCTACTTTCCTAGAGAATTTCAAAAAGGTTCCACAAGCATCATTTTTATGAGCTAAAAAGAAAACCCAAGTGAAACGAGGAAAGTCATCTACTAGGACAAAGGTATAGGATTTTCCACCTAGACTTGCTATAGGGGTAGGACCAAAAAGATCAAGATGAAGGAGCTCAAGAGATTTTGAAGTGGACACTTCCTTCTTAGATTTGAAAGAAGATTTGTGTTTCTTGCCATGTTGGCATGGCTCACAAATCAAATCTTTCTTAAACTTAAGTTTAGGAAGGTTACAGATGAGTTTTTTCTTATTAATCTTTAGAAGTGAATGAGAGCTACAATGCCCCAACCTTCTATGCCAAAGCCAAGACTCTTTGTCAAGAGCACTTAAACATTTAACATTTTGGCTAGCTAAAGACTTTAAATCAATAATGTAAACATTTTGAAAAAGGGAAGCAGAAAATATCAATTTGTTTTGAAAATCAAACACATTGCATAAATCATTTTGAAAATTCACCGAAAAACCACTATCACAAAGTTGACTAATGCTAATTAAATTATGTTTTAGAACTTTAACAAATAAAACATCTTTAATAAAGGAGGTGGTACCAAAACCAATGGTACCTATTCCAATGATCTTTCTTTTTGAATTGTCACCGAAGGTGACGTATCCTCCATCGAATTCTTCAAGGGAGTTGAACTCGGAGGGATCGCCACACATGTGCCTCGAGCATCCGCTGTCGAGATACCACGAGCCTTTCGAAGGCCTACTTCTTTGGTGTTTATCCTACAAAATCAAGAGAGAATAGATTTTGGTACCCATATAAGTTTGGGTCCAGAAACATTAGCTAACAGAGACTTTTGAACCCATACTTGTCTAGAGGGATACATCCTAAGATATTCATCCGAGTAGGTAATGATTTTGGGGCGTCCATATCTAGCATTTTTACAATCGCATTCATAAATCATATGTCCAATTTTTCTACAATAATTACAAAATTTATTTTGACAGATCCCCCTTACAAAAGTAGTGGGTGCTCTAGAAGAGGTGGCTTGCTTGTTAAAGCCAAGTCCATGTGTGGTTCTAGCCGAACGTTGAGAACCTAGCAATTTGGTCAAATTTTGTTCACCTTGGGTGAACTTGGCAAGAGATTCCCTTAAATCTTTAATAGTTGAATTCAAAGAATCAACATTTGGAATATCTTGGACCTTAAGGGCAAGTTCCTCATTCTTTTTTGAGAAGTTGATCTTTTTCAGAAATTAGAATTTTGTGTTTCTTTTCTAAGGCCAAAAATTTAGAGGTAAGTTCGTGAAAACCTTCCTCTAATTGATCTCTCGCATTTTGGAGATCTTCATAAGACATGTCATTATTAAAAGAAGAAGATGAGGAAGAGGAGTCGGAAGAAGATACCACATCAAGTGCCATTAGGCATTTTCCACCTTCATCGCTTGAGTCGCTTGAGGACATGGAGTCATCGCTTGCACTCCATGTTGACGCTTTGAAGGCCTTCTTGTTTTTCTTTTCCTTTATCATTTTCTTGAAAAGATAGCGCTCCAGTTTGATGTGGCCTTTCTTTCCACATTCATAGCATGTAACTTCTTTTTCTGCTTTTGGCTCTTCCTTTCGTGCCCTTTGAAAATTCTTCTTTTTCATCATGAACATGCTCATTTTTCTTGCAAGTTGAGCAATCTCGGATCCTGTATCATCGGAGGAGCTTTCTTACTTTGCTTTGAATGCCATGTTCTTTTTCTCCTTGAAGATGTTACCTTCTTTATCGGCTTGCCTCTTCATGGTAATCTCAATGGTCATAAGTGATCCAATGAGTTCTTCAACCGGCATTTTCTTGACATCTTCCGCTTGTTGGATTGTCGTCACCTTTGGAGCCCATGAGCTTTGTAGGACCCAAAGAATCTTCTTGATCATCATCTCTGCAGAAACATCATCTCCAAGAGACTTTCTCCCATTACACACATCATTGAAGCGAGTAAACATTTCCGTAATAGATTCGTGTGGGTGCATGGTGAAACTTTCAAAGTCTTGACGATACATATCTAATCTAGTGTCTTTGACTTTGTTAGTGCCCTCATGGGTCACTTCCAAAAGCTTCCAAATTTCATGAGAAGTGGTTCAAGTAGAAATACGATTAAATTCATTACGGTCTAACCCACAATGAAGAGCATTCATGGCTTTGCCATCAAGCTCAAAATTAGCAATGTCTTCGGGGGTCCATTTAGACTCATCTTTTCTAGAGAGAGTATAGCCTTGCAAAACAATTCTATATATAGGATAGCCAATACTTCTAAGAAATTTAATCATGCGAGTTTTCCAATAATTGTAGTCGGTTCCATCAAAGAATGGAGCCCGAGTCATGGAATACCCTTTGGGTGCTTGTGAGGAAGAAGCCATCACTATGGATTTTGAGTTTGTAACCAGTTAAGGTATTACACAAACTCTCCCTCTGATACCAATTGTTGGTCGGAGAGTGATGGAAAGAGGGGGGTGAATTGCCTTTTAAAAATTAATTAACAATTTAAAAATAATTTATAAATGCAGTGGAAATAAAAAGGAGCAAGACACAATTTGATAACGGAGTTCGGCTTAAACCAAAGCCTACGTCTCCGTTCCCAACTCAACCGTTGAGAGATTTACTTCAGCTTGCTTTTTAATGGTTGTAGCAAGAAACCCACTAGCCATTTTAAGGTAGGCTAGATCACCTTCGTACAGCTTGCTTTTTTATGATGGTTGTAGCAAGAAACCCAAAATGAAAGTGAGGAAGAAAAGGGTGGTTTGTTTTAATACAAACCCAATGAATAACTAAACAATTGAAATAAAAAAATTTACAACAAACTTGAGGAAGCCTTGAGCGCCAAGAGTGTGAGAGTAGTTGATGTAGAGGCAGCCCAAGTCTTCAAGGATGGAGGTGGATCACAAGTAGCCTTGGAGATTTGTCGTTAGAGCTTTAAGGGATCAAAATATCATTCCAATGTATCGGTGGTGTTCCCGGCATCCATCCTCGTCTATTTATAGTAGAAATATCCCCAAATACTTCAATATGGTCGTTGGAGGGCTTTCGGAGCCGTTGGGGGTCAAGTGGACAAGTCTGGTCAATCCCCAATGGCTAGTTTGACTTTTCTTACCGGCTGACCGGTGCTTGGCCACCGGCTGGCCGGTGCTCCAGACAGAAGGCAGAGCTTTCTGTCTGGGCTCCACCGGCGGGCCGGTGCTGGGCCACCGGCCGGCCGGTGGTCGAGACGGAGAGCAAGCTCTCTGTTTGGTTCCACCGGCAGACCGGTGGTCCAGACACCAGGGGGCCGGTGGTCGAGACAGAGCAAGCTCTCTGTCTGGTTCCACCGGCTGGCCGGTGGTCAGGCACCGGCTGACCGGTGGCACCTGGAAGAGAGCATTGCTTCTGCCATAGACCATCGGCTGGCCGGTGGTAATCCACCGGTTGGCCGGTGGACTCAGAGAGTCCTTTTCCAGTTCTTCTTGGGCCAACTCTTTGGCAACCTTTTTCCTATCATCAAAAACTTGAAAACAAGTTAGAACACGATGAGGGTGATTGTGATCATTAAAATCCAAGATAGAGAGGGGTACAACAACATCTAGTTCATAATAATATTATAATATATCATTGTTTTTTGAAACACAGTATTGCGCACAACACACACTATCGAGGAAGGTCACTATTGCATGTAATTCAAGCCAAATCAGGGTTTCGTGTAGACCAATCATCCTTTTCTGTTGAGTATAATTTTATCAAAATATAGTTCATTCATACATTGATCAAAATCTTTACTTGGTGTTGTGTAAAAAATAATCTTATTCGAAAGAACATGAAATTGTGTGCAACTGAAGCCAAGAATAGTATTATGTATACTACATGCTAATACGGTGTTGCGTGTAGCACAAGATAATCATAGTGTAGCATAAAACACAAGAAATCAATGAAATTAAAAAAAATCCCATTAAATGTCGGGGTGTTACACTCAACCCCCCTTAAAATGATTTTTCCCTCGAAATTCGTCGGGGTTATAAATGTTTTACGACTTGAATGTTTATTTCATAGAAACTCACATCATAAAAAGAAATAATAAACCTTCTTTTTATAAAGGAATGTTAGAAACATAATGGATACCCAAATTAACTCATCACTGGGTTTCCACATAAGAGAACATAGGGGAAAACATGGATATGGAAGAGAAATATAACCATCAACTTCTGATGACGAGTGGTAGATGACATGGATATGAAGAAGACAACAACCATAAATTTTTGATGATATAAGGTACCATCTAATTCATCGGATATGAGGGTACTAGGACAAAATTTTTGGTTTTCAAAATCATTTCCCTAATGTTGAATAATTCCTGAATTAAAATAAATACTTAATTGATTTTGATACAATCTCACCGTTGTTCGTGCCTTGAACAATTTCCACTTCATCTCTTAAAGAAATGATGTTGAATTTATCATTTGTGAAGTGTTAGCAGATCCTGAGATAGGATGATAGGCCATTCCATATATCTCAAACATAAGGTTAGAAATAGTTATTAAATATACATAATTCCATCTATGGTGAGGTTAATTGTATATGGTTCCAAAAATGGACTTATACTTCATTTATTATACCACATAATAAAATAAAACTAATATCTAAAAACCAGGGACTTCTTGTAGGCCAGTGGAAGGCGATAAATTCCCATTGTTGTTCAGTTGTGGGTTCGATTCCCGCGTCCTATTCCAATGCGGTAGGTTGTCAACCATCCTACGAGTTGTCCTTTTTCTAAATCTATACTACAATAAAATTTCAGAAATAATTTCCAAAAGTTCTAGCCTTAAATAATACTATCTTATGTATAACTTAATCCCTTACAACCTTTAGGCATATGGAAAATACTTCTTTCCAATCTCATTGTATACAGTAAATGATTAATAGAAATGTCATCTACCAAGAATGCGAATGCAAGTACTTATCCCACATATATCATAGGATATAACTTGTTTTTTAAATTCCAAACATGTGAATATCATAAAAATGTATTTTCATGAAACATGAATTACTATATAACCTTATTGAAAACAATAATGCTGTCAAAAGTTAACTATTTCCACATACTAAAATCCTAAAATTTCTAAATACTCAAACCATGATGTCACATTGTCCTTATATCAGTCATGAGCTCATTAATAATATAAAATATATTATTTTCTCCTTATCCCATCATTATGCGCATGTAATCTTATTTCAAAAAAATATTTCAATCACTTTTCATGGATACTAGTACCATTTATCATATACATTCAAATACTCAAGGAAAAACGATAGTGTAACAATCCTTATATTTTTCATTATTCCATAGTACCATACATTATTCTTGGTAAAGATGCAATCATTCAACTACCTTCTTAAACTATTGACTGAGCTTCATCATTTTATTCCTCAACACTTCTATCATCTCATATATCGTTTTTACTCTCTTTATCATTATACACATAAATACTACCCATACGACCATGCTGATTATCTTCATCAGATTTTCCCTCAGGGAATTGGTTTACATAATGCCCGTACATTCCACAGTTAAAAAATTTAACTATTGTTGATGTCTATGCAATACCATTATCCTTGTACATTATGTTAACTAAACCTTTTCCTTTTCAATTACTGGATTTGTGTCCTTCTTTTCCACACCTAAATCATCTTCCAGTTCCTTTGAAACATTCTACATGATGCATCTTCCCACATGATTTACATGAGGTAAATTGAACATTCATTCCTCTATGATCGTCATGAAACTCAATATTTCTCTTATTAGGTGAGTCTGAAAACTTACCAAATTTTAGATTATTTTTCATGTTATGAGACTGCTGATTAGGTATAATAATGATGTTTCAGCTTCGAAATCCCATTTCATTTGTATTGTCATGAATAATATCATTCCATTGTCCATCATATTCTCTATTAACCTAAATCTTCCTATTTTCATCCATTTTTTAAAACCCAAAAAAGAATAGCGTGAGAGGAAAAATAATGCTAGGAAAATAACATAGTAAAGGGGGAGTACCTTAAATATCTAACATCTTAGTTTTAATTCTATGATCGTTACCGTAATTCTAGGATTATAACTTACACTTATAGTTTACCTTTGGGACATCTCGGGACATACCATAGAAATATCTCTGGGAATCTCACTAATGTTTTCACATCTTAGTTTCCAATGGTTGACTAAACCTTAGCTCTGATACTAACTATAGAGGACCGAAGCCTAACGTACATAGTCATTACATTACTTTTTTGGAATACTTAATACATGACAAAAAAATATTCCCAAAGACCGTATTATTTTAGTGTCTTTGGAATCTCGGAACATAATCTTCTAATCATGGTGAATGATCTTCAACATATCCCGTAATGATCATCCAATTTTTTTCCTTACCTAAAACATTTCATTATACACTAGGTAAAATAAAACCTAAAATGGGGAGATCAAATGCTTGGTAAGGGTAAACGTAGAGAATAGAAAACAATCCATAAGCATTTGAATGAATAGCATGAACATAAAACTTGAGTAATGACATAAATCTTGGTAGTACATAAGGGATTGATCACAAAGTAACATTAATCATGAAAATATACCATGGTAATAAAACATGTAATTGTGAAAAACCATTAATAAAATGATATGATTTCTATTTTAGCCAAGGAATTTCTGCCAAGACCATCATTTTAGGAAATGTCCATTACTGAACCGGGTTTACTTGTCGTTCCATACATGTATTACTAAACCATATTTACATGTCATTCCAGCTATGTCTATCTCATGAGATATATATCTTTACCCAATTCATTGTAGGGAGATATAGGTCCCACCCATATCATTGTGAAATCACTATTATGTGTGCCACAAAATAAACATAAATCATTCTTCATAACCCAAAGAATAAAATGGGTTTCGTAAACATCATCCCATCATAACATAATCTATATAAAACAAATGGATATCATTTCATCATGAGAAAAATAAAACCATATAAATAATAAAGACATTATACTTGAAATATAAACATATTAAATAATGTCATCTTTGATTGAAAATAGTTTTGATAAAACAGTTGAAATGAATTCTTGAGGAAAATATCCTTTTTTCTTCAAAATCATTTTCTTTCATCAAAATTCCATGAAATTTTAAAAGAAAAATATTTTATTGAAAATAATAATTAAATATTGTATAGGTTTTTTCATGAAAATAATGATTCATGTAAAAGTAAAAATCCATTCATGCCATATAATTTAAGAAAACATTCTCTTCGTACTTTTTCTGGAAAATTCTAAAAGTACCTCGTATGGTAAAAAAAAGATTCCTTCCATTCCAAGTGTTAAAAGTAAACAAAGGTTAAAAATAACATTAAAAATACATTGATTAATAGTAAAGATTTTATGAATTTTTTTTTAGAAAACATGGATATGGATGATAACTATAACCCCAGTAAATACTTTCGAATAAACAATCTCAGATAAGAATGAGATTGGAATAATTATCCCTTACCTTATGTCCAATTTCTTCCGTATGTGTCCGAGAATCCTGTATAGAGGGGTTAGAAATATTATTAACTTTTAATAGAACCATAATAATATTTATGATATCATATATTAATCACTTAAAACTTTATATTTCCCATTCATTTGACTATTCCATGTTAAAGTAGTGTTTTGGGTAAAATCGTTTCATTTTTCCTACGTGTTTTGACTTCTAATTATTCATATGATTACATAGATCATGTTGAATTAGTTAAAAAATTTAAAACATGATTTATATATTTGATATATATTCAGAATATATGATATATATAATAGATCAAAAAATGGAATGAAATACACTGTTTATGGAGACGGTAGGCCGTACGTACGCATGAACACTTCATCGTTTCCTTATTAAATTGAATGGATGTAAATGAAATATATATATATATATTCATAAATCTAGTATCATTATTATGTCATATATTTCATGATTTCTTATTATATATACTTTATAATCATTCTTGAATGGTTAACCTGGAGAATGATTCTCATCGCATTGTGAAGATGGTAATCCGTACGTACGCACGAGCGATAATATCGTTCCCATAATTATTGAATGGAAATGGATTTAATGATATAATATATATGAATTTTTATCATGTTATAAGAATCATATATATTTATTATTTCCACTATTATACACATCCAACTAAGGTGGTGGTGGAAAACCAGATTCCACCACGGCGTGGAGACGGTAAGTCGTGCGTGCGCACGCGAGGTGATTTTGTTTTTCGTAGGATGGATAGATGGTGAAATAGGGTTTTTTAATATATATGATGACATATTAGTATATCAGTGATACATATGTTATTAATTTATAATGAAACAACTAAAAAAGAGGTTTATAAGAAGAAGGAAACTTGAAATAATCAGTTGAAGGTATTACCTATTCCTTGAAGTGCTTCCTTTAAACTTCCTATTAGGGCACTAGAGTTGGTCTTTTTAGAAGACCAGAACCTATATAATTTCACTAGAGAGTTTCAAAAGAATAATCTCTAGGGTTTGGTCGAGCTTGAAGGTTCATGATTGAGTGAAGAGGAGAGGGAAGGGGTGTCGTTTTATAAGAGAGGAGAGGGGAACTTTTGGAAACCATTAATTTAATATAAACTCAAAACCCACTTAATAACTTCCATTGTGACTAAAATTATGATATTAGGTAATATAGGGTTGTAATCGCATAATACAATCAAATTTATACATGTTTTGAGTTTATTTTAAACCCTGTCATTTTGATTTATCCTTATTTAATCTAATTAATTTTATTTATGGTAATACGATTCTAAATTATAAATTGTTATTAATACTTACTTATGTGTCATGAGTTATCCATAATTGGATATTTTATCATATCTTATACCATATAAAAATTAAATATAATATTTATTTATTTTTTGTGATTTTTAAATAATTTAATAATATGTTATTTTTATAAAATATCAAGTGTCAATTTTGACACTATTCAATTATTTGAATTTAAATAAAATCTAAATAGAGGATATATTCGTACCAAAAAATTTAATAGATTACTAACAAGCCATATTAATCTATAAAATTCGTGTAGCACATTAGTTAGTTCATATAATATTTGTTTTACTATTTTTAAAACCATTAATTGGATATTTGTCTTAATAAAATAATCACGACATCATTTTTGTATAATTATTTAATATACTAAATTTTTGAATACAAAATAAAACTAAAATACTATGATTAACATATATATAATAGATTTAAAAATAATAATTTTAGTCGGATTTACATTCTAAAATTCCCAACTTATAAAATGATATATTTATTAAATTATGAAGGTGACAACTTTGACATCATTTAAAATAAAATAATATAAGTGTCATAATTGCTTTTATAAGGCTTCAAATGGGCAAAAATTCGTCCCTTGGATGTTTATGGTATATATATATAATCGACCAATAAGGTTTGGTCAGGTTTTTGGTACTTTTGGTGGGTATTATTATTTTATTAAAAACTATATTATCGATTTTTCAATAAATAAATAATTTCTCCAACATTAATGTATAAGATATTAAGGTAATTATATATTACATAAAAATCAAAAATAAATTACCATGGTAAATAAAAAAATTAGCTTTCAAAATATTATTTATAATTGAATTTATATTCTACTTAACCTTATATTAAAAATACTTTAATTATTAAAGATTGAGTGAGACATATTTCACTTTAAATAAAATAAATTAAAGGTCTTAATCACATCCAAGTGGGTTCCAAAAGATACCATTTTGACCCAAGTATATTTTAGGACGAAATATAGTCATCCAATTATATTAATATAGGGGTAATGGTAATTTTATAATATTACATTTACCCTTAATTACATGAGTTACCTTTAACTGAAATAAATAAAATTTACCAAAGTTACTATTAATAATGTCTAAAAATAAAAGTATCCTATTAACAGAATTTGGACCTTCTGATTCTAAATATGGAATCCATTTTTCTAAATTCAAAACACAGAAAATGTAGTATTTAATTTAAAATTAATCAAGCTGTTGAGAAAACATGTTTTAAACGTTCAAACATTGCAAAAGATGGAAATATATTTACCTATGAATTCAATGTAAAAATAATGATAATGACTTACATTATATTAAATGGTAAAAATATATTATATTTATATTTTAAAACCATTCAACATTATAATTGAACCATATAAATTATCTTGATTTAAATATTTGCTTTTAATTAAAATTTAGAGCGTTTTTACTATTTATCAAAATAAGAAACTTGTCAGAAATATATCAAAAATTCACCCAAAGTAATTTGTTATATCCTGATTTGAAAGAAGAATATTATTTTGTCAAATGTAACATATATACTGGTCAAAAACAAGATTTAAAATGGGCGGGCCATCAAAAGGGGGCAAAACTGCATTTTTTTGTAAAATAATTATTTTAAGCGAAAAATTTATTTTGTTCTAATACCATGACCTAGAAAATCTTCAAGATGAATAATAATGTTATAAAATTCAAAATGTGTTTAATTCTATTCATAAAGGCTAGTTCATAATAATATTACAATATATCATTTTTTACTAAAACACGGTATTGCGTACAACACAAAATATCAAGGAAGGTTGATATTGTGTGTAATGCAAGCCAAGTCAGAGTTACACGTAGTAAACTATTCCATTGGTGTTGTGTATAACATAATCAAAATATAGTTCATTTATACATTGATCAAAATCTATAATTGGTGTTGTGTAAAAATCAATTTTATTATAAATAATTTGAAATTTAGTGCAACAGAAGCCATGAATAGTTTTACATATACTAAAAGATAATATGATGTTGCGTATATCGCAAACTAATCATGGTCACGCGTAAAACACAAGACATAAAGGAAATTAAAATAATATTTCTCATAACATGTCTGAGTGTTACAATTATAAAGATGGATGATTTCGTTAAACGATCCACTATCACCCAAATGGCGTCATGTCTTCTATTGGAAGACAATGAACTGGAGAACAAACCAACTTCTACATCAGATAATAAAAAGATTCATGACACCTATCAGTCTATATGAACAACCACTCCTTCTTGGTCAATGCTTTCAGAGGGGTCTCAACCCGAGAGAAATCAGCTACAAACCTCTAGTAATTGCTTATGAGATAAAAGAAACATCTCACCTATGACAAATTCATGGGAGATTCCAAAGACACAACTTCTTCAATCATTGATGGATACACAACTACTCCT
Organism: Viscum album; assembly: GCA_963277665.1. Lineage (NCBI taxonomy): Eukaryota > Viridiplantae > Streptophyta > Magnoliopsida > Santalales > Viscaceae > Viscum > Viscum album. The sequence continues at coordinate 1,339,534,053 of OY728129.1, read as the reverse complement.
TGTTGGGAAACCACATTCCCCATGAAATTAAATTCTTGGCCCCAAAATTCAAACTTTTAAAACATCCCAAATAGTAGTTGTTGACGAAGAAATCCCAAAACTATGTGCAGATGCTATGCATTCTCCTCTTAATACACGGAGTACAAAAAGATTTTGTGGATGAGAACCACCAAGAAATTATCTTGAATCTCCTGGAACATAGAGTTCTTCAATCCCATGAACACATTTGGAGCATTCTTCCCACCGAACAACATTACAACAAACACTTAATGCCCATGACGACAATAGAAAGAAGCCTTTGGGATATTCTTTCCGACGCTTTCGCTGGGGCGTGCGCATCCGTCCATCCATGGAGGAGGATGCGCTGCGCTTGTTGCCCCACATTTTCTCTTTCCAAAGGTGGACGACATTCGTTCCTTGTTCAGTTATGTCTTCTCCTTGATCGAAACAGGATAGTTGGCGCCAAAATATGGCCCGAAAGAAAGGAACGAAAAGGACGGCTGGCGCGCTGCCTGATGAAGCCGCGACGCGAAGCACCAATGTGATTCCCCGCCGCGAAGCGCCCCGACCATCGCGGCCTCGTGAAGCTCCAGAGAAGTTGATGCTCCACGAACGCATTTGACATTCACGAGCCGCCGCGAACCTCCAGAGGCAGTGATGATTCACAAACGCATTTGACGTTCACGAGCCGCCGCGAAGCTCCAGAGGCGGTGATGCTCCGCGAACGCATTTGACGTTCGCGAGCCCCTGCGGAGCTCCAGAGGCAGTCATTCTCCGCTAACTCATTTGACATTCGCGAGACGCCGCGAAGATCCAGAGGCGGTGCCCTCCGCGGGCACTGTTGACGTTCGCGAGCGCTCCGCGAAGCACCGAAGGCGGTGCGCGAGTTCTTCTTCGCGACACCCCTTCCCTATAAATACGGACTACCCCTGAGTCCCGAGGACGGACAATCCGACCTTTCGGATTCTCCTCTCCCGAATCGCGATGCACTCTTTGCCTCGGGAATCATGAGCTACACGAGGTATTTCTACTTCACAAGACGACTCTGCTTTGTCTCGTTTTGAGCCCCTCTTCCGAGAGGGATTCCCTTCATGAAGCACAAGGGCATTCGCGAATGAAGGGGATTCCCAAGGGAACCCGGGCAGCCGCGGAGCACTTATGCTTCGCGAAACACCCAAACCATGCTAGTGATCCCTATGCTAAGGCAGGATCGCTTCACATCACGAAGCACACTGCTTCGCATGACCCTGCTTCACGAGACACCCCTTCTTCGCGAGGTAGTGCTCCGCAAACACTGTTCCACATCGCGAAGCACCTTCCACTCACACCCATTCCCCATGCCAAGGCCAAGGCACTCCACTTCGCAAAGCACACTCTTTTTCTTAGTGATTTCTCTTCCCGTGCGACCATCCAGGTTTGCACGATGTGATTTCAAAGTCCCATGGACAATACCACTCATAGCGTTGCTTCGCCTAATGCTTCTTCGCATAGGCACGCTAATGGCTATTGCTTCTTCGTATAGCCACGCTAATGTGGACCCCTTGATGGTTCATTCCACAACCCCCCATGACCATGGCCTTACCGGTACCTTCCCCCCCCCCCAAGGACCAGAGGGTACCAGTTATGTACGTCCTAGGGGTGCGGAGTGAACCCACCTCATCCGAGCTGCAGGACGTTAAACTGCCAAGCACCACGTCCTCAACACACGACGTTAATCTGTGACCCGACCTGGTGCCTCTCACGAAGGGTCCCCCCAGCTCGAACATTCTTTACACCACTCATCTCCACGGGAATGGAATCACCCATCCACAAGGGATGATATCCTCCTTATTGGAGTGGCGTATGTTCATGGGAGAAGGGCGACCCTATTTCCCCAATGGATGGATGCACCTCTGCATCTCCGCACTTCCCGACTATCAATGTCAGTGGAGGGCGTGATAGGGAACGAGGAACCTCCCATCATTGGACCAAGTTCCATCGTTCCCGCGCTTTGTCGAACCATGGGCCTCCATCCTGGAGTAAGTCCCAATAACATGGGCCGCCTAACGCGTAAGCCACTTTTCGCTTATCACGGATGCACCCTTCGCGACGTGATCATCAGGTCCTTGCAACCTCTTGTTTCTCACACCGAGCATGACTCACGTGGGCATAGAGTGAGCACTGACCCTGACCCCACATTCCATCTGAACTATGAGGTCTTTGATCCATGTCAAGGCATGGTACGTAGGAAGCCTCCATGAGGTTCAAGCCCACCCGTCAATTATCCACGTCAGGTCTCATCCCCGTCCAGCATGACGTTAAACTGCAAATTCCACCCGAACTACGAGGACATTGATCCATGTCAAGGCATGGTACGTAGGAAACCTTCACGAGGTTCAAGACCACCAATAGTGGACCCCCGGGTCTACTTTCACGTCAGTTCACTGACGAACTCGTCGAACTACAAGGACTTTGATCCATGTCAAGGCATGGTACGTAGGAAGCCTCCACGAGGTTCAAGCCCACCCATCATCCAATTCACGTCGAGTTCTACCTACGTCCAGCACGACGTTAAACTACATTTTGGTCTAGTGGTAAGCCGTTGCGACCCATTCCCACCTGAACTACAAGGTCTTTGATCCATGTCAAGGCATGGTACGTAGGAAACCTTCCAGAGGTTTAAGCCCACCACTCATTGGACCAAGGTATACTTTCACGTCGGTTCGCCGATAAAACCCCACCTGAACTACGAGGTCTTTGATCCATATCAAGGCATGGTACGTAGGAAGCCTCCACGAGGTTCAAGTCCACCCACCATCCGGTCATTCCGACCTCGTTCACGTCAGTTCACCCCTGTCCCGCATGACGTTAAACTGTATTCCACAATCCGAACTATGAGGACTTTGATCCATGTCAAGGCATGGTACGTAGGAAGCCTCCCATAGGTTCAATCCCATCTCCCATCAGACCAAGGTCCCTCATTTACACCGGTTCGCCGACACCCACCGCCCGTCATTTATTCACGTCAGGTTTCACTATCATCCCACAGGACGTTAAACTGTATTCCATCAACATTGAACTATGACGACTTTGATCCATGTCAAGGCATGGTATGTAGGAAACCTTCCCAAGGATCAAGCCCCCCCCCCCACTAGTGGACCCACATGTCTACTTTCACGTTGGTTCACCGATGAAACCCTTTGAACTACGAGGTATTTGATCCGTGTCAAGGCATGGTACGTAGGAAGCCTTCTATAGGTTCAAGACCACTATCCATCGGACCAAGGTCCACCTCCATGTCGGTACGCTGACGATGCCCATCGGGCCAAGGTCCACCTTCATGTTGGTTCGCTAGCGCCATCCCGAACTACGCGGACTTTGATTCCCTGCCACGGGGATACGTAGGAAGCCTCTTCAAGGCTCAAGCCCAACTTTACTGTCGCCTCCTGCGATGGTCCCATTTCATTCCCCCTCCAGTCCATTCATCCACCTATCACCCATCCTGATTCTCGCCCAGACCATCATATCTCGGTGAGACCATGTCGGTATGCCCTTCCTCACAGCCGCCCATGGGCTGGCCCCGGTATCAGCATCCCTTCAAGGGAAATCCCTCAATCCGATCTATCCTAGCCAATGCTCTGGTTGGGTTGATCCGTCTCCGATGGACGTTAAAATCGCGGTGTACCCTGTGTTAAACATGGGATGCTGAGGAAAACCTCTGATATTTGTCAATGACATATAATTCCCCGCGCTTGATGTGGGATGCCTCGGGCTTCCACGCCCTCGAGAAGCCCTGTGACCAGGGATAACAGCCAGGCACGCCAGGTTCCCCAGAATCTAGACACACTACTGATGCCTCAACGGGACTACTCCCCCGACTGAAGGTTGCTTCCCTGACCGGACCCTTTGGAGTGTCCCGACAGAAGCAGTGTAATTAACCAGCGTCCATGGAAACATGGCACTGGGAAGAGTTTCACGAACTACGTATGAAATCTATGAGGGAGACCCAGACTAGGTGATGAGTTCTGAGGAGGAATCCCCATAAGGAAGAATCGACATCCCATCATCCCGTTTCGATCAAGGAGAAGACGTACCTGAACAAGGAACGAATGCCACCCGCCTTTGGAAAGCGGGAATGCGGGGCAACAGAGCCGCGCGTCCTCCTCCGCGTGACGGACGGATGCGCGCGCGCCCCGGCGAAAGCATCGGAAACAGAAATGGTGAACCCGATGTGAAATTATTCTCGTCAATATGGAGATTAGTAGATTTCGAGACACTAGTAGATTGACGTGTCACCTGATCCGGATATCTGGCGCCTGGTCCCGTAATGAAAATAGCGGGCCTTCCGTGAAACTCACCGAAAGTAGGGGCAGTAGAACGTGGGGAACTCCGCTCAGCAGCGTGTTGGCATGGATCCTTCTTAAAGACGTGGAGAATGGAAGGACGCTGGGGCATTGGCTGTCAATCCTTTTCCTCTCAGTGCTGATGAGTTGATCCCTTCGTTTCTCAGGAACCAGGTTGTTGTTACAGAGACGCGATCACCGCTTGCTAGCCTACGCAGGGGCAGGGGAAACGTTGCCACAACCACCCCACATGGCGCCTCTACCGCCACAACGGCTACCACATCGTGGAATAAGGGGCGCCCATGCCCCCTTTCCCCATCAGAGGTCATCCAGCAAAGGGTGATCAACAACCTCGTGCATAGGTATGAGGAGGAAGGGGTCATCCTAATCAGGGATATGGCCCGCCTAGACCTAGAGGCGTCCAGGCCCCGCCGTCAACGCCGCCCTAACAGGCCGCGCAGGGAGCCCCTGCTCCCCACCCCAACATTCAACCGTTTCAGGAGCCTGTCTCCTGAACGCCTTGACGACTCCTCGCCTTACGGTGATGAGGCGGGCACCGTCCGGCTCAGCCGGCTCAGGGTCCCGACCCAAGGGCTCCAGGCGAGAGCTCCCACCCGGCTGCGTCAGCGCCGCCGTCCGGCTCCGCAGGAAGAGCAGGCAGGCCATGCCCCTGCACCAGCTCGCCTGACCCGACGTCAATGTTGGGCCTGGGATGAGGATGCTCGCCCAGGCGCGTCGACGTCGACAGCTATATTGGGCCGATCCACCGCCGACGTGCATCATGAAGCCCATGTATACACTGAGCAGGGGCACTCTTTTACCCAACCAGGACCGAGACCCCAACTGCCCCACGGGCAGGCTGGGTTGACTCTCCGGGTTGCAGGCCCAAGTGGTGATCGCTGCAAACTAACCCGCGGTGATGTCACCCTGTACGGAGGTCCTCCCCATACCACTACTCCACAGATCGTGGGCCTTCCCCGCTCCGAAGTCCGTCATGGAGGAATGCCTCGTGCTACCCCCATCCCGAAGGAAGACCTGCCCCGCGGCAGCGACGCTCAGCGCGGAAATCTTTCCCGCTCCCACTCTACAGGGTATGGAGTCCATCCTCATGCCCCTGACCGCCGATCTAAAGGAGCCGTCCCTCCGGTCCTTCTCCAACGTGGCTGGCCTACCTACGTCCTCTCTCCAACTGGCGAAGGTCCTCCTGGCCCCAGCAACTCGAGGAATTAAGGCCAGCCTCGCTCTGCCCGCAGCGACCATGGAGGTCCTCCCCATGATCCTTCTAATTCCAAAAGAGGCCCCGCCTACATGAGTGCTGTTCATGGAGGTCCTCCCCGTGTACCCTTCAACATTTTCCCCGGTGCCCCTTGCACCTCGGCCATCTCGATTGGGGGGCCCTCTCCGCCACTGTGCCAGCGCTGCCCCGAGACTCCATGATAGGGATCAACCCTGTCCTGAAGAGACACCCCGGGGCAGGAGAGCAGGTCGTCGCCGCCACAAGAAGAGTCCTGGGAAAGCCCGAGTGGAGATAAAACCCGCCCGCTTCTTCGACTCTGAAGCGGAATGCGATTCAGCGGTGGAACCTTCTCCCTGCTCCTCTGTATCAAGGATTGGGGCAGGAACCAGACGTGTTAGCCTCATTCTCCCAGAATATGAGGTCCACCATATTCCTGTCTCTCTCCGCAGGTACATCCAGGAGGAAGAAATCTTGGGAATTCCGCAGGTCTCGACCGCGCAATCATCACCATCGTCACCAGAAGCGCCCTCTATCTCTACCATAGATCACGGAGAGCTGTTTTGGGGGCCAACGACGGTAGAACAATGACATGACCGACCACCAGTAGACACGACTCCTGTGCCGGAAGCTGTGGCTATCAGCCCATCGTACCGTGACATCGTGGCCAGGTCACCTTGCTCTTCGGAGGATGGCCCAGAATTTGGAAGCCAGTCAGCTTGTTCGCCGTATTCTCCACCGCCGAGCTTACTATCCCAGAGGTCCACCTTGGTACCGCTACCGGTCCCTCAGCCGCCCCCAGTTGACGAGTGGGGAAACACAGGGCCGGACCCCGAGTCTGAGCCTAGGAGCTTCTGGAGTATTCTCGCAGCGGATTACTTCCCGGAGAAGTTCTGGCCGACGGTGGCGCTGAATTTTCGCGTACTGGAGTCTCTTACCCCTGAAGAAGTGGGGTTATTTTGTCGAACCCTATGGGAGACACACTTCCGCCTCCGTTACAAATGGGTGTTGTACCCCAGAAGTCGAGAGAACTTCGAAGAAATCGGCAAGCAGTGCCGCCTGATCGATGTGGCCGCACTCCTTGTGGCCCAACACCCTGATTCGCCAGGCTGCCAGAGCGCCATTCAACGAAAATGCGTTCAGAGTTTTAAATCACTCCACAGGATCGTCAGGGAAGCCACCCCCAATGTGCAAGTCCGTGGTTGGGGACACTATGCCGCTCTACTATTCGACCCTATCCGACGGCAGCCCGATTCATTATGTGATATCGAGGACATGCCCTTGAGAGGAGTCGCGGTCCACATGGCCGATATTGTGGACAAGGAAGACGAGCTTGAATTCCTTGATGGAGACTTACCCCCTGAGGGCGTACTGCCACTGCTGGACCCATCAGGGAGAGTTACCCGTCAGCAGAGGAACCTTCTAGCTCTCCCCGTACCCACCGAATCGTTGGTGCTCGGTCGAATCACCGGCAAGGGCAAGGAGCACGTCGGAACCGTCAAGCACTCCGAACCATCCGCCTCTGTACAGAAAACGGACGACGATCCTGAGAAGGCCACGTTACACCAGCAGCTTGCTGAGCAGAAGAGGTTGGTTGATGAACTCTTGGCTGAGCGCGCCGCAGAGCGGCGACCCGACTATGGTGATCCCAGGCCGGGGTAGCAGGGGCAGGAAGAATTTCCCCCCGGTGAGATGCCTCTGGGAAACCCTGATCATGCTACTGCTACAGACAGGGCGGAAGCCAGAACGTATGGCAAGATGGCGTGATACGTCTCGCCTAATCCCCCCGAGCGACGGGGAAATCTGATGAATCCAGTCCGGGTTCCCCCAGTCGCCCCGCAGGTCGTCTAGCAAGATGTCCCATGAGCGGCTGAAGCCTTCTACCGTGTTGAAGAACCTGGAAATGCACTTGTGGTTAGGGATCCCCGTCAAGAAAGGGACCCCCACCCGGATGATCTTATTGCGGCGCTCACACCCCGCCTTGAAGCGTTAGAAACGCGGGAGGTGGCGGTCCCACCGGATGGAAAGCCTTATCCCGCGTGGGTGGATGATATGCCCGCACCTTCGGGTTTTGGGAACCCCACATTTTCTCCCTTCAACGGGACAGGGGACCCACCCCAGTACTTGGCTCATTTATCTTCCAGGTGTGGCCCCATGCTGGGGGCCCCGGCCCAGCAAGAAGCCACCAAACTCCGATGTTTTGTACAGACATTGGAAGGTTCGGCATTCTTTTGGTACAGCCAGCTCCCTATCGGATCGGAGACCGGTTGGGAGGACCTCCGCCCACAGTTCATGTACCATTTCAGCTCCACCACGCACAAGACCAGCGTTGCGGACCTCTTCAAGTGAAAGTAGAGGCCTAATGAGCGAGTCGCAGATTTCATCGCCCGGTGGAAGGGACTTACGTATTCCCTCGATATGCCACTGACTCGGGAGCAATTACTGAAGATGTGTGTGGGGAATGTCAAGACAGAGCGGGTACCCTCCCTGATCACCCAGAACTACCCTGGAGGGTTCAGAGATTTCTCAGATAAGGCTCAGTGCCTTGAGGAAGCCCTGCAACAGGCTAGTCAGGCATGTTTTATCCCCCTATGATCCCATCCAGGAGGACCGCCAGGGCTGAACACGCCGCAGTGGCCCAAATAGAGGCCCCGAGGCAGCTAGAGTAACTGCCGGCGGCACCACCCCTGCAACCCCGTAGAGGTCCTCCACCTCAAGCATAGGCTCTTGCCCAGCAGCGACCACCTCAGAACCGACAGGTTCCCCCGCGTAACGCGCCACCGCCACCTAGGCGAGACAATCAGGCGCCGCCTCCTCTGCAGGCCCCTCCGGCCCCTCTTCAGGGCTAGGCCCCCTGGGCCCCATATCCAGAAAGAAGGCACCAGACTTATTTGTTTAACGAAAATCAGGTCCTGGGCTATTTCCAAAGTGCTCTAGAGCAAGGGATCGTGTGCCTGCCCGAGTGCAGAAGGCCGACAGAGGCAAATCTCACCGATCACCCCAACTACTTCCCTTATCATCGGATTTTGGGGTATACCCTCAAGAAATGATATGTGTTTAAAGACTGTCTTCAAGACCAGGTCAATAACAACATAGTCAAGTTGGGTCCTGCACCAGCCCAAGTGGCGGGTGTCTTTGCAGGATCAGAGATCGGCAGCGACAGTGATGGCGAGTGGTAGCAGGTCCCCAGCCGCAGATCCCAGAAATACGACGACTGGATGGCTCGAAAAATAGTCGTCCATGCCCAAGGTATCATCCAGGTGCGCCTGAAGTAGTCGGAACCATCAGAAGAAGTAGACGGTGCCTCCGTATCATCTTCACAGTCGGCCTCTTCCCAAAAGGGCAAGCAGTGGCGATGCAAGAAGAAGCAACGCGCACCGCCGGTGCCAGCGTCATCCCGCAATCTTGGCGATTTTATGCCCCCGGAAATGGGGATTCCTCCCAGAATCCGTCCAGCGGTGGATGACTCCTAGAGCGACAGCCAGGGGTACACTTCGGTTAATACCGTGGAGTTGGTAAAGCCCTATATGACCCTCGACGAGGGGGAACGCCAGGCAGACCTCCCCAACGTTCCCAGCCGACATCAACGTCAGCAGAATCACAACCGCACCGATCATCGAGGTACGTCAGCAGGCACTTTTGGCCAATCCATGCACGCTACTGAGACTAGGCAGCAGGCTCAGCGTAGATCTCAACACGCGCAACCCCATCTAACGCCCTCGGCTCTATCTCCACTGCCGTTCGTGCTACTGGATCGGGGAGAGCTGCCTTGTTCTCAGCCTTTCCTCGCTACAGGCCAGCATCCGCTGTCCAATCCTAGTCCGACGACTACTCTCCAGTCTTCTACTAGTAGGTAGCATGATGTGCCCAGTACTGGCCGATCACCGGTTCAACCGGAAGGACCCGCTATACCTCCAAATGCTGACCGACCTCCTGCAAGCAGAGGTTCGCGTTTGGCACGAAAGTATGATGTCCTGAAGCACCTGGACACCATTCCGGCAAGGCTCTCCATCCTTTAGGATCTTCTCCTGTCATCCAAAATTTGCGAGGCACTTACCAAGGCCCTAAGGAGCCCCCTCCAGTTTGAGACGGAGGTAGCAGCTGCAGAAGCCTTCCATACCGAGGCGATTGAAAACGCCGAATGTCAGGTGGTTATCTCATTCTCCGTTAAAGATGAGGACCCTCCTATACAGGGGAACATTCACCTGTTGTACATTTCTGGCCACTTCAATGGCGTGGAAATCTGCCGTTGCCTCGTTGACACGGGCTCTGGAATCAATCTAATTTCAACCCGGATGTTGCGAAAGTTGTGTCTGTCTAAAGGTGATTTAACTCCCTCTGACCTCAGGATCCAGGCATACGATAGGACCAAGCAAAATCCAGTCGGAATGATCTGCATAAAGACTCAGTTCAGTGGCTTAATTTCCAGCACCGAGTTCATGGTCGTCTCTCAAGACACTGCCTACAACGCGTTGATGGGTAGGCCATGGATCCATCTACATGCAGCGGTCCCTTCGTCATATCACCAGTGCCTCAAGTACTCGTTCAACGGTCGAGTAGCCGTGCTCCAAGGAGACGCGCCCCCTTTTTCTTCTTGTGAGGCACACTACCTGGATGTGGGTTATTACAAAAGTAAGGATAAACAGATCCTAGTAAGAGAGGATGAACCCGCCCCTGTCATAAGTGATCCCTGGGAAAGCATGGATGACTCCTAAATCCTCCCTATCCACCGGTTGGAGGCCACGACCCTCGACATGGGGCAATGTTTTATTGTTTCGGGTATGGAAGGAAGGAATGTTCCCGTGTCCAAGCGACGACAGAAAATCACCTCGTATTCCTACATCCACCAGGCTCAGGTGATCCCGGAACCTCCTACCCCTGTACGGTACCGGGACGTCAAGCTTATGACAACGGAGGTGCACCATACGTGTCTCTTCCGCCGGGCTGTAATCAACCAACTCAGGCCGACACGTCACCACTGATTTGATATCATCAAATGGGGCCCCTTAGGCCGAAGTCCAGATGGGATAGGGTTGACTGCCTTCATTGCTATGGTTTCAATGGAAAGTGAGTCTCCCGATGTGATGATCACAGCTGCCCAAGCCAGCAACAACATCTCCTCGGATATTGATAGCCCAGAAGTATCTTTCGTCATGGGAAGTCCCCCCACAGGTGGGGAGGAAGACATGGAGGATGCTCCCCCCGCCTTTGAAGAAGGCGTCTCTACCACGGTTGATGAACTGGTACAGGTAAACCTTGGCAGCAAGGCAGATCCGAGACCCACATTGATCAGTGCAGCCATGTCCCTCGAGGAGTGGCAACAGTACGTAGACTTTCTCAAACAGCACTGTGATGTGTTTGCCTAGAGTTACAACGAGATGCCAGGGCTAGATCCCCAGGTGGCCGTTCACCGTTTGGGCCTCCCGGCAAAACATCGTGGGTTTAAGCAGCCTCCCAGGAAGATGCACCCTTCTCATGGTGCTATGGTTGAGGCCAAAGATGATAAGCTAATCAAAGCCAACTTCGTTAAGGAGGTCCATTACCCCAAGTGGCTTTCCAACATTATGCCAGTCAGGAAGAAGAATGGGCAGATCAGAGTCTGCATCTACTTCCATGATCTTAATCGCCACTTCCCAAAGGATGACTTCCCACTCCCTGTGACGGAGTTATTGATTGACGCCACGGCCGGGTTCCAGGCCCTCTCTTTCATGGATGGGTATTCCGGGTACAACCAGATCTGGATGGCCCCCGAAGAAGAGGAGTCCACTGCCTTCAGGGCTCCCCAAGGTACCTTTTTCTACCAGGTTATGCCATTCGGTTTGAAAAATGCAGGTGCCACTTATCAGCGGTCCATGCATCGCATATTCAAACCGATCCTCGGGACATTGGTGGAATGCTACGTGGATGACCTCGTAGTCAAATCATGTCAGCGCCAGGACCATCTCAAAGACCTTGAGAAAGTGTTCGGTTTCCTCCGTTCTCATCACCTGAAGATGAACCCGCCGAAGTGTGCCTTCGGGGTCACCTCCGGAAAGTTTCTGGGCTTTGTTGTCAGATACCGAAGTATCGAGATCGACCCGGAGAAGATCAAGGCCATCAGCCAAATGCCTCCCCCAAGCAACATTTGGGAGCTTCGAGGCCTTCAAGGCCACTTAGCCTATATACGCCGATTCATCGTGAATCTGGCAGGCAAGTGTAAGCCCTTTTCCCAGCACATGAAGAAGGGCGCCGCCTACGAATGGGATGAGGAGTGCCAGACCGCCTTCGAGGAAATCAAGCAGTATCTGCTCCAACCTCTGGTCTTGATTCCACCCGTCTCCGGAAAGCCGCTGGTCCTTTATGTGACTGCCCTGGAGAGATCCCTCGATGCGCTGCTCGCCCAGAAGAATAACGAGGGTACTGAGAAAAGTCTCTACTATCTCAGCCGCATGCTTCTCGATACGGAGGTCAGATACTCCCCCATCAAAAAGAGGTGCCTTGCGCTCGTATTCGCAGTGCAGAAGTTGCGACATTACCTGTAGCACCATGAGGTGTAATTGGCCTCCCGGGTGGACCCACTGAAGTACATCCTGAACCACCCCATGCTGACTGGCCGACTAGCACGGTGGGCGGTGATTCTCCAGCAGTTTGATATCAGTTGTATACCTTAGAAGGCCATTAAGGAACAGGCATTGGCAGAATTCTTAGCTGCCCATCCGACCTCCGCGGATCAATCCCTAGACCTGGATTTCCCTGATGAGACGGTCCTCTCAGTCGATCATGTTGTCCCATGTTGGAAAATGCAATTCGACGGCGCCTCCCAGAGCCCCACCGGTAGGAGGCTCAACGATCCCAAGCTCAACAGAGTGGGCCTGGGTATTGTCTTCATTACCCCGGCGCAGGCCGTCCTACCATACTCGTTCCTATTGTCATAAGGTTGTACGTACAACGAGGCAGAGTACCAGGCTCTCATCATCGGCCTCGAGTTGGCCCTTGAGATCCATGTTCCCCATCTACTTGTGAAGGGAGATTCTGAGCTGGTAATCAAACAGGTTAATGGTGACTACGACGTTAGGAATCCGGAGCTTGCACCGTTGCTGGAGTACACCCTCCTCCTAATGGCCCAATTCTCTTCTCGAACAGAGGTTACCCATGTCCCACGGTCGCAGAACGGCCAAGAAGACGCCCTGGCTGGTTTAGCCGCGTCGCTCGCAGAACCCGAGCAAGCTGATTTGATCATACATGTGGCACACCGGAGAGTCATTGCCCCCGTCACCCAAGAAGACAATGACGGCCTGCGTGTAAGTCATCTCACTGCCGGACCCTCTACGTCAGGGGTCCCGGGTTTGTCAGACGCAGTGATTGAAGCCACTCCCATCTGGATGGCGCCTTTTGTCGAGTATCTCCAAAATGGTCACCTCCCGGACGACCGGGCCGAGTGCGAGTGAATCCGACGCCGCGCGCTGAAATTTACCATCCAGAGCGGCCCCAGTCTTGACCACATCCTTTATAACCAGAGCTTTGACGGTGTCCTCCTCCGTTGCATCCAAGGAGTAGAGATACCTCAAGTTATGCAAGAGTTTCACGCAGGTTCCTGTGATGCCCATCAAGCTGGGCCGAAGCTGTCTCATCAAATCTGGAGGTTAGGGTGCTTTTGGCCCTCTATGATCCACGATTGTATTGGGTATGCCAAGAGATTCCACGCGTGCCAAGTTCATGCCAACATCCTGCATCGGCCGACGGAGCCCCTCCACCCCACCAAGTACTCTTGGCCATTTGCGGTATGGGGGCTTGATGTAGTGGGACCGTATCCACCGGAAACATCCCGCCAGTGTAGGTTCATCCTGACTGCTACATATTTATTCTCCAAGTGGGCAGAGGCAGTTTCGCTCAGAGAGGTCAAGGCCCGTTCCATCGTTGACTTTGTGAGCTACAACATTATCCACCGGTTTGGGGTACCTCACGCCATCCTCACCGATAACGGCACCAACTTCCGAGCAGCTGAATTAAAGAAATTGTACGCCAAGTACGACATCCGGTCGAACTATACCTCCTGATACCACGGGCAGGAGAATGGACAGATCGAGGCGTTCAATAAGACCCTCTCTAACATTTTGCAGAAGATGGTTGGCTAGAACAAGAAAAGTTGGCCGGACAAGATCCCCAACGCCCTCTGGGCTTACCGGACGACGACTCGCAACTCCATCCAGGTGACCCCATATTCGCTGGTGTGTGGAGCTGAGGCCGTCCTACCCATTGAGATCCAGCTTCCGTCGCTACGCACTGATGTTTATGACCACCAGACATCAGATGGGGTAGCCGAGATCCGTCTAGACGAATTAGAAGCACTGGACGAGAACCGGCTTCGTGCCCTGCACAATCTGGAAAGGCATCAGGACAAGATAGCGAGGGCCTTCGATAAGAAGGTCCGTCTCTAGTTTTTATAGAGGGTGACCTAGTAATAGCCCTTCGAGCGCCAATGATTCCCGGTAGGAAACCACCCAAATTAGAACCTAAATGGGAAGGGCCTTATCTCATCCATAAGGTTTATCCCAATGGAGCATACTCCTTGGTGACCACATATGGAGAGCGTATAACCCCTCCCACCAATGCCAAATTCCTCAAGTGATACTTTGCCTAGGGAAAAAGGGTCCTGCACGACCCTAAACTGCAGATGGTCCCGCATGACCTTAAACTGCATCTCCGTCCTTACTGCAAGACGTTAAATTGAAAGACAGTCATGCCTTCCTGACCGAGGCTCAACCTCAGGCCCCTTGGCCTATTTGGGCCCCTAGACCCCCTTCCTTACTGCAAGACGTTAAACTGTAAGCCAGTCGGGCCTTCCTGACCGAGGCTCAGCCTCAGGCCCCTCGGCCTCTTTGGGCCCCTGGCCCCCCTTCCTTACTACAAGACGTTAAACTACAATCCAGTCAGGCCTTCCTGCCCGAGGCTCAGCCTCAGGCCCCTTGGCCTCCTTGGGCCCCTGGCCCCCCGTCTTCACCATGAGACGTTAAACCACAATCTGATCAGGTCTCCTTGACCGCGGCCTGGCCCCAGGCCCCATGGTTTTTTTCCCCGATTTACCCTCTTACGGGATCATATGATGTGGTGTAGGACTACTTCCTCATTCACGTCGTATTACTTGCCGCACCGTACACATCCCCAAATGAGATTCTCCTCGTCCCGCATGACGTTAAACTGCCTGTCAAGAACTACGTGTGGCTTGATTCCTATATTCATGGGATACATAGGAATTCTCGGATGCCTCATCTTGAGCCCAACCCCAAGCATTTCTCTTCCACTATCCCCCGTAGGGGTAGTTTCCTTGGAGGACCTTTGTGTAGCATGGGGTAGACTTTCTTAGCCCCGCTCATACAACCCCGCTCGCACAAGGATTGTAAGGGTCACACCATGTGCCCACTCCCGTTCTTCTACCCTCCCACGTCCTCACCTCACGACGCTAAACTGCATGGCCTTCAAGAACTACGTATGGATTGATTCTCATTCTCATGAGATACGTAGGAACGCCCAGACATTTTGTCCGTTGTACCATCACAAAAGCCAAAACCATCCCCTCCGGTCAAGACATGGCAGGGTGCACACTTTTTCCCCCACTCACATCGAGCAAGCCTCGACCCGGCTGCACATCCCCCTGGAGATGTTTGCCTCTTTCATGGATGGATACAATTATGCTTCACCCACTCTTTGACTGGGATTCCATCATTTTTGCACACCCAGAGGGATCCCCAAGAATGGCCTGGATACTACACCCAAGGGATCTCCTACCGATACGAGCCAATGCCCCCGAGGGTTTTCAAGCAACAAGCTGATACAAGTCCCGCGTTGCGAATTTGGTCAGTGGTCAACTCTCATTTGTTGCTCCCATATCGGGTCACCATAGGAATGCTGTGTTTCGAACATGGTCAATAGAGTCCTGGATCTTCGGGTCCACCCCGAGATGTCCCAGACATTGAGTGCAGTGATTCATTCTGCCCCATCCCGAGGTGACAAACTTCCCCCAGGTGGTGCTAGAGATCGGGCCCACAACCCTGATTCCCCATAGGGGTGTACGGTGTGGTGTAGGACTGCGTCCTCATTCACATCGGGATCATGTACCTTGTCGTACGCCTTCCCTTACAAGGCCCAGCCTCAGGCCCCTTGGCCTCCTTGGGCCCCTGGCCCCCCGTCCTCATGTAAGACGTTAAACTGCAAACCAGTCAGGCCTTCCTAGCTGAAGCCCGACCTTAGGTCCCAATGCATTCTCGGGCCCCCCGTCCTAGGTCCCCTCTTACCCAGGCTGTATGGTGTGGTGTAGGACTGCGTCCTCATTCACGTCGGGATCATGTACCATGCCGTACGCCCTCCCTTTACGAGGCCCAGCCTCAGGCCCCTTGGCCTTCATGGGTCCCTGACCCTTGTCCTCATTGCAAGACATTAAACTACAAGCAGGTCAGGCCTTCCTGGCCAATGCCTGACCATCAGGCCCCTTGGCCTTTCTGGGCCACGGCCCAGGTCCTCCCTCATAGGAGTGTAGAGTGTGGTGTGGGACTATGTCCTCATTCACGATGGCTTCTTCGCCATACCGTACACCTCCCATGTTTAGGGGTATATTACTCCCCTCCTCGTCCTGTATGATGTTAAACTACATTTGGAGAACTACGTGTGGCTTGATTCCCATTATAATGGGATACGTTGGACCGCCCGAATGTCTAGGATTCGGATCTAGCCCCATCCCTCGGGAATCTTCATCCCATCATGGCCCCTTAGCCTATCCTTCCTTCATGATAGGAATATATGGTGTGGTGTGGGATTATGTCCTCATTCGCGTCGGTCTCATAATGACCGCCATGTACCTCTCCCTACTGAGTTGTTTCGTCGATCCCTTTCTGGTAGTCCACCGATGTGCCTGGGAGTACTCTGGTTTGTTACCCGGAATGCCAAGCTTTACTCGGACACATCCGCACCCGCCTTCCTGGCTTTGTGTATCCATGCATCGGGGCTCTCATCATCATTCACACCCGGAAGGACCCCCAAGAATGGCCTGGATACTACGCCCAAGGGCTCTCCTACCATTATGGGCCAACGCCCCTGAGGGTTTTGGACAACAAATCGATAAAATCGCGCATTGAGAATATGGTCAGCGGTCGATGCTCGTTTGCTGTTCCCACCTCAGGATAGCGCGATATGGACGCTGCGTTTCCACCATGGTTAACAGTGTTCCTCTCTCGCCACACCAACCCATTAGGCCCAAAATGTCGGGTGCACAATTCACGCCCTTCATCACTTCATCGTGTCCAAGTAGAGTTTTGAAACTCTTGGTACTTTTCCTCCGTGCATGTCTACATGTTGGGGAAACAAGCCGTGTCGAAGGTGTCCTTCGGGGCTCTCTACCAACTCCCGTTTGACTCCCCCCAAGTATTGCGATGAGGATACCCCCTTTTTTCCCACACCGAGTTTAGCTCGCGTGGGCTTAGGGATCGGGTTGACATCTGTGCTTACTCGGGATGTTGTCACCATCCATGGTCCGAGCTCTAAGACCATAAACTAAGATTCCCATCTGGAACTACGTTCAGCTTGATTCCTGTCTCGATAGGATACATAGGAATGCCCAGACCCCTTGTCTCTGGGCCCAGCTTGAGTTCAACAAATTCACCTCTCTGGTCCTGCCTTCAGGCCCCCGACTACGGGACAGCGCGGCGTAGTGCAGGATTATGTCCTCATTCACGTCAGGTTTGTAAAGGCTGCACCACGCACCCCCTCGTTCTGAGAGTTAGCCCTCCTATTATTTGTCCAGCATGACATTAATAGGCACCCTTTAGAACTACGTGCGGCTTGATTCCCATCTTCATGGGATACGTATGACCACCCGGACGCCCTGTCATCGGGTACAGCCCATTTGGGGAACTAGTCAACCCCCCTTGTTTCACCTCTTACCTCTATATAGGCCCCTTGGCCTGAGGTCTCCCTCTTGGAGTGGTGCATGGTGTGATGTGGGATCATGTATCCATCGTTTGTGTCTCATGTCACTGCACACATTTCCCGCCTAGCATCATCTCTGCTACGTCTACGCTGCATGATGACAAAATACATGCTTGGTCCCATCATACGACCCTAAACTGTGACATTATCATCTTGGACGCACGATGAAAAACGGAAATGCATTGTGATGACCTCATTGTAGAGGACATAACGTTGGGTATTGGTCACGTGCCATGCCATTTTTCAACGCCCATCACGGCCTGATCCTTGTGGCGACATCACGGTCTACTACTATAGGCCTGTCGCTTCACAAAAAAAACCCATTCACCTTAATGAACAAACAAGATTCATCAAATTCCGCTTCTTTTAGTGCAAGGGCCATGCCCGCACTCCCCTTTTACCCTATCACTGGTACCCTACTGTGCCACCCTCCATAACTACGTATGGATTGATTATCATCATTATGAGATACGTAAGAGTGCCCTGGCACTTCCCCGTGGGCCCATCCTAATCTTTATGTTCGGTCCTTCGACTCGAGCAATTCTCCAGAGAATGCATGGTAAGTAGGGCTTAGGTCCTCATTCACGTCGGGTTTTGTAAACACCTTGCCATGTATCCCCAGCTCCCCTTACCCATCCATGGTCCGAATTCTACGACCCTAAACTATGATCTCCCCATGGGAAAGTAATCTGCTCCCTCTCTCTAATACGTCTCATTGTCGTATTCAGATGTGTTTCGATAAAGAGCCCGAAGTGTGGGATTTTCATGGGGACATTCCTCTTGTCCCATGACCAAGAATCGTAGACTCTCTATTTGGATCCTCATATTCCTCCACATCCAAAAGGACCCTTGGACAACATGAATACTAGGATTAAGGGCTCTCCATGAATGTTGGACCTATGGCCCCTCCAATCATTTCGGGCCAACGTCCCTACGAATATTTGACGACATTTGTGACATGGTTCCGTGTTTCGAACATGGTCATCAGTCAACCCTCATTTGTTTGTCCCCATTCTAGACTAACGCGACAGGATGCTATGTTGCGAACATGGTCAGCAGTTATCCTCCATCGTCATGCTTCCATCATCGTGATCTGAATCTCGAGTGCCATGATTCACACATTTCCACTTCCTCGTGTTCAAGTGGAATTACATCATACTCGGCTACTTATCTTCGCACATCTAGGTGCGATAAATGATCGTGTTAGTGTTATTGGGCTGGTATTCACCGAGCATCCCTTTTCCCTAACCTTCCCCTTTTTGTGTCGGGAAATTCCCACCACGAATGCTAGTTTCCCACACCGAGCACGACTCACGTGGGCTTAGTAGTTTTGGCAGGATGTGTACCAACACGGCCAGGATTTTCACCGTCCCACATGGCGTTAAACTGTGCTTCCAGAACTACGTATGGATTGATTCCCATCCTCATGGGATACGTAGGAATGCCCGACCACCCTACTTCGGGCCCAGCCCAATCCTCACTCTTGGTCCCTCGACCTGAAATGTTTCCTCCGAGGGTATGTGGTATGATTTGGACTCCAATTCCTCATTCACGTCGGTTTCATATCTACCGTGCCACACGCCCCCTGGGATCTTTCATTTTTCTCCACGTCCTATCATATGATGTTAAACTACAGGAGTCTGTGTGTCCTCAACGCGTGACACTAAACTGCGGTTCTACCCTGAACAAGTTCAGGATTCCCCACGATCCCATTGGGAAGTGACAGATGCCCTCGCCAGAGAGGCCCTGTCTAAATGAAGGAATGATCCATGATCAAACCCTTGCGCCCATCTAGCACACTCCCACCACGGTGGTGTAACTACCTAAGTGTTGGATTCTGTTAGGACAAACCATCACTCCACATTCCACGCTTTGCATACCCCTTGTTCGGACCCTCGTCCCTTTTCATGTCTGAAGGAACCCCCTAATGGCCTGGTCTAATGCCGCATCGGCTCACCTACCATCCTGGGCCAATGTTCCGGAAGACGGGTCATGTCTGGAAGGACCCCCTAACAGTATGGATGTCTGACCTATGGTCTGCCAACTGTCCTGGGCCAACGTCTTGAAGGATTGATCCACAACATTTGTGACATGGTCTCGTGTTTCGAACATGGTCAACGGTAGACCGTCATTTGTTTCCCCCATTACAGGCTAACGCAGTAAGGATACCGTTTCTCCTCCAAGGTTAACGATTGTCACTTATTGTCACACCATTCCTGCAGTGTTCCGAATTTTGGGTATCGTGATTCACACTTCCCATTTTCATCTGTTTGGATCGATTTCAGCGCCCCTGGCGTTGCCCCGTTCGTGCATAAGAGCACGCGGAAGAAACGGTAATTCGGTTATCCTGGAAGTTCCTCCTCCGATCAAGCCTCCCCCATCTTTCGGGAATCTGGACTGGCTTGGGGAATTGTCGTCGAACGTCCCGCAAACATTGTAAGGATGTAACAAGGCAATTCAAACAGTGGAAATCGTGCGCGCTACGGAATTCAAAACAAAGGAAAGAAATTGAATCACGAAAGTACCAATAAAAGGGTTTTGGTTTTGTTACAATACTCGGGGGTTGACTCCCCCCATGGACGGGTTGACCCCATCAAAAGACCGTTGCAACTCCGCCACCCGTTGACTTGCGGCATCCAAGGCTTGCTGCCACTGGATCATCTCCCGCTCCTCCTTAGCAGCGGCGGGGCGCAGTTCGTCAGTTCTGGCATTGGCCCTCTCTACGTCATCTTGAACGGCAGCCATCTTTCTAGAGGTATGCCTCATATGCTCGTCTGCCTCTTCCAGCTGGGCCATCAACCGTGAGACCATCTCAGATTGTACATCAAGAGAGGATGAAAGCTCGTCTTCCCGGGTCTGCATCTGTTGGACCTCGCCTTCAGCCTCCTGGAGCTTCTTAATGCTGGTCGCCTTCCTCCGCTGCCATCCCACGCTGAGCCCACGATCATGCTCCAAGATCTTCTCAGCCATAAGATCTCGGATGAGTGCGTGAGGACGTTGGGCATCCACTCCCCCAGCACACAGTTCGCGCAATCGTGAGCGAAGTCTATCCATTTCGGCCAGCCATTGCGCTTGGGGGTGTCCTTGATAAAGCGCGTGATCAGCTTCCACGACCGGCGGCGGACTATGCTGCTGTCTTCCTCGTCGGAGGCTGTTTCGTCCCAGTCTCCGCGATTGGCAGGCTCATACGTGGGGTACACCCGCAGGAAATCCTCGGCAGGATCTATATCTGGTGTTGAATCCAGTACGACACCTGGCGTTGAAGCAGGCGCGACAGGACTGGGACTGACCAGTTGATCCTCTTCCTCGGAGTCCTCCTCAATGACTTCAGGTACGACCCTGCTGATGGTCCTGCCAGTGATGGTGTGCGTCGTGGCCTGAAGAGATGGGGGGACTATCGCCACCATCACCGGCATGCCCCTAGGAGGGGCGCCACCAGACATCCCGACCAGTCTTACCGCAGCAGCCCACGCCATTTGAAGAACTGTATGGTACGACAGAGAGGGACATAAACATTAGTTGGCATGACCTACATGTGACAACGAGGAGACCGGTAGAGGAGACTTACAGAGATCGTCCTCCTGGCGTTGCTCTCAAGCCAGTATTGACGGGACCCCGAGGCGAGGCCCTCCGTATACTGTTGGAAGGTCTGAAGATTCCGGAGGAGCCACCTCGGGCGCCCTGGTCCCACCAGATGTGGAACTGGACGCAGCCATAGGCGCGGGTTATGAAGGTCCCGCATCATCACCCGCCAAGGAGCGAGAACGAGGCATGCGAACAAGTTCCTCCTGCATGGCTCAAACGTTTGTGAGAAGTACATAGTGACCCAAGAATAGATCGTAAGGAGAGAAGTTCGGAATGCTACCTCGAGAGCCTCCGCGAAGTCTTCGGATTCGGAGCCTCGGTCTCCGGCCTCGCCCTCCTCCATCGGACTCCCTCCACCAGCCTCATCCTCCCGAGAGGAGTCCTCTGATTCCTTCGGCAAGGGGAAGCACTCCCTCAGATCAGCAGCCGATAATTGTGGGGGGACCGTCTGATTCAACAGTACCCTCACCCGGTCTTTCATTGGGAGAGGGACACCACTGGAGTAGACGTAATCCTCCAGCTCGTCCAGGTACTGTTCTGCCTCCGCCGGAGACGCCATGAATCCAGCCCAAACTGGGCTTATGCCCGGTAATTCCATCCCGAGGCGATTTAGGTGGGACCATATCTCGGGTGGGCTGAGGAATTGCCGATTGACATCCCAAATGTCCCAAGCTTCCGGGAAGATGACATCCTCTGCCAGGTAAATATGACGTAGACGCTTCCCCGGAGCCTGAGTGGATATCCTACAAAATCCCCTCGGTGGCCGCCCCTCTGGATGACCCTGCTCTTCCGGAATCACCGGATCCACAGCTGTTGCCATATCCTCAGCCGGTGCGGGTCTCGCCGCCATGGCAGCCCCGCTACCGCAAGCGGCCCTAGCTGCCCTCCGACCCTGACCTCGAGATAGAGGAGGCCCACCGTCGTCGACCCGGATAGTTGGTTGCTTCAGCATCTCTCCTGGGTAAGCAGCCTCCCAACTGAGGGCGTACTCTTTCACCAATCCGAAAGCGGCGGTGGATGGAGGCAATGAAATCCGCATCTTCCCATCTTCCCGTGTGAACATGAGCCACATCTGCCTCATCACACACGGGTGCTCCTCGTGACGCACCTCCTAGTAGACATGCGAGGTCAGCCGCTGGAGGCAGCGGAACTGCCTCACAAACTGATATGGGGTGTACGGTTCACAGAGTGGCTCATGATATATCTGTGCCACCAAAGCTCCACCTCGAAAGGCCAAAAGGTAAGCCCGATGTTCTTCCGTTCCCCGCCCGTCATCATTAAGTATCCCAGTCGTCAAGGGCAAGGGGTTGAAATTAAACTCGTCCGCTCTCCACACCCGATTCAGTACCATCGGAACGGCCAGTTTGAACGGGAAGCTCCTGACCGTGTTCAGGATGGAGGGGCGGAAGTTCGATCCCGGTGGTGAAATGGGGTTTGGATACTCATAAATCCCCCTGATATGCACTGTGATCCACCCATACAGGAGGTGGAAGGCCCCGCATATCCTGGGCGGCTTCTTTCCCTCGCTAATATGCCACAGCATTCTGTACAATTTGGTGAGCATCGGAATCCCCAGATTGATCCGTTGCCCCATGTCCAACATCGACACCATGATAAACGAGCTGGGCCGCACCCCCATGCTTGTATCTCTCACTGGTAGGATCCAACCATAGATGAGAGCCGTGATGAACGACGCCAGCCTAAATATCAGCTGTTGTTCAGTGCTGACACTGAATCCCCAAGTCTTCCATTGGATGTCCTCCAAGACCCGCCAATATGAGTGCCCCTTACCCCGTTGGGCCGCCCTCAGACAAGTTCGAGGCCTCGGAGGGAACTCTCTATTCTCTGGGAAATTCAGGAAGCATTTGAACCATCTCCTAAAATGGACATCCCTCACTGCCTCCTTGTCCTCTCCAGGGACGAGTGCCATCAGCGCTGACGCCAGTCGTGGCATTTGCTCCGTATCCTCCCATGCGCTGATGACGGGGAGGAATTCATCATACATGGCCCCCAAGATTGGAACCCCAGAAATCTGGTGGACATCCCACAGGATGATTCCCACCTCCCCGTGATGTAGGTGAAAAGTGCTGGTCCTAGATGACCATCTGCTCTGCAATTCTGGATTCAGTTGCTTGGGTTGGTAAATGTGGAATTAGGAGGCCCACACCGCCTCATACAACCCCACTCTCCTCAGCTCGGCCCCGAACTCCTCGCATGAGGCGCCTACCCAGTAGGCCCAGGCCCAATCATCAGTAAAATTGCCGCCCTGGCACAGGTCCCACTCATCAGACCATCCCTTCATCGAACCCTACAAAGTCGCCTTTAGCATGGTATGGTAGAGAGGAGGGGATGTCTCTTGTTGCAATGGCCTCCCATCAATATCGTTCACATGGTTGTAGAGACAGTCCACGGTGACGGGTGTGAAGTCCTCCCACGCATGACCATCAGCCTCCCTGAACCATTGTTGTTGGCACGGTGTGCTCCTGAACCAGCAAGCTGGTTCATCCCTACTCGCCTCAGGGATAGAGACGTCATCCCTCAGCCTGAAGCCGTACAATGGCAGTTTCTTTCATTGCGGATAATCCTTCTGACCCTCCGATAGCAGATCTGTCAAAGAAGTGTGGTCCGAGTGGCTTCAGACCATCTCCCCCAGGCCTGGACGGTTGTCCATCTCATCCCGACGGGCAGCATCTGCAAGCACCACCAATACAGCCTCTTGATGGGCCATTTTAACTCTGGCCCTCAGAAAAGATTTTTTTTTCATCTAGATCGCGAATACGGATCACGAAGATCGGTCGCGAGACCAAGCCGCGAAGTCTGGCCAAGGCCAACAAGAAGAGGTTCGCTTGGCGCGGACGTGGAGCCGGAGACACGCGGTTCGCCGCGAAGCTCGATTCGCGGAGGGCTGTCGCGGAGTACACAGAGCTTCGCGAAGTCGAGAGCACAAAAATACAAGGAAGGCATGTGAAGACAAAAGAGGTCGACCCCCCCTATTAATAGGCGGCCACCCCGAAGCATCGTGGCGCGCCTCACCCGCGCAGAGCATCGCGGCGCACCCAGATTGGTGGCCCTGATGAGCACCGCGGGGCCCCTTTGCGGAGCGGCATCGCAAACCACCGACGATTTGGGCGATTTTCCCTCAGACTTCGACCCTTCACCCTCTACGGGTCCAAGTCTGAGGGGGGGGGGCATTTTTTGGCGCAAAAATATGGCCCGAAAGAAAGGAACGAAAAGGACGGCTGGCGCGCTGCCTCGCGAAGCCGCGACGCGAAGCACCCACGCGAAGCCCCGCCGCGAAGCGCCCCGACCATCGCGGCCTCGCGTAGCTCCAGAGGTGGTGATGCTCCGCGAACACATTTGACGTTCACGAGCTGCCGCAAAGCTCCAGAGGCGGTGATGCTCCGCGAACGTATTTGACGTTCGTGAGCTGCCGCAAAGCACCAGAGGCGGTGATGCTCTCCGAACTCATTTGACGTTTGCGAGCCCCCGCGAAGCTCTAGAGGCAGTCATTCTCCGCGAACGCATTTGACGTTTGCGAGCCGCCGCGAAGCTCCAGAGGCGGTGCCCTCCGTGGGCGCCGTTGACGTTCGTGAGCGCGCCACGAAGCACCGGAGGAGGCACGCGAGTTCTGCTTTGCGGCGCCCCTTCCCTATAAATACTGGACTCCCCCTGAGTCCCGAGGATGGAAAATCCGACCTTTCGGCTTCTCCTCTCCCGAATCGCGAAGCACTCTTTGTCCCGGGAATAATGAGCTCCGTGAGGTATTTCTACTTCACGAGACGACTCTGCTTTGTCTCGTTTTGAGCCCCTCTTTCGAGAGGGATGCCCTTCGTGAAGCTCCAGGGCATTCGCGAAGGAAGGGGATTCCCAAGGGAACCCGTGCAGCCATGGAGCACTTATGCTTCGTGAAACACCCAACCCATGCTAGGGATCCCTATGCTAAGGCAGGATCACTTCACATCATTATGCACACTTCTTCGCAGGACCCTGCTTCGCGAGACACCCCTTCTTCGCGAGGTAGTGCTCCGCGAACACTGTTCCACTTCGCGAAGCACCTTCCACTCACACCCATGCCCCATTCCAAGGCCAAGGCACTCCACTTTGCGAAGCACACTCCATTGCTTAGTGATTCCTCTTCCCGTGCGACCATCCAGGTTTGCACGATGTGATTTCAAAGTCCCAAGGACAATACCACTCGTAGCGTTGCTTCGCCTAATGCTTCTTCGCATAGGCACGCTAACGGCTATTGATTCTTCGCATAGTCACGCTAACGTGGACCCCTTGATGGTTCGTTCCACAACCCCCCATGACCATGGCCTTAATGGTACCTTCCCTCCCCCATGGACCAGAGGGTACCGGTTATGTAAGTCCTAGGGGTGTGGAGTGATTCCGCCTCGTCCGAGATGCAGGACGTTAAACTGCCAAGCACCACGTCCTCAACACACGACGTTAAACTGTGACCCGACCTCATGCCTCTCACGAAGGGTCCCCCCAGATCGAACATTCTTTACACCACTCGCCTCCACGGGAATGGAATCACCCATCCACAAGGGATGATATCCTCCTTATTGGAGTGGCGTATGTTCATGGGAGAAGGGCGACCCTAGTTCCCCAATGGATGGCTGCAACTCTGCATCTCCGTACTTCCCCACTATCAAGGTCAGTGGAGGGCGTGATAGGGAACGAGGCACCTCCCATCATTGGACCGAAGTCCATCTTTCTCGTGTTTCGTCGCACCATGGGCCTCCATCCTGGAGTAAGTCCCAATAACAAGGTCCACCTAACGTGTAAGCCCCTTTTCGCTTATCACGGACGCACCCTTCGCGACGTGATCGTCAGGTCCTTGCAACCTCTTGTTTCTCACACCGAGCATGACTCACGTGGGCTTAGAGTGAGCACCGACCCTGACCCCCCATTCCATCTGAACTACGAGGTCTTTGATCCATGTCAAGGCATGGTACGTAGGAAGCCTCCATGAGGTTCAAGCCCACCGGTCATTTATCCACGTCGGGTCTCATCCCAGTCCAGCATGACGTTAAACTGCACATTCCAACCGAACTACGAGGACCTTGATCCATGTTAAGGCATGGTACATAGGAAACCATCACGAGGTTCAAGCCCACATATAGTGGATCCCCAGGTCTACTTTCACATCGGTTCACCGACGAACCCGTCCGAACTACGAGGACTTTGATCCATGTCAAGGCATGGTATGTAGGAAGCCTCCACGAGGTTCAAGCCCACCCATCATCCAATTCACGTCGTGTTCTACCAACGTCCAGCACAACGTTAAACTGCATTCTGGTCCAGTGGTAAGTCGTTGCGACCCATTCACACCTGAACTACGAGGTATTTGATCCATGTCAAGGCATGGTACGTAGGAAGCCTTCAAGAGGTTTAAGCCCACCACTCAAAAGACCAATGTCTACTTTCACGTCGGTTCACCAATAAAGCCCCACCTGAACTATGAGGTCTTTGATCCAAGTCAAGGCATGGTGAGTAGGAAGCCTCCACGAGGTTCAGGTCCACCCACCATCCGGTCATTCCGACCTCGTTCACGTCAGTTCACCCCCGTCCCGCATGTTGTTAAACTGTATTCCACAATCTGAACTATGCAGACTTTGATCAATGTCAAGGCATGGTACGTAGGAAGCCTCCCACAGGTTCAAGCCCATCTCCCATCGGACCAAGGTCCCTCATTTACGTCGGTTCGCCGACACCCACCGCCCGTCGTTTATTCACGTCAGGGTTCACTATCGTCCTGTAGGATGTTAAACTATATTCCATCAACTTTGAACTACGAGGACTTTGATCCATGTCAAGGCATGGTACGTAGGAAACCTTCCCAAGGATCAAGCCCCCCCACTAGTGTACCCATGGGTCTACATTCATGTCGGTTCACCGATGAAACCCTTTTAACTACAAGGTCTTTGATCCGTGTCAAGGCATGGTACGTAGGAAGCCTTCTATAGGTTCAATCCCACCATCCATCAGACCAAGGTCCACCTCCACGTCGGTACGCTGACAATGCCCATCGGACCAAGTTCCACCTTCACGTTGGTTGTCCAACGCCATCCCGAACTACGCGGACTTTGATTCCCTTCCACGGGGATATGTTGGAAGCCTCTTCAAGGCTCAAGCCCAACTTTAATGTCGCCTCCTGCGATGGTACCATTTCATTCCCCCTCCACTCCATTCATCCACCTATCACCCATCCCGATTCTCACCCGGACTGTCATATCTCGATGAGACCATGTCGGTATGCCCTTCCTCACAGCCGCCGATGGGCTGGCCCCGGTATCGGCATCCCTTCAAGGGAAATCCCTCAATCCGATCTATCCTAGGTAATGCTCTGGTTAGGTTGATCCGTCTCCACTGGACATTAAACTCGCGGCGTACCCTATGTTAAACACGGGAAGCTGAGGAAAACCTCAGATATGTGTCAATGACATATAATTCCCCGTGCTCGATGTGGGATACCTCGGGCTTCCACGCCCTCGAGAAGCCCTGTGACTAGGGATAACAGCCGGGCACGCCAGGTTCCCCAGCATCCAGACACGCTACTGATGCCTCAACGTGACTACTCCCCCGACTGAAGGTTGCTGCCCTGACCGGACCCTTTGGAATGTCCCGACAGAAGCAGTGTAATTAACTGGAGTCCATGGGAAGATGGCACTGGGAAGAGTTTCATGAACTACGTGTGAAATCTATGAGGGAGACCCGGACTAGGTGACGAGTTCTGAGGAGAAATCCCTAGAAGGAAGAACCGACATCCCATCATCTCGTTTAGATCAAGGAGCAGACATACCTGAATAAGGAATGAATGCCGCCCGCCTTTGGAAAGCGGGAATGCGGGGAAACAGAGCCGCACGTCCTCTTCCGTGTGACGGAGGGATGTGCGCGCGCCCCGGCGAAAGCGTTGGAAACAGGGATGATGGGATGTCAGTTCTTCCTTCCGTGGATTCCTCCTCGGAACTCGTCACCTAATACGGGTCTCCCTCATAGATTGAATACATTGATCGTGAAACTCTTCCCAGTGCCATGTTTACATGGACGCCGGTTGATTACACTACTTCTTTCAGGACATTCCAAAGGGTCAGGTTAGGGAAGCAACCTTCAGTCGGGGGAGTAGTCACGTTGAGGCATCAGTAGCGTGTCTGGATGCTGGGGAACCTGGCATGTTTGTCTATTATCCCTGGTCACAGGGCTTCTCGAGGGAGTGGAAGCCAGAGGCATCCCACATCGAGTGCGGGGAATTATACGCCATAGGCACATATCTGAGGTTTTCCTCAGCTTCCCGTGTTTAACACAGGGTACGCCATGAGTTTAATGTCCAGAAGAGATGGATCAATCCGATCAGAACATTATCTAGAATAGATCAGATTGAGGGATTTTCCTTGAAGGGGTGCCGATACCGGGACCAGCCCGTGGGCATCTGTGAAGAGGAGTGTACTGACATGGTCTCACCGGGATATGACGGTCCAGGCGAGAATCATGATGGATTATGGATGGATGAATGAAATGGAGGGTGTAATGGCAAGGAACCATCGCAAGGGAAATGGCGAAGTTGGTCTTGAGCCTTGAAGGGGCTTCCTACGTATCCCTGTGGCAGGGAATCAAAGTCCGCGTAGTTCGGGATGGTGCTGGTGAACCGGCATGAGGGTGGACCTTGGTCCGATGGGCATCATCAGCGAACTGATGTGAATGGGGAGGACCAGGAGGGTCCTAGTGGTGATGGGCATGGTCCTCATGGAGGCTTCCTACGTACCATGTCGTGACATGGATCAAAGACCACATTGTTCAGAGGGGCTTCGTCGGCGAACCGACGTGAAGGTGGACCTTGGTCCGATGGGTGGTGGGCATGAACCTCTGGAAGGCTTCCTATGTACCATGCCATGGCATGGATCAAAGTCCTCGTAGTTCGGATGATAGAATTCATCAGTGAACCGACGTGAAGGTGGACCTTGGTCCAATGAGAAGTGGGATTGAACCTTGGGGAGGGTTCCTACGTACCATTCCTTGACATGGATCAAAGACCTCGTAGTTCAAAGTGTTTCATTGGTGAACAGATGTGAAAGTAGACCCGGGGGTCCACTAGTGGTGGTCTTGAACCTTGGGAAGGTTTCCTATGTACCATGCCTTGACATGGATCAAAGACCACGTAGTTCAAAGGATTGATGGAATACAGTTTAACGTCATGTGGGACGGTAGTGAACCCTAACGTGAATAAGCGACGGGCGGTGGGTGTCAGCGAACTGACGTAAATGAGGGACCTTGGTCCGATGGGAGATGGGCTTGAACCTCTGGGAGGCTTCCTACGTACCATGCCTTGACATGGATCAAAGGCCTCGTAGTTCGTGTGAAAATGGGGGGCTCAGAACACCGAGAAAGAGACGGTCTGGGCCAATGATTGTTGGGATTGAACCGCTGGAAGGCTTCCTACGTACCATGCCTTGACACGAATCAAAGTCCTCGTAGTTTGGGGTGGTCGGAACGGCTTGCCGTCGGACTGGAATGCAGTTTAACGTCATGCTGGACGAAGGTAGAACTTGACGTGAATTGGATTATGGGTGGGCTTGACACTCATGGAGGTTTCCTACGTACCATGCCTTGACATGGATCAAAGACCTCGTAGTTCAAATGGGTGTGAAGTTTAATGTCATACGGGACAAAGTCATACAGTTTAACATCATGCTAGATGAGGACATGCAGTTTAACGTCATGCTGGATGAGGGAATATAGTTTAACATCATGCTGGATGAGGGTATTCATGGCCAATGCCAACTCTAAGCCCACGTGAGTCATGCTCGGTGTGAGAAATAAGAGATAGCAAGGGCCTCACGATCACACTGTGAAGGGTGCGTTCGTGTGAAGCGAAGAGGGGTTTATGCGTTAGGAAGCCCATGGTGCTGGGACTTACTCCAGGATGGAGGCCCAAAGTGTGACAAAGTGCAGTGAAAGAGGGATTTGGGACCAATTATGGGATGTGCCTCGTTCCCTATCACACCCTCCACTAACCGTGGTAGTGGGGAAGTACGGAGATGCAGGGGTGCAGCCATCCGTTGGGGAACTAGGTTCTCCCTTCTCCTGAGAACATATGTCACTCCAATAAGGAGGATATAATCCCTTGTGGATGGGTGATTCCACACCTGTGGAGACGAGTGGCGTAAAAAATGTTCGAGCTGGGCAGGACCCTTTGTGAGAGGCACGAGGTCGGATCATAGTTTAACGTCATGTGTTGAGGATGTGATGCTTGGCAGTTTAACGTCCTGCAGCTCGGGCGAGGCGGGTTCACTCCGCACCCCTAGGACTTACATAACTGGTACCCTTTGCTCCTTGGGGGAGGGAAGGTACTATTAAGTCCATCATCAAGGGGGGTTGTGGAGCGAACCATCAAGGGGTCCACGTTAGCGTGGCTATGCGAAAAAGCAATAGCCGTTAGTGTGCCTATGCGAAGAAGCATTAGGCGATGCAACGCTATGAGTGGTATTGTCTATGGGACTTTGAAATCACATCGTTCAAACCTAGAGGGTCGCACGGGAAGAGGAATTTCCAAGCAAAGTAGTGTGCATCGCGAAGCAGATTGCCTTGGACTTAGCATGGGGCATAGGTGTGAGTGGAGGGTGCTTCGCGAAGTGGAACAGTATTTGCGGAGCACTGCCTCGCGAAGAAGGGGTACCTCGCGAAGCAGAGTGCTGCGAAGCAGTGTTCTTCGTGATGTGTAGTGATCCTGCCTTAGAATAGGGATCACTAGTACAGGTTGGGTGTCTCGCGAAGAATAAACGCTCCGCGGTAGCCCGGGTTCCCTTGGGAATCCCCTTCCTTCGCGAATGCCCCTGAGCTTCGCGAAGGGAATCTCTCACGGAATAGGGGCTCAAAACGAGACAAATCAAAGGCGTGACGTGAAGTAGAAGTACCTCGCGGAGCTCATTATTCCCGGGGGCAAAGGGTGCTTCGTGATTCGGGAGTGGAGAAGCTGAAAGGTCAGATTGTCCATCCTTGGGACTCAGGGGGAGTCCAGTATTTATAGGGAAGGGGCGCCGCGAAGCATAACTCGCGCACCGCGTCAGGTGATTCGCGGAGCGCTCATGAATGTCAACATCATCCACGAAGATTTACCTCCTCTAGGGATTCACGGCGGGCTCGCGAACATCAAATTCGTTCGCGAAGAGTTACCGCCTCTGGAGCTTCGCGAGACCGTGATGCTCGGGGTACTTCACGTCGGTGCTTCGTGAGGCAGCATGCCAGCCTTCTTTTTCATCCCTTCCATTCGTGCAATATTTTGGAACCAAAAAATTCCCCCCCTCAGACTTGGAGCAGCGGAGGGTGAAGGGTCGAAGTTTGAGGGAAACTCGCCAAAATTGTCAGCGGTTCGTGATGAGACTTCGTGAAGGGGGCCCACGGTGCTGACCGGGCCCACGGATCTGGTCGCGCCGCGATGCTCCGCGTGGGTGAGGCGGGCCGTGATTCTCTAGGGTCACCACCTATAAATAGGGGGGTTGACCTCTTTTGTCTTCACGTGACTTCCTTGTCTTTTTGTCCTCTCTAATTCGAGAAGCTCCGCGTACTCCACGACATCCCTCCGCGAATCGAGCTTCGCGGCGAACCGCAGGTCTCTGACTCCGCGTCCGCGCCAAGTGAACTTCTGCTTGTCGACCTATGCCAGAATTCACGGCTTGGTCTCATGAATGACCTTCGTGATCTGGCTTTGCGATCCAGCTTCACGATCCATTCTGAAAATATTCTTTTCTAAGGGCCGGAATCGAAATGGCCCATCAAGAGGCTGTATTGGGGGTGCTTTCAGATGCCGCCCATCAGGATGAGATGGAAAACTGTCCAGGCCTTGGGGAGATGGTCTGAATCCATTCGAACCACGCTTCTTTGACGTATCTTCAATCGGAGGGTCAGTAGAATTATCTGCAGTGTAAGAAGCTTCCATTGTACGGCTTCGGGTTTAGGGATGACGTATTAATCCCTGAGGCGAGTTGGGATGAGCCAGCTTGCTGGTTCAGGAGTACACCATGCCAGCACCAATGGTTCAGGGCGGCCGATGGTCATGCACAGAAGGACTTCACACCTGTCACCGCTGACTGTCTCTACAACCATTTGAACGATATTGATGGGAATCCACTTCAACCGGAGACGTCCCCTCCTCTCTATCGTACCATGCTAAAGGCGGATTTGCAGGATTTGAAGAAGGGATGGTACGATGAGTGGGACCTGCGCCAGGGCGGTAACGTTACTGATGACTGGGTCTGGGCCTACTGGGTAAGCACCTCATGCAAGGAATTTGGGGTCGAGATGAGGAGAGTGGGGTTGTATGAGGCGGCATGGGCCTCCCAATTCCAAATCTCCCAACCAAAGCAACTAATTTCGGAATTGCTGAGCAGATGGTCATCTAGGACCAATACCTTTCACTTGCATCACGGGGTGGTGGGAATCAGCCTGTGGGATGTCCAACATATTTCTGGGGTTCCGATCTTGGGGGACATGTATGATGAGTTCTTCCCTGTCATGAGTGCATGGGAGGATACAGAGAAAATGCCGCGACTGGCATCAGTGCTGATGGAGCTCGTCCCTGGAGAGGACAAGGCGGCAGTGAGGGATGTCCACTTTAAGAGATGGTTCAAGTGCTTCATGAATTTCCCAGAGAATCGAGAGTTCCCTCAAAGGCATCGAACATGTCCAAGGGCGGCCCACCGGTGTAAGGGGAACTCGTATTGGCGGGTCTTGGAGGACAGCCAATGGAAGACTTGGGGTTTCAGTGTCAGCACTGAACAACAGCCGATAGTCAGGCTGGCGGCGTTCATCGCGGCTCTCATTTGCAGTTGGATCCTACCGATGAGGGATACAAGCATGGGGGTGCGGCCCAGCTCATTTATTATGGCGTCCATGTTGGCCATGGGGCAGCGGATCAATCTAGGGATTCCAATGCTCTCCAAACTGTATAGAATGCTGCAGCACATTAGCGAGGGCAAGAAGCCACCAAGGATATGTGGGCCCTTCCACCTCTTTTATGGGTGGATCACAATGCACATCAGGGGGATTTTTGAGTATCCAAACCCCATTTCACCACCGGGATCAAATTTCTGCCCCTATATCCAGAATGCAGTCGGGAGCTTCCCGTTCGAACTGGTCGTGCCGGTGGTGTTGAATCGGGTGTGGAGGGCGGATGAGTTTAATTTCCACCCCTTCCCATTGCCGACGGGGATATATACTGACGACGGGCGGGGAACGGAAGAACATCGGTCCTACCTCCTGGCCTTTCGAGGTGGAGTTTTGGTGGCACGAGTAGATCATGAGCCTCTCTACAAATCGTACACCCTGCATCGGTTTGCGAGGCAGTTCCGGTGCCTCCAGCGGCTGACCCCGCAGGTCTACTGGGAGGTGCGTCACGAGGAGCACCCGTGTGTGATGAGTCAGTTGTGGCTCATGTTTACATCGGAACATAGGAAGATGCAAATTGTATTGCCTCCATCCACCGCCTCTTTCGGATTGTTTAGGGAGTACACCATTAGTAGGGAGGATACTTACCCAGGGGAGATGCTAAAGTAACCAACTATTCAGGTCGGTGATGGTGGGGCTCCTCTATCTCGAGGTCGGGGTCGGAGGGCAGCTAGGGCCTCTCGCGTTAGCAGGGCTTCCATGGCGGCGAGACCCGCACTAGCCGAGGGTGTGGAAGCAGTAGCAGATCTTGTGATTTTGTAAGAGAAGGGCCATCCGGAGGGGCAGCCACCAAGGGGATTTTTTAGGATATCTAGTCAGGCTCCAGGGAAGCGCCTGTGTCATATCGACATGGCAGAGGATGCCGTCTTCCCGGAAGCCTGGGACATTTGGGATGTCAACTGGTAGTTCCTCATCCCACCCGAGATATGGGCCCACCTGAATCACCTCGGGATGGAATTACCGGGTATAGTCCTAGTCCGGGCTGGATTCATGGCATCTCCGATGGAGGCAGAGCAATACCAAGATGAGCTGGAGTATTACGTCCACTCTAGTGGTGTCCCTCGCCCAATGACAGACCGAGTGAGGTTACTGTTGAATCAAACGGTCCCCCCATAGTTATCAGATGCCGATCGGAGGTAGCGCTTCCCCCTACTAGAAGAATCAGAGG
This sequence comes from Viscum album, assembly GCA_963277665.1. Taxonomy (NCBI): domain Eukaryota; kingdom Viridiplantae; phylum Streptophyta; class Magnoliopsida; order Santalales; family Viscaceae; genus Viscum; species Viscum album. Next base: position 1,339,499,840 of record OY728129.1, on the reverse strand, counting down.
ACTCCTCTAGGGAGGATGAGGCTAGAGGAGGGAGCCCGTTGGAGGAGGGTGAGGTCGGAGAACAAGGCTCAGATTCTGACGATTTCACAGAGGCTCTCGAGGTTGTATTCCGAACATATTTCCTTACGGTTCGTTCTTGGGTCACTATGGAATTCTCACCGATGTTTGATCTATGCAGGAGGATCTTGTTCGCATGCCTCGTTCTCACCCCTCCACGGGTGGTGATGTGGGACCTTCAGAACCCACGCCTATGGCTGCGTCCAGTTCCGCATCTGGTGGGACTAGAGCACCCGAGGTGGCTCCTCTGGAATCTCCATACCTTCCAACAGTATGCGGAGGCCTCACCTCAGGGTCCCATTAGTATCGGCTCAAGAGCAGCGCTAGGAGGCCGATCTCCGTAAGTTTCCTCTACCGGTTTCCTGGACGTCATATGTAGACTATGCCAACTAATGTTTATATCCCTCTCTGTCGTACAGTTCTCCGACTGGCATGGGCTACTGCGGCACGAATATTCGGGATGTCTGGTGGCGTCCCTCCTAGGGGCATGCCGGTGATGGTGGCGATAGTCCCCCCATCTCCCCAATATGCAACACACATCATCACCGGTGGGACAACCAGCAGGGTCGTGCCTGAGGTCATTGAGGCGGACTCTGATGAAGAGGATCAACCGGTCGGTCCCAGTCCTGCCACGCCTGCTTCAGTGCCAGATGTCGTACTGGATTCAACACCAGATGTAGATCCTACCGAGGATTTCTTGCGGGCGTATCACGCGTACGAGCCTGCCAATCGCGCAAACAGGGACGAAACGACCTCCTATGAGGAAGACAACAGCATAGTCTGCCGCCGGTCGTGGAAGATAATCACGCGCTTCATCAAGGACACCCCAAAAGCGCAATGGCTGGCCGAAATGGATAGACTATGATCGAGGTTGCGCGAACTGTGCGCTGGGTGAGTGGATGCACAACATCCTCACGCACTCATTTGAGATCTTATGGCTGAGAAGATCCGGGAGCATGATCGCGGGCTCAGCATGGGCTAGCAGCGGAGGAAGGTGACCAACATCAAGAAGATCTAGGAGGCTGAAGGCGAGGTCCAATAGATGCAGACCCATGCAGATGATCTTTCAGCCTCTCTTAATGCACAATCCGAGATGATCTCATGGTTGAAGGCCCAGCTGGAAGAGGCAGAAGAGCATATGAGGCAGGCCTCTAGAAAGATGGTTGTCGTTCAAGCTGGTGTAGAGAGGGCCAAAGCCATGGCTGACGAACTGCGCCCCGCAGCTGCTGAGGAGGAGCAGGAGCTAAGTCAGCGGCAGCAAGCCTTGGACGCCACAAGCCAACAGGTGGTGGAGCTGCAATTCTCTTTTGATGGGGTCAACCCGTCCATGGGGGGAGTCAACCCCCGGGTATTGTAACAAACCAAAAACATTTTATTGGTACTTTTGTGCTTCAATTTTTTATTTTTTTGTTTTGAATGCCGTAGCGTGCACGATTTCCACTGTTTGAATCGCCTTGTTACATCCTTACAATGTTAGCGGGACGTTTGGCGATAATTCCCCAAGCCCACGTAGGTCGAGCCCGATGTGAGAAACAGGAGATAGTTGCCTTCTCGTCCCACCTAACATAGGAGTAGAGACAATGCTCCGGACATCCGGGATTCGGATTACCAGTCCAGATTTCCAAAAGATGGGAGAGGCTTGACCGGAGAAGGATCATTCAAGACAACCGAATTACCATTTCTTCAGCGTGCTATTATGCACGAACGGTGCAATGCCATGGGCGCTGAAATCAGTCCGAACAGACGGAAACAGGAAGCGTGAATTATGATACCCAAGATTCGGAGCACTGTGGGGATGGCGTGACAATAAAGGACAACCGTTAACCATGGTGGAGAAGCGGTATCCTTATTGCATTATCCTGTAATGGGGAAAAAAATGGGGGTTAACCGTTGACCATGTTTGAAACACGGGACCATGTCACAAATATTGTCGGTCAATCTCTCGGGACATTGACCCAGGACAGTCGGCGGACCATAGGTCAAACATCCATACTATTAGGGGGTCCTTCCAAACATGACCAATCTTCCGGAACGTTGGGCCGGGATGGTAGGTGAGCCGATGCGGCATGAGACCAGGCCGTTAGGGGGTCCCGTGAGACATGAAGGGGATGAGGGTCTGAATAAGGGGCACGCAAAGCGTGGAATATGGAGTGATGGTTTATCCGAACAGAATCCAGCACTTAGGTAGTTACACTACCGTGGTGGGAGTACACCATATGGGCGCATTGGTTTTATCATGGATCATTCCTTCTTTCAGATAGGGCCTCTCTGGCGAGGGGATTTACCACTTCCCAATGTAACCTTGGGGCATTCTGAACTTGTTCAGGGTAGAGCCGCAGTTTAGTGTCAAGCACTGAAGTCACATGGACTCCTATAGTTTAACGTCATACAATAGGACATGGAATAAAAGGGAAGATCCTAGGGAGCGTGTGGTGTGGTAGATATGAAACCAACGTGAATGAGGACTTGGAGTCCAAATCACACCACGTACCCCCAGAGGAAACTCTTCAGGTCGAGGGACCAAGAGTGAGGTTTAGGCTGGGCCCGAAGCAGAGTGGTCAAGTGTTCCTACATACCCCATGAGGATGGGAATCAAGCCATACGTAGTTCTGAAAGCGTAGTTTAACTTCATGCGGGATGATGAGAAGCCCGGCCGGGTTGGTACAAATCCTGCCCAAACTACTAACCCACGTGAGTCATGCTCGGTGTGGGAAACAAGAAGTTGAGGTGAGACATTCCTGACACAGAAAGGGGAAGGTTAGGGAAAAGGGACACTTGGTGAATACCGGCACAATGAAACTAACACGATCATTTAGCACACCTAGATGCGCGAAGATAAAGAGCCGAGTATGATGGAATTCCACTTGAACATGAGGAAGTGGAAATGTGTGAATCATGGTGCTCGAGATTCAGATCACGATGATGGCAGCATGACGATAGAGGATAACTGTTGACCGTGGTGGAAACCCAGCATCCATATCGCATTAGCCTAGAATGGGGACAGACAAATGAGGGTCGACAGTTGACCATGTTTGAAACACGGGACCATGTCACAAATGTTGTCAGAGATCCATAAGGATGTTGGCCGAAACGATTGTAGGGCCCTTAGGTCCAGCATTCATGGAGAGCCCTTAAGCCTAGTATCCATGTCGTCCGAGGGTCCTTTTGGACGTGGAAGAGGATGAGGATCCAAATAGAGAGCTCACGAAGCATGGTCATGGGATGAGGAGGATGTCCCTGTGAAAATCCCACACTTCGGGCTCTTTGTCAAAACACATCTGAATACGACAACGAGACATATTATATAGATGGAGCGGATTCCTTTCCCATAGGGAGATCTTAGTTTAGGGTCATATAATTCAGACCATGGATGGGAGGAGACATAAGAGGCACATGGTAGAGTAACTCAAACACCTGGCGTGAATGGGAATAGGGGGTGTGTGCGGTGCGGTGAACAACCTGATGTGAATGAGGACACAATCCCATATCACACCGCATGACCCTCTTGGGAGAGGTTTTTTTGGTCAAGGGACCAAAAGCAAATGTTAGGCTGGGCCCGCAGGGATGTTCCCGGGCGCTCCTACATATCTCATAAGGATGAGAATCAAGCCTCCCGTAGTTCTTGATGGACCTTAGACCATAAATGGGTTAAGGGAGCAGGGGACACATGGAAACAAAACCCGATGTGAAGGAGGACCTAAGACCTACTTACCATGTGATCTCTGGGGAAATGATCGAGTCGAGGGACCGAACACAAAGGTTAGGCTGGGCCCGCGGGGAAGTGCCCAGGCACTCCTACGTATCTCATAAGGATAAGAATCAAGCCATAAGTAGTTCTGAAAGGCGACACGGTAAGGTACTAGTGCCAGGGGAAAACGGGAGTGCGGTCGTGGCCCTTGCACTAAAAGAAGTAGAATTTGATAAATCTTTATTGTTCTTTAAGGTGAGTGGTTGTTTTTTGTGAAGCGACATGCCTAGAGTAGTAGGCCGTAGTGTCGCCACAAGGATCAAGCCGTGATAGGCATTGACAAATGGCATGGCACATGACAAATACCCAACGTGATTTCCTCTACAATGAGGTCACCACAATGCAGTGCCTTTTTTCGTCATGTGGCAAGGATGATAATGTCACAGTTAGGGTCTTATGATAGGACCAAACATGCATTTTATAGTCATGCAACGCAGACGTAGAAGAGATGATGCTAGGCGGGGAACATGCGTATTGTTATAAAACCCAATTGATGGAGACCTGATCCCACATCACATTGTAAGCCACTCGGAGAGGGAGACCTTAGGCCAAGGGGCCTATATAGAGGTAAGAGGTGAAACAGGGGGGAGATACTTGCTCCCTAAATGGGTTGTACCCGAAGACAGGGCGTTCGGCCGGTCTTACGTATCCCATGAGGATGGGAATCAAGCTGAACGTAGTTCCGGATGGATCTTAGTTTATGGTCATAGAGCTTGGACCATGAATGGTAACAACCTCCCAAGTTAGAACAGGCGTCAACCCGATCCCTAAGCCCACGTGAGTTAAACTCAATGTGGGAAACAAGGGGGGGAGATCCTTATCGCAATTCTTGGGGTGTCCATCAGAGGGGAGTTGGTAGAGAGCCCCGAAGGACACCTTTGACACAGCTTGTTTCCCCAACATGCAGACGTGCACGGAGGAAAAGTACCAAGAGTTATGAGACTCTACTTGGGCACGATGAAGTGATGAAGGGTGTGAATTGTGTAACTGACATTTTGGTCTTAATGGGTTGGTGTGGCGAGATAGGAAAATTGTTAACCATGGTGGAAACACAACGTCCATATCACGTTATCCTGAGGTGGGAACAACAAAGGAGCATCGACCACTGACCACATTAGAAACGCGGGATTTTATTTATTTGTTGTCCGAAACCTTCAGGGGCATTGGCCCGTAACGGTAGGAGATCCCTTGGGCGTAGTATCCAGGCCGTTCTTGGGGGTCCCTCCGGGTGTGAAAGATGATGGAAGCCCTGATGCAGGGGTACACAAAGCCTGGAAAGTGGGTGTGGATGTGTCCGAGTAAAGCTTGGCATTCCAGTTAATAAAACAGAGTACTCCTAGGAACATTGGTGAACCACTGAAAAGGGATCGATGAAACAGCTCAGGAGGGAGAGGTATATAGCGTGGTCATTACGAGACTAACGTGAATGAGAAAATAACCTCACACCACACAATACACTCTTATAAGAGAGAACCTGGGCTGGGGCCCGAAAAGGCCAAGGGGCCTGATGGTTAGGCATTGGTCAGGAAGGCCTGACCTGCTTGCAGTTTAACGTCTTTGAATGAGGACAAGGGTCGGGGACCCGAGGAGGCCAAGGGGCCTAAGGACAGGCATCAGTCAGGAAGGCCTGACGGGTATGTAGTTTAACGTCTTACATGAGGATGGGGGCCGGGGACCCGAGAAGGCCAAGGGGCCTGAGGCTGGGCCTTTTAAGGGAAGGCATACTACATGGTACATGATCTCGACGCGAATGAGGACATAGTCCCACACCACACCGTACACCCCTTATAGGGGAATCAGGGCCGTGGGCCCGACCGCTAGCACCACCCAGGGAGAAGTTTGTCACTTTGGGATGGGGTAGAACGAATCACTGCACTCGATGTTTGGGACATCTCGGGGTGGACCCGAAGATCCAGGACACTGCTGACCATGTTCGAAACATAGCGTTCCTATGGTGAACTGATATGGGGGAAACAAATGAGCATCGACCATTGACCAAATTCGCAACGCGTGACTTGTATCTTCTTGTTTCTTGAAACCCCTCGTGGATGTTGGCTCGTATCGGTAAGAGAGACCTTGGGCATAGTATCCATGTCGTTCTTGGGGGTCCCTCCGGGTGTGAAAAAATGATGGAATCCAAGTCAACGAGTGGGTGAAGCATAGCTGTATCCATCCACGAAAGAGGAAAATATCTCCAGGGGGGATGTGCATGCGGGTCGAGGCTTGCTCGACGTGAGTTGGGGAAAAGTGTGCACCCTTCCATATGTCTTCACCCAAGGGGAAGATTTTGGCTTTTGGGTGGGGCCAACAGACAAAATTTCCGGGAGTTCCTACGTATCCCATTAGGATGGGAATCAAGCCATACGTAGTTCTTGAAGTCCATGCAGTTTAGCGTCATGTGGTGAGGACGTGGGAGGATAGAAGAACGGGAGTGGGCACATGGTGCAACCATTACAATCCTTGTGTGAGCGGGGATAAGAAAGCCTAACCCTTTCTACACAAATATACTCCAAGGAAACTATTCCCAGAGGGGGGATAGTTGAAGAGAATGCTACATAAAGGTCCTCCAAGGAAACTATTCCCAGAGGGGGGATAGTGGAAGAGAATGCTTGGGGCTGGGCTCAAGACAAGGCGTCCGAGCGTTCCTACGTATCCCATCAAGATGGGAATCATGCCACACGTAGTTCTTAAGATGAATTTTAACATCATGCGGGACGAGAGGGCATCTCATTTGGGGATATGTAAGGTACGGCAAGTAGTCCGACCTGAATGAGGATGTAGTCCCACACCATACCGTACAATCCCACAAGAGGGTAAGTCGGGGAAAACCAAGGGGATTGAGGCCGGGCTGCGGTCAGGGAGACCTAACCAGCTTGCGGTTTAACGTCTTTCAGTGAAGACAGGGTCCATGGGCCCAAGGAGGCAAAGGGGCCTGAGGCTGAACCTCGGTCAGGAAGGCCTGACTGGCTTTCAGCATAACGTCTTGCAGTAAGGACGGGGGCTGGGGGACCGAGGAGGTCAAGGGGCCTAAGGTTGAGCCTTGGTCAGGAAGGCCTGACTGTCTTGCAGTTTAACAACTTCCAGTAAGGATGGGGTGAGATCTTAGTTTAAATTTATAGAGCTCGGACCATTTTGCAGTTTATCATCTTGCAGGATGAAGGTACAATTTAAAGTCGTGCAGGACCTTACAGTTTAAGGTCGTGTTGGACCATAACGTGCATTTTAAGGTCATGCATGACCATTTTGCAGTTTATCGTCTTGTAGGACGAAGATGCCGTTTAAGGTAGTGCAGGACCCTTTTGCCCTAGGAAAAGTATCGCTTGAGGAACTTGGCATTGGTGGGAGGGGTTATGTGCTCTCCATCCGTGGTCACCAAGGAGTATGCTCCATTGGGGGTAAACCTTATGGATGATATAAGGCCCTTCCCATTTGGGTTCTAACTGGGAGGTTTCCTATCGGCAATCATTGGCGCTCGAAGGGCCAGTAAAAGGCCGCCCTGTAGAAAAGAACAGAGATGAAACTTCTTGTTGAAGGCCCTCATGATCTTATCCTGATGCCTTTCCAGATTGTGCAGGGCACGAATCCAGTTCTCGTCCAGTGCTTCTAATTTAGGTAGACGAATTTCGGCTACCTCATCTGATGTCTGGTGATCATAGACTGTAGTGCATAACGACGGCATCTAGATCTCAATGGGTAGGATGGCTTCAGCTCCATACACCAGGGAATATGGGGTCACCTAGGTAGAGTAGTGAGTTTTCATCTGATAAGCCCAGAGGGCGTTTGGGAGCTTTTCCGGACAACTTTTCTTGTTCTAACCAACCGTCTTCTGTAGAATGTTAGAGAGGCTTTTGTTGAACGCCTCGATCTGTCCATTTTCCTACATGTGGTAGCGGGAGGTGTGGTTTGAACGGATGATGTACTTGTCATACAATTTCTTCAGTTCAACCGCTCGGAATTTGGTGCCATTATCGGTGAGGACGACGTGAGGGACCCCAAACCGGTGGATAATATTGGAGCTCACAATGTCAACGATGGAACGGGCCTTGACCTCTTTGAGTGGAACTGCCTCTGCCCACTTGGAGAAGAAATCTGTAGCAGTCACGATGAACCTACAGTGGCGGGCTATTTCCTGTGGATATGGTCTCACTACATCATGTCCCTATACCGCAAATGTCCAAGAGTACTTGGTGGGGTGGAGGGGCTCCGTCGGCCGATGCAGGAAGTTGGTGTGAACATGGAACGCGTGGCATCTCTTGGCATACCCAATACAATCGTGGATCATAGAGGGCCATAAGTACCCCAACCTCCGGATTTGATGGGACTGCTTTGGCCCAGCTTGATGGGAACCACAGGAACCGGCGTGAACCTCTTGCATAACTTGAGGAATCTCTACTCCTTGAATTCAACAGAGGAGGATGCCTTCGAAACTCTTCTTATAAAGGATCTTTTCAAGACTGGGGCCGCTCTGGAGGGTAAATTGCCGCACAAGGCGTTAGATTCGCTCGTGCTCGGCCTAGTCATCCGGGAGGCGACCATTTTGGAGAAACTCGACAAAAGGTGCCCTCCAGTCGAGAGTGGCTTCAACCGATGTGTCTGATGAACCAGGGACCCCTGACGTGGAGGGTCCAGCGGTGAGATGACTTACCCGCAGGCCATCATTGTCCTCTTGGGTGATGGGGGCAATGAATCTCTGGTGTACCACATGCATGATCAAATCATCTTGATCGGGTTCCGCGAGCGACGCGGCTAAGCCATCCAAGGCGTCTGCTTGACAGTTCTGTGACGGAGGGACATGGGTAACCTCTTGTCGAGAAGAGAACTGGTCCATTAGGCAGAGGGTGTACTCTAGCAATGGTTCAAGCTCTAGCTTCCTGACGACATAGTTTCCATTAACCTGTTTGATTACCAGCTCAGAATCTCCTTTCACATGTAGATGGGGCACATGGATCTCAAGGGCCAACTCGAGGCCGGTGATGAGAGCCTGGTACTCTGCCTCGTTGTTCGTACAACCTTCTGACAACAGGAACAAATATGGCAGGATGGCTTGCCCCGGGGTAATGAAGACAATACCTAGGCCCACTCTGTTGAGCTTGGGATCATTGAGCCTCCTACCGGTGGGGCTCTGGGAGGCACCGTCGAAATGCATTTTCCAACACGGGATGACATGATCGAATGAGAGGATCGTCTCATCTGGAAAATCTAGGTCCAGGGATTGATCTGCAGAGGTTGGATGGGCAGCTAAAAAAACTTCCAACACCTGTCCCTTAATGGGCTTCTAAGGTACGAACCTGATATCAAACTGCTGGAGAATCACCGCCCACCATGCTAGTCGGCCGATCAGCATGGGGCGGTTCAGGATGTACTTCAGTGGGTCAACCCAGGAGACCAATTGCACCTCATGGTGCTGCAGGTAATGTCGCAACTTCTTCATGGCAAAGACGAGTGCAAGGAAGCTCTTTTCGATAGGGGAGTATCTGACCTCCGTATAAAGAAGCATGTGGATGAGATAGTAGATACTGTTCTCAGTACCCTCGTTATTCTTCTGGGCGAGCAGCGCACCGATGGATCTTTCCAGGGCGGTCACGTAAAGGACCAGTGGCTTTCCGAAGACGGGTGGCATCAAAACTGGAGGTTGGAGAAGATACTGAATGATTTCTTCGAAGGTGGTCCTACACTCCTCATCCCATTCGTAGGCGGCACCCTTCTTCATGAGCCAGGAAAAGGTCTTACACTTGCCGGCCAGATTCACGATGAATCGGTGTATATAGGCTAAGTGTCCTTGGAGGCCTCGAAGCTCCCGAATGTTGCTTGGGGGAGGCATTTGGATGATGGCGTTGATATTCTCTGGGTCGATCTCAATGCCTCGGTATCTGACAACAAAGCCCAGAAACCTCTCAGAGGTGACCCCTAAGGCACACTTCAACGGGTTCATCTTCAGGTGACTGGAATAGAGGAAACTGAACACCTTCTCAATGTCTTTGAGATGGTCCTGGAGCTGACATGATTTGACTACGAGATAATCTACGTAGCATTCCACCAATGTCCTGAGAATCGTCTTGAATATGTGATGCCTGGCCCTCTGATAAGTGGAACCTGCATTTTTCAAACCAAATGGCATAACCTAGTAGCAAAAGGTACCCTGGGGAGCCCTGAAGACAGTGGAATCCTCGTCTTTGGGGGCCATCCAGATCTGGTTGTACTCGGAATACCCATCCATGAAAGAGAGAGCTTGGAACCTGACCATCGCATCAATCAATAGCTCTGTCACCAGGAGTGGGAAGTCATCCTTTGGGAAGTGGTGATTAAGATCACGGAAGTCGATGTAGACTCGGATCTGTCCATTCTTCTTCCTGACTGGCACAGTGTTGGCAAGCCACTTGGGGTACTGGACTTCCTTAATGAAGTTGGCCTTGATAAGCTTGTCAACTTCGGCCTCAACCATAACACCATGAGAAGGGTTCATCTTCTTGGAAGGCTGCTTAAACCCACGATGTTTTGCCAGGAGGCCCAGACGGTGAATGAGTACCTGGGGATCTAGTCCTGGAATCTCATTGTAACTCCAGGAAAACACGTCATGGTGTTGTTTGAGGAAGTCTACGTACTGCTGCCGCTCCTCAGGGGACATGGCTGCACTGATCAATGTGGGTTTCAGATCTTCCTCGCTACCAAGGTTAACTTGTATCAGTTCATCAACCGTGGTAGAGACTCCTTCCTCAAAGGCAGGGGGAGCATCCTCCAGGTCTTCCTCCCCACCCGTGGGGGGATTTCCCGCGACGGGAGATACTTCTGGGCTATCAATGCCTGAGGGGTAGCTGGTGCTGGCTTGTGCAGCAGTGGTCACCATATCCGGAGACTCGCTCGCCATTGAGACCATAGCAATGAAGGCAGTCGGTCCTGTACCATCTGGCCTTCGGCCTAAGGGGCCACGTTTGATGATATCAAAGTAGTGGTGACATGTCGGCCTAAGTCGCTGGATTCCAGCCCGGTGGAAGAGACACATATGGCATACCGCCGTTGTCATAAGCATGAAATTCTGGTACCGTACAGGGGTAGGAGGTTCCGGGATCACCTGAGCTTGGTTGATGTAGGATTTCGAGGTGATTTTCCGCCGTCACTTGGACACGGGAACATGCCTTCCTTGTGTACCCGAAACAACAAAACATTGCCCCATGTCGGGGATCATGGCCACCAATCGGTGGATCGGGAGGATTTAGGCATCATCCATGCTTTCCCAGGGATCACTTGTGACTGGGGTGGGTTCATACTCACTTACTAGGATTGTATTATCCTTACTTTTGTAATAACCCACATCCAGATAACGGGCCTCACAAGAAGCGAAAGGGGACACATCTCCTTGGAGCACGCCCACTCGACCGTTGAGTGGGTATTTGAGACACTAGTGATACGATTAAGGGACTGCTGCATGCAGATGGAGCCATGGCATACCCATCAACGCGTTGTAGGCGGTGTCTTGAGAGACGACCATGAACTCGATACTGGGAATTAAGCCACCGAACTGAGTCTTCAGGCGGATCTTTCCGACTGGGGTTTTCTCAGTCCTGTCGTACCGCTGGATTCTGAGGTTAGAGGGAGTTGAATCACCTTCAGACAGACCCAACTTTCGCAACGTCCGAGTTGGAATTAGGTTGATTCTGGAACCCGTGTCAACGAGGCAGCGGCAGACTTCCACACCCTTGAAGTGGCCAGTGATGTACAGCGGGATAATGTGCCCCTATATAGGAGGGTCATCATCTTTACCGGAGAACGAGATAACCACCTGACATTTGGCGTTTTCAATTGTCTCGGTATGGAAGGCTTCTCCAGCTGCTACCTCCGTCTCAAACTGGAGGGGGCTCCTTAGGGCCTCGTCAACTGCCTCGCACATTTCGGATGATAGGCGAAGGGCCTCAAGGATAGAAAGCCTTGCCGGAATGCCGACCAAGTGCTTCAGGACATCATACTTTCATGCCAAATGTGAACCTCTACCTACAGGAGGTCATTAAACATTTGGAGGCATAGAGGGTCTTGCCGGTTGAACTGGAGATCGACTAGTACTGGGTACATCCTGCTGCCTACTAGTTGAAGCCTGGAGAGTAGTCGCCGGACTAGGATTGGACAGCGGAGGCTAGCCTGTAGCCGGGTAAGACTGACTGTGATACAAACGAGGTAGCTCTCCCTGATCTAGTAGAACAAACGGCGGTGGAGGTAGAGCTGAGGGCGTTAGATGGGGTTGCGCGTGCTGAGCTCTGCGATGAGCCTGCTGTCTGGTCTCAGTAGCGTGCATGGCTTGGCTGAAAGTGCCCGCTGACATACCTCGATGACCGGAGCGGTTGTGATTTTGCTGACTTTGATGTCGGCTGGAAACATTGGAGAGGTTCGCCAGACGTCCCCCCTCGTTGGGAGTCATATAGGGCTTTACCAGCTCCACGGTGTTACCCGAAGCGTACCCCTGGCTGTCGCTTGAGGAGTCATCCACCAATGGGCAGATCTTGGGAGGATTCCCCATTTCAATGGGAATAAATTCACTGAGAGTGCTGGATGACGATGGCACCGGCGAAGCGCGTTGCTTCTTCTTGCGTCATCGCTGCTTTCCCTTTTGGGAAGAGGTCGACTGTGAAGGCGATGTGGAGGTACTGGATACTTCTTCCGAAGGTTCCGGCTGCTTCAGGCGCACCCGGATGATACCATGGGCATGGACGATGGGTTTTCAAGCCATACAGTCGTCGTATTTCTAGGATCCATGGCTGGGGACCAGCTGCCACTCGCCTTCGCTGTCGCTACCGATATCTGACCCTACAAAGACACCCGCCACTTGTGCCGGTGTCGGGCCCAACTTGACTATGTTGTTTCTGACCTGGTCTTGAATCTAGTCTTTAAACACATAGCAGTTCTTGAGGGTGTGGCCCATAATCCGATGATAAGGATAGTAGTTTGGTTGATCGGTGAGATTCGCCTCTATAGGCCTTCTTCACTCGGGCAGGCGCACAATCCCTTGCTCTAGAGCACTTCAGAAGTAGCCATGGACCTCATTTTCGTTGAACGAATAAGTCCAGTGCCTTCTTTCTGGATAGGGGGCCCTGGGGGCCTGTCCCTGATGAGGGGCCGGAGGGGCCTGCCGAGGAGGCGGCGCCTGATTGTCTCGCCTGGGTGGCGGTGGCGCATTGTGCGGGGGAACCTGTCGATTCTGAGGCGGTCGCTGCTGGGCAGGAGCCTGTGCTTGAGGTGGAGGACCTCTACGGGGTTGAAGGGATGGTTCTGTTGGTAGTAATTCTAGCTGCATAGGGGCTTCTATTTGGGCCACCATGGCGGGTTCAGCCTTGGCGGTCCTCCTGGCTGGGATCATAGGGGGCAATGAACGTGCCTGACTAGCATGTTCCAGAGATTCCTCAAGACTCTAAGCCTTATCTGAGAAATCTCTGAACCCTACAGGGTAGTTATGGGTAATCAGGGAGGGTAACAGCTCCGTTTTGAGGTTCCCCACACACATCGTCAGTAATTCCTCCTGAGTCAGTGGCATATCGAGGGAATACGTAAGTCCCTTCCACCGGGCAATGAAATCTGCAACTTGCTCATCGGGTCGTTGCTTGCACTTAAAGAGGTCTACAATGCTGGTCTTCCGCGTGGTGGAGCAGAACTGGTATAGGAACTGCCGGAAGATATCCTCCCAACCTGTCACCGATCCGATAGGGAGCTAGCTGTACCAGACGAATGATGAACCTTCCAATGTCTGTACGAAACATCGGAGCTTGGCGGCTTCTTGCTGAGCCGGGGTCCCCAGCATGGGGCCACACCTGGAAGAAAAATGTTCCAAGTGCTGCGGCAGGTCCCCTGTCCCATTTAAGGGTGAGAAAGTGGGGTTCCCAAAACCCGGGGGTGCGGGCATATCATCCACCCACGTGGGATACTGCTTGCCATCTGGTGGGACCGCCACCTGCCGCATTTCCAACGCTTCAAGGAGGGCTATGAGTGCCGCAATAAGATCATCTCGGTGGGGGTCCTTGTCTTGATGGGGATATCTTACCACAAGTGCGCTGCCAGGTACCTCAACACAGTAGATGGCTTCAGCAGCTCGTGGATCAACTGGCGGAATGACCTGCGGGGCGACTGGGGGAACCCAGACTGGATTCTTTAGGTTGCCCCTTCGTTCAGGGGGGTTTGGCGAGACGTATCGCACCCTCTTGCCGTAAGATTTGGCTTCTGCCCTGTCTGCGGCAGTAGCATGATCATGGTTTGCCGGAGGAATCTCATCAGGGGGAAATTGTTCCTGCCCCTGCTGCCCCGTCCTGGGATTACCATAGTTGGGTCGCCGCTCTGCAGCGCTCTCAGCCAAAAGTTCGTCAACCAGCCTCTTCTACTCAGCAAGCTGCTGACGTAACGTGGCCTTCTCGGGATCTTCTTCCCTTTTCTACACAGAGGCAGACGGGTCAGAGTGCTTGACAGTTCCGACGTGCTCCTTACCCTTGCCGGTATTTCGACCGAGTACCAGCGACTCAGTGGGTACGGGGAGGCCTAGCAGGTTCCTCTGTTGACGGGTAACCCTCCCTGATGGTCCAGCAGTGGCGGTACGCCCACGGGGGGTAAGTCTTGATCAAGGAATTCAAGATCATCTTCCTTTTCCACTATTTCAACCATGTAAACCGCGACCCCTCTCGAGGGCATGTCCTCGATGTCGCATAATGAATCGGGCTACCGTCGGATAGGGTCGAAGAGGAGAGCGGCATAGTGTCCCTAACCATGGACTTTCACATGGGGGGTAGCTTCCCTGACAGTTCTGTGGAGTACTTTGAAACTCTGAACACATTTCCGTTGAAGGGCGCTCTGCCAGCCTGGCGACTCAGGGTGCTGGGACACAAGGAGTGTGGCCGAATCGATCAGGCGCATTGCTTGCCAATTTCATCGAAGTGCTCTTGATTTTTGGGGTATACCACCCGTTCGTAATGAAGGCGGAAGTGTGTCTCCCATAGGGTTTGATAAAAGCACCCCACTTCTTCAGGGGTAAAAGACTCTGGTGCACGAAAGTTCAGCGCCGCCGTTGGCCAGAACTTCTCTGGGAAGTAATCTACTACGAGAATACTCCAGAAGCTCCTGGGTTTGGACTCGGGGTCTGGCCCTGTATTGCCCCACTCGTCAACTGGGGTGGCTGAGGGACCGATAGCGGTCCCGAGGCAGACCTCGGGGACAGTAAACTCGGCGGCGGAGAATACGGCAAACGAGCTGACCGGCCTCCGAATTCCGGGCCATTCTCTGAAGAGTAAGGTGACCTGGCCAAAATGTCATGATACGATGGGCTGATAGCCACAGATTCCGGCACAGGAGTCGCGACTACTGGCGACAGGTCATGTCATCTCTCTACCACTGTTGGCCCCCAAAATAGCTCTCCGTGATCTCTTGTAGAGGTAGAGGGCACTTCAGGTGACAATGGTGGTGATTGCACGGTTGAGACCTGCAGACTTCCCAAGATTTTTCCTCTTGGATGTACCTGTGGAGAGAGATGGGAATCTGGTGGACCTCATATTCCGGGAGAATGAGGCTAACGCATCTGGTTCCTACCCCATTCCTTGATATGTAGGAGCGGGGAGAAAGTTCCATCGCTGATTCGCATTCCGCTTTAGAGTCGAAGAAGCGGGCAGGTTTGATCTCCACCCGGGCCTTCACAGGACTCTTCTTGTGGCGGCGGCGACCCGCTCTCCTGCCCCAGGGTGGCTCTTCGGGACAGGGATGATCCCTATCATATAGTCTCGGGGCGGTGCTGGCACCGTGGAAGAGAGGGATCCCGCTCGAGATAGATGAGGTGCGAGGGGCACCAGGGAAAATGTCGAAGTGTACATGGGGAGGACCTCCATGGACAGCACTCATGTGGGAAGTGCCTCTGTTGGAATCGGCAAGAGCTTGGGGAGGACCTCCATGGTCTATGCGGGCGGAGCGAGGCTGACCTTCACTACTTGAGTTGCTGGGGTGAGGAGAAACTTCGCCGGTTTCAGAGAGGACATAGGAAGGGCCCCCACATTGGAGAAGGACTGGATGGACAATGCCTTCAGATCAGCGGTCAGGGGCTAGAGGATGGACTCCATACCCTGTATAGTGGGCGCAGGAAAGGTTTCCGCGACGAGCGTCACTACCGTGGGGCAGGTCTTCCTTCGGGATGGGGGTAGCATGAGGCATACCTCTGTGAAGAGCTTCGGAGCGGGGAAGGCCCATGATCTGTGGAGTAGTGGTACGGGGCGGGCCTCCGTACGGGGTGACATCACCACGGGTTAGATCTCGACGATCACCACTCGGGCCTGGAACCTGGAGTGTCAACCCAGCATGCCCGTGGGGTGGTTGGGGTCTCGATCCTGGTTGGGTGAAGGAGTGCCCCTACTTAGTGTATGCAGGGACTTCATGATGCACGTCGGTGGTGGCGCGGGCCATTGTAGCTATTGACGTTGACGCATCTGGGCGAGCATCCTCAGCCCAGGCCCGACGCTGACGTCGGGTCAGACAAGCTAGTGCAGGTGGTGCAGGGGCATGGCCCGCCTACTCTTCCTGCGGAGTCGGATGGCGGCGCTGACACGGCCGGGCGGGAGCTCTTTCCTGGAGCCCTTGGGTCGGGACCCTGAGCGGGCTGAGCCGGACAGCTCCCACCTCATTAGCGTAAGGCGAGGAGTTGTTAAGGCGTTCCAGGGACAGGCTCCAAAAACGGTTGAACATTGGGGTGTGGAGTAGGGGCTCCCTGCGTGGCCTGTTAGGGTGGCGTTGACGGTGGGGCTTGGATGCCTCCAGGTCCAGGTGGGCCATATCCCGAGTTAGGATGACCCCTTCCTCCTCGTACCTACGTACGAGGTTGTTGATCACCCTTTGCTGGATGACCTCTGATGGGGAAAGGGGACGTGGGCGCCCCATATTCCGCGATGTGGCGGCCGTCGTGGCAGTAGCGGTGCCATGCAGGGTGGCTGTGGTAGTGTTTCCCCTGCCCCTGTGTAGGCGAGTGGGCGGTGACCGTGTCTCTGTAACAACAACCTGGTTCCTGAGAAACGAAGGGATTAACTCATCAGCACTAAGAGGAAAAGGATTGACAACCAGTGCCCCAACGTCCTTCCATTCTCCACGTATGTAAGAAGGATCCATGCCAACATGCTCCAGAACGGAGTTCCCCACGTTCTACTGCCCCGAATTCCGGTGAGCTTCACGACATGCCCACAATTTTCTTGGCGGTACCAGGCACCAGATATCTGGATCCGGTGACACGTCATTCTACTAGTACCTCAAACGCTACTAATCTCCACATTCAGGAGAATAATTTCATGTCAGGGTCACCATTTCTGTTTCCGACGCTTTCATCGGGGTGTGTGCATCCTTCCGTCCGCGGAGGAGGATGCGCTGCGCTTGTTTCCCCGCATTCCCTCCTTCCAAAGGCGGGCGGAATTTGTTCCTTGTTCAGGTATGTCTTATCCTTGATCGAAATGGGATGATGGGATGTTGGTTCTTCCTTCCGTGTATTCCTCCATGGAACTTGTCACCTAGTCTGGGTCTCCCTCATTGATTTAATACGTTGTTCGTGAAACTCTTCCCAGTGACATGTTTCCATGGACACCGGTTAATTACACTGCTTCTGTCGGGACATTCCAAAGGGTCCGGTCAGGGCAGCAACCTTCAGTCGGGGGAGTAGTCACGTTGAGGAATCCGTAGCGTGTCTGGATGCTGGGGAACCTAGCATGTCTGTCTATTATCCCTGGTCACAGGGCTTCTCGAGGGCATGGAATCCCGAGGCATCTTACATCGAGCGTGGGGAATTATGTGCCACAGGCACATATCTGAGGTTTTCCTCAGCTTCCCGTGTTTAACACAGGGTACGCCACGAGTTTAACGTCCAGCGGAGACGGATCAGCCCGATCGGAGCATTAGCTAGAATAGATCGGATTGAGGGATTTCCCTTGAAGGGGTGCCGATACCAGGACCAGCCCATGGGCGGCTATGAAGCGGAGCGTACCGACATGGTCTCACCGAGATATGACGGTCTAGGCGAGAATCAGGGCGGATGATGGATGGATGAGTGAAGTGGAGGGGGGAATGGAAAGGAACCATCACAAGGGAAACAGTGAAGTTGGGCTTGAGCCTTGAAGGGGCTTCCTACGTATCCCCGTGGTAGGGAATCAAAATCCACGTAGTTCGGGATGGTGCCGGTGAACCGGCATGAGGGTGGACCTTGGTCCAATGGGCATCATCAGAGAACTGAAGTGAATGGGGAGGACCATGAGGGTCCTAGTGGTGGTGGGCTTGGACCTCATGGAGGCTTGCTACGTACCATGTCGTGACATGGATCAAAGACCACTTAGTTCAGAGGGGATTCATTGGCGAACCGACGTGAAGGTCGACCTTAGTCCGACGGGTAGTGGGCTTGAACCTCTGGAAGGCTTCCTATGTACCATGCCTTGGCATGGATCAATGTCCTCGTAGTTCAGATGATGGAATTCATCATCGAACCGACATGAAGGTGGACCTTGGTCCAATGAGAAATGGTCTTGAACCTCGGGGAGGCTTCCTACGTACCATGCCATGACATGGATCAAAGACCTCATAGTTGAAAGGGTTTCATCAGTGAACTGATGTGAAAGTAGACCCAGGTGTCCACTAGTGGTGGGCTTGAACCTTGGGAAGGTTTCCTACGTACCATGCCTTGACATGGATCAAAGTCCACGTAGTTCAACGGATTGATGGAATACAGTTTAACGTCATGCGGGACGGTAGTGAACCCTGATGTGAATAAGCGACGGGCGGTGGGTGTCGGCGAACCGATTTAAATGAGGGACATTGGTCCGATGGGAGATGGGCTTGAACCTCTAGGAGGCTTCCTACGTACCATGCCTTGACATGGATCAATGTCCTCATAGTTCGGGTGAAAATGGGGGGCTTGGCACACCGACAAGGAGACGGTCTGGGCCAATGATTGTTGGGATTGATCCTCTGGAAGGCTTTCTAGTACCATGCCTTGACACGGATCAAAGTCCTCATGGTTCGGGTTGGTTGCAACGGCTTGTCGTCGGACTGGAATGCAGTTTAACGTCATGCTGGATGAAGGTAGAACTCGACTTGAATTGGATTATGTGTGGGCTTGAAACTCATGGAGGCTTCCTACGTACCATGCCTTGACATGGATCAAAGACCTCTTAGTTCAAATGGGTGTGCAGTTTAATGTCATGCGGGAAAAAGGCATACAGTTTAACGTCATGTTGGACAAGGGCATGCAGTTTAACGTCATTCTGGACGGGGGAATACAGTTTAACGTCATGCTGGATGAGGGTATTGTCATGGCCAATGCCAACTCTAAGCCCACGTGAGTCATGCTCGGTGTGAGAAACCAGAGATAGAAAGGGCCTGATGATCATGCCGCGAATGGTGCGTTGGTGTGAAGCGAAGAGGGGATTACGCGTTAGACGACCCATGATGCTGGTACTTACTCTAGATGGAGGCCCGGAGTGTGACAAAGCGCAGTGAAAGGGGGATTTGGGACCAATGATGGGAGGTGCCTCATTCCCTATCATGCCCTCCACTGACCTTGGTAGTGGGGAAGTATGGAGATGCAGGGGTGCAGCCATACGTTGGGGAACTAGGGTCACCCTTCCCCTGAGAACATACACCACTCCAATAAGAAGGATATAGTCCCTTGTGGATGGGTGATTCCACTCCCGTGGAGATGAGTGGCATAAAAAATGTTCGAGCTGGGGGGACCCTTTGTGAGAGGCATGAGGTTGGGTCACAGTTTAATGTCATGTGTTGAGGAGGTGATGCTTGGAAGTTTAACGTCCTGCAGCTCAAATGAGGCGGGTTCACTCCGCACCCCTAGGACTTACATAACTGGTACCCTTTGCTCCTTGGGGGAGGGAAGGTACCAGTAAGGCCATGGTCAAGGGGGGTTGTGGAGCGAACCATCGAGGGGTCCACGTTAGCGTGGCTATGCGAAGAAGCAATAGCCGTTAGCGTGCCTATGCGAAGAAGCATTAAGCGAAGCAACGCTACGAGTGGTATTGTCAGTGGGACATTGAAATCACATCGTGCAAACATGGAGGGTCGCACGGGAATAGGAATTGCCAAACAAAGGAGTGTGCTTCGCGAAGCGGAGTGCCTTGGCCTTAGCATGGGGGATTGGTGTGATTGGAGGGTGCTTCGTGAAGTTGAACAGTATTCGTGGAGAACTACCTCGCGAAGAAGGGGTTCCTCGCGAAGCAGAGTGCTGTGAAGCAGTGTGCTTCTCGATGTGTAGCGATCCTACATTAGCATAGGGATCACTAGTACAGGTTGGGTGTCTCACGAAGCATAAACTCTCCGCGGCTGCCCGGGTTCCCTTGGGAATCCCCTTCCTTCGCGAATGCCCTTGAGCTTCGCGAAGGGAATCCCTCTCGGAAGAGGGGCTCAAAACGAGACAAAGCAAAGGCGTCACACGATGTAGAAGTACCTCACAGAGCTCATGATTCCTGGGGGAAAATGGTGCTTCGCGATTTGGGAGAGGAGAAGACGAAAGGTCGGATTGTCCGTCCTCGGGACTCAGGGAGAGTCCAGTATTTATAGGGAAGGGGCACCGCGAAGCAGAACTTGCATGCCGCCTCAGGTTCTTCGCGGTGCGCTCGTGAACGTCAACGTCGTCCGCAAAGATTTACCGCCTCTGGAGCTTCATGGAGGGCTCGCGAACGTCAAATGTGTTCGCGGAGAGTTACCGCCTCTATAGCTTTGCGCGACCACGATGCTCGGGGTGCTTCGCGTCGGTGCTTCGTGAGGCAGCGTGCTGCCTTCTTTTTCATCCCTTCCTTTCGTGCAATATTTTGGCGCCAACAGATATCATCATCCTTTAAAAACATATGATGACATTCCGGCCACAATTTGATCATTGATAACTATATTTCACCATTCAGTTGATCAGATTAATCACTAATATGCGGAAGAGGATTGTGATTCTTCATTGTCAGTTTGTTTAAAAGATGATAATAGATACACAACTGCAAACTACCATCATCCTTCTTCATGAACAAAATTGGTTCACCCCATAATGATACACTCAGCCGAACAAAAATGCATTGTTATGTATACATAGATCCCATACCTCATAAAGGGTTATCCTATATAGAGACATAGATATCAGAGACTTTTCTGGTTATTGTTCGATCCCAAACTCAATCTCTCGTCAAGGGGGTAATTCTAAAAAATCACCTAGAAAGATAACATGGTACTCTTATTTGACCCTAGGAAACACCAACTACTGAAACATTTAAGAACTCAACATCAGCACATACATCAAGAATGATAAGTATGGAAAATGTCTCTAACCCATCTGAGGGTCTCGCTCACCAAAAAACTCCAATGGATTTCCATCTACATTGAAGAACACCACCTGCCTCCTAATGAAATCCACAATATCGTGCAATAAATAAAAAAATTCATGTTGAGGATGAAATCATATGGTTTTATTCATAAACATAGGAAATTCTCATAATTACGATGATTCCACATCACTAGCTCAATGTATTTACAAACATCAAAAAATTCAGATCGACCTCCAACTACCGTAGTCAATTCCAAGGGCACAGGAAGTCTCTCTACCTCAAGTCCCAAAGCATGGACATTGTCAGGTGATTTGAAGATGGGTGTTTCTCTGGAATCAAAAAAAATCATAAACCCAAGTAGAATACAAGGAATGGGTACCTCGAATGATGTTTGGATCCCTTAGACCTGGCAATGATAGAGAATGATGATGACCATGACCTCATCCACGGCCTCTATGAACCCAATGATGACCACCACCAAGTCTGCGATCTACCATCTATGGATATAGAGCATCCCAGTGTTGTCCTCTACCTTCCCTATCTACTCACTGCTGATCCAATGATGGTGAAACATACTACTACTGCATCATCTAGAACTACCTCAACGGAGGAACCTGGAGCGGAACACCTAGTGCACGATGATTGCTCTAGAAGGTCGGAAACTCTCACTACTAATGAACTCACCCTACAAAAGAAAATCAGGTTCCCAATCCCTTGGAATAGGCCTGAGAGACCCCAACCCCAGAGTAAGGAGATTCTTAGGGTTGGGACCTAGACCTGGAAGAATAGAAACTCTTCTTCCCTGAATAACGGGAACCCCAGACAACAGCTCGACTTTGTGAGGAATCATGTCGACTCCCTTCTCATGACTATCTGGTTCGTGTCATTGTCTACTCGACGACCACTGCCCTTTCCAAAACCTCAAGTTATGTCTTCAGCATAAACAAGGTGACATGGCGCTAGATCTCTGGATGAAAAGACTCCTCGAAATGCCTCTCACTAGCCTCCTCATTTAGCAACTGGTCTAAAGAATATCATAAAAGGTTCTAGAAATGGATTCCAATCCCTCACACACTGGAGATCCCCTATCGAAGGGTAAGACTCTTCTAGAGACTGGATGCCTTTGCTGTATAAGAAATAAAATCAACTCTAAACTTGTCTCAAAACTCCTCCCATGATATCCCAAACACCTCACAATCCCCGAGGAACATGAACCACCACTTCCTCGCAGCTCCAAGCAGAATTGTCACAAACAAATTCACTTAGTGCTCATCCTGAGCACAGATAAAACTAAAGTTTATCTCAACCTCCTCCAAACGGTCTTCCTTGACTTTATATGAAATGGATCCCTCTTAATTCTATAGACTCTATCACTAAAACTCTTAGAGTTTCCTCCTCCAAGTGTCTTATTCATTAACCTATACCATATAGTGAACTGTTTGTGCAACCTTATAGACATCTTCTACATGAACATGATGAGAACATCATCCTTGATACATTCCTGAAAATGAAAAAAAATTGAGATCCTAAACCTGGAATATGGAAGGTTCAACATTAATTAAATAATTTTTTTCTTTTATTCATTTTAGGTTAACATATCCCAAGGTCTAACCATTCAAACATAGGCACAAAGAAGAATGATGTATGATTCTTTCTAGGTCACTACCCTGCAACTAGTATAACCTCATTTAGTATCCACTATAAATTTAATAGTTTGTGTATCAGATAACATGGGGGACTAAACACATCTATATCAACTTGTCTCCAGTGTTTATATCACTTGATAATCTTAACTAACATTGTTTCCCTTCCAAACAATGCAACCTCACTAGCGCATAACACCAAACTCCATCCTATCCCTCAACCAGACTTCTGATACCACTCTTTCATGACCCACTCCCAACAATGTGTACCTCTCCTAGCCTAGAAATTTGTGAAGGGAGATAGTGATCCCCGAGTCCCACCTCCCATGGGCCCCGAGTTGGAGAATAGCATCGAGGGAATAGTAAACACACAAATGGGAGGCATTACCCTCTAAGAGAAAACTTGTGAAAGAGAGAGATAAAACAACCACCAACCAAATACAACCCAACTACAATATAAATGAAATAAAAATTACACATATTTAATGGAATTAAATAACTACTTCAACTGAGAGTTAAATATTCAATTACCCAAGGAATGTAAAAATAGCAACAAATGCGAATCTCGAATAGCTCCTACAACCCGATGCTCGTAGTAACCAGCATGATCTCCATCCTACTCCTGGTGACCTGGAAAACGATTTATAAATATATAGGTTGAGTAAAATAGTATCCTAAGTATTATCCTTCTTGATGCCTCTCATGAAATAAAAAAGAAAGCATGCTAAAGACCAGTGAAAAAAAAGTGAATCTAACTCATCACCATGATAGGTATACTATGTTCACATCCGTGCTATGGAAACTCTCACTGTGTATCAAAGACAGTAGTATATAATTTAATAAAGCACATCAAGGGTACCCAACAACCAGTTCCCCACTATTTTTCCAATTTTCCCCAACGTCACATGTCCTAAGCCATCTCTCTCTAGAAAGGTCGGTCCAAGGACACCGGGGCGAACACTACCACATGCACCTTGTGCAATAGAAAACATTCTCACAAACACATGGGAAAAGAACCGCACCATCCACAGAACAAAAAAACTAGGTAGTGTCTCAGAACCACCAAATCTCGCATAACGTGTATTATACGTCGGGTGTTATGCCTCAATCCTTTACAGCACATACACTATGTAAAGATCCTCTATCCATCACAACCTATACACATTACACCTATAGTAGTCCATAAAAAACTATATCCAACATATGTGTGTGAATAAACACAAGCAATTACAGCCCTCTATACACATATATGGGCGAAAAACCACTGTTCATACCAGCACAAATAACTACCAAGAGAAAAGAGCGGCGGCCAAAGGGGATAGTTATCCATTCATCCACTCACCATAATGTTGGGGAAAACACCCCCAAGGCTCATAATCCCCGGGTTTTCATTCACCCAAACTAGAAAGGTAGGGTAGCATATAGAAACACAAAAAGTACATGATATAATATAGTTCCCATCCAAACTATGGGGGAAAACCTATTCTTAGACTAAACTACAGGTAACATCTCTCAGACTCCCAACTTCCACTACTATGACTAGGTATCCTATAAGAACACAACCATTTAAAGAGATATATTAGATTACTTTATCCCTTTTTATCATTTACACATTTCATTAATTAATTATTAAAATAATAACTAACCAATAAAATTTCTAAATTATATTTCAGTGGAATTCCAACCAAGATCTACAGTTCTTTTTAATTTTAACCTCATCATTTCGTCCGAGACATCTCCAAACCCAAGGGCTCGATGTCATTTATTACCAGCATTATTACATCCCATAATTCTAGGCATTCTAGAAAATAAAAACTAAGCTATCGAACACTAGGTTATCAACACGGTGAGTTGATGAACTAACTTTTGAGTCCTTGTAACACCCCAAGCTTCTACGGTATACTTCTCTTTGAATAATGTGATAGCGTGTGTTGTACACAACACTGAGTTCTAACACACCATAACCAATCAAACTAGCCGTTATGAATAGTAATACCTAATTTTTGAAATTATATATATTTTATATTTCAAAATGGACTTCATTTTTGGATTAGAAATATCTAATTTAGCCTAAGGTGAAATTTTGGTACTTTTCGGATAACTTTAATATTTTGATGAATAGTGAAAATTACTAAATTTTAATTAAAAACCTTTTTTAATAAAAATAATTAATAGTGATAAATTATGAATTTGAGTGGTTTTAAAGTATATTTAGAATATAGTTTTACCATTTAATATAATTTTGGTCATTGGGCATAATTTTACAATTAAACCGAACATAAACAAGTGTCAATCTTTTGATAGTTATTATCTCTTAAAAACACGTTTTTTGTTTTGACAGCGGGAATTAATTTTAAATTAATTTCTGCCACTTCTGTGTTTTGAATTTAGAAAAAATGATTCCAAATTTGGAATCAGGATGTTCAAATTGTGTAAATAGGTAACTTTTATTTTTAGACATTTTGAATAATTACTGCGGTAAATATTTTATTTACCATGGTTAAGGGTAAATCCGGTAAATAAGGGTTAAAAAATAATATTATAATAATACTAAATTATCCTAAAATGTGTCCTAGACTTATTGGTTGATAAGGATTCGACCATAGGCATCTTTGGGTCGATTTCGGGACCCCATGGTGCCACTTGTAGTTGATAGGGACATTTTATTTTAATTAAGTTGAAATGAATACAAAAATGACACAAGAAAATATCTTTTAGAAAAACAATTTTTACATAGGGTTATATATGTTGTATTTTAGATTAAAAATATTAATTAGAAAGATAAAAATATTTTCAACATAATGATATTTTATTTATAATTTTTAGACATTATTTAATTTAATTTATTTATGACACAATGATGATGAAGTAATTACTATAATAGTGAAAAATTAAAATAATTGATATTAAAAATACCAAAATAAATATAATATGAAACTTTTAATGAATTAAACTAATTTTATAGGATAATATGATATATTATTATTTATTTAATTGACTTTGTTTGAAGTAATCAATATGTTATGAGTTTCACAAAAATCAACTATTGAATAGTGTCAAAATTGACATAAAAGAGTTCTTAAAACAATATTATATTATTAATTGATATTAAATCCCTAAAAATCTAATGTTCGGCCAAGAGACATATATAATTATAGTTTCATCATTAATGGACCACATGGGGGTCGCTTGGATGTATATGGTAAGTTTATTAACCATATAATATAAAAATACAAAGAGACATTGTAAAAGTGAAACTAATTAACTTAGAGTTAATACTTAAAGATAAGGTTAATATAAGTACACAAACCTGTCTAAATTCTATTGGTTGTGTTGTTTTCGACCCATCCCCTCTTTAACATTTAAATAATCAACTTTGGAGCCATTATAAACCGAATATGAATTTATTATAAATTAATATTTCTAGCTTTTCCAAAGGTGCCCCTTATCCCTCTTATAAAAGGGCACTCCTTCTCTTTTCATCACACCTTCAAAACCTTTTGGTTCGGCCAAAATCTGACCAAATACTCTCCAAACATCCCTCACTACAACCTAGTGGACTTAGTTTGATCATAAAGCCAACCTAAGGATCCATTTTGATCAAATCAAAAGGAAGAAACCGATGAAGAGGTAATGATTTCACCACCCTTTTCCAAGTTCCTTTCTTCTTCCACTTCTTCTTCCTTTGATGTTACCATTGTAAAATAATAAATCCAGTGTCATATATATAATGTGATGTTATTATAAATATGTTACAACCATAATCAGTATTCTCTACACCCTTTGAATAACATGTCACCATACGTGCGTACGTACGGCTTACCGTCTCCACGTCATGGTGTAATTGTTATTCAATATATTATTATTTGGATGGGTATAATAATGATGTGTAAATCATGTAAATAATAAATATAACATGTTAATGATTCTGTATATATGATATAACATCCATTTATATATTATTTTAATATCAAAAGAATGATATTGTCACTCGTGCGTACGTACGAACTACCGTCTCCACGAACGCGATGAGATTCATACTCCATTGTATCCATTAAAGTATAATTATCATTTGATGATTTAAAAATGATGTTTAAGGACTTGATATCATTCTGGATATGAATAAGATACAACCTATCCATAACAAACACGGATTATGTAACAAAACATATAAACGAAAATGAGTAAGTTAACACCCGAAACGACGATAATTAAAAGATATTATTAACAAATCAATGTTAAAAGATCATATATGATATCATATTAATATATATGATTCTTGTATAATTTAATAACAATTATTTCAAAATTATAGAGGAGGTTAACCTACCCCAACTAAGGAAAAGTACAAGGTAAGGGTTATTTCACAATCTCTTCATTATCCGAGGTTGTTTATACATAATAATCTACTGGGATCTCTTTATCATCCACATCCATGTTTCTTAAAAATGTATTTCAAAACATTTTTACTATTTACAAGAATATGGCTTAAAATCATTTATACCCTTGTTTGAATTTTTATAAGAGGTTTTTAAAGGAATATTTCCATCGTTTTCCAAACAAGGTTCTTTTTAACCTTTTGGACAAAATTAAGGTAAGAATGTTTTTTTAACTTATACGACGGGTGTGGCTATTTTCCGCCGTTATAAAATCGTCGAAGCTTCCCTTACAGGATTATAAGAATATTTTCAAAGAAAATGTTTTATTTTATAAATATATGACTCTTAAATGATTTTAAAAATAGAAAGAGATATTTCTCTAAAAAGAGTTTTGATTTCATCTATGTCAACATCCTTTGATGGATTTTATGCTTATTTGTAGTTGATTTATTAAGATACAAAACTCTTATATTGTATTGATGGTTTTGTGATATGTTTGAATGTGGATGTGCTATTTTTATACCATTCATTGTTTATGTTGAAAGTATTGACATTTCGTATGATAGTTTTAATACGAATTCTTATGTTATGTTTATACATTTTCATATGGGAATGCATTGGACATAATATGTGACGGGTGGAGCCCGCTATAGCTCCTCGATGCATCGGTAGGTCTCATGATACAAACTAGTGTCTTGGCACAAGGCCTCGACAAAATTTTATTTGTAGTCTTGGAACGAGGCCTTCTCTATGTGGTTATGATAGTCTGGAATTATGCATTCCATCATTATGAAAGTGGTTATTGATTTTTCATGTGATTATTCGATTAGTAGAATATCCATGTTAATAATTAAATGGAATCATTTCATTTTATTTATGCCATACTATGTTGAATGTTCAAGTTTGAAAGGCTTTTGTTTTAGTTTTACATTGCCTTAAATGTTTATTCTTATTTGTGAAAGTTTCTGTTATATTGTTATCCTTACTGGGCATTTGAGATCACCCCTTTTCTAGGTTTTATCTTTCCCAGGAAGTGAAGAAGTAAATTATGAATGACCTGCAGGGATATTATGTGGGGATATGAGTCTGTATTATGGAGACAATATGTTGTTGTAGTAGTTTTTCATTTTATGATGTAATGTAATACTTATGAATATATCTAGTGTTTCCAAGGCTACTAAACCAATCGGTCTTTCGAGATTTGATCTTTCTTGTGATCATGCAAATGTTATGTAATAATGAACTGACTCTGGGTATCTAGGGTCGGGGCGTTACAGTCCTTGACACATTCAGCAGGATCATAGACCAACCATCCTCAAGAAGATAAACATGCAACGAAAGTGGAATACCATGTGCGTATTCACCTCTTTTAGAAGGAGGTTACAAAAAAACAGCTGCCTAGACCATTGGGTGAGGTACAGAAGATAACAACCAACAAGATTTAGCAAGCATCCAACATTTACATCCAACACATTTCATCATCCCAGGTGTCCTTTGTAACACCCACATGCATAAAATGATGCATATCGCCACTCTAGGAATCCACTACTACGACAACCAATGGGACTTCCTACTACACATACCATATCATCCCTCCAAGATCATACATCTCAGGCGCACACCACAACAAAAGCAGAAGGAAACAAACAACAAAAAAATAGGCCTATTGTCCCCCAACAAGGAATTATATCTTGACAAGAAATGATATCTCACACATCCAAGCGTAAGGCTATTTGGACTTTACAAGAATGATGTTATCCCAAAACCATACCATGCATTATATTTTATCAACAATGAGTTATTTAATCCATTTTGAATTAACCTGTTCGTTATTATTAGGTTCCAACTATGGGATACCTAACTACAATCTATCATAACTACCAAAAATTTATTAAATAATTAATTTGACATGCCTTAAAACAGTAATAACCAATATGAATATTTTTTTACAACCAACTTGAATAGGAATGAACATTGGCATCAATTTGATTAACATCATATTATAGCAGCAATAACCATATTTGCATACATGAATATTTATCTTTATCCATTTAATTATCAATTAATTTTGACTTTATATTCTTTAGAAATTTGATCATGAGTAACATGATAAAAAATGAAGTAGAGATATCACTAAATATATCAAATTAAGAGGCAAACCATTATCACGGTGCAAAGAAACAACATGCAATCAAACCAATTCCTTCAATTCGGTTCTAGTATTTAATTAGGTCAATTCCATTGTGATACTAAGGGATAAATCTTTCTAACTCAATGATTTCAGATAAAATAATTAAGAATCAAGGAATCTCCTACCTCAAAAGTTTTCTGACGTTCTTCGCTTGAGAACAGATCAGAGCAGCGGATAACAATCACCGTCTATACAACAATTGCATCCACCTGAGGATGTTGCAGCACAACCGCATCAACAACACCCAAAAGAAACACTATTAGAACCATGAAGTTCAAATTCAAAAACATGGAAAGTAGAAACTGGAGAAGACATATCAAATAAAACCAAAGAATGGAGGTTGATCTTACATCGGATCAGAGAAAGATCAAAGAAGGATGACCGAGATAGATCCTAGCCAAAGAGGTCTCTAAAATTTCATGGAGGGGCCTGCTAGGTCAATTGGGATGATCTAGAGGGGAGCCTTGGCCATTTGGTTGGAAAGTATTGAGAGGATGTTATGTATTTAAAACACATAAGGTGGGTAAGTACATGACATGTACTTCCCATTCACACCATGTACTGGCTTGAGGTTGGGTTCCCCTGAAAATCATGTCCCCAAGGTGCATTTTTTACTTTTTCTGGAAGTTGAACTAGTCAGGTCGTGTACCCCGTGGTCACGTCGTGTACCCCATTTACTTCCATCTTTCTATGACTAAACTTCTTAAGACATCTTCTGAGCCTTCAATAAGCACAGTAGTATCTAAAAACACGAAAAGGGTTGATCCTTGCCGATCCGAGCCCTTACACATTAATGGATATATTGAACATGAAACTCACCACGTTTCAACAACTTCAACGACTCCATGATTCTATATTTTTCATGACTATTTAAAAATTTCATGAAAATATTTCCTTTATAAAGTATTCAATTCGGATTCATAAAATCCTTATATTCACAAAATATTAAACATTTAGTGAATCCTTACAGAAGAAAAAAATACAGTATTCCCTCTATTTTTTAACCAAAATTATAGAACCTCAAATCAAATTCTTTAAAAATTCTGTACGGTCTCTAAAGTATTAGAAATTTTTCGATAATCCTTGTAAAAAAATCAATAGAATATTGTAAAAAATCTTCTTTAAAAATATGAAAATCTTGAATCTTAATTGTGGTGTTTGTTTCCCAAAATTTATATAAATACCCACCTTCAAATATTCCTCAATTTTATTATTATTATTCAAAAAATTCAATTAAATTGCATCAAGATTAGTTTTATGTAAAACAATTTGTGTATTTGCAGTCTATACAGAAAATAGTTTCACTAAAATTATATTATAATGATTCCCATTAAATATGTTGTTTCTAACTAATCATGAAATATTAATAGAAACCATTCCATGTTTACCAAATCATGTTAACCTAAAACATCATTACTCTATATACCGTATATTCTGTAAACACTTTACCATAGTCATATTCTCATGAATCTAACAATAATGTGTTGAATATATAGCACAACCTAGATTTTCAACTGGGTTATATTTTCTCAAAATTAAATTTCCTATATTATTATTTATTCCATAACATTCCCATGATTTAAAAATTAAAATATATAATAAATTTAAGTCTTATAATCTAAATGTATAATGGGTTAACCTCATTGTACCATCCACATTAATGTTTCATGATCATCTTACTTTTTTTGTCATCATTCCATTAAGATATATAAATACATTATATTTATTAAAAATGATGTATCATTCATTATCCAATAATAATAATTTAATGTTGCTAAACTTCCACACCAAATAATTTTGATCCTTCTATACCCTCATATCCGAGATTATCAAACATTCAAAATTAAGGTCAAACTATAACATTTAATGTGGGATATAAAAACCCAAAATTTCCTTCTCTAAAACCACATATATGGTGAACTACTGGTCATTTTATTATTATTAAAAAAAAATATGACATTCACTCTAAACCATCACTTTCTATGCATTCATTTGACGCCTTTATGTATTCTCAATTAATTTACCAGATGATACTTGATATTATTATATTAATGAAATCTGTAAGTGATTAATTATAAAGATAAAACCAACCTACCTAAGTTAGAACCACCAAATCATCCTAAGTTTTAGCAAAAAAGGCAACCCATGATATTAAAATTCTCAATATTCCTCTTTTTCATGCAAAAACGTATCTGATTATTGTTCTCAATGATATCAAGTATGAAAATGTTAAGGTGTTATCACATCTTATGTCTATGGAATGGATAATCTTTCCTCACTATATCCATGTACACTAGCCTTCCCAACACTTTTCATGTGAAATAATGTATTCAAACATCCAAAAAATTATCAGTTAGATGTTTTCTTTGTTATACCCCATCCTTAATCATGGACTGAAGTTACAGTTTTCATTGTCCATGTTATAATATATGATACTTGCAGTAATGAACCAACTCTGGATTCTAGATGATTCGCTAAAAAAATTAACAAGCCACTGACTTGAGGGGTGTTCTCTTTCTCCACAGTCTAGAAATATGAACCCTGGAAAAATTATGAGATAAATGAGATTTATTTTCCCCTAAAATTTGATTATATTCAATAAGATATTTCTATAATAAATCTAGCATGACTCATTTATAAGATAAACATTTAAACCAAATCAAATAATTAGATAAATATAAGTCAAAATAAAATCTATAAATGTAAACAATATGGATATATTCCAAGTTCAAAGTAAAATACCTCAGCCGACCCACCAATTCCCTCTCTTGTAGCGAGGTCTGAGTCCCACTATGACCACTATATATGTAATGCATAAACTGATAACCATAACTAAAAGGATGTTAATGTCCCATGTGGTTGAAGCTACTAAATAAGGTAAAATATTAACTTACATAACTGAACACTATCATATGTGATATGTTTTCATGATTTGTCCAAATTCAGACCCTGTTATAGGAATCCAATATAGAATGTATAATGCCACTTAGTTTTAAATATTATATTGTGTGAGTAGGTTTTGGGTGAAATATCCCATTTGGGTTTTACCAAAGAGTCCTTTTATCCACATTCAAAACAATACTCTAGGAATTCTAGTTCTAAATATATTAGTTTAAAATACATTTTTTGTATCCTTTTGAAAACTTAAATCATCAAATTTCTATTCTAAAACCTTATTAGGAATCAAAAAACATAAATATGTAGTATTATAATCTTTTATGAAGCACCAATTTATTAATTTATAATAAAATTATTAATGAAAATCAATACACAAAAAGAAATTTAAAATTATATAAATAATACACAGTGGAAAAAAGGTAATGGAATCTAACAACGATAAAATATATCTCTTATAAAATATTTTCTAAATTTAATAATAATAATGTGTGGGAAAGGATACATACTCATGGTAGTATAATGAAAAATAAAAAGGTAAAACCCCCCAAAATTAGAAATAATAAATAAAAATAATGAGAGGGAAACCCAAAGATCACTAAGACTACGAGATCCTATAAACACTACATTCACAAATTAGGGAAAAACCACAATTAGTAATGAATCTATGTATATATATTGGATTGTGGGTGTGCTATAATAAAAAAAACTGCAGAATAAGCTGGGTTAATACATTATTTAGAGAATAAGAATTCATCCAATTTAGTATAACCAACCCAAGTACCCATGCTTTCACATTAGGATCATATAAATACACTTTAATCACTAATCATGTAATTACCTTAAAATAGCTCAAAAGAAGTTCTAAGTCCTGGGAAATGTAAACAATTCCATTTTCTATGAAATTGGAAGGATTTTTTAAGACAATAATAATGATAATAACAATTGAAACAAAAATAAAAAACAACAACAAAAAAACATCATTCTTAGCTTTTATTATAAATTTCCAAATGACCTACAATTCATTAGAGTTCAATGTTAAAAATTCCCTTTCAAAACTAATTTATAAAACTACATTCAAACATTAATGATAAATTTTAAATCATTACTTGATCATTATAGAAATATATTAATTTATAAAAACACATATATAAATTCACATATTTAAAATATTTCATGATAATATGTTAATATATATACACAACCCTAAATTAGTGTACAAACACCAAACCTAGAAAATTAAATTTAAAGATATGTATAATTTTGAAATATCATAAAACTAGGGATACCATAATTTAAAAACCACCAATCTAAATTAATAATAAAAAACAAAAAATTACACAATTACTATTTTTACTAATATTATAATTACAAAAAGTTATAATCTCGTCCAAAACTACCATAAAAATTATTAAAAAAATCAAATAATAATACATCCATTTTTAAATAATCAACATCTTGATAAATAAATATAATATTTTAAATAAACACCTAATATATAATTTATATGAAAAATGAATTTAGTAATATAACGAAATGCATAAATTACAAAGTACATAGAAAAATATAGAATCACCTACCTGGACCAAACACTAATGATCTGAAATCACCATGAATATAGATTAGAAGGATCCAAGAGGGATTGAAACAACATGGATAAAAAATATAATAAATAATTTCCCAAATCTACCTAGTGTTTATCTCAATCATAATCGTTGAAATTAAAGGAAAAAAATTAATGTGAGGAGAGAAAATAGGTGGAGTGGAAAAAAGGGAAACCTAAGTTGTACCAAATGTTGGAAATCTTATGATTGAACCCTAAATATTAAATATGCGGAAGTGAAAGGGTTGTGCATGATGGGGAATATAGGATGGGTGTTAAAAATGGGTAAGAATTTGTTGGTAGAATTTATTGTTTAATTAGTTTGATGGGTATTGTAATATATTTTTTTAATTTTTCATTACATTGTGTATAACATGGTTGCTGCAGTATTTACCCATACAGTGCACCCATTATTTTTTATATAAGGGAAATTTCTTGGTTGGACCACACAATTTAGAGAAATGTTTTACATTACTATGAAATGTATATGAAAAAATATAGAACCTAACTGTAAATTTTTCACACTCTTTATAAAACCATGCTCCATTAAAATGATTTTAAATTTTTAAAATTTTACATTAGAAAATGATTCTATAATCAATAATAATTAATAATATAAACATATAAATGAAAATATATGGGTTGAGGTATGATAATCGTCCCCACCATATCCCTTTCCTCCCAAAAATGTCACAAAAATCACATTTGATGATTTAGATATTAATAAACATGTGCTAGTTTATATTTTATCTATATTAGAAATGAAAGTTAAATGAAAAATGAAAAAATAATGTCCTATAACCCCATGTATAATGGATATAGAAAGATATTAAATACAAAACAACTCAAAATGGAGGATTCCAAAACTAAAATTCTAAAGACGACTCCTGGCGATATAAATTTTCAATTTATCATGGTTGTGAAATCAAAATCCCCGCCACAACACACAACCTACCCTATAAATCATATAAAACCCTAACCTGATCACATAACCTAACAAATTGTCAGTAATTCCATGAAGATTACACAAATATATCAAAAATAGTAAAAGGGGTATATTACCTCAAGAACAGACCCATGTCAAGGATCATGAAAGGATCTAATGAAAATCAATGTTTAAGAGGAATGAACGCTCCTAAGATGTTTCACTGACACAAAATAATCCATTAATGAATTCACCAAAGACACATAGGCATCTCAAAATGGGGTAATACTCCAAATTAAACTTAATAATTTCATTGGAATCGTGGGATTAGAAGATTGTAGGAACCAAAATCCACTAAAGGCCTCATGCGGGCATTATAAAGAAAACTAAAGGTATATTTTGACTCAAACGAACCATCCCAGGATGGACAGAAGTCTGTGCATAAAATACATGGGGTGCATGAAAAAAAGACCTCAACTGCATGCAATATTGCACGAAGAGGGGTATTTTAGCACGACGGCACAACAAAATTCCCACAAGGCTCACTAACAGGGATGATTTTTTGTGCCAGCCTAATTTCCGCCCCGATTTTGCCAATCACCTCAAAATAGAAGGGCACCCCATCACTTGAGGATGCTAAAAAATTTGACCTATAACTTTTGTGCCTAATACAAACCATCCATAAACAAAATATGGCATTTAGGTAAAGGATTTTTCAGGACACGTCTCTGAGGGGTTCACCTTCGGGCAGGACCACTAGGGCTTGACCCTCAGCTAGTTCCATTATTATTAAGCCATTTCCGCACAATACTCCTCCAATTGTGTATAAGAATTCTTTATATGTGAAACCCCGACTAATTGCGCACGCCCATCTCCTATTATGTGGAACTGTTCTCATTTTTGCGCCTATTGAATACAAAATCCTTTGTTTTAATGAAAAACTACCTCCTTGTGTGTTCCCTTAATAATGTATTCAATTTATCATCCCTAGACACCATCTTCGTGTGCTTCTCATGTGAAACACATCTATCTTGTGCACCTTCACTCGTACGATGCACTAGGTTTGTACGAAGTGATTCTACATCCCTTGGGCGATGCTTCATGTGTTGTTGTTTAACCTCGTTTTTCTTCTCATAGGCATGATAACGACTATTTATTCTTTTCATAACCAAACTAATGTGATCCCCTCAATGGATCTCTTCACAAACCTATCTATAGATAGCATTGCTAATTCCTTCCCTTCTCTAAGGGTGGGTTGGTATCTGTTATGTAAGTCATAGGGATGTGGAGTGAACCCGCCTCATCCAAGCTGCAGGATGTTGAACTCTCAAGCAACATCGCCCTCAGCACATGATA
The DNA here is from genome assembly GCA_963277665.1 of Viscum album. Lineage (NCBI taxonomy): Eukaryota > Viridiplantae > Streptophyta > Magnoliopsida > Santalales > Viscaceae > Viscum > Viscum album. The sequence goes on along the minus strand of OY728129.1, from coordinate 1,339,463,749 downwards.
TTATTATGTGTCCTCGACACATAAAATATACATGGGGTGCCCCATCTCTGACATTCTACATGCCAACTGGTCTCCATAGGGAGAGAGGTCTTTCTCACATGTAATGGGATCATCTTTGCTATAGTGTCGTCTGTCCACAAGGATGTGAAACCATCTAGGTGTAATACCCTAGCCTTTCATGCTAAAGGTAGCATCCTTACTCCTCCTATATTCTTCTAGGACCAAATAATAGAGGAAATTTGGTTATATGGACCTTTATTTCTCATTCCCTCTCGCTCTTGGCTTTGTTTCCATCGTGTCTCCATCTTAGAGTAAGTCCCAAGATCGTTTTCCTTCGGCAACGAATCACATGTAAACCCCTATATCCTCATTATGCTACTAGCCATGGGTAATCCTTATTCTATTCCTCATGTACGCTCCGTTTGTGATGTGGTCTTCATGACTTTATTTCCTCTTATTAATCACATCGAGCATGAATCATGTGTGGATTGAGTAATCATCGTCCATGATATCATTCCAGGGGTTCTTTAGTGCATAATCCCCAAACACCCATTCCGATCTATGTGGAATTTGATCCTTTACCTTTCCAATAATTTTATATAGGAAGCATCCATGAGGTTCAATCCAATCACCCATCGGCCCCGACCACTTCACATAGGTTCTCCCCTATCTATCATGGAATTAAAATATATATTACCTCCTTTAATCCCGCACAACATTAAACTATATGAGTTAGAACTATAAGGGTTTTGATCCCTGTCTCTTATAAGGGATACATAGGAATCCTCCCTTATGTTCAACCCCAAAAAACAGTATTTCATTGTAGTCTCCAGCCAACTCAAATCCATTGTAGTCCCCAATCAATGGTAAGCCCTTGTAGTCCCCAACAAACACTAAGCCGTTGTAATCCCCAACCAACGGTATGCTATTTTAGTCCCCAACCAATTGTAATACGTTGTAGTATCCTTTGTTATGATCCCCCTCTCTAGTCCGTCCTAGTGGTTCTTGACCCACTCTTAGGTAGCTAAGCACGCGTAATCCCCAGTATGTCATAGGGATGCTATCATTTGCATACACCCCGATTTAACTCCCCATCCTGAATTACATGGACTTTGACTTTTTCCATGAGGATATATAGGAATCATACCTGAGGTTCAATGCCATCACCCATCTACAATTATAGTCTCTCCCTTAAGCCTTTTTGTTTTTGAAAGGTCATGTCCCAACATGGAGGCTCCACTTCCTCCGAGTCCCATCCATGCATTTATTTTCATGGGTCACCTCCTACGGTGACCCATCGCCCCCACTGAACTATGTGGAGTCTGATTTCCCGACACGATAATATGTTGGAAGCCTATTTGAGGTTCAAGACCAACACTACCATCATCTTCACGAAAGTTCCATATCATTCTCCATACACTTCACTCAACCATCCATGTACATCCTATTTTTTACACATGATTCCACATCTTGGTGAGATCATGTCACCCACATCCTCACATCTCATAGTAGAAATTGGGTTGCTGACCATGCATAATTCTCACACAATACATGAACAACCAACCAAGCATGATCCTCCTGATATTGAAGTCTATCCATGAATAAGCCCCAACATATCTTTAGGTTGGGTTCCTCTTTGAAAACCTTGATTAATCATCCCTTCAAACTATGTGGGTTTGATCCTTATCCCTCGAGACACGGTATGTAGGAAACCTCCTTGAGGATTAATCCCAACCATTGGAAATCAATGACTTCCCCCATTCAGGGACCCAAGCAACCTCAAATCCATGTTTATTGAACGTATTAATCAACGCATTCAGTAAACCCCCTTATGTTCTCCCTATTGGGTATATTCCCATCTGTTCCACTCTTATCAGTGATCCGATCAGTCTGATCTATCTCTTGTAGATGTTAAACTCACGGAATACCCTATGTTTAAAATGGGAAGCTAAGGAAAACTGTAGATACATTCATATTGAATATAATTCCCTTAACTCAACGTGGGATTCCTCGGGCTTCCGTTCCCTCGAGATGCCCTATCATAAGGGAATGAAAACCAGACACACCAGTGTTTCTGTGTCTAGACATACCATCAATTTCCAACATGACTATAACCCCGACTGAAGGTTGATACCCTGACATGACCCCATGGAATGTCCTAACAAAAGCAGTTTAAATAACTATCATCCACAAAGCTATGGCACCAAGAAGAGTTTCATGAACAACATATTAATATTTATGGGAGACATAGACTAGGATATGAATTTTGAGGTGGAATCCACCGAAGCATGAATCGACATCCCATAATCATTTTTTGATAGTGGGGAAAATGTCCCTATATTTGCAATAGATGCCACCTGGCTATGGAATGCAGGAATGTGGGGAAACAAGTAACATGTCCTACAAATATGGATGTGCACCCCAGAGAAAGATTTGGAAACAAAAATGTAGAACCCAACATGATGTTCTTCTCCTCAAAGTGGTGATTATTAGTGTTCGAGACATTAGTGGATTAGCATGTCAAATGAACTAGGTATCCGGCACCAGGTCCTACTATGGAAATAGTGGGCGTGTTCTGAAGCTCAACAGAGATTGGGGAAGTTGAATGTTGGGCATCCCGGACTGCGACATTGTTACTATGTATCTTCCTTACTCACCATGGAAGATTAAATGGTGCTTGGGAACTATAAATCACTTTCCTTCTTTGAGAACTAATGGTTATATCTCCCTGCTTTTCAGGCCCCAAGATTTCATGACCGGAAACCAATCAACCGTAGCTACTGAAGGAGGGGGCAGGGAAACACCAACATGGAAATACTGCATGGATCCAACTCTTCTACAACATTTTTATGCATCTAAAGGTTTTGGGAACCCACACCCGATTTCACCATCCGAACATGTTTAGAGGAAGATGATAAATGACCTCATCTGATGATACGATGGGGAAGGGATTATCCCAACCAGGGATATGGCCTAATAGAACCCAGATGATTCATCCACTCATCATTTACGCCTCCCCTATAGGCCACGCAAGGACCCACTACTCCCCACTTTCACATACAATCGTTTCAGGAGCCTCTCCCACGAGTACATTGATGACTCCCTTCCTATTACAATCAGGTTATGGATGTCTTGTCTAGCCCAGAAATAATCGTTTCTCTTGGGTCACCAAGGAGGGCTCCCAATACACCACGTTAGTGCCACTAACTGACCCGATAGGATAATGATTTGGTGAGTTATAACCCTGTCCCTCCATACCCAGTCTAGATAACCTGAAGCCAATGTCAGGTGAAAGATGAGGCGGATTATTGTTAGAGGACATCATCTTCAAAAATTAAAGTGGAAAATGCCACTAACAACGCATATCCGAAACACCACATTTATACTAAATAGGGGAACATATAAGAACAACCCAGATTGAGACCCAACCATCCCACTGGATGTTTTGGATGAATCTTCTGTTCCCAGGCACAGGTGGTGTCTGTCACGGGCCGACTGACAACGATATCCAGTATGAAGATCCTCCTAGTGCCACCACAAATCAGAGCACATGTTCTACATACTCCCAAACTCTGTAAGGAGGTTCTCTACATGCCACCGTTGTTCAGAGTGAATGTCCTCCTTGCAACAGTGACATCAAGCAATGAAGTGTTTTCTGCACCCATGACCCTAGGTATAGAGCCGTTCCTCCCGGAAAAGGTCTCCGATATGAAGATCCTCCTCGTGTAGTAAACCATCAACATGGGGCTCTTCCCATGTTCTTACAGCACCCAAAGAAGGTCCTCCTTGTCCCGTAAATTAGAGAATCAGAGGTCTTCCTCACATTATTGGAACCCAATATGGAGGTCTTCACCATGTACTATTTGACAAGTATGAATGCCCCCTCATACCATCAATTACATGGGGAACACACATGGTGTTATTTCCCATGCTCCCACCATATCTAGAGGACGTCTTACCCTCTCCCACACTTCCTTCCAAGATTCCATATGCACTTCTACCAGCATACACATTGTTCATCCTTGTGTTCCCTTTGACATTTTTCCTGGTTCCCCTCGCACCCTAGCTGGCCTAGGTGGAATTATTCTATGCCTGAGCATTAGTTCGACCAAAGGTCTTCCTCAAGTCAAAAACATAACCCATCTTAAAGGAATATCTTGAGGTAGGAGGGTGGGTCTCCACCGCCATAAGAAGAATACAAGGATGTTTTATACCATGATTAAACCCATATTATTCTCAAATTCAGAGGCATAATAATATTCATTAATAGAACCCTCACCCCAATCTTCTGTGTCAAGGGATAGGCAAGGAAAGAGGTGTATTAGACTCATCCTTCTAGAATGTGAGGTTCACCAGATTCCCACCTCTCTACGAAGATACATCCAAGAGGAGGAATATTTTTCCTTTTTTTAGGTAATGGTCATTCAATTCTCCCTATCCTCAATATGGTCATTCTCTAACTCAACCAAAGATCACGGAGAGTTATTCTGAGGATTGATAGAGGAAAAACAATAGCCTGACCTACCAGTACTAACCGTAGCCCTTGACCAGGATGATGCAGTCGCTAATCCATCTTACTGAGATGTGGTGGTGCAGTCATTGCATTATTGTCAAGACAACCCAAGATTCAAAGGGCTTTCAACTCGCTCCCCATATTCTCCACCGACCAGACTACCATCTCAACAGTCCGATTCAATGTCTTTTTCGGTCCCTCATCCGCCCCCAGTTGATGAACGGGGATACCAAGGGCCGTATCCCGAGTCTGATCTGAGGGATTCTGGTACATCTTTGCATCATCCCATTTCCCAGAGATGTTCAGGCTAGTTGCAACCTCAAGCATCAAAGCACCAGAACCACCTACCGAGGAGGACGTCACATGTTTTTTTCAAACTCTCTAGGTGATGCACTTTCATCATCGTTATCATCAAGTACCTTATCCCAATAATATTTCCCACATTGATGATATTGGTCAATAATGTCGAATGGTGTACTTGGTTACGCTCCCTGTGGCCATGCATCCTGAGTCTCTCTGTCTCGACCAGACCCAACAATAGTGGTTTTTCCAGAGCATTAATTTTCTCCTCAATATTATCAAGGAGGTTTCCCCCGACATTTAGGTCTATCGTTTTTGGTAGTATGCTGGCCTTAATTTCAATTATATCCATCACAAACCTGACATTCCATAATATATTGAAGATATGCCTTCAGGTAGAGTCACATTAAACATGGCTAACTTATTAGAGGGAGAGAAAAATCTAGATCTCCTTGAAGATAACTTACCCCCCTAAGGGTGTTCCCCACATATTGTACCATAGGGAAGGATTACTCTCTAGAAATAAAATTATTGGGTCTCCATGTATCTACCGAGTCCATATTCCTTGTACATAATCCAAATATGAGAAAAGAGCATCATGGGACTGTCAAATCCATCAACCCCTCAGGCTCAGTACCGAAGATGGAGGATGATCCTAAAAAGGTTGTTTTTCATAAATAGCTCGTGGATCATAAAAAAAATGTCAGTGACCTTATCATGTAACATGATACAAATAGGTGACTAGACTATGATGATCCTCAACATGGGTAGTAGGGGCATGTACCACTCTCCCTTGGTGAGTTTCCTCTAGGTGGCCCTGACCATCCTTCCCAAATAGATAGGGTAGAAGCTATAGAATATGGAACAAAAGCATTGTATGTATCGACAAATCCACCAGAGATGTGCGATAATCTTCGTGATCCATATTAGGCTACCCCAACCACTCCAAAAATCGTTCCCCCAATAGTCCCATAGGTCATACCACCAGCTGCTCCACAAGCATCTAAACCAATTTATCATTTGAAGAACCTTACAAAACACCTGTGACTAGGGACCCTACACAATACAGGAATCCCCATCCAAATGATATAATGAAAGCACACATTTTCCACCTAGAGGCTTTAGAAACTCGACAGCTGGCAATTCCGCATGATGGAAAGTCATCCAAGGTATGGTTAGATGATATGCAAACACCCCATGTTTTTGAAACCATACCTTTTCCCCCATTAATGGGACGAGAGACTCACTACATCATCTTCCCCACATCATCTCATTGTGTAGACCCATGCGAGGAACCCCAGTGTAGCAAGAGGCTGCGAAACTCTAGTGTTTCGTATAAACATTGGAAGGGATTGGGTTTCTCTGGTACCTCCAGCTACCGATTTTGTCAGTAGCCTGATGGAAGGATCTATGTAGGAAATTTCTTAACCAATTCAGATCTACCACCAAGAAGACAGGTATTTTAGACCTCTTCATGTGAAATAATAGGCCTGACGAGGGTGCCATAGACATTGTCATCTGGTATGAAGGACTCATATACTCTATTGATATGTAGCGGACTCAGGAAGAGATGCTAAAAATGTGTGTCCGGAATGTCCAAACTGAGCTGGTCCACAATATCACCACCTATAATTACCTCGAGGGATTCCTAGATTTCCTGGATAAGAAAAATCATCTAGTGGATGTCTTGAAACATGGCAAATAGGCATGTCCATTTCCTCATGTAGTTCCTCTATGAAGCTCCACTAAGGCCGATCCCACCGCAGTATCACAAATAGAGGCCCCCGGAAGCTGGAGTTATTACCAGGGGAGCCGCCTCTACAACCTCGCAGAGGCCCATCACCTCAGTGCAACATTTGGCCCAGTAGCGACCACATTAGAATCGGCACGCTCCCCAGTGTAACACACTGCCACCAATGTCTAGGAAAGATAATCAAGTTCCACCTCCTCTATAGTCTCTTCTGGACCCTTGTCAGGGTGAGCCTCCTAGATCCCAATTCAGAGATAGAAGGAACCATACCAAAATATTTAATTATTCATAGGTCCCTTTTTTTCCTAAGCACCTTGGAGTAGGGAATTCTTAAGTTTCTAGAATGCAGGATACCCAAAGAGGCAGATCTCACTGACCCCTGCAATTACTACCACTATCACTGGATCTTTGGGCTCAACCTCAAGCAGTGAAATATGTTTAAATACTACCTCCAAGACCATGTTGATAAAAAAAATATTCAAGTTAGACCTAGCATCAGCATAATTAGAGTGTGTATTTATATAGCCTAATAGGGAGAAAGACAACAATGGTGACTGGGAGCTGGATCCAAACCGTGGGTCTCAAAAATATGATGGTTGCATGGCTCAAAAGGAAATATCTTATTTTTATGGAATTTTCTAGGCATGTTTGAATCGATCAGTGCTTTCAGAAGTCGCCAAATTACCTGCATACACTACTTTTGAGACGACATCCCAGCCTTCCACTTCCCAAAAGGGAAATCATCTGTGGCGAAAATGAAAACAAATACCTACACTGATGCCATTGTCATTTCGTAATCATGGAGACTTCATGCCCCCGGAGATAGAGATTACTCCTAGAATCCATCCAGTGATAGAGGATTCTTTATGTGACAACCAATTTTATGTTTCTATTAACACCATGGAGTTGGTAAACCCCTACATGATTCCCGACGACGAGGAGTGCGAGAAATATCCTCCTCATGTCCCCATCCATCACCAGTGTTGAAAAAGCCGTGTTTATGTGAGTTGTAAGAATGATTTGGTCAATACATCCAGCCAGTATTTTCCTACCACTGAAACCATACAACAATCCTGATGTGAATCCAAACATACATAGACTTCTCATATTGTTTCACCATGTCTACCTTCACCGCCGTTTTTGAAACATGATCCAGAGGAACCACCACGACCGTGCTACGATCAGCCGCGTTCTACTATGTATTAGCCTCAGTTATCTTCCCCCCATCTGGTAGTCAATCCATGCATTTCAACTTGTGAAATGTTGGACATTCCCTACCTTAGTCACCTTCCGGTTCAGCAATAAGGGCCCATCATACCCCCTACCACAGAACAACGTCTCGTTAGAGGAAGTTCATGCTTGACATGGAAGTATGATATTATCAAGGATATTTCTAGAATTCTTATTGGGATCTCTATTCATGATTCCCTTCTCATTTCAACAGATATGGGTGAATCCATTTCTGATTTTTTTGAATCCCCATCATGTTTGAGATAGTAGTAGAAGTCGTAGAAGCCTTCCTTGTTGAGGCAACCAAGTGCGTAGAATGTTTAGACATTTTCTCATTTTCTAGATACAATGAAGATTCACCCATATAGTTCCACATTCTCCCATTGTACATCAATGAAAATGTCAACTATGTGAAGGTTTACCATGGTATTTTTAACCTAGGGTTGGGGATAAACATTATCCCAACCCAAACACACCAAAAAATAGTTCTTTTTGAGGATGATATATGTCCCTCTATCATGAAAATTAAAAGTTATTGTAGGAAGGAATAAATTTCAATTGGAATGATCTTCCGAAAGACCTAGTTTGGTGGCATGCTATTTAGAACCGATTTCATGGTTGTCTCGTAGGACACCGAATATAATGCGTTAAAGGGTAGGCCAGGGATCCACATACATGTGGTGGTCCCTTCTTCATGTCACCAATTTCTTAAGTACTTAGTTAATGGTAAATTGGGAGTACAATAAGGTGATGTGTCCCACTTTGACTCTTTTGAATCCCAATACATTGATGTTGTCTATTAAAAGAGAAAGGATAAACAGATTCAGGCCAATGAGGTTGACCATTCTATGACTATGATCGACCTGTGGGTAGACCAATATGATGCTTATTTTTTTTCCAATCCACTGATTGGAGGCTATAACCCTATACATGGAGAAAATATTTATTTTTTATTGAATGAGGGGGAAGAACACTATCATGTCTATGGGTTGTTGTAAGATCACCTTGTATTTATAAAAAAATCCGGCTTAGGGGATCCTGACCCTCCTACTCCAATAAGGTATCATAATGTCTGCCCCAAGACAATGACTATATGTCATACATTCTTGTTTCATAGGGCTGGAATAAATTGTAACAAGAAAATGAACCACTTTTCCTTTTATATCATCAATCGTATCCCCTTGGGTCAAAGGTCATATGGGATCAGGTTGATGATTTTCATCACTATGGATTCAATAGTACAAGAGTTCCTCGATGCGGTGTCCACCGTCGCTCAGGATGGCGCCAGTGTCCTGTCAGGTTCATTGACATAGAAGAATAACCTCTTGCTGAGGATCCCACCTCCATGAATGATGAAAAGGATTTGTAGGACGATCATCAAACTTTGTAAGAGTTATTATCCCCCATGGTCGATGAATTGGTACTGGTGAACCTTAGAAATGAGATAGATCCAAAAACCATAGTGATCTGTGCCACTATACACGTCCAAGAGAAAACAATGATATCTGGACATTCTAAATAATCATAGGGATGTGTTTTCCTAGAGTAATGATGATATTCCTGGAATAGATCCTCATGTTGTCGTTAACCACCTTGTTCTTATAGAAAATCACTGCGGGCTCAAACTGCCTCCCCCAAAGAATCATCTTACTCACAGTTCCATGGTTGTGGATTAGGTTGATATGCTAAACATATCTGACATTGTAAAGGAGGTCCATTACCCTATATGGTAAGCCAAAAGTTTCCTGTTAGGAATAATAAAGGACATATAATACTCTTCATTGACTTTTGGGATCTCAACCCTCACTATCCGAAGGATGACATTCCCCTTTCTGTGATGAAACTATTGATTGAATCCACCACTATGTTCCAGGATCTCTCTTTCAAGGATAGGTATTTCTTTTATAACCAAATTTTAATGACCCTTGAGGATGAAGAGTATATAGAATTAATGGATACAGAAGGTACTTTCTACAACCAGATAATTCCCTTCGGTCTAAAGGAATACAGGTTCCAACTATCAGCATGCCATGCATCACATATTTAAGCTGGTTCATGGGACATTGGTGGAATTCTACGTAGATGATCTTGTGGTCAAATATCACCAATACCAGGACTATCTCATAGATCTCGAGAAAGTTTTTGGCTTCCTTTCATTCTGCCATCTAATGATGAACCCTTCGAAATGCGCTTTCGGGGTGACCTCTGAAATGATTCTCGGCATCATTGTTAGATATTGATGCTTCGAGATCGATTTGAAGATGATCAAGGACATAAGTCATATGTCGCCAGCAGACAATATTCCGGATCTGTGAGGTTTTCTAGGCCCCTTATCCTATATACACCGATTCATCGTGAATCCGGCTGGAAAGTGTAAGCCCTTTTACCAGCTCCTGAAGAAAGGTGTCAATTATTAGTGGGATGTGGAGTGTTAGACTGCTTTCGAGGAAATCAAGATGTAATTATTATAGCCTTCGGTTATGATACGACCCATTTTTGGAAAGCTGTTGTCCCTTTATGTGACTTCTTTCAAACGATCTATCGGTTCCCTTATCACCTAGATGAATAATGAGGGAGCAATGAACGGATTATACTATCTCAACCGCATGATCTTCGTTAAAGAGACCATATATTCCTCTATCGAGAAAATATTCCATGCTCTTGTATAAATTGTGCATAAATTGTGAAACTACTTGTCGCATCATGAGAGAGAACTAGTCCCTCGAGTTGATCTGTTGAAGTCTGGACCACCCCATGTTGATTGGACATCTAACTCAGTGGGCAGTGATCCTCGAGCAGTTTGACATCAGGTTTATTCCCCAGAAGTCCATTAAGGGATAGGCATTGGAGGACTTCCTTGCTTCCCATCTAGCTCTTATGGAATAGTCTATAGATCTTGATTTACTCATTGAGGAAATCCTCTCGGTATACCAAGCTGTTCTATTATGGAAAATGAACATTGTTAGTGATTATTGAAGCCCTACTGGCAGAAGAATCACGGATCCCAGACTCAACTGAGTGGCCCTAGGTATAATCCTCATCATTCCAACACATGTTATTCTGAAATATTCATTTAGTTTTCGTAAGGTTGTACCATCAATGAGGCAATGTATCAGGCTCTCATTACTGGTTTTTAGATGTCCCTCGAGATTGATGATCCCCACATAATGTGAATGTGGTCTCTAAACTATTCATCAAACATATCAACATTTCTATATCTTTAGGAATCTCAAGATCATACAACTGTTTGAATGTACCCTAAAATTTATGGCCCATTTCCCATCTCAGCTAGAAGTCACTCGTGTACCTCATTCATAAAACAGTCAAGCTGACCCCTTTCCCAGCTTTGCTGTATCTCTTGTAGAACCTGACCATGATGATTTGATTATTCATTTGGTGCATTAGAGATTCATCACTATCGTCGCTCCAAATGACGGTGATAACATGTAGGTAAGCCACCCTAATGCTGTAACCTTCATGACAGGACACCAAGGACCCTCTTCTGTAGTGTTTGAAGGGAATCCCGACTAGAGGATCCCCTTTATATAGTATCTCTGACACCATGATCTCCCAATATACTGAGCTGAGAATGAGTCAATATGATGTCGCACATTGCAGTTTACCCTCCAATGTTGTCCCGGTCTTGAGAAGGTCATCTACAAACGTTGTTTCAATGGGGTTATCCTCAATTTGAGTCAAGTGGGTGAGATTTCTCAGGTCATGTAGGAGGTTCATTCCGGTTCCTATGCGGCTCATTTGACATGGCCAAAACTCACTCACCAGATCTAGAGATTGGGGTATTATTTGGCCTTCCAATATCCACGACTGTATCTAGTTTACAAGAGGTTCTATGAGTTCCAAATCCATACTAATTTTAAGAATTGACCACCAGAACCTCTCCGCACTACCATGTACTCATGTCCCTTTGTGGTCTAGAGGATCGATGTCATGGGAACCTATCAACTGGTGATAGCCTTCTAGTGCAGGTTCATCCTGACCGCTATAGATTTCTTTTCCATGTGGGAAGAGGTTGTTCCACTCAAGGAGGTAGATTCCCATTCTATCACTAAATTTATGAGCTCCAATATCATTTACATATTTGGAGTCCCTAACTCTGTCCACACTGATAACATTTCCATCATCCGGGCAGCAGAACTAAATATGTTGTATGTCAAGTACAACATCCGTTCTAACCAAACCTCCTTATATCACACACAAGAAAATGGGTGGATATAGGCATTCAAAAAAACCATATCTAACATTCTCTAGATGATGGTTGGTCAAAACAAGAAGTGTTGGATAGATAAACTCCCAAATTATATTTGGGATTATCGTATGATGACTCACAATAACACTCTGGTGACCCCATATTCCCTGATGTATGGAATATATGTAGTCCTTCCCATATAGATTTAGTTAGCTTCATTGCGCATAGCTATCTAAGATCAACACACACCTGATAAGGTAACCGAAATCTATCATGCTAAACAAAAAGCACTGGACAAAAATATGATTTATGCCCCGTACAATTTAGAGAGTTATTAGAACATGATATCCAGATATTTCAACAAGAATGACCCCCTCTACTCCTTACATGGTGACACATTGTTGGCCCCGATAATTCTGATGATACCTAGAAAGAAACCACAGTAGTTAGAGCCCATGTGGGAACTTACATCATTCACAAGGTTTACACCAATGGTGCATACTCTCTGGTTACCTTGGATCTTGAGTGGATCACTCCTCCCACTAATTACAAATTCATCATGTTATTCTTTTCTTGAGTAACTGGATGCTTGGTCCCATAAGACCATAAACTATTCTGTCTTTGCCACATGACATTAAAATGCTTGATCCATCTAAAATTTAGGATGTAAAACTACACAACACTCATCCCTCGTGATGATAAACTATAAAATGGTCTGACCTCTACGACCATTAACTACGATCTCCCTACATTCTCGTCCTACATGAAGTTAAACTGCGTAGCATTTCAATAAATACATTTTTCTTGATTCCCGTATTCACTGGATACGTAGGAATGGTCAGAACCATTGTCTTGGAGTATAGTCCATTTTTTCCCTTTGACTGACCACTAGGTATTGTTCCCTTATAGGATCACAAATTTTATAGTGTATACATCTATGGCTACCATGTTTATGATGAAAGCACCTTGAGTGCCTCCCATTCTTATATCCTCCCACGACCTCACCCCACGATGTTATATTTCCCAGACCCTTAAGAACTATATTTGGCTTGATTATCATCCTTATGAGATACATAGGAATTACTTAACATTCTAGCTTCGGGTTGAGACCTATTTCATAGAAACCTCTTCATCTTTCTAGCACCCTATCCTGACTCCATCAAGAGGGGGTATGTGGTGCGGTCTTTTCTTATTCCCTCATTCACATTAGGTTTTCCATACCCACGCTACATACCTCTCTCTTGAGAGCTCTTGATCCCCTCAACTCTCTTTGGTAACTCACCATCATTACTAGGAGAACTCTAGTTCAAGACCTAGAGTGTTGGATTCTACATAGACTTATTTCTCCCATTTTCATGATTCATATTACCCTTTATTTGGTATTTCATCATCTTTAATATTAGAAAGGACCCCCAAAATACATGGATATTAGGCCCTAGGGCTCTCCAACCATATCGTGCCAACGTACATGATAATTTTTGAACAGCAATTTGATACAAGTGTTGGGTTGTGAATCCAGTCAATGGTTGATGCTCAATTGCTTGTTCCAATTTCCGGTCACCCTATTTGGATGCTGTGTTTTGGACATGTCCAACATTTACCTTCCATCATTATGATTCCATCAAATTATCCCTTAATATTGGGTTCATGATTCACCTATTCCAGTCCATCATGTTCACTAAGAATATTGACACACATGGTGCTATTCCTCAGTGCACGTGAGCACATTAAGTGAGTGAATACACAATGTGGTGTCATTCGAAGATCTGCACCATTTCCCCTTTATTTGTATTCCACTTGTTTTCAAGATCTTATCTACCCTTGTTTCCCACCTCGAATGTGGCTCACATGGGATTAGGGATTTGGAGAAGGTTTACGCCCACTTGGAAGAGTCTCACTTCTACGGTCCGAGCACTATTCCTATAAACTAAGATCTACCACATTATTATCCTTCTAGACTTTAAACTACAATCTCAAGAACAACATACAACTTGATTCCCATATTTATGGGATACGCAGGAACACCGTGGAATTTTGTCTTTGGGTCCATCACAATTTCCAATAATTATATGTTCTATTCGGCCTTCTGGTCCCTACATTAAGAGGATTGTGTGGTGTGGATTATTTGGACTTATTTGGTCATTCATGTCAAGATTGTAATATCCTTACAATGTACTCCCCTATAAGTATCTAGTCACTTATGCCTTTTTACTCGCATATAATTAAAAATCACTCTCAGAACTATGTATTGATTGGTTCCCATCCTCAGGGGTTACTTTGGAACACCAATGCATTTATTATTTGGGTCCATCCACATATCATCTGATATATTCTGGTTCCTTGGCCTATAGTTTCTCCGCTGCAGTTGAGCGCGGTTTGGTGTGGACCAGCTATCCACATTCATATCTGGTATAGTTTATCACACCCTATTCACTAAATCTAAAACCTCATTATTCTATATGGTTCGAATCCTTATGAATTTAAAATATGATGCCTGGTCGCACATGTCTCTAAACTTTTACGTCATTGATGTGTGATGTCAAAAATACATAGGCTGGTCTCATCATATGAACTTAAACTATGACATTATCGTCCTGGATGCACGATGAAAAACAGAACCACATTGTGATGTCCACATGCAAGGGGACACCATGATTGGTATTGGTCATCCACCATGCTTTTTGTCAAGGCCTATATAGGGCTTGATTCCTGTAGAAACACATGGATTCTCCATCCCGGTGTCATTGCTTCAAAAAAAATTTCCATCTTAAAGAAAAAACAAGATCAATCAAATGTCTCTTCCTTTGGTGTGTTGTATAGAACAAAATGATAGTAATTTACCTATCATTGGTACCCTACAAATCCATTATATAACTATATATAGGTTGATCCCCATCATAATGGGGTAGGTTGGAATGCCCGGGCACTTTTCCGTAGGCCCAACCCAACTTTCACTTTTGGACCCTTTACCTAAAAATTTCTCATGGAGGCACGTGGTGTGATATTGTCCTCTTTTTTCGTTGTTCACATTTGGTGTTTCAATTTTCTCACACTGTTTCTCCATTTCTCCTTTCCACAAAGGTCTATACTCTATGACCATAAAACTAATATCCAACCACATCCTTAACACATGAAATTAAACTAAAAAACATTTTACATAAATATTTATAGCTATATTCCCATCCTCATGGGATATGTAGTAAAACCCATGAGATTAATCTGCGTGTCCGTCCCCAAGTATCTTAAATCCATTCCCCACTTTCAGTCCCTTGGATAAAACTCTATCGGAATAATGTGGTGTTGTGTGGAATCCTTTTTCCTCATTCATGTTGTGGTGTGCAATAAGTATCCTATTAAACTAGGATTCTGCATCCCCTGGACCATTTTCCTTAGAAAGGGATTTGAATCCCTTCATCTGACATGCCCCCTTGGCGTACTCAAATGTGTCTTCGTGAAGAGACAAAAGAGTTGAGTTTTTACATTGACATTCCCTCATTTCATGTCCACGCTTCATGGGCCCTTAATTTAGATCTCGCTCCCCTTCCATGTCTGGAGGGACCCCCTATACAGCCTGGTAACTTGCCACATTGTCTTACCTACCTTCTATGGTCAATGCCCCAGAAGACCTTGGAATATATTTTGAGACTGGTCCCTTGTTTCAAACTTTCTCAATGGTAAAACCTCATTTTTCTGTTCCCATAGTAGGCTAACACAAAAAAAATTATATTTTTTGAACAGGGACAATAGATATCCTCTGTCCTCACACTACTATAATTGCGATCTAGATCTCGAGTTCCATGATTCAAATATATCATCCCCCTTATGTTCCTGTGTAAATTCAATACTCTCGGTTCAACCCCCGCAAATCTATGTGCATTAAGTAGGGAGGTCAGTAATGGTGGGACATCACTCACCTGGAATTCCATTGCACTTAATGAGTGCCTCCCTGTATCAGTAAAATCCTATCACTATACCTTGTCTCCCACATTCAGAATGACTCACGTGTGATTAGTTGTTTTGGTGGGGCCTGTATTGGCACAACCCTACCAAACAAGTATTTCATCCCTCGTGACATTAAACTGCAATCTAATAATAAATTATAGATTGATTCCCATCCTCATGGGGTACATAGGAATTCCCATACACTTTGTATTGGGTCCCATCCCAAATTTCACCATCTTCAGTATCTCAAACTAAGATTTTCCCCAGGCTTCTGTATTGTGATATGGACTGCCTTGTTCCTCATTCACATAGAGAATACAACGTCTGCAACACGTACTCCCCCTTCAGGGTCTCCCCCTTCCACTCTCAATCACATCGTGTGGTAATAAACTACATGGGTCATCCAGAACTATGTATGAATTGATTTCTATAATCATGGGGTATATAGGAAAACACAGATATTTCTTCTTCAGGTCTGGCCCCAAGTGAGGACACCTATGGTATATAGACTAGAAAACCCTATTGAGAACACGTGGTGTGGTGTGGACTGTTATTGTCCGCATTCACATCAGGATATGTACAACACCATGAATTTCCTTTCCAAATAACCATTTCCTCAACACTTGACTTTAAATAGCAACCGTACCTTGATCAAGTTCAGGATCCCCCATGATAGTTATGTGATGCGTCAGCTTCCTCACCAGAGAGGATTTCTCACACCAGCTTTAGTCTCGAGCCATTATGTGCTCATGACTAAGTATGGCTTGATTCCTTCCCAAGCAGGAAACATAGGGACATCTGTATGTCTAGTTCCCAGATCTAGCCACAAGATTTCAAACCTTCTATAGGGTCATCATGGAAGTGTCCCCTCTTTTGGGACCATTTATTTCCTCCGTCTTCAACTTACAATTTTAAACTACATGTTTATCATCATCATTGGTATGAAATAAATCTAAAATCCACTCTATGTTCACACCATAGAGATTATTTTAGGAAATGAGTCTTATCTATAATGATACCGATGCACTCACCTAATGTGCTTTCATCATGGTGGCGTAATTACAAGAATGTTGGAATCCATTCAAACAACCCATCACTCCACCCTCCATGCTTTTTGTGACATTTATTTGGACCCTCGTCCTCCTCCATACCTGAAAAATCCCCCTAATAGTATATATGCATTTCCAATGGCTCGCGTACTCCCCTAGGTTAATGTTCCAGAAGACTAATGGATTCCATTTTGAGTCAGGCCCCACGTTTCGAACAGGGTTAGGGTCGAAGGTCATTTGGTGTCCCCACATAATGATAAATCAATAGGGATACTGTTTTTTTACATGGTCCATAGTCATCCTACATCTTCTTGCTACACATATAATGTTTCAGCTTTTGGTATCGTGGTTCACACTTTCCACTTCCTTCTATTCAGATTTATTCCAACACACTCGACATAATACCGCTTGTGCACTAGAGAACATTGGGAAATAAGAAATTTGGTGGTTATAAGGACCTTATTCTATATTCATGTCTCTCCTTACCATTTCAAAAAACATGGGGTGGTCATCTAGACCCTTGGTTTTTGATGTTTATGTGATACCCTTATACACATAGTGAATAATAACGTAATCACCCATTTTTTCTCACAACGGGTATGACCCACGCAGGCTTAGGGATTGACTGCTGGTTACTACAAAGATATGATTGAGAAGTGATAATTATAATAAACAAGAAAGAAGATAATATTTTTGTGCATGCAATTCGGGATAAGAAAACAAAGGGAGGTATGTTTATAAGATTGGCCAAAACATGTCCCTAATAAATCAACCCCATTGATGGATTGCTCTACTGTTACCAACTTCTATCTTGTAGCCTCATGAACTTCTTTCTGCTCCTTGAACTCCCTCTCTTTATCAGAAGTTGTAGAGGAGAGCTCGTTATCTCTAATATGAATTCGCTCCCTCTTAGCTTGAAACCCATCCATTTGAAGGATTTTCAATATTGCTTTCCCATATGATTCGACCAACTAGGGCTTCAACCATTTAATAATCTCAGATTATTTTCAGATGAATATAGAACACTAATTTTCTCGCTCATCAAGACGTATAACTTCTCAGTCAGCCTTAAGAAATTTCAACATTTCATAGATTTTTCCCAGCACCGATCAGTGGCGAGACATTAGATACTATCTCGCATCTTCTTATCCATATAATCTCAGATCATCATATGAAGGCGAAGAAAATCCAGCCCTACAACATAGACAATGCACACATAAGTGAAGAGTGATCCCATTCAGGGATCCCATTCTTCTATTGGATGTTTGAGGACGTGCCTGATACACTTCCACCCCTTGCACCACGTCACCTAGCTCTCATCGGATACTTCAGGGTCAGAGTCATCTATCTCCTTAGGGATAGAAGGAAGATATTTAGAGAATGAAACCAGAAGATCAGTGGTAGGGTCTCCCTCTATCATTCCTCTCAAGGGGTTAGGACTTTTGATATATCGGAGACCTTCCTCTATCATCTCCTCTTAAGTAGTTTTACCACTGCCGACATCAGACCTCGCCCCAGCATTGATATCACCAGTGTCCACAACCCTTTTCCCACTGGGTACAGGGGCCGACATTATTAGAGATGTGGGTGCTGAGTGGGTTGGTATGGTCACCATCATATTCTCTATAGATGGTCTAGATTTAGCGGCCTGTTGAGCCACCAATATCATGATTAATACACAAAATATGCATTCCTTGATTATCCAATCTCGCAAACGGTGATTACAAGTATCTGAGAAATGAAACTCATAACTTCTCAGTGTTCTCACCATATGAGCTTCAAATTATATAGGAGAGAAATCTGTAACAGATTCTTCATCACTTGGTAATTAAATAATGGGTGTTTTCTCTCCAACTTGTCCTATCGGTTCACCTTTACCCACTGCGAGTGGAGCTTCTTGACCACCAGTGCCAATATTCTCCTGAACTAGATAAATGTTTCATTTTTTATTTCAATTGATTAAAAGAGGAAATGGTAGGATAATAATTGAGGCATACCTTGAGTTATTCATCCATTTCCATGTTAGAGCTAGGAATCTCACACTCTCTCAAGGACTCCCTTGATGGGACATTCCCTGAGAACGTTCACCTCCAGGATCCTATGTGGATTCCCCTATTCCTCCTCCTTCTTTTTAATCTTTTAATTCACGTTCATCTATCACCTTATCACTTTCATCATCTATTGATTACATTATTTCTGAATCATGCTCCAGGTCGAGCCTCACTTTCACCAAGTGATGGGGTTCCTCACGCCGCCCCCGTTGGCATGAATATACTTCCATGGTCATCAAATACACGTGATGAAGATGAAATTTTACCTTGTCATCAATCTGAATAAGCCCAATTTATGGAATCTAGATCCTGTCTGAAACCATTTTTCCCAAAGGATTTCGAATCTCATAGATTTCTATAGGGTCAACTAGGCTGAACACAACGCATGGAAGATTTAATCCTCAAAAGGTTAATGTATATAACTTATCTTCTTCATAGGAATCTCCCTTGCTTCTCCATGAGATTTTTTTCATGAGCCCCTTTCCATATATATGGTAGGGGTATGTCTGCACTACATGATATTCCCTCCACTGAATTCCCGACCTGTACTGAACCAGCTAGCCAACTTGTTTTCGACCCCTCCTCCCTAGTGGCACCTTGTCTGCCCTCTCACCATCCAGGTTCCAAAATGGTGACCTTGAGTTTCCGAACTCACTTCTAGAAGACTCCCTCAGGATATGCCTCCCCACAATGGACAACATAATTTGTTAAGAAGAAAATATGTACTCTAGTGGGGGTAAAGGTAATTACCTCACTAGATACATAAGTTGTGAACATCATCCACATTTGACGAAGAACACAATGATGTTTCTCTCCCCATACATCTGTATAGACCTTCTTTGGAATCCTTTGGATGCATCCAAAATTCTTGGAAAACCTTGATGAAATGTAGGGATCACAATAGATCTCCCCATCAACATGGACTATAAGCATCCCACCTCTGATGCTTTTCAAATATTCTATTTTCTCCAGTGATCCTTGATCGTCGTCTACCATCTGTCCAGTCGGTGTGGGGGACAGACTAAATATAATGTTTTCATGATTACCAATCATGATCCTTATCAACTCTTCATTAAGCATCGATGTCATGATCCAGATAATATTGATCAAAAATGGTCTTAGACTACTACATGAGGGACAAATTGCATTTGGAAAGGAGTACCTTATATAGTGAGCCACGAACCAACCATGAATTATTTTGCAATGGCCACAAATAATCCATGGCATTCCAACCCTCAAAATACTCCACAGTATGGAAAATAATTGGGCCCACACAGGAACCCCATTGTTAAACATCTGATAGGATTCCATGATTTTGGACATCAATAATGTTGTTGGTTGGACTCCCATCCAAGTGTACCTTAATGGAAGTAGTCACCCACTCAAGAATGATGCAATAAATATGGCATACCAGATGTTCAGCTCTCAGCATTCCACCCCACAAAATCCATATTATTGATATTCCCCCATTTCTAATACCCTCCAATATATGCCTCTATTGCTCCTCTGTGTCATTGTTGGACACCTCTTACATCACCTAGACATCATTATATTTGGGTCATTATGGGGAAACATGATGAACCAATTTGAATAGGGGATGTATTTCAAATATTCATGGACCCCCAGCCTCGCATGGTCCAACTCTAGCAGATGCCATGTCATGATGGGAGTCCGCAAATTTTCCACCATGATATTCTATATCAGTCAAAACTCATCATATTGATTCCCATCCAAAGGGATAACTACGATGTAATGAACATCCAAAATACTGATTCCTACCTCCCCATGAAGGAGATGGAAGGTGTTGGTATCAGGGTACCACTGGCTAAACAACTCCAGCCCGAGATCTTGCTGGCGATAGAATTGGAACTACGATGTCCACACCGCCTCGAATAGCCCAATGTCCCACAATTCATCTCCAAACTGCTCACATATATGGAATACCCAATATTCATAGGCCCAATCACTGGTAAAATTATCCCAGGCCTTTGGTCCCAATCACGCAACTTGCATTTAGTCTAATCAGTGACTCTCTATCAGAAGGTACTTGCATAATGGTTCGGATAATCCTTGGCAACTGGATCGCTTTTGAAGATGGTTCTAGTCCAATTATTTAGGACATATATGGAAATGTGACTTGTTTTTATAGAATAATGACCATTATTTGTAATGTTTTATCGTGAATGACCATCCTTGTGTATTATCTAGGACCACGATGTATCAATATCAAATCCTAGAACCAGTACTTCCTCTAAAATACCGGTGTCCCATATCAGTAGGTTGTCAGATAGCACATAATCATTTTGGTCTTGGGTCAGCATATTGAAGAGATCTTAGTTATCGATACTACTTTCCTTACACCATAAACATGAGGCTTTGTAATCATCTTAGCCCTCTAAGATGCATAGGTATCTTATCTCCCAAAATCTCTCTAATCAGTAGCCATTTTTTGGTAAAGTCTGGATTCATCCATCAGGTTTCACAGAAAAACAGGAAATCGGCAAGAAAAAACTACGAAATACGCATGAAAAACATGTTTTGCATTCAAAATAGCAACCAGAGCCAGTAATTTCTGCACCAAAATGGAACGGATTATATAAAAAATCAAATGATATTTATCCGCATGAGATAATTGAAACCTTTTCGCATGAGAAATTTTTTATGGTGCATGTGACCCCCAGGGTATTTATAGGCACGAATCAGTAATTTCGTGCACATGATAGGGATTACGTGAAACATTGTTCATTTTTTCATGAACCAACCTCAATTTGGACTAATTTCTCAACATTTCCATCAAAATCCAACCATCGTGCCCCCACATAGTTAAAATTCCAAGGGGAGCATTTTTAGGCACTGAAATCTGCCAAAGGCCTTGGGCAAGCAATATGGGGAAAACGTAAGGCATATTTCAACTCAAACAAAACATCTTGGGATGTGATGAATGTTGTGGATAAAATCAAGGGGTGCACTAAAATATTACTCAACTACATGAAATCTTGCGTGGCCAGGGGGGTTTTAGTTTGACCGCACAGAAAAGTCCCACGTGACCAAAAGAAGGGGACAATTTTTCACGCTATTCGAATTCCATGCCCCCGCTGCTGTAGATAGCCTAGAAATAAAAGTGCACCATCTCAATTCTGGTGGATGATGATTTATAATTATCTCCCATGCATGTAATACATCCCCTCTACATGAAAAATATTGCATTCAGTTACAATATGTTCTGTGAGAGATCTGCCATAGGTCTGGCTTCCGACAGACCACCAGAGCTTGACCCTTTCCAAATTCCTTTATTGTTATGAAATTTGCACGCAATACTCCTCAAATTGGATGCAAGAATCATTATCAGAGAATCCCTGACTTCTTTCATGCACACTTATCTTATTTCATGTAACTGTTCTCATTTATGTTCATATTGCATGAAAAAACCCCAATTTGCACGCAAACCTCCCTCCTTTTGTGTTCCCTTAAGCATGTCTTCAATGTCGCTTCCCCAGACACCATCATCGAGCACTTCTTATGCATAACACACCTATTCTGTTCAAAAATATGCCGTACAAACCTCCAGGTTTGTACAATGTGATTTCAAGGTCTCTTAGGTGGTGTTTCACATTGCGTTCATTAGCCTCATGCTTCTTTCCATAGGTACGCTAATGAATATTGCTTCTTATAGAGCCACACTAATGTGATCCCCTCAATGGATCACTCCACAAACCTGTATGGACATGACATTGCTGATTCCATACTTTCCCAATGGGTTGGTGGGTATCGGTTTTGTATGTCCTAGGGGTGCGAAGTCAACCCACCCTGTCCAAGATGCATGACTTTAAACTACCAAGCACCGTCATTATAACGACCCATACTTTACATACATTGTTAATACTTCAAAATTGAATCACACTTATTACAACATATGACGAAACCACAAAGGACCGTATAGGTATAGTGTCTTTAGAAACTGGGAAACATAAACAACTGGTTCATAAATCTTCTACAGTGTCTCTCATTTATTTCATCATATCTAGGGTCCCTTTTAGCATATTCTACTTAATATCCATCTTCCTGACCTGGGGAAAAGAAAACATAAAAGGGTGAGCTCAAATGCTCAGCAAGGGCAAATAAAGGAAATAAAAATCATATCATATCTTTATGAAAATCAAAACCTGCAAAAGAGATCATAATATCTTAACATGGAATAAATCTAAGAAGTGAAAATGAGATCCCCATAATCATAACATAAAACTTGAAACTTTGTGGCATGCACACATAATCGTGGAAAATCATTTCTTGTTAGTCATGACTCATCGCCAAGACTATCTTAGTGGACAAAGTCCCTTTCTGAACCGAGTTCACTCCTCGTTTCAGTCCTGTATCACTGAACCGAAATAACCTTCCGTTCCAGCCATGTCTATCTCATGAGATATAAAATCTTTACCCAATGCATTGGAGGGAGATATAGGTCCCACCCATCTTATAATGAATCCTTTCTTATGTGTGCCACATAATCATAAAACATACATCATCGCATAACACATGAAACAAAAATGGGATTCTTGAAACATCATGACATCATAAATCAATTCATATAAGATAAAGGAATTCATAAAAATAATTCCATCACAACATGATCAAATCAATGTAATAATAGGGATAAAAACAGAACCCTTTATTATCTTAGATGGAAAATAATTTTGATAAAACACTTGAACTTCATTCTTGAGGAAAATATCCTTTCTTCTTCAAAAACATTTTTCCTTTTATAACATGTCATACAAAAATAAAAGAAGTTGATTAAAAATAAACTTGAAAACTTGTAAAGGAATCTTCTTTGAAGTAATGTTAAAAATACATTCATGCCATATAAGTTAAAAAAAACATTCTTCGTACTTTTGTCGGAAAAGTCAAAAAGTACCTCGTACGAAAAACGACAAAAGATTCCTTTTATATTCTTTACTAAAAACTCACCGAAGGGTAAAATTGGATTTAAACTATTTCAAGTGGATGGAAACAATATTACATATTGAGGGAACCTGGATGTGGATGATAAAATACACCCCAGTAAATACTTACGAATAAACAATCTCGGATAAAAATGAGATTGTGATATTTCCCTTACCTTAGGTCCAATTTGCCTTGTATGAGTCCGAAGCTCCTGTATAATGGTTTAAATAATGTTATTGACTTATTCCAGAATCATACATATTGATATGATATCATATATGGTCATATTCTTAGCTTCTTGTTAGTAATATTTCATTGTTACTTGTTACTCGGGTCTTTATTGCCTTTTGTTCTTACGCGTGTTTTGCCGAATAAATTCTTATTCTTATTTCAAGGTTATAGATACCTTATATCCAGAATGGTATTAGTGTAACATATATCATATTTATTCATTCAATTCATTTATATAATTACTATGTAATGATGATCATGTAGAACGAGTCGCATCACATCGTGGAGACGGTATTCCGTACGTATGCACGAGTGATGATATCGTTCCTCTGATCGTGGAAATGTATTGGAGTATATATATATTATTTCAGTATCAATATTACTTTATAATAATCATAAATAGTTACTCATTACACCATTATACCCATCCTTGTAAAGTGATGGTGGAAAAATAGATTACACCACGGCGTGGAGACGGTATTCCATACGTACGCACGCGCGGTGATTTCATTTTTCCGTAGGATGGATAGAAGGTGAATTAGGGTTGTTTCATATTTATAATAACATATCAGTATGTAAGTAATACTGATGTTATTACTTCATCATGAAACAACTAAAGAAGAAGAAGTTGAAGAAGAAAGAAATTGAAAAGATCGGTAATGGATATTACCTCTTCTTTGGAACGCCTCTTTGAATCCTCCGCTTAAGGAACTAAGAGTGGTCTTTGGAGAAGAACAGGACCTCTAGGACTATTCTAGGGAAGTGGAGAGGAGAAAATGGCAGGGGTTGGCCGAGCTTGAGTGCTCAATTTGGTGTGAGGAGGAGGGGGAGGAGGTGCCCTTTTATAAGGGAGGAGAGGGGCACCTTAGGAATATCTCAAAATATTATTTTATATTAATGTCAAAATCGGTTTATAATGGTTCCAAAGGGTATTATTTCAAAGATAAAGTGGGGAAGGGTCGCAATCCTATCAACCAATAGGATTTAGACAAGTTTAGGGTATTATTTTAACCTTATCAATTAGATTTAACTCTAAGTTAATTAATTTAACTTTTACCGTGTCTTTTTGTTTTCTTTCACTATATGGTTAATAAACTTACTATAACATGCCAAACAAACCCCAAATTGTTTATTATTAAAATATATATTCTTATCTAAGTCATTTGGCCGAACCTTAGATTTTTAGGAATACAATAACAATTAATAATATAATATTTGATTTAAAAACTATTTTGTGTCAATTTTGACACTATTTGATATATGATTTTTGTGAAAGTCATAACAGAATTATATGTTCGAACCAAGTTGATTAAATCAACACTAATATATCATAGTAACCTATAAAATTAGTGGAATTCATAAAAAGTCTCAAATTACATTTATTTGGGTATTTATATTATCAATTTTGTCAATATTGCATTAATAAGATAATTACTGCATCATCTTTGTGTCATAAATAAATTAAATTATTTGATGTCTAAAAATTACAAATAAAATACCATCATGTAGGAAATCGTTTTAGCTTTCTAATGAATATTTACAATCGAATTTATCTTATGTATAACCGTATATTAAAAATGATTTACTTATTAAACTTTGATTTTAACTATTTTAACCCTTCTTTAAATAAATTAATAATAAATGTCCTAATCTAATCCAAGTGGGCCTAAATGGTCATATTTTATTCCTAAGTTTGTTTTTGGTCGAATTACACTTGTCCAATAGAATTAGGACAGGAGTTAGGGTAATATTAATATCATATTTACCCTTAGTTACCCTATTTACTATTAACTGCGGTAAAAATAGTAAAAAGTTACTATTCACCAAAAAATTATTTTCATCTCATTGAACCACATTTTAGTCCTTGATATTAACCGTGTCTCTCGGATTTTTGAAATTCCATTCACAGAAGCGGTAAAATTAAGTTTTATGCAAAATTCAGTTTTTAACCTACCACTTAGTGGTTTCACTATTCATCAAAAATTGAAAGTTTTCAGAAAAATACCAAAATTTCACCCTAGGATAATTTCGATATTCTGAGTCCAAAAATGAAGTCCATTTTGAAAAATAAAATTTATAAAATTTTAAAAAGTGGTTATTACTATTCATAACGGCTAGTTTTAATAGCATATTGTTGTTTAGTGAAACTCGGTATTGCGTACGACGCAAGCTATCGAGGAAGGTCGCGATTGCGTGTAAAGCAAGCCAAGCAAGTGTTGTGTAGAAAAAGATTCCTTTGATGATTTATATAACATAAAAGTCTCGGGTGTTACATTCTACCCCCCTTAAAAAGAATTTCGCCCTCGAAATTCGTCACTTTGCAACAAACAAATGAGGATACTTCTCCCTCATCATATCCTCAAGCTCCCATGTAGCTTCTTCAAGTTGGTGGTTTCTCCATAAAACTTTCACCAAGCGAGTGGTCTTGTTTCGTAGGACTTTTTCGCTACGATCCAGAATCTCTATCGGCTGTTCTTCATAAGAAAGATCTTGCTCCAGCGGTACAACTTCTGAGCTGAGTACATGTGAAGGATCTGGTATGTACTTTCTCAGGAGAGATACATGGAACACATCGTGAACTTGAGAGAGATTCGGTGGAAGCGCCAATCGGTAAGCTACCTTCCCAACACGGTCCAGTATTTCAAAAGGACCGATATATCTAGGGCTCAACTTCCCCTTCTTTCCAAATCTCTTAACCCTCTTCCAGGGAGATATTCGTAAGAACACTTTATCACCCACTTCAAACTCTAGGTCTTTTCTTCGGTTGTCGGCATAACTTTTCTGTCGACTCTGAGCTGCTCTTATGTGTTGTTGAATAGATCTGACCTTTTCTGCCATTTCATCAACGAGATCAGGTCCTAATAGCTTTCTTTCCCCAACTTCATCCCAGCAAGTTGGAGTCCTGCATTTCTTTCCATAGAGAGCTTCATAAGGAGCCATCTGAATACTGGAGTGAAAGCTATTATTATAAGAAAATTCCACCAAAGGTAGGTGTTGATCCCAACCTCCTTTGAAATCCATAGAGCAAGCTCTCAACATATCTTCTAGGGTTTGAATTGTTCTCTCAGACTGACCGTCTGTCTGGGGATGATAAGCAGTGCTGAAACTCAACTCTGTATCCAGAGTATGCTGAAGACTTTGCCAAAACTTCGAGGTAAATCTCGGATCTCGATCAGATATAATAGAAAGTGGTACTCCATGCAATCTTACCACTTCCTTTACATATATCCTGGCAAGCTGATCTAGAGAGAAATCCTCTCTAATAGGAATGAAGTGTGCAGACTTTGTAAGACGATCAACTATGACTCAGATAGCATTATTGCCTTTGGATGTTTTAGGAAGTCCTGTGACAAAGTCCATAGTGATGTTTTCCCATTTCCATTCGGGTATGGGTAATGGTTGTAACATCCCCTTAGACTTCTGTCTCTCAGCTTTAACTTGTTGACAAACCAAGCATCGAGAGACATATTCAGCAACATCTCTTTTCATGCCATCCCACCAGAAGTACTCTTTCAGGTCCCTATACATCTTCGTGCTTCCAGGATGAATAGAGAATGAAGAACTATGAGCCTCATCCAGCAGCTCCTTCTTTAATTCGGGGATGGAAGGAACACAAACCCGATTCCTGAACTTTATTATCCCATCACAATCAAGGTTGAATTCAGGAACATTTCTCACCTTCTTTTGTAACTCGACATCTTCTTTCTGTGCCTCTTTAATCTTCACATGTATAGATGGTTGAACATTCATTTGAGAAAGATAAGATTTTTCCCCTTCCATTATAATTCCATGATCCATCCTTTGTAAATCCATAAATATTGGATCTTTTGTGATCCTCATCATGGATAAACTAGCATGGTCTTGTCGACTTAATGCATCTGCCACCTTGTTTGCTTTCCCAGGGTGGTAATGGATTGAGCAGTCATAATCCTTAATCAGCTCCAACCATCTTCTTTGACGCATATTCAACTCCTTTTGTGTGAAAATATACTTTAAACTTTTATGATCAGTATAAATATCACACCTTTCACCATAAAGGTAATGCCTCCAAATCTTTAATGCAAAGATTACCACAGCCAACTCCAAATCATGTGTTGGGTAATTTTGCTCATGGATTTTCAACTGTCGTGAGGCATAAGCTATCACCATATCATTTTGCATAAGAACACACCCCAACCCCTTCTTGGATGCATCACTGTAGATCACAAACCTTTCTCCACTACAAGGCAGTGTGAGTATAGGTGCACTGGATAACCTTCTTTTCAACTCCTTGAAATTCTCTTCACATTCCTCTGTCCAGACAAACTTAACTCCTTTCCGAGTCAACTTGGTGAGTGGATTAGATAATCGTGAAAAATCTTTTACAAAACGTCGATAATATCCAGTCAAACCAAGAAAACTTCGGATCTCAGTTACTGTGGTTGGTCTCGACCATCTTTCGATAACCTCTGTTTTTGCTGGATCCACAGATATCCCCTCTTTTGAGATTATATGACCCAAAAATGCAACTTTTTGAAGCCAAAATTCACACTTGGTAAATTTGGCATAAAGCTTCTCCTTTCTCAGGGTCTTCAATATAATTCTCAAGTGATCTTCATGATCTTCCTTGCTCTTTGAATAGACAAGAATATCGTCTATAAAGACTACCACAAATTGATCAAGATAGTCTCTAAAGATTCTATTCATTAGATCCATGAAGATAGCAGGGGCATTAGTAAGACCAAATGGCATCACTATAAATTCATAGTGTCCATACCTTGTACGGAATGCCGTCTTTGGTATATCCTCCCTTTTGACCCTTAATTGATGATACCCTGAACGAAGATCAATCTTGGAAAAGTATTGAGCTCCGCGTAGTTGGTCAAATAAGTCATCAATGCGTGGGAGAGGATATTTGTTCTTGATAGTGATCTTGTTAAGTTCTCTA
Source organism: Viscum album (assembly GCA_963277665.1). NCBI lineage: Eukaryota > Viridiplantae > Streptophyta > Magnoliopsida > Santalales > Viscaceae > Viscum > Viscum album. The sequence goes on along the minus strand of OY728129.1, from coordinate 1,339,434,608 downwards.
TAATCAATGCAGAGTCTCATTGATCCATCTTTCTTCTTAACAAATAGAACAGGTGCTCCCCAAGGTGACGCACTAGGGCGTATGAATCCCTTATCAAGATTCTCTTGGAGTTGCTTCTTCAATTCCTGCAACTCAATTGGGGCCATTCTATAAGGTGTCTTTGAAATAGGCAAAGCACCCGGTACGAGTTCTATTGAAAACTCAACTTCACGATTTGGTGGAAGACCCGGTAATTCCTCCGGAAAGACATCATCAAACTCCCGTACAATGGGCATATTCTTAATCGTGAGTTTCTCACCAACTATTTGAGATAAATAACCTTCATTTAGTGGAATCAATACCCATAAGATGGAAGAAATTTCCACTGGAAGGTTATGTTCATCCTTGCATTGATAGACGATCGTAGGTTGATCTGGAATATGAAATGTGACTTCCCTTCTTTGGCAATTGATATGAGCTCCATGTAGAGAAATCCAATCCATGCCAAGAATCACATCAAATTCCACTAAAGGAAGGATCACAAGATTTGCAGGAAGCACTTTCCCACAAACTTCGATCGGAGAAGAATTATAAACTTCTGATGCGATTGATGTGCCATTAGGTGTTGTCACAGCTAACTCAACATCTAATTGTTGAGGTAATACGGTGATACCCTTAGAAAATTTTTCAGAAATAAAAGAGTGGGTGGATCCAGAATCAAATAAAACATTTGCTACTTTAGAGTGGATGGTAAGTGTACCTTTCACCACATCGTTATCGTACTCCACATCGCTGATAGAAATTGCATGTGACTTTCCTTTTTCTTTAGCCTTAAGAGTTTGTTGACGTCGACCATCATCATCAACCCTTGGATTTGGGAATTGATTGGCATAATGCCCCATCTCCTTGCACTTGAAACATTGAAGTGTAGCAGGTTCATTATGTGTATCCCTTCCTTTGTTTGCATCATTAGACATCTTCTTCCCATTATCACGGCATTCAAATGCCCGATGACCTTCCTTTCCACATTTAAAACATTTACTTGTCCCTTTAAGACAACTCCCTCCATGTTTCTTTCCACACTTTGAGCATAAGGGAAAGTTCATCTTCTTTTCAGTGTGCTCTTTAGAGTTTCCTTTGAATTCCATCTTCCTCTTCTTATCAAACCCATGTGACTGATGGGTTACTCCAATCTCCATCTCGACTTTGAGAGCACATCGAACGATTTCCTCATAGCTATTGAAGTCCCTTATGGCTAACGCCCTTCGAAGACTTGGTTTTAAGCCACTAAAGAATCGATCGATCTTACTCTCAAGTTGGATAATAATACCAGAAGCGTACCTTGCGAGTCTTGTAAAATTTGCTTCATAGGTACTAACAGATTCATCATCCCTTTGCTTCAGTTCAAGGAACTCTTTCTCCATCTTTGTTCGGAGAATACGAGGGAAGTACTTATTGAAAAATAAGTTCTTGAACTCGTCCCATTCCATAGACTCAATTTCATCCCTTTGCCTCGTATTCTTAATAAGATTCCACCATTGATCAGCATCTCCTTCCAAACGATACACTGCTAGGATGACTTTATCATGTTCAGAACATTGAAGAACTGAAAATATCTTTTCAGTTGTACTAATCCATTATTCAGCAACTAATGGATCAGTAGACCCACTGAAAGAAGGTGGGCGCTGCCTCATGAAGGATTCAACAGAATGTTGCTCCTTCCTTTGCTCGTTTGGAAGTCCTGCATGATTCATAGCTTGAGAAAGTTGTGTGAGCATGGCTACAAGATTTTTCATTCCAGCTCCCATATCGTTTGGTTGCTCAGGGGGACAATCATTGCATTGCCCATCGCATTCCGCATTAACACGGTTCCTTCGGGTTCCAGCCATTGACTAAAACCAAGAAGAATAGTGTGAGCAACACTAATTATAATAGGAAACCACATAATTCAAGAATAAAATTTTCATGCTTATGGTCTTATCCTAGGTTATTCATGGCCATTTCTAAGATTGTGTTCTATGCTTAGACTTATCCTTAGGGTTCTTACTAAGGCTTTCACATCCTAGTTTCCAAAGGTTGACTATACCTTTCCTCTGATACCAACTATAACGACCCATACTTTACATACATTGTTAATACTTCAAAATTGAAGCACACTTATTACAACATATGACAAAACCACAAAGGACCGTATAGGTATAATGTCTTTAGAAACTGGGAAACATAAACAACTGGTTCATAAATCTTCTACAGTGTCTCTCATTTATTTCATCATATCTAGGGTCCCTTTTAGCATATTCTACTTAATATCCATCTTCCTGACCTGGGGAAAAGAAAACATAAAAGGGTGAGCTCAAATGCTCAGCAAGGGCAAATAAAGGAAATAAAAATCATATCATATCTTTATGAAAATCAAAACCTGCAAAAGAGATCATAATATCTTAACATGGAATAAATCATAGAAGTGAAAATGAGATCCCCATAATCATAACATAAAACTTGAAACTTTGTGGCATGCACACATAATCGTGGAAAATCATTTCTTGTTAGTCATGACTCATCGCCAAGACTATCTTAGTGGACAAAGTCCCTTTCTGAACCGAGTTCACTCCTCGTTTCAGTCCTGTATCACTGAACCGAAATAACCTTCCGTTCCAGCCATGTCTATCTCATGAGATATAAAATCTTTACCCAATGCATTGGAGGGAGATATAGGTCCCACCCATCTTATAATGAATCCTTTCTTATGTGTGCCACATAATCATAAAACATACATCATCGCATAACACATGAAACAAAAATGGGATTCTTGAAACATCATGACATCATAAATCAATTCATATAAGATAAAGGAATTCATAAAAATAATTCCATCACAACATGATCAAATTAATGTAATAATAGGGATAAAAACAGAACCCTTTATTATCTTAGATGGAAAATAATTTTGATAAAACACTTGAACTTCATTCTTGAGGAAAATATCCTTTCTTCTCCAAAAACATTTTTCCTTTTATAACATGTCATACAAAAATAAAAGAAGTTGATTAAAAATAAACTTGAAAACTTTTAAAGGAAGCTTCTTTGAAGTAATGTTAAAAATCCATTCATGCCATATAAGTTAAAAAAAACATTCTTCGTACTTTTGTCGGAAAAGTCAAAAAGTACCTCGTACGAAAAACGACAAAAGATTCCTTTTATATTCTTTACTAAAAACTCACCGAAGGGTAAAATTGGATTTAAACTATTTCAAGTGGATGGAAACAATATTACATATTGAGGGAACCTGGATGTGGATGATAAAATACACCCCAGTAAATACTTACGAATAAACAATCTCGGATAAAAATGAGATTGTGATATTTCCCTTACCTTAGGTCCAATTTGCCTTGTATGAGTCCGAAGCTCCTGTATAATGGTTTAAATAATGTTATTGACTTATTCCAAAATCATACATATTGATATGATATCATATATGGTCATATTCTTAGCTTCTTGTTAGTAATATTTCATTGTTACTTGTTACTCGGGTCTTTATTGCCTTTTGTTCTTACGCGTGTTTTGCCGAATAAATTCTTATTCTTATTTCAAGGTTATAGATACCTTATATCCAGAATGGTATTAGTGTAACATATATCATATTTATTCATTCAATTCATTTATATAATTACTATGTAATGATGATCATGTAGAACGAGTCGCATCACATCGTGGAGACGGTATTCCGTACGTATGCACGAGTGATGATATCATTCCTATGATCGTGGAAATGTATTGGAGTATATATATATTATTTCAGTATCAATATTACTTTATAATAATCATAAATAGTTACTCATTACACCATTATACCCATCCTTGTAAAGTGATGGTGGAAAAATAGATTACACCACGGCGTGGAGACGGTATTCCGTACGTACGCACGCGCGGTGATTTCATTTTTCCGTAGGATGGATAGAAGGTGAATTAGGGTTGTTTCATATTTATAATAACATATCAGTATGTAAGTAATACTGATGTTATTACTTCATCATGAAACAACTAAAGAAGAAGAAGTTGAAGAAGAAAGAAAATGAAAAGATCGGTAATGGATATTACCTCTTCTTTGGAACGCCTCTTTGAATCCTCCACTTAAGGAACTAAGAGTGGTCTTTGGAGAAGAACAGGACCTCTAGGACTATTCTAGGGAAGTGGAGAGGAGAAAATGGCAGGGGTTGGCCGAGCTTGAGTGCTCAATTTGGTGTGAGGAGGAGGGGGAGGAGGTTCTCTTTTATAAGGGAGGAGAGGGGCACCTTAGGAATATCTCAAAATATTATTTTATATTAATGTCAAAATCGGTTTATAATGGTTCCAAAGGGTCTTATTTCAAAGATAAAGTGGGGAAGGGTCGAAATCCTATCAACCAATAGGATTTAGACAAGTTTAGGGTATTATTTTAACCTTATCAATTAGATTTAACTCTAAGTTAATTAATTTAACTTTTACCGTGTCTTTTTGTTTTCTTTCACTATATGGTTAATACACTTACTATAACATGCCAAACGAACCCCAAATTGTTTATTATTAAAATATATATTCTTATCTGGGTCATTTTGCCGAACCTTATATTTTTAGGAATACAATAACAATTAATAATATAATATTTGATTTAAAAACTATTTTGTGTCAATTTTGACACTATTTGATATATGATTTTTGTGAAAGTCATAACAGAATTATATGTTCGAACCAAGTTGATTAAATCAACACTAATATATCATAGTAACCTATAAAATTAGTGGAATTCATAAGAAGTCTCAAATTACATTTATTTTGGTATTTATATTATCAATTTTGTCAATATTTCATTAATAAGATAATTACTGCATCATCTTTGTGTCATAAATAAATTAAATTATTTGATGTCTAAAAATTACAAATAAAATACCATCATGTATGAAATCTTTTTAGCTTTCTAATGAATATTTACAATTGAATTTATCTTATGTATAACCTTATATTAAAAATTATTTACTTATTAAACTTTGATTTTAACTATTTTAACCCTTCTTTAAATAAATTAATAATAAATGTCCTAATCTAATCCAAGTGGGCCTAAATGGTAATATTTTATTCCTAAGTTTGTTTTTGGTCGAATTACACTTGTCCAATAGAATTAGGACATGTGTTAGGGTAATATTAATATCATATTTACCCTTAGTTACCCTATTTACTATTAACTGCGGTAAAAATAGTAAAAAGTTACTATTCACCAAAAAATTATTTTCATCTCATTGAACCACATTTTAGTCCTTGATATTAACCGTGTCTCTCGGATTTTTGAAATTCCATTCAAAGAAGCGGTAAAATTAAGTTTTATGCAAAATTCAGTTTTTAACCTACCACTTAGTGGTTTCACTATTCATCAAAAATTGAAAGTTTTCAGAAAAATACCAAAATTTCACCCTAGGATAATTTCGATATTCTGAGTCCAAAAATGAAGTCCATTTTGAAAAATAAAATTTATAAAATTTCAAAAAGTGGTTATTACTATTCATAACGGCTAGTTTTAATAGCATATTATTGTTTAGTGAAACTCGGTATTGCGTACGACGCAAGCTATCGAGGAAGGTCGCGATTGCGTGTAAAGCAAGCCAAGCAAGTGTTGTGTAGAAAAAGATTCCTTTGATGATTTATATAACATAAAAGTATCGGGTGTTACAGTCATCCTGAGCTCATGTGTTAAAATATGGCCTCTCCCCGTGAAATATACGTGGGGTTACCCATCAAAGATATTCACCACACCCACTTGACCCCACAGGAGTAAGATATTACACACCTATAATGAGATCCCCTTTTTCTAGAGTGGTTTATGCCTTTAGGGAAGGGAAACCAACATGGTGTAATCCCATATCCATTCTTACAGGAAGTAGTATCCATGTTCCTTCTATATTCTTTCTTGCCCAAAAACCATAAGAGAGATTCGCACATGGACCTTTGTTGCCCAATCCCTATCCTTTGGGGTTTTGTCTCTATCAGGCCTCCATCCTATAGTAAGTCCCAATCCCCAACTCCATGGACCGCTAACCACGTGTATGCCCCTATTTCCTATTTGGCCCGCTATCCATGCGTAATCCCATTTATATTACTCACAAATGAATCTTTCGCGACATGATTGTCTGGTCTCCACTGCCTCTTGTTTCTCATACAGAGAATGACTCACGTGGTCTTAGATTAAGCATCGACCGTGAAATTTTTCTTGGGATTCCATAGAGCGTATTCCCAGAACACCCATTACGAACTACATGGACTTTGATCCTTTCCCTTTCCAAGCAAGGTATGTTGGAAGACTACTAGAGGATCAAGCCCATAACCCACCGGTCCCAAACACTTCACCTCGTTTCACCCTCATCCTATATGAAGTTAAACTGTATACCCCACATCCATCCCACATGACATTAAACTGAATGAAGTCAAACTATGTTTGTTTTGATCCCTATCTCCGGGACATGGCACATAGTAAGCCTCCCTAAGGTTCATCCTCAACCAATGGTAAGCAATTACAGTACCAATCCAATGGTAAGTTAATGTAGTGGAAAAAAATGACATTCTGTCATGGTCTCTTTTCTTGGGATACCCCTCTCGGGTCCATCCAAGTGGAGCCAGACCCACTCCCAAGCTGCAAACCACACGTAATCCCTAGTATTTCATCACATCATTGTCCAATCTGTACACCCTAATTCCACCCCCATCCTAAACAACATGTAATTTTATTCCCTACCAAAGGGATATGTTGGAAGCCTCCCTATGGTTCAATCCCATCACCCATGTATCATTCTTGTATTTCCGTTCAGCCTCTATTTTTCAGGAAGATCATGTCCCAGCCTAGATTATCAAATTTCTTCCAGTCCCATCCATGCATCAATTTTCATGGGTCGACTCGTAAGGAGTCCCATCGCCCCACCAAACTACATGAATTTAATTTCTCACCATGGGAATACATTGGAAACCACCTTGAGGTTCACGACCAACACTATTGTCATCTTCACAATGGTTCCATATCATTGTACATATACTTCAATCAACCATCCATGTCTATATTGATTCTTACATGGGCCGCCAAATCTTGGTGAGATCATGTCACCCACATCTTCTCTACTCCTAGCGGCAATCAGGCTGTTGGCCAAGAATAATCCCCATAAAATCCATAAACATACAAACAAGAAAACGTTTATTGTGATGATATATTATCCATGCATAAGCCCCAACATATATTTGGGTCACTTTCCTCTATTAACACCCCGATTCATAACCCATTCAAACTATGTGGGTTTGATCGTTGTATCTTAGGACATGGTATATAGGAAACCACCCTAAGATTCAATCATAGCTAATGGTAAACCATGGTGTCCCCATTGATGGGACCCATGCATCCCTAGATCCGTCTTCACTGGATGTCTTGATCCACCGATTCAGTAAATCCCCTTAGATGATCCATCTTGGGGATGTGCCCATCTGATCCACTCTATTTAGTATTATGATCTATTTAATCCATCTATGCTAGATGTTTAACTTGCGGCATACCCTGAGTTACACATGTGAAGCTAAGGAAAACCTTAGAGACATGTATATGACATATAACTCCCTGCACTCGATGTGGGATTACTTAGGCTTTCACGCCCTCAAGAGGCACTATCATAAGGGAATGAATCCAAGACGCACTAGTGTTTCAGCATCAAGACACTCCAGGGATGCCCATTGTTACTATTGCCCCAACCAAAGGTTTCTACCCTATCATGACCTATTGGAATGTCTTGATAGAAGCAGTGTAATTATTTGGAATCCAAAATGTTATTTCCCTAGTAAGAGTTTCATGAAAAACGACATAATCTTGATGGGAGACCCAAACTAGGTGATGAATTTTTAAGAGGAATCCATGGAAGGAGGTGATTAAGGAGAAAAAAATACTAGAATAAGTGACGGATGCCGCCCTCCTTTGTAAAGCGAGAATACGGGGAAAAAAGTCATGTTTCCTCAAAATAGAGATTCATATTCCAGAGAAAGCATTGGAAAAAAGGATATACTTGCTCAAATGAATAAAAAAATGGGAAACATTAAGACACCACCGAGAATACCTCAAGAAGAAACATGCCTCATCTTAAACAACATGGGTTCCTACCTGAGGTCATAGAAGGATGACCATATAATCTATTATTATAACATCAACACTCAGTGAACCCAATTGGAGAAAATATTGAGAACACATTATATTCACCAAAACCACTTACCATAGAATACCCAACAGAATTATGTTATAGAAACATTGATCATAGAAAATAAACAATATGATAGATATTGAATGTAGGCATTACACCCCAAGGATAAATTTATGGGGTAACAACAGAATAAATAACCTAAACACACCTCCAAGACTTAATTTGAATTAACTAAAATCAAAAAAACTTCAAATAGATAACTATTAAAGAAAACCACGATAAATATGACTTAATTATTACATTACTCTCATGATTTAAATAACACATCTCTACAAATGGAAAAGAATCAGAGAACCAAATGGTTTAGTTACATGGATACTATAAATAGAAACATCTAAATATAAAATATTTTCTCAATAATCGAAGTCTTATATAAATTATAATTTACTTTCCACAAGTTATTCTCATATTTATAAGTTGGTGAAAGAAATAATATAAGAGGTTATCAAAAATTACCATTAAAGGAAATAAATTATACATTCCATCAAGGGTTAGAACATATGAATATGATAAAAAATGGTTTGGGGAGAAAATTATTGTTAAAAATAACATTGAATAGTAATAATTTTCCAAAATTCATAACAAAAAAGAAATGTAATATCTACTAAATAAGATATAGCATGAAAATTGTGTTTGGCATCAAGAGACATAAACATGAGTCAAGGAGCATAATTATAATAAAAATATTAAGAAATAATAGTATAGAATAATCATAAGAATAAACACCATATGTTTGGGCTACCCAAAAAGAAATTAATCAAATAATAGGCTCTGGATAACCACTGTTGTACCATCTTAGGCTTGAGATAATCCTCCCATATATGCTTTGTCTTATTATAAAACAACTATTGAACTCCTTTTACAAGAGAAAAATACACTTGTTAACCTAATATAATCGTAATAAAACCTCTCATTTACACCATAGGCATCAGATATATCCTCTCATGTTACCCTTGGGCTTGGGATATCCCCCCCATGTACCCTATGACATGGGTTAAATCATTTTAGGTATACTCGTGATATCATGATAAATTGATGTATAATAATGTATTATAATGCATTATAAGACCCCACCCATCATCATCTTTAAATATGTGGTCCACGTAAAATAAATTATCATCCATTCATAATGAAATAAAGGAAATTTAAATGGGGTTTTCAATATTTTCAGATGATATCACTAAAAATGACTTCAAGCATATAAACAATTAATGCCAAAAATTATATCACCTAAATATAGAAATTTTTAAGAACAAATATAATAATATTAAATAAAAATAATTTCGAATTAAATGAAACATTTTGAGATAAAGAGGAAAATAGTGTTTAATTAAAAACAAAATTAAAAAAAACTTTTATCATTTGTGTAAAAGAAGAAGTTATAGTAACTTTGAAAATTTAATTTTTTTAAATTCTAAATGGAAACTTTTGAAAAAATATTAATTCATAAAAAATGAACAGATAATAGTGTATCCTTAAAAAAGAAATTACATTTTCAAAAAGTTAATGTAAAAATAATTGAAACATTAATCATTTGAAAATAATATTAAATTATGTAGTTTTCAAATGACATAGAGGTATTCAAAATGGAATGTGGAGTGGAAGAAAAAAAATATTTTAATGGATCAAAACCTATTTAATATTTTTAAATTACTTTGTTTAAAACCAATATTTGAAATGGTTCACAAAGAAATATTTTAAAAAATCAGACAATGAAAATAAGGTCTCATGAAAGAACACATAATTTCATTTTCAAGAAGGAATAGAACTCATCAATAAGGAATATTTAAATAAAAATTGATCTCCTAATACATAAATACTGTATACCATATAAAATTAAAGAATATGATCTAGGATAAACATTACAACACATGAATCATATTGAGTTATGAAAACCATTAAATTTTATGGAAGATAATATTTGAATCCAACAATATATAATAACATAAATTCACATTATGTTTACAATTTAAATAACAAATTTTGAAATTATAATTCATGTGGGAAATTATTTACAATATAAAACTGAATATTAGTTCATAATATCAAATTTAGCCTTAATAAGGGGTGATTAAGATGGAGACACTTACCTTGATTTCATAATTAGTCAAATTAATTCTAATATCATGTATAAAAACATAAATATATTACACAAAAATTCCAATAAACAAATTGATTTCATTAGGAATTTATAAAATTAATATATAATGATACCATTGAGGGATATTAGTTTTGGGTATTATCCACATGAATATGGAAACCAGTGTAATGATTTTGGAAACATGATAGGTACACAAATGAAATACTGAATTTGTTTAATTAGTCACACATGTAGCCTCTCATTTATTGAAAATAAATTCTGAATTGAAGAATTTATTATGTACACGTAGCATCAAAATAAAATTGATTTAAAAAGAATTATCCCAAAGGTAGTGGTTGGATTTAAACGATGATGGAAAGAATAAAGGTGTCATTTCAGCAGCATGATAACTATGAAATACGGAATATAAAATGGATTTAATGAGAGGGAAAGGTAATATATCAAAAATAGGGTATCCATTAGATATGAAGGATTGATTATGAATACATGTATGCATAATCATATCAATATAAAACTATATTATCATAAAAGAAGTAGTTGAATCAAAATGAGGAGAATAAGATCCCTCACATTTTATATAGCTTATTAAAGCTTGAGAGGTCTAAATATAAACATATAAACTCATTGGGATGGATTTAGATAGTGCAGTTGAAGGGAAATTAATGATGAATGACTTTGGTGGGGAGACATATGAGATAATGGTTGGGAGTGATATTCTTTTATAGGTGAAAAGAGGGGTATTTTCATTGAAAGTAATTTCAGGTAAGGGGTAATAATGGAATCATATGTTTGTTATGTGTGTTATGTGATTTAGGTGATTCAGATAGAGAAATAGAAGGTGAGAGTTATTGGTATAAATATTTTTCCTAAAAAGTCTTTTAAGAAGTTGTATGTGACTATTTAATTATTAAAAATTTATGATTCATCGTTTACCAATTTTTATACATATTATTCTTGAATAAAATTTAATCATGGAAATTAATTTATTAACAAAATATAATATAATTATATTTTAAAAATTTGGAAATGTTTATTATGATTTTTGGATCCATTTATCCTAATTATATTTTAAAATATTAGTAAAATATCTTTTTAAAGTACAATAAAAAATGTTTTAAAAAACCAATTTGTGTGAAAAATGTCGCTTTATTTTTTAAGTGTTCTTAATGTTATTTATTCGAGATTAAAAATTTAATATGTTTCAATTTTTTTTTATTTTTTTTCTAATCATTTTATTCATGTATTAATTTAAAATATATCCTATTAATTTTAAAAATACCTAATATTTAATTTTTTTTCCCGTAGTCTATAATATCTACCTGGATAACATGATTTTGTTCTAAAATAAGTAAATTTAAATTATTAAATTTTCTTGTAATTTTGATATAAAATATGAAAATAAAATTTTAAAATAAAATTCATAATGTTTATAGAGTTTAATCTTCATATTAGCACATATAATATTTTAGATAAATTTTTAGAACATGTATTTTTTAAGAGAAAAAATTATTTATATTGTAAATTTATCAAAATCCTTTACATTAATGACATAAATTGGATTATTATATGATAATTAAGATATATCATGTGAAATTTTATATAAAATTGAAATATATATTATTATTATTTATTAATTAATTAATTTTTAATGAACATTGTTTGGGTTTGTTTTCGATGGAATTTAGAATTATAGACATAAAATAATAAATGAAGCAAAAGTTACAAAACCAACAATTACATGACATGTATCTCATAAATGACGTATAGAATCCATTCACAACATGATTTTAGGGACATCGACCAAGAGCTGATGCTTCTACATGAAATGAAAAAAATACACATTGAGTAACTCAATTACACGATGTATGACATTCACATTTCAAAATCCATCCAAAAGTGAAATTCATAAAAAATGTGGCTAGATTAAAATATTCAATATAATCATAGGATATCATGTTCTATTAATTGATTAGATTCTTCACTGGGAAAAGAGGATATCGATTACATGGTGTGGAACCAGATTACCAAATGTGAAAATGTTAGGACCCAAATCATTTAATCACTACATAATTTGCATGTATTTCACATAGTTTACTTATCAGGACAATATATATATATATATATATTAAAATAACACCACAGATAAGGTGTTTATGAATCTTTTATTATATCTAATTTTCATCACATTATTTCATCCATCATTGTCCTAAACTAGTTTTTTTTAAATCGTTTATTTTATCAATGATCCAATGTGAGTTCTTAATCATTCCTTCACAATTAATCATCACATTCAATAGTGATTTTGTTATTTATTTTTGTTTTCAACATTTCACTCTATTATCCATCAAACACACACATTTCTCCATCTGTTCTTATTTCACATTATGTTTGTGATTTTTTTCTAATAGTTTTGATTGTGACTTTTTCATTATTCATTATTTCAACATACAATGTCATTTTCCTGTTATATTTCCATTAATTCCAACCGATTTATATTGATTAGTGGTTTCTTAATTTAGGATTATTTCATTTGAAACTTATATTCAAATATTCATATAATTATTGACATTTACTAAATTTTTATCATCTTATCCATGTGCAGATAATCCTCTTAGGTTCAGGGGAATATATTATGGGTGTTTCCAGACCTAATGAATATTTATTCTGAAACATAGTAATTCAATGCCTTGTAATAAGGTTAATAATAAATGTTCATAACATTTTTACACATAACCTTGACAATGCGCCATGCGAATGAATGAACATAATCTAATTTGAGTTGATGAGGACTATGAATTTTAACCTATGAATATTTCTTCATATAATCCAAGTGTAACACACTTAGGTAGTTGGTATACATTGACTATGGTATATTTACAAGATTTGTAGATCTAATTGGTTTTAGAAAAAAACAATTGGTGAAATTTTCACAACCTAAAAACCTAATCCATTAGATAATTCCAGTTTAAAAAATGGATTATCTTATTTCAAGAGACTTGATATTGACCTCATTAATTATTCATTATTTTGAATTAATAAAACTACCTTGATTATGCTAAAACCAAAATCTGAATATTAAATTTGAGGAATACTTAAAAGGGTTTGGTTTCATTTCTCTATCACTCCCAGTCGTCCCCATGGGATTAACCCTATACTTCCAATTTTCAAAACCTTTGTAGTAAGTGTGGTTTGGGATTCTAAATATATAATTCAATAGAATCTTGTGAGAATTAAAGTATGTGTGTATATGAGTCAAATATTTTTTCATTTTCAGGGATATCGGCTCCTCTAGAACAATGGACATCAGATGGAACCCATATTATCATGTCCTACAATTTTATTTTTTATACCCCCTTTTCTTTTTTAGGTTTTATTTTCCCTTCAGAACACATTTGTCCTAACTCTCTCTCTATCTCTCTATGTCTTTAATTATTTATTATATTGATGGATAATGAATATGACAGAGGGCCTAAAATCACTCCAGAATCCAAGAAACAAAATAAAAATTCTATTCTATCATGAGATCGATATAAGCACCACTAAAAAAATTATGTACAATGGGATCACACAACTATATTCTTACACCACACCTTAATGACCAAAATTACGTGCCACTAGCGAAACATGTTGGTCAACATGTTCTGCCGGAGCACAATATTATAGAATACAGTTTACCATCCATTAGTAGTGATTCACCTAGAATTTTGAGACCTTATATTAAAGTTCACAAATTCAAGATCCTTCCGGGAGTCATTTACATGATATAGAATGTGGGAAAATTTAGCAGGCTTCATATTGAAGACCCCCACAAACACATAATTTTTTTTTGAGGTTTTCCTACCTATCACAACAAAGGTGTAATGGAAAAATCCATTCCATTAATAGTCTTCCATTTCCCCATGCACAATTGAGCTATGGTTTTGAAACAAATCATATTCTCAAGTCCATCATGACATGGGATAAATTTGAAAAGAAGTTCTTAGAAAAGTACTTTCCACCCACCAGGAATTGGTAGCTCTAAAATAAAAATCAAAACATAAACCATGAATATGGAGGATATCTTTGGAATTATATGGACATAATAAAGGAGATAAACCAAAAATTACCAAATAATTGACAAGATATATAGCTTCAACATAAAATGATTTATCAGAGACTACATCCTAATACAACTACTGAAGTAGACACCACTACTAGTAGAAGACTAATTCTTAAGATAACATAAGTCAACAAAGAAATGGTAGCTAATGTTATTCACAATTATATTACATAGAAATTTATCAGGGAATTCCCCAATGTTTAAATAATTTGGTTGATGAGACACTTGTGTTATTGATAAAGTTGAGGATATTACGCGTAAGTTGGAATTATTTTAGTTACCTAAAAAACCACAACCACCCCCAAGATCAAAAATATAAAAATAGAACTATAAAATAATAGATGTTTTGAATTCATACCAAGAATAGTGGAAAGGAATAAAATAACAAAAAAGTGAATATTATAATTATATCAATTAAGATATACAATGCTAGTAGTACATGTAAGAAAAACAACATCAACAATTGATAAATTACCAGAAAAGGCTAGATCATCCACAATAGCAAAATCAATGTTACTTTAAACAATGTAGTGGAATTATGGTACAATGAAATCAAGGACCACTTAGGTATCCTCTACAAGGAAGAGCTCCATGACCAAAATAAAAATTTCAACAAAATTTCCATAGAACTAAAAAGTACCCAGTAGTATAACATTAGAAACATTAGTATGCTCCACCATGACCACCACCTCAATACCAACCTCTCCAAAAATATCTTGATAACATACTCAATGAATTTATATAAAAATATTACCAACGGATTAATACCCTGTATATAGAGGTGAAAACCCACACAGATTCATTATGCAACTTTTAGCATCAAAAGGGAAAAATTCCAATGACCTTATCTGATCGTCTACCATGTACACTTATCAATAATACTAAGTATCATCATAGTGAGAAATAAATCTCTATAATTGGTAAAAGTGAAAATAATCTTAATTTACATCATCTGTTTAGACGTTATAAAAAAGAGATGAATGATTATAATAATATTAGACAAGGGAAAATTAAAAAAGAATAACCATTTGAGGATTCTCGATTTGAGAAAAAGCCTAAAAAGTATCATGAATATGTTGCACCATCTACATTAAAGACACATATCCTCTTTATTGGATGAATGAAATAAAGAAATGTGGTGGGAAAATTTCAAAAATTCATTGAGTTGGTTAAAAAATTGAATACTATTATCCATTTGGAATATGAAATTGAACAAGTACCTAATTATGAGCAATTCATTATGGAATTTATCTCAAGTAAAAAAGAATACTGAATAATTATGAATTGTCTATTTGAATAAATAATTACATGAAATTATCCAGAGGATGGTTCCTAAGAAAACCCAAGGCCTTGATTTTTTTTAATTCCATGCACTATTGGAACATGTACATTTGGAAATGAAATGTGTGATATTGGAAGAAGAATCAATCTAATTACCATGACTGTCTAAATGAAGCTTGGTCTCAGTGATTTAAAACCAATAAGGATGTCACTCAAACTCACTAACTCTTCTATAAATAATCCTTGAGGATTTCATAACGATGGATTAGTAACTAATGAAAACTCAATTTCCCCCACAGATTTCCTAGTTCTGGATATATAATAGGAATTTAAAATCCACATCATCTATTGAAGATAATTTCTCAACACTGGAAATGCGATAATTGATATTAACCATGGAAGAGTGTTTTTTAGAGTTGGTGAAGATCTTGTTGGGTTTAATGTGGAGAATGATATTAAGAAGAGAAACATTAAAAAAGTTTCAAACTATTTCTTATTTAAATAAAAATGATGATATTATTATATGTGATAACATTAATGATATACAATCTCATTAATAAGGGATCAATTGATCCAAATAAAGAAATTTTCACAGAAACTTCGACCAAGATGTTCATCCATCCATTAATCCCCTCTTCTTTCAAGAACATTTAAATGAGGGGTATCATTTCAAAACTAATGTATTTTATTTCTAAAATTACTAGATATATAAATTAAATAAATAAGTGAATGGGATGTAACCCAGTTTATATTTGGATTGGGAAAAAAAATTAATTTTTTTTTCATATGATTCTAAAATAATGCCCAGAAAACCTATTGGAAATGTCGAAAATGAATTAGTACAAGTTGGGTAAGAGTTACATTGTGTGAAACTGTCAAAAAAATAAATTTTGAAATGTTCTTGAATTTTATGACATGTATATAATATATGGAATGATAATATTGAATGTTTTTTAAACTATAACATTGTGTTCGTGCTGAATCCACACCCATCTCTCCATCTACCACACAATGCACCCCCTCCCTTCCTCCAACCTCTCTTAGAGGAAGCCTACCCCTCCCTCTCTATGTTCCCTCAAATACACAAAAAACCCCTCTATACCATATCCTACTCTCTTATCCCAACCTTTTTCTCTACCCAATCTTGTAGACATAGTGACCATGCACACCACACTAGTTAACTACAAGCCCGAGCATGATAACACCACTCCTCCACCCATGTGGAGGTGGATTGAACCTCATCCACCACATGAAAATCCATCTTATTCATTTTTTCAGTTCCTCCACTATATCCACTTATTCATTTTTATACTCTCATTCATCCTCTGATAGAATGAAGGGTCATCCTCACATTCGTTTTTTAATTATTTTCTAAGACACTAATCACCACGTCTACTTGGACCATATCCATGCCAAATCTATGTAGATGAAAAAAACATTATATCTCTCCATCATGGAGCACATACACATCAACCACAATGTCCTTCACCTCATGGAACTCATGTACCTAACCCTTATCACTATGTGTCATATGAGACATACCAGGATCTCTTAATCATGTTCTTTAACACATTAAATATGGGATTCAACTTCTTCTAATTCTTACTCAGTGGAGTCCCCTAGGAGCATAGCCTATGATACTTTTATGTTAGCCGTGACATTAATTCAATTGACTTTTTAGCCTCACCTATATTTCTACACTATACACCTTGAACATAACAAGTTAAAGATACAAAAATTTTATATCAAATCATGAGAGAACTCAAAATTTAGTATGACCCCCACACAACAAAGATCACAAAACATAGGGGTGAAACCCTCAATATCATATAGAAGGCACTATCCCATTACTATGGGAAAATAGAGATTCACATGCCAGAGTCTGCTAGATCACAGTTCTTATTCTGGTATCATCCATGGGTGGTCCCTCCATCAACATGGTGAGACTGTTTGGTGTGTTTTACTGGTCTTTAAAAAATAGGCCCTAAGGCACTTTGATGGGTGGATCTTTAATCACCCAATTGGCTACAAAACTTCTTAACTTTGATACATCATGTCCTTAAAATAACCTTTCACCTATGAAGATAATATCTATTTTTATATTCCACAATATGGGGCTTCAATGATGGAAGATGACATCTACAATTGGGTTCCATCATTCACGGATACTGCTGATGAGGCCCCACTCAATATATTATTGATCCTATTGTTTCCCCAACCTATACACATCATGCTCCTCCTCCCACCCCATTTTCCACCACCACAACTTACATCCCTCCAGACACCATTCAAAAAACCAATAAAACCACACCTATCATTTAACCTTCCACCACTAACATTATACATCCCCCACCCACCCCATCATATCCAGCTGATCTCTCATCTGTGTACCTTTACATCTTGTAGAGTCTTTGAAAATTTTAACACCACCTAGGTATCAATATTATATGTATATCCCATTATAATATCATATCCACTATAACTTCTAATCCAATAGCATGTGCTAGCCCATCATCCACATACATGACCTCCAAATATCTTCCCCCAAATAACCTAATATCGGAGATAACAAAACATAATTCCCAATATGACTTCATGATAGAGCATGCTTGATTGGGTAAGACTCTACCCCATCCACCATCTAATGAGGAACCATTTACTTATCCTAAAACCAGATACACATTCACTATCAGGTTTCATACCTCTCATTCACCTTCTATAGATGTAGCTTCCAGAAACAAAATATCCACTAAAATAGTTTATCCCAAACCCATTTTATATGTAGATGATATAGATTGGATATTACGCATATATCCGCCCTTTATTTGAGAGAGGACCATCGGTTATCACCTCAATGAATTTTTTTTCTTAGTTTCCCGTTTACACTCGCCCATTTTTTAGTATGTTGAGATGATCAATTTTCTGAATCTTATGCTACATTTACCATTAATGTATCATTTCACATATTATATATATGGTATCATCTTTTTTTTATAATTTTTTCTTATCTTATTTTTCATTTAATTACATTATTACATTTTCCATATCTAGCTCTTCTATCTATTCCATTGTTATTAATGTTCTTGTCCCATCACCATCTACCCTCATACTCTGGATGAATCAACATTTTCTTGATTTCGAGAACTATCATGAGGAGCATTAACTAAAGATCTATTCCTAGAAGCAGTCCCCACGATAACGGGCACAATGGTTTTTCATACAACCTGAGTTTCATGGTAAGTATGCTCAAGAGTTGATTAACCCTAATAAGAAGCCACATGAGCTTGGTGACATAGACACGAGTTCATATAGGAAACAATGTACTTATGAGAATATGGATAACCCATCCTTCTACTTTTTTCTATCCATCTAGATGATGAAGTTATTGTTTGTTCTTTATGGGTGGAAACCCATATATGTTTTTTATAATTATTCTTCTATATAGAATCTTTTTCCATTGTAAATTAATTTTTCATAAGAATTTCATGTGCTTCATTATAACCATTTATCTACATGTATATGAGTAATATTTTATGATTAATCACAATATGAACCTTCCATTTAAAATGATATTGAAATAATTAATTCATATGGACTAACGAGTTATCTAGGGAATGATTTTTCATTTCTATCACATTATAAATGTATCTCAATTTGAACTCATCATTCAATGAATTACCACATGTAAATAAACTAATTATAGTGATCTATAAATTCACTAAAATTAATTTCAAAATTTCAATTACATTTTTCCTATGAAATATTTGGAATATCTCTCTCGTGATGCTTTCTTAGACAGTGCAATGATTGTCCATCTTTTTATTTGGTGGATTCACTCTTGGGTATTATAGTCGTACCGTTGAAATATTACATATATTCATTTATCATGGATAACATTTTCACTGAAATAATCCATTAAAAATTAAAACTCATTGAAAAATATTTAAATAAATGAAAAATTTATGTTAGAAAATGGTTAAATCCATGTTTTTCCCATGTTTTTTATTTTTAGAATGATTTTTGAGTTATGTAATTTAATTTAATTTCAAAATTCATTAAATTTATACTTATTGAATTATTACCTGATTTATATTCCCATAGTTATTTTTAGTATATTCATATGTTCTCATTCCTAAGAGGATTCTGATCCACAAATTTCATATTCATTTATGAGCATATTTGTCATCTGGCACCCTGGATGAGTAAAATTATCACAACATGCATTGAGATGTTATAGAGTCCATTAATAAAACATATAAATTTAATATGATTGAAGAAATAATTTCTAAGACACTTATTCCATGGAGTCACCGTCATTTTTTCTTATATATCCCATAGATGGAATACATGAACTTTTATGGATGTATCTATTTCAAGCTGATTATCCCTTACTACCATACTCTTGGTATTTTGTATCATTATCCTTTGAAGAAGTGTTAGGGAATTTAATGTCGATGCAAAAAGGTTTTTTATATAGATGTAGAAATATTTTGGTACATATATGAGACTAATATGTTATTATCCATGATTACTCATGGAGTTTTTTTCCAACCATGTTCCTTTGAAAACATTTAATAGAAAAAGAAAAAGAATGAAAAATAATAATATATTTCTATTAATAAATTCAAAAATAACATTTTCCATACTGATGAATTATATGATGGATCTTATGTGGTTAGGGGATAAATAAGATATTTTTCTTGAATAGGAATTTCAAAAAAAAAAGAAATGAATTATAATAGAACATCGTACATTTCAAATAGATAATTGATACACTCATGGATATAATATGAGATTATTGAAGCATGAACACCCTATTCGATCTTAGAGGAGCCACACAATCACATAATTCCCATTTATCATGAATTATACATTATAAATTAACATCCTTTTGATATTTGATATAAATTTCCACCCACCATCCCTCATCATCATAGGCATTTGAACTATTTTGTCTAAATCCCACATTATTCATTTAGTATTTATCATTACAATTTGGAGATTATAGAACCAATTAATAGTTATGGGTAGGAACATATATAATTGGTAAGAGAAAAAATTTAGTAACATTTTACCCTGAGTGAAGATATAAATTTTTTTGAGGTAAATTTTAAAATGGGTATAAAATTTAAGAAATAGTTACGAAATTGTGATTCAAAGGATAAGAGTAAAATTAAAGAACTAAACAATGAAGTATTACTAATTTTATCTATAGGATTTATTTTGGAGGATGATTTTTTTTCTTTTAACACATAGGTTTATTTTCATAGTTGTAATGCATTTTACCTCTTATAATATTATCTTCATTTGGAATCTCTGGTGAGATTTTTTTTTCACGAGGACAATAAACATTTCAAGTGTGGGGAATTTTAATTAGAGGAAATTTTATATACATTGTGGATATATGGGATTAGTGTTTATTAATGAATTATTTGATAATGCACTAGGTTTTGATTTTTTTAGTAATAAGAAATTATAAATTAAAAGGAATAAATTATGAGTATGTGGAAAAACCACCTTTACACAATATGTGTCACAATCAGGATAAGTAGAATCCACTTAAATCTTCCCTGTAGAGTAACATACCAAACATTGAAGCTTATACATGGAGTAATGATGATAAATACCATGTAACAAAATTACATGATGTGCATCATTAAAATTTTACAATCTTACCAAAAGTGATATTTATACATGATGTGCATAGATTTCATGACATGGAATCCTTCAAGGATAGCATAGTTAAACAATTGTGAATATTCATTAATGAGAAAAGTGGGTCTTAGTTACTTGAAATGAAACTATATTACATGAACTGCAGATGTTAGGACCCAAATCATTTAAGTCATAACTAGATGTGTAGGACATGCACACCATGTACTTTACAGGAAAACATATATTATGCAATGCCTCCATGCATAAAGAGATTGAAAGAATTTCATTTTCTCTATTTTATCACCTATTCCCATGAATTATTGTCCTAAAATAGTTTCTTTCATTCTATTCATTGTTTTATTTTATGAAAATTAGTTTTTTGTCATTCCTTCGTCATTCATCATCTTCAACAACAAATCCTATTCTTCTGATGTCTGTTTTCAACACCAAACTACTTTCAATGTCAACAAAATATTGTTTTTTCATATGTTATTCATTCAAATAATGTTTGTGATTGTTTCCTATATTTCTTGTGGAATTATCATTCTTCATGATTCTATCGTGAAATTTATGTTTTTGATCAGATTCTCAATACGTAAAACTATTTCACAATAAATAATTATTTCATAATATCTTATTGTTTCTAATGAATGTTTTTTTAAATATTCATAGTAAGATTCATATTTCCTCACCTTTTACCATCACCACAATGTGTGGTAATCTTATTAGGGTTTGGGGTCATGAGTATTTGTGTTTCAAAACATAATGAATCTCTCGATTAATACTAGGTAACCATATGGAAGTAAATTAGGTTAATAATAGTTTCTCATTATATCATTTCACATAAACTTTACCATGGGGCGTGCGATGAAATGAACCTGATGTTATTGGAGGTGAGAAGGACTATGGCTATCATCCTGAGATATTTTCTATATAAATTCCAATCATAATGCACATAGTTTGTTAGTTATACACTAACCCTGAGATAACTGTTACATTAGTAGATCCAATTTGTTTGCTAAAAACCAATTAGTGACTTCTTCACTACTACACAATAAGAAATAGTACTATTCCATGTTAAATATAGGATTATCTTTTTTCAAGAGACCTAAAAAAGACCCTGAAACCTTCCTTAAATTTATTCCTTAAACCCCTAAACTCATAGTCCCTTTCATTAGAAACACCTGAATAGTTAATTTGGGAAATCCTTAATAGGGATTGGTTCGAATGGTCACTAACCAGCTAGCCATCCTAGTGGGATCAACCCTACAATTCCACTTTTCTACACCGTTGTATTAAGTGTAATTTGGGATTATAAATATTTAGTCTAATGTATTTCTATTTGAATTAAAAAACATGCGTGGGAGATTAAAAGAGTTATGTTTCTTCTAAATCATGCTGAAACTAAATATTTTCATTGAAACGTTTAATAAAAAACATAAAATGTTTTTTTTATTTAGAATAAAATGTTAGATATTTTATAAAATTTTGAATTTAGGTTTTCTATGTTTCTAATGATATTTTAAAATACATAGTTTATTTTTAAATAAATTTTCCATGAATTTATTTTTTAGAAACTTATAGGTCATTATGAAAAATTGATTTTGTCATAAAATTGAAAACATGGTTACAAATTTTAATTTGTATCATTAACATAGCAATCATTTATTTTAGAAATTTTTTAAAAAATCATCAATGTAAAATATTTATATTCTAAATATTGAAATTTAATTAATTTTAAAAACATAAACATAATTTTATAATTTTATATTTTATATATAAATAAAAATTATAAATAAAAACATATTTTATTCTAAAATTCCATTCTAAAATATCTTGTTTTCTCAGTTCAATATTATATGAATTAATAATTGATTTTAATATTTTTATTTAATAGATATACTATTATTATTCGATTTTATTGATAATAAATATATCATTGATAATTTTACTTTGTTGTTGTTTATTGATGAATAAATTAAATAAAATATTTATCAAAATCTCATGGTCTTATAACAAGAACCAATTTCCAAAATCGATATTCACAATGAATGAAAATGAATATGTTTTAGAGGATAACCACCCACCTTTATCGATACTTTTCTTTGGAATACTCAATATAATATAAAATAAAAACCCATATAATAATGTTTAGCAAATAAATTCATTTACTTACATCCGAAATAATAAGAGAAATAAAAAATCAATCCTCACCAAAAAGGTATCATTTAATAAACCCCTAATTTCCATTTAAAATATAAAAATTTGAATATGAATGATCAAAAATAATTTATCCAAAGATACATTGAAAAAAAAATTAATCATATTTTTTAAAACATATTTTCAAAATACCACATAATTAACTCAAGCATTAAATTTAAAACCACACACTAGTTTAAATTTTGATGTTCACCATTAAAAGTATATTCTAAAATTTAGAACTGCATTCTATACCAAATTTTAAATAACCCCTTCAGGAATAATAAAATTTTAAATTTTAAAAAATCAACTTTTTAAATTAAAGATGGATTCTAACGACTTAAAAACCATGTTATATATTAAGAACCATTAGAAAATCCAATATTTTATATTAAAATATTAATAATTTTGTTGAAAACTATTTTAAAACAAACATAATATCTTTACCATTCCTTAATAAAAAATCATGTAATCAATATCACAGAACATTCTATAATATATAAGAGACAATGAATGGTTGATGAATTGCTTTATTGAATTAGAGGACTATGTCACAACTATAAAACCATAACCAAATGTTCAATTAAACATGGAATGTTGGCTCTTGAACATTAAAATTAATGTGATCTAATAGTGTACCACCACCACAAGTCCCAATTCATCCCAAAAAAATATAACCATTAATAAATCCCTAAAAAATATCATTAATTTTTTAATACCATTAATTCTAATGAAAACAATTAATACGATCTAAAAAAAACTCAAAATAAAAGAATCAAATATCAACATCCCTTGGTATCCTAGGATTTTCCACAATCATTGGTGATTAAGAACCAACTGATGACCCAGATCATCACCTTTGAAGATCATATAATCCATCTACTTGACATCAAAAAATATTATGGATACTTCAGGAACCTATTCCCTCTTAATAACATTGGGTATATTACATTTTATAATGAACCAACCTAGGCTTCCATATGATCTGACACCTAGTTGTCCCCCACATACTCGTGGGGAATTCATTTTCTGCATAGTCAATAGAAATTAGATAAGAAATAAGAATGTGTTAAATGAGAATGATTGACACTATAACATAGAGTATAATAACTAATATATTTCTACTATCAATATGTCATGATGCGTTTCTAAATCATACATCTATTTCAAATCAAATAAGAAAAGAATCAATCATTAAAGTAATATTAAACAATTTAAACAGTAGTATGGTATCATATTTTTGAAATAAAATTCATCCGCACACCCTAGAATACTCTATGCCCCACGGTGACATCTATAGATATAATGCATCATCCAATAATCATAACTGAATGATATAAAATGGCATCTATGGAAAAGATTAAAAATTAGTACAAATAAACCCTAACATATCTGATCATTATCTAAAGTGACCCATGGTCATGTCTCATCCAAAAAAAGAACCCATTATAATAGTATCAGTGAGAACCTCAAAATTCACTTGATCTATAGACATATGGTGGTGAGTCATGTGTGATCTAAATTTCCTAGCAGGGATTCACCAATGCATCAATACAATCTTATTTTAAAAATAGTTCAGCAAGG
The DNA here is from genome assembly GCA_963277665.1 of Viscum album. Lineage (NCBI taxonomy): Eukaryota > Viridiplantae > Streptophyta > Magnoliopsida > Santalales > Viscaceae > Viscum > Viscum album. The sequence goes on along the minus strand of OY728129.1, from coordinate 1,339,409,455 downwards.
TGTGTTTTGAAATATATTATTTTTAAATATGTATTTTAAAAACATTTAGAACATAAAAACCCAATAATTTATTTTAAAAATCCTAATTATATATTGAAAAATATAAACATATATTTTTGGAAAATCATTTAATTTTTTATTTATTAACTATTATAAACACAATTAATGAAATTCAAGGCGCCCAAATACATAACCAAGTTCATAAAAATGGTAAAAATAAAAATAATGAATGGAAACTAATGGTGAAAAAATCATGAAATTATAGCTAATGACATATACATTCATGAAAGGAATAATGGGAAAGGATTCATAATCAATTTGGTATTAAGTTAAATAGAATAATTGAAAACCAAATGATTGGAAATAATAAATAGATATCATAGGAGATACACCTTAAGGACACTAAAGCAACGAGAACCTATAACTTATAAAACAAATCATGGAAAACCCTCAATTAGGAATGATACTATTTCCACTACACAGTCCATTGTGGTGTTATAAGAAAAACTATGATGCACCAGATGGGTAACACATGATCATGAGAAAGGGAGTACATTCAATCTTGGTTAACATATATAATTACCATGTAGGTTCCCTGATAATCATATAACACCAATTAAATCACTAAACATGTAATTATCTTAAAAATACTTATTACATGTTTCATGTGCTAGGCAAATCATGAAATCCACTTTTTCCAATAAAGAAGGATTTTTTTTGATATAATGATAATTATAAATTGTATGAGATATGAGTTTTAGGAAAAACTCATATACAAAAAAGAAAATTTAATAAAAATTTATATATGAAAAAGTTATTGCATGAGATTCAACAGGCTTGTCCCAATATAAAATATCATCAAAAACCCCAAAAAAAAATAAAATTCAAAAAGGTAGTCTAGTTGATAAATATAAAATTCAAATTATAGCGTTAAAATAACTCATAAAAAAATAAATAAAGCACTTATTATATCAGGATTCCAATTTATCTTAACAAAATTATAAATGGAATTTAATTATTTAGAAAATATTGTTGGAAATTCTCTATGAAAACTACTTTTGAAAATTGTATTTAAAAATTCACGTTAAATTATAAAAAATTACAATATCATTATACACCAATGTATTTATATATATATACACTCATCCATCAATATAAATATTCTCATATAACTTTGTGAATTTTTAAATAAACACAAAGACGCACCTATATATTTGTATAAAAACCTGATATAGTTTCGAAAATTTTAAGGATGAATAGAATTGAGAAATATCGTAAAACAAAGAAGGATACCTTATGATAAAAACCATATGACATAGTTAATAATGATAAACCAATGTATAATACTAATAAAAAAATAATTAAATATTATAAATACATAAGGTTAATACTAGGTAATAAACCCATCAAAAAATTCCCTTAAACAAACTAAAATAATCAATGGGCATTTAAACCCATTTTTATATACTCAGCCACTTGATAAATAATTTAATGAATTTAAATAAATTATTATAATATATAATTTATTGTAAAAATTTATTTAGGAACCCTAATAAAAAAATAAATTTCAAGAAAAAATACGAAAATAAGGAAGCACCAATATGGAACAATTAAAAATGATATGGAATCACAATGAATGCAAAGAAGAAGGATCCATGAGAGAATAAAGAAGCCTTGAAAAAAAATTACTGAAATTATAGTTTGAAACCACATAGGTTTTGGAAAATTATCATTCAAAAATAACTAGATGTAGAAAAAGTGAGGATTGAGAAAAGATGAGTTGGTATAAGAAAGGAACCCCTGAAATGGACCAAATTCTAAATATCATATAAAGTAACTCCATGTTTTGTTGAAAATGAGAAAAGGGGTTAAACACTAGAATATTTTTAGGATGGAAATTGTGAAATGGTTAAGTGGAATATGATTTGAATTTTTTTGGATTAATTATGTTGATGGGTATTGTTTTAATGTCATAATTTCACTTATGTGATGAATTACATTATCATTGTAGGATTTACCCAAACCATTCACCAATTTTCGAGTTCATAAGGGTTCTCAAATTTTTGGTCTACAAGGTTTAAAAAACCATATACCAACAATGAAATATTTCACTACTAAAATGCAGACCCTACCAATATGGATGTATAATGGTTTTCACAACCTTATGGCCGAACCATGTGACATGAAAAATATTTTCTTTTTATAATTTTCAAAATAGAAAGTCCCAAGACTCAATTAAAATTAATAAAGAAAACAAATAAATAGTTAAAAATTTGAGGGTCAGGGTGTTACTCTTTCCTTAAACAAAATCAGATACACTTTATTTTATATGTTTCATATCATGGGCTATAATAAGAATTATTATTGTTTGGGATTGTTTTTCTCCCTTTGTCACTTCGATCATAATTCCTAATACCATCCAATCGACATCAAAATTTTAATTCATATATATAATTTTCTCTTTAACACTACCCATGATACCTTACACAACAATTTGTTTAAAGGTTAGGACAACATTATTTCTCTAGAAATTAATTTTTCCATAGTTAAAGGTTCTTCTTTATCAAGACTTAATATAATTTATTTTAGGGTACATTGATATTTAATATAGGAATTTAGTATAATTTGACATTTATTTATTTTCCCATCCTTTAATGGACATAAGTTGGTATTAATCTTTATGATTCCATAAGATTATTATCATCTGAAATGAATCTCTAATATTATTTATCCCATATTACTAGACCGCATATAGACTTAGTATTTCTTTACCATATATCTCATGAATTTTTTTCTTATAATTTTCTCATGGATTATTTTTCAATAAACTATTAATGGAATTTTATTCAATAAAAATACCCCCAATCTAAAAGCACCCCACCTTATATATTCCTCTATAACGAAAAACTAGTTTCTTCATGAAAAATCTCATATTTTTTATTAAATAATATTTACACCACCCAATAGTACTTCATCAAATCATTTGTAATATATAACATATTTATCATAAAATTATTATCCAGTATATGTATTGCCTATAAATATCTTACATTATCTTAATTGATGATATTCAATGTAGTTAAATCCATTATCTATCAACCAACCTCCCTAAATATGAGTAACTTATTTGCATATACTCATGTATTTGTTACATGGATGCCAATTTAAAATCATTATTGCTATGTCTCCACTTTGGTTAGAACTGTAATTGAATATGATCCATCATGCCTAACTCTAATGGTATATGAGGTGGAGACTCAAATAATGGTTATAAAATTATGTTATTCCTTAAGCTTTTAATTAATTAAAACCCAATAAACTATAACATATAATAATAAAAACCTAGCATATTTTCATAAGAAACATAAAAAATTATAAATTGGAACTTGATTGAGATATCACATATAACACACAAAATTTTACAAAATATAATAAAAAATTCACAACATTCAACTACAGTGGTGTTAACAACACATATAAAACTCTTCCCACCCCATCTAGACTACCACATGTATAAGATATCGTTGAATAAAATAATAATGGGGTGAATGTACATGTATGCCTAGTATGACCTACTATAAACCCTCATGTGTCAAGTAAACATGCATAATAATGAATATATGATTGATATATATATATATATTACCTTTAATATATGTGCACAACCACCAAAATAAAATATAATGTGATAAATGAATTCAAGAATCCATCAAATATTATTCCCCCTCTAAACATTCGACATCCCCCTATCCATCGATATCATCACCCATAATCTATGATACATCAACCTAATCACATCTTCCAAATGTATATAATAGAGTTATTATGAAAAAAACCCATTCATTGTTATTAAAACAAAAAAAACTGGTGAAAATTTTATACAGATTCTAGAAAAATATTAATACCTTCTCCCGTATTCCACCACCATCTATTAATTCATCACAATAAAAAATCAATATTACACTATCCAAAATATTCATATAAAATACATATAATGAATCTTTATAATATCATTTATCAAATCACAATATCATATCAAAATTTCATATCATAAATTTACATAATCATTAATAATAAAATAACGTAAAACATTATTCCACTTAAAACCATACAATATATGTGAATATAGTCATTAACTATTGAATTAACATTTTCAAACAATAAAAATCATTTATAATTAACATCATCACTCACATAATGTGTATATATACCTATTCAACTAATATCATTCATAATCATACCATTTATAATAAAATTATGTAATACCATTATTAACCTCATTATATTATAAAAACATTGATCAATAATTATTACACAATATAACATTTTAGAAAAAATTATAATTAATTTTCACATATCACTACATCATAAACAAAATGAAAATAATTGTTTACATATCGAGCATCATTATTTCAACTAATATATTATTTTTTAATGTTACCTAATTATTTAACACATTCCATAAAAATCAATTTCCAAGATATTCACACTATAATTCCATATATTAATATATCATATTTTATTTAGTTTATCATCATAAATAATAAATATATTCAACCTTGTGTATTTATTAATAATAATTTCAGATTACTAGAACCATAATTCCCCATTTCACACATTTTTTAATCCACAAATACATATTATCATTACTTTCAAATGATCATAAAATTTCGAATCACTAAATCAATAATATTCCAAATATTTATATAGAAGGAAATAGACATTTTATAATACCCTTCCTAATAATGATCCTCAAACTATCATAAAAAATATTATAAATTTTACACATTAATTAGTAAGATCAAAATTAATAAAAAAGAAACTACTTGATCCATAAATTTTATAGATATCTATGAACAATTCTCTTTTTAAATAAACATATTCAATGGTATATTGAGATATTATGATAATATAAATCCTGTAATTCTGTTAAAATTTATTAAGGGTTTGATCTTCTCAATTATATCAATAAATCCAATAATATATAGTTAATGATGGTATAAATAATACTTAATTTTCTTAAGACCCATTAAAATCATCTAACAGAACATTAAAGGATGATATAAAGGATTTAGGTAGTTTAAAAGTAAAACATAAAAACATTATGAATAAAAAATGGTTAGGTGGGACTATTTTATGATTATGTATACTAAACATGAAAATGAACAAAAAATATTGGTTATCCCTAGATGTCTATAAAATATTTACTGATTTTTTTCATTAGACAGTACCTCAAAATTGACTGACCATGGATAGAATACACAGTCTACTACTTCTATTCCAAAATAGTTATCCTTATCTATCTTAAAATACCATTTCATTGTAAGATATCACATGCTACAAAACATGATACCTAACCATGATAATTATATAAAAGTACATAAATATCATATTTTGGTATAGATTTTCCAAAAAATATAGGGAATTGACCCAAAAACATCTAAAAATTAATTTCAATGTTTTAGATCAATTTTATTACTCTATGAATCCCAAATAATATTTCTTTGCCCTCTATATAAATTTATCAAACTACCAAAATTCTGACTAACCAAAATAAATTCCACTCAAAGGATTTTCATCCATAAAAATATTGGTCATCTAAATACAAATAAAGCATTGAAATTACTAATTAATGAAAATTATCGTATCTATATTTAATATTACAACATATGAACATGGGATAATAAATTCAAAATCACTCATTGTATTTTTCATTAACGTCCCTTTAAAATCCTCTAAACAATCAAGACTTCATAGAACTAGTATTAGTGTAATAAAACATGCATAATATAAAATATCATGATGATCCTATATCATCAATGGATATTAAAATAGCATAAATTCTCCCTAAATATAAATATTCACAAATAAATTATATAAGTCACATATTGAAGGAAAATTTTAATTTAGGATGCATTTAAAACATAATACCCTCACAAAAATCATGTAGTATGTACAAGCTAATAATCGATTTCCTTAATAAACTCTAATTCCTTTAAACAGTCAATAAATAATTAATAAATTATTTACTTTGAATGTTTCATTTTCATGCAAAATGGGGTGAATCCTTTAAGAATATAGTATTAAAAATATTAAACTCCAACAATATTCTCCATCAACAAACATATGACCTCTATAGATATTTCACTATCATTAGATTCTCATGGACCATTTTTACTATTTAATATATTTATTAAACAATGTTTGGTATAATGATAGTTAATTACCCAAAATTAAACCAATATAAGGGTATTTATTTTTATTATTATAAAACACCTAAAATGGTGCCATTCCAATGGATGGGTGATATTTATATGTTTAAGAAAACTCATTAAATGGTAAATTATCAACCCTTAATCCACCAAAATCATAAAAAATTCCCTAAAATATCCCACAACATCTAAATCATGAACTTCATTTGAAAATTAATATATGGGTGAAATATAATACAAAGGCACAACTAGGCATCGAAAACAAGCTACAATCCACCTCGAATACAATATATAATCCAAATAACATGATTAAAAATGGTCACACATGTAATATCATCAATTCTTAACACTTACTTTATATATGTAAGTTAAAAACTATCCACTGTGCCTAATTTCATGACTCAAATGAAATATGATAACATCATTAAAAAATTAATGTTGATTTAAATATAATTATATCTTCTCAATGAATGATAAAACAATGTCATAAAATCTATAGAGATACCCTCCTCTAATTTACACAGGTATCCTCAGGGGTTTCAAAAATCTCTTGAAAAACATTATGTATTAACTTCACTTGTTGGAATGTAGGTTGTATCGAAAAGATGTTGTCAACTAATTATTGCATTCTAGAACACTAAGACAACTTCTTTAAGGCATGGGGACTCTATTCTATATTAGAGTACATAGATGAATGTGAGAAATGAATATCATGAATAAATGTATTATATATTCATGGAGGAATATTTATCCTCATATATAATAATATCTAATGTTATAAACTTTTTATTTAACCATTATGAGAGTCACTATTCTTGATATGAAACATTTTTACATCGGGGTAAAAATTTATCTACTAAAATTTCATTAATTTATAATTCTATAGACATTATTAAATAATATGAAATAAGAAACATTTACAACTTAAATAATATGTTTTAATGAATATTTATTATAATTTATATCATCTTTAACTCATCACTTTCTTTACAAGAATCATCATTAGTTGAATTCCAACATAAAATGTAAGGATTTTAATTTAATTTCATTAAATTATACATTAATTTATAATCATAACCAATGAAGAATTTAATATTTTCCCCTAATTAGAGATAAAGTATACTTAAGAAAATAAATATCATAATATCTTATAGTTAGTGAAATCCAAAAGCCTAACACCCAATGAAACATTTCACTATATATTTATAGATATTTATATAGACAAAAGATATAGATCATGTATAGTGCTGATATTTTTATGTGTTCCATAACTAATTAGATCTATTGGATATGACTACCCTATATAGAATATTAGAGTAGACTAAACTATGAAATGGGACATAAAAATAAAAAGGAATCAAAATTCTATCCTTATATAAATGATGAATGGGAGAACTTGTAAACTTAGGCTTGGATTATGTAATTTTTTTCTAACACAATAGTATATCCATGAAAGTATTAACATTCTCATTCAATAATGATAAGGGTACACAAACTAATATAGTATGGATAAAAATCATTAATAAAAAACAAATAAACAAATGAATGATTCCTAAAATATGTTATTGATTATCACATAATGATTAACCACTTAAATCCAATAAGAATCCAAAACTAACCCATACCGAGATATGAAAATCCTAGTAAAATAAACTTTTTATTTTTCAAATACAACTTATACACATTTCCATTAAATTTATGTTAACAAATAAATATTGAAATATCTTTTTTTATTGTGTACTCTCAACCATTGATGTATAATTAATCACATTTTTAATGAATATCCCTTTGAAATAATAAAAATAAAATCATAACACCTAATTCATCATTACCATGAATATATTTTGATCATTATTAACTCAAATGTAAATAAAAATAATCTAAAAATGTCCATAAAGGAACCAAAATATGTTATTTTTAATATCATACTCATTTATTACAATCTAATGGTATATCAATAATAATTAAACCATTAAAATATAAATATACTCCATCAGTTGGTTAGATAAATAGTTATTCCCTAAAAATTTAATGATTCCATCTATTAGAATATTTAATTATTAACAATTTATGTACAATATTAAACTACCATTATCATGATAACCTTATAGGTATTCTACAACGACTTAAAATGGGGTGTACAATGATCAGAATGTTTTCCCCACAAAGAAGCACCCATGAAAAATATGATTATCTAATGTTCACATAAATAACTATGTAGTTAGAGGAATAAAAAATTAGTTGTGAAAAAATAATTAGGAAGAAAAACTATATTGGATTGGTGCATGAGGATCCCCAAATACACACATCCAACACTCAAATCCATGATCTTGGTGATTTTCAATAGGCCAACTCCTTTTTTTCTGGGTGCTCCCTGCTGAGTTCAAGTAAATGTTATTGGGTATAAAGCTCCAAAATAATATATCCACACTCTCCCATCAAAAAAACATATCCATATAAATAGAAAACTCAAAAATTTAATTAATTATTTTCAAAGAGTAAAATGAATAAAGAGTTCTGTGTCTAGCACATGTTGAAAAAAGAAACTGATATATGAAGAATAATTATACAAAGAGATAAAATATATCTTCAAATAAGGGATATGAAGTTTCATTGACATTAACTTATATTCTCAAAATCATAACAGTAATAGATGATTGATATTGTTCATGTAATAAGACTGATCGTGAACATGAGGGAATGCATTTTCCATGAGAGTATTTTTTCACCTTTTACTGTATCTCTTATTATATTTTAATTTGAAAATAGACATGTATTTATGACCCAATGGTTTGGAAAAATATAAAAATCTGAAATCAAGATATCTTAATTAGAATGTTTCATTCTACTCTAATCATTGAAAAAATAGAGGTAGTTTGTTCTAGCAGTATGCATGATCCTCCAGATTTCTGTTCGTGGAAATATGTTCATTATTTAAATTACCATTTGTTTATTAATAAATTATATATCCTCATCAACATGTAATATATAGTTATCTTTTGAAAATATTTCATAATGGTAAATGTTGAATTTTACGATGTAAAATATTTTTAAAATAATATTCATTCTTCAAGAAAACTTAACAAGGAGATTACTCTAATTCTTTTTGACATATTCTTGTTTAATGTTAAAAGTTTATTATTTATAAGATATATTAATCATTGTATTATAAATTATCTAGAATTACTATTCTTGTTTGAAAATTCAATAAACATATGATAAACTAGCCTCACATATGGTAAAAAAATTCATCACATAAAATGTTTTATTTCATATAAGAATTCACTTCTAAAATTAATTTTTATACGAAAATACCATCGTCCACATAAATAATATATATACATGTATGTTAAATTTCATATTCTAATGATTTCTTCATTATCTTTATGAGAATTTATAATAATGTACTTATGAATCTTATTTCCATAAGATAATTTATGTTCACCAGAAGATAATTTTTTCCAAATAGTGAAATCCCATTTCCAAAAATTCAATTACAATGTTTATAAGATAATTATTTTAATGACCACAAAAGTGTATTTTCATTAGAAAATTTTAATAGAAAAAATCTCTAAAAAATTAATATATAAATAAGCATGATATATGATCCTGAAACTACCTTAGATAAATATCACCATTATAAATTAAAGATTTTTGTAATAATAAAAATATATGACTTTATCAGATATGACAGAACAACATATGTTTAAAAAATAATCTCCCCCTTTTTTAAGATTCCAAAACACATAAGGAATTTAAAAAATCAATATTTTAAAATTTGATCATTCCAAAAAATTGAATGGAAATATTAAAATGTTTTTTGTCTCAAAAATAATCAATTATTCATGAGAAAAAAACGTACAATTATAATTTAAGAACACACATTTATTATATAAAACCAAATACTATAATGGGTGAGAATATAACTATTGACATTAAGAGGAAAATTGGAATTAAATAGTAACTTTGTATTTAATGAAATAACTAAAATATACATTAAATAATGAAAATTCATCAATGATAAAAATTTATTAAGAATAATAGTTAATGAAAATTTAAAAAGAATATCAGTACATTTACTAAGGATTCATATGTCGGGTTTCTAGTGGAGTGTTCTTTAATTATAAAGGATGACCCGTTGATATGTAAAATATAAGTAGAGTAATGGATTCATGTTTTAATGAGGCCACTTTGTGTCTCAGTTTCATATTTTTTCAATGACTGTAATTATTTTTAAATGGTATTCAGTGAAAGAATTAATTAGTGTTAATATATTGAAGAGGTTTCTAAGAATATGTTCCATGTAATATTTGGTGATTTATCCATTCTCATTGAAGAATAAAATTATGTTAAATGGTTTGTTATATTAGAAGAATATAATTTCTTTTCGTTCCTTTGGAAGATTTAGAATATAATAATTACATTATATATTCACTATGTAAAGGTAAAAGAATAATTTATAACATGATAATCATAATAATATTAATGATTTTGTTATAAAATATAAAACTATGTTCCAAGATGTTTGAAGAAGATCTTTTTTAACAACATTATTATGTTTATAGACTGTATTTTCTAGATAGAGACGAATTACTCTAATTGATATAAATGAAAAAATAGGAAATTGGATTGATTCATCTAGACAAACTAATTTAGACAGACTATAATTGAATGATTTTATTTTATATAGTTTGTCAATCCAATTTTATCAGATGGTGGATGAGGCCAAATAATAGTTCAAGTAAATGCATATTTCTATCTCTAAAATATCCAAAGATGAATTTCAATTCATTCTTAGTGATTTATTCATAATTAATTAAAAATTACAATAACATTTTGAATTTTTTTAAATATTTTTTTTGGTAAAGGAAAATTATTAATGGAATTAAAAAATCCAGTGATGTGTTTCGAATATCTAGTGTAGCCAAATTAATGATCATTAAACGGAATTCATCAAAATTGACAAATTTGTTCAATGGAAGTAGTTGGTGGAATATGGTGGAACTATAGTTTCCAAACCAAGATAAAGTGTTATTAATGTTGTATGAATTCTATTAGATAGAATTGTTAAAATATAACTATGTGAATTAATGAATTTTAATTGATTGAATGAAGAATTTTTATTAGAATGTGGTTTCTAGGATAGTCAAAAAAGTATTTAGTACGACTGAAAATACATTTTCTAATAAATTCATAAGGAAAATTAATCATGTAACAATCATCAGAAAGAGTTCACTGAGTGATGAAATAAAATTTATGATTTTGAATAAATTTTTATCAAAAATATGTTTATATATAATGTCAAAGGAAAAAGGACTTTGAGATTCATTAATATGATAGAATAAAAGAGACCACTTTGTGTATGAGTTTCATGTGTTTCCAAGGATTGATATCTATTTTCAATGATGATAAATGATATAACTATTTCATTAATTTGAATAAGATGAATTAGTTCACATGTTAATTGTTCATGGATAATTATGATGTATCTATATTTAAAGAAACCTATTTTGAAGAGTTTATGTTTTTTCGTTGATGGTTGGTGAACGGATCTGCATTTACAATTTATGTATCATTGGTGATTCATTTTTACCAAAAATGGATAATGTAATATTCTCATAGAATAATTTATTTGAAATTTAGATTCTAAAAAGAATAGACGATCATTATTTGAAGAAGATATGGATATATTATAATATTGTATGAGAACCCTTATAGTGATTACATGAAGAACATTCAGATTTTTATTTTCATGAAGTCTAATTTAAATATAATAATAAAAAACATTATATTCCACAAAGGAGAATAGATAAACGCAATTATTATTTTCATAAGGGTTTTATAGGAAGTAGATATTTGGAATTTTTATTCAAAATAGATTTGAAAGATGTATTAAAGCATTAAAGATGTTAAGGAATGAATTCGAAGGAGGGGAATTTGTTTTTATGTGATGAAATATTTCAATTAGAATTTATTCTATGTGTTGGGAAAAATATTTCAAACATTACTAACTAGCCAATAAAATCCCCAAAAGATTTATGTTAGACTCAAGTGTCAACCATGCCCATGGGAGGTCAGATCAATCCACCAAACATGTAATCATGTGTATATGGTCATGCATAATGGCCAATGGAATCCTGAGTGAAAATTTATAAGTCTCATCAAGAATTATCCAAATAAACACATTGGGTGTGCTAGAATCTTGAAGGTGTGATACACATGTGTGTGGAAGTGTACCAATAATGATGCTTAGTTTCCAGCTTGAATGATTGATGATCATGATTTTTATTATTAAATTGCGGAAAAAAATTTATAGAATCTATGTGGGATGGTTTTATTATTGTACATTCCCTTTGTTACAAACTATTGGATACAAAATGGACCATCAAATCTGTGTAATCAGCATTTTTTAGACTCCCGTGCTCATGTGTTTAAATGAGAAGCATCTTTCTCTTTTTGTATCCTCATAGAAGGATGTCTATTCATTTTAATCTATATTCCACGATGATGGGTGATTGAAAATATATTCTATCATGATATTTTATATACTTGGAAAATCTTGGTGGAAACATATTTCTGGATACTGTAGCAGCACTATAGCAGGTACTATAGTAGGTATTGTTCGTTACTGTAGCGGCCAGACCTATTCATCCATCTGAGCCTCCGAGACACCAGTTTGGGCCTTAGGTCATGTAATGCCTTCAAGCCACCATGGGCCTTCAAAACAGTTGTCTCTCAATGACTTCAGGCCAACTTAAGGCCATAGGTCCACCCCTAGACCTTTGGGCCACCTAATAATGCATACATACCAGTCAGACTACAAGGGACAAGGCTCCGGATGGGGATTCAGGAAAAGCGTATTCAGTAGAGCAGAGCTAAACAGAATTGGAAGAATAAAAGGGTATTGATTTTTCATCGGTACCGGTCCGATGTGTCATTTCATAGGACAACTAGCCAGCCAGCCCTGTGATGGATGAGTGCTGATCAACATGACATATGATGAGGATGAGCATTTCTAAGTTCTCTTATCTGGGTGATTCCCTCTAAGAACAACGATTCATGTAATTGTCTTTGAGCCTTCGGCCCTTATAAGGGTTCCACCTCATCCCTTAAAAGGTGGATTATCAAAATCAACAAATTGAAGGCCTTTGGCCCATTCAGTAAAATTAATCTAATGATTATTCAAAAAACATTAATGAAATATTCCATAGGGATGATTAATTAGTCGATCAAAATTGATGCACTTAGGTATTTTGGGAAAATGAATTGTGCGCTTTGATGATCACAGGAATGTGACATAATCAACTAAAAGGAATAGAATAGTTAGATTCAAATACTCCTTGTTTTTTGAGGTATACATTTGGAGAATTCAAGTTGATAAATTAGGATCATTGAATAAGCCTTATTCATGGAATAAGATACATGATTTATGTTAGTAAATCATAATAGTGAAAAAACGGTGATCCATGCCAATAAAAGTAGGAGTACCAAAACAAGAATAAATCAATTCATAGAATATATTCAAGAGCAATTGTTATACAGAAAAAAAGATCCTATTTGATAATTTTTTTACATTAGAGGGAAATTTGTTCCACGAGCCTCGAGGATATGCATAGAATGGAAATCCTATGAACGATTTTAGATTTTTGAAGGAGATTCATAAATATATTTCATGAAGATGATTCCATATACACATGATTGGTTTTTGAACACCATTCTTGTGATTTTATAAGATGAACATATGTGTGAACTAGTGTAATAGTGATATATTCTCACTGTGTTATATAATGAACTGCATATGTGGTAATACATGAGTTGTGATCTACCACAGTATATCAAGAATAATGTGTTTCATTATTCTTTTTTCTTGAATGATTCTCCTTGGAAACACAATTTTATTTTCTCTCTCACATATATTTCCTTTTCACATGATGTAGAATAACTAATTAAAATTTAGGATCAAACTCACACGAGGAAGATTATGTCTTTTCTATTGTGTATGATTATGTTTTGCACTAATTTTATGAACAAGATTACATGGATTTACATGAAAAAGTGTTAAAGATATTGAAATAAATTAACCACATTGTATTCAATGTAGCATGATTTTATAATAGAAACAAAAAAACTGAATAAGTGATGCAAATGAAATAATATATATATATATATATGTGTGTGTGTGTGTGTGTGTGATAATATTTAAATTGTGTTTTCAGGGAAAATTTTCATAGAGAAAAAAACACATGAAATATTTATTTCTTGTGAATTAATTGAATTAAATATTTAGTAAGAATAAATAATTAATTTTTTTTTTGAAATTTATTGACTGAGAAGAAGATGCTGAACACTATTCAATATTGCATGCGTGAAGGATCAGAGAACAAATACAACATTCAATATATATATTCTATTGAAGAATAAATATTTTTGATGATTATGTATTAAACTGATCTATATTTGTTTTGATAATCACAGAGGATTTTTGTGATTCAAGGAAGAATAAGATGAAGATATAGTGCAATATATATTTCACGGAATTAGAAGAATATGTAGTGGAAAAATCAATATATTATTGATTGTTATTTGGTTTAGGATGATTTGTTTTTTTCATTCTCCCACATATTCATATCACTGCAACTAATATATTACGAATAAGTGAAACTAATAATTTAATTCTATGTGTATGAATTTTTTTTTCATGCCATTATGCATGTAATATTTGAATCATTCGGAAGAAAAAACAATACTCAGACATCATATAGATGTCTCATTTGGTTAAAGATGTTACTAGAGTTATATAGCTCTTAAAATGAAGAGAAGGACAATGTTTAGATATAACATAAAGAACTGTAATGTAGATTCTTGTATGAAATTTTTTTCATCAGTTAAGGAAAGAAGGATTATTCCTAACCCCATCCTAATGTGCAGGTATGCACACTTATCAAAGGATTATCACTAAACCAAATTCTATAACAAGATACCTACATATAGTAAACATTACTTGTACTAGAAAAATAATAACTGGTAAGGAATAGATACTAACATTATTTGGTGAACTGTTTAAAAACATAATTTTAGATGTTTTAATGATTTCTTATATCTTAATGAAATATAGAAAATAGAATAATAAAATTGATATCCTAACATGTCAAAGAGGTATAGAGATAAATGTTTCAATTGGTCTTGAAATTACCAAACACTAATTCACCCACCTATCTGGGTTAATAATATTCCAAATTGGTTCTTTATAGTGGTATCAAAGGGAAGGTACACCTCTACAAGATTATATATGTTGATGTTATTTTATTTTTATGATTTTAGATTAATTCATATATTAACAAATTGGTGATGTGTTGATGAAGATTATGTTATATATAGGGACAAATATATAACCACAAAATATATGTTGAACATTATAAAGAATTAGAATATAATTTTTTTGATGAATTCCCACATTTCTAAAGATTAAGAAATATATATTTATTCATTCCATTATAATAATGAGAACAAATACGTTTTGGAATGTAAGGAGAAGTTAGCTCATGCTTCTACCATGGATTCTAAAAACCTTTCGAACTCAATTTAATCAAGATATTGAACTGTTTAGGATGTATTTATTTGATCCATATAATATTTTTCTCAAAATTACAATCATAACATAAGTGGTGATGATTATTATTATATAATTTCTATTTTAAATATCAACTGATATATTAAGTGATAATATGAATGTTATTCTAATAGAATTAATCTCCCTTATTTGTGGAGACTTTCATTCTATGTAAGAAGATATCACCCATCTAGAATGTGAAGTTTTTGTTTTGTATATGGGATTATAAGGAAAAAATCTTCAATGTTTAATTTTATTTAGATATATTGGAGGCTTTGAATCAATAAGCAGATAACATGAAATAGGTCCCTTAAAATTTCCCAAATATTTTGAAAATAAAGAGGAAGTAAAAAATTATCTAGAAGAATAGATCCATTCCCATGAAGAGATATTTCAAAATAATATTTATCTCAATGTTTTACAATTGGATGAAAGAACCAATAATATAAAAAACATGAATATTTGATTAAAAAAATATGTGTTTCATAAATATTAATATTAAGTAATGATTAAGGATTGTGAAGAGAGTGAGATTATGATTGAATATTTGAAATTACTACTCAATATAAAATGTCTATATTTGGATGTTCAATTGTCTAATATCATGTAGAAACATACTAAGACATCAAAAAAGAAGGATATATTTTATATTAGTTCTCAATGTTCAATGGATGATTTTAATATAAAAATAACTCCAACATATATTAAAAATATCATGACATATTTTGATCATCTATGTCAAGTATATGTGAATAAAGAGGTACCATTCACACCCACTTGTATAAATGTATTTAAAACAATGATCATGAATATTTTAGGATAGAAAAAATCTAAATATGTATGGATAAAAAAATGTGATGAGAAGAATTCCACCATGACTATAGTGGAGAAGAGAAGAAGTGTAGAATCTGGTTACACATGAAGTGCCAAACAAGCTATGAAAGTAACCCGAATACATTATACAGAAGAAATAAAATGATATAGGTTTTGAGGATAATATTGGTGTTTTGATATATTTAGGGAATGTACACACATGTTTGGTAGAATCCCCAAAATTTTTACCAATATTGAAGCCCAATGTGAATGTGGAGCATTCCATAGATGACTATGAAATATTCACAGATTTAGAAAAATATTCACACATAAAAAAATATTGAAATATTAAAAAAATCATTGATGTATGAAATTTAAGGGTTCAAAATATAGTATCATTCTCTTTTCAACATGTATACAAATTTAATAATAAAATTATACAACATAACCTAGCTAATAATGATGAAGATATATTGGGATGAAATATGAAATTGTTTTGACCACATATTATCCCAAAATTATTTTCATTAAGTAACCTAAGACGACTTTGATTTCCAAATAAATGATATTAATATAATTTTATTCATCTAAAAGAACAAATGTAAAGGATGAAACTCATGAGAACCCGTAAGGGTTCTCAAAACATGATCTCATTTTCCATATTTCAATGTTAGTTATCTAGATAGACGATTTGGATATAATTAAAAATATAATATTTACATTATAATTTCAATGAAAAAGTAAAAGAAAATATCCCACATGATAAATAAAAATAACATGAGAGTTTGGTACCAAAAGGAACTCATTTCTGAAATAAGTTCCATGTTAGAGATTCAAGAGGTAATTTCATATTATAAAATGTTTTTTTTCCATTGTACATGAAAAATAAAAAGTCCTTATAAAAAAAGTGTACCATACACGAAGGATGTTTAGGAGAAATATTCCCCAAAGAAAGAGTAAAGTGAATGTGATGATATCCATGATTCACCAAAATTAATAAGAACAAATGTTTAGATGTGTAAGAATGAATAATGGAGTAAATTGACTCACATGGTTGAGAAATCCATCTCAAACATTTAGTTCAAATTGATAATAATATAAGGATACACATTATTCCCTTAAATATTTGTGTTTTTTTCTATATTCCTATAGTGCATGGAATAGTTATTGATGTATGTTATTTCTGAGAGAACATATTAAGTAGTGAGTTTTGTTAATTGATGATAGAAAAAATG
The DNA here is from genome assembly GCA_963277665.1 of Viscum album. Taxonomy (NCBI): domain Eukaryota; kingdom Viridiplantae; phylum Streptophyta; class Magnoliopsida; order Santalales; family Viscaceae; genus Viscum; species Viscum album. The sequence goes on along the minus strand of OY728129.1, from coordinate 1,339,391,585 downwards.
ATCCAACACCCATTCATTAATAATTTCTCAATTTATATTCAACTAATTATATGATGGAGTATTATTTTTGGTATATTAATGAATAATTTTTCAAGATGATCATCCTTTGTATATTTTTGAATATTATCATATTTGGAATGTCACAAGTTGGAGATCAATTATAGTGTATTCTCTAAATTATGGAATCTTGAAATCCATTCTTGTGGATATCCTCCATTATGAATATGTTGAGGAGTGTTTCATTATAGGTTGTTTCTTCGTAAATGATTCCTCAATTTATATTCAAATAATTATATAATGTAGGATCATAATTGTTGAAGTTAAATAACGTGATGTCATATTATGGATAAATATTATAAAGAAGACTCCATCTCATCTTGATCTTATTTTTGGTAACGTGAAGAGTAAGTGTTCAAGAAATTCAACCATGGTGAAATTGTGAATATTTTTAATATGTAAAGGCACAAGTTAAAGATTCATTTTTGTTGTATTCTCTAATTGTAGAAATCTTGAAATATATTCTTGAGGATATCCTCCATTATGAAGATGTTAAGGAGTGTTTCAATTGATATTGTGTCTTTCTTAATTATTACACAACTGATATTCAAATAACAATATTATGGAGGATCATATTTGATGAAGTTCAATAGTGGGATGTCATATTATGTATAGATAAGATAAATAAGACACCATTCCATCTTAATCTTATTTTTGGTGTCATGGATAGTAAGCTTCCAAGAAGATCATCCTTGGTGAATTTGTTAATGTTTTCTAACATGGAATGTCACAAGTTAATGATCCATTTTGGTGTATTCTCAAAACTAGGAAATCTGGAAATCATTTATTAAGTATATCCTCTATAATAATGATGTTTAGGAGTGTTTTCCCAAATCTGGTGTCTTCTTTAATGATTCCTCAACTGATGTTCAAATAATTACATGATTGAGGATAGTATTTGATGAAGTTAATGAATATGATGTCATATTATAGATAGTTATAATAAAGAAGAAACCATCTCATATTGGTCTTATAGTTGTATCATGAAGATTAAGTTTTCAAGATGATCATCCTTGATGAATTTTTCAATGTATTCCAACCTAAAATGTCACAAGTTGAGCATCCATTTTAGTGCATTCTTTCAATTTGGAAATCTTGAAATTAGTTCTTTAGGATATCCTCCACTATAAACATTTTGAGTAGCGTTTCACTTGATATGATGTCTTCATCAATTATTCCTCAATTAATATTCAAATAATTATATTATAGAGGATCATATTTGATGATTATAATGAACACAATGTCATATTATGGATAGTTATGATAAGGAGGACACCATCTCATATTGATCTGATTTTAGCCTAGTAAATAGTATGTGTTCATGAAGATCATCCTTGATCTATTTTGGTGTGGTCTCTAAATTGGGAAATCATGAAATAAATTCTTCATAATATCGTTAATTATGAGTATTTTGATGATTGATTAAGATTAGGAAAAAAATCAATAAATTTGATGTTTCATCTAGAATGATTACTTTAATTAGTATCAAATATCATCATTCTAGATTTTCCACGATGATTGTATTATTAAAAAAGGTATTTTTATCATAATAATCCATTATTTCTTATCTAAAATATTACTATTAAACAATCGGGATAAATTTAATTCATCAATTATATATAAGAAAAGTAAAAGAATGAAGTTCCCTGATTCCACTTATCATGCTTGTTTCACATGACTGTTTTTGATATATTTCTTTAATTGAGTGTGGAATTTTTAGGTTTATATTTCTTAAAAAATTTATATATTACATATGTATATTAATCCATAAATGAATGTTAATAAAGAATGAAGACAAGTATATGAATTCTAATTTCATTAATCCTCAATATCAATTGGTATGGAAAATCATTGATGTCTAAATCAAATCCTCTTTTTTTATACACTATGCACAACTCTAGTAGAATTAGAGGAAAATGATGGATAAAAAATTTCATCAGTATGAACTAATTGGATTTTCCCATGAAATTTCTATTTATTTTGAAGAAGTGGTAGAGAATTTGAAATCAATTTGTGAAAAGTATATGGGAGAGATGCAAATTCATTTTGGCAAGAACATAGATGGTATTTCTAAGAAATTCAAAGAGAGTGAATGAAGAGCCTAAATTTTTTATGAGTTGTATTTTTTTAGGATTCACATTGGTTTTAAATGGTAATCAAGGAAAGTATTATTTCACTAATTTCAATATGATGAAGTAGTTACAAATTTAATCTAGCAGGGATAACTACCCAATCAATGATATTTCAGAAAACATATTTTTATGGGGTTCAGGTTATAACCTAATGATTGGTGAACTGGTATTGATGTCAAATAAATTTATCAAAGTTGATACATTGTTTACAGAAATTAATCATGTAGTTCGACATTAAATAATACCATAGGAACATATATTCTAAAAATAATATTAGAAGATAATTTGGAGAGGGCTATATAATAGTTTACTATTTCATTAGAACCATGGAACTGATAACATGAAGAATATTGAGATTATGATTTTCAATAAGTGGTACTCAAAAAATATAATGTAAAGCACTAATTTTATTGAAGGATAACCATGATAAGAAATTATTATTTTCATTACGTTTTGATGGGAATGAATCATTGGGATTTATATTATAAAGATATTTAAAGAAGGAATTAATGAAGTATAGATTTTATGGTATGCATCTGAAAGAGGGGCCCTTATTTTTATGTGATTGAATATTTTACATAGAATATAATATTTATGATGGAAAAAAATGGCCAACCATACTAGGTAGCAATGAAAACCTAAACCAAGGATTATCTGGGACCTAATGGTCAACCATGCCCGTGGGAGGTCAACTCCGGATACCAAACATGGTTATAATAGTATATGAAAATTCATATTGTCCATAAGAATTTTATGTTCCCGTGAATATGGCTTGTGGAAGTCTTGCTAAACAAAAACATAGTGTGGGATAGAATCCTGCAAGGATAAGGCCCATGCATTTGATAATTTATTATTTTTGATCCATGCTTTCCACCTCTAATGAGAAACAATAACTCTTATGATTATGAATTAGAGGAATCCTGATTCTGAGAATTGATGTGGGATGGTGTTGCTGGGTTATTTTACCTATTATTAAAAAGATATGAATATAACATGGACCATTGGATCTGTATAGTTGGAACCATCCGATCTCCCTTGATATTGTTTTTAAACGAGAAGCCTTATCCTTTTTCTCCATCCATATCAGAGGATTTCTGTTCATTAGAATATGCAATATATAATGATGGGTGATCAATCAAATATATGAGATTTGATCAACATGGAAAACTGAACCTGATTCAAAGTATCTTTTGACATTTTTTTATGATTATTATGAATATGATCTTGATGAATAATAAACATAGCTGTAAGATTCCATTTGAGAAGTAGATCCCCATGGATAGACATCAATATTTTTGTAAAATAAATATCTTTCATTTATGATTCCATTCATATGATACAATCACAGAAAAGTATAATATCTTTGTTTAGAAAATACACCATTTTTTCCAGTGTAAACATTTAAATAATTCTAGCTGACATGTTTAGCTCCTCAGATTTTTCTTTGATGTAGCATAAAATATGGTATTTAAGTTGCTAAATTTCAGTGGTGTAAATGTGGAGATCCACGCCAATAAATGGAGTAGTACCGAATCATGAAGAATCTATTTCTTGAAATATACTTGGGAGATCCCATTATTTTTTTGGTTAAGTAAATTATCTTTGAGCATTGTTTTACAAGATAAGTTAATATATACAATAATAAATATAGGGCATGTGTAGAAGTGTATTCTCATAAACCATTTTGGTTACATGAAGAATATCCACACAAATCGTGAATGTAAATGATCCCACATACATATTACTGATGTTTATACACCCTCATCATGCTTTGTGAAGATGAAAATATCTAGGACCAAATGTATAAGTGATACACTCTCACTATGTTATGAAAATTACAATCCAAGAGTAAGTGAAGGTGATTTTATTTTCCACGATGAAATTCAATGAATTTGTTTCATGGATTTTATATCATGAGTGATGATCCTTGGTAACATATATTATTTTAACTCACATATATTTCATATCTAAATGAAGTAGAATAACTAATGCACACATAGGATCACACATTAATGAGGTATAAGTTTTCTATTCTCATGTGAGAAATTACATTTTGACCCAGGTGAAGAATATGATCACAGCAATTCACATGAAAATGTGTGAAAAATATTTAAATAACATAAATAATGGTTATATAAGGATACATGAAATATAATAGAAAAAACTAAATACAAGAAATAATGCAGAAGAATATACAAATACATATATATTTGTATATTTAAGATAAATTTAAAAAGGTAGTTATATAAAAAAATATAATTATTTAAACTTCACATGTAATATTCATTTCATGAAAACTAATTGAAGTCTATAATTCATAAGAATGAGGGAGAAAAATTTTCTCCAACACATTATTGACTAATAAGATGTTATCGAAGAGTATTCCATATTTGTTGTGTGAAGGATCTAAGAACTGTCACTATATTAAATGATATTATATTTAAGAATTATTAATTGTGATGATGATATATTGAGTTTTCCTTCAATTGTTTTTAAAATCACTAAATGAATTTTGTTATTCTAGAAATAAGAAGAAGACTAACTAGTGTTCTCTCTATTGCACTGTACAATACAAAGAGATTGAGATCAAATTAATATCTTATTGGTTATTATTTCTGTTAGGATGATTTATGTTTATTGGTCCCCAAAATATTTATCTCTTTGTGAAATATATAAGAATACAATGTTATGATTTTATTTTTTTTTCTACGATGAAAAATAATCATTTCTAGCATGCCATTTTTCAAGTAGTAGGTAATGCTTAAAGATGAAATAACCAACACAGTCAATTCCAATAGAAGTATAATCTGGTGGAAACCATTATTGGTGTTTCAAAATACCTTAACAAGAAGGAAATGAGTTTATTTAGAAGTAAAATAAATAACTAATGAGGAGCTGAATGTCGTACATGGTATTCATGGGTTTAAGGAAGAACGATAATCCTCATTACCCCTCCAAAAGCATAGGGATCCATACTATCTAACGGATTGTCCCCTACACAACCAATTATAACATAATACCCCAATATAGAATATAATTTGTGTACCTTTCATAATCATAAATGTCGAGGGATATCTAATCTAATTGAGTAGTGAACCATGTAAATAATTTCTTAATTTATTTTATTTATTTTATATTTATGCATGACATAATGAAAATAGAATACGAGAATTGAAATCTAAAAAATTCTAAGAGGAAAATGGATAATAATTTAAATTGTGTTTAAAGGTACGAAATAGTGATTCAGCCACCCATCAGTGTTCTGAATATCCAAAACTGTTACATTCAATAATTTTTCATGAAAATGTATTCAATAAAAATCTAATAGAATTTTCATTAATCAAATGCGTGATGGGTACATAATGTGAAGTATTAAAAAACATCCATATGCATTTTTGAAAATTCATAAAAAATAGGAAGTATAGTGAAACTATGATGGTTCATTAGATGGGGATAAATGTACAAAAATCTGGAAGCCCATCGGATGGTGGATGATCCTTCAGAATGTATTTTGGTTAATCTTTCAAGGATATATCGAATAGATTTGTGGAAAAAAAATTAATTGATGAGGGGGATTTTTTTGAAGGAATAATGAATAGACTATTACATTATGAAGGATTTATCATGTAGAATTACTATATAATAAAGATCCTATGAATATGTATCAATAATATATTAAAATAAATTTTTAAATATTTTTTAATGTAATTAAATGTGGAGATGATGGTATAAAAGTTCATTGTTCAATAATACCAAATGGAATATCACTATTCTATCAATGATTTAATCAGGATTGAATAAGATTATTATCTCCAATATTTATGGAAATTTCAGATGATGATTGTTGACTGAGAATAAATGGGAGAATGTTGACTGAGAACATCTATGAATCATTGATTTTTCATATCTATAATTATTATTATTGATGAAGTATGTTTTGTAGTTATGTTATTATCGTGAATCTTGAGAGAAAATCTTACATCGGTCAATATATTAGACAAATATGAATGAGACAGTGTAAGGGGTGCTAGATGGAGTTGATGTACTAGGAAAATTAGTAGAGCATCAAAAAAAGATGTGATGATATTTTATTAATAATAATTCACCATAAGAAATATTTCATTTAGAAAAAATGCCATATGAATAAGTATTTTCTACATTAATTAATTTCTAGATTAATAGGGCCTTGAAATAGAAGTAGTGGATAGAGGATACTGGATTAAGTGAGATAAGAAAAGTATTCATATTCAATGGTATCCCCTGAACAATGTGTAGAATAAGGGATCATATTCATTGGTTTAGGACAAATATTATTGGATTAATAGTATCATATGAGAAATACGATATGATGAAGAGTCAAATAGATAGGTTATGAATAAAGGATAAGAGAAATAAACATTTTTTTTTATTTTCTATAGTAATAAAAAAGTGTTTAATATATCATATTGTGAAAGTAAGTCAAGAAGGAAAATAAAAAAAAGAAAAATGAAATCCAACAGAAGTCACAAATGGGGGAAGTATTTCTTGGTGTTTCATTGAAATTGAAGAAGGCGAATACCTTCGACCAAGACAGTACAATTAACCGTATAAGAGTTATAAGATGGACTAGGAATTAACTTGTCTATGGAAGAAGGATATTTTCAATCCCCCACTTAATATTTATAGAACAATACTTCGTTACATTAATTTTTTTATCCAAACGACAACACTTTGTATCATTTTATAGTGGAAAATTTTTACAACGGTTATCACAATACACAGTGAGGGCAAGTGACACTTCTTTATTAGGGAACCTTATTAAACATTCATGCATTATAATTTAAATTATTTTATATTCATACATATGATAACTAATAGAGAACAAATGAATCATGATCCTAACTATTCTAGGTGCTTAAGGAATAAGAATACGTAATTGGTTTTAAAAGACCACAACACTAATCTCATACTAGTGTTAATCATATCCCAAAGTGGTCAACTCATTTGGTATCAAGTGGTTAGTTCACCTCTATTGTATTCTCTATGTTAACATGTATTACCTTTTTAGTATTTCAGTTTATTTCATTTATCTAACATTACATTAATTTGTTTGATGATTTTGTTATCTCTGATCATAATTATATTTCTATCAAGACCATGATGAAAAAAAGAAAAAATAAAGAATATATCTTAATTTCTTAGATAAGAGTATGTATCAGTTTATCCATTTCATTCTAACAATGATGAATGATATTTGTAACTCCCTGACCCCGGTTACCCAGAGTCGGTGCATTATTACATAACATTGGCATGATCAAAAGAAAGATTAAATCTCGAAATACCAATTGGTTTAGTAGCCCTGGAAACACTAGATATATTCATAAAGTTTTACATTACATCATAAAGTGAAAAACTACTATAACAACATATTGTCTCCATAGTCCACACTATTATCCCCTCATAATATCCCTGAAGGTCATTCATAATTTCTTTCTTCGCATCCTGGGAAAAATAAAACATAGAAAAGGGGTGAGCTCAAATGCCCAGTAAGGATAACAATATAGTGGAAACTTTCATAAATAAGAATAAACATATAAGGCATTGTATAACTAAAACAAAAGCCTTTTAAACATTAAATTCAACATAGTATGGAAAAAATAATATGAAATAATGTCATTTACTTAATCACATAGATATTCTATTAATCGAATAATCACATGCAATATCAATAACCACTTTCATAATGATGGAATGCATAATACCAGACTATCATAACCACATGGACAAGGACTCGTTCCAAGACTACAAATAATATTTTTTCAAGGCCTTGTGATAAGACACTAGTTTGTCTCATGAGACCTACCGATGCATCGAGGAGCTATAGCGGGATCCTCCCGTTACATATTAAGACCAATGCATTCCTCATATGAACATGTTTAAACATAACATAATCATTCGTATTAAAACTAGCAACAAAATGTCAATACTTTCACCATAAACCATGAATGGTATAAAAATAGCACATCCACAGTCAAACATATCCCAAAACCTTCAATACAATATAGAAGTTTTGTATCATAATAAATCAACTTCAAATAAGCGTAAAATCCATCAAAGGATGTTGACATAGATGAAATCAAAACTCTTTTTAGATAAATATCTCTTTCTATTTTGAAATCATTTAAGAGTCATATATTTATAAAACATTTTCCTTGAAAATATTATTATGAGCTTGTAAGGGAATCTTCGAAGATATTATAACGGCAGAAAATAGCCTCACCCACCGTATACGTTAAAAAACATTCTTACCTTCATTTTGTCGAAAAGGTTAAAAAGCACCTTGTTTGGAAAATGACGGAAAGATTCATTTATAAAACACTCATAAAAAGTCAAACAAGGTTATAAATGACTTTAACCAATATTATTTTAAATAGTAATAATGTTTTGAAATACATTTTTAAGAAACATGGATGTCGATGATAAAGAGATCCCAGTAGATTATTACAAATAAACAACCTCGGATAATGAAGAGATTGTGAAATAACCCTTAACTTGTAATTTTTCTTGGTTGGGGTAGGTTAACCTCCTCTTCTTCGGGTTCTTCCTTTTGATTTGATCAGAAGGGCTCATAGGATGGATTTATGACCAAAGGAAGGCCTCTAGGATGAAGTAAGGGAAGTTGAGAGAGTATTTGGGCAGATTTTGGCCGATCCAAAAGGCTTTGAAGGTGTGAATTAATGAGAAGGAGGAGTTCCCTTTTATAAGATGGGTGAGGGGACCTTTGGAAAAGCTAGAAATATTATTTTATAATAAATTCATATTCGGTTTCTAATGGCTCCAAAGTAGATTATTTAAATTTTAAGGTGAGGATAGGTCGAAAACCACCCAACCAATATAATTTAGACAGGTTTGGGTCATTATACTAACCTTATCTTTAAGTATTAACTCTTAGTTAATTAGTTTCACTTTTACAATGTCTCTTTGTATTTTTATGTTATATGGTTAATAAAATTACTATATACAACTAAAAGACCCCCCGAGTGGTCCATTAATGATACACCTATCATGATATAAGTCCCTTTTCCAAACCATAGATTTTTAGGAATTTAATATAAATTAATAATATACTATATGTTTTAAAAACTCGTTTATGCCAATTTTGACACTATTCAATAATTGATTTTTTTGAAAACCATAACAGAATGATTATTTCAAAAAAGTCAATTACATCAATCCTAATATGTCATATTATCCTATAAAATTAGTTTAATTCATTAAAAGCCTCAAATTTTATTTATTTGGGTATTTATAATATCAATTATTTTAATTTTTCACTATTATGGTAATTACTGCATCATCATTGTGTCATAAATAAATTAAATAATTTAATGTCTAAAAATTATAAATAAAATATCATTATGTAGGAAATCGTTTTAGATCTCTAATGAATATTTATAGTCGAAAATCTAACATATATATCCTTATGTAAAACTTTTTTTTCTAAAAGCGATATGCTTGTGTCATTTTTGTATTCATTTAAACATAATTAAAATAAAGTGTCCCTATCACTTACAAGTGGCACCATGGGGTCCCAAAGTTGACCCAAAGATGCCCATGGCCAAACATGTATCAACCAATAAGGTTAGGACACGTTTTAGTGTAATATATTATTATTATAATATTATTTTTAACCTTTATTTACCTGATTTACCCTTTAACCATGGTAAATAAAATATTTACCGAAGTAATTATTCAAAATGTCTACAAATAAAAGTTACCAATTAACACAATCTGAACATACTGATTCCAAATATGGAATCCATTTTTCCAAATTCAAAACACATAAGTGTAAGAAATTAATTTAAAATTAATTCCCGCTGTCAAAACAAAAAGCGTGTTTTTAAGATATAATAACTATCAAAAGATTGATACTTTTTTATGATCGGTTTAATAGTGAAATTATGTAGAATGACCAACATTGTATTAAATGGTAAACTTATATTATAAATATACTTTAAAACCACTCAAATTCATAATTTATCACTATTAATTATTTCGATTAAAAATGTTGTTTTTAATTAAAATTTAGTAATTTTCACTATTCATCAAAATATTAAAGTTATCTGAAAAGTACCAAAATTTCACCTTAGGCTAAATTTGATACTCCAAATATACAAATGAAGTCCATTTTGAGAGATAAAATCTCAAAAAGTAGGTATTACTATTCATAACGGCTAGTTTGATCAGTTGTGGTGTGTGTTAGAACTCGATGTTGCGTACAACACACGCTATTGCATTATTCAAAGGGAAGCATACCATAGAAGCTTGGGGTGTTACATTCTCCCCTCCTTCAAATAATTTAATCCTCAAAATTTCTAGAATAATACCGCATTAAATGACTCGGGTTGTTCTTCATCATAAGTTCCTTGATTTCCCATGTTGCCTCTTCCGTCTTATGGTTTTTCCACAAAACGTTTACCAGACGCATCGTCCGGTTTCACAGTACTTGTTCTCTCGTATCAAGAATCCTGATGGGCTCTTCGCAATAAGATAGATCGAGTTCCAATTCTAATTCCTCATAGGTGAGTACATGCGTTGGGCCAGGCATGTATTTCCTCAATAGAGATATGTGGAACACATCGTTAACTTTGGAGAGACTTGGCGGCATTGCCAATCGGTAAGCTACAACCCCAATTCATTCTAGAATTTCGAAAGGTCCGATGTACCTGGGACTCAATTTACCTTTCTTACCAAAATGTATGACTCCCTTCCATGGATATACCTTCAGGAAAACATGATCACCGACTTGAAATTCCAAATCCTTCCTTCGATTATCGGCATAGCTCTTCTGCATACTTTGAGCTATTTTGATGTGATTTTGGATTACCTTCACCTTTTCCATTGTTTCCTCTACTAGTTCTGGACCTACAAGTTTTCTTTCACCAATGTCATCCCAACAGGTTGGTGTATGACATCTCGCTTTATATGGTGCCATCTGAATACTAGAATGAAAGCTATTTTTATAGAAAAATTCTACCAGATGTAAATATTGATCCCACATACCCTGAAAGTCATGTGAGCAGGATCTCAACATGTCTTCTAAGGTTTGAATAGTTTGTTCTGATTGTCCATCCGTTTGAGGGTGGTAGGCAGTGCTCAAATAAAGTTCAGTATTTAGGGATTTCTGAAGAATTTTCCAGAATCTTGAAGTAAAACGGGGATCAAGATCAGAAACAATCGATAGAGGTACTCCATGAAGTCTCAAATCTTCATCAATATATAGTATTGCTAGACGTTCCAGTGGTAGATCTTCTCTTATAGAAAGAAAATGTGCTGAATTGGTAAGACAATCAACAATAATCCATATTGCATCGTTCCTTCTAGGAGTCTTTTGTAATCCCATGAAAAAGTCCATCGTAATATTGTCCTATTTCCACTCCGGTATGGGAAGAGGTTGCATGACTCCTCCAGGCTGTTGCCTTCCAGCTTTCACTTGTTGACAAACCATACATCTTGACACAAAATCTGCAATCTCCCTCTTCATGTTTTCCCACCAAAAATGTTCCTTCAAATCCCTATACATTTTGGTGCTCCTAGGGTGTATATAGAAATTGGAACTATGAGCATCATCCAACAATTTCCTTTTTAGATCAGGTATATCGGGAACACAAAGTCTCTTCCTGAATTTAAAAATTCCATCTTAATACACAAAGTCTCTCAATCTCCAATCATTCACAGTTTTAATCTTCTTTTGAAATTCTTCATCATCGATCTGAGAACTTTTAATCTATTCTAGTAAAGATGGTTTGGCAACGATTTGAAAAAGCATTGATGTTTCACCTTCCCTGGTTATTCCCATGTCCATCTTCACTAGATCCATGAAAATTTGATCCCTTTCAATTATCATATTGTTCAAAATTCCATGGTCTTTTCTGCTCAAAGCATCTGCCACCTTGTTTGCCTTCCCCGGGTGGTAGTGTATCGTGAAATCATTATCCTTGGGTAATTCAAGCCATCTCCTTTGCCTCATGTTGAGTTCATTTTGTGAGAAAATATACATCAAACACTTGTGATCAGTATAAATTTCACATTTTTCACCATAGAGGTAGTGCCTCCATATCTTCAAAGAAAATATCACAGCTGCTAACTCAAGATCATGAGTACGATAGTTTTTCTCATGAATTTTCAACTGTCGTGATGCATAGGCAATAACCCTATCATTCTGCATAAGGACACAACTATGCCCTTTCTTCGATGCACACTATAAATAACGAACCCATCATTCCCCGATGGTAGCGTCAATATAAGAGCATCGACTAATCTTCTATTCAGTTCTTCGAAACATTCTTCACACTCCTTTGTCCAAACAAATTTAACCCATTTACGTGTGAGCTTCGTTAATGGGTTTTCTAATCGGGAAAAATTCTGCACAAAATGTCAATAATAACCTGCCAAACCAATAAAACTGCGTACCTCAGTTATACTCGTAGGTGCTGGCCATTCATGGATTGCCTTGGTCATAGAAGGATCAATAGAGATTCCATCATTAGAGAAAATATGGCCAAGAAAAGAAATTTCATAAATCCAGAATTCACACTTGCTAAACTTCCCATATAATTCATGTCTTCTCAGAGTCTTCAGGATAATGCGCAAGTTACTTTCATGATCTTCGTAGCTTTTAGAGTATACAAAGACATCATCAATAAATACAACCAAAAATTCATCGAGATATTCCTTGAAAACTCTATTCATCAGATCCATGAATATAAAGGGTGCATTAGTCAATCCAAAGGGCATTACAGTAAACTCGTAATGCCCATACATGGTTCGAAATGCTATCTTCGGAATGTCTTCCTTCTTTACACACAACTGATGGTATCCAGATCGATGGTTAATCTTTGAAAAGTATTTAGCTCGATTCATTTGTTCAAATAAATCATCAATGAGAGGTAGGGGATACTTGTTCTTTATTGTTATGGCATTAATCTCCCTATAGTCGATACATAACCTCATAGATCCATCTTTCTTTTTAACAAAAAGAACAGGGGTTCCCCATGGAGAAACACTAGGGCGAATAAATCCATCATTACTCAATTCCTCTAGTTGTTTCTTTAGTTCGACTAATTCCACAATGGACATTCTATAAGGGGTCTTAGATATAGGCCTTGATCCAGGAATTAAATCAATGGAAAACTCAACTTCTCGTTCTAGAGGATGTCCAAATAAATCTTCTGGAAATACATCTACATATTCTTTCACAACAAGTACATCCTATATTTGAACATTCCTCTCCTCACCCACAGTCATTTCACTCTCTTCCTCCCCAATAATTGAATTTCGTTGAGCTACTGGGGGTGGGTCTAATAAGAATTAGGTGGTGACGATTCGGCTCTAAAGATAAGGTGTTCCTTATCATCATCATCAAAAATCGTAACCTCCTTCTTCTTAAAATAAATCTTCGCATCATAGTCCGAAAGACAATCCATACCGAGGATTATATCAAACTAAATAATAGGTATGATGACGAGATCAGCAGATAATGAAAATTTATGTGCTCTAATGGGGACTGATTCACAAAACTTTGTTGCAATGATATTTCCCTTAGGAGTTTTAACTGACAACTCCCATGTTAAATAAAATTGGAAATATCTAATTTTCTTAGAAAACTGGGAAGATATGAAACAATGAGATGATCTAGAATCAAATAATGCATTTTCTAAACTTGAGGAAACCATTAAATTACCTTCCACCACGCCTTTTAGAGCTTCTACCTCAGCAGTAGTGATATCAAATGCTTTCCCTTGATCCCTTGGACTTTTCTGAGGTAAGTTCCCCTGATGATTAAGACATTCATTTTCATAATGTCCCATCTCACTACAATTGTAGCATTGATCATTGGTAGCTTCTTTCTTCCCTTTGCATTCACGAGCTTGGTGGCCTTTCTCACCACACTTGTAATAGACACCCATTCCCTTCAAAAAAGTACCGGGGTGTTTCTTCCCACATTTACCACATGATGGATATTCAACCTTTCCCTTCTTCCCCTTATTTCCATTCCCAGATTGATCCGCAGATCTATTCTTTTCTTTCTTTGCTTTAAAGTCATAAGAATTTGAGAATTCTTTCTCTGTCTTGATAGCACATGAGACCATGTCTTCGTATGACGAGAAGGATTGTGAGACTAATGCTCTACGGAGAAATGGTTTTAACCCATCAAAGAAACGATCAACCTTACTTTTTGGGTTATGTAAATAATCTCCAGCAAACTGTGATAACCTTGTAAAGATAGCCTCATATGTTGCGACATTCTCGTCCTCCTTTTTTCTCTGACTCATAAATTGCCTTTCCATATCTGCTCGATGGTCACAAGGAAAGTACTTTTCTAAAAACAGATCTTTGAACACCCTCTATTCCATATTTTATACTTCATCATCTTCCTTTGTGTTTTGAATCAATGACCACCATTGGCCAACATCTCCAATGAGGTGGTAAACTTCCATGATAACTTTTTCCCTTTCACTACTCCCCAAAGCCTGAAATATTTTCTTAGGGAATTTATCCATTTCTCATCTACTAATGGATTTGTACTCCCATTGAACGTTGGTGAGTTTTTTCACATGAATCGATATAACATTGATCCTCCTTTCTGTGGATCAGGGTGATCCATATGTGTAAGGTTATTATTCATAAACTAAGTTAGTTGTCCCAGTATGGTGATTAGCTGATCGGCACCAGTTGCATCACTGGCTCCACTATAATTATCTTGAGTAGGAGGGAGATCCCTACATGGAGTGCATGCATTGATACGTTTTTTATTTTTTTCACTAGGCACAATTTCTAAACAATGGCATAAACTAGATCGGTTTATGAATCAAAATACATAATTCCATAATTATAAAACACTTAACATAAATTGAACTATTTATGGATATAATGCATAATCATAAAAATGTTTTCTTTGAGGAAGTATATACTCATAAACCCTTCATAATGATTTGTAAATAAAATGAGAGTTATCCTAAGTATATCCCCTGTGAGTGTCGTAACCAAGAGTGCAGTAAGACCCACTGTCGTGCACTAGTTCCCGTTCGAGTCTAGCTCAAAGCAGTGTTTTCGGGTTTTACCCCTAGGTACATCTGTGCTAGAGCCGCCTCTACCTGCTCGTATCCAGACAGAAATGTATTGCTCGAAAAACTCAAAAAATCTCTACAATACCAAAATTCTAGGAAGTTCTTCTATACTAATCCTCAAAGTTCATCTTAGGTCTTCGTGCTCTAATCAGAGTTTATCTAAATCTAGCTTCCAAGGTATGTACTAAACTTCCTATGATACCAACTATAACGCCCCGAACCCAGTTACCCAGAGTCAGTGCATTATTACATAACGTTGGCATGATCACAAGAAAGATCAAATATCGAAAGACCGATTGTTTTAGTATCCTTGTAACGATTGATATATTCATAAAGTTTTACATTACATCATAAAGTGAAAAACTACTATAAAAACATATTGTCTCCATAGTCGACACTATTATCCCCTCATAATATCCCTCTAGGTCATTCATAATTTACTTCTTTGCATCCTAGGAAAAATAAAACATAGGAAAGTGGTGAGCTCAAATGCCCAGTAAGGATAACAATATAGCGGAAACTTTCATAAATAAGAATAAACATTTAAGGCAGTGTATAACTAAAACAAAATCCTTTTAAACGCGAACTTCAACATAGTATGGCAAAAATAAAATGAAATAATTCCATTTAATTAATCACATGGATATTCTACTAATTGAATAATCGCAGGAAATATCAATAACCACTTTCATAATTATGGAATGCATAATTCCAGACTATCATAACCACATAGCCAAGGCCTCGTGCCAAGAATACAAATAATATTTTTTCAAGGCCTTGTGCCAAGACAGTAGTTTGTCTCATGAGACCTACCGATGCATCGAGGAGCTAGAGCGGGCTCTACCCATCACATATTAAGTCCAATGCATTCCTGATATGAACAGGTTTAAACATAACATAAACATTTGTATTAAAACTAACATACGAAATGTTGATACTTTCACCATAAACCATGAATGGTATAAAACTAGCTCATCAACAGTCAAACATATCTCAAAGCCATTAATACAATATAGAAGTTTTGTCTCATAATAATTCAACTTCAAATAAACGTAAAATCCATCAAAGGATGTTGGCATAGATGAAATCAAAACTCTTTTTAGAGAATTATATCTTTCTATTTTGAAATCATTTAAGAGTCATATATTTATAAAACATTTTCCTTGAAAATATTCTTATAAGCTTGTAAGGGACTCTTTGAATATTTTATAACGGTAGAAAATAGCCGCACACACCGTATAATTTAAAAAAACATTCTTACCTTAATTTTGTCAAAAAGGATAAAAAGCACCTTGTTTGGAAAACGACAGAACGATTCCTTTATAAAACTCTTATAAAAAGTCAAACAAGGGTATAAATGACTTTAACCCATATTCTTTTAAATAGTAAAAATGTTTTGAAATACATTTTTAAGAAACATGGATGTGGATGACAAAGAGATCCTAGTAGATTATTACGTATAAACAACCTCAGATAATGAAGAGATTGTGAAATAACCCTTACCTGGTACTTTTCCTTGGTTGGGGTAGGTTAACCTCCTCTTCTTCGGGTTCTTCCTTTTGTTTTGATCAAAAGGGATCTTAGGATGGCCTTATGACTAATGGAAGGACTCTAGGATGAATTGAGGGAAGTTGAGAGAGTATTTGGGCAGAGTTTGGCCGAAACAAAAGTCTTTGAAGGTGTAAATTAATGGGAAGGAGGAGTGCCCTTTTCTAAGAGGGGTGAGGGGCACCTTTGGAAAAGCTATAATTATTATTTTATAATAAATTAATATTCGGCCTCTAATGGCTCCAAAGTGGATTATATAAATGTTAAGGTGGTTATAGGTCGGAAACCACCCAACCAATTGAATTTAGACAGGTATGGGTCATTATACTAACCTTATCTTTAAGTATTAACTCTTAGTTAGTTAGTTTCACTTTTACAATGTCTCTGTGTATTTTTATATTATATGGTTAATAAACTTACTATATACATCCACACAACCCTCAAGTGGTCCATTAATGATACACCTATCATGATATAAGTCCCTTGTCTGATCCTTAGATTTTTAGGAATTTAATATCAATTAATAATATAATATTTGTAATAAAAACTCTTTTTTGTCAATTTTGACACTATTCAATAATTGATTTTTTTGAAAATCATAACAGAATGATTAGTTCCAAAAAAAGATTATTAAATCAATCCTATTACGTCATATTATCCTATAAAATTAGTGTAATTCATAAAAAGCCTCAAATTGAATTTATATGGGTATTTATAATATCAATTATTTTAATTTTTCACTATTATGGTAATTAATGCATTATCATAGTGTCATAAATAAATTAAATTATTTAATGTCTAAAAATTATAAATAAAATATCATTATGTAGAAAAATCTTTTTATCTTTCTAATGAATATTTATAGTCGAAATTCCAACATATATAACCCTATGTAAAAATTGTTTTTCTAAAAGATAAATGCTTGTGTCATTTTTGTATTCATTTTAACTTAATTAAAATATAGTGTCCCTATCACTTACAAGTGGCACCATGGGGTCCCAAAATCGACCCAAATATGCCCATGGTCTAACATGTATCAGCCAATAAGGTTAGGATACGTTTTAGGGTAATTTTTTATTATTATAATATTATTTTTAACCCTTATTTATCGGATTTACCCTTTAACCATGGTAAATAAAATATTTACAGAAGTAATTATTCAAAATGTCTAAAATAAAAGGTACCTATTTACACAATTTGAACTTTCTGATTCCAAATATGGAATCCATTATTTCAAATTCAGAACACATAAGTGGCATAAATTAATTTAAAATTAATTTCCACTATCAAAACAAAAAGCGTGTTTTTAAGATATAATAACTATCAAAAGATTGATACTTGTTTATGTTCAGTTTAATTGCCAAATTATGTCCAATGACCAACATTTTATTAAACGGTAAAAATATATTCTAAATATACTTTAAAACCACTCAAATTCAGAATTTATCACTATTAATTATTTTGATTAAAAAATATGTTTTTAGTTAAAATTTAGTAATTTTCACTATTCATCAAAATATTAAAGTTATCTGAAAAGTACCAAAATTTCACCTTAGGCTAAATTTGATACTCTGAATCCAAAAATGAAGTCCATTTTGAGAGATAAAATTTCAAAAAGTATGTATTACTATTCATAACGGCTAGTTTGATCTGTTGTGGTGTGTTTGAACTCGATGTTGCGTACAACACACGCTATTGCATTATTCAAAGGGAAGCGTACCATAGAATCTTGGGGTGTTACAATATTAAATATAAATTAATGAACACATGGTTCAAATTAACAAAAAATATTAAGAAAACCTTCCTACATCTAGTTAAATATATAAATTCAAATATCAATGGGTATGTGAAAATTTTGATTCAAACTATCCCCAATAAGAAGAACCAAATATAAGTGTTGATGGTTATATATCTCAAAATTATGAAGATATATTTGTTATAAGATTGTAACATATTATACATTACATTCTTAGAGAATAAGTCTCTCTTTTTTGTGAGGCATTTGAAATTATACATGAATATATCACCCAGATGGAAGAAGATACACATAACCTAGTGAAGGATTTATAAGAAAATGTTCTAGAATACATAAATCATTCAATGTGGGTCTGATCCATTGTGGAAATAAACATTGATCATTAAATAAATTCTTCGAAATATGAAAAAAATGAATCAATGATTTTTAATAGAATTATTTTTTAAATAATACTCTAGAAAAAAAGATCCATGAACATGAATGAAAGTTGAAAAACATCATTGATGTCATGGATTTTCCACCATAAGTGAAATCCATGAAGATAATGGAACATGAATCTTTTTTATAATATATTGTTAGGATGTATAGGATGATGCCGATATTATGAAGAATTTTTTTGATGAAATGTTGATGATGAAGGGAGATCAGAAAACACCCACAGTATGAAATTTATAGAGTTGGATATATGGATAAACAATCTAGAGAAGGAATATACAAGTCATCACAAAATTAGTTGAATGTTTATTACTATATAAAATAATCAATATAGTATTTTAATTATAAAATACCTTTAACATGTAATAAATATATCAATAAATCAATTGATGATCCAAATCATGATGTATGGAATAAGGATGTAACATATGTACCTTTTTATAATGTTTTATCTTTTTTTAGTTTCATGATCACTACATATATCAGAAAAATAAATATAATAATTTATGAATAAAATTGAGATGATTTCTAGAAATATGTATATAGTGGATATGAGGATTTTGGAGGCTGGTTCTCCATGAAAATCCCAAAATGTCGCAGGCAATAACCATTAATATCACATAGTATAAATAATGAGAGAATTTTCTGTTTGAAAATACTAGTGCTTCAAAAAAAATCGAGCATTGTCAATTATATTTTCGGTATAATCATCTTAATTTCATGACATAGAAGAAATCTGTTTTAAGAGGAATCAAGCTGGATATAAAAAATAAATGTTTATAGATTAAGTATAATATGTTTACTAAAAAAAATCAAAATATTGATAATATTAATGATATATACAACAGTAATGGTAAAAGGGTTGTTTTATGATAATCTCAACATTCATCGAACATAGATAAGACAGTAAGGACATACATGTTGGTAAATAAGGGAAATCCAATATTATGAAGTATGAAGCATTATTTTGAAAATAAGAATTGTACCAATAATGTATTTAGGAAGATAAGTTAAAATAAATTAGATATTAAATATAATAAACGGAATAAGATTGCATCATCTTAAAGAATTTATGTGAAGAATTAAAGTCATAAGAATCCTTTTGTACTGAACAAAATTTATTCCAATACACCTAATGATATGTTAATAATATATCTAGGGGATTTGGAAATATTTCTGAAAATGGAAGAAGAAAAATAAAATTATACTATAAAAAGAAAATAAAACATTCTATATGATAATGCTGGTGCTCATGATAGATTGAAAACATAGGAAAAATACTGTGTTAAAGAAGTTTTTTTGTGAGATAGATTAAAGCTAGACTTAATGTTAATGATTTTTTAACTATTCAACCATAAAAATAAGAAAAATTTAAAATAATTAATATTACAACATCTATGAGTTATATTATAAGGAATAGTTTTCCATAAAAATTAGAATAATAAGTTAAAAGATCTATGAATCCCAAAGATAAATCAAAACTAATGTTCATATGTGTAAGTATGTAGATAAAAGGATATGTATCAAGTTGGTTAAGAAAAAAATCTCAACCTTATCATTTGCATTGATAAAGAATTTAAAAAGAAAACATGATCCCTTAACCACTGTGCATTGTTCTTGTTCATTAAAAATAGATAATTAAATGTGAACCATGAACATGGGGGGAGAACATGAGGTAATGGATATGAAGTTAAATATAGTCAATTTATTAAAGATACAGTTATCATTATGGAATTATTCCTAAGTTTGTATACTGGAAAACATACAAGAGGATCACCTTTGATGAGTTGATGTAGTTCCTATCAACACATGAAACAATGTGAATGAATACCCCATATTTTTTTGATCATTATAATTTAATTTTAGTGGAATATATTGGCCCTGTCCATCCTTGATAAATATCTAGAAAAAGAAAAATATGGACATCCCTATGGATAATATCTCTTTTGATTTATTATAAACATGGAGACCCTGAAGCATTTATATTTATGATATTATCAATAATGAAGAATCATGAGGAAATCCTAATTAAGAGAAAGAGAAGTAGAGTACAATGAAAAAAATACCCTAGTCCGTACCTCATTCAAACATAATTAATTCTATAATGTGCTTGAGGGAGTGTCAATAAATAAGGAATTTATTTCTTAATCTCCCATTCTCGGTTTCTAAAAATTATAATCCTAACAAATTGGGTCAGAAATTGGATAAAAAATTATATAATAAAAGTTTAAAAATGAAACTACCTAGTATGTTTATCTTATTCTTTATAAATAAACTTTGTAACAATTTTATTATATAGAGTTCAAGAGTTTCATGTTGAACCATTATACTAATGTTTGGTATCAAAAATATTATCTTTAGCATAGAATAATAATAGAGAACCCTTAATGGTAAGATTTTGACTTTTTATTTTAGGGGGTATTAGGATTAGTTAGTCATGGGGAAATATTTTTTCTAACTAAAGTCCACTTTTTTCTACATCAATAATTTTTCTCATAGATATAGGGTTAAATTCATGATGGAACTATTACTATTAAGTAATAATTTTATTTTTTAGAAGAATTTTTTTTAAAGAGGGGATGGAAAGTGGACTGAATTATTTGTAGGGAAGGGGAAAAAATAAAAAGATTCATATATTGACATATTAATTTTAATGATACCATAAATGTATTGTAGAATATGAATATGGGGTGATTGAAAATAATACATTTTGGGTGATTTTTATTTCTAGTTATAGTCATAAATGGTTTTATATGTATTCCAATAAAATATGTCATTATACCAATATTTTGAAGATATTTATAAGAATGAGTTCCATGGAATATTGGTTAATGTATCCATGATCATTGAAGAATAAGAGAAAGTTACAAAGTTTTGTAACGAAGAAAGAAGATATGTTGTGCTGATTAATTTGAAATATTTGTAATATATCCATTACCTGATATATTCACTACTTAAATGAAAAAATATTTTAAATATTTTATAATCTTTTGAATATTGGTGAGATGTTATTAATGCATCAAATTACATTCCTTGATTTTTATAGATTTACATCTTCTAAAAAATATTGACATCTTAATATATATTTTTTGGATAGAATGTTCTGAACTAAGATAAATGATTATAAGAAATGTGTTGAATAGAAAAAGGAAATCAAATAGAGGCTAGATGATCGATACTAGTGAATGATTCTAGAATACTGTGGTGATCACATATAGTTAATCAGACCATGTTTATTAGATAAGGTATGGACAATAATTTTTAGTTTTAATAAATCAATAGTTCCATAAAACAAATATCTCTTGAAATATTTCTATTGATTTTTATTATTGTGTTCCTCAATTATTAAACATCACAAGGAATTGTGTAATTAATTAAAAGTTGATATTAAATTTTAGAAAGGGATATGTAAAATTTATGAAAAATAGTGGATGTGTTTCTATTCTATAGAGTCCCAAACATGGTGATACTTTTATGTTATTAATGACCCTTTCCAAAGTTTCTTAAAGGGAGTTGTTGGTGGGAATTTGTGGAAATATGGATACCAAAAAAGGATATGGTGTTCTAAAGTAATATTATGAATATTAGATTACCATTTACACAGATAAAGAATAGAATTTAAGAAGTTTTAGTGAATTAATGAACCATGTGTATTATAATTAGGTGTCCATGTTAGTGGATAAATTTTTGTATATAATCACAATAACGTTTCCAAAAAAACATCACATAGATATGTTTTCAAAGGGTATTTGGAATATGTTTCTAGGAAATGAAATGAAATTAAATTTCTAAATTAGGTTTTATCAAATATAAATACCCATATGAAGTCATATTATAGAGGTCTATGAGTGGAATTCCCCATGTAGAAGTTTTTTTTGAAAAAAATGCATTAAGGGAAAGTGTCAAAGCTATGTCATATGATAATAGTGATATAAAGTTATCTGGTAGAGTATTATAAATTCATCAAGATGGAGTTATAAAAATTAATTAGACAAAGGATGAATAAAATACCATAGATGGTTCATTAAAAGAAGAGAAATTTAAAAACATCTTGAAACACAATAAGTGGTGTAAGATCCATACGAATATATATCAGACATATATCAAATATTTTCATCACAAAAATAAGTCCTATATAATTAATTTATTATAATGGAACACACAATTATGTATTACTGATTGAAATAGATATCTATAATAATTACTCAATAGAGAAGTTCCTATTAATTAGTACTAGATTATGGTTCAAATAACATTACCATATCTTCATTAAATTCATTCATTGTTTCATTGATGAGGTAGATATTGAATACTAAACAATCCTAAAGGTGACATTATTATCCAAGATGAGATTTTATGACTACTGAATATGATTTTGATGCCAATATTTAAGTATAGTTCATAAAAATATTGTTTAAATACATTTTGGAGGGAGCATTAAGGTGGTAAAACGAGGAATTATTTGAGAAGTATATTCAAATATGGAATGATAATATTAATATTTGAGACTTTTATTCTTCCTAATTTTTTAAAAACCTATGGTTATATAAATCAGATTGGGTTTAATAATAAGATGGCTAAATGACGTATTATTTTAGAATAATATCATTATTAAATAATAAAGGTGTTGTAGTGATGTGTTGGCCATGAATCTTGAGAGATAATATCATTTGAAATGAAGAATCTGATGGAGAGGTACTTGATGGTGTAAGGGGTACTAGATTGAGAAGAAGTACCATATGAAGAAGTAAGGCTTTGTTCGAATAATTTAAGGTAAAATAAGAAGAAGAAGGTATTAAATGGATAATTTTAGCTGAATTGTTTTTTTAAATATGTATTGGATGGATCATTTAAGTACCAAACGAAATGGTACATAATGTAGAAGTAGCAGTTGGATGATACATGATGAATTGATACCAAAAATTGGTTTCCTACCAATTAATATTACAAGAACATGGATTAGACGAAGGGTCCATAAAAACATGTTTTAAATGAATAGTACCATATGAATAGTATTATCCAGATAGTGTGAGACAAATAATATTTAGAAAGACATGATTTAGATGATATTAAAAGAGATAGAGAGAGAAGATTTTATTTTACTAATTTAAATTTGAATTGCTTCTTATATACTTTTTTTCATGTAAGAGAAGGATGAAAATAAGAAATAATTAGCACTATGATATCTATTGGAAGTCAAAAGTAATGGAAAACAGTCATGTAGTTTTATGGGAACATAATTAGATGAATAAATTCTACATATTTAGTATAAAGAACTTGTGGGGAGCTATTAGTTAGGCTAAGAATTCACCAGTCTAGAGAATCTAGATTTTGGGATTATTTTATAAAAAACTGTTGTTCTTGATATGGGATTATAGTAGAGTATCAATGTATTAGTTGTAAATTTACATGGGAAATAATAGATTCCCTTATTGAGTAGTGAACCTCGTAAAATATCATGTGCTGTTATTTCATTTCATTAATATACTTAGCATATGATAACGAAGAAAGAATAATATAATAAAGGACCTAACACACCTAATAGGTAAAGAAAAAAATTTACAATTGGCTTAAATATCCCTCACAACAGACTCTCCCCATATTAGTGTTGATCATATCCTATAGTATTTCATTAAATCATCTGTAGAGAAGTTACTAAGAGTAACACCAAATCTAAACTATTCTTAAATTGAAACATTATCTAGTATAGTCTTTTTTTACCTAACCAAATTTTAGTACCTTATATATAATTCTAGGACTATTATAATTTATATGCATGAGAGAAAAAATATAATAAGATGAAATAGAAGATAATTTGTGTGTAGCGGTATTAACATGAGCCTTTTGATTTTTTATCACACAGAATGATGTTGGATAAAAAATATCCTTCAATCAATAAGATTTTGTATGATGGTGGACTATATTGGGAGGTCAAAGAGAACTCAAAATATTCAAGTAACTGAATCAAGACAATGTTAATAAATGTTTCAATTTCTTGATACCCTCTTCAAATATATCATCACACTCTGCTCTTATTTCATTATAAATGAAAAAATGTACTCTAATTCTCACAATATGTATTTAATTATATAGAGTTTATTACAATTATATTCCCGAATAAAATCCTTATGATCTTATATAACAAACAAAAACATCAATAACTATACTTTTATAGGGTAGAGCAAATATTCTCTATGATTCTGATGATAATCTATAGTCGAATTCACTTCAATATCCCAATGAAAACCATTATGAAATAAATTCTACAAAAATAACTCTGGAATTATACAATATGATTGAGTATTATAGTTCATATTTTTTTGACCATGACATCATGATGATATCACATCACATAACCAACATTCACCTTTCACAAACATATGTATTAATTTCTTTAGAAATTGATATAATCTCATAGAATTTTCATAGACATCAAACATATATCATAGAAGATACCAAGGTAGGTATACATTTTTTTCAATAAATAAATGATGTGAAAAATATTTTTCATGAAATAGAATATTATCAAACTCAATATCTCTTTGTTCTATTGCAGTTTGGACAAATGTCACTGACATTTTCTTTTTTTCCTCACGATCCTTGATTGGTTTCTACTTGATATCCAGGAAAATAAAAATAAATTTCAAGATTTTAGGTAGGAAAAAAATGACATCATTAATATAGGTATTTAAGTGATAAATTACATCATATGCACCATAAAAAACACTAAAAATTACTACTGATGAAATATAAAGTCCTTTTTATTTACCTTTTAGGTAACTACGTCTTCATTTTATTCAAAAAATGATCATTATATTATTTTATAACTATCTAAATTCCTAATAATTATGGATATATGTTCTATTTTAATCAAAGATGTAGCCCCATCCTTATATGTTTACAACTTTTATCAAGATCATATATGTCATATCCATCCACCTAATGTCAAAAGTCGTTTTTCTCAGCACCTTCCTCAACACATTTTCTTTATTCAAAACAATTAACACAAAATAATCTAATAAATTCAACTTTCCCATATTTTGGTAAAATAAAATATATAGAGGTTTTCATGATTGTGGGAAAAGGTTTTTGAGTTCGAAATAATAGATTATGAGGTTTTTTAAGGGTTTGAGTTTTCAAGAAATAGAGTGATGTTTGATATGTATATTTCATGCATGTATTTTGTGGTGTTTTTATATGGTAATTTATATATATAAATGATTATTATTTATAATTTTTGGATAGTTTTAATTGTTTTATGTTGTATGGTAGGGTATAAGGGGTTTTAGGAAGAAAGGATGAATGTAGGAGCTAATGGAATCTTTGCACTATGAAAGTTTCTCATAGAACAACACTAAAAATTTGAAGAAAAAATATAGATGAGAAACTGGAGGAATCCATTTACATGCAGTGTATCTCATTGCATGAGATGAGTTCATAAGGAGGATCCACCAACGCCAATGTAATTCATGAAATCCAGTATTATATTAAAATACATTAAATTTTATGTAAACTATACATTATGTCAAATATCAAGGTAGAGGAAGATAAAAATAATTCACTCTAGAAAAGGATCACAATTCATGTAAGCTTACACATTGTGAAAATTTTTGGGAAAAAAATAAAGATAATGGTAGCCATGGTTTTGATAAAAAAACCTAATAAAAATACACCTTCACCCACAAAATTTGAGTTTTATTAGACTGAAATAACTAAAACCAGCTTGATATAATGATTTAGAACCCTAATTCACCACCCTTATTTCTCAACTATAAATGTTTCTTGTTATCATCATTCCTAGAGTGAGATAGTAGTCTTTTTTATATCATGTGATTTGATTGTAGGGGGTAGTGTTGTTATAGATTATTTAATTCTATTATTCATATTTTTGAACGTTTAAACTATGTTTATCAATTCTAGTCTTCTGGTTTTTTGAATTGAAAGAACATTTATTGGGAATCAATTCATATTTATTTTTTTTACTCAATTGAGTTTCCTATTTTTGTATGAGGATTATACCATCTACATTAATAATGCTTAAATATGTTTTTTGGTTACCCATGTTTTTCATTTAACATAGTATATTACCATTCCAATGATGTAATCACATGATTAGTGGAGGTTAGCATGACCAATGATCCCAACTAACCCAATTCCATAAATGAAAACAAATAAACCCAAAATCAATTGAATAGCTAGCGCATGAACCTGAAAATCACAGAGCAGGATATGCTTTATTACTTGATTTTAATCACATTATCTACGAAATTATTTATCTTTTTAGAAATAATCAATCAATTAAAATTTTATTTTTGATAATTATATTTGAACATATGGTACATCCCTGTTGTTTTTTATCTTCAAATTTACAAATACACACTTTTAATTAGGTTGTCTGAGTTTTATTATTTTATTAAATTTGTGTAGAGTAATATGATTTAATGACTCCATACGAGTTGGAAAAGGTCTAACCTTTGTAAAATATATGTGGCCACCCACAGAGTGACACAATTAAATTAAAATGTAATAAAATGTTTCAACATGTCACATTAATATACATTGATAAAAAAATAAGTAAACCAATCATAAAATATTGAGAATAATACATAATTTTTTTAAAAAATAAATTATAAGCAAAAAAGATTAAGTTAATTAATTAATAATAAAAACTTAATTACAATAAAATCATTTAAATAAAACAATCATAACTTTTTTTTAATAAAATTAAATAAATTAGTAGGAAATATATAATTAAAAATTTCAAAAAATTGATTTTCTTAAAATGAATTCCAAATATTTATCACAATTTTTTGAATGATATCTTAAAAGGTGATTACTTATATCTATGTGATTTTTACTTGAATGGATTAATAATTATTGAATTTTTTTATTGAACTTATTTTAAAACATTTAATTGGAACATGATCAAAGGTGAACTCGAAATCCACTAGGGTGTGTTTCATCTACAACACTTGTGCACAAAAACTTCTAGATAAAATGAACTCACCTTAGGTAGTTGATAAAGAAAGAATGTGTTTCCTTTTTATTTAAACATGAAACAACTGTTTTTATGATAATGTGGAGGATTTCTATTGTACATTGTTGGTTTAACCTAAATCTACCAAAATCGACATAAAAATGTGAATATAAATCAGTAATGAATGATTTTAGAATAAGCACCGATAAGAAAATATGTACATTTAAATATCATAAATTAATTTTAGAAAATATCAATTGATATTATTTAGTATGTTATTAAAACATGGAATATAGACATAAAAAACACCATGTATGGTATAATAGATGTTATATATGAAAAAAATCTTGTATCCCCCCTAAAAAACATTATGTATACTATTTTTATAGCTCCTAACATATCATGTTTTTTATTAGAACACATTATATTTGAATAAGAATTTTTATTTTAAAGTCAAAAAGTTTTTAATAAATCATGTATGTAATTTATTTGATTTCAAAATTCCCAAATTTCATTCCATAGATGTTATGTTAAATAAATATGTTAACCATCTCCATCATTTGAAATACATTTTTAGGATTTTTGAATTATCTTTATATAAATTGCGATATGTTGAATAAAAACCCCATCTGTAAACAAAAATATGAACATGAAAAATATCCTATGATTTTGTTTATTAAATAGTTAGGGTATTCCAAACCCACAAAAAATATATCTTACATAAGAAAATAACATAACATTTCATACAAAGCTATATGGGCTTGTTTAAGTCCATATAGTGCATTGGTACGTTTGAAAACATAATATAAAAAATGAGGATTTTAAATACTAAGTGGTTGTTCAACACAAACAGATAAAATTTTAAATCTATGTTGAAAAAAATATTAACATCCATTTGGAATAATTTATTATTTATATGAGAATTAAATTCTATAAGGATCCTAATGGATTTAGATCAAGCTACATGGGAAATTATTTTGTCATTGTCTATTATTTCTACTTATTTGTAACCTTTCGTAACACCATAATATTTTTAATAAAGAAAATTATATTTCCTAGGGTAGAGGATTGAAAATACTGATTTTGTATTGTGTTACAGACGTCACTCTATTGTTCTTTCATTACATAGAACAACTATATTTTTATGATTGATGGTGTATTTGACACTCAACATAAAAATTAAACAACCCACAATATATATTAATTTTCATTTTAATGGAGTGAAATAACCTAATTAAATGAAAGTTTATTTTAAAAAAAAAAATTTATATATAACTTATTGTTCGATTAAAATTAATTATAAATTAAAACAACCCCCTTTTAAAAATAAATGGAGTTCTATTTCTACAAAACTATTATAATTTGAAAAATTGTGTTCTATGCCAATAAAATAAAATAAACTATTTTCAAATTATATTATTAAATATACCTCTAATATATTCAATATAACTTTTATAATTCATCATATGTGATTAATAGCAAAATAATTACAATAAAACCAATTTTAAATTTAAAAACAATTATTTTTTATGTTCCAACAATTTAGTCAATCGCTTGTTTTCACACTTACTTGATAAAAAATTTAAAAAATTTATAAAAATTATTTTATAGAATAAAATTGTATTTTGGAATCATAATATAAAATTTTACTTTATGTGAATTTTTGGGACTTTTTTATAAAATATAGATTTTTATGTGAATTAGGAAAATGAATTTTTTTTAAAATGCCAATGTTTTAAAAAATAATTTTATTTAAAAATCCGAATACGTTTTGGATATGAAATAATGTAACATAATTTTTATATATATTTTTTATTCCCATAAATTACTTTTTTAATAATCATTATATTGGATTTTTATATAATTTATTTTGGGTTTAAAGATGTATTTTTTATAAAAACTATTTTAAAATTCATAATATTTCTCACTTTCAATTAAGTAATATAATTCCAAGTGTGTAATGTTTTAAATTAATGTTATATAATATATATCATTAAATACTAAGTAATTTTCATACAATAATTATTACTAATCACATATTTAATATTGACTCAGGTTTTTTAATCAAATGGTATTACCAAATCCCCGTTGTATCAACGTGTCTAATGGATTAATATTAAAATAAAAT
Source organism: Viscum album (assembly GCA_963277665.1). Classification (NCBI taxonomy): domain Eukaryota; kingdom Viridiplantae; phylum Streptophyta; class Magnoliopsida; order Santalales; family Viscaceae; genus Viscum; species Viscum album. The sequence continues at coordinate 1,339,361,443 of OY728129.1, read as the reverse complement.
TTTCCAATTTTGTGAATTTAATTTTGAAATAATGATTTAACATTTTTTATCGTAATAATTTTTATTTTATAATAATGATAACATGATTATTTATAAAATTCATTAGTGGAAAAAATAAAATTAATCATAGTGATTGATGTAAAATATGAGTTTACCAAGGTAATGAACTTTAATATTAAGGGTCCTAATGATAAATAAACTTTTAAACCATCAATTTTATGTCCATTTATTTATAATATCCCTTCCAGTATAGTTTTGGGGGAATTATTGGGTTTGGATGTTCAGTAAAAACATTGGTACACAATACCTGTTTTCAAAAATACCGAATGTGTCATATCTCCCACTTACATAAGTCCTCCAATGATCCTCCAATATTCAAAACTATAAAGACACAAGGATCAGAAAATAACTACACAAATAACATATTTAAATCCCTTAACGTTTTATACAATCCATAATTTGGGAATAAATCTGTCCAATGAAGCCCTTTGGTGAAAACCAAAAGGAGTTACCTAAAGAATAGGTAACATTCATGAACATGTGTTTTGGTTTTATTTATTCCACCATCCCCATAAAAATTTTATAAACTATTTATATAATAACCTCATTATATTAAATATAATTTTATTTAATTATTTTAATGTTAAAACCTACACCCCCACACACTTCCATAAAATTTGATATAAAATCACCTTTCCTGTGTAATACGGATTATCACATCAAGAAACAATGTCGTTTGTTTTTCTATTACCACCTATAATGGTTACCAAAAATTATGGATATGATATTTATATTTAATATTTAGGATTTTTATAAATAAATTATATATATTTATTCTGAAAATCATATACACCATTTTTTTTCAATTCATACTGATGTAGATAAGATAACATCACTCATGTCTATAGCGGACTGCCACCTCACGAAGCGATGTAAAGCATTTTTCACTAACATGTGGAACGGGTGGTAATATAGGTAAATTTAATAAATATATATTATATAAATGAAATAATTATGATATTAAAGACCAAATTATATTTATTTAAATATCTTACATCATTTTCATCTTAGGTTTTCACACATTAAAAAGTAACAATGACATTCGGGGATGTGTGTTTTAGCACCTCTGTAAAGCGATGTGATTCTTCATTTTTCACCCCCACGTCATAATTATTATATATATATAAAAATATAATTAAATAATTTGGTCATTATGATATAATTATATTTATTTAAATATAAATTTTTCTTACCTTCTTTCATTAATGATCACTAGAGAACTAGAAACATTACCCATGCCTACGTATGACTTACTGTCGCCATGATCACATAATTTTCTCATTTTTCATAAAAAGGTTAAATGATTTATTTTAAATTAATTATTGATGTATAAAAGTTATAATTATTTAATTTTTATTATTATGAATATTTTTAAATAATTATCTTTTTTACCATAGTCAACATACATTAGTCAGTTTTGACATATAACTCGAATAAGGTCAAAACATCCAACCTAAAATTAATTGATTAAGTAATTATATATACCTTTTTTATGAGTGAAATAAATTTAATAATAAAATTTTAAAAGGATATCAATAAATTAAATAATTAAACTAAGTTTATTATTTAGTAATATAATGAACAAACATGATGAATCAGAATCATAGTAAGGGTTTTTCTCAAATCACTTTTATTTATGTGACATACATGCCATATTCACAACATAATTTTGTTTTTTGGATTATATATAACTTATGAATGTGTTTTATGATTATTATAATTAAATTTTTCTGTATATAAATTTCCATTTTATTATCACTCTTTCATTGGGTTTACAGTTTCAAAGTTACTATTTTGAAAAAGTATTATTGCTTTAATATTCATTCTTTGATATGTTGGTTATGCTATACCACTATATTATATTATGAGGTGTCTATAATATTAATTTGAATAAAATAATTTTAATGATATTATAAATTCCATTTTATTTTATTCTTTCACAGGGCTTATGAACCAAATTTCCCGAAGTTGTAAGATTTTGACAGTAAAATCTCATTTATTATTAATTTTTTTTGAGGAAGACACAAATGGAAATATATTATGATATACCTCTAAATAATTCTCCTTAAAGTTATTCTCCTATAATTATTCCATAATAATAATTTTGTACACTAATTTTACTCTCTTAGTGTACTCAATATTTCCATAAAAATCTTTTATAAAAATTAACTTTTCATTTAAATGATTTTTTCATCCAGAGCCATTTTTTTAATAAAATTGAAGATATGTTTTTTTCAAATCAAGAAGGATGTATTTTAATTAAAAAAAATATTTTTAATTTTATCATTTTTATGTATTAAATGTACTTTTCAATGAATTTGTTTTTTCAAAATATTCTTTGTTTTGTAATTATTTTTTTCAAAATGAAATGAGTGTCTTACTAAAATATGTTTTAATAATATTTTAATTGAATATAAATTAATCAATGTCAATAACCCTTGTTGTTACTTATGCTCAAAATGGAGTATTTTTTAAATAATACCATCTTCTTGTTTTCTCATGATTTATTATGATTATTTCAATGAGATTTTTGTGGAAGACATTTATATTACACGGGTTAACCATGTTTCAAAGAGATTTTTATGGAATACATTTATTTTCTATGGTATAACCATGTATCAATGATATTTTTATGAAACCTATTTCCTTTCCATGCATTAATTAGTTTTAGAAAAGAATAAATGATTTCACAATGAAGTATTATGAGATTAATCTCCATGTTACATATTCATTATTCAGTTCATGGACATTATAAATGATCTGTGCATCTAGATAGAATTGGGTGAGCCCCTTATAGATTAGATTGTGTCTACACTATGGTAGAACAACTATGTAGCGGGTAACGATTATGTTATATGGGGTATAATAATGGATGTACCTTAGAAGGTTATTCCAATTTGTAAGGGTTCTGTAAGGGTTCTATAATGGTTCTATAAGGGTCATGTGAGATGATTCTCTAAGAAATTAATATGTTTTATCTATGGTTTTATTATTCTCCATTTGATTAATATTGATATTAATTAGTTCAAGATTTTTTTATTTTTATTGCTATTTATTTTTTTAAATACTTATTCCTTGTTTTTATTTTTGATTATCTTGGTATTATTGGGTATGAGTTCTTTTATTAATTACTTTTTCAATTTGATTATGTCATAATTCTATTAGTCACTATTATTCTCATAAATGAAATTCAATTATTAATGGTTATGTTTACCCAAACTGAGCATTTTATCTCAACTGTGTAATGTTTATTTTTTTCCACAGTAATAAATAATGAGGTTGAATGATTCATGACAATAAAGTATTTTAAATGGATGATGTTGATGACCAAATATGAAATAAAAAAAGTTTGGTATAATGGGAGATGATGTTCATCTCTATGAACCAGTGTTTTTGAGTCCAAATATATATGAGATTGTCCTAATTCTCTAAAAAACTAAATCTCAAAGGTCCTTAAGAACTTAATTGATTGAGTTTTTTCTTTTTAATTGTATTTTTTCTATGGAAAGAATAATCTAAATGTTCAAAATAAAATTTGAAAAATTAATGTTACTATTTCAGAACCATATCTTTGAGTACATGTTCTCAGATATTTGAATTAGTATCAATGTTTTATTTAGATAAATTTGGAGATTAGGATTTTATTCATGTGTGGTTATCTTAGGGCTTCTGTGTTCAATCGTAGTTCTGGAGAATTATGTATGTTCATAGGTTAAATATCTTAGAGACCCCATTTTAAGGTTTTATATAGTAATTGTTTTGATATTATTAATGAAATTTCAAGAGAAATTTAGCCCCTAGGATCAACATGAAGTTATATATAGGGAGGAATTATTTTTTTCATGTTTAAAAAAGAATACAACATAATGGACGGGGGATAACCCATCACGTCTGGAAAGGCCATGTGGCATGAACACACAATAAAAGTTAAATAAAGGGTGTAGTTCCTACCACCGACCTTTGTGATGTATATTTTTTCAACAAATTTTATAGGTAATGATTATGAAAATTTTCAAATCATATGGGCTTTTATTTGAGTAATAATAGTTTATTTTTCTTTGTATAATATATGATCAAATACTTATAATCATTGGATTTTGAACTTAGGTAATAAATATTTTAATAATTTTATGGTCATCCCTTATAGAATTTTTTTTAATAAAATTGGGTATTAATCATGAATTTTGAATATTAGTGTATCATATGAAGGTTTTTTATTTTTTTAATTATCTTACCGTGTTCAATGTAGTTTGGTTTTTGTTAATGTTTAAAGATATGAAGAAATGAATATTATCACTTTTATGGTTATATGGTATTTTACGTTTATATTTTATTTATTAAGATATTAAAAAATCATCATAAATACTCATAATTTAGATAAAAATATGATTTTGTAGTGGAAATTGACAAAAGAATGAAATTATACTCAATAAATAAATATATATACATTCAACTTATAGTCTACATGGTTAGAGAATTACAGAACTATATGAAAATGATATTTAAACAAAATTACTTTCTAAGTACCTCCAATTATAATGAAATGATTATGTTTTATATTATATCATATTTATGGTTTTCAAGAACAAAAATCTCCATTGATCATTCACATAATTATGACCAATGACCTCACTCACTCCATATAATTCTTTATACTTTTCCTCCATTCCCTCCTAGGTTATCTTATTTAGAAACCTAGTAATGTGTTATTTCAGATGACCATCATACATAATCTTCTCTTATAATTAGATAATATTTTAATACCATTTTTTTAATGTGGGTTTACCACAAAAGTATTTTCAAATTTGCAACCATTTTTTACTGAGAAAAAAATAAAATTTGGTGGATGAAATGCTTTCAAGAGGAGGAGGATGTCACCGCCTAAGATTTTAAAAAAAGAACATTATATTTAATATTGAAATAGACATTAAACATTTTTATTATCTTATGTTACATTCAACAAACAGTTATTCTTGTGTTACATGCAACATCAATGATTTTATATTTGACAACATATTCAACACGCAATACAAAACATAAAGGACCCATGATATATATTACTACCCATTAGAATGTAGTGTATGAACAACAAAATATGAATTACTAAAACATGGTTTACACATTCATATATAATGATTTCTTTTGTGACTAATTAATTAGTAATCAGAATAATACAATTTTAAAAATAAAAGGAAATATATTTATGAAAGAAAATTAATGCGCAAAACTGTATTATATACCAATAAAATAAAAAAACATTTTTTGGATTTCATTAATTAAATTTATATCTAATATATTAAATATATTACATAAAATTTATATTAAGGGGTTTTGTGAAATGAAATAAAATAAAATCCAATTTTACACTTACAAACTATATTGTTTTCAAAAAATTAGTTTAATCGACTTTTTGGAGCACATATTTTCAATTAAAGATTACTGTATTATAAAAATAGAAAAGAAAAAATATTTTTGGGAACAGTAATATCAAAAAAAATTGGGGGTAATTTTATGTTTTTTAGGAATATATTGATTTTTTATTAAATAGTGAACAATATAGAATTTTTGTAAGAACTCATTTTTATTAAATTTTGTAATTTAAGAGTCCCAATTTGTTTTGAATAAGATTTAATGTAAACTAAATATTTTTTCATAATATATATTAATCATTATTTCTTTTTAATAAAAAACATATTTTTTAACATAACATTGTTTTTTGTTTTAAAGACGATTTTTTATAATTTTTTTTAAAAATGTATAATGTTTCTCCTAATTAAATAATTAAAATAACACCCAATGAGAGAATTTTGAAAAAAATTTAGATAGTATATATCATTAGATATTAATTTATTTTTATAAAATTATTATTAATAGTCATATAGTTAATATAGAACCATCCTATCAAAAAATTTAGGTATTTAACACACACTGTCTCACCGTATCTGTGGGATTAATATTAAATTATTTTTTCCACTTATTTGAATTTATTTTTAATAAATGGATTCCATATGTGAAATAAAAATAATTTTTATTGTCTAATATAGTTTTCATAATATTTTACCAAAGTTATTGGTGAAAATAACTAAATTTAATAACTTTGAGAAAGGAAAAAAATTAAGTCGACCAAGTGAATAAACATTAATCATAAGGGTCGAAATGATTTAGAAATTGTTCATAACCCATTTTATGTCCATATTTAGTTCTTATACCATATATTATAATGTTTTGCGTATTAGTGGGGTCATTTGTTAAATAAAAATGCTGGAAAATCTAACCAGTTTTCAAAATATCCAATTATGTGATTTCCCTCATTTATAAAATACCGCAGCCAATAAACTTCAATTCACACCACTCATGCCCTTTATATTGTCCAATACCTTCCCAAAAAAATTATCAACTTCCTTACCTATTTCTAGAGGCCATAAAGTTCCCTCAAATCCATCCATGGAAGGACTATAGTGAAAAACAAAAAGAGTTACCCAATGAATATGTAGCATTCATCAACATGAATTTTTTTTATTTCTCCAAAACCTTACATTTATTTTATACAATGATTATACAATAACCTAAATATACTCAATAGACTGAGTTTCTTTATGTTAAGGGAAATACCTACACCCAATCACACATTAATAAAATGGATTAAAAAAATCATCATCTGTGTGTACGACGGACTACCTCCTCATTAAATGATGTCATTCATTTTTCCATTACCACGTTTAATTGTTGGGAATAATGATAAAATAATGTTTGTATATGATATTTATGATACTGTTTTCATAATTAAAAACATACAGTCATTATATCATATAAAATTTTTTGTATTCCACACCATAGGGGATATAGTAAGGTCCCACATATTCATGGTAGTCTACCTCCTCATGAAATAATGTGAATCTTTTTTACTAACTTGTTACATGAAAGGTAGAAAGGGTAAGTATACTGATAATATATGATATAAATGAAATTATTATTATATTAATAAATAAATTATAATTATGGAAATATATAATATCATTGTATTCATTTCTTTTCATACACTAGAAAATTTAGAATATCCTTCATAGATGTGTGGACTACAGCCTCCTTGAAGTGATAAGATTCTTTTGTTTCACGCCCAAATCAAAATAATGAAATATATAAGTATATATAATTAAATAATATGGTATTTATGATATAGTTATCATTATATAAAGATAAATTTTACTTACATTATTTATATAATGATCATTTGAAGAATGGAAGCTTTACTCAAGAATACGTATGACCTACCATCTATATTATAGTAACATTAGTGAATTATGCATAACCATATTCCATGACAGTTTTTAAAATAATAATTTATTTTTAAATATAAAAATTAATCAAGGATTATTAATCTAGAAATTTTTAAGTAATGACGTTTTTTACCATATTCAACCTACCTAAATCATTTTGAAACATAAAATTAATATGATCGAAACATATGAAATAAATTTAATGGATTATGTAATTATATATAAAATGTTTATATTTAAAATAAAACTAATGATAAAAATTTAAAATATTGTCTTGAATTTGAATAATTAACATAAGTATATTATTCTAGTAGATAAAGAACAAGCACGATGAATCAGACTCAAGATAAGAGTTTTTCTTATAAAACATCTATTTCAGTGAGATACATTCCATATTCACTGCTTATTATTTTAGGGTGTAAATAATTCCAATGAATTTATTTTATGATTAAAATAATTAAATTTAATATTATTTTCATATCCATTTTATGATCTCACATTCATGGGGTTTACTATTTCAAATGTTGAAATGTGGTAATGTATTCATGTCTCAATTAACACTCTTTGAGACATATGTTATATTACACACCTATCTAATTTTATAAGGGGTATATAGTCCCCAATTGACATGTTATTTCATGATTATAACTATTTTAATGATATTTTATGTCTCACTGAATTTCATTCTATTGTGGATATTATGATTCAATGTTACCACAGGTGTAAGAGTTTGATATTACAATCCCATCGATTATCAAGATTATTTTTTATTAAGTCTCCAATGAAAAATAATATGATAAAACTCTAAATAATTATTTTTTATTTTATAAAATTATATTTATTTCATGAAAATAAATGTTTTCACTTTATTTAGTTCTTTTTATGTGCTAAATATTCCAAAATAATGTTTTTAGGGAAAAAATTATTTTCTGTTTAAAAATCATTTTATTCCAAAATTATGTTGTATGAAATATGTTTTATAAATTCTGTTAATTTATTTTCAAATACGAAATGATATTTTCCTCTAAAATAATTAAATTTATTTTTACAATTTTTATATGTATTAATGGCAATTTTGGAAGAAAGGTATTTTAAAAATGAGGTTTTTTTAAAAAAAATTGATTTTCTAAATGATTTGGGTATTTATATCAAAAATATTTTTAATTATATTTTTATGTTATTTAAATTCATAAATGTCATCAAACCTTGTATTTACTTATTCTATAATGCGGATATTTTGAAATAATACCATTTTCATTCTTTCTTTGGATGGATTTATATTATTTCAAAGAGATTTTAATGGATCCCATTTCTTTTACATAGGTTAACCATTTTTCAATGATATTTTTGTTGAATCAAATTATTTTAAATGGGATAACCATGTTTTCAATTGATTGTTATAGACTATGTTTCCTTTACATGTGTTAATCAAGTTTTGAAAAATAATAATTTGTTTTCAGTGATTTATGATGAAATGAATTATCTATGGTCATTATTCACTATTCAGTTCAATGGACATTATAAATTTTGTGTGCACCCATAAAACACCAAGAGAGAATGTTATAGTTTATCTTATGGGTTCACCCATATCGAGCTCTAATGCGTTTTTTTCTCTTTAGAAATATATTTAATGATTTATATATAGTTAGCTCGATTTGTTAGTGGTTTTTCACTATTTTATGAGAAGACATTCCAAGATACCTGCATATTTTTTATATGGGATTATGATTCCCATTTTAATTAATATTAATACCAAATGGCTCATGATTATGAATTCATATTAATATTTACTTTCTAATGTAATTATTCTATCTTCTCACGTTGGATGATCTAGGTATTGTTTGGTTTCTGTCATTTTATAAATCTCTAATTTTGTTTCATTATTTCATCAACCCTTATGCACTCTTATACTCATTGTTGACATTGAATTGATTATTATTATACTTAAACTTACTGTGCATAAAAACATACCATTATTATGTTTCCTTTCCACATTTTATAAATAATTAGTTGGAATGATATTTTTTCTATAACATATTTAAAAATGACGGTGTTGATGACATAATGTTAAATAAGAATAGTTGTGTATAATGGGAGATGATATTCATATTTACAAATTATTTAATTATTAGTCAAAATTGATATGAGTTTGTTTTAGTTCTATAAAACTATAAATATAAATTGTACTTGAGAATTTAAGGGGTCAGGGTTTTTCTTTTAATGTTATATGTGTTGGATAGAAACAATGGGTCACAGTTCAAGGAATAAAAGATATAAATTTAAGGTCTATGATTTAAGCATCGTATTGAGGAGTACGAGTTCTAGGATATTATACTTATTGAAAAAATGTATCCTTATTCAAAGTGATCACAAATTCAGAATCATACTTATTTATGAAAACCCATTTGGTTATAATAATAGATTAATTATAGGGTACATCAACTAATTCAAAAACCTAAATCCTATTGAATTGTTTTAATTCCTCATACATAAAATCTACCCAAATCTCATATATTAGGGTTTTTTCTATGGTTAATATATTATGTATTGTAATAAATAAACAAAACTCACATATTTTTATAACATTTCATATATTCATAACACATTAATCAAGGTTTGAAATTCAAATTTTAAAAGATTATTTTCTAAGGGTGTATCGTTATCTATGAAAAACATGATTGGGTTCTTCAGAACTAACCCTTTTATGAATGGATTTTACTTTATCATCTTTCTTGTCATCATACCATTTATTATAAAAAAGTATTTCAATTTTTTTTATATAATTACTTATGTTATCAATTTATGTATTGTTGGTTCTTATGGATCAAATTCATCCAATTTCACTTCAGCAGAATCATCATCATTTGGATGAAAAATTGCAAGATAATCTTTGGTTTTCTAGATGAAAAAAATGCATCCAAGTATTGTAAAGTTTCTAAATTTTAGTTTAATTTTATTGAACTACACAATGTGTTATTTATTTAACATATCTCATATTATAAATATATTAATGACATATCATTTGGTGTTAACATATTCAACCTAAATGTGAGTGGGAATTCTATAATCTAACAATATTGTTCTAGAAATTTCAAAAAAATTCATATACCTCTTTTCAAAAATAGAAATTTTTTTGGGGAATCCTAGGGAAATTGTAGGTATTTTTAATTCCATGTTTTGATAATAATGAATTCAATCAAATAATTTCGACCCCTCATGATCAATTAATAAAGTAAAAAAATCCATCTTTTTTATTTTGAAATTTTTTATAAAATAAAAATAAAAAAAGAAGACAATTTAGTGTTAATCCTTGAAAATAAAGCACAAATAAATATCGAAAAATAATATATAATAAAATACATCATTAATTAAAAATGATTATTTCTATAATATATTGTTGAAATAGATAAATATAGATAAGTTATAATGATCATGTTATACCCACCTCTATAACTAGTTGAATATATATTTTTTCTCTCCTATTTTCAACCAACACATAGTTTCTATATTTCTAATTTATGTTGAGTAAAAATAGAAGTGAAATTATTATTTGTCAACATTTTCAATGAATAAAAATTATATTGTCCGATCCTTCAATAAAAAATCAGTAATTTGTTGATTTCAATAATTTAGACAATTAAAATTATATATTCAAAAGTATTGATAATATTGATTGTAAAAATTTTCTTTTACTAATGATTTAATCATAAAAAATATATATTTCAGTACAATTTGTCAGATATTTGAATTAGTATCAATGTTTTATTTAGATAAATTTGGAGATTAGGATTGTATTCATGTGTGGTTATCTTAGGGCTTCTGCGTTCAATCATAGTTCTAGAGGATTATGTATGTTCATAGGTTAAATATCTTAGAGAACCCATTTTAGGGTTTTATATAGTAATTATTTTGATATTATTAATGATATTTCAGGAGAAATTTAGCCCCTAGGATCAATATGAAGTTATATATAAGGAGATTTTTTTTTCATGTTTAAAAAAGAATACAACATAATGGAGGGGGATAAACCATCACGTCCGTCAAGGCCACAAGGCATGAATGCACAATAAAATTTAAATAAATGTTGTAGTTCCTACCACCGACCATTGTGATCTATATTTTTTTAATAAATTTCATAGGTAATGATTAAGATAATTTTCAAATCATATGGGATTTTATTTGAGTAATAATAGTTCATTTATCTTCGAATAATATATGATCAAATACTTATAATCATTGGATATTGAACATAGGTAATAATTTTTTTAATAATTTTATGGGCATCACTTATAGAATTGTTTTTAAAAAATGTGTATTCATCATGAATTTTGAATATTAGTGTATCATATGAAGGTTTTTTATTTTTGGAATTATCTTACCGTGTTCAATATAGTTTGGTTTTCATTAATGTTTAAAGATATGAAGAAAAGAATACTATCACTTTTATGGTTATATGGTATTGTAAGTTAATATTTTAGTTATTAAGATTTTAAAATATCATCTTGAATACTCATAATATTGATAAAAATATGATTTTGTGGTGGAAATTGAAAAAAGAATGAAATTATACTCAATAAATAAGTATATATACATTCAACTTATAATCAACATGGTTAGAGAATTACAGAACTATATGAAAATGGTATTTAAACAAAATTACTTTCTATGTACCTCCAATTATGATGAAATGATTATATTTTATATTACAGCATATTTATGGTTTTCAAGAACAAAAATATCCATTGATCATTCACATAATTATGATCAATGTCCTCAATCACTCCATATAATTTTTTTATACTTTTCCTCCATTCCCTCCTAGGTTATCTTTTTTAGAAACCCAGTAATGTGTTATTTTAGATGACCATCATACATAATCTTCTCTTATAATAAGAGAATATTTTAATACCATTTTTATAATGTCGGTTTACAACAAAAGTATTTACAAATTTGCAACCATTTTTTACTGAGAAAAAAATAAAATTAGGTGGATGAAATGCTTTCAAGAGGAGGAAGATGTAACATCCTAATATTTAAAAAAAGAACATTATATTTAATATTTAAATATACATAAAACATTTTGATTAACTTATGTTACATTCAAAAAACTGTTATTCTTGTGTTACATGAAACTTCAAAGATTTTATATTTGATGGAATATTCAACACACAATACAAAACATAAAGGACCAATGATATATATTACTATCCATTAGAATGCAGTGTATGAAAAACAAAATATCAATTATTAAAACATGGTTTACATATTAATATATAATGATTTCTTTTGTGACTAATATTAGTAATTAAAATAGGACAGTTTTAAAAATAAAAGGAAATATATTTATGAAAAAAAATTAAAGTGCAAAAATGTATTATATACCAATAAAATAAAAAAACAAAATTTTATGGATTTCATTAATTAAATTTATATCTAATATATTAAATATATTATATAAAATTTATATTAAGGGGTTTCATGAAATGAAATAAAATAAAATCCAATTTTACACATACAAACTATATAGTTTTCAAAAAAATAGTTTTATCTCATTTTTGGTGCACATATTTTCAATTAAAGTTTACGGTATTATAAAAATAGAAACGAAAACATATTTTTGGGAATAGTAATATCAAATTTTATTTTTGGGGGAATTTTTTGATTTTTAGGAATATATGGATTTTTTATTAAATAATGAACAATATTGATTTTTTATAAGAACTCATTTTTATTAAATTTTGTAATTTAAGATTCCCAATTTGTTTTGAATAAGATTTAATGTAAACTAACTATTTTTTTCATAATATATATTAATAATTATTTCTTTTTAATAAACAACATATTGTTTTAACATAACATTTTTTTTGGTTTAAAAACAATTTTTTATAATTTTTTTTAAATGTATAATGTTTTTCATAATTAATTAATTAAAATAATACACAATAAGGGAATTTTGAAAACACATTTAGATAGTATATATCATTAGATATTAATTTATTTTCATAAAATGATTATTAATAATCATAGAGTTAATATAGAACCATCCTATCAAAAAATTATAGGTATTTAACACCTACTGTCTCACTGTATCTGTGGGATTAATATTAAATTATTTTTTCCACTTATTTGAATATATTTTTGATAAATGGATTCCATATATGAAATCAAAATATTTTTTCTTGTCTAATATAGTTTGCATAATATTTTACCAAAGTGATTATTGAAAATAACTAAATTTAATCCTTTTGAGAAAGGAAAAAAATTAAGTTGACCAAGTGAATAAACATTAAACATAAGGGTCCAACTGATTTATAAATTATGCATAACCCATTTTATGTCCATATTTTATTCTTATACCATATATTATAAAGTTTTGTGTATTAGTGGAGTCATTTTTTAAATAAAAATGCTGGAAAATCTAACCTGTTTTCAAAATATCCAACTATCTGACTTCTTACATTTATAAAAGACCGCAACCAATACACTTCAATTCACACCACTCAGGCCCTATATATTGTCCAATACCTTCCCAAAAAATTATCAACTTCCTTCTCTATTTCGAGAGGCCATAATATTCCCTCAAATCCATCCATGGATGGACCATAGTGCAAAACAAAAAGAGTTACCCAAAGAATAGATAACATTTATCAACATGATTTTTTTTATTTCTACACCACCTTACATTTATTTTATACAATGATTATACAATAACCTAAATATACTCAATAGAATGAGATTTTTTATGTTAAGGGAAATACCTACACCCAATCACACATTAATAAAATGGATTAAAAAATAATCATCTGTGTGTACGACGGACTAACTCCTCATTAAATGATGTCATTCATTTTCCCATTACCATGTTTAATTGTTGGGAATAATGATAAAATACTGTTTATATATGATATTTCTGATATTTTTTGCATAATTAAAAACATAGAGTCATTATATCATATAGAAACTGTTGTATTTCACACCATATGGGATATAATAAGGTCGCACATATTCATGGTAGTCTACCTCATCATGAAATGATGTGAAGCTTTTTTACTAACTTGTTACATGAAAGGTAGAAAGGGTAAGTATACTGATAATATATGATATAAATTAAATTAGTATTATATTAATAAATAAATTATAATTATTGAAATATATAATATCATTGTATTCATTTCTTTTCATACACTATAAAAGTTAGAATATCCTTCTTATATGTGTGGACTACAACCTCCTTGAAGTGATATGATTCTTTTTTTTTCACGCCCAAATAAAAATAATGAAATATATAAGTATATATAATTAAATAATATGGTATTTATGATATAGTTATCATTATAATAATATAAATTTTACTTACATTATTTATATAATGATCATTTGAAGAATGGAAACATTACTCACGCATACATACGACCTACCATCTATATTATTATAACATTAGTGAATTATGCATAACCATATTCTATTATAGTTTTTAAAATAATCATTTATTTATATATATAAAAATTAATCAAGGATTATTAATCTAGAAATTTTTAAATAATGACATTTTTTACCATAGTCAACCTACCTAATTCATTTTGACACATAAAATTAATATGATCGAAACATATGAATTAAATTTAATGGATTATGTAATTATATATAAAATGTTTATATGTAAAATAAAAGTAATAATAAAAATTTAAAATATTGTCATGAAATTGAATAGTTAACTCAAGTTTATTATTCTAGTAGATAAATATCAACCATGATGAATCAGACTCAAGAGAAGAGTTTTTCTTATAAAGCATCTATTTCAATGAGATACATTCCATATTCACTGTTTATTTTTTTAAGGTGTATATAATTCATATATATTTATTTTATGATTCAAATAATTAAATTTTATATTATTTTCATATCAATTTTATGATCTCACTTTCATGGGGTTTACTATTTCAAATTTTGACATGTGGTAATGTATTCGTGTCTCAATTCTCCTTCTTTGAGACATTTGTTATATTGAACACCTATCTAATTTTAGAAAGGGTATATAGTCCCCAATTGACATGTTATTTCATGATTATAAATATTTTAATGATATTTTATGTTTCACTGAATTTCATTCTATTGTGGATATTATGATTCAATGTTACCGCAGGTGTAAGAGTTTGATATTACAATCCCATCGATTATCAAGATTATTTTTTATTAAGTCTCCAATATAAAATATTATGATAAACCTCTAAATAATTATTTTTTATTTTATAATATTATATTTATTTTATGTAAATAAATGATTTCCGTTCATTTTGTTCTGTTTATGTGCTAAATATTCCAAAATAATGTTTTTAGGAAAAAAATTATCTTCTGTTTAAAATCATTTTATTCCAAAATTATGTTGTATGAAATCATTTTTATAAATTTTTTTAATTTATTTTCAAATATGAAATGATATTTTCATCTAAAATAAGTTAATTTATTTTTACAATTTTGATATGTTTTAATGGCAATTTTTGAAGAAAGGTATTTTAAAAATGAGGTTTATTCAAAAAAATTGATTTTCTAAATGGTTAGGGTATTTACATCAAAAATATTTTTAATTATATTTTTATGTTAATTACATTCATAAATGTCATCAAACCTTGTATTTACTTATTCTATAATTGGGATATTTTGAAATAATACCATTTTCATTCATTCTTTGGATTGATTTATATTATTTCAAAGAGATTTTAATGGATCCTATTTCTTTTACATGGGTTAACCATGTATCAATGATATTTTTGTTGAACCAGATTATTTTAAATGGGACAACCATGTTTTCAATTGATTGTTATAGACCATGTTTCATTTCCATGTGTTAATCATGTTTTGAAAATAATAATGTGTTTTCAGTGATTTATGATGAAATGAATTATCTATGGTCATTATTCATTATTCAGTTCAATGGACATTATAAATTTTGTGTGCACAAATAAACCACCAGGAGAGAATGTTATAGTTTATCTTATGGGTGCACCCATATCGAGATCTAATGCAATTTTTTCTCTTTAGAAATATATTTGAAGTTTTATATATAGTTAACTCAATTTGTTAGTGGTTTTTAACTATTTTATGAGATGACATTCCAAGATACCTATATATTTTTTATATGGGATTATGATTCCCATTTTAATTAATATTAATACCAAATGACTCATGATTAAGAATTCATTAGAATATTTACTTTGTAATGTAATTATTCCATCTTCACAGGTTGGATGATCTACGCATTATTGGGTTTGTGTAGTTTTATAAATATCTCATGTTTTTTTCATTATTTCATCCACCTTTATGTACTCTTGTCCTCATTGATGACATTAAATTGATTATTATTATATTTAAACTTACTGATCATAAAAACATACCATTCTTATGTTTCCTTTCCACATTTTATAAATAATTAGTTCGAATGATATTTTTTCTATAACATATTTCACAATGATGGTGTTGATGACATAATGTTAAATAAGAATAGTTGTGTATAATGGGAGATGATATTCATATTTACAAATTATTTAATTATTAGTCAAAATTCAAATGAGTTGGTTTTAGTTCTATAAAACTATAAATCTAAATGGTACTTGAGAATGTAAGGGGTCAGGGTTTCCTTTTAATGTTATATGTGATGGATAGAAACAATGGGTCACAGTTCATGTAATAAAAGATATAAATGTGAGGTCTATGATTTAAGCACCGTATTTAGGAGTACGAGTTCTGGGATATTATACATATTGAAAATAATGTAGTCTTATTCCAAGTGATCACACATTGAGAATAATTCTTATTTAGGAAAACCCATTTTTTATCATAATAGATTAATTATAGGGTACATCAACTAATTCAAAAACCTAAATCCTATTGAATTGTTTTAATTCCTCATACATAAAATCTACCCAAATCTAATATATTAAGGTTTTTTCCAGGGTTAATGTATTATGTAGTGTAATAAATGAACAAAAATAGCATATTTTTATAACATTTCTTGTAGTCATAACACATTCATCAAGGTTTGAAATTAAAATTTTGAAAGAGTATTTTCTAAGGGTGTATCGTTATCTATGAAAAACATGATTGGGTTCTTCAGAACTAACCCTTTCATGAATGGATTTTACTTTATCGTAGTTCCTGTCATCATACCATTTATCATAAAAAAATATTTCAATTATTTTTTTTTTATATAATAAGTTAAGTTATCAGTTTATCTCTTTTTGGGAAATATGGGTCAAATTCATCCAATTTCACTTGACCAGAATCATCATCATTTGGATGAAAAATTGCAAGATAATCTTTGGTTTTCTAGATGGAAAAAATGCTTCCAAGTATTGTAAAGTTTCTAAATTTTATTTTAATTTTATTCGAATACTCAATGTGTTATTGTAACATCCCAAGTATGTAATGAATAATAGATATTTTTATCTATGTCTATTAATGAATTAGATAGTGTTTTAGAGGCTTAAAATGAAATTAAATCCAATCTTAAGCATGGAATACCCTAATATTCTTAAAAGATTGTTTTACTGCCTTTTGATGGAAAACACTTTTTAAATCAATATTTTGACAATTTTATAATATATATTTGTCAAAATAAACATATTCATTATGACTTGGACATTTAATTTTACATTGGAAAAACTTTTGGTATTTTTCTAGCAATGTTAATTTTTTAATTAATAGTGAAAAGTACTGCATTTTACATCAAAACTGCTTTTTCATTTAATTTAATTATATGGTTAGATTATATTTTTAATTGTTATTAAAGTGTAATCTGAATATAATTTTACCATTTAATCCAATGGTGGTCATTGTAATCAATTTCACTTTGAAATTGGACTTAAACTTGTGTCAATATTTTGATACTTATTGTTTCATAAAAACACGCTATTTGCTCTGACAGCGGGAATTAATAATTAAATTAATTAATGTGAAGTATATGTTTTGAATTTTTTAAAATAGACTTCATTTTTGAATTCGGAATATCAAATATAGCTTAGGGTGAAGTTTTGGTAATTTTCTGAAAAACTTCAATTTTTGATGAATAGTGAAACCACTAAGTGGTACTTATAAAAACTGATTTTTCGTTTAAATGAAAATTTGCCATCTTTGTGTTTTTAATTTCAAAAATACGACATACATGGTTGTAATTATGAAGTAAAATATGGTTCAATGAGATTATAATATTTTTTTGGTGAATAGTAACTTATTAAGTTTTTAATCGCGATTACAGGTAATTAGTGTAGTTTAAGGTAAAAATAATGCTTTAATAAAATGAGATGAGCTTTACACATGTCCTACCCTCATTGGATGTGTCATGGCCGACCAATACAATAAATGGGTCAACTTGGGGACCCCATGTAGCCACTTTGGTTGGGAAATTCCATAAATAACTTTTATATTTAATGTTAAAGCAAAAATGACACAAACATGAGTTATTTTACTAAAACAATTTTTATATGGGGTTATAGAAGTCAGATTTTTTACTATAAATATTCATTATATAGATAAAGATATTTACAACATTATAGAAGTTTTTTTATAATTTTTATACATTAAATAAATTAAATTATTTATGACATCATGATGATGCGGCGATGAGCTCATTATTTAACGATTTAAAAAAAATGGAATGATAATGTAAAATATAAAACCTACACATGGTCAAAACCAATTGGATGAGTGGATTTCTAACCCTTATGACCTTATAATAAAATTATATCAATGTGGGACCTTTTGAATCCGAAACTCATTTTAAAATAAAGAAACTTATCTTTACTTTCCAAGAGTGCCCCTCCTCTCCTTTTATAAAGGGCCCCCACCTCTACCTCCTTACCCACACTTCCAAAGCCTTTGGCTCGGCCATCCCCTGTCCATTTTGTCTCTCCACATCCCTCTATTACTCCATGAAGCCTCACTTTGGGAAGAAGTCTTCCCAATAAAGCCTTTGAGCTCAAACCAAAGGGAGTTACCCAATTTTAAGGTAATGTCTTCTTTTGAGTCCTTTTGTTTTATTTTGCTTCTCTAACCCCCTAAACTATTTTTATTATTTTCTTTTGTAACAACTATAGTATCCTCAATATACTAGGATGTTGTTATAATATGTATTAGAGCTACACTTACACACACCTACTTCTAATGGTTAACGAACATACTGTTTCCGTGGATGGTGAATTTATGCCTCCCGAAACGATGATTGTTCAACATTATTTTAACACCTTCAAAGGTGGCCATTAAGATTTCACTATATTTATATATGATATATAATATGCTTTTGTTTTCCTTAAGATTCTGTTTTTTTTAGTCATACCTTTATGGTTTCCATTATGGGTAAACACGATATCTTCATTTAAGGAAGTGCGGACTACCGCCCCCTCAAAGTTATTTGATTCGTTAAATACCATATGTGGGACGTATAAAGGATGGAACTATGATATTATATATGATATTATACTGTAATAATAATATACCTTTATATCATTATGATTCCATTCTATAAAATACGAAAAAGAAATGAAAGTAGCGTTCATGCGTACGTACGGCTTACCGTCTCCATGAACGGTGCATTTCATTTCTTACCTCTAAATGATTATGTGATATTATAAATTCATGTATATACTGGATATATATGATATATACATAATGATTACCATTCTGTATATAATGGATACATGAACAACTTGTAATTATAAAGGGTTTATTTTGGACTCAAGTACCAATGACCGTTAAAATGACCGTTATTAACTTATATAATTACATAGTGTTCATGACATGGTAATAAGTGATATAAAAGGAATAATGAACTTGAAAAATGTTCTTAAGCATGTATAAATTAACTCAATTTTATTATTCAGGACATTAATGAACGATCGAGTCAAGTCGGACCCGAGGTATGGGACTTCGTCTCAATCTACTTTCATTGAGGCATATTTTATTTTATAAACAACTTTCTTTTATACAGTGTATAAACCCCTTTGACTTTTACGTTTATCCAAAAGGAATATTCATTATACGAAGCGTTTTACTAAAGTAAAAAAGGGAATGTTTTTGTCGTACGTATGCGGCGACAACGACGTTTCCGCCGCCGTGACCGTTATTTGAGTTTCGGCTTCCTCTACAAGCCATACATTCTTTTTAAAAGAAAAATAAATACCATGTTTTACTTTTATTTTATTTTGGTATTGAAAATGGATTTCATAATGTTTTTATATCAATGTGTTGTATTGATATCTTGTAATTGAATGGTGGAAATGTTATGTTTCCTTTATGCATGTTTTATGCGATACGATTATGTTGAGGTTCTTGGGAATTGTTATGAAGACGGGTGGTTCCATGATAAACTAAGGGTGGGTGAGCCTGATATAGCTCTTCAATGCATTGGGTAATGCAAAGGAGTGAAACGTTAAGGTTTCCCCGAAGAGATTTAGGGAATATACTGTGATGGGTATTCAAAACGTAACCAAGAGGGTTACTCCCTACGTAAGGATGTTATGAATGCCTCAAGTTACCATTATGTCTTATGATTTCTATGATTTATTCATGATTTAATGAGGTATGTTAAAGTGCATATGTTTTATGGGTAAAGTATGATTTCATTCTTATGTATATATGTACCCATGTTTCCTTTCCATATTTTTATATCCCTTACTAAGATTTTTATGCTCATCCCAAGTTTTTTTGAAATGTTTTTCATAGTTCAAGGGAAAGGTACATGATATGATGATAGTGTCATGGACGTGTCAAGAAATAATCCATGTTTTATTTTAAATATGTTTCCATTGATGGTAAATAAGAATACTATTTTTATGTAACCACTTTGTTTATATGTGGAATGTAATGCATGTTTTATGATCTAATTATCTAAAACTATAAACCCGAAAATATCCTCAATGTGTAATCTTGTAATTACTCAAGATTAAGTAAGGTTTAAGGCCGGGGCCTTATAGTTGGTATCAGAGGTCGGTTTAGATAACTTTAGGAGTTAGAATTATATTAAATTATTATCCAATTTTTTTTTTGAAATGATATAGCATTTGAAGATAACCCTATTGCTTCATCTAAGACATGTTTGTTCAGAATGGTTTTCCGCAGATGAAATAGGGAAGCAGTGATAGGAAGGCATATAGAAGGAAATAACCTTCTGAATCAGCATCCTGAGATGGTCAGAATTGGAACTGAACAGTTTGTTGTAGTAATGGCGCAGTTGACTCAATCGATAAATGGAGGTGGTATCCATACACGAGATCAGACAGATCAACCACAGAGGAACATGTCAGTGGTGGAACATTTCATGAGGCAACATCCCCCATCATTCAAAGGATCATCTGGCCATGTGCTAGTTGAAGGGTAGATTAAAGAACTGAAGAATATTTTTGATGTCATGGGGTGCTCAGACAATCAAAAGGTTAGTCTTGATAATTACCATTTGGAGGGTGAGGCAGATCAGTGGTGGTCTATGGTTAAAAATATCAGGGACGCCGATGAGATTTATCCTCTTGACTGTGATAAATTCAAAGGTATGTTTCTTGAGAAGTATTTTCCTAAGGCTGTTCGACATAGGATGGAAAAGAAATTCTTGGAATTGAGGCAAGAGGAAGACTCAGTGGCTACCTATGAATAAAGGTTCACTCGATTGGAAAGGTATGCTCCAAACTTTATCCGAGACCTTGATAGTAAAATCAATCGTTTTTACTCAAGATTAATGCCAAAATATCGAAGGGAATTAGCTTCTCGTCAGTTTAAAAGTTATAAAAAGCTTGTTCGATGTGCTGAGAAGGTGGAAATGGAGTTTGAAGATGATCAAGTGTACTATAAAAACTAGCAGAAGAAGAGACTGAGGTGGCATGAGAAAGGTAAGATTTCTTCAAAAAATTCTGATGGTAAGAAAACTATGTTTCCAGTTTGTGATAAATGTGGAAAAAGGCATGCTAGGGAATGTCTTCTGAATTCTAGAAAGTGCTACCGATGTGGTAAGATTTGACATAAGGCTCGTGATTGCACTGAAAAGGATCAAGGTGAAGGTAAGACCAAATTTGATATACAGTTAGTGAAATGTTTTAAGTGCAATGAGATGGGTCACTTTAAAAATGAGTGTCCGACAAAGAGCTTGAGTGATGGGAAGTAGTTAGACTACAAGAAGAAAGGAGTGGTGAAATCCTTTGAAACTACTTCAGCAGATGTCAGGCCATCAAATGAAGTTGTATCAGGTACTTTGTTTGTTTTTTCAAAATTATTCCAATGTGTTGTTTGATTCGGGTTCTACACATTCATTCATCTCTGAATCCCTTTCTAGTAAAATGGGAATACCATCTCAAGAAATGACACCTGAACTTTTGGTAAAAACACCTGGGGGAAATGTTGAGGAAAAAATAATTTATAAGAATCTTCTTATCCTTATCTGTGGATAGAACCTACTTGAAAACGTTATTGTTATACCTATAGTAGTGTTTGATGTTATCATGGGTATGGATTGGCTCTCTATTTACCATGCTAAGATTGACTGTAGAGCTAAAGAAGTTTCTTTTCAGAAAGACTTTCACATTGTGTACAAGAATGAACCCTTACTGTTGATAACTTATCAAGAGGCCAAGAAACATTTAAAAGATGGAAATGAATGTTACCTTGCACACATCATTGAAAATAAAGGAACTGTTCAAATTAATGATGTGCCAGTGGTAAATGAGTATCCTGATATTTTCCTGATGAGTTACTTGGAATAATACCAGATCGGGAAGTTGAGTTTACTGTTGACTTAGTTCTTGATGCTAAGCCAATTTCAAAACCCCCTTATCGAATGGATCAAATTGAACTTTTAGAGTTGATGGAGCAATTGTAAGATTTATTAGAGAAAGGTTTCATTCGACCTAGCACATCACCATGGGGTGCTCCTGTTTTATTTTTTAAAAAGAAATATGGTTCAATGAGACTTTGCATTGATTATAGAGCCTAGAATAATATCACTGGTACGAACAAATATCCTTTTCCTCATATCAACGATTTGTTTGATCAGCTCCAGGGAGCTAAGTTTTTTTCAAAGATTGACCTGAGATCGGGGTACCATCAGCTGAAGGTAAAGGAGGAAGATATTCCGAAGACCGCATTCCGTACAAGATATGGCCATTATGAATTTGTAGTAATGCCTTTTGGGCTAACCAATGAACCGATTGTACTCATGGACTTAATGAAAAAAATTTTCCATGAGTTCTTGGATAAGTTTGTGGTGGTTTTTATTGATGATATTTTTGTGTTTTCTAAATGTAAAGAAGAGCATGAAAGACATTTAAGGGTTATCTTGCAAACCTTAAAAGAAAAGAAATTGAATCGGAAATTCAGCAAGTGTGAGTTTTGGTTGCAACAAATTTCTTTCCTTGGTCACATTGTTTCTAAATATGGGATAACTGTTGATCCTGCAAAAACAAAGGTTGTTGAAAAATGTCCAAGACCAACAAAATTAACTGAGATTCATAGATTCCATGGTATGGTAGGCTATTGCCGAAGGTTTATTAGAAATTTTTCACGGTTATCTAGTCCAATGACTAAGCTAACTCGGAAGGGTGTTAAGTTTATCTGGACAAAAGAATGTGATGATTGATTTCAGGAATTGAAAAGAAGATTGGTGAATGCTCCAGTTTTGGAACTACCTTCCAGGAATGGTGAGTTTGTTATCTACAGTGATGCTTCATTGAAAGGACTTGGTTGCGTCCTAATGCAGAATGATCAGGTAATTGCTTATGCTTCCCGACTGTTGAAAACTCATGAGGTAAATTACCCTACACATTATTTGCAATTAGCTGCTATTGTTTTTGCTTTAAAAATTTTGAGGCATCATTTGTATGGAGTAAAGTGTGAAATATATACTGATCACAAAAGTTGAAAGTATATATTAACTTAGAAATAATTGAACATGCGACAAAGTAGATGGCTAGAATTAATCAAAGATTATGATTGTACAATTCATTACCATCAGGGAAAAGAAAATAAAGTGGTTGATGCTTTGAGTCAAAAAAGTAATGCTTCATTAGCAATGTTGCGTTTGGAACGTGATCCTTTGGTTACGGATTTGATGAACTTTGGCATAGAAGTTTTTGGTGCTGGAAGTTCTTCTGTTTTGTTTCAGGTATCAGTGAGATCATCTCTATCAGATATAATCAAGCAAGCACAAAAGCAAGACAGTGAGTTACAGAAAAAGGTTGAGCTGGTTCAGAAAGGTAAGTTGCCTGAATTCAACATTGATAATGATTGCGTTTTGAGATTTGGGAAGATATTGTGTGTGCCTTGTGATTCACAGTTGAAGAGAGAGTTGTTATGTGAAGCTCATAGTTCTCCGTTTTCATCCTGGCAGTACTAAGATGTACAGAGATCTGCGAGAGTATTACTGGTGGGGTGGAATGAAAGAGAGATATTTCTGATTTTACTATGAAGTGTTTGACTTTTCAACAGGTTAAAAAAGAGTGGCATTTACCAAAAGGGATGCTTCAGCCTTTACCAGTTCCAGAGTGGAAATGTGAGAATATATCCATGGACTTTGTTGTGGGATTACCGAAGACATCTCGAGGTAATAATGCAATCTGGGTTATTGTTGATCTCTTGACTAAATCTGCTCATTTATTTGCTATACGAGATACCTTTTCCCTAGATCAACTTTCCCGTTTTTATCTTAAAGTGATAGTCATGTTACATGGAGTTCCACTCTCCATTGTATCTGATCGTGATCGCAGGTTCACTTGTAACTTTTGGAAAGTCCTTCAGAAGTCGTTGGGTACTGAATTAAATTTTAGTACATCTTTTCATCCTCAATCAGATGGGTAGTCAGAATGAACAATTCAGACCTTGGATGATATTCTACGAGCATGTTCTATGGATTATCAGGGAAGTTGGGACCAACATCATTCTTTGGTTGAATTTTCATATAATAACAGTTTTCATTCCAGTATACAGATGGCACCATTTCAGGCATTATATGGGAAGCGGTGTCGAACTCTGGCTTTCTTAGATGAAGTGGGTGAAAGGAAGTTGATGGGACCAGAATTGGTAGAAGAGATGGCAGAAAAAGTTCAGCTGATTCAGAAGCACATGAGAACAGCTCAGAGCTGGCAGAAGAGTTATGCGAATAACTGGAGGAAGGATCTCTCTTTGAGGAAGGTGATCATGTTTTTCTCAAGGTTTCTCCTTGGAAAAGTGTGATGCAATTTGGTAAGAAAGGAAAGGTGAGTCCAAGGTTTATTGGACCATATAAAATATTGGAGAGAGTTGGATTAGTTGCATACCGAGTGGATTTACCTCCGAGTTTATCTCAGGTAAACAATGTTTTTCACGTTTCGATGTTGAGAAAGTATATGCCAGATCCATCTCATGTTTTGAGTCCAGAGGTAGTTCAGCTGGAAGAGAACCTATCTTATGAGGAACAACCGGTCCAGATTCTTGACCACAGGGAGCAAGTGTTACGGAATAAGGTGATTAATCAGGTAAAGGTTTTGTGGGAAAACCACATGATGGAAGAGGCAACATGGGAATTTGAAAATGCAATGAGGGATAAGTACCCCCATTTATTTGATAAGTAAATAAATTACGGGGACACAATTTTCTAAAGGGGGCAAGGATGTAACATCCCAAGTAAGTAATGAATAATAGATATTTTTATCTATGTCTATTAATGAATTAGATAGTGTTTTAGAGGCTTAAAATGAAAATTAATCCAATCTTAAGCATGGAATACACTAATATTCTTAAAAGATTGTTTTAATGCAATTTGATGGAAAACCCTTTTTAAATCAATATTTTGACAATTTTATAATCTATATTTGTCAAAATAAGCATATTCATTATGATTGGTACATTTAATTTTACATTGGATAAATTTTTGGTATTTTTCTGACAATGTTAATTTTTTAATGAATAGTGAAAAATACTGCATTTTACATCAAAACATCTTTTTCATTTAATTTAATTATATGGTTAGATTATATTTTTAATTGGTCTTAAAGTGTAATCTGAATATAATTTTACCATTTAATCCAATGGTGGTCATTGAAATCAATTTCACTTTGAAATTGGACTTAAACTGGTGTCAATCTTTTGATACTTATTGTTTCATAAAAACACGCTATTTGCTCTGACAACGGGAATTAATTATTAAATTAATTAATGTGAATTATATGTTTTGAATTTTGTAAAATAGACTTCATTTTTTAATTCAGAATATCAAATACAGCTTAGGGTGAATTTTTGGTAATTTTCTGAAAAACTTCAATTTTTGATGAATAGTGAAACCACTAAGTGGTACTTATAAAAACTGATTTTTCGATTAAATGAAAATTTTCCATATTTGTGTTTTGAATTTCAAAAATCCAACAAAAACAGTTGTCATTAAGAAGTAAAATTTGGTTCAATGATATTATAATAATTTTTTGGTGAATAGTAACTTATTAAGTTTTTAATCGCGATTAGAGATAATTAGTGTAGTTTAAGGAAAAAATAATGCTTTAATAAAATGATATGTGCTTGAAACATGTCTTACCCTCATTGGATGTGTCATGGCAGTCCCAGAAAATAAATGGGTCAACTTGGGGACCCCATGGAGCCACTCTGGTTGGGAAATTCCATAAATAACGTTTTATTTAATGTTAAAGTAAAAATGAAACAAACATGAGTTATTTTACTAAAACAATTTTTACATGGGGTTATACAAGTCAGAATATTGACTATAAATATTCATTAGAAAGATAAAGCGATTTAATACATTATAATAATTTCTTAATAATTTTTAGACGTTAAATAAATTAAATTATTTATGACATGATGATGATGCATCGATGACCTCATTATTTAACAATTTAAATAAAATGGAAAGATAATGTAAAATCTAAAACCTACACATGGCAAAAACCAATTGGATGAGTGGATTTAGAACCCTTATCACCTTATCATCGAAGTATATCAGTGTGGGACCTTTGTAATTCAAAACTCATTTTAAAATAAAGTAACATATCTTTACATTCCAAGAGTGCCCCTCCCCTCCTCTTATAAAAGGCCCCCACCTCTACCTCCTTACACACACTTACAAAGCCTTTGGCTCAGCCAACCCCTGCCCATTTTGTCTCTCCACTTCCCTCTATTACTCTTTGAAGCCTCACTTTGGGAATAAGTCTTCCCAAGGAAGCCTTTGAGCTCAAACCAAAGGGAGTTACCCGATTTTAAGGTAATGTCTTCTTTTGAGTCCTTTTGGTTTATTTTGATTCTCCAACCCCTTAAAATCTTTTTATTCTTTTTTTTGTAAAAACTAAAATATCCTAAATATACTAGGATATTGTTATAATGTGTATTCGAGCTACACTTACACACACCTACATCTAATGGTTTACGAACATACTGTTTCCGTGGATGGTGAATTTATGCCTCCCGAAACGATGATTGTTCAACATTCTTTTAACACCTTCAAAGGTGGCCATTAATATGTCACTATATTTATATATTTTATATAATATTTTTTATTTTTTCCTTAAGATTTTGTTGTTTTTTTATTTTTGGTCATACCTTTATGGTTTCCATTATGGTTAGACATGATATCTTCATTTAAGGACGTGCGGACTACCGCCCCCTCAAAGTGATTTGATTCGTTAAATACCTCATGTGGGACGTATAAAGGATGGAACTATGATATTATATATGATATTATACTATAATTATAATATACCTTTATATCATTATGATTCCATTCTATAAA
Source organism: Viscum album (assembly GCA_963277665.1). NCBI lineage: Eukaryota > Viridiplantae > Streptophyta > Magnoliopsida > Santalales > Viscaceae > Viscum > Viscum album. The sequence goes on along the minus strand of OY728129.1, from coordinate 1,339,333,366 downwards.
ATACGAAATAGAAATGAAAGTAGCGTTCATGCGTACGTACGACTTACCGTCTCCATGAACGGTGCATTTCATTTCTTACCTCTAAATGATTATGTAATATTATAAATGCATGTATATACTGGATATATATGATATATAAATAATTATTACCATTATGGATATAATGGATAAATGAACAACTTGTAATTATAAAGGGGTTATTTTTGACTCAAGTACCAATGATCGTTAAAATGACCGTTATTAACTTAAATAATTACATAGTGTTCATGAAATGGTAATAAGTGATATAAAAGGAATAATGAGCATGAAAAAGGTTCTTAAGAAAGTATAAATTAACTCATGTTTATTATTCAGGACATTAAAGAACCATCGAGTCAAGTCGGACCCGAGGTATGGGACTTCGTCTCAATCTCTTTTCATTGAGGCATATTTTATTTTATACACAACATTCTTTTATATGGTGTATAAACCCCTTTGACTTTTACATTTATCCAAATGGAATATTTTTTATATGAAGCGTTTTACTAAATTACAAAAGGGAATGTTTTTGTCGTACATATGCGGCGACAACGACTTCTCTGCCACCGTGACCGTTATTTGAGTTTCGGCTTCCTCTACAAGCCATACCTTCTTTTGAAAAGAAAAATAAATACCATGTTTTACATTTCTTTTATTTTGGTATTAAAAATGGTTTTCCTAATGTTTTTATATCAATGTGATGTATTAATATCTTGTGATTGAAATGTGGAAATGTTATGTTTCCTTTATGCATGTTTTATGCGATATGATTATGTTCTGGTTCTTGGGCATTGTTATGAAGACGGTTGGTTCCGTGATAAACTAAGGGCGGGTGAGCCTGATATAGCTCTCCAATGTATTGGGAAACGCAAAGGAGTGAAACGTTATGGTTTATCTAAAGAGATCTAGGGAATATACCGTGATGGGTATTCCAAACGTAACCAAGAGGGTTACTCCCTACGTAAGGATGTTATGAATGCCTCAAGTTACCTTTATGTCTTATGATTTCTATGATTTATTTATGATTTGATGAGGTATGTTAAAGTGCATATGTTTTATGGGTAAAGTATGATTTCATTCTTATGTATATATGTACCCATGTTTCCTTTCCATATTTTTATATCCCTTACTGAGCTTTTTATGCTCATCCCATGTTTTTTGAAATGTTTTTCACAGGTCAAGGGAAAGGTACATGATATGATGATAGTGTCAAGGAAGTGTCAAGAAAGAATCCATGTTTTATTTTAAATATGTTTCCATTGATGAGAAAGTAGAATACTATCTTTATGTAACCACTTTGTTTATATGTGTAATGTAATGCAAGTTTTATGATCTAATTCTCTAAAACACTAAACCCGAAAAGATCCTCAATGTGTAATCTTGTAATTACTCAAGATTAAGTAAGGTTTAAGGCTGGGGCCTTATAGTTATTTATTTAATATATATCATATTATAAATATATTTATGACATATCATTTTGTGTTAACATATTAAACCTAAATGTGAGTGGGAATTCTATAATCTAACAATATTGTTCTAGAAATTTCAACAAATGTCATATACCTACTTTCAAAAATACCAATTTTTTGGGGATTCCGAGGGAAATTGTAGGTATTTTTAATTCCATGTTTTGATAAGAATGAATTCAAACAAATAATTTCAACCCCTCATGATCAATTAATAATGTAAAAAAATCCATCTTTTTTATTTTGAAATTTATTATAAAAATAAATAAAAAAAGAAGTCAATTTAGTGTTAATCCTTGAAAATAAATCACAATTAAATATAGAAAAATAATATATAATAAAATACATAATTAATTAAAATCAAGTATTTCTATATTATATGGTTGAAATAGATCAATATAGATAATTTATAATGATCAAGTTATATCCACCTCTATAATTAGTTGAATATATTTTTTTTCTCTCCTATTTTCAACCAACACATAGTTTCTATATTTCTAATTTATGTTGAGTAAAAACAGAAGGGAAATTATTATTTGTAAACATTTTCAATGAATAAAAATTATATTGTACGATCCTTCAATAAAAAAACAGTGATTTTATGATTTCTTGAATTAAGACAATTAATATTCTATATTCAAAAGTATTGATAATATTGATATTAAAAATTTTCTTTTACTAATGATTTAATCATAAAAAATATATATTTAAAGACCAAAGAATTACTAGAAGAAAAATATACATAAAAATAATCATCATATATTTATGTGATACTTATCAGATTGTACATAGTATATTCACTATAAATAAATTTATTGATAATCATAGAATATTGATATCCAACTAAACAAAATCTAATTATCATTCATTTATCATTTCAAAATAAGGTGACATAGACACTATAATATTTCTAAGGATGGTGAATCTTAGATAATTTAACACTCATATGCCTCAAACATGAACTATTGATGCACTGTTTATTGTAGTTTCCCTTATAAATTTTTTATATATAATGGAAATCAAGAATGAAAATTTATGGTACCAAAATTTTCTCGAGTGTAGAAGCCTAAAAAATCAAGGATTTAGGTAACTAGATCTTTTAACATATAGTTGATATTTCATATTTAATGTTAGTTAATTTTATGGTTTCACAAAAAAAATTAGGCCACTAATTTGAGGATTCACGAGACTAAATTAATCAATATATTTTCCATAAATTCTAGAATAAATATATTTAATACGAGATATGATTTTATTGTTATTTTTATGAAAAAATAAATATTTTTTAATTTTATATTTTCACCATTACTTTATTTTTCATACATACCCTTATTTTACATGTTAGTTTTATATACCTAGTTAATTTTATTAAAACCTTAATAAAATAACTAGTTTTCTTTTTAAGAAGTCTTATTTACATAGTTATTCTATGATTTTTTTATCATTAATAGTGCATGTCAAAATAGGGTTTTCCAAATTTCATTCTATTTCACAATGTTTTTTCAATAGATTTTATCATTCACATCTAATTGTTTCAATAGTATTTTTAAATTTATTATTCAACAATTAAAGAGAATATATCATTTAGGAATATTCTTTGAACATTTAGATCTCGATCAAGTTTAGGAAAAGAAGTTCCTATAGAATATATCATTTAGAGTATTAGGTAACCATCCATTTAACCATTTCATATTTTTTCATTCAATAATTATAAAAGTATCAAAATCTAGTTTTTTAGTATTGTATCAATGTTTTAGAATATTATTACCTCTTTATAACTTACTAAATTTTTTCCCATGTTTCACCAGATATTCCAAATTATGAAACTCAATTAAACTCATCATGACATATGGCTCAGATTAAAACATTCATGGAATTTTTATTGAAATTGTATTTAGCTTCTAGAAAGTTATTCTATTTCCCAAGTTAATGCTTAGGGATTTTATAAGTCAATATATCCATCAAAGAATCTTTTAATCCAAGGTGATATAAATAGATAATCAGAAATACTTGCCAAAATCCTTAATTTTCATCATTAATATATGTTTATATGACCATATAAATTAATTATATGTAATCAACCACTAAAAAACTATAAAAATGGACATATAAACATCAAATTATTACTATTGTGAACAAAAAAGTCACATGCATTGATACACATTATTATACTGATTGGAATTTTACAATGACTATAGGGAGGTTGAATTTAGTTCTTAATGTTTTATCTACTTAAAAGAATCTAATATCAAATTTTATTGAAACCATTACTCATAAAAAAATAATTATTGAAATAAATAATAATAAAAATAGAAATATAATAAAAATATAATTTATAATGGTTTTGATATAAACACCCCCGTGTTCAGTCCACCAACACTCTACTCCCTGATTTTTGTGATTTTCATTATACCAACCATTTTTACAAGGGATTCCTAGCTAAGTGAAAGTTGATTTCTTGTGGTAAAAAGGTCCAACAAATTTTATATGGGATCTATATTTACAATCCCCATAAATGGACTTATCTTAATTAGAATAACAAGTGAAAACCTAACACATAATAGATGATTATAGAGTTTTAGGTTTAGCACATAGTTTAAAGTAGAAACCAAATGATGAAGAGGAATAATCTAGACAGATTGAATATAACATCAATGAGTAGATATGAAGTATCACTGAAAATAATAGTCATCCCTAAAATAAATTATAAGCAGAAGACATATATTATTAATAATGTAAGGTTGATCATGAAGAACAAGGAATAAAAATTTTCATGCGAGTATATTTTTTATCAGTTTCTCAAATTCTTCTTATATATGAAATTGAATACAGCCATTTATATATTAGAAAATAGTATAGAAAATATAAAAATGAAACATGAATAGATCTTAACTGGTATATTTCCTTCTAATCTAAATATTGAAAACAAAGAGATAATATTTTTAAGGAGTTTATGTTTACCATAGAACATTCCAATCATGGAAATGAGTTATTTATTTTTATCAACCTGCCCTTATTCAGATATATTATTTTCTATTATAAATTATAGCATGACATGACTATTGAAAAGATGATTCAATGATAATGGTGATACTAAATGATGTAAATAAATATTGAAAATAACATTTATTATTCAAGAGTCTCTAACATTGAAAATATAATTACTCTTTAAGGGATATTATGGTTTGAGGATAAAATATAACTCGTCATAAGATAAATAAACACTTTTATGAAATGTCATCTAAAATGAAAATTTTCTAAATATAATTACAGTGATTATGAATGAATTTACCATTCATAAGGTAAATGATCTGAAAAAACTTCTTCATATTAGCATGAAGGATAATTGACTTATGATGTTACTTTGTGTAATATAATATCAATGTAGATAAGATAAATCTAGATCCACATAAGATAAATTACTTACTATAATAGTCATTTATTTATCTTTTTCTATATATGAAATAATTAACTTTTGAATCTCCTTTCTATAAGCTAATTTATTTACACCATAATTTAGTTTTAGGTATGTAATGGAAATATATATTCTTGTGTCATAATTATATTGTCCATGATATAATTATCCTAAAAAAATGGTATATAATATGATTTAATATTTTTTTACAATAACTAAAAGAGTTATAATGAATATAAATTTGAATTAAAATGCTATATGATCATAAAAAATCTTTAGATTCATATATTTTTATAATATATAATAAACATGTGAGCATTGAAATATACGAGTTCATGAAATATTTTCCAATAAAATAAGATTTTCCAACACATAATTATTCTAAAATAACACTCATGAACCCCACAGCGATATGAAATTTCAAATAAAACACCTTTCTAATATATCATCAATCTGAATCTACAACACCCAATTTTTTTTCATAATCTAATTAATAATTTGAGTTGAAAATTATAAACACACTATGATATAGTTCTAAACTAATCTAAATCTCCCACATCAAAGGTAAACATATAATAACCATATGAAATAATTCAATAAAATATCATACCGACCTATAATACACTTCAAATTCATATGACCATATAAAAAGCATCGAAATAACTAGTTGAAATGAGATGGAATGAAGTTCAATACACCATAATCTATTTTATTGATTTATCCATACTATGAACTTATCAAGATACCTTTAGTAATTAGAAAAGTTTTTATAATTATGGAATAAATTGATTATTTCTCATACCGAATGAAATCAAGTTATGTTAAGGATTGTTAAAGAAAACCATTAAATCCTAAATAAGATGAGGTGTTATAAACCGAAACATGGTCTCTGATTTTGTAAACCAAAATAGAGTAAATATTATTTCAACATAGCTTACTAAATAATAATTAATGAGTTATTTGAAAAAATATTTTGGATATTATTTCTCCAATAGGATGATATCAATATTAGTATAGAATTTAATTTGATGATATTAATAAAAAAATTTATTATTATATATGAATGTTTTGGAGAAATAAATTTTTTCTCCCTAATGTGACTATTATATGTTTATTTTTTTAATTTCTAGGAAATTGTTAGGTTTATGGTCATTTTTTGTTGTTTTTTAGGATTTTCAAAGAGTTATGAGGAGTTGTAGGCTGAGAATACAATTTGATACAATACGACTAATCGAGATCTGACTACCCACAGCTTTCCCACCTTTTAAAAGCACTCATGAAATAGTTTTCTACACAATGTAGTAATGGATGGAACATGGAGGGTTATATTTTTTTAGTGTAATATCTCACTCACTTGATTTATGGACAAAGAAACCACCATAATGAGTATGGGTGTACACAATGGAGATTAGATGTGGAGGCGCTCAGTAATATAGAGTGATGTGGTTGTGTTGTGGAGGGCCAGGGTTTAAGTCCTAGTGTTTTTCCTGATCAAGGGTTCCAACAAAACACTATAAATAGATATTACTTAGTGGCCAAGTCATAAGGAAATTGGACCATCCTGACCATAATGGTTGATGGTGATAGCCTGGAAATGCATCATGGATAGTGTATTTCATAGAGAACCTTCCCACATGATGTAGATGTTGTTCTCTCTAGGTGTCTTGTGATAATTGATAATTTTCATAGTTTTACCATTTACACTTATCATGTTTTTATTTCATTTTGGTTATATCCACCTCAATAACTTTTTTTTTCTTCCCATGGAGACCATATGGGAGGTATTCATCTTTCTCTATAGGTTTTGTTTCTTCTGCAATTTTTATAATAAGTAGATTTCTATGGTAATATCCACCTTTATCACCCTTTCTTCTCATTATATTCTCCTCTAATCCTTTACCCTTTATTTTCCTTATCATATAATCCTTACTGAATATGGGGATCAAAATTAGGGTTTTCTTATATCCAAGTAGTTTCCTTTGGATTTCAAGTTATTGTAGACTATGTTTCCTTACTTTTTTGAACCATCACCCTTGAATATGACATATTGTGACTCAATTATTGCATGACTGTGGTAGTGGATTCTATGAAAATTAGCATATGATACATTTCATGTGGTGATTCAAGGTCATATATTATTTCTTATTAGATTATACATATATATATACAGAACCCATGGTGGGTATTTTAATTTATTTGAAATTTATATACTGAAAGACCCTATATTTTTTGGAATTATTTTATAAATAAATTTATATTTTTAATGTTTTTTATTTCATAAAACAATCAATATAGATTTTGTTATATGAAATAAATATGTTTTCATTTTGTTATTCACAACGACATGTTAATATTTCACTTCATGAAACACTTATTTTAGATTTTGGTACATACAAAACTATGTTTCTAATGTGTTACACAAAATACTAGGTCCCTTTAATATCTTGTGTCACACACATCACCGAGTTTTACCAAACTAAAAAATATAGTTAATATTTTCATTAACATATTATTATAGATACAATATTTCCACTTGAGTAGATTTTATTAATATTATTAACTAATGTGTGAAAAATTGATTTAATCATGTATGTAAAATTAATCCTTTGGTAAACCATTAGTTTGAAATTGAAATAAGAACTATTTGTAAAAAATAGATTCTTTTTCAATGAAAATTATTTCTCTCTGTTCAAACAAGATTTTACCTTAATAAATTAGATAAACTAAACATGATGAATGATTCATATAAAATATTTATATTATAAAATCTATAATAATTTTTTATACTGATCAAATAGTTTAAGAACTCGGTTCATGATTTGGGGCACGCCTTCTTCTTTTCCTTTTCCTTTGCGTTGTTTCTAAGAAAACAAGAAAAATACAGGAAAATATGCGATTTAGGGACTACAAATTATGTCATAATATGAGCACACCATGTTTTATAGACTTGAATATAGTTAATATATGTCATGTGGGATGGTCGGAGAGAAAGAGAGGAAAAACCAACAAGTCATGTACATCCTAGTACATGTAGTGTAGTCATGCCAGGAGGTCATAAATAGTAAATTGGTGGAAACTGCCACAAAATAAAAAATTAATTGATAAAAACACCATGTAGAATGACTTAGACATATTGTATTTTTTTTGATTAAAATGGCCATTATCCAAACCATTTCACAAAATGGAAAGAGGGCTCATGAGGTTGATGATCAACAAACGCCGAAACATTGATCCCTTCCCAGTTGATCATCTAAACATTTTATCGATCACCATTATTATTCTTTTAACCCAATCTATAATCTCTATATTACTCTTCATCGATTATTCCAAATTTCAATTATCGAAGTTGTTATTTAAGGATGGGCATTTATCATTATTCTGTATATCTACTTCATTCTAGATTTTATTTTTAGCTAGTGCTAGATGGGGAGAGTCACACGAGGACTATGTAAGTTTTCATGCTCCATTAATGTAATATCTAATTGTTTATATGTGTTGTAGTGGTTCACTCCCTTTTTTAGCATGACTCTTGGTTGATAATTTAACCTTTGTTAAAACGTAATTACATTTAGGTGATTGAAAAAATTAATTAAATCATGTTTCTGCTTATTTGTTCAGATTAAGGGCCACCTCATCGATGGATTTTCCCTTGGATGACCATTGTTTAGTCGTTTGGCCTAGTATGATGATAGGAATGCCTTTTTCCCCATTGAAGGGTTATTAAAAATGAAATTTTAATATTTAGTTCCTTCCATTTGAATATGATTGATAAAGCTTTGTGATAGTACAATTCACCTGATATTATTTTTTAAAAAAGTTTCCCATGGGATTTATTAAATGCTATATCCAGTCCATAGATTTATTAGGTTTCATTTATTGACAAATGAATTGTTCCCATGGGAGTTTATTACTAAAAACCATATAATAATTTTAATTACAAGTGTTTTTTATTATTTAAATTGGCCACATAAGATGTTTTTTTGTTAATCGTGAGATTGTGTAATTTACAAGTGTTGTTTACTATGATGAAATATTGACATAATAGGCTTTACCCTGATACATTCTGAAATTCTTGTACACCATGCATGACCATGAATCTTTCTAAATTGATTATTCATTGGGATTGACCCTGAAACATGCTGAAATGATTTTAAATAGGATTGACTTTGGAACAAGAGATAATCCTTATACATAAGGTATTATAAATTGAAACATTCTAAAATGATGATACATCAGACTTGTCTCTGGTTTAAATATGATGAAATTCTTATACAATGGACCTGTCCCTGAGACATAGTAAAATGGAATTACATGTGATGGTTCTTCCATTTCTAAGCAGAAGTATGGATTTGGTCTTTACATCTTTTTATCTAGATATATTTTTCATTTATCTTTTGATCATAATTAATATTCGGTATTAATAGGTGTAGGTTGGACCCCGATACTTATATAATGGGAGGTGTTTGAGTTGATTAATGAACATTAAATGAATTAAAATGAACTCTTGTGCTGGTAAGATTATTTACTTTTCATGAAATCTTAGTTTGTTACTTTAACAAATGTAGAGTAATTATTAAATATAATAACTGATATATTGAAATCGATCTTTTATGGGGTCCTAATTGGATTTAGTCTCACACAATATTTCATCTATTTTTTGAGCCAAAGAATATTAATTATTTTTTATGTGTGGATAAGGGCAAGCGCCCTTCTACTGGTACTTGATTTGTTGCTTATGAGTTAGATAGAATGGATCCATGATGTGTCATGTGATGCTTCTGATTTTTCATTTATATTATTTTTCCTTGATACTTGTATTGTATATGACTATATTACAACATGTTTTAAATGTTTTCATAGAAATAACATGTTGAGTCATCCTTTTTATGGAATAACTCTTAGAATTTATCTTATTACTATCCCGTTTTTTACTTTAGTTATATGTTGTTTATTATTTCCTCTATTTTATTTTATTTCTCTACTATGTTACACTCTTCCAATGAGGGCATATTTTCCCCACTACCTCATCTTATTCCCTTTCTGTTTGATGGAATCCTTTTACATTTGGGGAGATGTGCGTGTGGCTATTTGGCCAACAGGTTATGGGGCACCTTTTAGTGGCATCGGAATCTGAGATGTTAGAAAGTGGTATCAAAGGGGTTTATTTTATGGTTTTATTTAATATTTGGTGACAATATAAAGGATATATATTTTGAAAATTAGTTATGCCTATGAGTAGCTACCTCATGTATAGGGAAAATCAAAATTCCCTCGAATTAAATTGTGCTTTTGGATTTAGAGCTATTACAGTTGATTTGATTTCAGAATTGGGTGACACAATTGTTTTGTGATTTTATTATTGATATTATTGTGGATATATATTGATGCAACTCAATGAGATGAGGTTATGACATATTATGCATCACATAGGTACTTTTTAGAAATTACATTTCATACGTACTTGTCATGCCATTGTGGGATTATTACTGATAGCATGTTGTTGTGATATATGTTATGATAGAAATGTATGCTACTGTGATAGATAATTTGATATATTTGTTTTCTGTTTTGATATGTGTATTGGTATATGGTATGGTTTGGAATTAATGGATAACAAACATTGGTTTCTAAGGTGTATGGGACCTCTATGACCGAAATTTGGTAGATCATGATTCACCCTTTTGTATTGAATTGTGCTATGTTATTTATTAATGAGTTCCAAACATGGATTAATGGGAAGTATGGGCCCTCACATATTGAAATATGGAATACAGTGGATTTATTTCATTAACATGTGTTTGAGGGATGTTTCTGAGGATTACTATCAGGAAAACCAGACAACACGACATGTGGTTATATGAACAAATTCCATGTTATCTTCCTATTCAGGGAAGACAGACTTTTATTATGTACACACTATTTACTTTGTAGACACACTATGTATTATTTGACCGTGTAGCTGGATGTGTGGGAGAAACATGGGCTGTGGAATTTCGACAAGAACATGCCATGTACTTTCAGTACAGGCCATGTAGCCTACATAGGAAGAACTCGCATGGACTTGGTTGGGTGGAAGTATATGGCCAGGAGGACAGACCTGGGTAAACACCATGTAACTGGAGTTGATACACACCCAGGTTGGAGGTAGAACATGACTATGTATGATCTTAAGGGTATACACAATTTATTCATTCTTCACGTAGTGTAGTCCCCTTTTTTCAAACATTGAGGGTATTTTCTAGTTTTCTTTTGGTACTCTTGAATGGAAAACCATGACAATGTGTTTGAACAATGTCTTATTGTTGACCTTGTAGAGTAATGTCACACCGAAAACCATGAGTTATACATTATGAGATGGGTGATGATCATAATCCATTAATGGTAAGCCCAGGGAAACCTATGGATCCACCAGTTTTTCTATCTATGAAACATGCTCTTATACTAGACACATGTGAAGATTCATAGTTCTGTGAAGGCTTTTTGAGGTTCATGCAAACCTTTTAGGGAGAACCGCAGGCTACCACATCTATGGCAGATTAGATAGATATATTCTATCATCAAAATCTGCCAAATTTTGTAATGGATGGAGGACCACAGGCTATGGAATCATTAATGGAATCCATGCTGACAATCTTAAAGCATCTGGAAACTCCTCTTGAGAGAAGGGTCAAGCTCACGACCTATATGTTGTGTGAGTATTCTAAGAGATGGAAAGATGTTATCACTCATTAATGGTGTCATTGGAATATGACATGGGATTTTCTTTAGATCACCTTTTCTAATTATTATTTACCTGAGACGTTGAGGGCTGACCGAGCCCGCGAGTTCATTCGCTTGGAGTAGGGAAAGCTATCACTGATGGACTATTATTTCCGGTTTACTAAGGTTCAGTGTGTCCCACATATTATGATGGGTGATGATGTAACAAAATATACATGATTTGAGGATGGTCTCAGGTTTGGCATCCAATCATAGGTGAATGTCTTTAGGTTTCCTTATATCTCTACTATTGTGAATGAGGTGCTTATTACCGAGCGCATCCTATGGGAATATGTGGGTGTGAGACATGTCAGTTTGGCGTTGAGATCTGGAAATGCTTCAACCCAAAATAATAATCATATTATTGATTTTTCTCATAGTGATAGTAGTAAACATAGAGTTTTTTCATTAAACAGGTGGGTTCTACTAGTGTGGAATGATTGGGCATACTAAAACTCAGTGCCTGATGGACCCGGTCGAGTGATGAGATTGCAGAAATATAGGACATTTACATCATTTATATTGGATGTTTCCACCAACATCCAGTGATAGAGGGTCTAAAAAGCTACATGTTCAGGTGTGGGGTTAGTGGCCACTCTCTATTCAAGAAACTGGAATACATCAGGTCATTCGGGCCGAGGGGGTGGTCGTGGCCATGGTAGCCAGACCCCAGGATCTTAGTGAAAACAAGGTGGGTTAGCTCATTGTAGACAAGCATTATCTCTGGGTGACGTTATAGGTTAGAGATATGTAGTGAAAAAGACCCAGTACGAGTAGGATCCTTAATATTCTACATTCAATGGTACTATTCTAGTCTCCTCTATTTTATCTTCTATACTTTTTGATTTTTGTGCATGGAAAAGTTATACATATATGGACATTTTTAATAGCCTTAGGATCAATGTTTATACTACTTCTGATGTAATGATACTCGAAAATCTGTTAAATATTAGAACAATAGGTGTGAATCAACACAAGGTGTTCCTCCTTTGAGATTGGTGGGTTTCACATTCTATGGAACCTCTATGTATTAGAGATAATGGGTTTGGTTTCACTGTTTGAATGGACTGGTTGGTTTCTTTTCGAGTCTTTCTTGATTTCTATCACATTTGGGTGAGTTTCATGTCACTAGAGGTCACAGTGTTTCGAAATAAGGGTGAATGGGATGTCCAGGCGAGCCGAGGTGGACCCGAGCATCATGGGATGGGAAAGATAATAGCCTAGACTGCCCACATAGATCTTCATGTCAAGAGAACATGTCATATAGATTTCCCTCCAGTGTTTGATCATTTCAGGGATGTTTTCCTAGATGAAATTTTTGGATTACCCCCCATCAGAGAGGTGAATTTCACTATCATGATAGTTCCATGAGCTGCACCAGTATCTATCCCACCTTACAGGATGGCTATAATAGAGTCGTAAGAGCTGAAGATGTAGTTGGATGATCTAGTGGCTAGGGATTTTTTCTTACTGGGTACTTATCCTCAGGGTCCGCTAGTCCTTTTCACAAAAAGGAATATGATAACATAGTCTACGAATAGACTATCATAAAATGAACTAATTGATGGTTAAAAACCAATATCCCTTACCAAGGATAGATGGCCGATTTGATCAGCTTTGAGGATCTTAAGTCTTCTCGAATATTGAATTAAGGTCAGGATATCATGATGTATGTGTTTGAATTTCATACATACCTCTTCCAATCTTTCTTAGTAGGTAAGACCAATATGAGTACTTTTTTATATTGTTTAGTGGTATTTATGAACGATATCTTGGTGTATTCACAAAATTGACACAACCATGCCAAAAACAATGAGATCATTTTGAATAATCTAAGAGATCATCATTATATGATAAGATTAAAAAATTTCACTTCTAGATGGATTATATTCACTTCATGTGTCATGTCATATCAGAGAAAGGCGTATCTGTGGAACTAGATAAGGATAGAGAAGTAGTTATATGGGGAAAAACCAAGAACATTATTGAGCTGTAGGGTTTATTAGAGCCCACTGGTAACTACAAACATTTTATACAATACATATCATGTGTGGAAGCACCACTGAGATACTTGACTAAGAAGAGTGTTATGTTTTCATGGTATGATTCTTATGAGAAAGCCCATCAAGAGTCGAAAGGGTATTTGACATTAGTACAAATGTTGATATTTATAGATCCCGATAAGAGTAACATTGTGTACTGTGATGCATCAGGTATTGGTCTAAGAGTAGGGCTTTTGCAGGGGGATTGATTTGCTGGGTACGAGTCTCAGTAGCTGATGCCACATGAGAGGAATTACCCAAAACATGATCTCGTGTTAGCTAATGTTGATCATTTTTTTGCATTTTTTGAGAGATTATTTATTGTGATAGAATTTTGGGGTGTAAAAGACAAAAAATATCTCAAATACATCTTTACTCAATGTGTTTTGAATTTGATATAATGAAGGATGGTGGAATACCTTCATTTATTCAACTTTTAGCTTACCAATATTCCTAGGAAAGGTAATGGAGAAAATGATGCACGGAGTAGGATGACTTAGATGCTTGCAGTGCAAGAGTCTATTTGTCAGTGGAATCTTATAACATTGTTCTCTAAGAAGCATTATGAGGTGCATGACAGTTTGATACATACTTTACTTTCATCTGTAGTTGTTCCTTTGAACCTCTTGGACAGAGTGGGGATGAGGCATCTAACAGATTCCAAAGGCCAAATTCAATATGAATTTGTGGAAGGTGAGGACCCTCCTCCTGGATAGATGAAATGTGACGATTAGGTTCTAGGTATCGATGGAAATTTGTGGCTTATAGATGATATACATGAGGATTTGATGCAATAGATTCATTCTTAATCTTGGAAAGTTCATATTGAGGTCACCAAGATGTATCTTCACTGGCGCCATCAATACTAGTGGTTAGGTATGAAGTGAGAAGTAGATGGTTCTATTACGAGGTGTTCCACCTGTCAGCAGGTGAAGGTGGAACATCAGCATCCGACTGGAATTTTATTGTAGTTACCTATTCCAGACTGTAAATGGGATGATTTCACAATGTACATCATGATGGGGTTACGGAGGTCACCTAGAGGAAATGATATTGAGGGTGTTTTAGTTGACAGGATTATGAAGTCCACTTAATTCGTGATGATCAAGTATTCATTTGGTGTTGATGATATAGGGAAGATTTATATCTAAGATGTGGTAATAATTATTGGTGTCCCTAAATCTGTTGTTTTAGATAGGGATGACCACTTTACAACTCATTTCTGGAATAATTTTTAGAGGGCGTTGTGTACACATGTACTTTTGTGCATAACATTCCACCCTCAGACTGATGGTCAGCTAGCGCCTATGATACATGTTATAAATTAGATGTTGTGTTCCTATTTCATATACTAAGGTGGGTCTTGGGAGTAGTATATTACCCTTGTTGAGATCCACTAAAATAACAGCTTCTAAGAGACTATATAGATTGCACATTACGAGGCATTTTATGGTAGGTCATGTCATTCTCCCATGTACTCATTACACGTATTTGAGGGAGCCTTATTTGGACCATGTCTCATGTATGAGATTTCTGAGCAGGTCAAATTGATTTAAAAAGAGATGGATACTATAGAGTCTAGTCAAAAAACTTATGTCAGTCACCAGAGATGACCTCTAGAATTTAAGGCCAGGGATCATGTTTTATAAAGTCCTTAACAAGGTTGGGACATTGGATAAATTTGATATATCATAAAATTTTACCATGATATGTCAGAACATTTTAGATCCTAGAGGGAGTCATGCCTTTTTCCTATCAGTTACAGTTACCTCAACGGTACCAAGCCATGCACAACGCCTTCCATGCATCTCAGCTATGCCTATATCACTCAGACTCATCTCAGGTTTTCCATCTCAATGAGGTTGAGCTTCTGGTTGATGCATATATTATGTAGAATATGATTCATATAGTTGATAAGAACTTGGAGGTTCTCTATGGAAGCTTATTTACAATCGCATGGGTGCTATTTCATCATATTCGAGTATAGTAGGAGACATGGGTGAGGGAGGATGGAATACATTCTTAGTTGATAGAGTTATTATCATATAATCCTTCCCCACCCATGGATGGGAAATTCGAGGAAAAATTTCTTTATGGGGTGATTTTTATAAGATCCTAGTTCTAGATTTGTGGTACGATTTATTCATTTACTTTTCCTCTGAGTTTTCTTGGAGAAAACAAGGGAAATCAGGGAAAATAATGGAATTGGGGAATAGACATCCTGTAATCCTATGAGAACTCCATGTAGTACGGCCATGTCTGAAGGGAATACATGCAATATTGATAGGTTGACTAGAAAGTGTGAAATTGCCAACTACACGCGTTGTACATCCTAGTACACATCGTGTAGTCATGTCAGAATGTCCTAGAATGTAAGTTGGTGGAAATAACCCCAAAATGAATAGTCAAATGATGGACATGCCATGTATAATGACCTACATGCTGGGTATTTGTGTTTTTTGGGTTAAATGGGAAGTAACCTGCTGTTTCACAAAATTGGCAGAGGGCTCGCGGGGTTGATGACCAAGTAGCACTGGAATATCGATCCCTTCTGAGTTAGTCATCTGAAGACCGTTTCGATCGTCGCAGGTTTAGTTTGAGCCCAATCAGTAATCTCTCAATTACCCTTCATCCAATAATCCTAAATGTTTTCTTGAAGATATTATTTGAGGATGAATTTTTAACTTTCATCCATATATCAACTTTTCTCTAGTTAAAATAGGATGCTAGTGCTGGAT
This sequence comes from Viscum album, assembly GCA_963277665.1. NCBI lineage: Eukaryota > Viridiplantae > Streptophyta > Magnoliopsida > Santalales > Viscaceae > Viscum > Viscum album. The sequence continues at coordinate 1,339,316,928 of OY728129.1, read as the reverse complement.
GAGGAGAGTCTCACGAGAATTCGGTAGGTTATCTTGTGACTTTTGTTAAAATTCATGTTGTTTGTATGTGTCATCGTGTCATTCTCCCATTTTTATGGTGTCTCTTGTTTGAGAATATGACCAGTGTTAACACCTAATGACATTTAGGTTATTTAATAAATAAATTGAATCATGATTGTGTTTATTTGGTTTGATTAAGGGCCTCCTCATGGGTACAATTTCCCTCAAATGACCATTGTTTATCCATTTAGTCTTCGATACCGAAGAGAAAGCCTTTTCCCCTTTGAAGTGATATAATAAATAAAATTTGATAATTACATTTTTTCCATGTGAATATTTTTGTTAAAGATTTCTGATAGTTTAATTCACATGTCAGTATTGTTATATAAATTTTACCATGCGAATTTTTAAATGATAAATCCATGTCATTGTTTTATGAGCATGCCTTTCTTGATAAATGAAATGTTCCCACTTGAATTGATTATTCAAAACCATATAATAGTGTATATTACATGTGTTTTTATTATGTTAATTTCTCACATGAGATGTTATTTTTTTTATCTTGAAATTGTGTAATTTAAACAATTTGTTTACTATGTTGAAATGATGATATACCAGGCATGACCCTGAAACATACTGAAATAATTATACACTGGACATAAAACTGAAACATGATGAAATGAATATACACCGGGAATTACCCTAAAATATGATGTAATGACTTTACACTGGGCTTGACCCTAGAACAAGCTGAAATTCTTCTACATCGGGTTTCACAATGACACCTAGTAAATTACAGATGCACCATGTTTTTCCCTAATTTTAATATGCTTAAATGATTATACATCAGGCATGGAACTAAGACATATTGAAATGGAATGACTTATGACACATTTGTGAAGAGAAATCACAAAAATGTTTTCGGTATTCACTTATTTTTATCTAGATATCTTAGTGAGGTATCTGTAGTGCTTACTTTGTATAGGGTATTGACGGGCATAGGCTAGACCCTAAAACAAATATAATTTGAAGAATTTTAAATGATTAAAGAAAATGAAACTAATGTATATTATGCTACTGAATGTAGGATTGTTTACTTTTTAGTACATCATAGTTTATTGCTTTCACTATTGTACATTGCTTATTATATATAATCAGGAACAAATTGTCACTAATCTTTGGTAGTTTCCAGCTAGTATTTAGTCTAACACCCTATTTGGGACATGTTTTGGGCCCATGAATATTGTATTATTGAAGGTTTTGATAAGGGAAAGTGACCTTCTAATGTTACTTGAAATTAAATTAAGGATACGGAGTGGGCTTGCGATGCTTTTGAATTTTCTTTTGTATTTCTGTTCCTTGATACTTGTATTATAACTGAACATAGTGTTATAGGTTTTGTCTATTTTCATAGAAATAACATGATGCATCATCATTTTTATTGAATAAATCTTAATATTAATATTATCAATCTTTTATTTTTTACTTCAGTTTTATGTTGTTTACTATTTCTTCTATTGTATATTATTGCCTATTTGTGTTACACTCTTCCAATGAGGTTATAGTTTCCCCACTATCGCGTCTTAGTCCCACACTGCTAGTCAGTAGCCTCTGACATTTGGGGAAATGATGTTGAGGAAATATGGCCAACTGGGTATGGGGAACCTTTCAGTGGCATCAAAATCCAGGATGTTACAAATATATTTTATAGGTAGATGATAACAATAAATCCTATTTTATGTTAAAAACTCCACTTTTTCAAAAAATTGGATTTATCGGCTATTAGTAGATATCCTATTTTAAATATAATCACATTAAATTATATAATTTTTAACTGACAAAGAAACTTAATTTTTGAAATAAATAATTCAAAAAATAGATTGAGTTTATTTCTGATATTTTTATGAGAACATTCATATTTCGATGAATAGTAAATAATAGTGAATTTTTTGTTTCAAACTCCATTTTCATCCAATTTATTTATATCGTTAAATTAAGTAATTATTTGGGTTTAAAGAATAATTAGATAAATTATATTTTTTATACTAATTAACAAAATTATAAAAAAAATTACATTAAATTTATATTTAAAAACTTTGAAATCATTGGTGCATTAATTTTACTTTAAAACCCCACTTGGTCGACAAATATATGACATTAATTTGAAATAAATTTCTACATCATCTAGGATTGAAATTTTAATAAATGGATTCCATATTTTAAATAATAATAAATTATAATTTTCAATACGTACATTTTTTTACTAAAAATATTTATGGAAAAAAACTAAAATTAATTACATTGATTAACGTAGAAATGTAGTTACCTAGTGGGTGTACATTATAATTTTGAGTCTAAATTACAAATAAACTGGTCCAATTTTTTTCATGGATTTATTCTTCCAAATATCCCCTTTTTATTATTTGAATAATTATTGGAGTCCCATGATGTATGTTAGACCTCTCAAAACAATTTTCTTTTTTATATTTACAAGAATGTCACTCCAACTACACATGAAAAGGGACCCCCCCATTTCCTCACACCTCTAAATCCGTATTGGATCATCCATCCCATGAAAATAAACTCCTCCTAAAAACCCTACCCTAATCTTAAAATCCTCTCCTATAATAAATTGAACCATGTAATCCCTGTAGTGAAAACCAAGAGGTGTTAGTTAATAAAGAGGTAACATCCTTCCACAATCCATATTGTTTTCTTTTTATTCACCATCCACTCATCTATTTTTTTTATAAAACAATATAACTACCTTAGTAACCTATATATACTAACATATTAAATTATAAGGGTTATACCTACAGTTACACACACCCATCAAATCGGTAACGAAGCTACCATTTGTTTGTACTGCTGACTACTGCCTCGTGAAACGATATTGTTTGTTTTTTACTTTAACACCACTCAAGGGTGGGTATTATGATGAAAATAATTTTCTATATTATATATATGAAAATTATGAGTCATTTATTATTCATAAATTATTATATAATAATTACCTTCTTTCTTTCTATATTGTTTAAATATGATTACTTTGTTTGTGGATGTGTGGACTTTCATCTCCTCTAAGTGATGTGATTCATTCACAATTTAAATAAAATGAAATATGGATGTTTTGGTGAAATTTTATGATATATATGACAAAATATTACCATTTAAATATATATATATATATGACATTTACTATTATTTCTATGCAACAAGAAAATGGAAATAGGGGTTATACGTAGGTATGACATACCATCTACATGAATGATGTAATCCATTTAATATTTAAATATTTAATAAATTATTTTAAATATTTATATAATGGATATATATGATATTTATATCATTTTTTAAAATATAAAATTAATTGAATTGCAACCTAATTATGTGGTTCAGTAATTACAAGTTAAAACATATATGAAAAACAAATTAGTCAATACCTGAAACATAACATTGACATGGAGATCTAAATAAAAGGGAAATATAAATTAATAACAAATAATATATGGAATTAGACAAAATAATATGAATATTTGGTATATTTATAATAAACATATGTTTATTATATATGTTATTTGAATGTTTATTTAGAAATTCAATACTTAAGGTAACGGTTTTTATCATCTCTATTTTATTTATGTGACACTTAAGCATTATTCACCACTAATTTATTTTATGTGTTGTTTATATACTACCCATGAATTTATTATAATATAACTATTATTAGATTTTTCTTTATTCAAATATCTATTTTATTATTTCTCTTTTTTGGGGATTATTCTTCAAAATCTTCTAAATCGGTAATGTAATTTTGTATTCATTTTCCTTCTTGGAGATACATTCCATTATATGCACCCATATTTTTATATGGGTTGTATATACTACCATTTAATTTTTTTTATAAAGAACAAATTTATTTTTATTTTATTTTGCACTAAATTTAATGTTTTTTTCATGGGGTTTTGGATTTAAAGATACCAAAGTGGTAACTGTTTTTTGCTACAAGATCATCATTTTTCGAGATTATTTATAATTATGATTCCATTAATGAAATATTACAATCCATAAATCATGAACCCTAATTAATTTTATTTTCATTTTCATATTCTTGATATATTCAAGTAATGTGATAGTTTTTACAATCTTTGGTTCTTATTGTAACGCCCTGACCCTAGATACCCTGATTCGATGCATTATTACATAACATTGGCATTATCACAAGAAAGATCAAATCTTGAAAGACCGATTGGTTTAGTAGCCTTGGAAACACTAGATATATTCATAAGTCTTACATTACATCATAAAATGAAAAACTACTACAACAACATATTGTCTCCATAATCCACACTCATATCCCCACATAATATCCCTGCAGGTCATTCATAATTTACTTCTTCACTTCCTAGGAAAAATAAAAGATAGAAAAAGGGTCAGCTCAAATGCCCAGTAAGAATAACAATATAGCGGAAACTTTCATAAATAAGAATAAACATTTAAGGCAATGTATAACTAAAACAAAATCCTTTCAAACATGAACATTCAACATAGTATGACATAAATAAAATGAAATAATGCAATTTACTTATCCACATGGATATTATACTAATAGAATAATCACATGAAAAATCAATAACCACTTTCATAATGATGGAATGCATAATGCCAGTCTATCATAACCACATAGCCAAGGCCTCGTGCCAAGACTACAAATAAGATTTTGTCAAGGCATTGTGCCAAGAAACTAGTTTGTTTCATGAGACCTACTGATACATCGAGGAGAAATAGCGGGCTCCACCCGTCACATATTAAGTCCAATGCATTCCCATATGAAAAGGTTTAAACATATCATAAGAATTTGTATTAAAACTAGCATACGAAATGTCAATACTTTCATCATAAACTATGAATTGTATAAAAATAGCACATCCACAGTCAAACATATCACAAAACCTTCAATACAATATAGAATTTTTGTATCTTAATAAATCAACTACAAATAAGCATAAAATCCATCAAAGGATGTTGACATAGATGAAATCAAAACTCTTTTTAGAGAAATGTCTCTTTCTATTTATGAAATCATTTAAGAGTCATATATTTATAAAATAAAACATTTTCTCTGAAAATATTCTTATAATCATGTAAGGGAAGCTTCTAAGATTTTATAACGGCGGAAAATAGCCGCACCCACCATATAAGTTAAAAAAACATTCTTACCTTAATTTTGTCGAAAAGGTTAAAAAGCACCTTGTTTGGAAAACAACGGAATGATTCCTTAATAAACCTCTTATAAAATGTCAAACAAGGTTATAAATGATTTTAACCCATATTCTTGTAAATTGTAAAAATGTTTTGAAATACATTTTTTAGAAACATGGATGTGGATGATAAAGAGATCCCAGAAGATTATTACGTATAAACAACCTCGGATAATGAAGAGATTGTGAAATAACCCTTACCTTGTACTTTTCCTTGGTTGGGGTAGGTTAAACTCCTGTATAATGGTGAAATAATTGTTAATAAATTATAAAAGAATCATATATATTAATATGACATCATATATGATCTTTTAACATTGATTTGTTAATAATATCTTTTAATTATCGTCATTTCGGGTGTTCACTTACTCGTTTTCTTTTATATGTTTTGTTATATAAGCCGTGTTTTTTATGGATAGGTTGTATATTATTCATATCCAGAATGATATGAAGTCCTTAAACATAATTTTTAAATCATCAAATGATAATTATACATTAATGGATACGATGGAGAATGAATCTCATCGCGTTCGTGGAGACGGTAGTCCGTACGTACGCACGAGCGACAATATCATTATTTTGATATTAAAATAATATATAAATGGATGTTATATCATATATAAAGAATCATTAACATGTTATATTTATTATTTACATAAGTTACACAACATTATTATACCCATCCAAATAATAATATATTGAATAACAATTACACCCCGACGTGGAGACGGTAAGCCGTGCATACGCACGTATGGTGACATGTTATTCAAAGGGTGGATAGAATACTGATTATGGTTGTACCATATTTATAATAACATCATAGTTTTTTTATTATACTGGAGTTATTATTTTACAATGGTAACAACAAAGGAAGAAGAAGTGGAAGAAGAAAGGAACTTGGAAAAGGGTGGTGAAATCATTACCTCTTCTTCGGTTTCTTCCTATTTATTTGATCAAAAGTGCTCCTTAGGTTAGATTTATGATCAAACTATGGACTCTAGGTTATATTTAGGGATGTTGGAAAAGTATTTGGGCAGAGTTTTTCCGAACCAAAAGGTTTTGAAGGTTTGAATAAAAGAGAAGGAGGAGTGCCCTTTTATAAGAGGGCTGAGGGGCACCTTTGGAAAAGCTGTAAATATTAATTTATAATAAATTCATATTCCGTTTATAATGGTTCCAAAGTTGATTATTTAAATGTTAAGGTGGGGATGGGTCACAAACAACTCAACCAATAGTATTTAGACAGGTTTGGGTACTTATATTATCCTTATCTTTAAGTATTAACTCTAAGTTAATTAGTTTCACTTTTACAACGTCTCTTTGTATTTTTATATTATATGGTTAATAAACTTACCATATACATCCAAGTGACCCCAAAGTGGACCATTAATGATGCAACTATCATGATATATGTCTCTTGGACGATCCTTAGAATTTTAAGAATTTAATATCAATTAATAATATAATATTTGTTTTAAGAACGTTTTTTTGTCAATTTTGACACTATTCAATAGTTGATTTTTGTGAAACTCATATAATATTGATTACTTTGAATAAAGTCAATTAAATAAATACTAATATATCATATTATCCTATAAAATTAGTTTAATTCATTAAAATTTTCATATTATATTTATTTGGGTATTTATAATATCAATTATTTTAATTTTTCACTATTATAGTAATTACATCATCATCATTGTGTCATGAATAAATTAAACTATTTAAGGTCTAAAAATTATAAATAAACTATCCTTATGTAGGAAATCTTTTTATCTTTCTAATGAATATTTATAATCTAAAATCTAACATATATACTCCTATGTAAAAATTATTTTTCTAAAAGATATATGCTTGTGTCATTTTTGTATTCATTTTAACTTAATTAAAATAAAATGTCCCTATCACCTACAAGTGGCACCATGGGGTCCCAAAATCGACCCAAAGATTAATATGGTCGAATATTTATCAACCAATAAGTCTAGGACACGTTTTAGGGTAATTTAGTATTATTATAATATTATTTTTAACCCTTATTTACCGGATTTACCCTTTAAAATGGTAAATAAAATATTTACCGCAGTAATTATTCAAAATGTCTAAAAATAAAAGATACCTATTTACACAATTTGAACATCCTGATTTCAAATATGGAATCCATTTTTATAAATTCAAAACACAGAAGTGGAAGAAATTAATTTAAAATTAATTCCCGCTGTCAAAACAAAAAAGCATGTTTTTAAGAGATAATAACTATCAAAAGATTGACACTTGGTTATGTTCGGTTTAATTGTAAAATTATGTCCAATGACCAAAATTATATTAAATGGTAAAAATATATTCTAAATTTACTTTAAAACCACTCAAATTCATAATTTATCACTATTAATTATTTTGATTAAAAATGTTGTTTTTAATTAAAATTTAGTAATTTTCACTATTCATCAAAATATTAAAGTTATCTGAAAAGTACCAAAATTTCAACTTAGGCTAAATTCGATATTCCAAATCCAAAAATGAATTCCATTTTGAAATAAAAAAATATATATAATTTCAAAAATTAGGTATTACTATTCATAACGGCTAGTTTGATTGGTTATAGTGTGTCAGAACTCGGGGTTGCACACAACACACGCTATCACATTATTCAAAGAGAAGCGTACCGTAGAAGCTTGGGGTTTTACATTCTCCCCTCCTTCAAAAAATTTCGTCCTCGAAATTTCTAGAATACTTATCACATGAATGGACTCGGGTGGTTCTTCATCATAAGTTCCTCGGGTTCCCACGTTGCCTCTTCCATCCTATGGTTTCTCCTCAAGACTTTTACCAGACGCGTCATCCGGTTTCTCAGTACTTGTTCTCTCGTATCAAGAATCCTGATGGGCTCTTCGCAATAAGAAAGATCAGGTTCCAGTTCTAATTCTTCATAGGTGAGTACATGCGTTGGGTCAGGCATGTATTTCCTCAAAAGAGATACGTGGAACACATCGTGAACTTTAGAGAGACTTGGCGGCATTGCCAATCGGTAAGCTATAACCCCAATTCGTTCTAGAATTTCGAAAGGTCCGATGTAGCTGGGACCCAATTTACCTTTCTTACCAAAATGTATGACTCCTTTCCATGGAGATACCTTCAAGAAAACATGATCAACAACTTGAAATTCCAAATCCTTCCTTTAATTATCGGCATAGCTCTTCTGCCTACTTTGAGTTGCTTTGATGTGATTTTGGATTACCTTCACCTTTTCCATCATTTCCTCCACCAGTTCTGGGCCTACAAGTTTTCTTTCACCAACGTCATCCCAACAGGTTGGTGTAATACATCTCTTTCCATATAACGCTTTATATGGTGCCATATGAATACTTGAATGGAAGCTATTTTTATAGGAAAATTCTACGAGAGATTAGTATTGATCCCACATACCCTGAAAGTCAAGTGAGCCAGATCTTAACATGTCTTCTAAGGTTTGAATAGTCCATTCTGATTGTCCATCTGTCTGAGGGTGGTAAGCAGTGCTCAAATGAAGTTCAGTATCTAGTTATTTCTGAAGACTTTTCCAAAATCATGAAGTAAAACTGGGATCACAATCAGAAACAATCAATAGGGGTACTCCATGAAGTCTCACAACTTCATTAATATATATTCTTGCTAGACGTTCCAGGGGTAGATCTTCTCATATAGAAATAAAATGTGCTGACTTGGTAAGCCGATCAACAATAACCAATATTGCATTGTTCCTTCTTGGAGCCTTTGGTAGCCCCATGACAAAGTCCATCGTAATATTGTCCCATTTCCACTCCGTTATGCGAAGAGGTTGCATGACTCCTCCAGGCTGTTGCCTTCCAGCTTTCACTTGTTGACAAACCATACATCTTGACACAAAATCAGCAATATCCCTCTTCATGTTGTCCCACCAAAAATGTTCCTTCAAATATCTTTACATTTTGGTGCTCCCAGAGTGTATAGAGAAATTGGAACTTTGAGCATCATCCAGCAATTCCCTTTTTAGATAAAGTATATCGAGAACACAAAGTCTCTTCCCAAATTTCAAAATTCCATCTTCATACACAAAGTCTCTCAATCTACCATCATTCACAGCTTTAATCATCTTTTGAAATTCTTCATCATCGGTCTAAGAACTCTTAATCCTTTCTAGTAAAGATGGTTTGGAAACCATTTGAAAAAGAATTGATTTTTCACCTTCCCTGGTTATTCCCATGTCCATCTTCACTAGATCCATGAAAATTGGATCCCTTTCATTTCTCATATTGTTCAAAACTCCATGGTCTTTTCTGCTCAAAGCATCTGCCACCTTGTTTGCCTTCCCCGGGTGGTAGTGTATCGTACAATCATAATCCTTGAGTAATTCAAGCCATCTCCTTTGCATCATGTTGAGTTCTTTTTGTGAGAAAATATACTTCAAACTCTTGTGATCAGTATAAATCTCAAATTTTTCACCATAGAGGTAGTGCCTCCATATCTTCAAAGTAAAGATCACAACTTCTAACTCGAGATCATGAGTAGGATAGTTTTTTTCATGAATTTTCAACTGTCGTGATGCATAGGCAATAACTCTATCATTCTGCATTAGGACACAACCAAGTCCTTTCTTCGATGCATCACTATAAATAACGAACCCATCATTCCCAGATGGTAGAGTTAATATAGGAGTATTGACTAATCTTCTCTTCAGTTATTCGAAACATTCTTCACACCCTTTTGTCCAAACAAATTTAACCCCTTTACGTGTGATATTCATTAATGGGTTAGCCAATCGGGTAAAATTATGGACGAAACGTCGATAATAACCTGCCAAACCAATAAAACTATGTACCTCAGTTATACTCATAGGTGCTTGGAATTATTGGATCTCCTTGGTCTTAGAAGGATCAATAGAGATTCAATCTTTAGAGACAATATGGCCATGAAAAGAAATCTCATGATGCCAGAATTCACACGTTCTAAACTTCCCATATAATTCATGTCTTCTCAGAGTCTTCAAGATAATGCGCAAGTGATTTTCATGATCTTTGTAGCTTTTAGAGTATACTATGATATCATCAATAAATACCACCAAAAATTCATCGAGATACTCCTTGAAAACTCTATTCATCAGATCCATGAATACAAAGGGTGCATTAGTCAATCCAAAAGGCATTACAGTAAACTCGTAATGCCCGTACCTAGTTCGAAATGCTGTCTTCGGAATGTCTTCCTTCCTCACACACAACTGATGGTATCCATATCGAAGGTCAATCTTCGAAAAGTATTGAGCTCCATGCAGTTGGTCAAATAAATCATCAATGCGTGGTAGGGGATACTTATTATTTATTGTTATAGCATTGATCTCCCTGTAGTCGATACATAACCTCATAGATCCGTCTTTCTTATTAACAAAAAGAACAGGGGATCCCCATGGAGAAACACTAGGGTGAATAAATCCCTTATTACTCAATTCCTCTAGTTGTTTCTTTAGTTCAACTAATTCTACAGTGGCCATTCTATAAGGGGTCTTTGATATAGTCCTTGATCCAGGAATTAAATCAATGGAAAACTCAACTTCTCGTTCTGGAGGATGTCCAGGTAAATCTTCCGGAAATACGTCTACAAATTCTTTCACAACAGGTACATCCTCTATTTGAACATTCCTTTCCTCACTGATAGTTATTTCATTTTCTTCCTCCCCAATAATTGAATTTAGTTGAGCTACTAGGGGTGGATCTAAATAAGAATTAGGTGGTGACGATTCAACTCTAAAGATAAGGTGTTCCTTATCATTATCATAAAGAATTGTAACCTATTTCTTATTAAAATAAATCTTCACATCATAGTCCTAAATCCAGTCCATACTGAGGATTATATCAAACTCAATCATAGGTATGACGATGAGATCAGAAGATAACAAACATTTATGTGCTCTAATGGGGACCGATTCACAGAACTTTGTTGCAATGATATTTCCCATAAGAGTTTTAACTGACAACTCACTTGTTAAATCAAATTGAAAATATCTAATTTTCTTAGAAAACTGTGAAGATATGAAACAATTCGATGATCTAGAATCAAATAATGCAGTTGCTAAACTTGAGGAAACCATTAAATTACCTGCCACCACGTCTTTCAGAGCTTCTACCTCAGCAGTAGTGATAGCATAATCCTGGCCTTGATCCCTTGGCATTTTTTGAGGTAAGTTCTTATGACGCTTAGGACATTCATTTGAATAATGCCCCATATCCCTACAATTGTAGCACTGAACATTGGTATCTTCCTTCTTCCCTTTGCAATGACGAGCTTGGTGGCTTTTTTCACCACATTTGTAACAGATGCCCATTCCCTTCAAGAAAGTACCGGGGTGTTTGTTCCCACATTTACCACAGGATGGAAAATCAACCATTCCCTTCATACCCTTATTTCCATTAGCAGATTGATCAGCAGGTCTCTTCTTCTATTTCTTTGCTTTAAAGTCATAAGACTTAGATAATTCTTTTTCGGTCTTGATAGCACATGAGACAATGTCTTCATACGACGAAAAGGATTGTGAGACTAATGCTCGACGAAGAAATGGTTTTAACCCATCAAAGAAATGATCAATATTACTTCATGGGTTACGTATATAATCTCCATCATACCTTGCTAACCTTGTAAAATTAGCCTCATACTTTGCGACATTCTCATCCTCCTTTTGTCTCAGACTCAGAAATTGCCTTTCCATATCTGCTCGATGGTCGCGAGGAAAGTATTTTTATAAAAACAGATCTTTGAACTCTCTCCATTCCATATTTGATGCTTCATCATCTTCCATCATGTTTTGAATCAATGACCACCATTGATCTGCATCTCCAGTGAGGCGGTAAACTGCCATGATAACTTTTTCCCTTTCACTGCTCCCCAAAGCCTGAAATATTTTATCTAGGGAATTTATCCATTGCTCAGCTACTAAGGGATTTGTACTCCTGTTGAACATTGGTGGTTGTTGCCTCATTAATCGATCTAACATTGATCCTCCACGCTATGGATCAGGGTGCTCCATACGGGTAAGGTTATTATTCATAACCTGAGTAAGTTGTCCCAGTATGGTGATTAGCTGATCGGCACCAGTTGCATCACCATCTCCACTATAATTATCTTGAGCAGGAGAGAAATCCCTACATGGAGTGCATGCTTTGTTATGGTTTCCATTTCTTCCACTAGGCACCATTTCTAAACAATGGCATAAACTAGATCAGTTTATGAATCAAAATACATAAACCCATACTTATAAAACACTTAACATAAATTGAACTATTTATGGATATAATCCACAATCATAAAAATGTTTTCTTTGAGTAAGTATATACTCATAAACCGTTCATAATGATTTGTAATGAAAATGAGAGTTATCCTAAGCATATCCCCCGGGAGTGTCATAACCAAGAGTGCAGCAAGACCCGTTGTCGTGCACCAGTTCCCGTTCGAGTCTAGCTCAAAGCAGTGTTTTCGGGTTTTACCCCTAGGTACATATGTGCCAGAGCCCCCTCTACCTGCTCATATCCAGACAGGGATGTATTGCTCAGAAAACACACAAAATATCTACAATACCAAAATTCTAGGAAGTTCTTCTATACTAATCCTCAAAGTTCATCTTAGGTCTACATGCTCTAATCAGAGTTTATCTAAATCTAGCTTCCAAGTTTTGTACTAAACTTTCTCTGATACCAACTGTAATGCCCCGACCCTAGATACCCAGAGTCGGTGCATTATTATATAACATTGGCATGATCACAAGAAAGATCAAATCTCGAAAGACCGATTGGTTTAGTAGCCTTGGAAACACTAGATATATTCATAAGTCTTACATTACATCATAAAATGATAAACTACTACAACAACATATTGTCTCCATAATCCACACTCATATCCCCACATAATATCCCTACAGGTCATTCATAATTTACTTCTTCACTTTCTGGGAAAAATAAAACATAGAAAAGGGGTGAGCTCAAATGCCCAGTAAGGATAACAATATAGCGAAAACTTTCATAAATAAGAATAAATATTTAAGGAAATGTATAACTAAAACAAAAGACTTTCAAACATTAAGATTCAACATAGTATGGCATAAATAAAATGAAATAATTCCATTTACTTATTCACATGGATATTCTACTAATCGAATAATCACATGCAAAATCAATAACCACTTTTATAATGATGGAATGAATAATGCTAGACTATCATAACCACATAGCCAAGGCCTCGTGCCAAGACTACAAATAATATTTTGTCAAGGCTTTGTGCCAAGAAACTAGTTTGTCTCATGAGACCTACCGATGCATCGAGGAGCTATAGCGGGCTCCACCCATCACATATTAAGTCCAATGCATTCCCATATGAAAAGGTTTAAACATAACATAAGCATTCGTATTAAAACTAGCATACGAAATGTCAATACTATCATCATAAACTATGAATGGTATAAAAATAGCACATCCAAAGTCAAACATATCACAAAACCTTCATTAAAATATAGAAGTTTTGAATCTTAATAAATCAACTACAAATAAGCATAAAATCCATCAAAGGATGTTGACATAGATGAAATCAAAACTCTTTTTAGAGAAATATCTCTTTCTATTTTTGAAATCATTTAAGAGTCATATATTTATAAAATAAAACATTTTCATTGAAAATATTCTTATAATCTTGTAAGGGAAACTTCGACGATTTTATAACGGCAGAAAATATCCACACCCACCGTATAAGTTAAAAAACATTCTTACCTTAATTTTGTCGAAAAGGTTAAAAAGCACCTTGTTTGGAAAAAGACGGAAAGATTCCTTTATAAACGTCTTATAAAAAGTCAAACAAGGGTACACATGATTTTAACCGATATTCTTGTAAATATTAAAATGTTTTGAAATTCATTATTAAGAAACATGGATGTGGATGATAAAGAGATCCCAGTAGATTATTACGTATAAACAACCTCGGATAATGAAGAGATTGTGAAATGACCCTTACCTTGTACTTTTCCTTGGTTGGGGTAGGTTAAACTCCTGTATAATGGTTAAATAATTGTTATTAAATTATTAAAGAATCATATATATTAATATGATATCATATATGATCTTTTAACATTTATTTGTTAATAATATCTTTTAATTATCGTCGTTTCGGGTGTTAACTTAATCATTTTCTTTTATATGTTTTGTTACATAAGCCGTGTTTGTAATGGATAGGTTGTATCTTATTCATATCCATAATGATATCAAGTCCTTAAACATCATTTTTAAATCATCAAATGATAATTATACTTTAATGGATACGATGGAGAATGAATCTCATCGTGTTCGTGGAGACGGCAGTCCGTATGTACGCACGAGCGACAATATCATTCTTTTGATATTAAAATAATATATAAATGTATGTTATATCATATATAAAGAATCATTAACATGTTATATTTATTATTTACATTAGTTACACATCATTATTATACCCATCCAAATAATAATATATTGAATAACAATTACACCACGACGTGGAGACGGTAGACCGTACGTACACACGTATGGTGACATGTTATTCAAAGGGTGGATAGAATACAGATTATGGTTGTACCATATTTATAATAACATCATAGTATATATATGATACTAGAGTTATTATTTTACAATGGTAACAACAAAGGAAGAAGAAGTGGAAGATGAAAAGGAACTTGGAAAAGGGTGGTGAAATCATTACCTCTTCTTCGGTTTCTTCCTTTTTATTTGATCAAAATGGCTCTTTAGGTTGGCTTTCTGATCAAACTAAGGCCTCTAGGTTGTAGTGAGGGATGGTGGGAGAGTATTTGGTCAGAGTTTGTCCGAACCAAAAGGTTTTGAAGGTGTGAAGAAAAGAGAAGGAGGAGTTCCCTTTTATAAGAGGGGTGAGGGGCACCTTTGGAAAAGCAAGAAATATTAATTTATAATAAATTCATATTCGGTTTATAATGTCTCCAAAGTTGATTATTTAAATGTTAAGGTGGGGATGGGTCGTACAAAACTCAACCAATAGAATTTAGACAGGTTTTGGTACTTATATTAACCTTATCTTTAAGTATTAACTCTAAGTTAATTAGTTTCACTTTTACCATATCTCTTTGTATTTTTATATTATATGGTTAATAAACAAACCATTTACTTCCAAGAGACCCCAAGTGGTCCATTAATGATGAAAATATCATGATATATGTATCTTGGGCGAACCTTAGATTTTTAGGAATTTAATATCAATTAATAATATAATATTTGTTTTAAGAACTCTTTTCGGTCAATTTTGACACTATTCAATAGTTGATTTTTGTGAAACTCATAACAGATTGATTACTTCGAACAAAGTAAATTAAATAAATACTAATATATCATATTACCCTAGAAAATTATTTTAATTCATTAAAAGTTTCATATTATATTTATTTGGGTATTTATAATATCAATTATTTTAATTTTTCACTATTATAGTAATTACTTCATCATCATTGTGTCATAAATAATTAAATTATTTAATGTCTAAAAATTATAAGTAAAATATAATTATGTAGGAAATCTTTTTATATTTCTAATGAATATTTATAATCTAAAATCCAACATATATAACCCTATGTAAAAATTGTTTTGCTAAAAGATATATGCTTGTGTCATTTTTGTATTCATTTTAACTTAATTAAAAGAAAATGTCAATATCACCTACAAGTGGCACCATGGGGTCCCAAAATCGACCCAATGCTGCCTATGGTCGAAAGGTTATCAACCAATAAGTCTAGGACACGTATTAGGTTAATTTAGTATTATTATATTATTATTTGTTAACCCTTATTTACCGGATTTACCCTTAATCATGGTAAATAAAATATTTACCGCAGTAATTATTCAAAATGTCTAAAAATAAAAGTTACCTATTTACACAATTTGAACATCCTGATTCCAAATACGGAATCCATTTTTCTAAATTCAAAACCTAGAAGTGGAAGAAATTAATTTAAAATTAATTCCCGCTGTCAAAACAAAAAGCGTGTTTTTAAGAGATAATAACTATCAAAAGATTGACACTTGTTTATGTTCGGTTTAATTGTAAAATAATGTCCAATGACCAACATTATATTAAATGGTAAAAATATATTATAAATATACTTTAAAACCACTAAAATCCATAATTTCTCACTATTAATTATTTTGAATAAAAATGTTGTTTTTAATTAAAATTTAGTAATTTTCACTATTCATCAAAATATTAAAGTTATCTGAAATGTACTGAAATTTCACCTTAGGCTAAATTCGATATTCCGAATCCAAAAATGAAGTACATTTTGAAATATAAAATATATATAATTTCAAAAATTAGGTATTACTATTCATAACGGCTAGTTTGATTGGTTATGGTGTGTTAGAACTCGGTGTTGCGTACAACACACGCTATCACATTATTCAAAGAGAAGCATACCGTAGAAGCTTAGGGTGTTACACTTATGATAATTAATTCAAAGTTTTAATAAAATTCATAATTATTTATCTTTTCAGTATGAAATTTGTGTTCCTACAAAACCATTCTTTCTAAAAATGTTCTAAATTATTACCTTTAAATTTTAAAATTTATTTATATATAAACTATTTTCAAATAGTTGTAAATCATGATTTATATTTTCTCAATGATATTTTTAAAGAAAATGTTTTAAAAAGGTTTCAAGAACCCTTTATAAGTTTTCCTTGTTATTTTAACAGATAATAGTTATGAAATATTTTATCTTTTAAAATGATTTTTTCGATGAGGAAAATATTTTTTCTTCAAAAAATGATTCAAAGGTTTTTAAAATATTCAACTATATGTTTTAAAATGTTGTTTTAATGGAAATAAATTTTCAAAATATTTAATGTTTTAAAAATTAATTTTAAACAAAAGATAATTTCACTTTTGAAATCATCCAAGTGATATTTTAAAATACATCCCCATATAAGTTTACATACTTGGTTATAGTTGATTATACAATGGGGATATTATCTAGGTAAATCATTCTTACCTGTTCATTGAATTCGTTATGTTTAAGAGGACATGTTTTTTATGAATCTTTTTTCTCTTTCGTGGGTTAAACCATGAAAATTTATTCTATAACCTAATTTATTTTGTTTTTTATGAAATTATATAATTTATATGAAACATTTCACCTTATCCAATTCTATAATAGGATGGAATGTTTATAAAACAAATTTCAATTTTTGGGTTTTATTTTTATGAATCCCATCTCCTTTTTATGGGTCATGATTTTGGAATGTTTTGTTATATTATGGCACATGAATGCATTATTTCATTATGTGACATATGGGAACTATATATACCTAAAATAAAATGGGGAATGATGGATGACTCATGGGAATAAATGGTATGTGGGAACCTTATTACATGTTGACAATGTTATGTATGGACCTAGATTCATGTTCATATTTTAATGCATGAATCTAAATACATGTTAACAATGTTATGAGTGAACCTTATTCTATGTTCAAAATGTTTTTCATAAACCCAATAACATGTTCACAATATTATCCATCGAATTGGTTTCATGTCCATTTGTTTTTTCATGAACCTGATTCTTTATTAAAATATTTATTCATGAACATAATTACATATTCAGAATGTTATTCATGAAACTGATTACATGTTCACAATGTTGTGTGTATACGTACTGTCATGTCCATAAGTTTATGAAAGGGGAATGATTTCATGTTCTTAACTTAATGAATGATCATGTCTCTACTTATACAAGTTTACAATGTTACAAGATGATGTGTATGACATAAATCTATGTCTTATTTCCATTTTATGTTTTCCTGCATTATGGTCTCAATTATATTATCATTATTTTCTTATGAAATTTCAATAGGTTTTAAATGAATCATGATTATGATACTAGATATGAAGAGAATGATATTCTAACAGTTTTATCATGTTTTCATAACCCTTCCACCAATGATTATGTGTATATATCTCCTTAGTTACCTTTATTGTGCATATAACCTCACCCATTTCATATATTTCCTTTCCAAGGTTATGAAAAAAAAATTTTATATAGTATTACTAAAGGGGATGAAATTTATAAAGATATTAAATATATTTTACCAAATTAGATAAATGTTTTCCACATTTCCAAAGGCTCTAGATTATTATGGTCCTGGATACTTTATTTTTATAATTACTTAAATAGTCATCTAAAATATTGTAATATCCATGTATGTTATGTCTGAGTCCCTATAGTTGTTATAAAAGGAAATGATTATTGATATTTTGGAAAATAGTATGAGAAAACATTAGTGATATCCCTAATAATATTTCCACAGTTATGTCTATGGATGTATTTGAGGATAAATTAAAAGATGATTTAATGTATAGGAATATATACTAGGATTTTTTTAAGGATAAAAAGAGTAGTTTCCATGAAATACATACCTCTCTAAATACTAAATGTGTATATGGGTCTAGAAAAAATGTATATATAGGTAACCACCATGAAAACACTGTATTGAGTTTGAATCGATTGGGAACTAGTGCATGTCAATGGGCCTTGTTGGTCAATTGGTTTGACACTCCTTGGGGATACACGTTGGAAATTACAAATGTATCTATAAAGAATAATGATGTATTTAAATAGACGATTAATATGAATAACCAAGGATAAACCTATGGTATCAAATATAAAAGAATTAGGTTTCATGATTTAGGATATCTGATATGTCATTTATCAAGAATATGTGTTTTTTCTCTTTGATAAGGGTCTTTAATGCTTTGATTTTGTGTTTTAGACAATGTTTAGAACCCAATGGAATTATGTTAATGATAAAAGAAATGGAAAATTCTCATGTGCTAATCATGTTTATCAGCACCATTCTTTGTTCATCAGGGTTTTCCATTCTCATTACTGGTTCACCCAGAGGATTCTTCCCTTGTACCAAAGGTGTGTGGAAAGGGGACCCACTTCCTGGCCTTTTATTTTCCATTGCTATGGACTATCTTTTTAGATGTATCACTGACCATGGAGACATGGGTATTAATATGCAAATTCAGGTAGGTATGTACCACATTCCTCCATCTCATTTGTTGTATATTGATGACATCCTCTTATTTGAGAAATCCTCAAGAAAAACTATATCCTCTATTAATTCTCTTTTTCAAAATTATGGAGAGTTGGCTGGCCAATCAATATGTTGGGACAAATCCTTCATTTTTTGGAAATGGTGTCATGACTGGGAAGCAAAACTGGATAAATGGAGACCTCGGGGGTGAAAAGGGGGTATTTTCCCTTTCAATACCTTGATGTTCCTTTATTTTGGAGAAAGGTAAAGAGGAAATACTTAGAGGGGATCTACTCTAGTATTCTTAATCAACTTGATTGTTGTAAATGGAAAGTGATGACCATGGATGGGAGGGTGTTCCTTGTTAATTCAGTGATTACATCTATAGTTGTTTATTCTTTTCAATTTATTGGTGTCCTAGGGGACTCATCAAGGAGCTTCAAAGTCTGGTCTGAAATTTTATTTGGATGGGTTCAATTCATGAGTGTATGATATTTATTGTTCCCTAAAAGGAATGTGTCAAGCCAATTGAATTTGGGGGCCTTGGAGTCAAGGATATAAGAAATTTTAATGATGGGCTTATTGGGAAGTTTACTTGGGGTCTGATCTCGAAAGACAAGTACGGTGATTTTTTAGCTAATCGGTTCAAAGGTAGGATAATTAATGGTTAAAAATACTATCTTATTTCATCTGTTTGGGAATATCTTAAGTGATATTTTAGTCATATCACAAATCATACAATGTGGTTGGTCTTTCGTGACTCTAATCTTAATTATTGGATCATGACATGGCTTGAACGACCTCTTCAGGATAGGATGGAAAATTCCTTCCAGTATTGGGCCATTCTCTATTCATGATTTTTTATCTCATAAGAATATATTTGAATATATTATTCCCCCTCAGGTGGAGCTGGAATTACAATCTTATCAATCTATGGATTGCGATACGCTCGTATGGAAACATAACAGGAATAGTCAGTTTAATAGTAGGGATTACTATCTGATGGCTTGTGGGGGTTCTTGTCATTCACCTTCCAGTCTCATGAAATGTAGGTCATTTCTCATTCCGCCATATTGCCTCTCTCTAATTTGGAGAATTTCAAAAATTGTGTTCCCACTCATGGTCAACATAATAAGTCGGGTTTTAATCTTACATCTACCTTTCATTTATGTATGCATACAGAGGAGGATGTCAAACAACTTTTTGTGGACTATTCATATACTAGTTAGTTATGGGCCTATGTTGGGACCATATTTGAGATGCTACTACACCAAAATAAACTCCTTAATCTTCAGGAAGTGCTGTCCAAATCTTATTGCAGCGGAGAGGTGTGCAATCTTTTCATTGTGGCTGTTGTGGCTGTGATTTCAGCTATACGGGCTACTCGAAAGGCTGCAATCTTTGACAATAGGAAGGTGCACATTCAGTTTGTAATGATTTTGGTTCATCAAGAGGTTTACACTACCTCTATGGTTCAACCAGGTGAGATGTAAAACAATGTTTTGGACTGGTAGATTATGCGGCTACTTGGTGTCTCTGGGAAACCGCGAAATCCGCAGATGACCAAGTACATTAGTTGGATACCCATGATCAGTCCATGGCTCAAAGTCAACATGGATGGAGATTCTTTTTGTGCAACATGACTTTCAGGGTGTGGTGGTGTTTTCCGCCTATACCATGGTTTTGTGAAAGGATGTTTTTATCAGTTCACTATAATTTGTGTTTCTTTCGAAGTTGAGTTATGGGCGATAGTTCATGCAGTTAGGTATGTTGTCTATTAAAATTGGAAAATGCTATGGATTGAATCATAATCTCAAATTTATGTCCAATCATTGCCAACAAGAATGCAGAATCTTCATTAGAAGGTACTCTCAAATTGGGTTGAAAGTTCCAATCAGGTCAATCATCTAAATTATTTTGTCTCACATGCATATAGAAAGGCCAATCATGTGGTGGATTCATTGTCCAGGAAAGCAATCATGGGGTTGGATATGACCTGGTCATTTACAATTCCAGAGTATTTCTCTTCACTGGTGGAGGTGAATATGTGTGGTGTTAAGTACTCTTGGTTATGTAATAATCCCTTTGTTGTCTGACTCTTTTTTTCAGCTTCTTAATAAATTTTTCTTGGGACCGGTTTTGACCAGTTCCTGGAATTTCTCGGGCATTAATCATGTTATGTTTCCAAATGACCAAAATAGGTAAAAATATTTTATTGAATCCTTTTTAAGGATATTTCCAACTTTTAGTAGAATGATCAATCCACTATTTGCTTATAAATGGATATTTTCCATTGATGAGATATATTTCATTTTACATTGTTTATAATGCAATATGGTAATGTTGGAATATTATATCTTCCAAAGTGAAGCGAATCATTTGGGGAACATTAACAATAATATGAGTAAACATGAAAATATTGTATTTCCGTTTTTGGAAGAGTTAATGAAAATATTTTCCATTGTTTATCTTCCCCATATTCGTCAAAAAATGGAAGATTAAGGATTCACATCAATCTCATTATTTTTATAAGAAAAGAAGGATGGAATTCAAAGGAAAATATAAAAACTATCAAGAGAAAAATATTATATTTAATATATTCTAAAAGTGTGGAAGTAAATATAAAGTAAAATTTCCATAGGTGGACTGATAAATAAGTAATGTGTGGAACAAAATGTCATAATGGGAACAAATTTCATGGTAATGGGAATTAGTATATACCTCCAACGAACTCACCACTAGAAATTCAGTGTTTAAAATGTATTCTATACATAAATTATTCTAGAATGTTCTAAAACCCAAAGGATATTTATGATGATCGGCATAAGCAATATCCCATGTTGAGGGAGAAATGTAAAGATTATGGAATCACAATAGATTAATTGAATCACAGTACTGAATACACATATATCATACCCTTCAATAATTGGAATTTATTGTTTTATTTTATTTGAATAAGCCCTATAAAAAATTTTTGTTCATCTTTTAGTGAAACTGCATGATATTTTAACCCTCTACATGGGTTCTCGAATAAAAAAATCATATTTGATATTATATAGGTATAATGATGGACCCTTGTTTCCAATGAAATTTTATCATATTAGATAAGTTCTTATTTAAGGAATATAGGGTTGATTATAAATTCGAAGGGTTATAAAGTTAGCCATTTATGGAATGGTATATGTTTAACTTCAGATGAGATTTTAGAGATTAATGTATTATCCTAACTTATGAGGATTTATTAATATTAAATAACCTATTATTGCCATTTTTTCACAATGGTAGCTAATTTCATCTGGAATGAATTATTATTATACTTATAGATCTCATGATCTGTTTGTGCTTTGGGCATAGAAAATTCACCATCATTTTTTGAAAATAATAAATGATGTTGATTTTGATCATGGTACAAATAAATATTGATTTTTTCCAAAAAATAAAGTAAGTTTTTGTTCTCATGAAAACTATTCAACTATAAGAAAAGGGTTTTAAAATAAAAAATCTTCATGTTAACTTAATTTTTTATGTTATCAATAACTCATTTCATGCCTCTTTGGGTTATGGATTAGAAATCATTAAATTTTTTCTCACGATATTATCTATGAATATCTATCTGAACATGATAGATATATTTCTCTTCCATGTCAATGTTTTCAATATATTTCTATGTTACCATACTTCTAATCCTATTATGAGTCACCTTGGGTAAACATTAGGTTTATACATTATTTTTAAAAGGAAATTTGGGTCCTTATTTTCATGACTTGGGTTTTTTATGAAAGATACTATAAAGTAGTAAAACATTGATATACCAACTTAATTTTAAATTAGAAATTTATTTTTAGGGGGTAGAATTTATCAACATTTTTTTTATGAGATTATCTTTTGAATTTGTTTAATAATTTCAATATTTTTTTATTTCACACAACTTTGAATATAGATATTGTTATAATAAATAACAATGTTTGGATTGTGTTATATATAACACCATGTAAATATTAGACTACCCAAAACACTTATATTTAAAATGTTGTACGTGAATGTCACACCCATGAATTTTTTTTTAAATTCATTATTCATTTAATTTCCATTCCTGATTTGTTTTGGGTGTTTACCTCTCATTTTGGTGAAAATGGTGGGTTTTGAAAATTTGGGCAAAACCGTGAGCCCAAATCCAGATTTAAAAACAAATTTTGATTCTTCTATAACTCCTTAAATGTTTACTATTTTATACTCATTCCACTTCTCAATTGGCATACCCTAATATATTAAAATCACCATATCCCTTTTAAACACATAGAAATCGCAAATAATGATGGATTTGGGTTTTTAATTAAGGTAATGGGCCTACCCGTAAGCCCATTTCCTGCTTTAAATTATTTTTTTAAAATTTGAATATCTCATTCGTTGGTTACTGTTTTTCGGTGATTCCACCTCTAACTAGAATCATAAAACCTACGGATCACCCCCAATTTCTATTTCACCGCTTTGGAGCTCATTTGTGTCCCGAAGTTGGGCAAAACTTCTATGGATTTCTCAAATCGTCCAGATTTGAAGAGGTAAATCATTTCTTTCATAACTCCTTCAATTTCGGCTCTTTTTCCCCAATTTCAGTCCCCACATTACCTCATCATCACCATTAGAGCCTCCATATCAGGTTTGGTTGCTTGGAGATTCAAATTGTGGTGTATTTGGTTCGTTTGATTCAAGATGTTTCAAGTAAGTGTTTCTTTCCTTGATTTGTTCCCCTTAGGGTTTCATTCACCATTTCATGAAATTCGTCATGTCCAAAAGTTGAGTTTCGAAACCATGGTTTTATTTTGTGTCCTTTTGGTAAAATATTTTGGTCTAGGGATGGATTTTTATTCCTTGTGGTGCCAGGTTGGTGCGGTTGATGTTTCACACCATGTTTTGAGGGTTTCATCATAAATTGTAGGTGATTCCATGTGTAAACATTTCTAGTTGAGTTAGTTTGCTTGAATTACTTATTATTAATGTTCCTAATATGATGTGTGTGGTGTGTGAACTGTTTATGTTGTATTTAGTAAATCATTTGTTTTTATAGTTTCATTCTAGCTTAAAATTTGGTGTTTTCATTTGCAACCCTTTGGGTATTGTTTGGGATTGTTTTATAACATATGAATTTTGTTTAATAAATCTTGTTAGGGATGAAAATACTGATTTGGTGGGGTATTTGTGTGCCACTAGGTCTTAAAGATGTTTTTTAAGGGTTTAAGGTGTAAAACTTTATTGTACTTCTTGAAAGTGATTTTGAAAACGTGTGCGTTTCATGTGGATATTTTGTACTATTGGTTGAGGTGTTTGTATAACACATGGGAGTTGTTTAATAAATGTTTTTGGGGATTCCAATTCTATTTTGAATTTTTATTGGTGTGATTTTGGCCATGAAATATGGTTTTTAAATGGGTTTTATTTGAAAAGCTTTGGTTCTCTATTTAGAATTGTTTTATGAAAGTTTTCAGTGGTTTAATGATTTATGTAAGAGGTGAAACCATATTGGAAAACTGTTTTGGATTGTTTATACTTTCAAATGAACCATTTTAAATGTGAATAGTTCTGTTATGTGATGTTTATCATATTTTTAGGGACTTCATAGAATTGTTAAAGGATTTTTTGGATTGTGGATGTTATGAAGAAAAGTGTTGTGGGCTATTTTGGTATGAGTTTGATTTCAAAATGAATTTGAATGAAAAGTTAAATTGGTGACTTGTGTGATGTGCATGGGGCTGTTTGGATAATGTGTGATGTGGACGTGATATTTTCATGTGAAAAGTATATTTCTTGGCTTGTTGAACTTGTTTGAGCACAAAGGGAAAACCCGGGTATCTAGGTGGGTGGATGTGTACTAGTATGCTAGTGAATACGTGGGGTTTGGCATCAGTTTCACTTGGAAGGATTGACGCTTACAACTCTAACTAAACAATTATGATGATGATTGGAGACCACTAGGTTATGGGTATGTTCCATAATAGTGGCTCGTGCACGAGAACGAATAATTTTTGTGGTTACTCTCACAGAGATACGAGGTACCAGGGACCCCCAGCTAGCTAGTTCCTAGGGATTATTTCCTATTGCTTATGCTCATTAGATCCTTTATACATATAGTCAGCATATGGTATATTTGGCTGGAAAATTCAGTAGCTTTTTAATTTATTTTAAAAGTGTTTATTCTTTAAATTATCCCACTTGAAAACTGTTTTTTTAAGTTGCATCTTTTAGAAATTGTAACTAGAAATTACATGTTTTTGAAAACTTGCATGCTTTTCGTCTTTGAATGTTTATCACAGGGAATCTCTTAGTGGTGTTATCCTACTGGGCATTGGCTCACACCCTACTTACACCCTTGGGTGTAAGTATACTTGGTTATTTTTGTTGTCGCAGGTTTGGGTATAACATTTGTCCCAACAGTTCGGATTTTCACCGGTCATTCATGATGTGGTGTTGTGGAGATGGATTGAGGGAAATGCCTCTTGCCATGTTGAGGTTCTTGGGATGTTCAATTTTTTTTGTTCCTTTGTTATTGTCTTGTTGAGTTGTTTTAGAATATGTAATTAAGTTCTGATTTTCTGTAAAACATTGTTTGCTTTGAAAAATCCAGATTTGTTTCATTGGATTCTTTTGTTGTTTTATGTTTATAAACTTGGGTAAATCGTTCCCAATTTTCATTTTATGATACCCGGGCACTTGTGCCAGCCCGCGGGGATTTGGAACGCCCTTCGGGCCTTGTCACGGGCCGTGTTTGGTGCTATTTTTGGTGGCGATCAATTCGGTTCGTGACAAAATGGTATCAGAGCAGGTTCGCTCTCTTTGGGTCATGTTATTTAGGTAAGAGTCAGAGATCAGATTCTAGGGACTTGGTATTCTAGTTATGGGTAGTGTGCCTGATCACCACACCTCATGGAAGGATTCAAGTTTCCAGGGGAAGTTGGGACCTTTCAGAGTCCTTTGGTTTTATTGGTTTAACAATGATTAGGGGAAATGAAAAGAGAGTTGGGTTAATGGTCTCAGTAAGTTCGCAGGGCCTGGCAAGCCATGTGGAGCTGGGGATATTCCCTAGAACACTCTCTGTGATTGTGAAGTGATTGGAATATGGCCGCCAACCATATGTCCAAGTCACCCACTGAAACTAGTTTCCTATAGCATTGTCTTGTGTTCTTTAGTTTTGAAATCATGGAATTTTGGTTTTAAACTGACTCGGTTTTAAGAAGTGTAAAGTTTTTGTGAAATTACATTCAAATAAATATGGAATTTTTTGATTTATGAAATGGTGGAACAGAATTTTCAGAATTGTTTTGAAATGGAAAATAGTATTCTTACACCTCTTTTGAATGTCATAACCATATTGAAGTTGGTTTTCAAAAGTGTTTCCAATATAGTTTTCTAAACAATCAAAGGGTGTTTTAATGGGATGAGATGTTTTGAAATTTATGTATATGAATTGAAAGTGATTATTCATTTGAATGATTGGTTTTTTGGTTAGTGGTTTTGAGAAAAAGGAAGTATTGGTTGACCGTTTTGGTTTTGAAAAGCGGAAAGAATCTTTGTTTTAACCTTTGGTATTTCCGTGAGTGACCACATGCATGGGGTTATATGGGATGATGGATGGTTGATGGAATGGCTGGATGAGTGTCGGGACGTATATGAGGAGGGTGCCCGGTGTGGCACAAAAACATGCATGTGTGAGGCCCATGGGGTACCATTGGTGGATACGTTTACTGCTAAACAATTTGTTTTCAAAGAATTTGTCTTAAATAAAATCATGATGCCTTGATGAATTGTTTGGGATGGTGTATATTGTGTGTTTTTGGAAAATGTTGATGTTTTGGGATGTTTTGAGTCCAAGAACCCCTCCTGTTCGAATTGTATTTTGGGTTTGTGTTTGGTCGGTAAGCTGGGTAGAAGGACAGGTTAGTAGTCTCCTATGAGATATGTTTCCGGACACCTTTATGGTGGTTCCATTAATTTGTTTGGATCTATTTTGTGGCATGTTTTTACAACTGGAATAGCTTGGTTGGGTCCTTGGGTTCTCCCATTGGATAGGGTACGCCCCCATTAAGGGTTAGGGAACAC
Source organism: Viscum album (assembly GCA_963277665.1). Classification (NCBI taxonomy): domain Eukaryota; kingdom Viridiplantae; phylum Streptophyta; class Magnoliopsida; order Santalales; family Viscaceae; genus Viscum; species Viscum album. The sequence continues at coordinate 1,339,289,495 of OY728129.1, read as the reverse complement.
CTGAAGTGCAACCCTGATTGTTTCGCCGTTGGAAAATCCCCCAATTGATCAATGAAAGGAATATTTTCTTGAGCTTTGTAGAATGAGTCTACACCATTTAAATTCTTGGTTTTTTTTTCGAATCCTCTTGTTGCGGAAGAGTGCTCGTGGATGGTTTAAAGAGACCTTAGTTTCTTAAGCTACCCGATGCTTCGAAGGTGGAAGTTGTCTCGGGTTGTCAATATGGATAGTGTCTAAGAGGGTCTTTGAGTCCTTCATAGTCTCTCGGAAGAATGGGTTTTTGTTGAACCACCTGTGTGGGAAATATGGCCACGAGAGTCTATTACGTACACTTTATAGAATGTTGTCATGTTTGGGGATGTTGTATAAGGCCCCCTCCTTGTATTATTTCTATCAGTCGCTTTGGTCATGTTCGTTAACGCATTGTGATGTTGCGTGCTCGTTTGATTGTAAAGGTGAAATTGTACAATATTTTGTGATTCTATTTTTTTAGCAGTGTTTCTCCTTTCAGGAGATCATGACATCCTCTCTTTTAGAGGAAGGTGTTTATATGTGTCCTTTATTTCTGTTGTTTCTCACCTGAAGAAACAAGGTGTGATGTGAGTGCATCCTCTAAACCCTTATTTCAGTGAAATCCCAAGTAAGGGGAAAGTGAGTTATGGGGTTTTTTATGTCTTGGTGAACCCATCTAGGATTTCATGTAGTTTTTTGTAGCATCGGAAGAAGAAATTATATTCGGGGGTTTCCAAATCCTAACTACGAGGTCGAAGATGCTTCAATCATTCCAGCTCCAGCCATAGGTCCCGGAGAGAAGATGGCACGTAGTCAGAAGAAATCCCAGTGTTGTTTTTAACCTTTTACAAAGAACTATTCTTATAATGAGAGATAGTAATAGTTTAAACATTTTTTGTTGTCATTTTGCTTCATTTGTTCACATTCAGTGGAAAGAGGTGGCGGGCCTCACCCCCATGTTATCTCCCAATGACTTTATTTTCCCCTTTGGTTTCCTTTGGGTTTGGGGGAACGGTTTTAGATATTTCTAGACATGTTGATTAAACATTTATTAGTAACTATTCCCTAGAAAACCATGTAGGTATAAGGATCCACAGGGTTAGCACACAGTTTCCCAAATTGTGCGGGCTAACCGTGTTGTCATCCCAACTCTTTAAGTTTTGGGGTTTTTCTATGCCGGACCATATTGGTCAGTTAAGATGGATTGTTCTTATGGTGGGGAGACCAACTATGAGTCTCATGTATATTAATTTGAAAATTATTAATGGGATTCTACCCCTTGTACTAGGGAGTTTTTTCGAGGCTCCCCTGTTAGTGTCTTGATTCTTTCTCGGAAAAAAAAATTAAGTTGTCTCTTATGGTGGGGGAGCCCATTTGTGTATCCTTGTACCCGTATCTCACTTTTGTACTTGGTCTTGGATTGGATGTGGGTAGTCTCTTTCAGAGCTATATAACCACATACATATTCCTTGGGTAAATTTTGGGATTGGAGAGTTCCCAGTGGTTTAGTTATATCAAGGTAAGTGTAACCTTGTTTGATGTTCTTGTTCGTTTGGGTAAATTGCATGAGCCTTGTTCAGATAGTTTTTGAGGAGTTTTATTTTTAGGATAAATCCTGAATGTTATTGATAATTTCAGTAATGAGGTGTATGTTTTGGTTTTGAATTATTCCTTCCTTAATTGACCACTGGAGGTGTTTTGGCCTTTCGGGGCGAAGCTTAGCAAAGGAGTCCATTTCTGCATTTCGGTTGAGTTTGGTTTTTGCTTTGTCCGTGTTGTGGCTTTCCGAGGGAGTAAAGTTTTATGGTGGGGAGAATTGTCACACCCATAACTTTTTTTAAATTCATTTTTCATTTAATTTCCATTCCTGATTTGTTTTGGGGGTTTACCACTCATTTTGGTGAAAATGGTGGGTTTTGAAAATTTGGGCAAAACCGTGAGCCCAAATCCATATTTAAAAACAAATTTTGATTCTTCTATAACTCCTTCAATTTTTACTATTTTATGCTCATTCCACTTCCCAATTGGCATACCCGAATATATTAAAATCACCATATCCCTTTTAAACACATAGGAATCGCAAATAATGATGGATTTGGGTTTTTAATTAATGTAATGGGCCTACCCGTAAGCCCATTTCCTGCTTTAAATTATTTGTTTAAAATTTCAATATCTCATTCGTTGTTTACTTTTTTTCGGTGATTCCACCTCTAACTCGAATACTAAAACCTAAGGATCATCCCCAATATCTAGTTCGCCGCTTTGGAGCTCATGTGTGTCCCGAAGTTGGGCGAAACCACTCTGGATTTCTCAAATCGTCCAGATTTGAAGAGGTAAATCATTTCTTTCATAACTCCTTCAATTTCTGCTCTTTCGCCCCAATTTAAGTCCCCACATTACCTCATCATCACCATTAGAGCCTCCATATCAGGTTTGGTTGCTTGGAGATTTAAATTGTGGTGTATTTGGTTCTTTTGATTTAAGATGTTTCAAGTAAGTGTTTCTTTCCTTGATTTCTTCCCCTTAGGGTTTCTTTCACCATTTCATGAAGTTCGTCATGTCCAAAAGTTGAGTTTCGAAACCACAGTTTTATTTTGTGTCCTTTTGGTAAAATATTTTGGTCTAGGGATGGATTTATGTTCCTTGTGGAGCCAGGTTGGTGCGGTTGATGTTTCACACCATGTTTTGAGGGTTTCGTCATAAATGGTAGGTAATTCCATGTGTAAACATTTCTAGAAGAGTTAGTTTGCTTTAATTACTTATTATTAATGTTCCTAATATGATGTGTGTGGTGCGTGAACTATTTATGTTGGATTTAGTAAATAATTTGTTTTTATAGTTTCATTCTAGCTTAAAATTTGGTGTTTTCATTTGCAACCCTTTGGGTATTGTTTGGGATTGTTTTATAACATATGAATTTTGTTTAATAAATCTTGTTAGGGATGAAAATTCTGATTTGGTGGGGTATTGGTGTGCCACTAGGTCTTAAAGATGTTTTTTAAGGGTTTAAGGTTTAAAACTTTATTGTACTCCTTGAAAGTGATTTTGAAAACGTGTGGGTTTCATGTGGATATTTTGTACTATTGGTTGAGGTGTTTGTATAACACATGAGAGTTGTTTAATAAATGTTTTTGGGGATTCCAATTCTGTTTTGATTTTTTATTGGTGTGATTTTGGCCTTGAAATATGGGTTTGAAATGTGATTTATTTGAAAAGCTTTGGTGCACTATTTAGAATTGTTTTATGAAAGTTTTCAGTGGTTTAATGATTTATGTAAGAGGTGAAACCATATTGGAAAACTATTTTGGATTGATTATACTTTCAAATGAACCATTTTAAATGTGAATAGTCTTGTTATGTGATGTTTATCATATTTTTAGGGACTTCATAAAATTGTTAAAGGATGTTTTGGATTGTGGATGTTATGAAGAAAAGTGTTGTGGGCTATTTTGGTGTGAGTTTGATTTCAAAATGAATTTGAATGAAAAGTTAAATTTGAGACTTGTGTGATGTGCATGGGGCTGTTTGGATAATGTGTGATGTGGAAGTGATATTTTCATGTGAAAAGTATATTTCTTGGCTTGTTGAACTTGTTTTAGCACAAAGGGAAAACCCGGGTATCTAGGTGGGTGGACGTGTACTAGTATGCTAGTGAATCAGTGGGGTTTGGCCTCAGTTTCACTTAAGAAGGATTGACGCTTACAACTCTAACTAAAAAATGATGATTATGATTGGGGACCACTAGGTTATGGGTATGTTCCTTACTAGTGGCTCGTGCACGAGAACATATAATTTTTGTGGTTACTCTCACCGAGATACGAGGTACCTGGGACCCACAGCTAGCTAGTGACTAGGGGTTATTTCCTATTGCTTGTGCTCATTAGATCCTTTATACTTACAGTCGAAATATGGTATATTTGGCTGGAAAATTCAGTAGCTTTTGAATTTATTTTAAAAGTGTTGATTCTTTAAATTATCCCACTTGAAAACTATTTTTTTAAGTTGCATCTTTTAGAAATTGTAACTAGAAATTACATGTTTTTGAAAACGTGCATGCTTTTCGTCTTTGAATGCTTATCACAGGGAATCTCTTAGTGGTGGTATCCTACTGGGCATTGGATCACACCCTACTTACACCCTTGGGTGTAAGTATACTTGGTTATTTTTGTTGTCGCAGGTTTGGGTATAACATTTTTCCCAACAGTTCAGATTTTCACCGGTCATTCATGATGTGGTGTTGTGGAGATGGATTGAGGGAAATGCCTCTTGCCATGTTGAGGTTCCTGGGATGTTCAATTTTTTTATTCCTTTGTTATTGTCTTTTTGAGTTGTTTTAGAATATTTAATTCAGTTCTGATTTTCTGTAAAACATAGTTTGCTTTGAAAAATCCAGATTTGTTTCATTGGATTCTTTTGTTGTTTTATGTTTATAAACTCAGGTAAATCATTCCCAATTTTCATTTTATGATACCCGGGCACTTGTGCCAGCCCGTGGGGATTGGGAACGCCCTTCGGGCCTTGTCACGAGCTGTGTTTGGTGCTATTTTTGGTGGCAATCGATTCAGTTCGTGACAGTGAACCACTATGTTTGTCTTTTTTTAAACAAAATATCATGTCACTTTAATAGATTTCATTACACATAAGGATGAGTTTTATTGAAATAAAAAATACTGTTAATATTGTTATTAAATTTTATTTTTAGTTACCTTTTATATATTAGAATGAATTTCATGAATAGTATTAACTAATGTTTGTAAAAATTCATTACAATTGTATATAAAATTAATAATTTTGTTATCATTCAGTTATAAAAGAAATTAAGAACTAGTTGAAGATAATTAAATTCTTTTTTTATGAAAAATACTTCTCTGTGTATGATCACCATTTTACCTTAATAAATATTAACAAAAATTCTAATAATTGCATTTAATATATTTTATATATAATATATTCAATAAAAATATTATACTCATACAAAATATTTTATAGGAATAACATAAGAATAAATCTGGTTTTATGTTTTAAAACACTAGGTTTTTTAAAAAGAAAATTTACCACCTTTTAGTGGTGAAACTATTTTAAATATAATTTATTAAAATTTTATAATTTTCATAAGTTGAAAATGAAATCATGTTTTAAATCGGGATCTTATAATTTAATTTGGGTGTATTTATTGTGTTTTTTTATGATCATATTTTGATGAATAGTTAATAATACTGAATTGTAGTTCAAAACTGCTTTTTCATCCATTTTATTCAGATAGATAAATTATGTATTTATTTTTTAAAGTATAATTATATCTATTCTATAAAATTTATACCAATTTATATCATGGGAAATTCTTTTTCTTTGAATTTATATTTACAAATATAGATAAATTTTGATCATCTTTTACATTAAAATCATGCTTTGTCATCACACCAACATAATTATTATTAAATTAACTTGTGCCAATTATGGGATTGGAATTTGGAAAATTTGATTCCGTAATTTTTATAATAATTTTTTATATTATATAATAATTTCAATTTTTTTACTAAAAATATTAGTGAATGTTATTAATATTAATTACAATGATTAAGGTAAAAATGTGGTGAGTTAGTGGTTAATCATTAATATTAGGAGTCTAAATAAACTATAGACTTTTTCAAATTCCATTAGATGGAAAAAATTGGACCATACCACCAATTTTATATAATTGATACCGTTATTGGAGTTGCATGATTTAAGGGATACCTATAAGTACTATTTTCCATTTTATATTTATAAGAATGATACTCCACATCAACTATAGAAGGTCACTCACCCCCCTAACACTCACTTCATCACACCTCTCTCGACTACTTGGATCTTTGCAACCCAGACCAAATATTGTATAAAAATCCCTAACTTCATCCTAGAATCCCCCCTTCATGAATAAATCCAAGCATTGAATTTCTTTGGTGAAAACTAAGAGGTGTTATTCAAATAATAGGTAATATCCTTTCATAAGTTTTTTCATTTTTTTTTAATTATAAACCAACATAAACTATTCATATTTCATTATTATATAATAACCACAGTATCCTAAATATAATTATTATTTATTATTTTAAGGGTTCAACTAATACAGAAACACACATTCGTCAAATGGAAAATGAATGCACTATTTGAGTATACAGTGGACTACCACCTAATGAAATGATGCTGTTCATTTTTCCTTTACCACCTATTATGGGAGTAAATTATTATAGACATAATTTTTTAACATGATATATATGATATTTAAAATTTATATTAGATTCATTAATTATTATATAAAAAATACCTTCATGTTTTCCATTTTTTGCTAAATATGATAACTTTCTTTGTGGACGTGTGGACTACCGTATCCTCAATGTGATGTGATTCATTCACCCATAAAATAGAATGAATTAAGGATTTAATTTCTAAATATAAATGATATATATGACATAATTATGGTACTTCAATTATATTATATATATAAATTCATCTATTTTATTTACTTTTCTTTCAATATGACATGAAAAAAGAAACAACGTTTATGCTTACGTATGACCTAACATCTCCACGAACGTTGTATTCCATTTAATATTTCTATATATCAAATATAATTAAAAATAATTATCTAATTAATAAATATTATATATATTTCAGGTTTAAAATTAAGTAAATAATTCAATCATGACCAATAAAAGGGTTTCAATAATAACTAGTCAAAATATATATGAAAAACAATGTAGATATTTACGAAAACGAAAAAATTTCATGGAGTTGTCAATAAATGGTTAATATAAAGTGAAAAATATCATATATTTTATTATATATAATAATATGATGATGTGGTATATGTATAATAGTCTTATGCTTTTTTTGTAATTTTTTTTAATATGTACAATGAAAGTAATGACTTCTGGTAAGGGGGTTTCTCATCTCACTCATATTCGAGTGAGACATACGACTTATTCACCACTCATTTATTTTATGTGGTGTGTATACACTGCCCATGAATTTATTCTATTGTTCTTATACAATTGTTTTTATTTTCATATCCATTTTATGATCTCTCATTCAGGGATTTTATGGTTAAAATATTACTAAACTAGTAATGTAATTTTTTTTTATCTATTTTCAATTTCTTATGATACATGCCATGTTTCGCACCTATATTTTTCTATAGGGTGTATATACCAAAATTAGAAATTTTATATCATGAATATAATTATTTTTCATGATATTTTAATTGTTATGTAATTATTTTCTTCCCTGGGTATTGAGATTCAATGTTATTAAAATGGCATCCCTTTATTGCTATAATTTCATCATTTTTTAGGATTTTTTTAAATAATGATTACATTGATTAAATATTATGATACGCATATTATAAACCTCATGAATTTTATTCTCTTAAGGTAATTAATGATATATTAAATTAATGGTATAATTAATCCACTATTTGGTATGTAATAAAATTAGAAAAACATTTATAATATTATATAATTTTATTTGTCTTTTCAGTTAGTAATTTGTGTTATTCTAAAATAACATTCTCTAAAAATGATTTCTAATATTAATTTATAATTTTTATGATTAATTTTCATGTAAATGTTTTTAAAAACATTTTAAATACTTCTGTATAATTTTTCTATGTTATTTTTCCAAGAAATTGTTTTTAAAATTTTTTAGGCCTCTCGTATATGTTTTCATGTTTATTTTCAATGAAAATAGTTTCAATTTTATAAAAATAACTTTTCAAAGAATGATTTATATTTCATCAATATATGTTTTAGATGTTTTTTAGTTCTTCAATTATATTTTTATCAATGTGGTTTTCAAATAAATCTATTTTAAAAATGTATCATGCTTTAAATTGTTATTTTCAATGAAAGATTATTTCCATTATAAATGTTCAAACTGAACATTCCAAATTCATCCCGTTATAAGATGAAATTCTTTTATAGAGATTATTATTTAATCGTTATATGATATAAGGTGATAATTATTACCCAATATTTGAATGGGTTATGTTTAATAGGAAAGGTTTTTTATAAATCCCATTTCTCGTCCATGGGTTATACCATGATAAAAAGGTAATTAAAACATTCTCCTTTTAAATATTATTCTATAATGTAATAACTATGAACCCCATCTCTTATTAAAATGTTTTGAAAGGTTGAATGTTTTATAATATCCATTTAATTTCAAGGGTAACATTTTTATGAAACACACATATATATATATTTCCAGGATATGATGAATGTTATGTTATCTTGTGAAAAGTATATGTATACTTTAATTAGGTGACAGGTGGGACCTATATCCCCCTATAATTCATTAGGTGACGATGTATGACTGGCGAGTATAAATGTTATGAATTAACCTCATTACATGTTAACAAAGTTATGTCTTAACATTATTACATGTTCAAAATGTTATGTGTTGACAAGATTACATGTTAACAATGTGAAGCATTACACTATTTTCAATTCAATAACATTATTTGTGAACCTAATTACATGTTCACAATGTTTTTAGTGAACCTAATTATGTGTTCGAAATATTATTCATGGACCTAATTAAATGTTCAAAATTTTATTCATGGACCTGGTTTAATATCAATAAGTACATGAGTGAACCCAATTATATGTTCAAACTGTTATTCATGAACATGATTACATGTTCACAATGCTATACATGAAGCTAAGTAAAATTTAAAAATGTTATGTGTGCTCCTGGTTTCCTGTCCCTAAGTTTATTCAAGGGCCTAATTTCATGTCCTTACCTTAATGAGGGAACATTTATCTACATATACCCGTTAACAATGTTATAACCTAATGTGTATGTGAAAATTTCATGTCTCATTACAGTGTTGTGTCTTTCTTGATTTTTCACTCAATTATGTTATCATTCATGTCTTCTAAGCTTCCCATGATTAATTAATTAATCTTGATTATGATATTTCATATAAAGAGTATTATATTCTAATTATACGATCATGTTCTCATGCCCCTTAGGCTTTGAATTATGCTTCCATATATCATTGTTTACCCTTATTGGGAATTTGATCTCATGACTTTCTTGTGTATCCTTTTCTAGATTATGAATAATTTTTTTAAGTAGGGACACTAAAATGGAAGATAATTATGGAATTGTTGTTTATATTTCACCGAATTTGAATAATGTTTTCCATGTTACCAAAGAAACTAAACAATAATGGTCCAATGGATTTTTTTTAATGTGGTTAATATTTAACTAAAATGTTGTAATAACCATGTATGTTATTCTTGGATCACTGTATTTCAATCCTGAAATAAAATGGTATTTCTAGGGCCATAAACTTATGATTTACAAATTTAATGGTTGAATGTTCCATTTTTCTTATGAAATTATTAAATGGATATTTTAAAGGTAAATTATAATTTTAGAAGGGTTCTTGGAACCTGTACATTTTCAAATAAAGGATTACATGTTTTTAATTTGTTTTTGTTTCTCAAAAATTGATGCGTTAAACCCATGTTGAATGGTTTTTATGGATCATTAGTCCTTAGGGACATTTTTTATTATTTTTATAGGAAAAAATTGATATCTTAAAGGATTTTGATGTGTGTTCCTTATAATTGGGACTAGATGATGATTTAAATGGTTTTTGGAATTTGAAATTGATTAAAATTCCAAGATAGTTTGGAAATTCATTGTTGGAATTTTATAATTGAATTATTTTATGATTGTGACACCATCATTTGAGCCCTTTATTTGATATATTGATCTATTTTATATCCTAGAGGGGTATGATTCATATTAATATATTATTATGTATTGTTGCAAATTGGATGAAATGTAAATTCCTATTTCATTATATGGTTTAGGAGTTCAGATGATTTTTACTATAAAATATATTTTTTCCTTATTTACTCATGTGATGAAATATGTTATATTATAAAATCAACTCTATCAATTTATATCCTGGCATCCTAGGTATTTAAGTGGATGTGGTGGATGGGTACCATACTATATTATAGTGTGCACACTGGCTGCGGATTAAGGAGGGAAGCATGCTCCAAGGGGTTATTTATCTAGTGGTCAGTGTGAAAAAATGGAAAGAAGATATGTTTATTAAGGTCTCATATAGAAGAATAGTTAGTGATCTAATGATAAAATTATTATACATTTAATGTTAGAGCCTATGGAGTTTCTATGACCCAAAATTCTCATTATGTATTACTTCGAGTTCATCATTTGATGACTTCATTGTATATTTTTTCCTTTATTTGACTATATAAAACCATTTTTTGGCAATTTAAATTTTTATTTTGTAATTATATATAATGTGATTAATGGTTAAATTATATTCAATATTAATTATCAAATTTATTTCATTTCATTTCATTTTAAAGGAAATTCTGAATATGTCATTTTTCAATGTGAAATGGCATATAATTCTAAAAGAAATTTAGGAAATAATTTTTTGAAAATAGATGAAGAGGGTTACACCTTCTTAAATAAATTTTTAAATCCCATCTTCCATTATTAGAGTGAATTTAATGATAACATTTTTTCAATAATATAGTTTTCAAATTTCTATTGATAAACTGATTGAGATATATTTTCCACATAAAAGGATTTCCTTATGGTTTTTAAAATGAATTTGATAAAGTGTGATATTTTTTCATATCCCATTATTGATTATTGATATTGAAAAATTATTTTATTCCATATTACATTAAAACTAGAATTTATGATATTTTTTATAATGTTGATTTCCTATACTCTATGGTTGAATCCTACTTGTAATGTTTTTACTCATGATACGTACACAACATTGTATTTCTTGGAATAAACATTTTATTTTTTCTTTACTGTTTGTATGTTGTGATAATTTATGACTTATTTTTTTAAATTAATAGATGAGTGGTTATAGTGAGTGTTTAGGGGTCACATGGAGGGGTTTTGAATCTATTCATGTTTCATTCCTTTTCTTTAGGGGTGTTTTTTTTTGTCTTGAGGTATCTCAATTTCATTGAGTATTTTTATCTATTTCTACCCTATTTTATTTTTTAGCCAGTTTGATATTATTGGAAATATGTTTGTTTTGTTATTAAATATTTTGATTATTTATAATTATATATAAATTTTTTTTTAAGGTCTAGATATCCAACTTATGGATAGGAAATATTGGATTATTAGTAGTTTATATTATTAGTTTATATTATTATATGGGGGAGAAAACATTTCCAACTGTATTTTCCTCACTACCAATCACAATTTATCATCTTCTAGGGGTTCAAATGGCCCCAAGAAGAGTTTCAGACTGAAAATGGTGACATGGTAGTTCATCTATGATTTGTTCATTAGAAATGGTATCGTAGAAAATTTTTTAAGAGGGAAGATGTTTTTGAATCTCCATCTTATTATTTTTCATGTATGATAGTATGATTATAGGACATTCAAGACAAAATAAACATGCACTGGGATATCCTAAAAAGCACACTGAGCATTTAGTTTCAAAGGGTGGTTTGGTTTTTGTATTTTTTTTGATTATTCTTATTCGATTTTGTTTTGAGATAATATTGTTTTTTATTCTCATTAGTATTGTATGATTTCTCTTGGTGGTTATATTGGATATTGGGACAAAAAAGTTATAGAATTAGAGGCATGGGGCTATATTTCATATTATAAAAACATCTACTTACTAAGAACATGATTTTTAAAATTTCTTATTAGACATTTAATTATTTTCACATAGAATATCATTCCATGTTTCCAATTGAGAAATATTTCTAGATCATATTTGGATTGGTTAAGTAGGTCCCTCGATTCATGAAATTTTTTGAATGATAATCTGTACTAGGAATGAGATCAATGTGTTTATTGTGATATGAGGATCATGTTGGATCCTAGTTTTTTCAACATTATTGTATGATATATATTTTGGGAATTTTGTGAAATCATTTTTTGTGAGAAAATAATATTTAAAAAATATATAGTTTTAAAATGAATAATTTTTTTTTATAAAACAAATATGTTTTTTGTAATGTTTTTAGAAGTTTATAGTTTTATTATGCTATCTAAAAAGCTATTATCTTTTGAAAATTACTTTATTTTTTTATGTGTAATGTATTTTTACTATGATATAGTGTGTTTTTAAAGATGGATCAATTTTTAAAAACAAAATAATATAGTGTTATAAAATTTATTATAAGGGAAAATATGTTTTAAATAATGAATAAAATTACAGTATACAGGGGTGTTATTTATCATATAAATGATGATAGTTTAAAAAACCAAATTTTTCAGTTTGTTTTATTTTTAATCATTGGTGGTATTTTTAACATTGTAGGATTTTTAGAAAATTTAAAACCTAAATCCTTTTGAGATAGAAATTTGATTTTATCTAAATTTTTTTAAATCATTTATGTTTGAAATTTTACTTGTAATTGATATCGTGGAAGGGTTTTTTTATTTTAAAAATAGGTAGAATGTGTACCTATCCCTGTTCTTTTTTCAATGATGTGTTTCCTTTGAAATGAGTTTTCAGGATCCTTTCAATGGGGTTATGTGTTGAAAAAATGATTTGAAATATTTTTTATCATTTTGATGAACATTTTAATTGGTTTTATCCCATTATTGATACTATTATTTATTGGTGTTGTTATAGAGAAATGAATAAATGTAGTCAATTTATCATGTTATTTTATTAAGCCGACCAAAAATGTTTTATGTAATGATAAATATTTTATCAGTTTTTTTAAATCGACATTATTATATGTGGATATAACTGAAATCTAACAGGAATTGATTGTTCAATATTATTCTTTCATTGGATTACAAATGTGTGTTGGGATTTCCCAGGATAGAATTTTCATAGAGAGTTTATTTGGGTTGAGTGTCCGTTGGTTTGTGTAGAAACGCCCACATGACCCTTGGATAACTTTTTGGGTGGATAATGGTTGATCATTATGGGGATTTTTCATGATTATATATTTTGGAATTCATGATTAATAAAATTATATATGTTATGGGTTTACAGTGGATTTCGTTTGGTGTTTTTTTAGTTACCTCTTATTTTACTAGTGGATTCTTTGTGTCATTCATGCATTGATATTTTATTGTGATTATTTTGATTAATTTGGAGAATATATCTTGGTGGTTAGAGAAATACATGATTTTATGTTTAATGAGATTAATATTAGGAATGTTTGGGTATTTTTATGGGAAAATAGGATTTTTGGTTTTTATCAACTAAACTTCGGGATCTAACAAGTTGTGATTTTTTTCAAGATCAACATCAGTTGGTGTTTCAAGATCTTGGAACATGTTATACTCTAATGACTTTTCATGTGATAAGGTTAGAATTATTTTGTTCAATATTGGGTTATTTTATTTATTGATTCCTACTATTAATATTATTAGATTTGATGGTTTGTTAACCTGATAGTTTGACAATTTTTAATTCATCGGCTTTGAGGACATATATATCGATTTTGGTTTGTGCTTTCGTTTTGAATTTGAGCTAGTTTCTTGATGGTTAGTTGTTTTTGGTGGAGAATTTCCATTTTACATGGATTTTTATAGGAAAAAGACATTTTTTGTGATATCAATTCACTTATTAGTGTCTTTATATGATATTTCACTATCCTACAAGAATTTTAAATGACAAGGTGACATATTATTCGTCTCCATTATTAATATTTATTGTGCTAGGATGGAAGTAAATAAGATTTTTATATAATTTATATGATGTTAGAGGAATCATTATATTTATTTAGCGGTATAATTATTTTTGTGGAGATAATTTTATTTTTGACCCTTTCTTATTTATACCATCCTTACCACCTCTATTATTCAAGTGTTGAGTTCTCAGATTTTGTTAATTTTTTCTTTTTCAAGGACATTTTGTTGTAATGAAATTTTTTCCTTAAGAGAATTGAGACACATATATGTGATTATATCATGAGGTATTTTTTTAATATTGATTATCTTTATGTTTCTAAAATTTTTAATTTTTTATTGGGTGTTTTGTGGAATTTTCGTTGAAACCGAATCAAACTATAGCTAAATTCACCATGACAAAGAGAATTCATGTGGAAACTCGATTCTATAAATTTGGGAGAATTTCTATCCAAGATAAGATTTGAAAAGGAATAAGGTCCATGTTGGGGAGGGTTATATGTTACTAGTATTGAATCTACCACACATTGGGGGGAATAACAATGGTGTAAACCATGGGGTGAACCATTGATCATAGATATGGATGAACTATACACTTGGAGTGATGTTTCTCTATTATTGAGGCCTAAGGATCAACACATGGGATTTATCATGATTAAGGGGATCTATGGAACTATATAGAGTGATTTTACATATTGTATAGATGCGTGGGAGGTCAGACATTCCTAACCAAGGTTCTCCTCACCATAGGTTGAAGACAATTCCTTAAAGGGATTATGGCGAGGTACAATACATCGCAAGCTAGGGAGGCTATGACATGGTGGTGTCCCATCCAACTATTTCTGTAATATTATTTTACCATATTTCTCTTTTAAACATTTAATTTCATTTTTCCATATCCTACTAACTCACTCATGTTTCCCAACTAATGAGAGACATAAGGGTTGTGCACATCCTTCTCCCTTAGTTGATTGCTTATCCTCCTCCTATTTAAGCAAAATTTTAAGGTAATGTAACTCTTTTATAGTCCATGTATTTCATCACTTATATTTTAATGCTCTAACCCTAGTCACCCATTGTCAGTGCATTATTTTAATACATTGGCATGATTACAAGGAATGATGTCCGGATGGACCAATTAGTTTAGCAGTCTTGGAAAATAGATAACATACATTAACATTACATTAATAATTCAAACAAAAAACACAACATAAAAAATCCATTGAGAATTCCACTATTACCCTACCTTAACCCCCCATATCAATCATAGTACACTTCTTGGAATACTGAAAAAAAAAACATAAGAAAGGGGTGATCTCATATGCTCAATAAGGTTAAATAATTTAGCCAAATCAATACAATTTGAAGGCAATATGTGTACTAAAAAATTTTAATCATAAACTTGATCAAAATATGGAAAAAATAAATGACAAAATAAACATAAAAACATGCACATGGATATTATACTAGTTGAATAATCACATATAATAACTAAATTCATAACTAGGGAATGTATAATTCTGGACATCATAACCACATAGTCAAGGCCTCATGCCAATAATACAAATAAAATTTTTTCGTGGCCTAGTTCCAAGACACTAATTTGTCTCATTAGACCTACCGATGCATCAAGGGGCTATAGAGGACCCCACCCATATCGTTCTATGTCCAATGCATTCCTTATAATAAAATAGTGATTCATAACATCAATATTCATAATAAAACTACCATAATAAATGTCAATACTTCAACTATAAACCGTAAATGCTATAAAAACAACACATCTATATTCAAACATATCATAATTCATTCAATACAATATAGAACATTATATTATAATAAATAAACATCAATCATGAATATTATTCAGTAAAGGATGATGATATAGTTATAATTGATTAGTAAAACTCTTTAACAGAAATAACCCTTTATCATGAAATACTTTAAAAGTCACAACATTTAAAAAAGAATATATTTATATGAAATTTTTGAATAAATTATTACAATAACATGTTGAATCTTTTTAAAGTATTTAACATTTTAAAACATTCATGTCCACATAAATAAGTCGTTAAATCCATTTTGAAAACATGGATATAAAAGAATGATTTAGAATAATATATATTTAAACCATATAAATTTATGTTTTAGATAAAGAGTACTTTATAAATAATCCTTCTAAAAAATAATTTATGATACATGGAAATTGAAAATAAATATTTCCCAATGAAAATATACAAAAAAACAATCTCAAATAATAATGAAATTGAGGAATTAACTCTTACCTTGTACTTTCCTTTATTTAAGGGTACATTAACCCTCATGTATATTTACCATAGTATGTTATTAAATTATAACACAAACATATTAATATTTATTACATTATATAAAATTCTTTTATAACTTTATACTATCCATTTAATAATAATTTCCATTTTAATGTACCATTTTGAGTAATGATCACTTTCTTTATCGTACAGGGTTTGACATGTTATTCTTGATCATATCCCTTAGATCATGATTAACATACTTACCGAAAATAAAAATTATTTCTATATAATATATATTAAGAATATAAATATTTATAATAGATATATATATTAAATGGAAACACATTTCATGGAGACTGCAGTCTATACGTACGCATGAACGTTTTTTCTATTTTCTTATTGTATAGTGTTGATGTAAGTAAAATAAATATATTTACCTGCATATATATAGATTATTTCAATATAAATATTATTTCATATATCTTAGTCAAAATCAATATATATATTTTTATAAAAATTATAAAATGGTGATCATTGAAGATGAATCTTATCGTGTCATGGAGCTGGTAAGTCGTATGTACGCACCTGTGACAATATCATTTTATCGATTGTAAAACGGTGTTTAATCGAATGGTATATTATATATACCGAATAATTAAAATGGAATATTCATTATTTAAATTAATTATACTCATTTTTATACCCATGAAAATAATTTAGTGTAGAATAACCAACTACACCACGACGTGGAGATGGTAAGCCAAACGTACGCACGTATGGTGACTTTGTCATTCATTGGATGTATAGAATAATTAACATGCTTTCACCAAAATTATAATAACATAAATTTTTTTATAAGGTAATAGAGTTATTATTTTAATATGAAAATAACAATGAAAGAAGAAGTGGAAGAAGTATAAAAGAACATGGAAAGAGGTGATGAAATAATTACCTCTTCTCCAGGTGCTTCATTCAGATTTGAACAAAAGGTCTCCTTAAGTTGTAATTATGATCAAATTAATGAATCTAGAATGTTTTGAGGGTAGTTTTTAGGATATTTGAGTAGGTTTTGTCTGATCCAAATGACATTGGAGGTGTGAATATAAGATAAGGGGAGGATCCCATTAGTAATAGAGGACAGGGGACTTCAGGAAAAGCATGAAATATTAATTTATTATAAAATAATTTTTGATTTCTTGTAGCTCCGAATATATTTATTTAAAGGATAATGTGGTTATGGGTCAAAATCCTCGCTAATAATAGGTTTTAGACATGTGTAGGGTACCATATTAACCTAATATTTTAGATTTAACTCTTAGTCAAATAGTTTAACTTTTACCTTGTCTTCTTGTTTTTCTATATTACATGGTTAAAAAACATACTATAAAATGAAAATAGAACCTCAAATGTTTTATTAATGATATATATATCATTATTTAAATCTTTTATCCAAATCATAGGGTTTTTGAAATATTATATCATTTAATAAAATAGTATTTTTTTAAAACCCCATTTATGTCAATTTTGACAGTATTTAGTATTTGTTTTTGTTAAAGTCAATACAACATAATGACCTCAAAAAAATACATTTAATTAACACAAAAATGTAATATTCACCTAGAATATTCTTTGATGGTATCAAAAGTCTCATTTTACATTTATTTGTATATTAATAAAATCAATTATTTTAATACTTCATTAATAAGGTAATTATTGCATCATCGTTGTGTCATAAATAAATTTTATTATTAAATATATAAATATTATAAATAAAATACCATGATTTAGGAAATATTTTTATCTTTCTCATGAATATTTATAGGAGAATTTATGTTTTGTATAAATCTATATTAAAAAAGTTTTATTAAATAAAACATAAATTTAACACTTCTTTAAATAAAATATTATAAATGACCTAATCTAATCCACATGGATCAAAATGGATCATTTTTATGTAATAAGGTTGATTTTGGTCGAAATAAACTTATAAAATTGAATTAAGACATGTGTGGGGGTAATTATAATATCATTTTTACCTTTGGTTGTGATATTTACTTTTAACTATGGTATATAAAAACTAAATGTTACTATTAGTGAAAAAATATCTTCATCCCATTGAATCAAATTTTACTTAATGATGTCAACCATTTCTGTTGGATTTTTGAAATTTAATTCACAAAATTTCTAGAATTTTGTTTTATTACAATTTTCAAATGTGCTAAGAATGTGGGTAAAAGACGTAAACAAGTTCAATAAAAAGTTTTTATGTTTAATCTAATAATAAAATCACTTTAATGAAATAAATTGGAATAATGTAGTAATTATAGATCTATTTTTTATTTAATATACATTTCAAATTAAAAATAAATATTTTAATGAAAAAGTCAATTTTTATCTACAATGCAATGTTTTTCACTATTCATCTTAAATTGAATGTTTTCCAAAAATTTCCACAAATTCACCAAAAGATAAATTTTCCATTAAAAATAAAAAAATGATTTCAATTTTACCAACATAGAAACCTATAAGTATCATTGAATAAATTTAAATAAATTTCTATTTTCGAAAATAGAAAGTGAGTTTTTAAGAATTAAAAACTATCAAAAGATTGATATATGTTTATGTACAATTTAAATGTGAAATTACATCCAATGACCTAAATTATATAAAATCATAAAAATATAATCGAATTATACATTAAAACCACCCAAATATATAATTTAACACTATAAGTTATTTTGATTAAAAAGTAGTTTTTCATTAAAATTTAGTATTTTTCACTATTCATCAAAATATGAAAGGTATCAGAAAAGTATCAAAAAAATTCCAAGCTAAATTTATTTGTGCCATTTCTAAAGAAGAATTTAATTTCATTAAATTTAATATATAAAAGTTTCAAATATTGGATTTAAAAAGGGTTCTCCATTAAAAGGCGGAAAAACTTCATTTTTTTTGAAAAATACTCCTTTTATCTGAAAAATTAAATTTGTCCTTATATTATGTCTAAGAAACCAAAAAGATGATTTTTAAAATTATATAGGATATATATATAATTCAAAATGTGGTTAATATTATTCATAACTTATTTTTAGATGGTTAGTTTAATAGGTCATGATGTGTTTGAACTCAGTGTTGCAGGTAGCGCAATCTATTTAATTACTTTATAGAGTTAATATACTATTAGATCATGAGGCGTAACATTATCCCCTATTTAAATAAATTTCCTCCTCAAAATTTGAAATTTTTCTTTGAAAATAAGAGGTTTATAATAGAAAATACCTTCGTGGAAAAGCCACATTAGAAATAGTGTTAATAATATTTAATCCCAATTAAAGGGAAATGGAAATGGAGAAGTCACCACCAAATTATGATTTCGAATAGGGGAACATTTCTGGAAATTAAAGGCACATAATTGGATGAAAAATGTAAATATTTATATGGAGTGATTGCGGTTATATATCAAAAACTAGTGATCAATAAATGGAAAAATAAGGGCCTCAAAGCCATAAATATATGATGATGACTTAAAATATCATCAGTTAAAAAAACATAATGTATTATTATAACAAATTTTATATTTTTAACATTATTTCCATAATGTTTAATGAAAAAAAGTATACTTAACAAATAGTGTTCCATCCTTTAACTAATTTCTACAACAAACTAATTTTTCACTCCAATAGATAATTGAACTCAAATGTATTCTATTTATCCTAATCATAATGGGTTCCAAAAAATTAATTTATAATTTATCTATAATAACATTTAAAAAAAAATACATTATAAAAACCATGACATCACGTAGGCCAATGGTTGGTGATGCACCCTAGTCGCCATTCGGTTGCGGTTTCAAGTCTCGCGGCCTTGCCAAACGTGACGGGTTGTTACCCGACATCCAGGTTTTCCTTTTTATAACAATCAAGACATAATCTTACGAAATTTGTTTACCTTATAACATAATATCCAATGTCTAAAATTATTCATTACAACCTTTAGAATTATCCAAAATACTTCTATCTTAGCTCACAATCGAAAATTTATATGGAAGGAAAACATATTGAAGAATAATTTTTCTATGTAATAACGTGTGAATACCTTCATCGTGTATTATCAAAAAACATGGTATCAAACATGATTAGCATAAATCCTTATTAATTACATTCAGGCTCCCTTATTCCTTATAGAATACTAGATATACTCTATATATCAAAAAATGTTGTAAACTCCAATAATGATGGAATAAACAAACAATTAATTAGTTTCAAGGTTGTCAAAACTATACAATATAATTTGTCCAAAACAATCCAATCTTATTCTGAAATCATTATCTCGGTTTCACAAACATAATAAGGGTTATATTTAACCAAACCAAATATTTTATAAAATGTTTAACTTGAAATTGTGCCACTTTAATTGGTACCATAAAATCTAGAATGCTTAATGACAACGTACTGCAGTACAATCCTTATATAATTTATAATTATTAAAACTAGTACATCATTTATAAAATACTAAAATGAAAAAAATCATTAATAACAACATAATAACACCAATCATTCAACTTCATCTACTGTAGTTTCTTAACTTGATTATTATCCAATTTCATCATTTTTGGTATACTATGATAATGGGGACATTGATTCGCGTAATGTCCAAACACGTTGTTGATGAACCATTGTACATTTGAAACCTTTTTCTTACACTTGGAATGACGAACATGGTTTCCTTTTTCTCCACACTTATAAAAAACTCCGATTATTTTCATGAACATCCCATGGTGATTATTTCTATAGTCATCACATAGAGAAAAATCCTTCTTTCCCCTTTTCCCTTTATCCATATTTCTATATGATATCATCTTCTTTTCTTTCTTCCCTTCAAATCCATAAGACTCAGATAATAATTTACTTATCTTTTAAACACATTATATTATTTCTTCATATGATGAGAATATGTGGTAGACTCTTTCCGTTATAAATTATGGCTTAAGACCATGAAAAATATGACCCTTATTACTATTTGGATCATTTGTATTTCTAGAGTTCTCATTCCTTATACTGGGCGCCATTTCTAAATGACGACCTAAACTAGGTTATATCACATCATAATTTATAATATGAAAACTAGAAAATTTATAAACATTATTTTAAGATCTTCACACATCAAGTATCATAATCATAAAAATATTTTCTTTGCTAACATATTTACTCATAAATAATACATAATGGTTTGAAAAAAATTTGAATTATCTTATGCAAATCCCCCAAGATTTTCAACCCAAGTGCGTAGTAAGGCCTATTGTCATGTACTAGGATACCCTAGGTCAAGCCCAAAACTCCTTTTCAGAGTTCTCACTCCTAGGTATATCTGTTCCAGAACCATGTCCACTTGTAGTATCCAGACAAGGATGTATCACTTAGAAATACCATATAATCCCTACTTTACTAGAATTATACGAGGTTCTTCTATACTTAACCATAAAGTCTATCGTAGGGTTATGATTCATAATCTAAGTGTTCTAAATCTATTTCCAGGGTTTTTCCTAAACCTCCTTATGATACCAACTATAATTCCCCGACCCTAGTTACCCAGAGTAGGTGAATTATTTTAATACATTGCCATGATAACAATGAATCAAGTCTCAAAGGATCCATTAGTTTAGCAGACTTGGAAAATAGATTACATATAGAAACATTACATTACACATTAAAACATACATCACAACATAAAAAATCCTTGGATAACTCCATTATTCCCCAAGAATAACCATGCATATCAATTATAATACACTTCTGGGAATCCTAGGAAAAAAATAGAATAATCGGGTGAGATTAGACACACTGTAAGGGTAAATAATTTAGCTGAAGGTATAATATTTTAAATCATGATGTGTAATAAAAATAACAGCCTTTTAAACATACAATTGAACATAATATGGCAAAAATAAATCAAACATTACAATATAAACATGCACATGGATATTCTACTAGTTGAATAATCACAAAAAAATAAATAATTTCATAATGAGGGAATGCATAATGATGGAAATAATAACCACATAGTCAAGGCCTCATGGATTGACTACAAATAAATTATTTTTCGCAGACATGTGCCAAGAAACTAATTTGTCTCACGAGTCCTACTAATGAATCGAGGAGATATAGAAGGAACCACCCATAACATTCTAAGTCATATACATTCCTCCAATTAAAATGGTGAAATATAACATATAAATTCATATTAAGACTAGCATACAAAATGTCAGTACTTCAATCGTAAAACATGGATGGTATAAAAGCAAGAAAACCATAGTCAAACATATCATAATTAATTCCATATAGTATAGAATATTTTATTTTAATAAATAAACCTCAATCATGAATAATATCCAATAATGGATGTTTACACAATTGAAAATGATCAGTAAAACCCTTTTAGAGAAAAATCCATTTTCATGAAATAATTTAAAAGTAATTTTTTTAAAGGAATAAATTTAAAGGCTTTTATTAAAAAAAGTGTCCCATACCACTTTGAAACTTTTGAAAGGAATTGAAATTTTCAAACATTCATGTTCATATAAATAAATCCTTAAATTGTTTTTGAAAACATAGACATTAATGAGAATGATTTAGAAGAATATATATTTAAACCATTAAAAATGATATTTAGATAAAGTTTACCTTAAAAATAATCCTTTTTAAAACGTTTTTATGGATCATGGACATGTATAATAAATATTTCCCGGTAAAAACGTACACATAAACAATCTCGGATAATAATGAGATTGAGGAATTAGCCCTTACCTTGTACTTTCCTTTTATAGAGGGTACATTTAAAACCATGTATAATGACCATAGTATGTTATTAAATTATACTGGAACCATATTAATATTAATTATTTCATATATTATTCATTTATAACATTATACTACCCCTTTAATAATAATTTCATTGTTAAAATAACATTTTGAGTAACAATAGCTTCCATTATCATACATGGTTTAACTTTTTATTCTTGATCGTATCACGGAGATCATGATTTTCATACTTCTAGAATATAAAACATGATTTATATATCATATATATTCCGAATCTATATATTTATAATAGATAGATATATGAAATGGAAATAGAGTTCTTAGAGACGGTAGTCCGTACATATGCATGAACGTTGTTTCTTTCTTCTTATCGTATAGTATAGACGTAAGAAAATATATATATTTATCTTCATAAATAAATATTATTCTATCATAAATATTATTTCATGTATCTCACACTTAATAAATAAATATATTTTTATAAAAATTCTCGAATGGTGATCATTGAAGAAGAATCTTATCGCGACGTGGAGACTGTAATTCGTACATATGCACGAGCGACAATATCTTTCTATCAATAGTAAAACAATTATTAATTAGATGGAATATTATATATATATAATAATTATCATGGTATATTCATTACATAAATTAATTATAATCATTATTATGTCCATCAAAATAATGTAGTGTTGAATAAAAAACTACACCATGACATGAAGACTGTAAGTCGTACGTACGCACGTATGGTGACTTTTTTATTCATATGATGGAAATAATAATGAATATGTTTTTACCATAATTATAATAACATTTCAGTTTTTATAAGGTACTGAATCTAATATTCATGTTTGGAAATAATAATGAAAGAGGAAGTGGAAATGAAGAAATTATCTTTGAAAGATGTGAGGAAATAATTACCTCATCTTTAGGTTATTCCTTTATATTTGAAAAAAAGGGCTCCTTGGGATTAGTTTTTGAATAATGTAAGGCCACTAGGATTAATTTCAGGTATTTGGTATGAGATTTTATCAGGTTTTGGCAGATCCAAATTTCTTTGGAGGTGTAAATGTAATAGAAGAGGAGGTTCCCTTTTATAAGAGAGGTGAGAGTCACTTTTGGAAAAGCTTGAAATATTAATTTATTATAAAATCATTTTAATTTTTTTATAACACCAAGTAAATTTATTTCAAGAATAATGACATTATGGGTATAAATCCTATCATGAAATAGGTTTTAGATAAGTTTAGGTCACCATATTAAACTTTTCATTTAGATTTAACTTTTAGTTAAATAGTTTAACTTTTACCATGTCTTCTTGTATTTTTATATTGAATGGTTAATAAACACAATATAAAATGAAATTAGAACCCCAAGTGGATCAGTAATGAAATATATATCCATATATAGTTCCTTTTTCTGAATCATAGATTTTTATAAATATTATATCCTTTAATAAAATATTTTTTATAATACACACATTTCTGTAAATTTTGACACTATTTAGTGTTTGTTTTTTGTTAAAGTCATCAGCACATAATTTACTCTAAATAAATACATTTAATGTACCCTAAAATGTCATATTCACCTCTAAAATTAGTGTTCGATATCAAAAGTACCAATTTGAATTTATTTTTATATTTATTAAATCGGTTATTTCAATCTGTCTTTAATAAGGTAATTATTTCATCATCAATGTGTCATAAATATATTTAATTATTACATGTCTAAAAATTACAAATAAAATAAAATTATGTCAGAAATAGTTTTATATTTCTAATGAATATTTATAGGCTAATTTATATTATGTATAAATCTATATTAAAAATGGTTTTGTTAATAATATTTGAATTTAACACTTTTAACACTTATTTAAATAATATATAATAAATGTACTAATCTAATACATGTGGACAAAAACAGATCATATTTTTTTCCTAATTTTGATTTTGTTAGAAATAAATTTATCCAATAGAATTTGGGCATGTGTTGGGATAATTATGATATTATATTTACCATTATTAAACTATTTACTTTTATCAAAGGTAAACAAAAATCAAAAGATACTATTCACCAAAAATTATTCTCACCCTATTGAATCACATTTTACATACAGATGAAAACCATGTCTCTCATATATTTTAAATTCAATTCAATGTTGTGGTAAAAGTACATTTTATTCAAATTTGATAATGTGCCTAGAAGGTGGGTAAAAGTCGTTAAAAAGATATTTAAAAGTTTATATGTCTAATCTTATTATAAAATGACTCCAATGAATTAAATTGGATGAATATATGTATTATATATCTATTTTTAAATTAATATACACAGTTAATTAAATATAATTATTTAAATGAAAAAGTTGGTTTTTATCTACAACGTAATTCTTTTCACTATTTAAAAAAAATTGAATGTTTTCAATAAAATAAAAAACATTCAGCCAAAGATAATTCTGATATTCCAAATTTAAATATGATGTCAATTTAAGAAAAATAAAAAAAAAGTATTATTAATTAAATTAAAATTAATTCTCATTTTCAAAACTAGAAAGAAGGTTTTTAAGAAGTAAAAAATTTCAAAATATTGGGATGTGTTTATGTACAATTTAAATGTGAAATTACATACAATAACCTAAATTATATTAAATTATAAAAATATAATCTAATAATACTTTAAAAAAACTAAAATATATAATTTAACACTATAAATTATTTCAATTAAAAAATTTGTTTTTAATTAAAATTTAGTATTTTTCACTATTCATCAAAATAAGAAAGTTATCAGAAAAGTTCAAAAAAATAATACAAACTAAATTTTTATGTCCCTATTTTAAAGAAGAAATTAATTTCGTTAAACTGAATATATAAAAGTTTTAGATATTGGATTAAAAATGGGTTCTCCATTAAAAGGTCGAAAACTATTTTTTTTTTTAAAATTGCTCTTTTATCTGAAAAATTGAATTTGTCTTTATATTATGTCAAAGAGACACAAAATATTGATGTAAAAATTATATATGATTTATATAAAATTCATAAAGGTGTTAATACTATTTACAACCTATTTTTAGATGACAATCTTGATAGTTCATGATGCGTTTGAACTCGGAGCTACGTATAGCGCAAGCTATTGAATTACTTTAAAGAGAAAACATACTATAAAATCTTGGGGTGTTACATATAAATTCATCATTTCTTCTATATTTTACTTCTCCCTTGAATCCTATTGTATATGGGACTCAAATATTTTATTTTCTATTTTTATAACCTTTGTTATTTGGATGTATGGGGATTTTATAGGATGTTCCTTTTCTCGATTAATCGTTCAAAATTGAAGGAAACATGGTATGACTCGATTAAAGACTTATCTATGAAGGTGTTTCAATTATAATTAACTTATAACAAATTTCATGTACATGTTGACTTTCTTAAATGAATTATTATGATGTTAAACATAAATATAATACCCATTCTAGGTTTGTAAATACAATTTCAATATATTTGACACTTGGTATAAATGGGGATTCCTATGGATTTCATCATAGGATTTCTAAATATAATGGTTAATAATTCCATGTTTTTTTTATAAATGAAAATGTATTTTTAATTGGGATATTATATTTTACAATGAATTCTTTGTACTATTTATTTTAAATAAAGGTTCCATTATTTTCAAAAAAAGGGGTGTTATGAAAATTAAAAATTGTCTTCACGGCCTATTATCCATCGTGACCATTTTAAAGAGATTTATTGAAATTGATTATTTTAAAAAATAATATCATGTTTTTTTAATTTGATATGATTGAAAAGGATAATTTGAAGTAAGAATTTATGGAAGGTAATATGGCTTGGTATTTTAATATATTTTTGAAAGGCATGTTTTTTATTTCAAAAAGCAATTATTTAATAACATCGAGAAAATATTTTGAGCCCCTTATTTATTATAATGATTTATATTATGTATATAAGTTATGAACATCATATTATTCCATTATTATATAAGCCTTGAACTTGGATGAAACAATAATATATGTGCCTTATAATGTTGTAAGAGGTGAAATGTGGTTTATTTAATTTTTTTTATTCTTGTAGATTCAGGTGGTGATCAATGTTCAATTTTTGGTCACATCCATTGATATATATCATGATATCCTTGGTATCTTAATATAAGGTTTGGATTTGTGTTGTTATAGGTTAGATAGTGAACTCCAGGTAGTTCCTTTGGAAAATATTTCCCTTCTATGGGTTATTTATCCTCTTCTCCGTACAACCAAAAGGCAATTTGAGATGGTTGGTCATGAATCCAACAGGGGTCTAGTGAATGATATAGTGGGTAAAAATATTTACCATTCATGTCATATTCATGGTATTATACAATTATTATTAGTTCTTATTATGGATTTTTAGGGAAACTTATTTAATGAAATTTTGTATCTCATGTCCTTGATTTTACCACATGGGGCCATTGTTTATTTAAATCAATATTATTTTTTCCATATTGATATCATATTGAGAGTGACATTATATTAAATCATGATTATCAATTTTTTACTGTCAAATTGTTTCTAACATTATTTTGAATGTTTTGTTTATAATCATTAATGGTATTTATTTATAAATAGTATATGAGGAATTATTTTCATACAATATGTGAAGATGATTGTGTCTTGATAAAATAATTTTGAAATCCATATTTCCATTTTTTAAAAACAATTTAATGAAATTATTTTATTTTTAATTGGGGTTTGATGTTGTTAAATTTAAACAAACTAATCATTATCTTAATCTTAAAGGATGAACCATATTTTCATGAAAATGATAGTGATAATGTTTGATATTTTATTTCATACTTCCTATATGATATATGAAATTTAAAAAAGATTTTATTCTATAACATTTTGAAATTAGAATTTATTATATATTTTAGGAATGTAATTGTAAATAATTTTAGTGGACTCCAACTAGGAGCATTCCTCTCATGCCTTGAATATACACTTGTCTATATGTGTGTGTAAATACCTTGTTTTTTTCTTCTCAGGATATGATATTTGATCATTAATATTCATATTAGTCTGTTAATTTATATGTCGTTATGGAAAGTTTATATGGATCACCTAGAAGTTTTTTTGTGTTGTTTAAGTTCCATTTTTTTATGTTATAGTGTTTTATCAGCTAGCTTAATTAGGGTTTTTTTTATTTTTTTCACATTTTTATATTATTTTACTATATTTTATATTATTATCTATCCTGATATTATTGGATGGATTTTTATATTCTTATTCACTATTTGGATAGTTCAATGTTTTATATCTTTTTATTTACTATGCATGGATGTCCAAATTATGGATCGATAATTCAATATTCTCGATTGTATCCACTGTAGTTTTATATTATTATAAGGTCAAAACAAATCCCAATTTCATATTTGTAATATCTAAGTACTTGTATTCATTATGCAAGGATCTTGAAATCACATTGGACTGAGTGGTGGACCACCATGTGTCTTGGTTAGATAAAATAGTTTGTCTCATTATATAAACAGAAAATCACGAATGGATATTTTTGAAACATTGACTTATAATGTTCCCCAATGAACAATGAGTGTTGAATATTTTGTTAATAAGCGTTTAATAGATTAATAAACATCTAATGTAAATGTAGGTTGAGTGATAATAGAGTATATAACATATAGGGATATGAAATAAAAGGATATTTATAATATATACTATTTTAGATCCATTCATATGTTGGAGAAGTAGAATGATAGGCTTTGAGGAAGATATGATCAATAAAGATGAAGAAGTTGCTGCTCAAATTTTTTGGATTACCTGATTTTTTTGAATAAAAACTTATACATAATGATTTCTTATCCCATCATTATAGGAATCAATTATTTGATTTATATGTAATACAACAACAATATAATACATTATCATGATGAGTTTGAGATGATAGTTGTGATCAAATAATAATAAATATGTCCTTTAAAATGAGTAATCATCAATTTGATATAAAGCATGATATTAGTTACATAATTTGATCAAAACACTTTTATAATGCATTATTAATTTTAATTTTAAATATTATTTGGGTTTCATATTTATTGGTAATTAATTATATGATATCATTGGGATTATTTTATAAGGAGGAGTTAATGAATTATCAAGTTAGTTGAAATAAAATAAAATAATCAAGAAGAGTATTCTTATACTAAAAATAAAATAGGAATTATGGTGGAAAATTTTATTATGGTTGTATAAATTCCATGTATTTTAATTTTTTTGAGGTTATCTATATTTCCTTGAGTTTCATTAACAATATCAGAAGATGATTTGAGTTTGGTTGAGAATGTTCTAAAATTCATAGTTGGAGTTTAATAACTATCAAATACATATATTAGTTGCATCATGAAAAAATATGGGAAATGTTCTATATCTCAAATAGATTTATAAGATACATGGGAGGATATTTAAAAAACATCTGATCATAGATCTTTATAAAATATTACATATCATTTTTGGGATATTGGAGGTGTCAGTAGGAGTATGGAGGAGGATATGTGTTGTTGGATCCCAGATTTCTAATAGAATAAGGATGTCATGGAATATCCATTTGGGTTGTAGTTTGATGGAACGGTCCATATTATATGGAGGATTTATAGTTTATTGGTGAATATGTGGAGGTTATTTTCATAGTATAAATCTATAAAAGATATATTCTTGGGTAGTAATTAGCTGGTGGTCATGATGTGGTCACATATGTTATTAGGGGTTGATTTCAAGGATTTTTTAAATTAGATGGTGTTATGTTGGAATCTTATTCATGGTTTGTGGATTAGGAGGTATTTTGTTGATAGTTTGATTTTATCTTTCATTACACTATGGTTTCTTGGTCATGGTGTGGTAATGACTTATTATGATATTGATATAGGGTTGATTGAGTTTAATATATAGTAATATGTGAGATTAATAAGATAATTTCTCGGGCTTCATTACATCCATCTTCATCAAAATTTTGTCACAGACTTGGGTTCTATAACATAGTAGTTTCAAGTACATATATAACTTTGGAATACCATAAGAATTATTGATTTTTCCTAAATTTTCCATGTTTTTTATGTGACATGATGTCTGGATTTTGATATATTTGAGTTACCATGAATTGGTGTAGGCTATTTATTTTAAGAGATTAGTTTTTTTCATCTATAGTCCTTTAGTATTTATCTATGTGCTTTTTTCTTGGCAGTCATCTCTTCCTTTAATAGTTTTTGAACATTGATTTTAAAAGTTATGGTTAAGGTAGGAGATTGATGAACACTCCTTTATTTTTTTCTATAATGTATGGATGTTTTATTCTAATGTTCTATTTGTGATAATTGAATTATTTGGAATAATTAGAATAAGAAAATATAATATTTAAATTATGTTGAATGGGGTTATTCGCATGTGATTACTTATTTTCATGGCCATTATTTTGAAATGATATTATGAAACTTTTAGTATTTAAATTATAGAAACAACTTTTAAAAATATTAATTACAGAAAAATGATATATAAGGGGTTGTGTAAATACATGATGGTCATGTTTTCACCAATATAGTAAATTTTTAATAAATATGAATCAATGTTCATAGGATAAGATTATAGAAGTTATTTGTTTTCGATAATGCATGTGATTTGTTTATTGTTGATATTTTTGGGTGTTATGTGGCTATTTTCGGGTGTTATAATGTGGTACAATTATTGATAGTTTAGACATGGTATACATTGTGTACATGGTATATAACTATGTTTTCATGGTTTCAAGGAGGTGAAAATGTTTTTGGTGTGATTTTTATGGTATAATTGGATACATGTTGAAGCATTAATGTATAATAGATGTCATGACTACTAGAATTGTTTTTGTGTGATGGTCTTGTGCTTTTTGAACAGTGATGGTGGGGATGATATATAGTTTCCCAATGGTAATGGAAAATATGAATAAAAATTTTGAAATAGTAAAACTTTCTTGGGTTTAAATTAAATAAAATTGAAGCATTACATAAAATTGTAAATACTTAAGATAATGGGTAATTATATGGATTTACATTATTTATTCCAAAGAATAGTTTTTCATTAAATTTGTAATTTTTTGACATAATAAATGTAACAAGGATAGTCATAAAGTAAATAAATAAATGGTTAAATGATGTGATTTAATTTGAAATTTGGAATTATTTCCATGGTATATTAGTATTGTTAGAGGGATTTTCAGGGTATTTTAATGCATGTAAGAGATTGTGTCACATGTAAAAGAAAGTGTGGTGATTGAAATTTAGTTGAAATGATGTTTTGGTGTGAACCATGAATCCCTATCTTGTGTTTAAATTTATATATAATTTATTTTTTTCGTGATTTCTATACACAACACACTGAAATAGGATACCATTCTTCAGCCCAATTACTTTGGATTCTAACTATTTTCTCTAATCATCTAGGCTGGCAAGGGCATGGATGGATGAGTAACCCCTATTCTGAACTCTCCCTTTTAGGTGTAGTGTGGTAAATGATAGATCATGGTGGTAAAAATATTGTGATTTTTAGTTGATTTAGGTATAGTATGAGTCGTGGTGGAAGACCGTATGAGGTAATGAAATGTTGATATATGGTGGGGGATGATCTGGTTTAGAAGATAGAAAATGGTTGATGTTCTTCATGTTCACATTTCCCAACTATATTGATAATATTATGTCAATATAATATATGTAATTTAATGAGACATCATATTCCTATACCGGAGAATTATCTTAATTTTTTTGGTTATTTAAGAGTTTTTAGGGATATCTAGGCTCTCCAGGGTGGTTTAGGATGACATGTAATGATGAATATCTAATCCTAGTGAATTTCATTCCATTAAAATGGTAGTCATGCAGTAAGACATAATTTTTGGACCTATGGGGTCTTATGTGGTTTGTTTATTCTTTGAACTAGGGTTTTATGGCATAATTAATTTATGTGAGACCCTTGATATCATGAACTAATGGTTCATGGATCAAATGGGTTATAAACTAATTTCTATTTTTTTTTCTCAAAAATTTTCCCCCATCATGTTTAACGGATATTTGAACCATCTCTCCCCTCATTTCTATTCTGTTAAATATTATTGTACACTATTTGATATCTCTACATTTACACTCTCTGATTATAGGCCATCCTACCTCATTTTATAATGATTTTAGGTAGTATTTTTCATTTATCCTCCAATTTATCATCTCCCACTTCTCCCATTCTCTATTGGTTCCCTCTTTCCCTTGAAACAGATTGGTCTGTTTTTGTTAGACTTCTTTTTTGACATGACATAACCTTGTTTGTTTCACTATTATATCATGGAAATGATGTCCATTTTATTATTGGGGGTATTCCTTATTAAACGAAATTAATTCTTAATTTTAATCATTTGATTCCAGTATATTAAATGTATCTTGGGAGATTCCATAAATTTAAAATTCTTATGACTATTGATGTTCTTAATCATTTAATTTAGAAGATTATAGCTTTATATAATGGTTTTATTGATTTTACTATTTCCATGGAATTGATATCTGACGTGAAATTAACTATTCGTAATTATTTTTCTTCAAAAAAGGAATTTGAGAAAAATTTGTTTCCAAAAAAATGGTCAATTATTTATTCCCAGTGACATTGATTCTATAAAAAGTTATTTTACCTTTCATAGGATACTCTTTGGGTAAAGGATTATTTCCATCAAATTTTAACAAATGAATAATTTTTTTCCATTTTTAATTCTTTTTAATGCACATTTTAAATGTCATATTATAGGTTCAGTTAGAATTTCATTGAATATAAAGGAATCAATACCCTTAGTCAGTTTTCATTAATGTGTGTTTGGATCATTGAAATTGTTTTACATAGTGTGATTTTTTAATTCCCTATTTAACACTACCTTTTTTATTTTTACCACTTTGGGGGGTATTCATTATCATTATAAAATAAATTACATAGATTAGACTATTTCATGTGAGGATGTTTGAGGGGAGGTAAGATTTATTTTTTTCTATCATATTTTTCTTCTGAATTGATTGATTATTAACCTAATGTTTTAATTTATTGAGAGAATATAACCTTACAGAGAGGTCTATATTTACACTACACGACATCAATCTACACACTATCTAGTTTCCCCTAGTGTGACTTGGTCTAGCCTAGGTTTGTGCCCCTGATGAAGTTGGTGTGAGTGGAATTTCATTGTTTGTGTTGGTTTAGATATTCCATAGACTCATATTTTGTCCCACGTATATGGTAAATTTATTCGTATCTCACACTAGTTTATAGTGTTATTACCTTGATACTAAATGATTTTCCATATATAACTCGCACACCTTATGTTCCATATATTTATTGATGTATATAGAACCACAAATCATTCTTAATTTTTACTTTCTTTTATTACTTGATTAAACAATTACTATATGTTTGGTATTCTTAATCACATGAATGAGGTTGTTTTAGTAAATGGATTGTAATTTCTTTTTGGGAATTTTATTACAAAAGTTTTTTTAGAAGTATATATTAAAAGCATGTTTTAGTAAATAATGGATTAGGATGAGGAAAAATTTTCATTTCATGAAATGAGTATGAAAGTTATAAAATGATAATGGGTTTGATGTTTTTCTTTTTTAGTATGCAACTTTGAATGAAAATTCAATTTTATAATATGAATAAATATAAAAATAAATAAAATGTCTTTTCAGAAGGAAATGAACATACCCCACAGTTATATCCTAGTAGGCTTCGTCTCACTCTCCCCCTTTATAAACCATTTAGTGTGTATAGATTTTATGGATTATTTTTATGTTCTCTAGAATCTACATTCATTATGTTTGGTTTTTGCGTTATTCGGTGATTGTTGTGTTGGGATGCAATGATTTACCACTAGGGTATAGGGAGACAAATCTTGGTGGTTTAATTTTGGTATTTATTTTTTTATTCACCAGTGTCAACCTTATCAGATGAGGATTTTATTCAAATCTATCTTCTATCATTGATTATTGTTATTACAACTCAATTTATGTGATGTACTTACTTAATTTTTTTACACTATTTGGATATTAATCATTAATTTAATAATTTTATTTATGAGTGAAAATATATGACATATTGTTGGGTCATTACAGATTTCTTGGGGAATACTTATTATTGTTTTGAATTATGAAGGTGATGTTATTTCAAATGACGTTTTTATATCATGGTACATTCTTACATCCTTGGGTGATTGGGAATTTTCTTTGGGATATTCCGTGCATTATCATTTATTCCTTATTTAAGGGTTTCAAAATTTTTTTCATGATAAAATTCTATATGAGTACTATATTTCTATTTGCAGTCCATCTTTGTAGAATGAAGATGAGAATTTTCATTGGGAATTGGGTAGATTATGTGGGGAAGTGCTTGGAAAACTATTAATAACATAAAACCTAGAGATTCCTTGGTTATTTATTATTCGAGTGATAATTAATCTTTTTTTGATTATCGTTAAAAGGTTTTGATTTTTTGTGGTGGAATTTTGACCCCTGATGTGTATGTTAGTTATTTTAGGTGTTAATTTTACATACATAAGAGAAATTTGTAAGGGGAAAAAGGTCAACAATCAGCACTAAATATCTAGTAATCCATGAATATTTTGTAAAGGTTATCCTAGAAATATTACAATTATTTTTGAATGGTTTACTCTTGGTTTACTAACTATTGTGATCAAAACATTCATTTTTCTCTTCTCCGATACAATTGTATTATTTCCACCAAATATCCTAATGAACTCTAACTTTTCTAGTAATTTTGTGATGATAAATCGGAGAAATTTTCTAGTGAAATTGATATTTCCAGATGTTTTTATGGGATTTGTATATTATTTTTTAGTTTTTCATTCTTTAGGGGATAATTTTTCATGTCTTCAGAAAATTGTATGGGGAAAAAATCTTTTCCATGGGGTTGTTTATTTTTTAAAACCATTTTTTAATTTCTTTTGAAAGTTATTTGTTTGTTCCCTTATAATGTCATAATAGTGAATGTTTATAAAAATTTATCATATGATTCATTTAAAAATATTGTTTCTTGTTAATTAAAAATAAAGGAAAATGTTTTTAAACAATGAATTATTATCAAGTGGTATATGTTGTTGTAATATTGAGTTTTTAAAATCCTTCCATGGGTGGAATATTTTAATGTATAGTTTTTATATGTGTTTATATGGGTTAGTTTTGATATGGAGTTTATTTTTTATGATGTAATTTTTTTAAGGGGTTTATTGAACATGGAATGATTTAGGTTCATGTATTCTTTACCTATAATATACTTTCTGTAAATAAATTGAATGAAGTGGGAATCCCCTTTTTTTGGGTTGATATTTAGGATCAATCCTCTAAATTATTAAAAGTGGTTTCATTTCTTATTTACTCTAACCATAATTAGTATTGTGTGTTGGAGTTAATATCTTCTTGGACCATAGAGACTACACATGTCTTTTTTGATAATTTCCTACCTTTTATCCGTGGCGAATAAAGTCATCTTGAGGGGATGGGGTATATGCATAATATTAGTGGAATATTTATTTATATTTAAACTCCAAAATAATAAATTGTGAGATATATTTTTATCTTCATGGGGGACCAATCCACGTATAGTCGGAAATAGTGATCAACCCTCATCTATTTAGTAGAATAACCATGGGATTCACCATGTTATTATTTATTCAATGGAACTATAATTAGTGTGTGAAATTATATAAACATATGGAGTTTGCATGACTTTATTATGGTGAGATATAATTGAAGGGGTATATGAACTATTTATTGGATCTTGTCATCTTCATTCTTGAGCTAGTAAGAAACGATTCCTTGAAATGCTATTTCTTTTAGAGAGGTTAGTATCAAAACATAGAGAATGTTTTTTGAATTTGTATGACTATATTATAAGGAAGATGTCATGGGGTTTTATTTAATAGAGGCCGATCAAGAAATGTATTCGTTGGGGAGTGGTTATTTATTACTGACAAATCTGTTTGGGGATATTCAATCTACTGTAAATTGGTAGTGCTTTACAATCAATGTTGAAAATAAGTTTATTGAGGTAAACACTTTTATGAAGAATAAGGAAATTTTTTTACATATAGTGTGGGGAACATAGAAATTTCATATATTACTATGTGAATGATCTGATGGATTATTTTTTATGCCTACTGGGACAACGATAGTTTTTTTTCACTTTATTTATCAGAAATCAAATTATCATGTGTTATCTAATTATAGGTCGTTATTGTTTATTGTGGCCTCATTTTGGTATAAATCAATGATTTTTTAACATATCATCTATAGGTTTTTTGAATGATTTTTTTCCAGTGATGTTGTATTCTCTAATTTTTTATAATGGGATTACTTTGGGTAATTATTTGTCAAATCATCAAAACTGTTTCCATTGGGACATTGAAAACTTTATGGTACTAGTTTTGAGTTTTTTAGGTTATTTTTTAGGTGGTGGATCATATTTTATGTCCAATTTTACCCATTATAGTATCATGAATCGAGGTCTAGGGCCCAACTTGTTTCATGTTATTGAGTGTGTGATTTTTTATTTGTTGGTTTTATAGTTGATATGCATTGATGAACTAGGTAATGGTTTCCTCTTTGTAGATGTTGAGTTCTATTTTTTTGTGTTTAAAATAATATTTAGATATGGTTCCATTGGTGATTATTTTTCATTAATAGGACTGAGTGAATCTTAAATTATTCTTAGAGATGAATTATTTGGGTTGATGTTTTGGTTTAGTGGTGTGTCCTTACTTTTGTGTCACCATTTCAGATAAATACTATATGATAGGATAATTGTTCTGTTTTTACAGTTTCTATTAGACTTGTCCATTAGGATCAGGGATGAATTGTGTTTAGATTAATTGGTGATACTTGTGGATTCATATTCTTATTTTAAATATGGTGAATTTTTTTAGTGTTTTTCCTTTTCTTAGTCCATTATAATTATATTTCTACCACATCCATCTCTTATGTTGATTTTTTATCGAGTTATATACTTTTCATTTTTAATAATACTATAGAGTTTCTAGGGGAATAAAGTATCTAGGTACTGATATTGTAAATTCTTATGTTATTAGTTTGGTGTATTATCCTGATTGTTTGGAGATTTTGCTGTTCTTTGGGTTTTTATGGATTTTTAGTGTGGTCAGGGAGGACTCAAAAAAGTGAATATCTATGACTACTAGCATTCATGTTGTGAATAAGGTGATAACACTCTGAACCATCATTCTTAGCCATGGGAATTCATTATATCATAGTTCATTATGTGTATTTGGGTTTTATTTCATTAAACAATTTGGTTGAGACCCTTCTTACGATGAAGTAGTTGTTCATGTTGTGAAAGGGTGTGCACTGTGTTTTAAATTATTATTTGTCAATAATTTCCCCTTTCAGGTTTAAAAGAGTTTTTTCCTCTCTATTTCATCATTCTGATCTAGTCAAACCTTATGTTACACTAAGAGGTATCTCTACACTTTCCCTTATTTATTCTAATAACTCCCACCTCATTTTCGAATGAATTTCTGTTTAACTTTCCCTCAGTCCCATAGTTTCACATTTCCTCTCCTCTCTTATCTATTTCTCCATTAATTCCCATATCCCATGACAACCCTAGAGGATACTATAGTGTTATTTAGGATTCATGGTGACCAAACCGTGGGGATTTTGTCTCTTAATGATCTATAAGGGTATTTATTTTCATGTTTGATTATTCTTCATTAAATAAAAAACATTCCATATTATCACATATTGATTTCTACTAACATAATGTAGAAAATTTTGTGTCATTACTTGAATTTGAATGCTATTTTATATGTGGTATTTTTTTATTGTTAAATATTATATATTAAACTTATATATAATTGTTGAATAGATTTTTTAGTTTTTTGGAATTTATTTATTACTTGTATTTAAGTATTTTTTATAGTTTTTTTTGTCTCTTAATGATTTTATGACCTTCTTTGGGAATGATAATTCTCTTTAGGACGAAGAGAATGAAATTTAAACATCCCCTGAGATACGAAATAGTTGAACATAATTCCATTGGTTATCAAAACCAATTTAAATGTTGTAAAAAGGCCACTTCCTAGTGTTAGATACAACCATTGGTCTATTGCAGATTAAACTAGAAAAATAAAGAATCTGATTAATAATGTCTGGAATATTGACCACACATGGTGAGAGGGAAATAGGGAAACTGAATTTATTTCATCCAAATCTCCGTTGTACAATGATTTCACCCGAATCAATAGTTTGTGAACTATTTCAGAAGAAGGTCTGGGCATTTTTATTTTGGACTCTCTTGGTTTTCCTTATTTTGAACCCCCATAGTCCCTCTATATTTCTCCTTCCCTGTATAGAATAAAGCCTTTTTTCTTGGTAAAAAAGGTATTTCAAAATATATGTTTTCTTTGGATAATTAGTCAAGGATGTCATTCAAAATAAATTGATGTTTTGGAATGGTATTTGACCATTATTGGATTATTCCTCGAGCAAAAGAATATTTTTGTGAAATTTTTGTAAATGGAATGATTTTTTTTGAATTTTATAGTGGTTTAAATGGACATGGTAAATGTATTAAAATTTTTCGATATTAATGTTAATCATTATAAGGGACTCAACATCATGATTTAGTTTTCAATAATGTATGTTTGGGTAATTTATATGGTTCCACATTGTGTGTGTGTTACACCCTATTAAGCCCATTGTTTTATTTAAAATTTTAATGCATTATGAGGATATTGATTATCATTGTGAAATGTTTGATATGTTTATGGTTGTTTCTTATAAGGTCTTTGTAGTTGAGGTGAGATTTTTCCATTTCTATTGAATTGATCTTTTGGTTTTTTTATTCCCTAAATCATTTTTTGGATTCCATGAGTACACTAGGAACTGAGGGATAGGTCTATATTTACACTGCACTAGTTCATTCCACACACTTCTTAGTGTCCCCTAGAAATACTTTTACCCGAATAAGGGTTTTCAATTGGGGAAGTTGGTATATGTGGAATCAGATGACTTGTGTTTGTTTGGATGTGATGTATACATGCATTTTTTCATGATTATTTAGAAAATCCTAGGAATATCTTACCTATTTAATAGTGTGAAATCCATGATAAATGTTGTTGTTCCATAGGTAACTACCACCAATTATGTTATTGAATGTGAATAGAATATATGGATCCATTACTATTCCTATAGATTATTTACATTCATTTTCATTTAGTATGGTTCCTTGGTGTTTTTTGTTACTCATTTAGTTTGGTATTTTTATTTAATGGATTCCAAATATGTTTTCGAAAGAATATTTATTATATATATAATGTCTTTTCATATATAAGTATTATAAATTTTTAGATGAATATTCAATTAATTTGAAAAAAATAGTTGAGGATTATAATGGATTATATTTGTTGGAGATTAGATACACAATATTATTATTTCAGGA
The DNA here is from genome assembly GCA_963277665.1 of Viscum album. NCBI lineage: Eukaryota > Viridiplantae > Streptophyta > Magnoliopsida > Santalales > Viscaceae > Viscum > Viscum album. Next base: position 1,339,250,202 of record OY728129.1, on the reverse strand, counting down.
AATATATTCATCACCATTCAAAATGATCTCCATATTTTTTAATCCTTATAGAGAAACCCTACATGAAGCCATCTCATATAACCTAGAGAAGGGAACACTGTAATGGAAGATTTAATATTCTCTATAATAGTAAACATAAGAGATATCAATTGATGATAATATGAAAAATAAATATAATTATAAGGGAATGATATCATTACTATAACTTATATCATTAATGCCTAATCTATCAAATATCCTGAACATGATTCATGGCATAAATATTTATCATTTCAATGAAATAAATCATAAGAGTGAGAAATGATAAAAAATAAATTAGGAATAATAACTTCATGTCATAAAAGTGTAGATCCATCATAAGTATATAAATAATTTATATTTCAAGGTTTAAAAAAATCATCATATCATAGTGTATTAGGCCATCCTACCAATTTCCTATATCATAATGAATCAAGTATCACCACATGCATCCCATAGTGGGTCTTGCTAATTGATTTATTTCCCATTATGGATTAAATAGATCATCTAACATCCCATAATTATATCATGATCAACACATAATTGTCCAATTCATGTGAGAGATAGGTAATTTTATGCCCCCTTATAACATAAAAAAAACATTCATATGTGGTCTATAATATTATTATTCATAACATAAAATCATAACCCATTAAATGAAAATGGATTTCTTGAACACTTCATCAATAAATCATATCATATCCTATAGATAATAAATGGGTTTCAAAAATAAATACTCAACATAATAATAATGTATCATGAAAAATAATAATGATGGTATAATTTTATCATATCCATAGTAAAACATTGGTAAAACCACTAAGCGATTTCACAGATGAATAGAAATATCATAAAAAGATCATTAAAACATTCTTGAGAAAACAAACCCTTAAATTTTGAAATAAATAATTTAAATTATAAAATTTTCAAAATATTTTGTTGAAAAATACCTTTGAATAGAACCTGAGAACCTTGAAAATGATGCATCAATTCATTGAGTGGACTTGATGAAAGAAAATTGTGTTCGTGTAGTTTATCTTAAAAGAAAATCTTCTTTTCACACTTTTATAAGAAAATAGAAAATTACCTCAATCATAAAAAGGAAAAATGATTCTATTTAACATATTTCATAAAAAAATTGATCAAGGGTAAAAATGACATTAAAAATTCCTAGGATAAAATAAAAAACATTCTTCAAAACATATTTAGAAAACATGGATATAAAAGGAAAAGGATTTTCTGATGAAGGGTGAAATAAAATCAGGTGTATTTAAATATGATATTTCAGTATCTTAAGTAATTTAATTGCGAGAAATGATTGGAAACCATGTTTTATCAATATATATATATAGACAAAGAAAATATGTGATTTTCTTGAGATTCATATCATGAAATTTCATCATTAGAAACATAATCTTAAAAAATCTGGATAAACAATGAGATTGTAACATAAAAGCCTCACCACATTGGTAAATTTTGATTAATAATCCATATGAACGAAAAACCCATAGATATATATATATATATATATAATTACACAATTTTCATACTAATATTGATAATATAAATTCATAAAAATTATATACACCACATAAATGAATCATGTCATGAATATGGAATGTGTCTCATATAAATAAAATTTAGACGAGAATCACATACCCCAGGTCTGCCATCCTATGTTCATCTTCAATCATCTAAAATAATAAATATATAATTATTATAAATATACTCTAAAACTGATAAAATATATATCATACCATATATGATTTAATCGTTCCATGTTTTTTCAATTTTAGTTAAATTCTTTTATTAAAAGCAATATTTTAGGTGAAAACTGCTTCGTTTTCATGTATAGTTTGGTTTATTATCTTACTTCCTTTCATAGTAATCATGGTTCCATCATCACCAAAATTTTAATTATTATATGACAATATTATATATGAATTTTATATTAATTTACAATCATCTATAAAATATACAGGTATAAAAATTACTTACATCATTTATAGAGGAGGTAGATCACATGTACGCATGAACACTATTTCCAATTTTTGAAGGATATAATGGAAAAAATGTAAATATTAATTTTATGGTGGACAATATGGATGGATTTCGGTTTTTGTAGATAAAATATGTCTCCTCTGGTGGTTTTTTATTTCATCACTATAAAAACAATTCAATTTATACATTTTGATAATTAGTTTAAAGAATACCATAATCAATCATTTGTACACATGTATGTTAAGAAAATCCATGGGATTTTGTTTTCTAGAATAGATAATTTCAATAGTTTATTTTTTTTCAAACTCACATTGTGTCATGAATGTAGGTTTCAAATTGTATATTTAATTTTATCATATTATCAAAGTCTATATACAAACTCTGATGATGTTTTTTTTGTTTAATTAGTTCTCACATAGTAGTATTTTTCTAAAATACATATGATGCATGATATTTGTAAAAATGGGGATAATATGTGATTTGTATAACATGTATGATGATTATATGATGATCCTTATGTTCTCAAAGTCAATAATACTTCATGATACAAGTAGGAGTTTATGGAATAATAAAGGATTGGAGGTTTTTTAGTTTTTGTTAACACCAGTCCATCTGACGTGGAGTGATATCAATTAATCAGCTAAATTCTAGCATATAACCTTCATAAGAAGTATTTTTTACAACATAGAATCATATGAATAGTTCAATAAAATGTATATCAATAAGTGGTAATTTTTGTCACTAATTAATGAAAATATTCAATGACCTATCAAAAAAATTACGAAAAATAATGTAGTCAACCATTTTCATAAAACAAATTATTTCTACTCATTAATTCGATCAAGATAAAGATAATTCAAGATGATATTTACCATATAATTTTTTTTTTATTTTGATGTGGTTCAAGAGAAATTGAAAATTAAGTTTATTTTCATTCAATTGGGTCAAGAGAAAAAGAACTCTAATTTTTTCTGTATGTTGGTCAAAATACATCAGACATGCCCTTGGATTGATCCATTCGAGTGAAATAGAGATTGATCTATCAGATTCATGCTTAAATAGTTCAATCATCGGATGTTGCAATTCATTTGACACAATGTCATTAGTTTGAGGATTCAATTAATACATTAGAAAAGAAGAAATGTTTTGTTGTGTTTTTTCAAAGTTATATCAAAGGATTTTTGCACCTATTCAAGTTGCAAAAAAATGATGGAAGAATGTTTCAATGTTGTAAGTATTATAGTTGGAACAAATCATAAAAATGAAAACCCAATAATTTTTCATTTCAATTGGTAAAAATACCCTGAATAAAATTTCATTCATATCATTTGGTCATGAAATTATGGTTGAACATATTATTTAATTGTAATTTTGAAATATATTAAAACATTAAATGGAACAATATTGAAGAATATTCTTTTTTATGTTCAAAAAGGTCATCAGTGTTATGAGTATTTATGAATCTTTAAAAATAATTGGGAAGAGTTGGGAAGCACTATAATATCTAATGATGAATTCTAAATTGATATTAAATTGATGTTTCATGAAATTTGGTTAAGATATAAATAATTTTAGATTCCCACCCAAACCACTTTTAGATCTCCTATAAATATTTGGAAGTATGTTATACTATTATATGTATGTATTGTAAATGTATGGAGAGAGATAAAGAAATCACTAAAGTAGAGAGAAGAAATTTCGAGATAGTGTTTTCCTAAGAATGTTTTATGAACATAAGAATATAAAGAAGAAATAGTTACTAGATTAGACCGGTCCATCATACATAGGTTTATAGGGACATTTTGAAGTTTGTTAGAATTTTTTAGGGTATTACTTCCACATTTGTTTTTCTTACAGAAGAATTTGAGTGGGGAATCAGACTAGGACCTTAGGATGTCATTTTTAATGAATTCCATAAAGGTGGTTTTAACAACTTGTACGGTAGGAATGTGAATAATTGTGTATATAACAATTAAAAAAGGAATTTGAATTTTATTTGATGGAAAAGAGACAACAGCTAGTTCTATTTATTTTTTAATGATGACTGATTGGAGTTATGGGGTTAAATATGCGTAATCATCATTTATATTGGGTTAACATTATTTTTCATTATGGGAAACTCCCAAAGTATCCCACATCCATAACTTAGAACATACCTAGTTTCCAAAGGCATGTGGTCATTTTGGATCTCATACCCAATGAAACGTAGGAAATGACATTGGTTGAGAGGATTGGAGGTTTATATCATTACATCGTGTGGGGGGGGGGGGGGGTTATTATTTCCTACTTTAGGAAAATCTTACATATTTAATATTGGTGTGATAATATCTTCCAATCCATATATGAGACACATTAACCTATCAAAATAACCATAGGATAACCAATTTTATATCAATAAGAAGAAGGGGATATCATTATTGATTCCATGTGTTAGATATCAGGTTCTTCAACCATTTACCGGTAATGTATAGCTACTTATATGTTAATGATGTATAACTAGGGAATTCATTATTTTATATCATGTTTGATGGAGTTTAATGTTCCAAGGAGTGAATTGATCTCTTATGAGACTTCCTATATATCATGTATTTTTTAAGAATCAAAATTCACAAAATTTATTAAATATATGTAGTTTCACAACATGTGTAAAGAACATGTGTGATGGAACATAGGAGCCAAATATTTGAGCTCTAATAATGATGATGCATCCTATAAATCATATTTATAGTGTGAATCAGTTTTATCATTGTCGTCTTAGGCCATTGGGTATGAACATATGATAGATTCCCTTATGTGGGCGTATTTATTTAATGTTAATCATCAAGGGTTTCATAGTGATATTTCATTAGCTAGTAAATATTCATGATGTAAATGGAATGACGATTGAATCTATCTAATCACATGTGTGATATTCTTAGTGTGATATAAAAGGGATAAAAATTAATCTGTCTCAGTATATATTGGTGTGGTACTTATGTACTGGGATATCTCTTGATATATTTAATATAGAGATATATCCTTCAGAGTGTGTCCTACATATCCTGGTTATTATAGGAATCAGAGTCATCGTAGTTTAATATGATTCTTAGTCCCCTGATGGATGAGGTAGAATGATCATCCCATGGGAACGATTGGTCCCTAATGACTAAAATACCAGATACATGAGGGGATTTAATCTGAAGTGAGTTCCCATTTGCGTTTGGGCTCAAGCCTTATGATGGAATCTTACATGTCATTATTATCAAAGTAATAATAGTTCACTTAGTTCAATGAGTTCCCAATTCATTGGTGGATTTGGAATCATGATTGGTTCATGGGAATGATTGGGTCCTTCTTGTTGAAATTTCAGAGACATGGTCAAACATTCAGTAATATGGATTCCTATTTGAGTTCAGTATGTATCCTTAAAAAGGCATCCAACATATCCAATTTATGGAAGGAATATACTTCATAATAGTTTATTGATTTCTACACCCAATGGTGGATGAGTAAATATGATCATCCTAGGGGAATGATTTGGTCCCTTTGGTTGAAATGCCGAATACATGGAAGAAAATACAACAAATTGGATTCCCATTTGAGTTTGGACCCATGCATGGAGATGAAATCCTATGTATCCTTGTTATGGTAGGAATCAGAGTCCACATAATTCAACTAGTTGGGGATTACACACTGAAGTTTATTTTCTATGTGCGATATATCATATTTTTCCACTGATTTCGGCTTACACACTATGGATTCCCTTATCCTGATACTAATAATTCATGTGAATGATATGATAATTATGACTTCCCAAACCTACGTAAGCTATTCTTGGAGTGAGAAATAAGGGATGAAAAATAAATAGTATCATTTCTTGTAGAATCCGGACTTATGTGTTTGGACTACCTTATAGATTCCTAATATATATATTAGGGATTAGGAATGAACCCTACAAATTCTAGATATAGATGGAATTATATTCATCATAGATATTTGGATGAGGTTTAAATAATAAGGATGGACTTGGATATCATTTGTCGGAATGCTCGATTATCCTGGAGTACTTTTCTGCCTATCATATATTAATTTTCCACTAGAAATTCCTTGATTGAATTCTTAAGATTTCAATGGATGTCTTACTGATATTTCCAAATACAATCACAAGATGCAGTTTACGTTCTTAATAAACGTCACATATTTGGGATGGATGGTGTGATGGTTGTCACCTGATCAACGATAACTTTTTTCAAGGACATTTCAAGACCCATCTGAATTATTCTAAAATCCATCGCATGGTTCTAGCAGACATTCATAGAAAACATCACAAAATATATCGTACAAGACTTAGGCTAATCAGGAAAGATAGATGACATGCATGGAGATCATCACGAGATATAGTGTGACATGTCTCAGAGCGTGCCATATATCTTTGATAACTTGACTGGAAGTGTACGTTCTTGGTTATTTATTGAGGTATGTATCCTTTTTTATCAATTCATAGTTAAAATATTTATATATGGATTAATTTTAATTCTATTTAATCTCATAGAGGTGTTAGGTCTTTTCAGGGCTCCTTCAAAGCCCAAAACCAGATTTTAGGAAGAATATAGCCTATTTCATAGTTAGTGAAACTCTGTAGGGTAGAACAAAATATTTGAAAAACTACATAATTAATGGGTATAGATAACGATTATTTTGAACCTTTAAGACAAACACTCCAATATAGGTTTCATGGTTATGCGGAAAGCTTTAGAGTTTTGACAGTTTGTTTTTATACAGATTTCACACTATTATTAAAACTATGCGAATTCGCCTTCTCTATATGTACCCATGCATGGTTAGTGAATGTTTTTTCAAATGCTTCTCCTAAACCATTAAGCATTACATATTTGGGATTGTTAAAAATTTAAAATTAAATTGAAATAAATATAAAACATTGTATTAGGTTTTTTATCCTCCTATACTAGCAGAACCTACCTTCTAATGACTTATTAGAGATTATTCCTAGATTTGGGATAACTTCATCATTTGATCCCTGAATCAAAGGTCATTCATTACATAGTATTCTTAATTTAAAGACCATATTTCCATTTTTATGTTCTTTGTTCTACTTCATACTGGTTTCTCTATTTAGTTGAATACTATTTTTCCTGTTATTAGGTTCTTTGTTTCTTCTAATGATTTATCCCAATTGGAGTAAAATCAAAGGATGATAATATATTATCTATTATATATGGATCTAAATAAAATTTTCTCATTCCTTTACCTTAATTTAGATTTTTATATAAATGTGGGCATGCTGCACACACAATTTCCAGGTGCCTCCTTAAATTTAAATCGAATTCTTAAAATAATAGGCTTGGAATATGTGATTAAGGAGGATTTTATTAGCTATTTATTGGTTAAGGATATTTAAACAAGAACCACCAATTTGGGTGTGTTGTTATTAAATGGACCGTTTGATGGATTTTGTCCTTGGAATCCCATAGGTGTTCCTTTTACCCCTTAATATGGGATTTAACATGTGAAATAGTTTGTAATCCAGTCAATTTGATGGATTGAATAATGCTTTGAATTTTTAAATCAAATTTATTAAATGTAAGGGATGAATGAGTTGAACCTTTTCCCTTAGCATGGTAATATATTTTTAAGCTTGAATTTCCTTAAAATTGAATTACCCATGTCAGTTAATATAGATTTTATTCAATGTATAATAGGATATAACTTGAATTTCCTTTTATAGTGTTTTTTCATGTGAGTTGAAATATGTTTATGAAAATTATTGGCTTGTTTTTGAATCTAATTACACACAAACATAGAGATATATATATATATATATATATATTAAAATCCCTATTTTATTATTTGAATTGTAAGAATTCAAAGGTTGTCCTTTTCTTGTGAAACCCCATGAGGTGAGTTTGAAATGTAATGTTATTTGTTTTCAACATTACATAGATAATTGAAACAGATTAAATGGTTGTGTTACATAGTTGATATGTGGATCCATAATATAATTCCATGGATTGACCCAAGGGGAGTTTGATCATTTTTTCCACGGTTAATACTAAACCTCTAATAGTGGATTGTTGAGGGAAATCTCGATTTGCAGAGACATTATAAAACACCTAGAGTGATATCTGATTCGTAAGAGATTTTCTAGTGATATGAACATATGGGGTTTCTTGATATTATACATAGAGTGATACATGAATTACAAAATTGAAATTTAATGGAAATACAATGGTTATGAATTGAATTATGAATAAAAGGAATTGTATAATCATCCTCTAATACAATTTTTTTTTCTGGATTCAATATTGACATAAAACTTTGAGATTGTATTCTATGGAATATGGTGTGTTTTTGACTATATAGGGGACTTTGGGCATGTGCATATTTTTAAGAATTGTTAATTAAAAGAGTTTTAATTATTAAATGAGTTTTATTTATTAAATGAGCCTATTATAATCGACATAGACCTGACTATTAAATATGAGACTTTCCCATTTTAAATTTTAATTGATTAAATGAATTGGACATTGAATGAACACATGTGATTATAGGATGTTTACTTTTATGTACTTCCATTAAAAGGTATATCATCTTGAACACTTATATATATATATATTCTATGATTTATTGGCATAGAAATTTGGTGGTTTCCTAGTAGGATTTAGTCTCACACCAGTTTAGTCAACCTTTGGGTACCAAAACAAACTATATTGTTGTAGGTGTTGATAATAGAAAGCTCCATACTAAATGATCTTGATCTACTGGTTAGTTGAATGAGATTAAAAGACAATGTTGAGGATTGTGATGCTATTGGGATTATTTTGCCCATTTTTTATTTCAGTTACATGTATTCTATATTAATATAGTGTACCTATTTTTTTACATAATTAGAAATTGTTGACATGTATCATCATTTATTATATGAGAAGACTTTTGGTATTATTTATCTTATTATTTGACTATTTTTTACTTGTTTCATCTAAATTATTTACTTCTTATGGTACATGAAACTTATTCTAATTTATTGTTATATGCTCTAGTAATGAGGGAATAGTCTCCCCATAGACACACTTAGGCCCCCGCTGCTTTTCAGTAGCCTCTGTAGTTTGGGGAGATATACTTAAGGCCATGTGACCCATCAGGCTCAGGGAAATATTTAGTTTTATCTGGTTCTAGGATGTTACAGAATTATATCAGAGGAGTTCGTTCTTGGTTTTCGCTATTATTTGGTAAAAATAAAAAGAGATAGGGATGAAATAGAATTTTTTAATGAGATATGCTTGGGTGTAGCTAAATCATTTATAAGGAAAAACTAAATTTCATTTAATGAAATTTTTGAATTATAATTTTTGACAATTTTAATTGACTTGATTCCGTTATTGGGTGATGAAATTGTATTGTGCTGTTATTTTTGATATTATTTTCAGTTCTATTTTGTTTCAATCTAATGAAATGAGGGTATCCCATCTCATGCATCATATACATACTTGTTGTAATTAAATACCCCAAATTATTCCAGGCCATTTAGGATGAATTACTGGATTCATGCCAGTGTAATAGGTGATGTATATATATACTTACAATTGTGATTGTTATTTTGTGATATATGTTGGTATGAATCATATGGACCCCACACATAGGTCTATATAGATCATGGACCCTATTGAATTAGAATTTTGAGGACCATTTCATCATAATTTACAGTAAAATGTGAATTTGGAATGAATTAAAATGAAATTGGAATGAAAACATGATTTTCATAAGGTAGAGAAGCTGACCATACCCGACCTTATTAGTGGTTTTTTGGTTTTGTCTCCCACTTATACCTAATCAGTATGTTTCTTAAACCTGGGTCATGGAGAATATTGAGGGGTGTGTTCTTTTATATGAAGGCTTATACCTATCATATCTTGGATTCTCACTTTTGAGCAGCGAAACTTCATAAAAATAGCGGTATGAGGCATTTTTTCCAATTTAGAAGAATTATTCTATGACATCCTCTAGTTGAATTCCAGGACTTTGGTTAAATCTACAAAATAGAGGTGGTGGTCCATGGGTTACTAGTGGATCCTCTAGTTGTGCTAGTTGAGGAACTAGTTTTTATACTGTAAAAAAGTGTCGAGGTACTATTCTTTGAAAACATTATACTCTTCATACATACCTATTTTAGAGAACCTCATACTACAACATATATATCTAAGTTGACTCAAGTGTTCCAGTAATATAATCCTACAATGTTTTAATGGGATGTCTTACTTCAGGCTACATATTAATGGATAGAGTCCAAGATTTCTATCTATGAGAATGTGGAGATGCCTCTTGAGAAGAGGGTGAACCTCGCTTCATATATGATTCATGATTCCACCATGAGATGGTGGGATTTAATTTTTATGGAATAATTTCATCAATCGAACACTCAAAAATATTTTTGGATGGTCCTATATTAATTATTATATCTTGAGACATTGAGGGATGAAAAATCCCATGAGTTCATGAATCTAGAGTATGGTGTGCTTTCAGTTATGGATTACTCATCCTATTTTACTGAGATCTAGTGATTTAAAACTATTATTAATTGTGATTATCTATTGAGATATATGCAATTCAAGGATGGTGTCATGTATAACATCAGATCATAGGTGAATATTTTCTGAGTGGAAACTATTTCTGGGTTATTGAATCAAATGTTTATCACAATGCTTAAACTTTTATAGGTATGAGGTGTAATCTAGGGCAGTTCAACATATACATCTTGTACTGCATCAAACAACTATAATAAGCCTTTTTTAAGTCATCCATGTTGTGACACTATTAGTTAGTTGACAAAATAAGGTATCTTGGTGAGGTTCTACCAGTGTTGAAGGTTGGGACATATGAGGCCACAGTGTATGAGGCACCTAGTCAAGTCTTGATCTTGTAGAAATGTGGGACCTCTATAAAACTTCTATAGAATTTTTACACTAGAATCCAATGATAGATGGTTTTACTTACCACATATTCAGGAGAAGAGACAAGATCTTCTCATCAGAAATTGATTTGAAGTATATCTAGCTGATCACTCGGAGATAGTGGTTGTGGTCATGATAGTTATACACTAATTTCACAGATATAGTAGGGTGGATATCTATAGTATCCTAGTAGTATCACAAGGCCATTATTCCATCTTGGTTGACAATAAATAAGTCTCATTAGGATTAGGCTCCTAAACCATATATTTTCATAGGTACCATTCCAGTGGCCTCTATAGTGGATTCTTCACTTTTTGATATATGTTATTTTTTTAGATTTATATTTTTATATGTTTTGGATAGACTTCGTTTTATTGTTCAGACCTCTAGTGGGGTTTTTATTCTTTACACTCCACTAGGGATATAATGAATGATATAACTTAGGGAAGAGAGACTCCCCTTGAGGTTGATGCTTGTCAGTTCATATGGGACCACTATGTCCTCTGGATAACTAGTTTTCACATCATTTCCAATATAGACTATTTTGTTTCCATTAATGATTTTTATAATTTCTATCACATAATGTGTAATTATATAGAACTAGATTATGGCACATTAATTCACAATGGTTAGTGTAATATTTATGGGAGATGAGTTGGAATCAATGATCATGGGTTGGGATGGATGATATCTAAGATTGCGAGTTTTTATTTAGATGATTATGTAGCACATCAGGTAGATTTCCGATAGTGATTTATAGTTTTTGGGTTCCTTCCTTGGATTAATTTTCAGTATTACCTTCCATAAATTAAGTTCTGTTTTCTATTAATTTATTTCATAGAGTTGAACCTATATCTATTTCTCCTTACAAGAAGGATTTTATCAAGATGAAATACCCCAAGAGGCAGCTAATGGATTGAGAGGAAAAGGGTTTTATCATACACATTAATTGTCAGTAGGGTTTTCTTTCCAATTTTGTGAAAAAAAATTACATAAACTATAATATATGCATGGATTATCACAACATAAAGTAGATTAATATTAATAACTGTTATCCTTTATCAAAAATTGATGATCTCTTTGAAAAACACAGTGGATATTGGGTATTGTCAAATATTGATCTGAGATCTGGTTGTCATCATGTTCATGTTAGACCATTGAAAAAACATTACAAAGATTTTCATATAAGGCATAAAATATATGAGGGATTTGTTTATATCATTTTTCTCATGATTATAGATGTAGTGTTTATGGTTTTAATGAACAAAGTGTTCCATATTTATCCTGAATCGTAAGTGGTGGTTTCCATGGATGATATCATGTTGTATTATAACAATCAAAATGAGCATTCCAAACATCTTGATATCATATTGACCACACTATAATAGAATCAATTACGTGCTAAGATCACAAAGTGACACATTTGGATGGATCAGATTAACACCCTAGGTTATATATTTTTGGAGATAAGAGTGTGAGTTGACATAGAGAATACAAGAGAATCAGTTCCCTAGAGGCACCCTAAAAATGTCTTTGAGGTCTAGAGTTTCATTGGGACGACTGATTATTATAGTCATTTCATTCATGAATTCTCATTCTTAGCAGTGTAGTTGAAAAGCTTAACTTGGATTTGTGTGAAAGTTGTATGATCATATTCTTATGAGTTTTTATTTTTAGATATTGAAGAGAGCTTTAATTCATCACTAATACTGACTTATACAGATCCGACAAGGATTTACAATGTGCATGACATTGCATCTCATATATGGATAGGAGAATTTATTATACAGGAAGATAAATACATAGTGCATGGGTCTCTGTATTAGAGGCCACATGATAGGAAATACATGACACAAAACCTCAAGATTTTGGTGGTTATTCATTTGTTGAGTTGATGGAGAAATTACTTTCTTGGAGAAAATTATGTGGTGTACATGGAACCCAAAATCCCCAACCATGTTTCTACAGAGCATGATCTGAAAATGAGACAGTGGAGGAAGGTGGAATACCTTCAATATTTTCGCTTCAATCCAACCTACATACCTCGTAAGGGAAATGTAGTGGTCGATGCACTATGAAAGAGGAAACATCTACAGGTAGTTATGTATGCTAGTAGAAACAAAAAGATTATGGATTTGTTTCTCTAAAATGAACTTGGAAGTTCACTAATGTCTGAGATATACTTTTCTGTCATCCTTATCTATGACCTATACATTGTTAGATAGAGTGAATATTATGATTCTATTATAATATGAGGGTTTAGTCCTATAGGATATTGTGGAATGTGAGGATTCTCGTCCTAGTTGGACTGTAGATAAGGATGATATATTTTGAGTTCATGGAATCCTATGTGTACTTTCATAAATTTTCAAAGATCTGATGTTGAAATTTCTTGATATAGACTTAGAAGTACACCCTAGCATCACAATGATGTAACAATATTTACATAGACAGCATTGGTGAACATGTATGAAAAGAGATGAAGCAACTTTTAGCATGATACGTTCCACCTATAATTAGGTAAAGGAGGAAAACTAGTGACTATATGGATTATTCTATCAGTTACCCCTTCCTTAGTGTAAATGGAATGATGTTGCAATATATTTGGTGACTTTTTTGTCGAGGTAACCTCGAGGTAATGATACAGAATGGGTTATTGTTTACATGTTCGTGAATTTTGAAAATTTTCTACCTACTAAGGTGAAATTCATTGATTATTAAATTGAGAGGTTTTATATCTGTTAGATAGTAAGACTTCACCTGGTCCCGCATACTATCATTTAGAATAGGGAACCATAGTTTACATCTATATTTAGACATGGACTACCATGGGAATTGGATAAACATGTTATTCTAAGCCTGTCATACCACCCCCATAATGATGAACAGTTAGAGAACATGATTTAGGTTCTTGAGGACATGTTGTGAATCCGTCCAATATTTTGCGTGATCTGGGGATAGGAATATAAAACTACTTTAATTTTACTACAATAATATTTTTAAGGTATTATTTAGATGGAGACATATAATTCATTATATGCTAGGCAATTCTGATCACTCTTATGTTGGTTAGAGGTAGGAGAGGAATCTCTATTGGGACCTCTTCTTGGTTAGGAGACCATATAGTAGGTATTGTTGATTCAGAAGTAGATGAATACTATGAAGTCTTTTAGAAAATTATATTATGATCCCAATATATGACATGTGGAGTTTGTGGCCAGGGATCGAGTATTCCTACATGTTTTGGAATTCCCCAAACATAATTATAAAGGTAATACTAATATTTTAGTTATTATTATTATTCTTGTTTTAATGTGAATTGTGGGTTTCTTAAATACTATAAAGAGAAAGATAAACATTTTATTCAAAACACTAAAATATTTAATTGATATAAGGGATTACAAATATTAAAGAAAACTCATCATAAGACCCAGTAGAATAAACAGATGACCTCCCAACACCACAACCAGATTCAATGTATATCCTTTGTCCCTTGAATCCACCATAACAATAAAAAAGAAATAGTGAGAAGAATAATAAAAATACATAGAGTCAAAGGAAAGAAGAAAACCATCCTCCTAAAACAATAAATTATCTTGATCCTTTGAATATCTTGAACATGTTTTTATACAGCCTAAAATGACAGTTATAAGTGGTAGTTTGGGTTTTTAAAGTGGGTGATGGGTTTTAGAAACGATGTATGTGTTCAAATGGTATTTTTGGTTAAATTGAATTCTGTATTTAATTTATAACATGGGAAAACCAATAATATTTTAGGTGTTCAGTTATGTTAAATGTTTTATATGCATTGAAACAATACAATGGTCTAATATAACTTGGGAATTTGAATTAAGTATATGTTTTTAGTATTTTTTTAAATTAAAATGGCTTGGATATGATTTAAATATCATTTAATTAACTAGTATTGTACAATGAATATTTTAATATAGAAAACAATCTTAAAATTTTATTCCTTATCGAATTATTTTATAAATAAGGATGATTATAAAAAATTGGAACCACCCCTAAGCTGGGGAAACCTACACTGCACTAGGGGACCCGGTCAACCCCATCATGGAGGTGTCTTCCCACACCCAAGGATGCTTTAGCATCAGGCTAGACAACAAGGTGAGCAATATAGTGGAAAACCACGCAGAAGTTCTTTTATAGGGGAAGTTCAAGTGTGAGCATAGGGTAGGATAAGAACCCATGGGTGGGGTCCAGTGTATAAGGACCACATTAGTGTGTGTTTGTGTCATCAAGGGATGGCGCTGCATGCAGATCCTAATAAGGAATCCTTGAAACCCAATCAGTTTAGATGTGGGATGCAAGATTTTCCGTGGTGTATGATTTCAAATGTAGGATCTCACTCTGCAAGATCTTGTCCATCCACACTAATACCCTATTCGAGTCTCATCACAACAGTTTATGACCGTACATTTTTTTAAACCTTATGATATGGATCCACCTAATATGGGCCATTCAACCTATTTAAAATCCCCAATTTGACCATAGTCTTCTAGTCATGTCGAGATCTAATTGTGGTCTTCTGATTCTTTTAAAATGTGTCACGCCATCAGGCTCTTCCAATCAGATCCACAGTTGCATCATGGTCATCCATAATATAGCCTCATGTTTCCATATATTAAAATTTTTTAGGGATAATTATATCCCTTGGATCAGATCAAATAGATCACAACCATCCTTACTTTCTCAATTCTTCTTCCACATAGAAATACACCAGTCCCCATCCAACCATGTAGTCGATGACCCCTATCCATACTATCATTCTGGTGATGATATCTTTCTCTTATCAATGTGTTTCCCTTAGTCTCTACTCCATTTTTATTTATAATGGTGGGGTTATTTTAAACCAGACATTCCCATCCTTGACGTGGAACCACTACACTTCCACAATTTTAAAATTTAGGGTGTCCATAAATCTATTTCTCTTTAATTTCCACTGATTAATGATTTTTGGGGTTAGCCTTGTTCAAATAAAATAATCAATTTAAAACAATGGTTTTCTAATTAACTCACTTTTCACACCCAATTGCAACTCGAAAAAATTTCTCTTGGTCAAGATCTCTCACTCTCAGTTCCAGAAAATATATTCCCTCTCTTGACGAATCAACTAAAGTAATTTTATTATTTTATTTTTATTTTTTTAAATAAATATTAGATATATCTATGTATATAGTTATGTAAAACTAAATCTTCCTATTTTGAATTACATATATGATAAATCCTTTTGTATTAAATAATATTTACTTAATAACATATATTTGCAAGGGTATGTTTTTTATTATCATGTAAAGATTTATAATCAAGGAATTGTATGTCGATATATACATATGTATACACACACATTTAAGGTCCATTATTTTCAGTATTTGTATATATAAACACGATATGGGTTATTTGACTTGATTTATATTTTTATGAACCAATATATTTTTTGAAATTGTCATTGTTTTCACGGTTTGTTATATATACATATATTAGTATATATATATAGTGGTATATATATATATAAGACTTTATGTATAAAAACTTAATTTTATTTAACCCATCTCATTTATTTCAAAGCTATGGTGTTTTATAACCTCCAAACTAAAGAATAATGAATTTAAATTCATATAGACCCTATTATTTCATAAATTTCATGGGAAATAAACTTAACTTTTTATGTGGAATTATGGAACAAGTTATCATTTCATGTGCACACTTTCATCTACATCATATTCTGTGTCATACATGAATACGTATGGCCATCATCTAGTTCATATATGAATTTACCAACATTATGTTATCATTCATCATAAAATACATGTTTCTAGAGATATGGTTGTCATTTAATAAAAGGTTTTCAAGCATGAAATTCTCTATAAATTATTTTAGATACCTTCATCAATATATCGATTACACTCTTTGGGATGAAATAATACTATATAAGTACTTTGGAATTTATTTTGAGATAGATATCAGAAATAAAGATCTATGGTAAAATGTTTTAAATATTAGGCACTGGTGAAATGAGTGACATTGTGGCGAGTGAACCCATATGTATAAGAAATGACTGGTAGCCCTAGTTATGAAATTTTGACATGGTCTACCAACTGTCTTTAATTTCCCACAGACAAATTAATATTTTCAATAGGGAATCCCCAATGTATTTCGAAGTATAATTATTTGTGGAATATTGTGATATATATATATATATATTCAAGTATTTATGAAAACTATATTTGTGTACAATTGTCAAACATTGAAGAATTTTTTTTACAGAAACTCTACAGTTTTATTGGAAACCCTTAAATATGAATTTCTTGCTCACCCTATATATTTAAATTACTATTACATATTTACTGGAAGTTCTACGATGAATTTCTAATGTGGAGTCGTTGCAATGATTATACTTTTCTTAACATTTACTAAATTTTGTACTTTTGTATTTGAATGTTTTATTAGAATTATAATTCCCCTAAACCAGGGCTATTAAAATATCTTCTTTTGTATAGTATGTTGGGTAATTATTCAGTTATTTTTATTAAAAAATTACACAACATATTTTTTGCACAATCTCTAGGAAACTGGGGTATAGTTCTTTACAGTTTGTATCGGAGGAACGACCTAATTAATTTTGGAAAATTAGAATAAAACTTCTAATTTAAGTATGTTTTATTAAGTGAAAACCGTTTTTCTAAATTTCCAGATGGAAGGAGAGGGTTTACCAACTAACATCTTCTCTCTTCTTACCGAGTTACTTGAGACCATAATTGTAAAATCATGCTCTAAAGAATATCATCCTTTTGAAAACCTATGCTTATCCTACAAACACTTCCACTTGTTCACAACAAATCAAAATAACCTTCTATTCTACCAAGGATATAGTTATGTCTATCACCATATAGTAAATGAACAGCTTTTAAAATATAAGAATAGGTAAAAGATTCATGATGTTCTCTTCCAAGATTTCAATATGTCTATGAATGACCCAGTATTAAGAAATTTACAAGAAGCTGCAATGAAGGGTTACCTTCATGCAACATATCTATTACCTGTTTTGAGTTTTAGAATGTATGAGAAACTACTTAAAATTAGACATTTTAGAAAAAATGTAGTTTGTAATATCAATAAGGAAAGAGTCCATTCAAAAATCATTGAGCTCTGCACCCCCATACCTCCCTATAGAATCCCAGGTTTGTTATGAATGGGTTTGATCCTAGTTGTTCAAGGTATATCTAAGATAATGAAATTGAGGATCTAAATAAAACCATAGGAATCCACATTAGGTAATTAGTTGATTATCCATGGTGGTTGAACTAGTAAAGTTATAAATTAAATTTTTTTCTTTTAAATTTTTTTCCTTTAAATTTTTTTATTTAATAGAAATACATGATTTTCTATAGGGATATCAAAGATGATGTTAGAAGGTTGGTGCTGATGGGAGTGTATGAGAACAATAGAATTTTGAGGGAACAATTCCACTATGGGGAATTTAACACCCCGAACATAATTATAAATGTTATAATAAAATTTATAGTTATTAATATTAACATTATTATTATTAATCTTGTTTTAATGAGAATTGGTGTTTTTTGATTCAAATACACTAAAGAGAAAGAGACAAATTTTATTCAAACATTGAAATATTATATTGATATATGGGATTTGAACTACTTAAGAAAACTCATCGCAACACCCACTAGAATAAACACAAGACGTACCAACATCATGATGCAACCGAGTGTGTAGACTTAGCACATTAAATCAACCATAATAAAAAATAAAATATTGAGAATAATAGAAAAAATAAAGATTATATGGAATATAAAGCACCATATTATTAAAACAATAAATGAACTTGGTCCTTTTAATATCTTCAAATTTCATTCATATGGCATATAATAACCTTTCTAAGTGTTCTTTTGGGGTTTTAATGTGATTGATTAGTTTTATAGATACTGGGTGTATTTAAATAGTATTTTCGGTTAAATAAAATTTTGTATTTTAATTATAACATGGGAAAAACATTATTATTTTACATGTTAAAATATTTTAAATGTTTTAAATGTCTTGAAATAATAAAATGGTTTCATATAACATTGATATTTAATTAAGAATGAGTTTTTAGAACTGTTTTAAAATTAAATTGACCTGGTTATAACTTAAAGATATTTTAATTAACTATTAATTTCAATTTATTATTTTAATATAGAAAAGAATAATAGAATTTTATTCAATATATAAAAATATTATAAATCGAAACCATTTAAAATAATGGATCCTTCCCTAGGTTGGGGACACATCAAATACACTAGGGGACCCGTTTCACCATAGCAATGAGGTGCCTACTTGTCCCCAAGGAGTCTCAAGTAGCATTCATACGAACTCGGTGAGCATGGTGGATATAGTTCTCACATGGGCCCCTCTATAGGTCTTGGTCATGTGAGAACAGAGCATGGGCTAAGCACATGTGGGTGGGGTCTTATGTTTATGGGCCCTGTGAGTGTGTGCTTGTGTCATTGAGAGATAGAGTTGCACGTGGATACATATAAGGTCGCCCAAAAACCCACCCGACCTCTATGTGGGATGCATTATTTTTCATGGTGCACAATCTCAGCCACATGGACTCGTCACGTGAGATCCTGTCCAACCACAATGATACCCCATTTGTGTCACACTGTCTCGGTTTAACAAAATGCGTTTTTACAAACCGTCCGATCTAGATCCACCATATCTGGACCATTTATAAGATTTAAAAATTCACGTTTAATCGTAGACGTTTGATCAAGAAAAGATCTAATATTGATTTTCCATTTCTTTTACAACAAGTAACATGACATGGGACATCTGATCAGATCCATAGTTGGATCATGGTCATTTATTAATTAGTTGTGGGTTTTCCTTCACTAAAATGTTTTATGTTCAATTTTAACCCTTGGATCAGATCAAAAAGATCTAATCCATCCATTATTTCTCCCATCATCTTCGTTATGGAACCACATGAGTCCCCATCCAACCTTGTAGCCATCGACCCATCTCTATATTCTCTTTCTCATGATTCTATCATTCATTTCTAGATGTGTTTCCCTTAGTCTCATCCCTTTTGATTAATTTCTAAAGGTGCTATTATTTTAAACCGATCATCCTCATCTTTGACATGGATCCACATCACTGTGAAAATTTTATAATTTAGGGTTTCAATCAACCTGTTTCTCGTGGATTTGAATTGATTATAGATTTTTTAGGTTAGACTTTTTCCAATTCAATGAAACAATTGAAAAAATGGGTTTTTAAAACCTCACATTCCACACCCTAGTTATACGTAAAAAATTCTCTCTATCAAGATATCTCGCTCTTAGTTCCATAAATACTCAGCCCTCTCCTAATGAATCAAGTGTGGGATCTTTATTATTTTTGTTTTATTTTGAATACATATATATATATACAAGAAATATATATTTATATATTTGTATAAAACTATATCTTCATCGTCGGAATTAAACATATGATAAGTCTGCTTGATTTAAATAATCTTTCCCAGAATATAGATAGTTTCATGTGTATGTTTTAAATTTTCAAAAATGGAATTCTAAATAAGGAATTGAATGTTTTTATATACATACATCTATTCACACATGTATATTCCATTATTTTCAGTATTTTTATATATAAAATTAATAGGGGTTCTTTTAACATGAATCATATTATTATGAAAATATGATTATTTGAAATTATCAAGATTTTCAATGTTTTCTATATATACATATATAATTATATATATAGTGGTATATAAATATATATATGAATTTTGGTATAAGCATCTTATATTTAGTAAAACCTTCTCATTTATTTGAAAGTTATGGTGTTTGATAACCTCTAAATTAATTGTTAAGGATTATAAAATCATATAAAAACATTGATTGCTTAAATTCCATGTGTCAAAACGTATCATTTTATTCGGAATTTTGGATCACGTTATCATTTCAGGTGTATATATGCATCTGTATCATCTACCATTTCATTCATGAATATATATTCCCACCATCAAGTTCAGACATTACAGTCACTAGAATTATGTAATCCTTCCACATAAAATCGATGGTTGTCGCGATTATTATAATTAGTTAACAAAAGGGTTTCAAGCATGGGATTATATCTAAATGGTTTTAGATACATTCATCAATTGGTCGATGACACTCTTTTGAAAAAAAATACTATGTAAGCACTTTGGAAATGGTTTTGAGATAGAGATTGGAAAGGCAGGTCTATGGGAAAATGTTTTCAAAGTTTTCCCCTTGTGAAATTAGTGAATTTGTGGGGAGTGAACCCATAATTCTATAAAATTATTGGTGGACGAAGGTATAGATTTTAGACATGGTCAGCCTTGTATCATTAGTTTTCTCGAGACAAATTAGTAATTCAATGGAGAATCCACAACAATAATCCATGAAAAAGTATTTGTGAAATATAGTTTTCTCAATATATATATATATATTCAAGAATTTGTGAAAATATTTATTTATGTACATTTGTAAAACATTCAAGAGATGTTTTTAAATGATTTTTTTTGTTTTTTTGAAAACCACTTACTCGAAATTTTGTGATCAACCTATGTATTCAAATTACTCATATAGGTTTAGTGGAAGAGATATGATGAATTTATAATGTGGGAGTGTTGCACTGATGTTAATTTTCTTAAGGATTTCTTTGTTTTTTATTTTTTATCTGAATGAATTAATGGAATTATAATTCTATAAAACCTGGGCCGGTAAAAGAGACTATGTTATGTAGTATATTGAATAATTATTCAGTTTTTTTTATAAAAAAAATCACACAACATATTTTAATCACAAAAAACGGGGAACTGTGGTCTAGTTATTTAAATGTTTCACTGAGGATAGTACACTAGGTAATTAGATGATGGGTAAAATTTTCATTGATATAAGTTAGGTTGTTCATGATTTTGGAGGGAGTCATTCTAGTAGCCTATCAGTTGTAGTATACTCAGAGTTACTGAGTCCTTCATAACTTATTTCACAATTCTTAGCTATATATTTATTATAAATAATTGTATCATGGATTTAATCCCATAGAGGTTGAACTTCAGTATGATTTGTCCTTTTAGGATCATCCTATAAAAATTTAGATTGTCCAATGAGGGTTCACCGAGGAACTTCATTTACATTAATATTGGTTTTATGAAAGAATATCTAGGTTCTTGATGATACATGGGAGAGGGAGATCGACGTTTGACTGTAGTGGTTAGATTTATTCACATATCTTGACTCTCTACCCTTGGAATGAAAATCTATGAGAAAAGTTTTCTAAGAGGTGAATTTTGTTGGAATTTTTTTCTTATTTGATGTATATTTCTTTTTTTCCGTAAAATCCAAATTTACATTTTTATATTTTTCATAATGTGAATTCCCATTGAGCTCATAGTGCCTTCGTTTTGTATGGTGCTCGTTCAAAGTATAGAACTGACTATTGGGAAGAAAATATTTTGGGATAAGGTTAGTAAAAACTGTTTGGGGAATGTCATAAAGTTTGAAAACCCATGAAATCAATTTGAATACAGTATGAATAGGGTACACTATTGGTCTAAACCACTCAATTTAGGATTCACATAAGTGCGACCAGATAAATAATTTTGACAGTGGGGGTTTGCATGGTTTCAGTATGGTTAGTCAAACCATGTAGGTAAACAGTGCGAGTTCCCCTACCCCAAAAGTACATCTAAACACTTATCACATAGTTTTTCAAATTTTAAACGAAACTATGTCACCATTGATATTTATTACATATAATAATTATAAATTAAATTAAAAATATTTTTAAAACCTAATTTATGGTTGTTTCCTGCCCAACACAACAATAACCTCCCCCTAAAGCTCACTATATTGTCAATTCCATGATTTAAGACAACATCACCATATTATCTATAAATTTATGGTCGTCCATCATTTTGGATCCATAATGTAAATCCATTGATTAATTTTTTCAATTTCATTATTCTTTTGGGTGTTGGTTATGCTAATTTGGTGCCACCATTTTTTCCCTATTATCAGGTTCTTTCTCTATTCTATGTATTTCTCCCAATTGAAGTGGAATCATGGACTGATACTAAAAAAGCTATCAATTATGGAACAAAGGTCAGTGTTTTCATGCCTTTCAATTTATATCGAGCTATATATATACCAGAATGTCATGTTCCCAATCTACAAGCATCACATTAGATTGAAATTGAACTCTTAATATACTAAGAATTTTCTATGTGATTTAAGGGGATTGTTATTTGTTTTTAATTGGTTATTGATCATGAAAGTAAAACCAAAACAATAGTTTTTTTATTATTATATTTTCCATTAGATGTATTTTTTCTTTCAACACTCTTATGTGTGGCATTTCCACTTTATATGGGATCTCACTTTTTAATTGATCTTTAAATCAGTTGATAATTTGGTTAATGTTTTTTAATTATATAATAAATTGGATTAAATGATAAGGGATGGATTACTGTAACCTTTTCCCTTGGATTGGTTATAGATTTTTATGCTTGACTTTACATAAAAGTGATTTTCCAATGTGAGTTAAACTTATGCCATGTGTTACTTTATATAGATTCAATTCCATTTTATAATGTGTTTTCCATGTGCACAAAATAATTTTTATTCCATATATTATATTCAGTATGCATTTAATTCTAATTTTTTAAAAAAAAATAAATGTTACTATTTGAGAGTATATTATTCTATTCATTTCATTTTCTTGTGACAATTCTTATGGAGATTTAAAAATTGAATGGCCTTGGGGTTAACCAAGACATAGTCAAATGAAACTAAAAAAATGGTTATGTGGCTTGGGTGATACATGGATTTATAAAAGAAATCCATATATGGAATCAATGCCACGAACCTTTCTTACTACATGGGTGAGACAAGGATTCAAGTGAAGGATTCCATGGAAGACTCATTAAGGCATGACTTATATGATTTGTGGTATATTGATTCATATAAGAATTTTATCGATGTAGTCAAGGGGAATTTGATCTTTAATGACATGGGTGACACTCCATATCACTTAGTGAACCACTAAGGATAAAATCATTTAATAGAGATGTTATACAACAAATAGATCAATACCAGCTTCTTTAGAGGTTTGACATGGATGGGCATGTAAGGTTATTTTTGATATTACACGAGGAGCGATAGATGAATTAAAATTTATGAATGTAAATGGGGGGATTATGTTCAAAATAGAATCTATATTGAAATGAATTATGTGATGAATCTACAAATACAAATAAAATTATTGGGTTCCATCTTCATTTATACAGTTTAGACTTTCTATATAGGAATCTATTGGGTTGTAGACTATAAGGGGGCATGAGGAATGTTCCCGATCTCATGAATTATAAATTAAATGAGTTTGAATTGTTAAATGATCTTGTTATAGGCGACACATTCCTAAATGTTAAATCACAGACATACCCATTTGTAAATGAAATTCAATAAATTAATTTTTCATTAAATGATAACCTATGATACTTGTATGTTTACATTTGAGTACTTCATTTACTTGTTATATATTCCTGAATGATATTTTTATATATTCTCACTGATTTATTTTCATAGACCTAGGGAGGATACCTACTGGGATTTACTCTCAAAACCAATTTGGGACTCCTTTGGGTACCCAAACAGACTATATGTTTGTGAGTGCTGATAAGGGAATGCACCCTACTATAGGATCATGATTTATTGGTTAGGAAATAGAGAGAAGGGGAGTAGGATATGTCTTGTGATGCTTCTAGGAAACTTTTAAACTTTTTTAATTTTGTTACATGTCTTCTATATGACTTTAGTGGTCTAATTTTGGCTACTTCATTAGAAACATATGACATTCATATTCATTTTGTAAATGAGATGACATATGGATTTTTTTATATTATTAGTCTTTCTGTGTTTTCTTCTATCATTTGTATGATTTATTGAATCTTTTACATGAAAATTATTATTATCCATAATGAAACACACTATAAATGAGGGAATTGTCTCCCTATCGACACACTTAGTCCCTTTCATCTAGTTGGTATCCTCTATTGTTTTGGGAGATGCACTTGATACCATGTAACCCACCATGATTTGGGATATATTGAGATGAATGCGGGTTTGGGATGGTATTAGGTGTAATCATGAGATGCGGGTTATATGTATAGGGGGAATCCTAAGAGCCAACTGAAATACAAGGAGGTCATTCTAAATCTTATATTTCCTGTCCATAGGATGTCATGAGATCCAACTGACATGACCTGGTGCTCTCATGAGAAAAAGCTGACAAGTACATATATAGATATAAGATGTGGGTGACATGTCCATAGTACATTTCGATTCCTAGATGTAAATTCTAGAGGGTTTCATGATACCAGGGTGTCACTCCTTAGGAAAACACTATGACTTACTTTTACATTCCATGGTTACTTCATATGATCAGAGTAGTATACCCATGGAGCATCTCTTGAAAAAGGCGACATGTCCTAGTTCATTCATATGACCCAGGTGGTTCATGAGAAGAACACGATATCAACATATTTTATGTTCACATAATTCTATCATTTTTTAGTATTTTATGTCCTTTTATTGCATATTAAATATTGTTTTTCATTGTTGGGTTATTTTAAGTGATGTTTGTTTTGGAAAATTTGTTATATGTCCTTCGTGTAACCCGCTTGAATTCATTTTCATGATCTATGAATGATTACATGAAGTGTTTAAACATTATTCATGGTTACTCCCATTGTTTATCAAATATTACCTAATGGAAAATATTCATGTCTATGAGATCAGCAACTCTAGGATATCGACTGTGATGATTGGGTGTGCTAATGTGAGGTAATAACAGTCACCCTTTTTCATTATTGGTGGGATTAATTAACATTTCCAATATGGTTATTCACTAATTGATTTGGAACATATCATTAGAATCCAGGATATAGTATATGTATTTATTTAGCGTGTCACTTCATTTGGAGATTTTTCTAAATTCATTCTGGTGGCATCATATGATTTTCAAATAACACAAGATCATACCATCAATGCCCAATTTATTTGATTATATCCGATTAATGTGGTATTATGGAATCATGTTGACATACTAGGGTAATTTAATTTTTATTCCGACCTATCTATGGACATTCCTATATTTTGGTTTCTTAGTGGAAGGATTTTTAGGGATCTTTGATGTCGTATCAGGGATATTATAGGAGAAAACAATAGAATTATTGGGTCAATTTTCAAGATAATATCATCTTGGTTGGGGGTCTTGTGAGACCATTCTATTGTGCTTCGTTATTCTCAAAATCCAAGTGGATATCAATGTTTCCATTTTTTACATCATTTATTTTTCATGGGATTAGGTACGTCACGATCTTGCATTAGTGTTGTTAAAGGATATCACATTTCTTATCGGTGATTTGACATGTCACCTAAAAAATGGACTTTTGGTTATATATAATCACTTCATGGATAAAATCTTCCACTTATTTTTAGAGACAAAGGGGGAGTATGAGGTTTCATGCACATTTTTAGGATGTTTGTGTGGTTTTGGTGACATGTCATCAGGCTATTTCATGGCTAGGAGGACATGTCACCAAGGCTTTCAATGAGTCTTGAAAGATTCCTTAAGAAAATAAAATAATTTTCACAACTAAAAAGTCTCCCAAATTTTACTTTTTTATTATTATTTTAAAAAACATTAGGGATCTCACAAGGTTTTCTGAGTGTGTTAGAAGACAATCACTGTACCTATTGAGGATGCATTGTGTGATATTTATGACAAAAATAGTCTCTTACCTTTAGGATATTTCCTCCTACTTTAAATTTATTGTTGGATTTCTTGTGAAGAAGCTATCGGTTGACAATTATTTTGACATTAGGGGACTATTATAGTGGCAGACATGTGGTCACTAACTCTCTGAGCCATATTCAAAAGATCAGAAAATCATATCTAAGGGGTTACATGATATATTTTGTAGGCTATGTTCTTCATGAAACTGTCTATATGACCTTATGTTGGTCATGTGATTCCATGTCTTCTAGAGGTTCACATGATCCACATGATCATGTAAAAACTTTTTCAACCCTTGTTTTGTGGGAAAAATTATCCCCATATTTAATTTTTTATTCCATTACAAATTTTTCGCTTGTACGTTGGAAGGCATTAAAAATCCCCCCCCCCCCTCAACTATGATGTCCATAGGGATAAAGGGATCCATTCTATGGAAAGGAAATGACCTCCTATAACTTTTTATATTATCACCAATTGGTGTATTGGATATTTATGGTCTTCTATGTGATTTTTTTATTTTATGGAATTTACTATTGAAATTTAATAGGAGACAAAATCATTATCTGGATACTTGACTCTATGGAGCTTTTACACCCTTATTCTATAATGGATCTTGTCCCAATACCTTCTTGTATGAACCCATTGTGAGACATCACAATGAGACAGAATTGGGGGAACTTATCCCCAAAACTTCTTTTTCCTAGGTGCATACATGAACCAATCCATATACAATAATTCGATAATTTTTTTAACTTTTCCTATGGAGATGAAAGATCATCTTGAGGAGTTTAATAGATATATTATCTTGATCGCATGATCCTTTAAATTATATGTAACAAGTTTGAACATGTCATGTTCATGTGATCTTCATCCTATTGAGAGGTTACATGGTCTTGTGTCTCCTTATGGGTTCATGATATCCACAAGATATTCAAGGAGATAAGAAATTACTTATTCTTTTATGCAATTGGGAATGACCATCTGGTTCATGCAATGCATATGATGCTTCGGGAATTTCATGTCTTTCCATGAAATAATTTATTTTATTTGTTTATCATTTTACACTAAATTTTGTTCATAAGGATATTAGATCTCATAAAAGTATCTATATTTCTGCAAATTAGAGGGCTCTGATATCAAGAAACCACAATACTGAACCTTGATATCACTTGAATTTTTATTTAGAAACTATTAAACCACACCGTCCATTAAATATTCAAAACTATCAATTATCACACTGAATTAGTCCCTATAGTTTAGTATTACTATATTATATTTTTATTCCAAATTTGGTCGTCTTGTTGTTTTCGGGATGGGTATTATCTCCTCTTTACAGTATGTAGATGAAAATGTGGAGGGTCGTTGGCTGGCTGTAACTCAATACCAAGAGTTTCATTATATTTTATAAACACTCCCTTGGGTTCAGATGGGTTTTATTTCACTCATTGAACCATCTCTTAGATCTACTCAAGTTTAACTTTACTTTCTTTAACAATATGGTGGCACATGGAACTCAAAATGGGATCTCCATCATGGCGGTAAATTTTTTGATGAATGTGTGTGGCAATTCCGGGCTAGGAAAGGTTGTTTTGATTTCGTTGACTAGTTAAGACAACCCATTACTTCCCTTATATAGATGCCTATATAGTAAATTTATTCTTATGAGCACATTCTATGATGGAGTTGTAATTTTGAAACATTTCCATGAATTATTTGTATATGGTGGTGACTTTGGTTATGTAGATTCCTCCGATATATAACTATTAATGACTTGATTTTCTGAACCGTTCATCTCACTGTATATTTTTTCGTTCATTCATGATGTGTGTGAATCTTTTCTGGTCAAATATTATATGAATCACCAAAGATACCCATACTTTGAATAAAATAAATTACACCATAATTCTTGATCATAATATATTCTTTCCTAGGAGTTCTCATGAATACCCACTGATATGAGATTCATCACCGATATATTTTCATATGCTATGTTTAGATTACCTAAATAATATTGAGATTATTGGGTAGAATACATTCACAATAGGGAGAGTGATTTATATTTTTCTATAGTTAATAATCTTGAAGAGAGTAGCTTAATTTTTATTATATGCATATGGTAGGCCCTATTATATTTTTAATTTTTTCAGAATAAATGGTTTTTGTGTGGTAGTCTTGGGTCATTTTTATCAGAAGTTACGCCACATTAGTTTTGGGGGGTTTTTCTTAGAACTTATATTATTTTAGATTAGTGTATTCTATCTTGTACCATATATCATTGTATATTAGTGTAGTTCAGATCAAACCATCTATTGGTGTAGTTTATACTCATTTATCTCAGATCTTTTATCACTACAGTTTAGTTTCTTTTTTCCTTGGACATTATATCACTGTAGTTTGGTTTCTTTCACATTAGGAAGTCTATCACTGTAGTTTAGGTATTTTATCAAATAACATATATCAATATAGTTTATGGTGTCTTAACTAAGAACTCCTATCATATTATTTTAGGGTCATCCAGCTTAGAACTTCTATCAATGTAGTGTAGGGGTCTTAAGTATGGACCTTCTATTACTATAGTTTATAGTCTTCTATATCAGACATTAGGATTCCCTTCAATTTAAATTAATATATCCATGAATTGATCAATGATCAGGGAATTTGGTGTCAACATGCCTGGAATGACCCAACACACTCTAGGGTGTTGAGTTCTTTCATGGTGTTTACGAAGCTCAGGAAGATTAGAAATCATTTCCGAAAAAGAGGAGATTCCTAATGATGGTTGGTTAAATCCCTTATGTGTCAGTAGAAATATAAAATATAGTATTCCCAACTATTCTCCAATGGTAAATAAGTATTTATGGATGGAATATTTGCTGTGGGAATAATACTAGGGATGTCCGGCCCTTGTAGATCATTGGAGTATAGGTTGTATAAGTCATATAAAAAATATGAATTAGTGAATATGGGATGGGGAAGAAATTTCGGGGATTACCCATAACAATCTGAGGTACTAGGTTCTACCACATTCTTTCTATGGATTATAATGATTAAAGATACTTTCTTGAAAGGAGGTGATTCCAATTTTTGGCAGTTCAAATCCATTTTGTATTAATAGACTTGTCAATAAAAGATTATCCATAATCCCATTTGAGGTTATTGATATATATTTGAAGACTCAAACATCTAGATGATGATTTTTGGTATAGTGAAAGGTTATCTTGGAAAGGTTATGGATCCCAACGGAAGATCATCTCTTAATTGTGAATCTTGATCCTGATGTCCAATGGGTTCAAATCATGTGGTATGGGGCATCAAAGGTTTTTAATGGAGTGTCACATTCCGGGATTTTGAAAGGGTAAACAAATGATGATGTGTCTTTGAGAATTTCAAATCCACCTGGATAGTTTGGTAACAAGATTTTGAATTATTTTCCAAAGTTCTTGGGTTATGAAGATGATATAATAAAATCATACTAGCAATGTCCTAGAACTCAGTATGTTACTGAGTTCTAATGTAGTTATGTTAGGTCCCACCAGGATCCAAATACCATTTTATATAGTGATTCATTTGGTTAAACACTATAGATGCATATGCATGATCCATAAGCATACATGATAAGTCACATAAAGTGTCCCTTGAAACCATTTATCCTTCTCATATGGCAACAGATGGTTTATGGAGATCTTAGATCCTCAAATTATGATGTTTTATTTTTGGAAAGTTCACAATGGGATTGAGAACTCTAGAAGTTGTTTCACCACCTAGAAAATATATTATTATAGCGAGGAGATGTGACATATCATTATTCAAAAGTTTTCTTGAACCAGGAGGTCTAGTAAGAATTGCTTATATTTTACTAGGACTACATAGTATGCCCTTTGATCTTTATGAGTTATTTATTTGAGCCTTAATTTTTTCCCTTAAAACCAAAGGTGATGAGTTTATTGAGTGAGGGAATAAATTTCTCTCAATAGCCCTTTGTGTCTTATCAACATTACATGAATTTTTCCTTTTAAGATATTAGTTTAAGGTCTTTCAATTTGGACTATTATGTGCTAGAATTTATGTCCACAGAATATTTACAAATGTGCATGTATTTTAAGGTCATGACACACATAAACATAACAATGGGGTTTAAACACAAGATCATTATTACGATACCCATGTTCAAGACAACCCCACCATCATTTTAAGTGAGATATGAATATATTTTAAATAATGGGTCAAGGTTCTAATGATTTAGGAAAATCAAAATAAAAATGAATAATGACACAGTATGGTGAAGAGTTCTTCTATGGTGAATTTTGGTCTAAAAATTATCAGAATAAAATTTTTATTGGGTGATTAATTTTGATTAAGAACATAGACACATATGAAGAATCCAAAGGTATCCATGCATTCTCAAAAAAATGATCACTTGATGTCATGTATCATTTTCCAAGGGTCGTGAATTTTTTTCAATAACCCAAGGTGATCGAGACATAAAGGGTGACGTATGAATTGAGATGGTTGAAATATGGAAGAAGAAACCCATACATTAGAATTTTCGGGTAAGGCTATTGTGGTCCTTAGAAAAAGTAGGATAATGGTTGATAGGCTTCATATTTTAAAATTATTTACTAAGGATAGATTTTATTCAATGCATTTTAACATCACGTCCTATGGACATTTTCCTTGTAGTCTAACATCATGAGGAAAGTACATTGTAGTTGATTAGTTTTACTATCATGAAAATGTGATGTTTTCCTTGTACTTTAATTTTTATATGGTTAGTATGTGGGAATAATTATTTTTATATGGGACCATTATTGGATATGTGGGAATCAATATATATCCTATGATAATAGGAACCACGCTGTATATAGTTCCCAAATGGGTAAAATCTCTATGTTTTTCTAAACCGTACTCTTTTGTGGGAATTATTTCCATTTATTATTTTGTTGGGAACATGATTGGATTTATAGGAATCATTATATATCTTTTGATGAAATGAGTCAATCTGGACATAAATCTAAATACATAAGATTCCTACACATGTCTAACTGATACACATTCAGGGGGTCATCATTATGTTTAGTTTTTGTTACTGGTGTTATGCTTTGAGATTTTGGTGTCATATTGTATCATGTGATGTCAGGATTCAATTCTAAAGTAGTTATTTATTGGAGGTTACATAGGAGACCAGTCACCCAAAATCATGTTCCTACTTAGAAAGGTTCATAAAAATATACAAAATTATGTCGTGAAAGGGGCATCAACTATGTAGGTTAATATCACATGGAGAGGACTCATGATATGGATTTTGTAGTCTCAAATTTCAGACCATGATGATAATTTCAGGATATTGTTTTCTATTTTTGTTGAGGGAATATCTTATTGAAACCCATGATCACAATTATGTTATTATTGTTGTGAGAAAGAAGTAATTACATGGGTTCTTCTCACCTAGTAGAGGCGATTAAGGGAAGGAAATGATCATTTTGTTTCATGTGGTGGCTGGTCTAAGATAAAGGATCATAGAATCCCTATGTATCTCATTTAAAATGTTAATAAATCCATATATAGTCCACAAAAACATATTCTATTTAAAATCGTGCATAAATGACATCTTCCATGTAGTTTAATGTCATTCGGTAAGGAGATATATCATTCAATTTAACATCCTAGGGCAACGACATATGTCGTGTAGTTTAAAATCCTATGATAAGGGTGAGAATAACCTAAAATGCAAGGGAAGTGAAAATATAGATCCATCTCGTTTTTATGTATTTTTGCAAGGGCATCTCTCATATAGTTTATGGTCATGCAGTAAGGACATATTCTATGTAGTTTAATATCATTAAGTAAGAACATCATTCATGCAGTTTAGTGTCATGCAATATATATTAGGATCACCTATTGTGAAACACAAACATTATTGTCATAGAACATAATAATATTGGTTCATGCATTAGTACCTATGATGTGTTGGTAGGAATTAATCCACACATATATCTTGGATAATGATATTCCCTATATGGTTATAAATCTAACAAAGGGATGGGGAATTTCATCTTTCCTTCGCATAGATCAAGCTTCTATGTCATGATTTACTTGAGATATGGTTCTACCTATGTAGTTTAACTTCATAATGTTATTATATTCTCCATTAAACATTAGTTTCATGTGGTTAGGATATGATACATTTTGTAGTTAAAGTCATTCTTCTAGGAATTAAGACTATGTGTAGTTTAACTTCTTTCTTCTAGGATGGTGGCACTAGATAACAATTATGCATTGTATTTTCTGAGAAATCTCACATTGGTGCGGGGGGGGGGGGGGAGGTGGGGGGTTGACATAATCCTCATCCATTGTGGAAAATAAGGAATATCTATTGTGATATAAATTTGGTTTCATGTAAATCCCTTCTCTTTTGGGTACTACCTTATGAGGCTTATTTACTAGTTTCATTGGGGTCTGAGGAGCCTTCAACATTTTTCATATGACGAATTACTAGAGAAAACCCTTATTATAAAAGGATCATGTGATAAATTGTTCAAGGAATCAAAGGTTTTTCAATGTATGAAACATGTTCACATCAAGAAACATCAATTCATTCAACTACTTTTGTGATTTCTCACCAGTCAAGAGAAGTCAAAAAATGGCTATTCTAAGTGAAGGAAGATATAAATCTACTAGCATCATAGCCTCAATCTTGTACACAAATGACAATAGAGTGTATTGTGTATTAGTATGTGTGGTTGTATGGTAGAAACATAAATCATTGAAGATATTTTCTGGCTAGGACTTCTTAACCTTATTCTACAACTTCTTGATTACATTTGACAATGTTTAATTGAGTGCCTCTATCTATCTATTTGATTCTACATGATATAAGGAAAATTAAATAGACAAAATATTGTACTCATGGTATATTTTAATCAAATATTAATCATAGATGTTTGTTTTATTGTTTGTTAATATCATGTGAAGGACTCAGAACCTAGTGATGATATGAGACATTATGAATTTGAGCATATTCTTTATCCCAATATATTTTAGGGGTATTAAAATACCATATTTGGAAAAGAAGTTGGTAACATTGGGTATGTACATTAATTTCATAACTACGGTTGGGGGATATGCCTACACAACATCCATTCCCAAAAAAGAAAATGAATAAGAATATTTAGCAGTATGTATAAATTTTGATGGCTGACAGATGCAGTATTCATGGATATGGAATGCATTACATTTCTAGGTGAATTACATATAGTCTTATATCATGTTTTTCCAGTAATATCCCAACATCATGATTTGTTGGTAGAGCCTTGCATTGGACTGCTGAGCATCATAAGATGCAACATGGAATTCTTCCATGATAGATTTAATCAAGATTTAATTTATGCTTTTATGGAGGATTCCATAAAATCCTCACTTTTAGAGGGATTTACTCTCATTTTGCTGATCCCGTAGTGTAAATGTTTTTGCACGACACTAAATATGTTCCCTTTAGTCTCGAACTATATGGAGAATTGTATTTTAAAGAAATATTTTATGGGCCCCAAACATCCATGGGTATATATCGGTTCATAATGCTTTGGGGTGGTCTTGAACTGATTGATTTATTCTATATCAATAATGATGATCAATGAGACCATTATTTGGTGCGTGAGATAGAAGATCGCTTCCTCCTGATCCAAGTCTTCTATGACTATGGAATCTTTAGCCAATGTGCTAGTGTGAGAATTTTTTGATCCTGGAATATAATGCAACGTTGTATTAAAGGGTATCTCTTCCATCAGTCTGCTAATGTAGCCAGTGATATAGGATTTTCTTCCTTTTGGATGGTATATTCTACTTTAATTTGATTTATCACTAATTATAAATCCCATCTAATATTCAGGTAGGCTAATTGCAGCTATAGGGCTAGTTCTAACCCATTTATGAGGGATTGGAATTTATCCTTGTTATTCAAGAAACCTTTAGATAGTGAAAAATAGTAGGCTAAAACTACTTTGTCTATAAAGAAAAATAAAATCCATAATCCAACCCAATTGTAATTTGGGTTTTCCGTCCTTTTTTCAATAGGTCTTCAAGAGGCATCATCAAAATACATATCCTTTTTCCTGCGAGTTCCATTGGCATCAAATAACCCCATTCTGGGAGCTTTTTTTCCACTGTTGTATTCTCTGGGGTGATATGTACAAGAAGAAAATCATCCAGGGATTTCCCTTTCACCCATTTTGCAACATTAATTGGATTTCATATTTTTTCAAAACAACCGCACATCGAGCCAAATTCCATGTTAGAAAGGGGAGGCCTAGGATGCACATGAGATTATCAATACAATAGACTAGATGGACATCGTGGTTAAACATGTAATGCATCATATATTACACTATGAAGATGAGTGAATGGAATTCCTTATCAATATTAGAGTATCGGGTCTATCATTGTTTGGATAAGGTAATATAGACTTTTCTCCCTCCTCGCAACATTATTCCATATGAGTATGGAGCACTATTAGCATTCCATAGAATCCACATAAAATATTTGCGTCCTCTCTTCTACTAGAGGCATTATAATTGGTGGTTGTTGTAGATATTTGATGAGATATTAAAATGATTTTTGTCAATCCCCATACCATTGGTAGGTTATTATCTTATTTATTATCGAATTGAATTAGTGATATTTGATGGTCGTGTTGGATATCAAATTAAAAATGTAGGTGAGGTTCCCTGGTATTCCCTTAAGATCTTTTTGGTTTTTTGGCAGTGACATTGCTAATATAGTAGTAGTCTTATATGGGTTATATTTAAATTCATGGTTGAATACCACAAAGCCAAGGAAAATCCCAAATTTTACCCTAGAGACACATTTCAATGGATTCATCTTTAGAATGTGCTACCACAGATTTTCAAATATCCCTTTATGATCTATGGAGTGATCAAATAACTTTATTTATTTGACAACCAGGAAATCAACATAAAATTTGTCTATTCTCAACAATAATGGTTTTATGATATCATTTATGGTGCTTTTATATGTAGATCTAGAGTTCTTTAACCAAAAATGCATTAAAATATAGGAATATATCCCTTGAGGCACACTCAAGGTAGTGGATTACCCATCAACATGGGTCATAATTATATTATTTTTATTATAAATACCCAAAAAAGAAGGAAAGGTCTTGAAGCCAAAAATTACCCTAATCAATAGATATATGATCGCCAATGGGAAATCACCATTTATCATCTTCCAATTAAGGTAAATGAAATTAATTCAAACTCTTATTTTTTCATTATTTTTCAAGATATGAGTGATTATATTTAGCCAAATGTGGTATTCAACTTCTGGGAAAAAGTTTTATTTGTTCAATTTTTCAAAATATATATGTACATTGCTATCCTGATAGGGGTGCATCATTTGGGTTTCCTTCTTAAAGCCTAAATCCTCATCAGATAGTCCTAGATAGTGCATTGTCTTATCTTTTTTCATTCCCGGAATTTATGTATAGTCTCAACAATGATCATATTGGATCTTATCATTAAATTTAATGTACACATCATGATATTTTGGGGGAATGGTAGCACTAATACATATGGGCAAAAGGTCTTATTTTGTTCCCAGATTTACTAGCATGATCTCATCGATGGTGGTGGATAAACTATACTTAAATGTGTGAGGGTTTTTTCCTGAGTACATAATCTTATTATTCCATATCCGATCCTTCGGAGGAAATCTGGGACAATGTTTAAAATATGGGAGAATCTCTGCTACTAGAGAGGTGAGAGAGGACAAGAGAAGATTCATTATCACCCCTACATCTTGTTTCGTTTTAGATAGATTTCATAGATATTTTTATGTTTCATTGTTTCTAGGTATAATAGGGTATTTGGAATATTGGTCACGTTCTATCACCTCAACAATATTTAAGGGGTGATCATAGTCACTATTGAGTAATCTTTGATAATTTTTAGGGGTGTTCCCTAAGCTGTTGGGGTCTGCAACCTATATATAATCATAAACCATTAGTTATTTGAACCGCATTTTGTATAATCCTTTTTCATCACATGTGGCTACACATGTCTCACTAAGAAAGTTTTCACCATGTAATATTCTGAACATTTCAACTAATGTGGTATTTCAAACATTGATTAAATGTTGAAGATACCACCATGTTGCAATGGATCTAGGGCCTTCTATGAATGAACTTGTATGTAGTGTTTTGTTGGAAAACCATAATTTCATCATCAACTATGAGATCCCAAAACCGATCATTGCGTTTTATCATCCCAAGAGGTATTTTATCACACTTATCATAACCTTGACTATTCATATTTTTGGGAAACAAATACCCTATGCTATATCCAAAACATCAAGCGGTTAAAACGAGGATGAGGTTGATAACGAAGCTATTGTGAATAAGATCCCTCAAGAGGTAAAAATTATAGATTCTTTTTATAACATAAAGGGTTCTAATGTGCCCATGGATGAACTCTGGCTGATCATTCTCTATGAAATTGATGGTGACATGGAATTCAACTAACATGGTCTACATTCAATAGACCTTAGTCGAAATGAATTTTATCTCTATTTCATGTGGTATTTGGAGGGTTTTATAGAGTAACTATATGGGTTATTTTGAAATATGGTGTGCATCAAAGATTTAGATATTGGCTGGGAAAGCAACCAAGAATTTCAAAATGTCATACTATTAATCTAGAGCTTTGAGCTTCTTGTGGCGGGGTTTATCGTAGAATTGTCGCATGGGAATCGAGGTACATGAGTTTTTGGGGCCTCATGGTTGTGCAAGGGTTGTGGTAGAATATAATAACAAATGTGTAGTTTGTTTTGGACTTCTCCATTACTTGGTTATATTGGATAATTGATCCCCTACAAGGAATTCATGTAGGAAAAATAGGCGTGGAAGACCTCTAGAGTGTTTGGTGACACCATAATCTCATTAATGGGATTGCTGGAGTTCTTTTCCATGGGTCTCAGCTACATATATGTTATTTTTGGGTACATGAGTGAAATATTGGGTCTAACAACACTCGTTCTATCCCTCTAATCCTTTGATCCAATGATGCCGCCAATTATTCCCCATTTTGGTGTGGCAAACTCATATTTGGATACAAATTCATCATCCTATTAGTGGTTTTCCAGCTGTATCATGTTGAAGAAACCAAACATGATCTATTCTTACAATGGGGGATCTATTTAGTGGGGAATATCCCATGCTTCATATATTCTTGTGATGGAATATGCAAGATTCATAGCTTTCGTTCGAGTAGAATATATCTTCAACTATTTTATTTCTTCCTGCATCTCATGGTCTTTCACAATTTTGTGAGACATATCTGATGTCACCATATTTGGTGGTAACACTATTTTGGGTCTGTGTACCTATGATTTTATGGTGGAATTAGATCATTTCATTGTTTTCTAAGACAAACAGTTTTCCAAATTCTATTAATGCCATGAAAAAAATTCATCCAATCACCCGATTAATTTTATTAAGAAACAGTTATGCATACCACCTACTCGGAGGTTTTATCTGACACCACCTTTCCAGAACTGAAAATTCTTAAATGGATATCATTGATGATAAATAAATCCCAGAAATTATGACCCAACCATATATGGAATAGTTAATAGTTGGGATGGTCGGTGGTGTTGATCGCATCGGCCTTCCTCCGTTTCATTTTCTTGAGAAGGTTATTGTCCATGGATTCTTTGAAATAACCAGGGACTTGCTCATTTCAGATGGATTACACATTATTACTTCATTTCCAAAATACCATACAACCTTAATTTCTCAATGCTTATCATCGAGGTAAATATTGTGGGTTTTTTTGCACGATAGGAGGTGACGAGACATTCAATACCTACCTAGATTTTAGGTTGGGCACTGCAAAAATATTGATAATGAAAACTATTGATTTTTGTTTTACATGAATTTTCCCCTATGTCAATGGAATGAGTTGATATTTAGGCCAGTTTTTCTGAATGTAATCTTCCATACATTTTTTCATGTCTTTTAAGTCATGCAAATCACATAGATAATTCATTCGGATCAGCGGTTTTTTCATGTAATCCAATCGAATATCCGTATAGTGTTCTCAAAATTGATCCTAAAATAAAGGTAACTTGATTGAATATCTTGAACTTTTATATCTTTCTATAAAGTCATACACACTCTCATTTTCAATTTTTTTTCAGTTAATCAAGGTGAATATTGTTGTTTCCTTCATTATGGAGCTAAACTGATAATAAAATTGATGATGAAGATCTTCCAATCCAAAAACTAATCATGCTGGTTGATTTAAATAATAGATAAAGGACTGACCTATTAGTATTTATAAAAAAATTCCTAAAAATTTAGGCATTCAATTGATCTCGAGGGCCCATCAATAGACCACATGGTGATACGATGTGTGTGAGATGTTTTTTGGCGTCTCCTACAATATTATGGGTAGAGAAGGTAGGATTCAAGAAATTTCATGGGGGAAGAATATAATCCTCCAACATAAGGATATGGCTTCCTATTATGTATCGTAGGTGTGAGTCACCTTTCCCTGGAATCCATTAAAATAGCCAGGAACTCGATGATGTCAGTATGATTTGGGGAAAATACTTTTTTAGCCTGCTCTCATCTACATGTAGTGGGTCGATGTTGATAAGGTGGCCGCATCCTTTTATCATGCTAATTCTCAATTCATCCAAACACTAAATGATTTCCTTAATGAGGTAGAGGATGCTGTCATAATGGAGGGGAGTCACAATCATTTATCATCCTCATTTATATAGACTAACAGTGTAGATCCAAATCCAGTCTAGTGCTTAGATAAATCTATTTTAGGATGATAAACTCTTTCTAGATGAATGCAATGAGGAATATATTAGACATTCTAGAGACAATAACCAATAGGAATATTTACCATTATTGTCCCTTTATTATGTTTTCTATGAGTTTTTATATCTATCACATATTGTGAAAATTGTTCCACCATGGTGGGAACATATAATTTTATGGGTAGTGATTGGGATGTTGCTAGGATTTCCCTTAACAATGACAGTGTTATGTTTTTGTGGTGGAAACTCATTATTTAGTGGTTCTAGATTTTGGATCCTTCTTTGGTTATGGATTCATGTAGCCTCATTTGGTATATCCAAATCACCCCCTCTAAGAGTATATATATTTTTGTTTCATCCTTCTACATTATCAACTTTATCCACCATATATATTATGTTGAAAGTGAAGAAGTTCATATATTTATATCATTAAATAGTTGTTTTACCATTACTTCTGATGCAATAGGATAATTTTTTAACTACCTTTATCAGGGTTGTTACTCTAACCCCTAGTTTGTTTGGGGTGTTTTGGATTGGGACACAGATGGGTTCTGATTTCCTTCACTGTACAATCCTCTTGTCTCAGCTTTTTAGTACATTCCTTAAGGGAGTTTTTTTATCATGATTGTTGAACATGCCCTAAATAAAAGAGGTTTTTCATTCAGTGAGAGGAACATATGGAATGTTGATCATTGATATTTACATTCCAATCTAGAGAAAAATTATTCTCTCTATGTTGTTGATGACGGAAACAATGCCATTAGATATATGGGTTTGGGGTTATCTAGGGCCATAAATGGAAATGAATTATCATTTTTTTAAGATCCAATGATGCAAATTAAGGATTTAATGACTCCCATTATGGATATTGAGAAATAAATTCACCCAACCTCATAGGATGGATTTGATCTAGATTCACTATTTATTTCCCTAGGAACCTATCATGGGATGATGAACCTGGTGATGGTGATTGATATATAAATTTTCCTGGCCTAGTGGGATGTGGATTGTTTGACGATATGGAAGATAGGTCTTGAGTCTTCCCATTAATTGATGATCCACGAGGTAGATACAGTGGTGGGTATTCATCTAGCTCAATTTGTTGGGTCCACTCCAAGATGACTTCTATGATAGTCTCTACTATGTCCTATTTGATGTTGTATGACTCTCATTCCAATGGAGTTTGGTGAAATGGAAACCAATGACAAAAATCAGATTCTAAAGGATGTATCCATGTTGATTTTAACCTTCTTTTACATGTCTAAAATGAATTATCTTTGCTAATAGGGGCCCAGTTCAAAGAACTGATTGTTATCCTCTCCCTCTATTAGTAATGTTTCAAAAATTTTGTTGAGGGGGAATTTTTTTGTAGTAACCAAGTGTCTCATTCATTACACAATCCTATGATTTCATTGGAGGTTATGACCTTGAAGGATAATGTATATGAGGGGTTATGTTGTTCTCGGGACATAGTGATCTATAATGATGCATATTTCACCCATCATTTAATATAGACATCTATAGATACTCGAGAATTTATTTGGCAGAGAGTTGTTGTCGTTTAGAGACAAACATTGTGTTTTTGTTTTCACCATCATCAATTACTGGGGTTTTGGGATATAGAAAATTCACCCATGCCTAGCTGATAAAAGTGTGTATTTATGGGATTAAGATGATACTTGTATCCTAGATAATGGATGTTTCTATCCATTATTTACTGATAGGTGGCCCATGTATTTTTGTCTAGATAAAAAATTCACTTCATTTCTAGATGTTTCGTGCCCTTATAGTTAGAAGTGGAAAGAGATCAGAACTTGGTAGGGAGTTTTTTTGGCTAATTTTCTTCATATGAATATTTTTTCATCCTCTTAATTTAACTTAAACACCTCCATCTCATAAGACAACAAATATTCTTCTTGCGATCACCTGGTGACTAGATTAGAGTGATGTTGTATGTTTATAAGAAACTATAAACTATTTCCCATGATATTTTGACCACCACTCTATACAAAGGAATCTGATATTTGGAAACATATCTATAAAAATGTTTCTAGTAAAGGGGAGGATTATCATGTCTGGGTGATATATCACTATGGGGTGGTTGACCATGATGTATTTGTGGAGTAGAGCCCCTATGATCCATCTCCACACTTAAATAAGGAGGAATATCATGGTAATGATCATCTTAGGATTCAGTTGAATAGTTGATGGAACTTTGAGGTTTTTTCATGTTTCTCAAAAAAACCATGGAAATTATCATTAAGAAGATTTGGGATATGTTCCTCATTCTTCATTGTGCCTAAAATATGTTGAAATTATGTTTGAAAATGTATAGGTATATGATCCTGTTGTATGATGGTTACTGGAACTTGTTTAAAATTGTCTTCTTCTATTGCAGTATGAGCCCACTACTGAGAAGCATTGATAATATTCTAATGAGATTCTTAATTATTTAATGGAATATGTGTATTTCCCAAGTCATGTGTCATTGCCACTTGGATATCCTTAGACAAAATGGGATAATGACCTCGATCTTGAGCCTTGGGAATATGCCTCTGGTATTTTGTTGTAGGGATATGAGCCTAACATAAGGGATGTGATGCTCTCATTTGGTGATCCCCTATTGGAATAGGAATATGTGACCAGTTTGAATATTCATTCCCAAAAAAAATATGATGCTGGACCTATGAAATGGGAGAAGGTATTTGAGAAACCTCCAGTATTGACACAAAAGGATTTTGGTGTAGTAATTCATTACTGGAAGTAAGAATATACACCTACATGTTGTGATATGCTATAATATAAAAGGAAGAATCAATGAGATTTATATATGAGATTACCCCAATATATGTGCCATTCTCAATTATTGATCCCCATCCAGAATTGGGATATAATCATTATCCAGGGCCTTTAGTATATGCCACCAGTCTACTTAGATATGAATATGAGCCTCTCATGAGGAATGTTCCCCTCTTACATGGTGATATCCAGCCTAAATAGGGATATGATCTCGATCATAGGACTTTGGAACATGTCATCAGATATTTTTGACATACATGTTCCACTATACCGAGTCATGTTCCCCTCTCACCTGGTGATCCCCAATTGGAATGGGAATATGGGCCCGGTATCAGCCCTCATCCTTACCAAAATATGTCAATAATTCTCTTGTATAAGAGAAATAATGTTCCATTTATTCGAAGAAACCACTTTTTTTCAGAATGACCAGGGTGTTGAGATTCTGTGGCTAAAGGTAATGGATTAAGTGCCTATCCTTATATTGGTACCAGTGTTAGAATATGCTCTTGGATTTCAACCATTTATTCAAATATATAATGGAATTTTAGAAAAGTGTGTATGGGGATATAAAATTACATTTTTTCCATCCCCAAAAATACTAGAAAAAATATTTTATTGAAGAGGGGATATGAGCCCAATTATATCCTCCATATTCCATCAGAATATATAGATGGGATTTATGAATGGGGGTAGGGATATGCCCCTCAACCATGCCTGCTGAAGGAACATGTTCTTAGACATTCCCTATTGGTGAAGGTGTATTATCCTAATCCTAGGTCACCTATAGAAAATGTTTATAGAGATCGTTGGGGAGAGTGGGTATATGATCCTAGTCAAGGTTATCCGTATAATTCCCCACTTGATGTGTCTTCCTTGTTGCTTGTGCATTGGTATCAGAGGTGAAAGTGTGTTTGTTGACACCCTCTGTAGGAAAATTATGGGTTCAGATGAAATGGTGTTTGTTTTGGCGGTTGATAGGATCCCTCCATAGTAGATGATGATCTAGAAGGGAGCCATATTTGACTCCTTGGTCCTCCTTAATTAGATATTGAATGTTGTTATTGTAATTATTCGTAGATAATCTCTCTAATTTTTTTTTTGGAAATGAGGGCCATGGGTACATAATAAAATTTCCATGGATGAATAGGACATGTTGGTTTCAATACATAGAGACCCTCATGGTTCAGTTCAATATTTTGGATCATAAAACATCTATGTTATTACCATAACATTATTTTCATCATCTTTTGTTTATGTTGTTCGACATGTGAGAACAATTTTCTACATGTAGGGGTTACAAGTATATCTTCTTTGCTGTAATGGTCATTGGATGAATAATTTGTCTCGGATCAGGATGTTGTTGATGAGAAAAATATATACAGTCGTCCAAACAAAAAGGTAAATTTTCACCAATTTGTGCAATATCATATGCCTGATGCATACTCAATAAG
Organism: Viscum album; assembly: GCA_963277665.1. Lineage (NCBI taxonomy): Eukaryota > Viridiplantae > Streptophyta > Magnoliopsida > Santalales > Viscaceae > Viscum > Viscum album. Next base: position 1,339,206,293 of record OY728129.1, on the reverse strand, counting down.
ATAATCATGGTTAAACAACTTTTCTTTTATTCCCAATATAAAAATCATACTCACGTGGAATTTTCAAAGTGAGGATAGACTTATTTCATGAGAAACTTGGATATAGAGGATCATATTTTATATTTATTGTAGTCTTATTATATTTTTTGATATTCCAACAATGTGGAATGACATATGAGAGACTGACCATCATTATATTGGAGTGTTTTACATCAAAAATGTATTTTTAACATATAACATGGAAAGGAAATGATCCTGACACATGAGTAACTGATGATTATTTAATTTCATAGTTTCACGTTAGATTCACCATTTTCGTTACAACATAAAATATACAACCTCTATGTGAATTTGGTTTGGACAAATGATTAATTGTGAGTGAGTGGTTAATTATGTTGCACAATCATCTAAATTGGGTTTCCATTGTTGTTCTTAATAGAATTTATGAATGGTTAAAACATATATAAATGGGTACATACCTTTTATCCATGGATAGGTGGTATGGTGGGTTTATTTTGACCTAATGAATCTTAGGAACTAACATTGGTTGAGATAATTAGAGTTTTGGATCACTAAACCCTTTTTTGGGGAATATATTCTTGCCCTGAGACTCTCTTACAAATTTAGGATATGTTTGAGAATATCTTTATAATCATGATAATGGACAATGTAAACAAATAAAATGAACATATTTTAACCAATTTTATGGGAGAAAGAAGAAGGGGATCTCAGTATATAATCTATCTATACGCTTTTAGTTTTTTCATCCACTTCCCAATAATGAATAACTACTTATATATGGAATCCCTTAATCCAATAACTTCGAATGTTACTCCCTTGTTGGTAGGATTTGGATATTTGAGCTTGATTCTCAAGGATATGCCTTATGAAACATTATTATAATATGAATCAGAGTTATCATTGTTTTTTCACGCCCTTGGGACTACTCCTTAGGTAGATACCATCATTTGGTGGATTTGTATATCATTCCACTCATCGAGCATTAGATAGAGAGATTTACCTAGATTGTGAAGATTCATTATGTGAATGAAAAGACCATTAAAATCCCTTATCCCATGTGATAAATTCTTGGTTTGAGAAGTAAGGGATAATAAGAAATCAATCTCACGACATATGGATTTAGGAATGATGTACTCAGAGAACCCTTGTGATGATTAATATACAGATCAGAACTTATAACGGAGTCATGCATATCAGGGATATCATTAGAATCCGAGTCATCATAGTTCATATGGATTCTCAGTCCACTAATTTATGTGTTATAATGATCATCCCTTTGGAATGATTGGGTACCAATGGATGAAATGTTTGATACATGAAAGGGATTGTTCCTAAATGGGTGCCCATTTGAGTTAATGCATGGGAATTTGGAAAAAATATCGCGTATCTGGGTCATGGAAGGAATATGATTTCTCATAGTACAATGTGTTCTAAATCCATTAGTGGATGATGAAGGATAATCATCCCATTGAAAAGATTAGGTCTTGTTGGGTGAAATTTCAGATAAATGGTTATGGAAAGAATCAAATTCTTTTTAGATAAATGAGTTCTCAATCCATTGGTGGATGAGGGGAGATGACCATCCAATGGAATTGATTGAGTCATAGTGGTTCAAATGTGAGAGACAAGGTTGTACATACACAGAAAATGATTCCTATTTGAGTTTTGGATTGGGCTTAAGAATGCCTCAAACATATCATGGTTATTGTAGGAATCATATCCCATGTAGTTCAATAGGTTGGGGCTTTCAATGTAATGTTTCCTTAATATGTGGGGTAATATCATATTATTTATATAATTTGGGATTACACACTGATGTTGAACTTATCCTAATAGAGACATTTAATAAGAATTATAATGCCATTATGACTCCCTAGGACATCATGAGCTATTCTTGTTGTGAAAAAAGGGATCGAAAATAATCAATCTCACTACATGTGGATACATGAATCATGTTCTAGGGAATCTGTTTGAATACTTAATAAAGATAACATGCCTTAGGATGTAATCCAATGTACCTTGGTTATAGAAGGAATCATAGTTATCAGAGTCCAATTAGCCATGGATTATACAATGAGGACGAACAAAGTTATTAGATTTACTGATTCCTGATTGACATGGGATGTATATCATCCAATCAGGTGTTGGTTTTCTACTTGAAATTCATATATTTTATACTTGAAATGTTGGAGTATGTCAACCTGACATGTCCAAAGACAATCCCATGATCTAATTGACTTGTCAGAGGGACATCAAGTAACCTATATTTAATGACTAAACGTTTTAACATGCTCAACGATGAATTTTCAATAGGAAATCGCAAGAACTTGATATATTTTCCATGAATCCATCACGTGGTCCTGACTGACAGTCTTAGAGGTTGTTTCATTATCCATCAGTCTTTCCCATGTGTCATCATGAATGCTAAACGACATGAAAGGTGGGTGTTAGAAGAGTCAGTGTGAATTGTCTGGGAGGTTTGCAGATTTCATAGGGGAATTTTTTAGGTATCATCATGTGAGGTAGATGACATGTCTAGAGGATTTCATAAGATCCAGCGGACATACCCCGTGGGTATTGAATGTTTTTCTAGCTTGTCCAGATGGTATCATGTGAGTTAGTTGACATGACCCAATGTTAATGAAAGTCATAGATTACATGTAATTTTTCTCCATATAATATGTGTTACATGTCTTGAAGAAGTTTCGAGGCCTGGATGGTGATCTCGGAGGTTTTAATGAGACTTGGGTGGCATGTTCGTGGGGTTCCAGGTGATTTTCTCAAATATTTAAATTGGATTTTTCATGATCCAAATATTATACTAAAGGTGCAGCACCTGACCGTAGTGACCTATCTTGTTGTTGTTTCTTGACCAGAGAAGGTCATGAAAATCATATACATATAATCAAATATGTTCTTCTAAAAAAATGATCTTCTTTTATTCATTTTTCCATACTACTATTGCATACGAATTATATTTGTTTGATTTTTTTTATTTCTCACCTATTTTAGAACATATTTGGTATTTCTTTTACATAACTAACCATATTCCTCCACATGATCAATGATTGATCATTAAATGATTTTATGCATGTTTCATGATTACTCCAGTTGTTCCTCATATCTCACCTTATGAAAACATCTCCCAGTTGTGATATAAGATTCTACAAGAAATACTATTTGATGTCTTGGTGCATCAACATGAGGTTACATGAGTCCCAATTATTCATGATGGGGTGGAAGGATTATTGACCTCACCGACCCACTTATTCACTTATTTGCATGGTTTGTATCACTCATTTCCCGGTTGAAGTCTATAGGGGGATTTGGTGATAAAGGTAATAAGGAGGTTTGGGTGTATGTCATTATATGGGAATCACATGATTTCAAGTGATTGTGAGATAATACCACCAACACCGCATTTATTTTATTATTTCCAATTAAAGGGGTCTTACCTAATCATGAATACATACTATGGGACATTCATATCATTATGAAAAAACATCAAAAGACTTTCTTGAGATCATGATCCCTACAAAAATGATTTCTCATGAACATGGATACATTATCTAGGATTTCTACAAGTCAAGGATATTATCCCAGAGGGTACCTTTGAAGGGTCAAACCATCTTGTCTTGGGATCTTTCAAGACCATTCTAGTATGTGGAACGAGTTTTACAATCGCACGAGTATCCCATAATTTCTATTTTAAATCCTTTTTTTAATTATTGAAGTCCTAGGGATATTAGGATATTACATCATCTTTAACAAAGACAATCACATTCCCCATCAGTGATTCTCATTTTGACCAACAAAAGGTGTACTGGTGATGTGAGAGAACATCAATGATAATCCCTTCAACTTATTTTTTAACCAGAAGGTGGATCACAACTCTAACTTAACATGTCCAAAGCCATTCATGTGATAGAGGTCACATGCCAGTATGAACATTCATGACTAGTAAGAAATGTCACTAATGATTACACATTATATTGTGGCTTTCCTAGAGTCCATCCCCTTTTATGACCACAAAAGGGTCCCTCATTTATCATTTTTATTTATTTTTTTTCTTATGAAGGATGTGGATCTCATGAGGTTGTATGACTATTGTCAAATACAATCACTCAACCGATTAGTGATGTGTCACATTATATTTATGACCACAAAAGGATCTGGAATTTTTGATATTTTTCTCTTATCTTATAAGGATTGTTGGATCTCCAGTCAGGAATCCTCCTGTTGAGAAATCTCGTAACATGATGGTTTTGGTCTTGTAGCCATCGCATTGTCACTGACTGTCCAGGGTGAATTCAAAATAGTAAAATGGCCTATAAAAGGTGCCTTACTGGATATTTCATAGGCTATGAATTGTGAATGATCGTTACCATGGCCTTCCATAGGTCATGTGATCACGTGTCTTTTGGAGGATCATGTGATCTGTGTGATCATGGCTATCTTCTTCATCCTTTTTTGGAGAAATAATATTCATATTAAGGTGTTTCATACTTTGTGAATTTTTTATTCCCATTTGGTGGGATTCAATATTACATTGGTATAATATCTTATTTTAAACGAACTGGTGAGGGTTTCATTACTTTTTACACAAACCTTTTATATATCATGGATGTAATAAGAAGCTCATGCACTTTTGTATTGACCATAGTGCTACAAAAGTGTAAGGGTATAACCTTCTTGTTGTATTAAAAAATATTTATTTTTTTCTATAACATTTTATGGTATTATATTATCTCAAAAACATGAAAAAGAAAATAACTTCTCTTATTGAGCAGTTATCATTATAAATACTTGTGTTCTTTTGGTTTTTTGATTGTTTTGTTTTCATAAAAGTGATAGATATTCAATTGTATAAGAAGATTATTAATAAATGATGATATCATAAAATAAAAATACATCATTGATTCACCCACTACCCTTATCAATGATTAACTTATCCTATTTGGTAATTTATGAGTGATATCATAGCAGAGGTTACCCTCATTTTTTATTTTATAAAAATATTGAATAGAAATTTATATGGATAATCGGAATTGTGTAAAAAGTATGTGGATGGTGATATTTGAAGGAAAGAACTATAATTTATGGAAATATTGAATGTTTCCTTATCATATGTACATAAAGTATGATTTGTTGAAATAATGAACAAATGGATTTAATATAATCTATATGGATAAGAAGAATCGTGAGAATTTTGGAAGATCTAAGAATACTTTAGTCTCATCACATTCTGAAAGTGAGTTTGTAATAGTGAAGGTATTTTCAACTTCCAAACATTTCTTGGAAATGATGAAAACTTTTTATGAAGTAAATATAAATTTTAAGACGGAAAAGCTTCAAATATGGAGGACGAAGAATAGAGATCTATAAAATAGATATTATGAATCTATTGATGACTAATTTACGAGGGTCAATTATATTGTGAGAACCATTTTATTTCATTGTGAGAAGATATAATATTCAAATATTTTTTAAAAGATCTTGATAATTATTCTTGAAAAGATGGATGCCAAAATATCATCATAATAAGACAATGATCCTAAAAATCAATCTTTGGATAAAATTCATTGTACACTCATTACTTATGAAATGATACGGGAGAATGTAATTAAACGAAAAAATTTTTATCATGAAATATTCATCATGATTTACACGTAAGGAAATTCTATGATGATTCTTGAAGATTAATAAGGCAGTGTTTCTGAATCCTAAAATTACTTATGTTACAATTGTGATGAATTTTTTTCCATGTTTTATAAAAATGTTAAAAGATTTACACGAACGTATAAAGGGAAAAATAAAGTCACCTATTTTGAATGTGGAGCCATTGGAAACATTTCTATTAATTGTACATGAAGAAAAAATGGAGATAAATAGTGACGATGATAGAAGGATAAAATTATTTTGGAGGAAACATAGTGATAAAAATTTTATCATTTTGAATGAAAATGATAAAAATTTATCCTAATCTAAATGGTAAAATTTTTATATAAATTTGAGGAAAAGAAGTCATATAATATGAGGTCAAAATGTTTATTAATGTTTCTGGATAGAATAATTTATTTTCAACAGAAAATGATGAGAATTTTTAAGTATTATTTCTGAAAAATAAGAAACTGACCTTAAATTTCATCTAAAAAAATTGAAAAATGTCTCAAAAAGACCATATGGTTTGAAAGAGAAATCAACATCTTGGTGGAATATGTTCCCAAAAAACAATCAACAATGTATTCCTAAATATAATTCTATGTTACATGAATACATTCAGTGTCTAATGAAGCCTCTTGATTGGAAAACAATAATAATGAATATCTAGATGTTGCACTATAGAAAAAGAGGATGATTTTAAAATGGTGAAACCAAAAATATCTATTGTTTAATAAGGAGTCTCATGTTTCAGAAAACTATATATCTAATATTGGCAAGAGTCTTGTAATGTGTAAACTTGAGAAGGATAATAATATTCCATAAAAATTTTGAATAATGGTTGAAATTGTTCCTAATAAGTAGTAAGATGGGGAAATCATGTTTGTGCCAAAAACTAGAAATGAAGGATATTGAGAAGTTTCTAAAATTTATGATCCTGAAAAACAAATTATACCACTAATAATTTCAGTAATGTTAAAAAATAAACTGAGTTGAAGAATAATATTTTGGGTGATAATAGAATGCTTAGAGAACCCTATGGTTTTTATGGAAAAGATAGGAGTATTTTAAGGAAATAGGCTCACAACATCAGACAATATGAATATAATAGAGGTAAATATATTTTCTATCTTTACTCATATTATTATGGTGGATTTGAAAATACATATTCTATGTGTTAGTTTGACCAAAAACATTATAATTATTAAATGAATTATAGATGGAATATTTTGATGGTGATTCAATCATCACAGTGGAAGAAATATGAATTTTGTTTTGACAAAATCTGAGATTGATTGTCAAAATGTGGAAAATAGATTCCAACCCTTATAAAATATTTTTAAATGATTTGGATAATATTAGAATCATTAAAATGTGTATTTTTTTTGTTATCATATCAAAAACATGTTTATAAAAGTTCTCAAGATGATGGATTAGAAGATATATAAAGGGATAAAAAATGTTATTTTTATATAAACCACCCTCAAATATAAAAAGTAGAAGTACCATTGAAACATCCCATAATTTTGAACATTCTCTTGTGGACAAAACTGGTTGGTGAAGATACCTTATGTTTGGATCCCCATATACTAGCGTTTCTTGAATAGGAGTGACGGTGTGATACATGTAGTGGGGAGACTATATCTGCTGGTTAGAAAGTTACAACACATCAAAAAATAAGAAATATAAAAATATAAATAAATATCAGAGTGTAGAAGTAATGAAAAAAATATGATAAATTGGAAAAACCACAATAAGGGCAACATAATAATCTAAAAAAATAAGGAATAAGGCAATTTTATCCAGAAATGTAACTCAATGACATTGTTGAATTAATAAAAAATAAAATACAAAGAGGCTCAAAAGGCCCCATTCCCAAATATTATTTCAGTCTCGTATCCTAAATCTATCCCATCAATTAAGAAAAAATAAAATACAAGGTCAATTTACTCATTCCTATATAACATCCATGTAAACTACTCAGGTTCCAAATGGAGGCATAGATAGGATGTGAGTATAACATAGTAGGTCAACTCCACCCTCTCTAAACATATTTTTTTGAAAATAAATGTATACAATAATTCAATAATCATGTATAATAATTAATTAATCTATTAAATTAGTAAAACATCATCCTTATTCAAATCCATGTTTGAATATCTTTTTTCTTGTCTCACAACCATTCCATCCATAAACATATAACCATGCGATAAAATATAATTCATCAACACCATGTTAGAATGTCTATAAGAATGTATTATGAGAATTCCGACCATAACATTACAAACTAGGTATATAAATTACAAATATTTGGTTCAAAATTTGCATATAAACAATTTAGAAATCATTTGGGAATGAGCATAGTATATAAATGATTCAACATGTCTCATGGACTAAACCTATATATCACCATTTCTCTATCCCTCTGACGATAGTCGGATATATCATAATTCCATAATTTTTCATTTCCAATACTTGTATATATCATTTCATTAGTTAAAATAGGCCAAATCCCCATATAATCATTACAACATAAAAATTATAACACATGTTATAAAAACAAGGATATCACAATATCACATCATAAGGCACAATGGTTATTTATGAAAATTACAATATATCATTTGATTAAACATTACATTTATTAATTTTTCATAACAAATAACATTTTAGTTATCTTAGAAGAAATTCCATAAAAAAGTGAATCAATGCCAATCAATCATCTCAAATCCATGACATTAAAAACTCACATTAAGATATTAATCAGTTCATCTAAAATAAAGGGTTTTCTCACCCAAAATGTGGACATAGTCCAAGTTAAAATGATATTAGATCCAATAGGCCTCTAAGAAATAATCCAATTTATCATTTAATTTATTTAGGTGCATGATATGTTAATGATATTTTAATATTTCACATAATTTACAATTATTAATCCATAGGGTTATAGTTTAGTCCTCTTACCATTAACTAGTGATCACTATTACAAAATTGGGTTTATCCAACTCTAGGGATTTAACTGTGCTAGATAGAAACTACGTTAAAGAAAACCATTATCAGACCTAAATAGAGTTGTTAAAGGGGGTATTAAAATTGAAAAAATATTTGTAAAAGGGGATATTTATCTCCACTTATTTTCAAGAATTGATAAAGGCCCATTATTTATCATCCCTTTTAAAAAACACTGATAAAAGTGGTCTTTTATTAGTACATGTAAAAAAGCATGGATAAGGGTATCAATTATTTAAAAATATATTTCATTAAAAATAATATATTAATATATAAATATATTTATATTAATATAAATATAATATATGTTTTTTAAAATATGTTTTTGATATGGTAAATATGTCTTTACACTTAATATATATGATATTTAATGAAAGTGGATTATATAAATAATTAAAAAATATTTTTAATTAATAATTTTATTATTATTACCAGTAACATTAATATAATATAAATTTGAAGATAAAAAATTCAAAAATCAATAAAATATCTAAATTTAGTTGAAAACATTTCTCTACCATCAAATGACTGTAACATTTTATTTTAGTGTCTTTTTTTTGATCAACCACATATCTCATCAATTTTTACAATGATCTCTACACCCTTTGTGGTATAGTTAAATCTTTGTCACGTTTTTTGAGGCCCAAAAAGATCTAAAAGGCCTCCAAAAATGAATTTTTAGATGGGGTGCCTAGATTTTTTTAACATTTGAGTGATTTCAACACTAATTTAAGGGGGTCTTATATTTTTTTATGGATAAGAATGAATTTATTCATAGGACATACATTTATATTTATATTATGGTTTCGAAAAATTTTCATTTTTAACAATGTAATTTTATTTATAATTAAATGTAATCTTGTTTTCAAATAAGTACATACAAAAAATCCATCAAATAAATACATATATCAACATATTTATATATAAAAGGAATATTCTAATATATATAAATAAATACAAGTTCTGAAAATGTATTTAATATAATATATAACCCTTTTTTAAATTATATATACATATAAATATATGTTTTTATTAATAAGCAGAATAATATTTATATTATATTCTAGTATATGTATATGAATATAACATATAATATATTTTAAATAAATATGACAATATTTATATAAAAAATAAACATATATATTGTATAAATGAATTAAAAATAATTATATAAATATATGGATAATATAAATATATGTATATATAAATAGAAATATTCTTATAGAGATAAAAATAACTTGGAGGAGTGGTAAAGTCATTCAGTCATTCAAGCAGAGGTGTTGGGTTCAAATCCAGGTGGGTGTGCATATGGTAAGAAATTCACAATGTGCTGATAAATGTTTTGGTGGTGATAAAGGCAATAATAACTGTGGGAGGAATGTTGTTAAAGGTTTCATAGAAGCATTGATAAAGGGGTTTGGGCTCCTAGATGTCTGAAGGAAATACAATTTTAACCCCTTTAACAATGATTTTTAGCACTGATAAATGTTTCAGTCTTTTAATCACGCTCCCATTTTTAGTTCATTTTCATGATTGATAAAATCTTATTCAATCACTGTTAAAGTCCTGTTTTTTAGTAGTGGAAGAACACAATGATTATAATAGAAAATTTCTATGAATATGGAGCTATATATGATCACAAGAAGAACCCTATATCAAAATCAATCAAGAAAAAACAAAAACAATGCACATGATAAAGATATTACACTATAATGGTCGATGATCAAATTGAGGGAAAGGAAAACAAAACCAAAACCACTTACCAGGGATCTGATGCATGATTGGGATGTCAATTATCAAGAGAGGAACTATAAAATAACTTTTATACTACCTTAGGGTCGAGAGGAGAAAGATACACATGAGTAAAATGTATTATCTTCCGTATATAATACATTAAAATCAATCCATCAAAAATTTTATAGCATGTAATTCTGTTACAGTTTTTTTATTTCTTTGTTGATGGAAACTCTACAAAACCCAGTGCCTTATATTATTATTTATTTTGATAGAATATTTCATGATGTGTAGTATAACTTCATAACATTCAATATCTTCATGACATGAATCTTTTCTCGACCTATAAAAATTCGAGACATGTGTATGGAAAAAATTATATGGTGCGTATTACTAATACTTGACGTGTAATTGATCTACATAAAATTTTCCACCCATTTTTGTTTTAACACCCTACACCCCCTTTAATGATTATCAACATACCAAGAAAATTTGGTTTCACTTGAGCAATTTATACCCAGACTCCCCTAATTCATAGAAATATAAAACCCTATAAATCATATCATTTCCCTCAAAAAAAGGCTCTCTGTGGGGGCCCGCTTTGGTTTTCTCATGTTCACTCGCAACCCATGTCTATGTTTATTTAAAACGATATACATACATGATGAAAAACCAACTACTATTGATTAAATTAAAATAATAATTAATCAAAAATATGAATTACAAATAAACATCATGAGACATGCCTACAAAAAACAGGATCTTACAACCTCCCCACCAAATAATAGCGCATCCTCAAGCATCTCCATGAATCATTGTGGGGCCTCAAGTTACATGTCTTGCCAATATTCTTGCATATCAGAATCCCTCTCCCTTTTCACCTCCTAAACTCACCCATGCATCCACTGCACTTGAAACAATGGAATCATCCTACCTTATAGACACATATCACTATGTTCCACATTCTGTATCATATACTCTTCTAAGGATGCATCAACATGATGCCCAACATTTACTAGATCTATAATATGAGAAGGGTTGAGATAATATATCCAATTCTATGACAAATGAAACACATCATGATTTGTACTCTAGCACTGTTTAAGGGATAAATGATAGGCCACTAGACCAACCATACCCACTATCTCAAACAGCCTAACAATCCTAGGGATTGGCTACACTTATTTCCTGAAACACATTTCCCTAATTTAGGGACACTTGAAGTAAAACATGATTACTAGCCTTTAACATGTATGGTCATATCTGATGGTCTGTGTATGATTAATGATTGATCTTAATGATTAAAACCCACCTCTTTATCAAGTGCATTTAGAAAATTTTCTTATAAATGAGACTAGACACAACAAGTGATAACTCACCTTCCTCTATCCATTAATGTGGAAAACATAATTTCCTTTCATAAAAGGCCAAAAAACATGAAATAATTATAGTTACATTGAATAAATTATTATATTAAATCTCTAAATGTTACATATACTACTCTCATGAATAATCAACATCCCGAACATAAGCTCATAACATAACCTGGAGAACCTGAATATTACTCCCAAATTGACCATCAATCTGAGGATAATAGGACATAATCAAATGAACATATGATACAACATCCTTTTAGAGACCTTACATGAATGGTGACGTCAAACATGGATCACTTTCTAAAATGAGAGCCCTAAGAACACTATGTAGATGGGTGACCACATTCAGGTAATGACAAGCCCCATAATAAAATGTGAAGGTCTCCAAGATATGTAAGATTTTGTATACATATGTCATTAGATCAAAAATAACAAATAGAAAATCATTGTTAGGGTTTTTCATGAGAAATCATGTAACAAAATACATTGTGACATCATCCCATTTCCATTCTAGAATGGTCAAAGTCTGCAAAAGCATATTCAGGCAATGATGTTCTTCTTTCACGTGATGATAAGTAATACATCTCAATAAAATTACTTATTTATCCTTCTTCGTTACTAACCACCACTAATATCTATAAAAAACATTATACATATTTTTCAAACGAGGATGTACTACCCATTTAGAAGTATAGAAATCTTTTATTGCATCCTCATTAAAGCCTGTAGGAAACCATACTCGGCCTTAGAAAAGAGCATAGTTTACACATCCAAGAAACAATCTCAATGGTGTCTCCCAACTATATAATACAGCTCTCATAACGTATCCATAAAAATTAGATAAATACTCATTCCAGATCTAGTAAAAAACATAGGTATAATAAATGTTGAAGTCAAAGCTACTCATCCCTACGACCCTTGAAAATCTAGATGCATTGATTCAATGGGGTCTGTTACCCACCACTCGTCATAAAACTCATGTACTTACTCTATCATTATCATTCATCTCAACACAACGACAATGACATCACCATTTCCTGGTGAAAAATATAACTCTACATAGAGACACTAACGATACTCGACCCACTTCCCATACTAAAGGCATATGTCCCGTCGATAAAAGATATACATGAGGTTATTGTGGTCCATGTATGCTACAAACCCATCACCCTTGACATAATTCCTCTAACATCTCATTGAATGTACCACTACCGCTAACTCAAAATAACATGTTAGATAATTCATTTCATGCGGTCTTAAAGTTTTGGTGATATAACGAACCACATAATCCTCTTGCAACAAAACTACTCAGTGTCCAATTTTGGATGCATCATAGTACATAGTATATGATTTAACCGAAAGATGTAAAGTGATTATATGTTTTGTGGTCATCCTACTTTCTAGTTCTTAAAAATATCTCTCACATGAATCCATAAAATCAAAATTCACTATGTTCTTAGTTATCCCAGATAATAGTGCTTCAAAACAAGATAATTCTAGTATAAATCCTAGTTAATATCTTGATAAAACTATAATGAACCAAATTTCAAGGATATTATTAGTATTCCCCATGGATACCAGGGGTTCAACTTTCTCTAGGTCCATTGAAAATCATACCTATGAGATAACATGGCCTAAGAATAACACTTTATCAATATTGAAAATGTATGTTTTTAGCTTAGAATAATGTCACTGATATCTTAATGTACTCAAGATGATGTCAATACGTTTGAAATGATATTCAATAAATTGGGTTACACTTATATATTGTTGGAAAAAACACTAGAATCCAGTCCAAAAAAGGAGGTAATATCATATTCAATAAGTCCATGAAATATATATAGTGCATTATTCAAACCTAATGACATTACTACAAATTCATACAATCCATAACTACTCCAAAAATTAGTTCAAGGTATATTCGATGGACTCAATCTCAAAATATGGAATATGAATTTGAAATTGATCATGGGGAAGATGGTATAAGCTCTTAGCCAATCAATGTGATCATCAATGAGAGGAAGGGGATACAGATTCTTGACTATCATATGGTGAAATCTTCAATAATACACACATGAGTTTTACTTCCCATTCTCATTCCTGGAAAATGGAATTGGATTACCCCAAGGAGATATACATAAACATTTGAAAACAATAGTATTCACATCTTCCAACAAATATTTTAACTCCTGAATCTCTACTAGTGGTGTTTTATATGGTGGGATAGAAACAAGCTCTACTCCTATTACCAACATGATCATAAACTCTATCTCTCACTTAGGTGGTATTTCAAAGAAATCCTTAAGATATAGATACAAAAAATTTTCTATCACTATAAGAAAATTACACTGATACATTACACCATATTCTAGGGTAATACTAGATATATAAACCATTATACAATCCAATATGCACCAAATTGGTCATGTAAAACCAACCTAAAAATCCCACTCATCCTAGTGAGAATAACTAAATCTTTCTAGAGAAAAAAGGTAACTCTCCTATGATAAATCATTATATGATATTTTTATATAAATAATTTATCTATACCAAGAATAAAATAAATTCATGTATTTTCTGGGATGAAGAGTCCTAAAAAGAAATAGTAACCAACAATCTATAAAGAATCATCCTTGAAATATTTTATCTTCTCTAAATACACACAAAAACATGTTAAAGGTCAAAAAACCCTAAAATAATTCCAATTATTGCCCCAACATGTTTTGAAAAGAACTTATAAAAAGGATTGTGATATTCCATTTTTAAATAAAACATAAGATACAGTATATGATACATGAATTGTACCTATGAAAGTAGATATACATATATCCACAATATCTGAAGTATTCTTCATTACATAAATCATAATAGACCCTCTACCATGGTCTATAAACTGAATCCCCTGATCTATAACCAATTCTTATTACTATTGCTCCAACATGGGGGTACCACATCCCCTTACGTGACCATAACATCCCATGGAATTCAATTAACCAACATTCTAAGGAGTATATAGGTCCTTCCATGACTCTAGTGCCTATAATTTTCCCCTTCCAATGCTTTACTAATGCATGCCCCCAGAAAACGTATGTAGATGGCCCAATATACTGAAAGCTTGACAATACAATTCATGGTATAAACACTAATTAAATTTTTGGACTATCTTGACACACTGATAGTACTATAACAAAACACAATACTAAAAAGGATTCCCAATGCACCAGATTCTTTTTGCACTATTTATGTGGAGAAAACTATCATTGAGACACTTCATTACCACTTAAGGAAGAGTGCACTCCTTTCTGTTCTAAAATATTATTGTCGTTGATCGAGTCCTCTCAAAGACTTCCATCCCTGATGAGTGCCTAATTAATTAAATCTCCCAAAATAATCAAAAGAAACATATTCATGTACAAGTTGATCTCATAGTGATGAACATCCTGAAAACAACATCCTATTGAGATCTCATAATCTTCAAATAATAGGACAAAGCACTACAGGTTGGTGAAATGATCAGGGTACACCATCATTGACATGCCTTCCTATGTTAGGCGTATGAAGACTTGAGCCTTCTCATTCCTCAATATATCAGGATAGAAGTTTCTCAGGAATATCATCTAAATGTACTTCTAATATAATTCCTCCTGCTTCACTTCCCTCCAGAAAATGTTTCACCAACACTTTGATAGTCCATGAATCATATATGTAGAAAACTTCACCCTCCAATCTGCAGTTTCCTTGAGGTTCTTAATGGTATCTGGGGGCTTAGGGGCCTCCATCCCTAATGAAAATAGGTGGATGCTACAACATAAATTCTATTATCAAATCTAAAATAAATGTAACAGTAAAAATAGTCTTTCTTTCCATTTACCTAATGACACTCATGAATCTTTCTCAATGTTGAACATCCATATCGTCCCCATGATGTACAATAAGCTCTGATTAAACTTTGTTAGGAGTGTTGCGAAGCAGTCTGAGTACTCGAGTAACTTGATAACCGAGCCATCCCTGACATAGAGGATGGGAATCGGGATCCGATTTGGTAGGTAACTAGAACCTAATGTCATACAAAAAGGGTGTGGTAATTATTTTTTAACTAACAATGAAGAAGAAAACAAAAAATAAATATAATATGAATATAAAAAAACTCCATCATGAGTAATGTAGAAGGTGTAAAACAAGTCAAAATAATCCCATATATTGATCCAAGTAGAAAAAAACCAGAAAAAATGGAAGAGAAACTTTCTAGGTCCTAATGGATGAAACAGACTAATTCCATTTCCAACAAGTTAAAACCTCCTCTTTGAGATGCTTTACCATTGTTCAAACCTAGAATGAGATAATCTAACGACTCCTTAAGTAACAATTATGGCGTGATCAAAATCCTGGTATGATTTTTTACTATGGATTATTTAATAAGATTCCAATATCAAATTAACCAATAGATTATTTAAATTCTTAAAACAAATAGTTCTAATAAAAATGAATAATATTTAAACTAATCATGATTCATATTTACAATTATGAAAATAATTTATTAATTCAGGATATACATTTGGAATGTTAAAATTTACTTTAAACAAAGGGTTCATTAAAAAATATAACTTTTTACAAATTCTTTAAATAAAAACATTTATATAAAAAAGATTATATATAATCTCATGACCTGTAAAATAGTTTATAATATTAGAATATATATAATTGAAATCCAAAAAATCGAGAAAAATGGTATTATTCCAAATTAAGTACAATAGTTCCTAGATATAGTGACCCAACACTATGAAACACAACACTTGAACATATTCCACTTTGGGCCTGAGGGAAATGGGACTCATCTCTATCACCTATAAAATGTGATGTGCTGATATGAAGTATTAGAATGTTTTATGTCTTATTGTTTGGACCAAACTTATTCCCTAACTACCTATGTAATTCATGTTCTCTAACACAAAAGAATGATGGATAATTGATTTTTAAAAAACATAAAACAAAATTTAATCCATTTCTCTACTTCAAATATAAAAATTTTTGAATTAAAAACCATATTGGTGTTTTAATAAAAAACATGCCTTTTCAAAATGATGAAAAGATAAGGTTTCCAAAAAAATAATTTTTATGAAATTTTCCACAAATAAGGATTTTAAATAAAATCATTTAATTTCACAATCCTATTTCCCAAATTAAATCCAACAATTTAACTTTTTTTAAAAAATCTATCAAATTCTCAAAAATCCCCAAATTTGATGGAATTTGGTATTTTTTTTACATTTTTCCATCAAAACACATCTTCAATTAAACTAATTAATTTAATTGAATCAATTTCTATAAATTTAAAATTTAAAATTAAATAGTTTTAATCTCTAAAATTTCCATAAACATATCGCAATTCAGTGGAATTGGGCATTTTCTAATTTCATGGGGAAAACCTAATTTTCTAAAAAACACCAATTTGGTCGTATTGGGTTTCAAATCAAAACATTAAATTTAAATTAATTAAAATTGAACAATTTAATTAAATATAAACAATTTATATAAAAAATATCCTTTAGGGTTAATAATAACATGAAATTGTAAAGGAACAACCAACCTCAGGTTCAACTGATCTAGAATACAAAATCCATAACTTAGAATATCCATTTGAGAACAATGATAAAAAGGATCTATTAAAAAACCAAGTTTTTTTATAAAAAATATAGGGTGTCAAATCCAAAATTCCATAAAAGGATTTATGGAACCATACAGAGGAGAATAGTGACTATAGGATAATGATAATGGCAAAACGAATCTAACTATGAAAAGATTGATGGTCATTGCTCAATAATCGAATCGATTTCGGGTGGGATTTAGGGTGCCTAGAATCCTTATTGAGAGTTACCGGGATGGTAAAATATAGTTTGTGATAATGAAAGTCTGTTAAGGACCTAAATAAGGGATTCAATAATATTTAATAAAAATACTAATTAAGGAAAACACTATTTCGATGGTTTCCTAGGCATTAGGGCTTAGTTTTGTTAGACCATGTCCAAGATATGAGGTATTTTATATGGACTACATGGATTCATCAAAAATATTGTAGTGGTTTTTAAATCCATTTTCATTCCTTGGAAATCCAAAATTTAGTTTTTTTTTTTCATTTTTTATAATAGGGTGAACTATTTAAGGATCTTTTTCCTAGCATGTGCCAACTATGAACTAGCCCTGAAACATCGAAAAATATCATAATTTCACCCAATTTTATCCCAAATGAATGACACCCAATGCAGGTTCTAAATAAGGGTTTAATAATACCTCAACAAATTAATAGGATATTACAAACACCCACCATAAAAACTTTTGATCCCCATAAAGAAACAATTAAGCGTCTATGTTAAAAATAAGAATCCATTACACTGTCATCAGTTACTCCCTATCCCATGTCTCATGAGAATAAGAACTATGCTACCATAGAACACAAACAAAAGGTATCATCCTCAAATAATTCACCTTTGTTTCAGAATCAACTATTCTAATTTTCCCTTAAATCATGAATAAATCAGGTTCAACTCCATGATCACTCAAGCTTAAAATGTGAGATAGATTAGATAGATACATTCAAATATGAGATATTTAAAACATATTATTTATTGATACCATCTTTGGTTGTATTGTTAAATGGTATTAAACATTCAAAACTATATCAACAACCAGAAATGGTCCCAAAAAATGAGAAGTAATCTTTCATTGCCTCTCAAGCTGTCGATGAGTAACCACTGTTAAAAATTCAAGACCAATATGACACAAACTAGAAATTACAATGATCTATAGTGATAATCAATATAATACATATATCAGCAATATTTTTTAAACATTATCTACAAAATCAATTGTATCCTTGTTATTGTTTCTTGTACCAAGCTCATTCCAACCAATGATCATTCATCATTCGATGACCATCAAAACATATATTTTATATATTGGACATAAAATGCCTCAAAAGGAAATATTTTGATCATAAACTGGTAAATATTATTATAGTAAAACTCAACCATCCCCAAGTGATCAACCGAAACCCAACCAATGTCAATAACACAAGAAAAAAGAATACCCCATGAATCCTTACATCCTTTTATATCTGGCCATCTGATTGTAGATTTTATTCCGTACTCAAAAGAATGTTGGATTATAGTGACTCTTCAAGGCCTCTATAGAAGTGATAAATGAGTGGAGGATACCTACATTAATATACAGTAGGAGGAACTGTGTGTAACTGAGCAATCTCTTTCATATTGATATTTCCCAACTGTTCAACATTAGTTGTGTCTCTAAAGGTTATAAAGTGAGCCGATTTCATCATTCAATTGATCAGAACCCATATATCTTTATTATTTATATCGGTATAAGGAATCCCCACCACAAGGTCCATAGATATCTCATCTCACTTCTATGAAGGGACTGGAATGTTTGAAGCAAACCTGAAAGCTTCTGGTGATAGGTCATCACTTGCTGGAACATATATAAATGAGAGGAAAACTCAGCAATACCCTATCTCATACTTTCCCACAAAACTACTTCCATATATCATATAACAAATTTTTGGTTTCTAGGTGGAATTACCATTGGGATCAATGAAAATCACCCATCACGTCTTTCCATTCCACAAAAACCCAAAATTGTGATTATGAAATAATAATATTCCCTTTTTTAGAACAAACACTACGAAACAATATCCCCACTATTAAGAAAGTCACTAATTCTATGAGAAGCATCATCAATAAATTTATCCTAATGAATGAATTAAAGAAAAAAATATTTCAACTGAATTCCTTCTAGGAAATCATTATAAATATTATCTTTAATTCCAATATGATACTATGAAAAAGGATACATCATGTTCAAAATTTATAATGATTCTTTCACTACTTATTTTCGAACATTCATGTTCACATAATTTTCAATGATTTACCCTTTCCACATGGTATAGCTGATGTCAAAATTAATATTTGAAGGTATTCCAACTACTGCATCTAGTTGAGATTTAAATATTTTGGATAGAATATATAACTCAAGATTTTTGGTCTGAAAATATGGTAAACCTTCCTCCAAAAATGAAATGATGCCAAATATTATAACAAATCATCACAACTACAAATTCGAGATTATGGGTCAGATAATTATTCACATGTGTACTAAGCTGATGAGATCCGTAAGCAATGACATGACCTTCCTAAATAATAACACAACTCAAACCTGAACTCGATGCATAATAAAACACTACATAACACTACCTTTCCTCTTGAACAGTAAACAATGGTAATGTAGTAAAAATTCATTTTATCCAAAAAATGGAATTCTAACATTTTTCACCCAATGAATACATTACTCCCATTATAGAGAGATAAGCCATTAAATAACCCATTTATGACAATTCATTAACAACCCAACGATAATATCTAGAAATTCCCCAGAATCACAAAATCTAGAATACATTTCATCGTTACTTCAAATTCTCCATAGCCTTCAACATCTCAGGATCGATTGATATTACTTGTTCGTAAATCATGTCCCCTCGGAACATCACTTTCTGGATCCATAAATCACATTTCCAAATATTCGAATAAGGTTGGTGATTTCATTGAAAACACTATAGCTGTTATCAGATGATATACATAAACCTCCTCAAACACAGTGTAAATAAGGATTTCATCCATAAAGTCATCTATGAATGTATCTAGATACCTAGGGAAACTAGTATTCATTAGTTCTATGAAAACTGTAGAAGCATTGGTTTGACAAAATATCATGACAAGGTACTCATAATGGCCATACCTTAGTTGAAAAGTAGTTTTCAAAATTTGATTTTCTTTTATCATTAAATGGTGGTTCCATATCAAAGATTAGTCTTCTAGAACAACTTCACCCCTTTAAAATGATCAAACAGATCATCAGATTTGGGTTAAAGAGATATTTTATGTACTGTAACATGATTAAAATTTTGGTAATCAATGAATAGGTGAAGTGACCTCTCATCTTTTTTATATAATATAACAATCACTACCCAAAGTGACACAATCAGGCATATAAATCGTTTTTAAGAAGATCATTCAACTGGGAATTCGTCTCTATTATTTTATCCTATTCCATATGGGAATAGGGGGATAAAAAATAGTTGAGTACCGGTGATTTTTTCAATAGCCAAACAAACCTCCCATACCATGGAAAACCATATAATTATGATGGAAACACGTTAGAAATATATACGACCACTAGAGGTAGATCAGTACTAAAAGATTCTATCTCTAGATCAAAGTAAAAAAAAATAAATATCACTCTCCCTAACATCAGTTAAGAAGGTCTGAATCAGCCTGACCAGGATTCCCATTCTCCATGGAATACATGAAACACACCACTAGGTGTAGTGAAATAGAATATAAAAGATAAAAAACAATGTGTTATTTATTATAAATGATCAAATTAAACAAAAAACTTACCTCATCAAATTTCATATTGTGAATCATAAAAGTCCATGCATGCTCAACATTAGATAGAGAGAAAACACTAGAAGTCTATGGAGTCCAATATCTCTCTTTATTCAAAGGGGTTTAGTAATATTCTTTATAAATGATAAATGGTGTATATGGAGATTAATAGTATTAAATAAATGGGTTGAAAGAAACAAGTTAAATTCACCAGTATCAAATAGAGATATCACTAATGATGAATCTTTTGTAATGATATCTCTTATGGTCACTGGTCCTAAATCTACTTCCTCTATAGACTCCTCCACTATGTGAAGAAGGTTATTTCTAGAGGATTGTGGTTAGAACCATTTTCCATGGGAGTCATTGATTTGTGCTCCTTTTTTTAGATTGTTCAGATGATCTCTTAACACTTTGAGGTGTGAAATAAACTTGTAGGAATATATGCTTGTTACCAGAGTGTCTGCAGGATCCATAGTTCATAGGTTCCTCATTGAAGATATTCTCCAAATTTTCCAACTATCCACCCATGTAACATACCAAAAAACATCTACTAGATACTATAGATGGATCAGAAAAACCTCATCATCGAGAAACACCATGAGAGTCATCATGCTTCCAATTTCCTTTTGAAAAGTGCCCACTACCATTGGGAGTGAACAAAACTCCCAATCACCCTGAATTTAAATCCATGTCCATTTCAACCATAAGCACTCTATCCAGAACATCATGAAAATAATTAATATTTAACAATAAAAACTAAGAATGAATATCTAAATGTTTTCCTAACTCAATCAATTGATCCCTCATTATTTTATTATACAAAATATATGTTGTAAAATTCACAAGCTTAGCAGAATAGTTTTCATACTCTTTGATAGATATGTGTGCATGATCAAGTATAAACAACTCTATTGAATTGGACAATAACACCTACTCTAGATATAACATGTCATTGAAATGAACCATGATGTACTTACATTAAAATCCCTCATGCTTCTCCACCATTATCATCATGTCCCACCATTTCTTTCTTGGTATTTCTAGTATGAAGGTGGCACAAATAATATTGATTTTGATAGTTGTTTCAAAGAACCCATAACAAAGAACCATTACACCCAACCAATCCCCAACCTATTGAGGATCAATTGAGACATTGATCAATTCTAGATTCTAGAGAAATAAAAAATGAGAAAAAATATTTAGAACTTCTCTACAGGGTTCCACTACTATAGACCTAATGGGAAATGGTGGTATTTCCAATTTGAGATGTTGGATAGTAAACACAATCACCTCACCAAGATTTAGATCAACCATGGGATTTTCTCACTGCGGTTCAACAACATATTCAACCTAGATCTTATTCTAATGTATTCTCAAAGGCACAATTCTATAAAAAAACATAATACAACAAACAAGACATCAAATAACAATAAAATATAGAAATAATGGAAATTAATCCTAACAGATAGAATTAGAAAGATTCATATTTCGTTTTACCAAGAAAAAAATATGGAGAATACTTGAACCAATTGATAATATGTCTTTTCCTTACTGCCCCAAGTGACATAAGGATCATTACCATGAGATATTTCTAGGAACTTAATCAAAACTACCTTTTATTTCATGATAAGATTTCACTATGTATACTAACATCATGACAAATAGATAAACCTGAAAATCTTATACCACTTTTTCATTAACCTTACGGAATACCCTAATAACCTGGTAACCGAGCCAACCTTGATATTTTGTGATGGGTGTTCCTGATCCCCATGTGTCTTTGAATAGAACATGGAACCATAAAAAATGGATGTCAGAATGATTTTTCCACTAATAATGAGGACAGAAAATTAACAAGGAAGTATGAATATAAATACAAACTCTAATGGTAGTAATGTACCTGAAGTAAGACCATCCTAAACAAGACCAATTACTACAGAATAGTACCATAAAAAATTGAAAATGTAGAAGAAAATCTATCTAGACCTAAAGGAAACAACTCACCAAGTCCATGGACAAAAACTAGAGTCACCTCTAAGAGATTCTCTACCCCTACTTGAAAATTGATGGAGATAATCCAAAAACACCAAAAGGCACATGTAGGGTGTGATCTAAATCCAAGATGAATTTCACCTAAGGTTTCCATAAAAATATTCAAATATCAAATTAATTGAATATAACATATAATTTTTTTAAAAAATATGTTGTGAATTTCATACGTATATTTAAATATATAATGATTTATATTTAAGTGATGGAAAAAATTTCTCCATTTAGGATTCATGTATCAAATAATGGAAATACATTTCAAATGATGTAATTACCATTAAAGAAATATTGAATTGCGTAAATGGTACTTTTCTGAAGTGTTTTAAATAAACAAATATTATATAAAATAGATTATGTATAATCTCATGGAAATTATAATAGTTAAAAAAATGGAATATATACAACTGAAATACAAAAAAAATTGATCAACATGGTCATATTCCTTGTTAAGTATGATAAATATAATCTATTAAAACACAACGCTATGAAATAGAAAACATACACATATGCCCCTTTGGTCCAAAGGAAACAAAAACTCATCACCATCTCATAAGTGATGTGATGTGAGAGTATGATGTTTGAGAATGTTGTATGTTGTAAAGCTCCACCCAAAATAACTCACATGCTACCTATGTCTTACATGTTCTCTAGTATAATGAAACAACAAGAAATATATTTTAAGGCTAATTAAAATGAAGATAAATCCCATTCTCCATGTCTGATATTCAAAGTTTCCCTTTTAAAACCATAATGGGATTTTAATGAAAAAACATGATATTTCCTCAATATGAACTCGTATGATTTCTATAAAAAACATTTTAAGAAATTTTTCACAAATAAATATTTGAATCAAAATCACAGAATTTCACAATCCAGTTTCATAAAATTATTTAAACAATTTATTTTTCAAAAGAAATTCCATCAATTTCATAAAAACCGCCAATTCAATGGAATTGGGGGTTTTAAAAATTTTCCATCCAAACACTTCATCAATTAAATTCAAAAATTTAATATAAATAATATAAAAAAATCATCATTTTAAATTGAACAATTTAAATATAACAAATTTTAACAAAAACATAACCTAATTCAATGGAATAAGGGGTTTTCTAATTTTTTCAAAAATCCTATATACCCCCAAAACCATCAATTAAATGGAATTAAGTTTTTTATTGATCCACTAAAATAAAATTAAAATAAATAAAATTCTGTTTTAATATAACTCATTGTATTTAGAAAATGATATTTAGTGTTAATAAGAACAGGGCATCGTAATGAAATAAACTACCATGTGATTAATGGGTTTCGAATCACATTGCATTTACTAGTTAGATCCAATGGGGAACGATAAAAAAAAGAGATCTATGAAACATACCTAGTTTAGATCCCAAAAATTGTGTATTTGATCAATGTAACCCAATGGAAGAAAAGGGATACCGTATGATAATAATTATGGAAAAAGAAAACTATCCACAAGAAGATCCAAGGACATTCCTTAAGATTTGAATCTCTATTGGGAGTGATATAAGGGGCCAAGAATCATTCTTCTGTCATAAAATCTTATTAAAATATTTTCTAGGATAAAGGAGGTCTGTCGGGGAACTAAATGGATGGTTCATGAATGTTCAATAAATTTTTTGATTAAGGAAAAATACGTCTACACTGTTTCCTGGGTAGAGGCCCCAAATTTCCTTAAAATGTGTGAACAAATTGAATAACCTTGTTCAATACTTGAGATTACCAATACATAATGTTTTTCAGTTTAATGTATTTGGGTGCACATTGTGGAAAACTATGTGCCAACTATGTGCCATCAACACACTTGCCCAGAAATTTCAAAAAAATTTATAATTTCACTCAATTTAACCCAAAACAAAACCCAATCAAAGAAAAATTAGAAAACTTTTTTTATAATACCTTAATAATTATTATTATGTTACAAATAGTATAATAATTACCACTCATTGGAATCTCATCTTTATGATAATGATGTGATGTTTTCACTACAAGAGAAATAATCTCCTTTGAACACTATCAATCAATAAGGTCAACCTCAAAAAGTGATACTAATGGAGAACCACTAACTCATGGTCTTTCATGATATTGATTAAATTTTTTTTATCATGATATAAATGTTCATTTATTTAATTTCATAGATATAATAGGTATCTCATATAATATCCATGAGGAAAAAATTATCACACCAAATAAGTATGTCCCTACCATGAGCAATGATTGTTAATATATATCACTATGTTCTTTTCATGATTCTTTCATAATCATCCCATTATATAAAAATCAATGAGTATAGATGTCAATATTTAATAATATCATAACATGGTTAAACCAAAAAAAAATTAATCACCAAGGTGAAATAACATCATCTATAACAACCGAACGACGTGAACAATAATCCCATACCTGGGATCTCAAATGTTTTCCCATTGAGGGGTAATCTACTCCCATAGATAGACTTATTACTAGGTCCCAAAACATCCCAGTCTTATTTTAACCTTTCCTAAATAGTAATTAAACATAAATGAATCCTAGTTTACTATGTTACTAATTTTTAATTACCCCCGATCTTGAACTCTATCAGGTGGTTTAAATGGGTTTCCTTTGAGATCTCAAGTGCACCACCACATATTCTATTGGTTGTTGACAAGAAGCAAGTGTATGATAAGTGTAATGGGGAGAATATACCCCCAAATTATAAATATACTACATAGAATAAATAATTAATATTAATTAATTTCCAATTATCAGAGTGAATAAAGAATAGAAACAATATGATTCAATAGAAAACCAACAACAAATACAACTGAATACTCCAATAAATAATAATGGAATCATGCAATGTCATTTGAGAATGTAACAAAATGTCATAATTTAAGTAATAAATCATAAAATTCTAGGAATCTCAATAGATAATTTCCCCAATCCCATGTTGTTAATGTCCCCAACCTCTATCCCATCCATCATGTAAACAGTCAACAATAAGGTCCTTTTCCTTTTTCCAAACCTGCTTCCATGTATTTTTCTTAGGTACCACACGACGACTTGAATAGGGTGTGAGTATAACTCGATCATTAGACACCACCCTGAGTAATAATAATCACTATGATAATAATTTTATTCTTTTATGAAATAAACAAATGTACTAATTAATTAAACAAAAACATTAATTCTACATCAACATGCTTTGACTCAATGCTAGAATATCTCTTAGAATGTCTCAAAACCATGTCATCCATAACTATATAACCATAGGATAACAAAACATGCATCATCTCCATGAAGGAATAAATCTGAATATGTCTTAGGACCATGCCAACAATTACATCATTAGCAATGTATATAAATTACAAGAAACTATATCAAAATCACTATATTTTTTTCCGCAATCATTAATGAATAATCCCTATATATCAGCATGTCAACATTTTTCAGGGCCAAGACCAGTATAACAACATTTCACCATTTTTTGGTTCTATCCTGGTATTTTATCATTTCTTCATTTCTCAGGTCCAAGACCAGTATATCAGGATTTCATATTTTAATCTAGCCCAATACCTTATAAAAAGCATTACACCATAGAAGTGAAAAAACATGTTACATCAACAATGATATCACTATCACAAACCGAATCTGGTCACTGCCAAAACTGGCACCATACCTAGCATGTGACAAGACCCGAAGGGCGTTACCTATCCCCATGGGCTGGCACAAGTGCCTAGGTATCATGAAAATCTTGTTTGGGAACGATTTACCCGAGTATGAAATCATAAATCATGAAAAAACAATCAATTAATAGAATCTGTAATTTTCATGCTAAAATATTCATCACAAAACCACATCTGAATACATGTGTTTAAAGAAACTAAAAGTTGTCTAAAAACAAATAATGAAAACATAAGAACATCCCCATGGACTCCACATGACAAGGGGTCATCACCCGCAAGCCTTCTCCCCAACTCCGCCCCAATGATGGGGACTAACACCCTGAACCGCCATCACACTTAGCCTTTCCTGAGTCAAGCATAAGTAGGTCTACTTAAACATAAGGGGTGTATGTAGGGTGTTATCCTAAGCCCAATAGGATACCACCATATGATTCCAAAGAGCATGCAATACAATTTGAACAAAACAAGAAATTTTAATACACAACGTGAAACAATGTTAAAATTCAATGAAATAAATCATTCAAATGAAACCAGTTTTCAATCCGAGAATTTCAGAATGTTATCACATTAAATAGACATGTGAGCTACTATAAAGTAATTACAAAAACACCCCACAACAAGGGTAAATATCACAAATCCAATGAGCATCAAAATCGGGAACACCCTAAAGCACTAGGCTGTCTCGGGCCCTATGTACGTCGTACATCAGTGTAGAGTAACCATAGAAAAATCCATTCTCGTGCATGATCCACTAGTATGGAACATACCCA
Organism: Viscum album; assembly: GCA_963277665.1. Classification (NCBI taxonomy): domain Eukaryota; kingdom Viridiplantae; phylum Streptophyta; class Magnoliopsida; order Santalales; family Viscaceae; genus Viscum; species Viscum album. The sequence goes on along the minus strand of OY728129.1, from coordinate 1,339,178,532 downwards.
TAACCTAGTGTTACCTAATCATAATCCACATAGTTTAGTTAGAGTTGTTGTTATCCAAAGGCTATGTGGAACAGGGACAAAACCCATCTGATCCACTAGCCGTACTTATACAAATCCGCCCCATCGAGGTACCCAAGCATCCCCTTTTGTGCCCAAAATATTTCAGCAAATAACACACATCCTTTTTCAGATAGAATATCACTAATGGTCACAAAAAGATATTACAGTTTCTACACACATTTTATACCATTTAAAAAACATAATAAAATAATTTTATTTTCAATAAAACAACCTCTCAAAACATCAAATTATTTTGCACCCAAATCTCTTTAAGATATCCACTTTTCACACTATGTGAACACTTGTAATTCATTAAAAAATATTTCAGTTCAATAACCTTTAATGAAAACAAAAAGCCAGTTATTGGGTAGCCCAATGTGAACCAAGAAGTTATATCTTTTAAAAACCACCATTTTCACACAAACATGGCACTTAAAGCCCACTTACTTCCCAAACAACATTTAAACAAACTTTCACAGCAACAACAAAAAATAATAACAATTAAAAACATGATTTTTAGTCCTAATAAAGTTCAATAAAATAAACTAAGTAATTATAGGTCATCCCAAAATGAACCAATAAAATATTTGAATGAAAAACCCCCAATCTCACCAAAAATTTGAACTTAAAATTCATTTGCATTATAAATGAAACTAATTTTTTTTATAGAAACTTTAAAGTGAAATAAACATTAAGGTACCATGAGCACAGAAATCTAATTCACAAATATTTCACACACAATGGAATCACCTACCAAAGTAACAAAAACCCTTGAATCTCCATGCGAAAATCAAATCGCACCCCCACCGCACCAAGAGATAACTAGATCAAACCTAAAACCACAAAAATTGGACAAGAAAGCCCAATTTTAAACCCTAGGTTCAAAAACCTAGTTTCAGGACATTATGAAACTCAATGATAACCCAAGAAACCCTAATAACAATGAATGAAACCCAAAGTAGTTTGGAAGAGTAATGAAAAGGGCTCATTTACTAGAAGTATCATGAAGTAATCATTCCAAAACACCAGTATCTGAAATTGAAAAAATCCAAAATTCAGGGTTCGTTCGAACAATATATATTAGGTCAATTAGGAACTATAATGGAGGAATAATCAAGAAAATTGAGAGAGTTATGAAAGAACGACTTTACATCTTCAAATATGGGAGAGGTCAGACGCGCTTCTGGGTAAATTGTTCTTGGGTGAGACTTAGAATCACCAAAAAATCTCAAAAATTGAATATGTTATAACATAATCGAAATTTATTTTTAAAACAGGAATTGGGATTTCGGGCAGGCCCAACCCTTTATATAAAAACCCAAATAAACCCTGGTTATGGATTTATAAAAGCTCTAAATTACCTCGGTGGTGTTAATAGGTTATGAGAGGTCAAGTAGGAATTTGAATGGATGAAAATTGTTGAAAATTGCAAATGTTATAAAAGATACAAAATTTATTTTTTAATCTGGAATTGGTCTCACTGTTTGGCCCAATTCATGAATACTCATCTATTCCTCCCTAAAATCTAGGGAAACCCCCCAAAAAAGCAAGGATGTAAATTAAATGAAAAATACCTTTAAAATAAGTCTTGTATGTGACAATTCTCCCAACCATAAAGCATTATAACCCCTAAATGCCACAACAAGACCAGATGTAAAAGAAAAGCCCAAACGATAGACCAAGACAGACTTCCTTGCCACGTTTTCACCCGCTTCAAAAAAGATGAAAATCTCATGTTGATTAGTCAAAGGAAGATAATACTCTCACCAACCAAAAATAACCCCACTTATTTAAAATTATGAAACACATTCAAAACACATCCCAAAACGAAACACCTCAAACACTAGAAGACGACACTCAAGCAATCCACTTGAAACAAACAACGAACTCTAATAACGCTACCACAACATTACGTAAACAAAACCATTGGGTGTTCTCCAACCCCAAATTCACCCAAGTAACAAAATTGTGGATATATATACTTGAACGATACTACCTACTACCTAGAATACACCAAGGAGAAAACTTAGTCACTAGTATGGGGTGACCCAATCTGGACATCCCACCACTTGGGACAACTCAATTTCTAAGACAGAATAACGATAGCAATTGGGGAAGGAACGAATGATCTCCCCATCATAAGGTTTAAACTAACACTATTACTTTTCCAAGAGAACATACATGATACCCATGATGGGTCTCCCCACCATAATAATCAACACAACATTCTTTTAGACAAAATCAAGACACTAACAGGGGCCCTCGAACAAACTTCCCTGCATTAGGGGTAGATTAATATTAGAATTCATCCAGTGAAACATACCTGAGACCAATTGTGGGTATACCCAAAACAAAACCCAACCATATTAAGTAACTATTATGGGATAAAAACAAAAAAACAACAGAATTTTAAGGAGCTGGCATGGACGCACGATTGGTTCACACGGTTTGGGAAACCGTGAGTTGACTGTGCAGATCATTCTGTCCAAAGAGGAAACTTCACACAGTTTCCTTGGCCAATTGTCATGGATGTATGGAGAACATGCGGTAGCTACTATCTTTTATCACATGGTCCTCTGGGATGTCACACAATTACTACTGACCGTGCACAAACTAGGCACTTCAACCTGCTTAACCCAAATTTTAAACATTTCTCCAAAAACACAAGGGAACCCAAAGGGGAAAAAAATCAACTCAGTGTATGACATGGGATGAAGGTACTGACACCTCATTCCACCAAATGTGAGAAATTGGAACAAGATTATGACACCAGAGGTTTAAACTATTCTTATCTTTCATATTGAGGATATGACCATGTCCAAAAGTGTGAATGACTTTAGGATTTCCCCTCACTACGCGCCAGCTTCTCTCCAGGGCCTATGGCTGGAGCTCAATGGACTGAAGCATCTTCGGCCTCATAGTTAGGATTTGAAAACCCATAAAATGAATATCTTCTTCCAGTGCCAAAAACAATTATACTATAATATTAGATGGTCTCATTGAGACATGACACACTTCAAACCCGCTTTTCCCCAACCCATCATTTTACAAAAACAAGAACATAGAGGATGCACACACATTGCCCCTTTTTTTCTTCAGATGCTAAACAACGGAATGAAAGGACATATTGAAACACATTCCTCCAGAACATAGGATTTAGAATTTCTTATAGGGAGAAACACGTCCAACAAAATAGTTACTCTCATAAGATTGAAAAATCATCACCCTTATAGTCAAAGGAACACATGACATCGAATGGCGTCACCGAACATGACCATTGTGGATAAAAGAAAACACATGAAGAGGGAACTTGTATTGTGTCCCAAATAGCACATGATTCCAGAAAGTGTCCATAATAGACACTCTTGGAAAGATCTTTCACACTGGTGGCCTAACATAAAATCTTGCTTCAATTAGACTAACGAATGACCTAGAGGCCCTTTAAGACATCATTCTACATTGAAAACCCTGAAATTCATTGACCTTAGACAACTTAAGAAACATAAGAAACTAAGTTCTATTTAAACCTCCATAAACAATCTCCCACTATAGGGGGATACAAATAATTGAAAAATAATAGGGGTAAACTCAAACGCCAAACCTCAATAATAAAGTCTTTATGTTGATCAACTGGAGGATCATCCAACGGTGAATCACAATAGGCCAAACATGAATCATACATTAACATTTTATGGGGGCATACCCTAGCCTACAAGAAAACCCAAGGACCAAACCTATCTGGTCATTTGGTCACAACAGACCACAAACCTGAACTGAACACCTAAGGGGAGCCACCACATTGGCCTCGCAAACTATTCGTCAAAAGAGACCACTGACCAACACTTTATTCCATCCTATCAATGAAACACAAACCCAAAACATCTTCCAAACAAGAGGGGTTATTGAAATAGAATCATCCCACAATAATAATCCCGAAAACACATAATCCATACCTCCCAACCATACATTATCAAGACAAAACACTTTCCTTCCAAAACATTATTTAAAAAAATAGTGTTGGTCGGTTGCGCATTTACCGATGGTATCTCATGAGCCTCACACATGCATTTTTACATTCCACACTAGGAACCCACCTCATATCCATCCATATTCCCAAATAAACCTATTCATGTGGTCACCCTTGAGAATACAAAATACAAAAAATCCAACCTTTCCTCTTTTTAAAATAAAACATTTAACCACAATTTTCATTTCTCAAAAACACTAACCATAATATAAAATCCAATTTTTCATCTCACAAACCAATTTAGAAAAGAATGAATAATTCAATAAAAGCACATATTCATGCCTTTCACAATTATTTCAAAACATTTCAACCAATTTCAAAACACTTCTAATTTCATGAAAAACACCATTTCATAAATCTCCATTTAATTAAGAACTCAACTCTTCTCATTTCAACACAAGGATCTAAAGGTTCATAATTTTTATTCAAATTTTCAGTAGTCACCGAACCCAAAATCCATCTTCAAACCCACACATAAATTCTAGAACACTTAATTCAATCCATAACACTTTTCCATGGTTAAAAAAAATTCCACTTGAAACATACTTTCAAAACACCAATTAATATAGTTCATACTTTCAAAAGAGGTGTAAACACGTAATTTACCCTTTTGAAATAATTATGAAATTTCAATTATAAACTTAAAAAAAACCATTATCAATTTACTAGAAAATAACATCACGAAAATTCACACTTTTTAAAGTGAAGTCATTTTTTTTTCTTAAAAAAACCAAGTTTCAGGATTCCCAAACAAAGATACACAAGACAATGTGAGAGGAAACTGGTTTTGGTGGGTGACTTGGACATATGGTTGGAATCCATATTCCAATAACTTCTCTATCACAGAGAGTATTCTAGAGAAATATCCACGGCTCCACATGGCTTTCCAGGCCCTGCGAGCTCACTGAGATTATTCTCCAAACTCTTTTTTCCTTTCCCATAGTCATCATTAAACCATGAAAACCAAATGACTCAGATAAATCCATACTTCCCATGGCTAATTGAATCCCTTCTTGAGGTGTTCTGGCCAGACACACTACCCATGACTAAAATTTCATGTCCCCAAAATCCTAGCTCCAGACTATGCTGACTCTTCCCCAAATAACATGACCCAAGGAGCGAACCTCCTTTGATACCATTTTGTCACGATCCGAATCTGGTAGCCGCCAAAACTGGCACCAAACCCAGCCCGTGACATGACCTGAAGGGCGTTCCCTATCCACACAGGCTGGCAGAAGTGCCCGGGTACCAAAAAAATCTGGTTTGGGGATGATTTACCCGAGTATAAAATCATAAATCATTAAAAAATCCATTATTAGAATATGAAATTTTGATGATAAACAATTCTTAACAAAACCAGATCTGAATACATGTGTTTAAAGACACTACAATTTGTCTAAAAAAATAATGAAAACATAAGGACATACCTATAGACTCCACATGACAAGGGGGTCATCACCCGCAAGCCTTCTCCACAACTCCGCCCCAACGATGGGGACTAACACCATAAACCACCATCACCCTTAGCATTACCTTTACTTGAGTCAACCATAAGAAGGTCTACTTACAACCAAGGGGTGTAAGTAGGGTGTGAGACTATGCCCAATAGTATACCACCATATGATTCCAAAGATCATGCAATACAATGTGAACAAAACAAGCAATTTTAATACCCAACACGAAACAGTGTTAAAATTCAATGAAATGAAACTTTCTAATGAAAACAATTTCCAATCCAAGAATTTCAGAATGTTAGGAAATTAAATAGACATGTGATCTACTACAAAGTACTTCCTAAAACACCCCAAAACAAGGGTAAATTCCACAAATCCTATGAGCATAAAAATTGGGAACACCCCTAAGCACTAGGTTGTCTCGGGCCCTATGTACCTCGTACCTCAGGGTAGAGTAACAATAGAAAAATCCATTCTAGTGCGCGGGACACTAGTAGGGAACATACCCATAACCTATTGGTCCCCAATAATCATCCACATAGTTTAGTTAGAGTTTTCGTTATCCAAATGCTAAGTGGAACATGGACAAAACCCATCCGATCCACTAGTCGTACTAGTACAAATCTGCCCCACCTAGGTACCCGGGAAACCCCTTTTGTGCTCAAATAATTTCAGCAAACAACACACATCCTTTTGCATATAAAATATCATTACTGGTCACAAAAAAATAGTACAGTAGCTAAACACATTTTATAACATTTAAAACACACAATAAAATAATTTTATTCTCAATAAAACAACCTCTCAAAACATCACATTGTTTTTCACCCATAGCTCATTAAGATATCCACTTTGAACACTATGTGAACACTGGTAAGTCATTAAAAAAATTTCAGTTCAATACCCTTTAATGAAACCACCAATTTAGTTATGGGGCAGCCTAATGTGAACCAAGAAGTTATATCTTTTAAAACCCACCATTTTCACACAAACATGGCACTTAAAGCCCATTTGCTTCCAAACACCATTTAAACAAACATTCACATCCAAAAATAAAAGAATAAACATTAAAAAATGATTTTTATTCCTATTACATTTCAATAAAATTAACTAAGTAATTATAGGTCATCCCAAAATTATCCAATAAAATATTTTAATGAAAAACCCCCAATTTCACCAAAAACTGGAACTTATAATTCATTTGCATTATAAATGAAACTAAAACCAATTTTTACAGAAAAATTCAAGTTAAATAAACATTAAGGTACAATGAACATAGAAATATAATTCACAAAAATTGAACACACATTGGAATCACCTACCGAAGAAACAAAAACCCTTGAATCCCCATGCGAAAATCAAATCGCACCCCCACCACAACAAGAGAGACCTAGATCAAACCTAAAACCACAACAATTGGCCAGGAAAGCCCAATGTTAAACCCTAGGTTCAAAAACCTAGTATTAGGACATTATTAAACTCAATTATAACCAAAGAAACCCTATGAACAATGAATGAAATCCAAAGTAGTTTGGAAGAGGGAAGAAAATAGATCATTTACTTGAGGTATCTTGAAGTAATCACTCCAAAACACCAGTATCTGAAATTTAAAAGATCCTAAATTTAGTGTCCGTTCGAACAAGATATATTAGGTCAATTAGGAACTGGAATGGGGGAAAATCATGAGAATTGAGAGAGTTTTGAATGAAATAATTTATCTCTTCAAATCTGGGCGATTTGAGGAAGGCTATGAAGTTTGGCATCAAATTGTGATTAACCATAGCTCCAAAGAAGGGGTATAGAGTTCAGACGCGTGTCTGGGTTAATTGGTCTTGGGTGAGACTTGGAATCACCGAAAAATCACAAAAATTGAATATGTTATAACAGAATCAATATTTATTTTTAAAATAAGAATTGGGCTTTTGGGAAAGCCCAGCCCCTAAGATAAAAATTCTAATATAACCTAGTTATGGATTCCTAAAATCACCAAATTACCTTTGTGGTGTTAATAGGTTAGGGGAAGTCAAGCAAAAAGTTGAATGGATGAAAAAGGTTGAAAAATGAAAATTTTTTAAAAGATAAAAAATTTATTTTTTAATCTGGAATTGGGCTCACGGTTTAGCTCAATTCATGAATACTCTTCTATTCCTCCCTAAAACCTAGGGAAACCCCCAAAACAATGAAATGATGTAAATTAAATGAAAAATACCTTTAAAATATGTCTTTTATGTGACAGTCACAATATCAAATCATAATTCTGAATGGGTAATTACAAAAATTGACATTTATATCTCATTTAGAAATTTCATTTATCAATTGTTCATAACTAAAAACATGCAAATTATCCCAATACACATGATATTCCAGGATAAATATATATCAACCAATCACATTAAATCCATATAATTTTAATGACACTTTTATACACTAACCAATTCACTTAAAATAAAGGGTTCGCTCACTGGAATGGTAGCCATAAGAAATGTCAAAATCCAATTGGATTCAAAGGGACACTGAGTAATAGTCTAATTCATCATTTATTTTATTTTGGTGCAAGATATATTGGAACAATTGAAATATTCTACATACATTCCATTTATCAAACCACAAGGTAACAACATAAACCCCTATTATTACTTTATCAAGAACATAATTCTTCTAATTGAAAAACCCTATGAGGATAAAGGTGGGGATGATCATAACTATACCCTATGTCAAAACTGATCAAGATAAAAAAATAACACAATAAAGATATTACAGCCTAACATTTTGAGAATGAAGGGATATAATTGAAATGATAATAAAAACTATATTCCAAGGATTGGATGTGTGATCAAAATGTCTATAACCATTAGAGGCTCACCATAATAACCTATTAACTTCCCTATGGTCAAAAGAAGAAATATTAATGTGATAAGAATGAAAAATAATCCACACAATCTATATTAAAACCACTTCTTGAGAAATAACAACATGTGTAATTATATTACACATCATGTATTTATTTTTTAGGTGATAAATCGAAAAAAAAATATTTCTTACGATTATTATTTACTCCAATAATATATTAAATGACATGTAATATAATTTCAAGATGTGTATTCTAATCATTTCATGAATTATTTAATGGTGTGTAACCAGTCATGACATGTGTCACGAAAATATTACAGGGTGTGTATTACATTTACACAAGATGTTATTTTTTTAAGATAGTTTTGAAACAATTTTCCTTATAAAAACAAAACAGCCCTTTAAATATTATCAATATACCAAGAACCCTTGCTAATAGTTGAAAACTTTAGGTCTGGAATCTACTAATTCAAACAAAAAAACATCCCATGAAAATAAGTCATTTTCCCCATATAAGGTTCTCATCATGGATCCTCTTTGGTTTTCTCATGTATCCTTCCATACCAGTTCTTTATTTATTCAAAACAAATAGATATAATGATAAAAACACAAACAACTTGGTTTATGGATAATGAATAAATCAACCAATGTATGTTTTAAAAAATACATGAGATGTGTACCTTGAAAAAGATGGGATCATAACATCATGGATATTGGATAGTTGGTGTTATTATAATATGATTGGAGATTTGAAATTTTCGAATAATGTGAAATACTTAAATTAATGAATAGTGTCATTTCAAACGGGGAATCCCTAGAAATCAATGGTGATGGAACTACTATTATTGGAGAAGAAAAGATTAAATCTAAAAAAGATTTGTTTATTGATGGGTTGAGACACAATCAGTTGAGTGTTTCTAAACATTTTTTTGATGTAAATTATTTTTTTTGAAAATACTATTTTCATGTGAATATAGAAGAAGATGGAAACATTATTACGAAATTCCAAAAAAAAAATTTAATCTTATTTCAATTTTGTAAAGTTAAGAATTCATGTTACTTAATAATAAAGGAAAAAAATCAGTTGCAACATAAAGAGGTGAGACATATGTGTTATTGAAACATGACAAACACATATAAACGATACAATATAAAGTATATTCATGATACTTCATGAATAATATATTGGGGTTGTTTTATTTTTCATACAGGGAATATTACAATCTTTGTGTGTAGGAAAGTTAATATTTGTTCAACACAACCCATAATACATATTCCTTCTAATAATTTTTAGCCGATGAGTGAAAAAACAATCAAATATAATTACTTCATTACATTTATTGACTATTTTATTCCCATTACTTGTGTTATGAATTTGGAGCATAAATTGAATTCTCTAAATTTTCTTAAGACTTTCTGGAGAAGATATGAGAAGGAACGTGGGTATTTTTAGAATAAGTTGATAACAGACAACGGTGGTTAGTACAAGAATTATTAGTTCGTATGTTATCTTGATAAACATAGAATTTTGAATGAGTTCATTACTCCATATACACAATTAAAAATAGGTTTAGATGTCATCAAACATATATGTTTGGTTCAAGGTGTACAACGTAACTTAATCATGTTATTTCATATTAAATCTAGAGGAATGATTTGAGCACATCCATTTGTATTCTAAATAAATTCCTCTACTATTATCATATTTCTTGTTATGAAATATTTTATAACAAAACTCTACGATTGAAATAATTATGAGTTTTTGTGAGTCCCTATAATAAAAATAAAAATAGTGGAATCCTTTTCATGTTTGAAAATATTGGTGGAGAATGAATCTTTATTGGCTATTCTTTGGATAGAAGAGGATATAGATGTCTCATCAAATATATAGGAATAATTTTTTTTTCTCATTTTATGTAAATGTACATAAAAAAGATGACTAATATGATTCAAAATCTAAAACATATGAGGAAGCTGAGAAAGATGAGAGATTTGATTTATGGAAAATGATAAGGATACCAACAATTCTGATACCATACATATTGAATAATATGACTTAGGTATTTTTTGTGATGATGAATAAATTCAAACATATAATCATAGCATATAGAATAATGTTTATGCTCAAAACATAATTTGTAACGAACCTAAAAAGGTTGAAACAATAATAACATAAAACATTATAAAACAAAGTTCATTTTATTCAAAAGTTGAGAATAATGATGATAATTATTATTTGGATAATACAAAATGGAATAAAGATGTGAAGTAAGAGTTAGATCACATTTTGATGAATGATAATTGGGAACTCATACCTAAAACAAATTCCAAAAATGATATAGGTACAAAGTAGTTATTATATACCAATATGAATGAAATGGAGAAGTCATATTAATCAATTCATGATTTTTGTGGAGGGGTTAATCAAAAATTAAATAATTGATTTTGATGATATTTTTACTCCAATATAAAAGCTAAAATAAATTAGAAACATTCTTTAAATTTATGAAAAATGAAGTTATAATTATTTATAGATGGATGTGAATTCATAAATTATAAATAGAAAAGTTTATTCATAAGTTTATATTGAACAACCATTTAGATTTTTTATTGTGAGGGATGAAACTTATGTGTGTAAATTGAATAAATCCTTTTATGGGAAAATGAAATATCCAATGGAGTGGTACTCTAAAATTGATAAATTATTTAGGAATTTAAAATTTAAGAAAGAAAGGGATGATCTTAATCTATAAATCATTTAAAATTATAAGATTTCCCTTATTTCTATTTTATATGTTAAGGATATTTTGTTTGATGGTTATGATAAATAACTTAGTAATGTTTTTATAAAGAAATGATGAATCTGCTTGAATTGTCCAAGCATGGTGAAATGAAATAATTTATTGGGTTAAAAAAATTACAAAATAAGAAACACATATTCCTTTCTAAATAAAATCATGCTATAGAAAATCTTAAGATGTTTTGAATGGGAAACTAAAAAATTTTTTCCATTAAATTTTTAATAGGAACCCACTTGACTAATTTTAGAGAGGGAAAGGACGTTGACATTAAAGAGTTTAGAATGATAATTTTATGTTTTTTGTATTTGACTTCCTCATGAATTTTTTTTATGTTGTTAGCTTATGTGAAAGATTCAAAAGTGGTCCAAAAGAATCACATATATTGGTTGGAAAGGAAATTATATTATATATCAAAGTCATAATAGATTTTGGAATCATATATGTTGTATGAGAAAGAAATTGTTTTGGTATATACAATGGTTGGTTGGGAAATAATTGTTTATAATAGAATATACACATATGGAAGTGTTTTATTTCTAGTGAAAATTTTTATAGGATGGTATAATAATAAACAAAATTTATTAACTCTTACTTTGCATGAAGCTGAGTATTTCCCTACCACACAAGTTACAATAAAAAACATGGGGATGACGAATTAGTTGGACGACATACATATTGAAGTGATGTTACCCATACCCTTAGGTTGTGATAATTAGAGTACCATTAAATTTTGAAAAATATAAAAAAACATTATGATTCAAAATATATTTATATAAAATATAATTTCATCAATGAGAATTTGGAGAATAATGAACATATGCTATAATATATTCCTATATTTGAACAAGTTACTGATATTTTCATAAAACTATTACCAATTGAAGAATTTTTTAAATTTAGGTCGATCATGGGTGTCCAACCACATTTCAAAAAGGTTATGTTATGTGTTTCTATACACTCTATCATCATTTCTATAAATAGTTTTTTCAAATGGGGATATAAAAAAATCATAAATTTATACATTTTATTTTCTAAACATTTAAATAAAGAATGAATTTTGGGTGGATATAAGATAGAACTTATTTTGTAATGTAAGTGTGTAAATAATATAAATTTTTTTTTAAGATGGATATGGGGAAAAACAATTACATTAAGAAATAAATAAATATGGTGTGAATAATTTTATTTTTTATTTTTTTATAGAAATATTTTTGTAATTTACTTCTTATGGAAAAAATAGGTTTTCTATAAAATATAATTTTTTTCTACTTTGAATTACTCATTTAGGATTACAATTGTTGTTTAGGGGTCCATGGAATGATTTTATAATGTTCAGTGATTTATGAACCTTGGTTGAATAGAAATCCAAAGGGTAGATTGTGAGACCAAGTTAGGTGGAAGGTATTTTTTGATGAAAAATAATGAAGTTCATGATTGTTTTTTAGTTTATTTCAATTATTGAAAATCAATTAACGTTTTTTATTTTTATGAACAAATAAAGGAGTGTTGTAATTTATCTATTAGATGCATGTTTGATAAATACATCAATCATCTTTGGTTTTTTAGTCTATAGATTTTTTTGGGTGAAGTGTTCTTTAGAGTAATATTATGTTTGAAATGAAGGTGTCAATCAAAATGAGTAATTTTATCATAGTATGAATGTATCGATACTAAATCAGATGATTATTTTCTATTAAATTTGTTCTAAAAAATAATATGTTGTTTGAAATACTTGTGATGGATTTTTTATGAAATAAAGGGAGAGAATATGTGGTTGGTATAAAAATTAAAACAATAAAATTTTGATCCTGATGTTCTGAATTTCATGAATTCAATATGATATAAGATAGAGGTTATAGAAGAAGAATGGTTGGGTAGTTTTTATGTTACTGCTGAAACCAGTCAATCAGACGTGGTCTTCCACCCTTTCACTAGAACAATTATGACATCGTTCCATCAAACATAGTGTCGATTAAAAATCTAATTTTATGCAGAGTTAAATATGAGGAGTATCATAAAGGTTGAATTTTTGGGAATTTTTTAATGATAAGATTCATGGGCTGATCAAAAAAAGAGGGACAATAATGTAGTAAACTATTTAAAAAAAAATTGGTTTTTTCGTTAATTGTGTCATGTTCATGAAAATTCAGGTTGATTTGATTTAAAAGAACAAAAATTGGGTTTATATTTAAGTGGGTCAAGTGATAAATAAATTTATTCATATTTTACATTAATTTGGATAAGATAAAAAGAAATCTAATTTGTTCTTCATGTGTGTCGAGACACAATAGAATATCACTAAAACCAAACCATCGAAGTGAAATAGATACCAATCCATCAGAAAGTAGTTGAAACTGATGAATAATCATATATTGGAATTCATAAGGCACAATTTCATCAATATAATAATTTACTGAATGTAAGTATAAAAGATTAATTGTTTGGATGTTTTTATAGAGTGTTTTTAGGGGATGATACAACCTATAGAAGTATCAACACTCTTTATGGAATAATGGTTTCAATGTTTTATGTATTTCAATTGGTATAATGCATCACAACAAGAACTCATTTGGTTTTTTTCCGTTGGTATGAAGCTCTAAAAATAAAAATCATCCATCTCAGTTGGTCAAGAATATATGAGAGACTATATTTTTTTATTGTAATGAAGCAATTCATTTGAATGTAAAATGGTGTCTAAATGAATAAGCAAATATATTTTTGAAATAGCCTAATGTTTTGATAAGATATGATATATTTTAATAGTAATTTATATGATTTGGAAAGAACTAAAATTTTTCAATAAGAAGTCAAAATTGAAATGAAAATCAAGTTTCAGTAAATTATGTTAAGTGGGAAACAATTTTTAGATTCCCATCGAAACCACATTTGGATCTCCTATAAATAAAATGAATTACATTGTGCACCATGTTGATTGTACTATTAAAATTTTGAGAGAGAGTTAAAGAACTATATTAGAGGGAATAATTTTCCAGAAAATGTTTTCATGAGGTTGTTTTTTGGAGGCAAGAAGAAGATGATAGTGTCACTAGATCAGACTGATCCATTCGAGGCATGTATTTATGGAAATTTTGATGTTCTTAAAAATTGATTCTAGAGTATTATCCCAACATATATTTTTTAGACTAAAAAATAAGACTATGGAATTAGACTGATCCATCAGACTATATGTTTTTTATAATTTCTTGAAATTTTTTTTCATCCTTTTCTAGGTAGGAATGTGATGAATAATGTTTACAAAAATCATAAAAGTAGACGTTTATAAGGCAACACAATAACTTGTATTAAACCAACTGGTAATGATTTCATAAATATTTATAGAATCATTTTTTTATCATTTATTCTAGAATAATCCCATCCACGTTTTTGTTGATCGGTGTGACTAACAAGTATAAGTTTATATCCTACTTGTTTTATCCACTAAAAGGACTGTTTTTAGTGGATTGTGTGGTATTGGATTATTTCCAAACTATTCCAGGGATATAAATACAATTATTGAGTAGTGGAAATTAAAAATTATTTTATTATTAAGGTTATGTGAATGTCTTATTATCAAAATATATATATATATATATATATATATTATAAAAGGGTTGGTTTTAATAAAATATTGATAAGACAAAATAAATATACATCACTAATTGACCCACCCAATATCAAGGATACATTGATCTTGGTTGGGCCTCTACCAGTTCACATTTTGCAGAATAATTATTATATCCAATATATCATATATATTATATATTCAATAAATCTATCCTTATTACCATCTTTGTAATGTAGAAATGAAAAAAATCACATCGCCTCCTAGAGGTGGGAGTCCACACATACAGATGAGAAACATTATCATTTTACAGTAGGTTGTAAGGTAATAAGGCAGATTTGATATTATAACTTCATAATTTAAATTATTTCACAAATATAATATATATATATATATATTAATGTATTATTATATCTAGCTGTGAGATAAATTTTTGGAAAACTTTTTACCTCAAACCATGATGGAGTTTTCCTCCGTACACATGATTAATAGTTTTATTTCTCATTTGATGGTAGAGTAGTTGGATATAGTTTATGAAATTAAAATAATAAAATCATAGTTCTGGGTAGGTGATGGTTTTAGTATTTCAAAATTATTAATATATAAACGGTGGTGGTTAAATAATAAGTAAAAAAAGAAAGATCTTGGTGAAGACAATTACTTTCACATGGAAAAACATCGTACAGATCTCTTATTAAGAAATTTAGGGTATGGATTTTAAGTCAAAATCAATCTCTAGAATCTTTATATAGTTATTGAATGATATTTTTCATATGTCTTGGTAGAGTTAAATTGATTAGAAAGTCTTAATATGTAATGAGAGGATGTGTCATTTTATAACTGGTATGAGTGGGACAATTATAAATTTTCAATGTTCAAAAATAATTTAATGTCCTTTTTAGGGGAAAATAGATTCAAAATGGACCCTTCCTAAATAATATATGGTTTATGGTTGAAATATGGTTTTAAAATATATATTAGACCTTCTTTTATATTATTTTATCCCATATTTTTTATTTAATCCCTTGGTAAACATGTTTTAACATTTACTATGGAAACCTATTTTCTTATATTTATACTATTAATTATGACCACCAGTTATATGAAAAAATTACTTGATATTAATTATATTTACATTAAATATGGATTGATGTTTGCCAAATTAATTTCATAGAAGTGAAATAATGTAATTTAATATTACCAGTACATGTGTAGAAAAGTTAGTATACAATGAAAAGTTTTCTTAGGTCTAAATTTATTTATATAAAAATTCAACATTAATTTGACTAAAATGACTACAAATGGATAAATAATAATATAACTGAACCAATTTTAGTTTTTAAACTATTTGAGAAAAATTAAACATTGTAAATTCTATAAATTAAAAGAAAACTTTTAATTAGTATCATTATTTTTCAACATTTATTAAATAATTAAACTTTTTATAATTTCTTAAAAATACACTCTAAGATAATTTTAACATTTGGATTTTAAAATTGATGTTATTTTTTTCAAAAAAAAATTTCTTTCTATTAGTCAATTAATTATAATAATATATACACAAAACATGAAAGAACTGTTATTTAGAAAAAATACATTTTTTATGTCTAATTACTGATTTAATCTTATACCATCAAAAATCTATTAGGATAATTTTACAAAATTTTATTGAATATATTATATTTAAATTTCATTAAAATATTTCATGAATAGCGATTAGTTTATAAAACTAAATGAAAATATAAAAACAAGTTTTTAGGAAAAAAAAACTTTTAATTTAAAATGTTCTTTATTTTTATTTATAATCAATTAGTAACTGATGAGTTATTTTTATTCCATTAAAAACCATATAATTTTTATAAATTAGTTCTTCTTATTTATTCGAAACAAATTATCAGCTTGGTTATGATGATATAATATATTATGTTTCATTTAGACTCGAGGTTGTTTACATTACAAGATATTAAATAGATTAAATTTATTTAAAATAAAAATATCAAAAAATCTAAGGTTGTTACATTATACACCAATTAAAATTAATATATCAATTTAAATTTATTTACATTGATATAGAAAAATAAGGATATATATATGCCTCATTACATCCACGTATTCCTATGTAGCTTCTTCGAATTTCTGATTCCTTTAGAGAACATTAACCGGATGAGTATTTTTGTTCTATAGAAAGATAATACAAGGATCCAAGATTTATATTGTATTTTATTTATAGGAATAATATGTCTACAATTGTATGACATTTGAGATCAGTACATGTGAAGGATAATATATATATATTCACAGGACAGATATATGAAATACATAATGATATTTAGAGTTTTAGTGGATGATTCATATAATAAGGTCCCATCCTGACATGATCTTGGATATCAATGTGTCCAATATACCATATATCAAAATTCATGTATTCCTACTTCTATTAAACTTATTCTCATTCTAAATTCATAAAAATGCCTTATATCCAATTTCAAACTCCATACCTCACCAATGATTATCAACATAACTTTTCCATTGACCATGTCCTTAACTTATGTGTTGTTTAGTGGAACTAACCTTATATTTCATTTAATTTCCAATATTAGTCCTTAATATCATTCATTATCCATCACTATTTTATATGATTTCATTTTTACACCTCGTTTTATAGAGGTCTTCATATGTATCCATCTAAATTTTTTGTGATAATTATTGTTGGAAGAAAACTGAAGTAGAGGAATTTATTAATCCCAACTACCAATTAATGTTAAGGAACTAGATATAACCTTATCCACCAAGATTTTCAGGGTTATCTTATACTGAGATTATTTCTAGGGATGACAATAATTGATGAAACTTAACTCGGTATAATGATCCGGTTAATGAACCCCATAGAACATCATGGTAAACATCAGATCCTGATCAAATACAATAAAATATTTTAATGCATGTAATATCGCCACCCTTGTAAGGTATAATATAGAAATATTATCAATAGTGAAGACTTCTATATTGTGTGATGAATTTTTAAGGTGATTGACTAGAACCCAAGAAGTATTTGGTCCTTTTGACGTTTTGTGGGGTCTAATGAAAAAATCAATGGTGATATTTTACCATTTCCATTCTTGTATGGGAAATGGTTATCGTGTCAACCTATATTTGGTATCTCAACATAAACATGATGATATTCTAAACACCGAGATTCATATTCTTAAGTATCCCTTTTCATGTCGTTGAACATAAAAAAATCTTTTATATTACTATACCACTTCTTACTTCTAGAATGACTAATGAATGATGAAATATGATATTTATCCACCATATCATTCTTAAAATATAGTATATATGGGGAAAATAAAAATTCCCTAATTAATATCATGTCAACACAATGAATATTGACATTAGAGACATTTCTAACATTTATTTTTAGCTATACATCTTAATTTTTCTCCTTTTTAATCCTTAAATAAATAGATGGTTGGAAATTCACATGAGGAAGAAAACATTTCTCCCGTTCCTTTTGAGATTTCCAAATATATCCTTTGAAAATATATAAATATTGTATCTTTGGTAATCCTGATCATTGATAAGCTAGTGTGATCCTTTATGTACAAAGCCTGGTACACTTGTTTCTCTTTCCAATGGTTGTAATGTATCAGTAGTCATAATATATAATCATCTAAAATTATTTTATATGAAATATATTTAAATCGTTATATGTTAATATTTACATTTTGATTTTATGAGCAGTATATATTTCAAATATTTCTCCATGAAGAAAATGATTCCATTTCATTAAAGAAAAAATTACAATATATAACTAAAAATCATATTTTGTGGAATTTTTCTCAATGAAAGTCCATTATTTTGAGACATAATCTATTAATATTTTTCACTCTATAAAATAATTCATCACAGTCCATTTTTGATGCCCCACTATACATTGTAAATCCTTCTCTATTGTAAATACTTATCTATTGTAGGGTAATGTAAGAACATGGGAATTATCTGACCTTATCTTTTATGCAATTGTAATTTTATACAATTTCATCCATTTTGAGGAACATGGATCTTTTTTTGAGTTTACCAAGGTGATTATATTAGAGACTTATGTGAAAAACTCCACAAACCATTGGTGATATGAGAAAAAAAATCCAACATTGGATCTGTCATAGTATTTGACTTGGTAATTGTTTTAATAACTTCAATATTGAAATGATCAAGAAACATTTACTCATATTAGTTTAATTACAGAATAATGAAACTTTCTATAGCCAAAATTAACACTTTAAATTTTTTTATACAGATTCTCTTTCTTTAGGTTCATCAGTAAAGTCCTAATGTGATCTTCATGATATTCTTTTATATTTGAATAGATAATAATATATTATATAAATACTACATCAAACTAATGAAAGTTAATCTCTAAATAATCTATTCAATATGTTCATAATGATATTAGGGGAATTAATAAGAAAAAAGGGCGTCATTATTAATTTGTACTGACCAAACATTAATAAAAAATAACTTGGTAATATCCGCCTTATTAATACTCAATTAGTGGTATCTAAAACAAATATCAATCCTAGAAAATTGTTGACGTCACCATAGTTGATCAACCTAGTAATAAATATGAGGTATGGGATAATTTTGCCTGATAATGATCTTTTTAGGTTATCGTTATTAAATATAGATTCACATAAATGTATGTTTCTTCATAATAAGATGAACATATGAACCCCATTTTGATACACTTGTCTGAAACATTCCTTTTTCATTATTTTATTAGAGTTTCTACTTCAATTCCTACAATAAAGTTCGAAACATTCTATTATGACTCTTTTAAATAGTTATATCATCATGTATGAGTTCTATTGAGAACTCAACATCTCAATTTTTTGGGTTAGTAGGAATTTATTTCATACACTAATTAAAAAACACTCATAAATTAAGCATATATTCACGGTCTAGTTTCTCCACCTACATCTGAGATAGAAAAACAATTTTAATAGTAATAAAACCCCCAATAATAGATTCAATTTCTATTATAATTTTATAACTATGATCACACAATTAAATGATTATATATTTATTTTTAATATGGAACATTCCATCCCTTCATTGGAAACTGATGTGGGATTTATTTAGATAAATCAAATCCATGATTAAGATAAAATAAAATTCAACTAAAGGGAGAATAACCAGATTTGAATAAATCACATTATCATAAACAAGAATATGATAATAACTATTGACATGAGATGAGATCAATGTAACATTAGGTAGTTTTCTTACAAATTCAACTTCTAATCATCAAGGATAAAAATTAACCTTCCATGAGACTTTTATAGGTATACAGGAAATCATACAAATAATCTAAAATATCTTAAATTAATATTTTAGGAGATCTATTACAACCTCAATAATATAGGTTTTTTTTAATTTTATTAACAAAACCAAAATAGTTTGCGTGAACATCATACATCTATGATCAAAGTGATCAATCATTAAAAATATTTCATTGATTTCAAAATTATTACTCATTATTTTCAATTTGAGAGAGCTTTGGTTTATCTTAGGTCATCCATGGTAATTTTCTATTCAAATTCATCAAAATTATTTATATGGAAAAGTTGAATTAACCCATGAATATCTCTCGAGAGGGTCAAAATAACTACATAGTTTGGTTACACTCACCATAAAACCAAATTAAGGAAGTGATATACTTAACTAATTTTTTTAGGGTTATTAACCCTAGATGCATCATTTACCAAACAGCATACACATGTCATATCTAGAGAGAGATAGTGTTTTTTATTGGGAAATTAACCCACCCCTTTTTACAGTAGCATATGATTGTTTCATATACATAAGATTATCATAAGGGTTATCACTACTTTTTTTTCTTCCTTGTTTCTAATGGTAAGTAAGCATTTCATTAATATCTATTTTTAGAAAATATTATTTCTTATATAAGTAATATATTTTTTTAAAAAAATGTGTTAAATTTAACTAGAACATGCCTATAGACCAAAGTTTTTTAGTGTTTTGGAAAATATATTTAAAATCTTTTTATCTGATTAAATATCATCAAAATATCCCACAAAAATATAAATATTTATTATTCTTCATTGATAAACCATACATAAAATAATTATCCATAATCGGGAGAAGGGACACATAATAAAGGGTGAGCATTGATGTTTAGTAATAGTGACCATGAGTGATATCAATCAAAGATCATATAAAATAATAAAAAACCATAAGTGTATGTGATCATGAAAAAACATAAAACGTTTATTCCAAATTAGTAAATGATCATAAAATTAGTTATAAATTAAATATTTCTCTTTTCCAAAGACATGTATCATAATTTAGATAAATAATAATAGATTCAATCATGAACCATAATTTCATATCATAAAGTTATGTCACCATAATTAGTAGAGACATCATTTTATATGTCATGATTAACTACCAAGACCATAAATTTATAGTTTA
Organism: Viscum album; assembly: GCA_963277665.1. Lineage (NCBI taxonomy): Eukaryota > Viridiplantae > Streptophyta > Magnoliopsida > Santalales > Viscaceae > Viscum > Viscum album. The sequence goes on along the minus strand of OY728129.1, from coordinate 1,339,157,283 downwards.
TAAATCATCCCCACATTTTTCCCGTTTCATAAATAATATTTTATCACCACCAACACCCCATAGTCGATCAATTACATTTACTTGTTTCCCATAGTGGATTAATCACATTGACCAACATCTCATATTTATATCATGAGATATAATGATTTATCTAATTCATTACAGGATTATATTTTTATATGCCAACACATAAAAAAATTAAAACCATATTTATGTGTTCTATAATATCATTAATCATATCATTATATAAAAATCCATGTAAAAAACATGTTTCAACATTTCAACAATCCATCATATCATAAACCATGAAAAGTAAATGGGTTTCAAATCTATATCCTCATTTTGAAAATAAACCTTCTAGAGAAATAATAATTATGGTACCCCTGGATCGTATACCTATTAAAACATAAATAACCCAAAATTTCATTGTCATTTATAAATTGAATAACCATAAGAAGATCATTATTAACATATCTCAAATTGAAATCATTACATTTTAATGTAAATCAATTAAAATATATAAATTTAAAATATATTACAAGAAAATTATCTTTTAATGTAACCTAGTATACATCTAATGGAATCTTAAAATCATTTAGTGGTCATAAAAGTATAATTTGTTTCTTAGTGTATAAGGTAAAAAATATATTCCATTCAACGTTTTATAAAAAATTAAAAATTTATTAATTTTAATATTGATAAAAAGATTCATTTTTAAAAAATATAAAAAATTAATCCATGTATATAAATGACATCCAATATTAAATGGAGAATTTACAAATATTCTAGGAAATATTTTTAGAAGATATTCACATCGATAAAAAAAAGTTGAACGAAGAGAAAAACAATGTTCGCATTCCTCAAAACACATCATGGATATATTGAGTAATTAAGGTGATAAAATTAAATTTAAAACATTTATTATAAAAAACTATGTATAGTATAATACATGTCATGAGATTTTGGAGAGTTATATATTGAATTTCATCATAGAAAACATAGTTATAAATAATCATGATAGACAATGGTATTATAACATAAAACCCTTACAACTTTGGTATGTTTTGAAGAATACCCCCATTGAGAGGAATAAATTTAGATGGATATTTAAATCCCCAGTAGTTTCATAATAATATTCATAAAATACAAAAAAGGTGTGTTCTTGTACAACATTAACAAAACTAGTGTTGAATATTGAATTTGTGTCAAATTAATAATGTTAGATGAAAATTCCTTAGCTCCAGACCAATATCCATCATATATGATTTATCATCCTCTATATTAAATATTTTTTTATAATAAATATATTCCATATATGTAATATACATGAAACCGTATATAGTGTAATTATATCATTTTATCACTTTTAATTAACAAATTTTATGAAAATCAATATTATTAGTGATAATTGCTTCATTTTGTATGTTTTTTTTGGTTCGGTATATTTGGTCACTGAACACTAATAAACATTCAATAATATCTATAAATTTTACTATGATATAAAATAATTCGGTATATATAGATTATATTAACTGATAAATTATAGATAAAAAATAAATTACACCATTAATTGAGACGGTAAGTCCTACGCACACATGGATACTATTTTCACTTTTTGATAGATGGAATAAGAAAAAATAAATTTATTTTACTATTAAATAGTAATAATTATAATATATATATCATATATATATTCATTTAATCTATCATTATTTCAATCAATGATATTAATAAACGAAAAACAAATCACATCTATTTGTTGAGGCGACATTCCATAAGTACTCATGAGAAACATAGTTGTTTTATAATAGGCTGAATGGTAAGAAGGTATATGTTAAATAATATAAAAAATATTTTAATTATTTAATAATAATAATATATTTAATTTAAATATTTTATTATATCTGTCCATGTGTGATGGTCATGCAATATAAATTGAAATGGTTCACGATGTTATAATTTGTCACACACACGATAGACGATTTCATTTTCCATTTGATGGAAGACGGGATATGCATAGATTATAAAATATTAAAAATATATCATTATTTATTATATATGTTTTCTTTTGTATTTGAAAAATCAATTTCAAATTATTGCAGTTAAAACAATAATTACAAAAGAAAGAGCTTGGTGATTAAAATTTCCATCGCAATAAAAAATGATTTATGGATCTTTTATGAATAAAACTATGTGAAACACTCAAGCCTCAATTACAATAAGTGAAAATTATTTTTTAACAAAACTATAATAAAATTAATTTTTTAATATGTCAATGCTCAAAAATCCCGAAGTTGATTGGATGATAATTTATTTTTACCTTAATTGGACAAAATAATCTTTGAACGAAATTTTCAAATTTTCTTTTAGACATAAGATTTTAAGAATAATTCAAAACATATTGTTTTATTATTACTCGTATTATTTATAATAATTAATTATAATATTGGAATTTTAAAATTTATGCAGTATAACTTATATAGAAATAAATTTCAGGTAATTAATAGGTAAAAATTGGAAATCATTCTGAAAAATATTTTTAGGTAACAACGTCTATCCTTTCTGATTAATTATTATAATCATTAATTATGAATCATATAAAATAAATTTTTAGATTATAAATCTAAATATAATTATTTAATTCCATCAAACAGGTATTATTATCTATATAGTTAATATAATACCGTCTTATAATTGGAAAATGATTTTCATGAAAGATAATCATTAAGACAATTTATGGGGTTTTTTTAAATTAAAATTTTCAAATTATAGGAATTGAATTTGATAAAATGGAATCAATATTTGTAATCAGAATAATTAATAGTAGGTAATAATTTCAGCTTAATGGTTTCTCATAATTATTAGTAAAAATAGTAAAAAATAATTATTGTTGTTTAGGTTAAAATGAGGGTTTTCCTATTACATCCAGTTGTGTGAAAATTAGTTTTTCACAAAACAAGTATGATTATTTTATAAATATAAATTAATATTGGTAATAATTATATATTTATTATATAATTTGTATTATTTTATTTTTGGATTAAAGGATTTATTACCATTGTTAGAAACGGGTTACAATGGTGGAATCTAAAATGGTAATAAAAAGTAATCATAGAGGATAATCGAATAACATGTTTCAAACATATTTATCTCTTTATGGAGGAGATTTTTATCGATCATAAAATCCTACAGTCCATTTTTTATCATTTCTTGAGGAACATGGGTAGAATGTGAATTCAAATTATTAAATATTTTTGGGTATTTACTGAAATTCTACTGCTCAGACGAGATATAAAGGATAGGTAGAGGTGTGCGGGAGCTCAGTGAGGAAGGAAATTAGGATATCTAGGGTTTGAGATGTTGGTGCCCCATTTTCTCGGTGCCATGCTTGTGGATACCGGTGTAGGATCCGTCGCAAATGTAGATTTGTGGTGGCTTGGAGGTGACGCATCTACGGTGAGTTTTCCAATGTCTAGATCTGGAGCTGTTCGAGGATCTGATGTCCGATCTGTTGCCCGAAGTGACAATGCACCAAGTCCTATAGGTTTCACATCCTCGGTGGAAGGATCACCATAGGTTTTCATTTTCCACGATCGGCTGGTTGAAGGTTGCTCATGGGATCGTGATGTCGCCCGAGAGGTTGCTGGTGTTAATTTCAAACCTCGGACCTTGGATTCTGCTTGTGGGATTTTGGGAAATTTAAGCACATGGTGTCGGGATGATGAGTTAAATTCAAGACCACCACTACATAAGGGATTGAGAGATGATGTTTGTGATAAATTTGGTTAATTGGTTGCTGCAATATTTCCTTCTGATTGTTTTTTTTGTGCTTCGGGGAGGATTAATCCAAATGATGTTTTGAAGCCTGCGTTTTCATCCACCGACATGTGCCCTAAAATAATTCTTCGGAAGAGGTCTTTAGCACATGTTGTGGCCAATCCTACTATCTTTTCAGAATGTATTTCCATCGGGAAAACCTCACTGATTGCACGTCTTGTTTTACCTAAGGGTCAAAAATCCTGGAGGTTCAATGATTTGGTCTGATGAGTATCATGTTTGTGCGGTTTCTCTGAATGGAGTTGTGTATCTCTTAGATGTGGTTTCATTCATAGCATTTTTTCTTCAGATGCTTCAAAAATTCATGCATGGATCATTGGATCATTTTCATTGAAGCCTGGATGGCTTCACCTTCATAAATGGTCTTTGGACTTCAATGTTTCACGTGCAAGAAATGTTATTCCCAGGTATTGGTTCATCTTCATGGTCTTAATTGGGTCATTTGGCACCCACATATTCTACGTGATAATGGCATGGTAATTGGAACTCCCATACATCTTGACAAGGATATTGAGAATGTTCGGTTTGGACATTACACAAGGATGTTAGTTGAGATTGATCTTAGATCCATCCTGATTGACAAGGTAACTCTTTATACTCTAACAGATGAAATTCATATTGATGTTGAGTATGAAATAAACCCACCATCTTGTAATGAATGTATGTCTATTGAGAATTTGGTGGAATTATGTCAGAGGTGAATTACCTGTGAGAATTGTGGGGTGACGAGTCATCTATATAACCTTTGTAGAAGGAGATCAAAGAGTAATGATGTGGAGTTGTCACAACCCCTTGATCATAAAATCAAGAAATCTCCCACTAAGGCCGATGTGATGGTTTCTAAGGAATAATGTCAGCTTCCTTCAAAAGGGTAGGGGGATGATTGTGGATTCATCACCGTTGAGAGCCAACAGTGGTACTTCAAATATTCAGGATATCTCTGCATCCCTGATGGGTGGTCGCACCACTACTCGGGTATACTTTTCTAAGGAGTGTACACCCAATGATGGTCGTGAAGTTACTCTCGCAGGCTTAGTTGGGATTGGAAAAAATGCTCTTCTCTTTGTTGCAGGTTACCCAATTGCACAGACCCATGAAATATATGCATGAATTATAGTCTTGGAGCAAGATTGCAATGCGATGAGACTGTTGAGACTTACAACACTGAGGCGCCTTCCCAGGTTGATGGCCATCTGGAGATCCAGAGTCTCTTGAGCTCTTCCAAGTTATCTAGGAAGTGGGTTGACATCACGGAGGCTGAATAAATTGACCCCACTTCATTTAATAATGTGCTCATTTTTGGAAAAGGCGAAGTTGACTGCACTCCTACCCCTCAAAGAGAAGGACAAGTAAAGACTACCCAAATTCTCCTTGTCCTATGTGTACTCGCTCTTCTAAGCTATCAGGTATGTTTAATTATGATTTTCTGAACACCCTCAATCTTTATAGGTCCCACTCTGACTGGGAACTGCTGATGATTTTTATTATCGGAATGATATGTCTTATTATGATCATTAATATTGTGTTTTGATGGATGAGGGAGAATACCTTTTTTTGACCTCGCCCATCTTCTCTGTACTTTTTTCCTTTATTTAATAAATGGTCAGAATCATTGCTTCTGGTTGGACTTGCTGGAAAAAAACTGCTCAATTATAAAAGGGCACTCACTCCCCACACTTCATCACACAAAGGAAGGCATTTTTCATGAAAACAAACATACCCAGAAACCTCCCCAAAATCCATACACACAATATTTATCTACTATTTTTACCAAAATATGAACCATATGGTTCTTAAGATGACATTTAAAGGAATATTATCTAAGAGAAGTTAACCATCTAAATGATGCTCATTATTTTTATTTTTTCTATTGACTCATTTAATTATGTCATAACAGTTACAAAATAAAAAAACAAATATCTACTATATAAGATATTTTATATGATTATTTATAAATATATATCTATCTAATTATCCCTTAAATATAGAATAAGTCTATCACCCTCCTGAATAGTGGACTACTGCATCACAAATTGATGTAATTGTTTTCCATCACCAACTCATTTGGATAGTCCTAATATTGGAAATAACAAATTTATCTAATGCATGTGACATGATATTGATTCTGTAAAATTAATATTTCACCCACTTACTTACCTATTCATCCATTAAGGGAATGATATAATCACTTATGCAAACATACGTCCTGTTATCTCCCCAAAGAGATGGAATTCATTTTTTATGTACTTAATCAGTGAATGGTAAAAAATATATCTCTAATAATTAAATATAATACTTATATCACAAATATAATTTTTATATAATGGATCTATTTCCAATACCAAATAACTTGATATATCATGAGAAACCATGCATGATAAAGAAATTCAATTAATACCCAAAACAATGAAAATATTTTAATATTATTAAAAATGGGTGGTAAAATTATTTAATAGGATCATATATAAAAAATTAATGTGGTCATAAAATAAACTCTTACATGATAAAAATTATTATAAATTAGGTTAAAACATTATCAACTAATGTGAAGTGTGATACAAGGGACTATATCTCAATTTCCATTCATTTATGAAATATTTGTTTAGATTCACCTATTAACATTTATGTGATGTATATTATACACCTTGGATTTATTTAACATGATTATCTATTTATTAATTATTTTTAGTGTTTCAAATGAATTTAATTCTTTCACGTGGTAGTAATTTTAATGTTACCAAATAATTAAGAATATATTTTACAACATCACATTCTATTGGGATTGCTTTTACTATCATTAATGGAATCTTATAATTTTTCCCTCCTAAGGAAAAACAATTTTCAAATCCACTATTTATTTAAATATTATCCATAATTTTTTCACACTTTTCCAATCTTTTCCACTTGGAGCATAAAATAAAATGTTTGAACGGAAAAATGAATTTATTTCTCTTTAAATCATATATATTTTCCTTATATAACCATGTTTTTTATAACCTGTATTATGAATGTCCTTTTATTTAATAAAATTATTTATTAATGCAATTTTATGTTATCCTTGAATTTGATAAATTTTTTTAATGGAATGTTTCTACTATTTTCAAAATAAGGACATTTTATCATTTCATTATAAAATTCAAAAAGGAAATTATTTTATGTGTTTGACGATTATGGGATTCCACGATACCAAAACCATTTTTTGAAATGTATCATCTTCTACATGTTTTCAAGGGTTTTAAATGGAAAAATATTTTGTAAAATTTTATTTTATTATTTCACTTTTTGACCATTATTATTCCAAAGGACATGAATTTATTACAAAAACCTGTATTTCGATAAACCAATGGGATCCTATGAAATAATAAAATTCTTGGAGTGTAAAAATTCTATTGAGATTATTCAATTATGAGGATAATTTTTCATTGGAAATCTAATTTATCATAAATATCCATATTATTTATATCATTTATTTGATTATTTCCGAAACCATAATACATTTCAAAAACTTTTTTTAATTCCATTTAATCAATTGGGGAAATATTATAAAATCATTGATCATTACTAAATAAATATATTTTCATAAGAAAATATTTCACATAAATTAAATTGATTGTTAAATTTATAGAGAATAATTTTTAAATAATGTGGTCAATGGGGCACAAAATTATAAATCCCTATGATGCATTTGTAGTTTTAATAAAAAAAAATTATGGCTAAATTTAATTTGTTTTTACCCATACTGTTAAATTGTCATGTAAATGGTTTTGATAGTATAGATATAATGATTTATATGATCAAGATGTATAAAAAATCATTTTCCTTTGTTTAGAATTAAGTTATTATTATCCTTGAATTCTTTTTATATTGTCCCAGGATGCATGTTGTGCTTAAGTTTTTAAATAGAATTTGTGTTTTGTCATTTACCTTTCCATACTAATTATATCCTATATAATTATGATATTAAAGAAATTAACTAACCTGAAAATGTCTTAAATTATTTATCATTTCATTTTATTTATTCAATATTGACTCATTATATCATCAGATGTATGTAACCCTTTCTTACCATTTGATCCCACTATTATTTTTCTTCATTTACCATGGATATAATGAAGAAATCAATGAATGTGTTAAAAAATGATATATTTTTTACATTAATTTGTTTTATATTTTTTCCAAACTGTATTATTTGTATCATTTATGTATTTTGATCTCTAAGTGTACTAAATAGATATGTCATTGGGGATTTTTCTACTTTTATCAATTTCAATGTAATAACGTAACAATCAAATCTAGGCTACTAGATTAAGGGTAATTACACTATAAATTGTATTTTCTAAAAGAAACATTAATATTGAATTTGGATAAGGATTTTGGAAAGATATTTGGTAGATTTTTATTATGCTAAATGGCTTGTGATGATTGAATATGTGAGGGGAGTAGGTCCTTTTTTATAATTGAGGTGAGTGGAACACTTGTAATTTTTTAATGTTTTAAAATAATGTCACATAAATTCCTTGAAATCATGGATACAAAATGAACCACTCCACAAAATTGTATGAGATAAGGAAAAATTTGGTAAAAATATAAATTATTCATTTTTTGGTCATTTATACCCTTTTCATTTTAACATTAATCTCATAGTAAACTTGTTTTTTCCTTAACAATGGTAAAATATTCTTACTATTATTTATTAATTATGAACAAAATTTATGTTTACCATGTCTCCAAAAATTGATTATTCTAATTCAAAATATGTAATAAATTTTTTCCAATTATATTCTTATAAGTATAATAATATAATTTAAAATAAAACCAAGAAACACATTGAAAAGAGGTCTTACAAATAAATTATCTTTTTAATTATAAAACGTTTTTCCATAAAAAATAAAGTTAAAATTAATTTAAATGGACGGAATTTTATTAAGAATAATATAATTTATATAATATTACTTTTAAGACCATTCTAAAGAAAAAGTGGACTTTGTAAATTCAATAAATGAGAAGATAATTTTTAATAAAAATCATTATTTTCCCTATTCATTGAAACATTAATCTTTTCAAAAAATCAAGAAAATAACTCAAATATAATATCACATTTTTTATATAAAATATGATTTTATTTTTTAAAATAAACATTGTACAATTCGTAAGAATGGATTTGTAAAAATAAGTTTAAAATATGTGATGAAATTATATTTTATAAAAATAAATATTTAATCATAAAAGGTGATTTATTTTTAAACAATTCAATTTTTTTAGTCATTAAATGATAGTTATTAATTTAATATATTATGATAAAAACACATATCACTCATTAAAATTGTATTTCTTTTCTAAAAAAACATTTACTTTTATTCCAAATGATATTATTTTTTATTTACAATACCTTAACATCTAATGAATTTATTTTATTTACATTTATAACATATAATTTAAATAATATATATAGTTATATTCAAATAACTAATTTAATGGATATTTTATAATGACATACTATATTATAGTTCATTTAGACATGGGGTTGCATGTATAATAAGATATCGAAAAGATTAAACTTATTTTAAGACAATGTATCAAAGATTCATTTGGTGATAAATTTATTAAGGGGTTTTAAAAGTGAAATTTCAATTGGTGTTTTATTGTAGGAGTCTTATTCTGAGTAAATTATTTTTATGTGATTATATTCATGTAAAATGGGTTAATGTTATAAAATAATCATAAATTTGATGTGGTCCTTTTATTTATATGATTATGAAAGGAACCTATATTATATAATTATAATTAAATTTAGAATAAATGTAATAAATTTTGAATAGGGTCTACAGAAACTCCTTGGAGGGATACTACTGACTTGTATTCAAAGAGACCCTATATACACTATTCTATATGTGAAGCTTTTATGGATTATTTTTTGGTTCACTAACCTACTTTTTCCAAACTTTTGGTGTTATAGTTGATCATTTATGGTTATTCTGGGATGTATAGAGTTATATAGCAGTAAAATATAGATGGTTTTTAGTGGGTTGTTTGTTGTTTCTATTTTTGGATGCATCAATTACGTTATCAGGCCTTTTATAACATAACATTCAACTACATTTTACAAACAGAGGATATTTAAAGTCTAGTGTCGTTGAAATAAGGAACATAAAATATGAGAAAGTATAAAACTATTTTAAACCCCTTGAAAGGATTTATGAAATTTTCATCCTATGTCCAATTACTTCATGTCATAATATGGGGACATACATCAATGGAAAGGGTGAGAATAAGGCCTAGTAATGGAAAACATGGAAAACTGTTGACATGTAAACTTGAGAGAATACAATAAGAACATGATGGAATATCATAATGGCATGAGAAGAGATATATCATGATAATAATTACTTTAATAATATATTAAATTTGTGGCTAAAACATACAATTTATAAATTCATAAGAATATCACCATGTTTGATCCCCAATGATTCCTAAAAATTACCAAGGTTATTAACCATTGTATCATAAAACTGTTCAACTCTCGAGATTAATTTCATTACCCATTAGAGTGATGTTAGGGAACACCATTAATATTTATTTATTCTCATGGGATACACATATATAATAGTCAAAAAAATTTAAAATTACCCAAAAATATAAAAAATAAATGTGTTTCATATCCAAATCATGGCATTATAAAAAGTGATTAAAAAGGATAATTTGGTCATTCTTAATCCACAGAAAGAGAAAAAGGGTTTTATGTATGTAAATTACCGAGTAAAATATATCTTTTTTATGTCTTTATGAATACCCCTATAAATGAAATAGGTATCAGAATTATTAATAAGACTATGATAGAATTTATTTAATAAAAGAGGGAGATTTTTTAGATTAAAATTCTATAGCATAGATGCTATGAAAAAATAATTTTTAAAAACACTAAAAAGAGAGAAGAAGGGGTAAAATATTCATTAAATAGAAGTAATATATTAGAGTTATATTTTTAGATGGAAATAAGAACATCATATGGAAAAATTAATGACATGCCACGTAGTAGATAACTTTAATGAAAAAGAAGTAGATGAGAATTTCCTTACGAAAATTTCCAGCCTAACAACATCACATAAAAACTAAGAAAATATGTTGATGAGAGAATACAGGTTATATCATTATTTGTACGTAAAATTTAAAACAATAACGCTAAATAATAACATATCCCATTATTATAAAAAGAAAATTAAAAGACACAATATAAAATAAGTCTTCACCAAAATAAAAGGTTGAATGGTTCCCTTACATGGAAGAGTAACTTCTAAAACTCGATGAATGGGATACTGGGGGGATTGAGGGAACCTTGGGAGGACTCTTTGAGATGTAAAAATATATATAATCATTTATAGGTAATTTGGAATGAATTAAAATGAATTTATTTCTTGCTATTTATTATAAAAGATATGAAGTTTTTAATTAATTTTCAAGGACACCTCCTCAGTGGTATTTGCAAAACCATGGGCATTCCCATCTTATTTGTACATTAGATTGTCCACATGGGACTCCTAATATAATTTTTTTTATCCAATGAGTCTACCATAATTTTAAATTACATATTACATCTTTATGTTGTCATACAACACACCGAAAACTCAAAAACAGTATTTTTACTATTCATAAAAAAATAAAATATCAAAAAACACATTAACCTAATATAGATGTTATGAATTCAAAAATAAACTCCAATTAAGGAAAATAATTTTCTAAATATGATATAATTTAATTTTTATATAAAATTAATAAATACTCAAAAAAATAATACTTAACTAACAGTTTTCAAACAAAGTTATTTACTTATGCTCTTATATCATATTACCCTTAAACATGCCTATATTATATTTATACTTAATTAAGTAATGTTAGAATTACATTTTCTCTATTACTATTTATATATGTAATATTATTATTCATAATTTAAAATTCACCAAAAATTACGTAGATCCTATCAGATTCTAATTTTCAAACTGATCACAACTATATATGTCCATTTTTTAAAATAGTTTCACAATATTAATTGTCTGTGGTATATAAAAATATTTTAAAATACTCTATTTTTTCAAAATTTCTCAATAATAGGAAACTTATAAAAATTCAACCAATATATATTTTGACATTTGAAATTAAAAAAAATATCATTATATGAAATTAAAATTTTATTTATTAAAAACGATTACACAAACAAAATAAGAAACATTACAAAGCCCCGTATAAAACCTTCATAGGATCTAAGATTAAGGTGTGTTAGGGTGATATAATCTTGGGGAGGCTCAGACAACATTACCCGAGTGGTGATTTCTTATAGCTTGATCTTCTCCTGAAGGAAATTATGTTAAATCTTAACATGTTAAAGCTTAGATTGGGATTAGTCCATAGTGAAGACCAGTAATGCTAAATCATTCCCAAGTTACGATATATGGGCTTCGTATGGACCATGTCTACTAGATGGGTCCATCGACACTTCATTAGACATAAATTATCAATTATTATTTCTATTTTAAACAACTATTATAACGTTAAAATAAATTATTATTTCCCAAGGCCATATTGAAAAGTAGTCATATAAAGTTCAAAAAAGGTTAGATTTTAATTATACTTACTCCATTGATAATATGAAATTGTTTATTTATTTTAAAATAAAATAAGACACAAATTCAAGAAACCAAATATTATTCAAAATTTTTGGTAGTTGCATTCCCACCCCCCTTAATAAATTTTGTCCCCAAAATTTCAACTTGTACCATCAGAAGAGAAATGGTGTGGGTACTTATGCTTATTGGAATCCTCTGGTTCCCAGGTGGCTTCTTCATATTTGTGGTTCCTCCAAAACACATTAACAAGGTGCATAGTCTTGTTGCATAAAACCTTGTCTCTATGATCGAAGACCTCCACTAGCTGCTCCTCATAAGAGAGGTATTTTTCTATTTGTACCACAAATGGATTTAGTTAATGTTAAGGGTTAGTTATGTAAAACCTCAAGAGGTATACCAAGAAGACATCATGATCTTGTGATAGATTTGGAGGAAGTGCAAGTTGATAGGCTACTACTCTTACGTGATCAATGATTTGATATGGGATAATGAACAAAGGGCTGAGCATCCCTTTCTAACCAAACCTCATGACTATATGCTCCCAAAGATTTACTTACATAGACATTACATTAATTTTGAGGAATACTTAATACATAAAAAAACAGACACCAAACGATCTTAATAGTTTATGGTCTTTGGAAACATGGAACATAATCTTCTAATCATTTTGAATGATTTTCAACATCTCCCATAAATATCTTCCCCTTCTGTTTTCTTACCAAAAATCTTTCATTATATCATGGGGAAAAGAAAACATAAAAAGGGTGAGATCAAATGCTCAGTAAGGGAAAAAATAGAACATAAAAAAATCCATAAACATTTGAATGCAAAAAACTTGAACATAAAATCTAAACATCAAAATCATGAGCATTGACATAAATATTGGAAGTACGTAAGACATATATCATAAAGAATCATCATTCATGATAAAATATCATGGAAATAAAACATGAAATTGTGTTGAACCATTAAGAACAGGATATGATTTCCATAGTAGCCAAGGCATTGCTACTAAGACCATCTTAGTGGACGAAGTCCCTTTCTGAATCGAGTTCACTCCTCGTTCCAGTCCTGTATCACTGAATCGGATTAACTTACCATTACCTCCATGTCTATCTCATGAAATATAAATCTTTACCCAATTCGTTGGTGGGAGATATAGGTCCCACCCATCTCAAAATGAAATAATTCTTACTTTCTCCACAAAATAAAAATAAATCATTCATCATAACCCAAATAGTAAAATGGGTTTCATAAACATCATCCCATCATAACATAATCTATATAAAAAATAGATATCATTTCCTCATAAGAAAAAGCGAAACCATTTAAATCATATAGAAATTATACTTGAAACATACAGATATGAAATAATTTCATCTTAGATGGAAAATTGTTTTGATAAAACACATGAAATTAATTCTCGAGGAAAATATCCTTTCTTCTTAAAAATCATTTTCTTTTTACAAAATGTAATGAAATTTTAAGAGAAAAAGATTTTTTTGAAAATATTACTGAAATCTTGTAGAGTAAGCTTCATGAAAATAATCTATTATAAAACATTAAAAATATTTTCATGTTATATAAGTCAAAAAACATGCTTCTCTTAATTTTTCTGAAAAAGTAAAAAAGTACTTCGTATGGTGAGAAAAAGAAAGATTCCTTACATACCATGTAGTAAAAGTCAAAAATGGGTAAAAAGTTCTTTAAACATACATGAATTTTTTTTTAGAAAATAGGTACATGGATGGTAAATATAAACCAGTAAAAACTTATGAATAAAAAATCTTGGATAAAACTGATATTGGAAAAGTTATCCCTTACATTAGGACTGATATGATTCGTAAATACCTGAACCTCCTCTGCTATGATGAACCTCTTTTATACTTCCTCTTAAGAAACTAGAGATTGTATTTTGAGAAGAACAAAACCTCAAAAAATTTTCTAGGGAAGTGGTGAAGTGAAATGGGCAGGGGTTGGCCGATCTTGAATGCTCAGAGTGTTGTGAAGAGGAGAGGGAGGAGTTTCCCTTTTATAAGGGAGGAGAGAGGCACCTTTGGAATCCTAAAAAATATTAATTTATTATAAATCAAACCCCACATAAAAACCTCCAAAATGACTCAAATCCGAATCTCAGATGAGATAGGGTTGTAATCCCATCAACCACTAAAATTTAGACATGTTGGGAATTTATTTTAAACGTTATCAACTTGATTTATCCTTATTTGATCTATTTTCTTTTATTTTTTGAAATAAGAATCTCATTTTGGAAAGAGGTGATTCAAAGATGTTTCTCACGTAGATCATCATTAACCCTTGGATTAGGGCATTGATTAACATAATTCCACAATTCCGTTCACTTGAAGCATTGAAGTGTTGGTGGAGCGTTCTCTGTAGTCTTTTCTCTATTCATGTCATTAGAATCCTTTTCCCATTACTTTGGCACTCAGCTTCTTGATGAAATTTTATTCTACACTTGAAAAATTTTATAATACCACTTATAAAATCTCCACCATGCTTCTTTCCACAATTTTAGCATAAGGAAACATTCACCTTCATTTCACCATTATTCTGCGGTTTTTCCTTGAACTCCATCTTTCATTTCTTGTCAAAACCATGAGATAGATATTTTGTACCAACTTCCAGTTCTACCTTGATAGCACAACGCACAATTTCATCATATCTACTGATGTATCTTATAATTAAATCCTTTTCAAGGACTTGGTTTTATTCCAATGAAGAATTGATAAACTTCACATTCAGGTTGGATGATAAAGGAAGATGCATACCTTGAAAGTCTTGTAAAATTTGCTTTGTATATACCAACAGATTAATCATCATTCTGCTTATGCTCAAGAAACTCCTTTTACAGCTTTTCTCAAAGAATACGAGGGAAGTACTTACTGAAAAAACAAGTTCTTGAACTCATCCCATTCCATGTATTCAATTTCATCTTGGGCCTTGTATTCTTAATTAGATTCCACCACTGGTCTGCTTCACCTTCTAAACAGTAAATAGCTAAAATGAATTTTTCATGTTCTGAACAGATAAGTATGGAAAATATCTTTTCAATGGTACTGATCCATTATTCAGCAACAAGTGGTTCAGAAGACCCATTGAAATACGGTGGACATTGCCTCATGAAGGACTCAATAGAATATTGTTCCCTTCTCTGATCATTTGGAAATCCAGAATGATTCATAGCTTGTGAAATTATTGCAATATGATTATGCACTCCACTTCCCATCACATTTGGTTTCTCAAGAGGACAATCATTGTATTTTTAATTACATTGATCAACATGGTTCCTTCGAGTTCCAGGCATCGTCTAAAACCCAAAAAGAAAAGTGTGAGAGGAAACAATAATGGTAGGAAAACAACATAATAAAGGGGGAGTACCTTCATTATCTAACATCTTAGGTTTAATTCTAATATCATTACCATAATTCCAGTACTATAATATATACTTATACTAAATATTAGGGACATCCCTAGATATACCTTAGAAATATCTCTAGGGATCTCACTAAAGTTCTCGCATCCTAGTTTCCAATGTTTGACTAAACCTTTCCTCTATTACCAACTGTAGAGACCCAAAGCTTGACATAAATAGATGTTACATTACTTTTGCAGAATAATTAATTCATAAAAAATACAGACACCAGAGGATCGTAATTGTTTAGTGTCTTTTGAAACATGGAAGGTAATCTTCTATTCATGGTGAAAGATCTTCAACATCTCCCATAAAGATCTTCCCCTTTTGGGTTTTTACCTAAAACCTTTCTTTATATCATGGGGAAATGAAAACAAAAAAAGGGTGAGCTCAAATTATCAGTAAGGGCAATCATATATAACATAAAACAATCAATAAACATTTGAATGCAAAAACGTGATCATAAAATCTAAACATCAAAATAATGAGCAATGACATAAATATTGGAAGTTAGTAAGGAATATATCATAAAAGAACATCAATAATGATAAAATATCATGGAAATAAAACATGTAATTGTGGAGAACAATTAAGCACATGACATGATTTCCATATTAGCCAAGGCATTGCTACCAAGACCGTATTAGTGGAAGAAGTCTCTTTCTGAATCGAGTTCACTCCTCATTCCAGTCCTGTATCACTAAACTGGATTAACATACCATTCCATCCATGTGTATCTCATGATATATAAATATTTACCCAATGAATTTGAGGGATATATAGGACCCTCCCATCTCATAATGAACTCTTTCTTACATGTTCCACAAAATAAACATAAAAAATTCTTCGTAACCCAGAGAGTAAAACGAGTTTCATAAACATCATTCCATCATAACATAATCCATATAAAACAAATGGATATCATGTCATCATCGGAAAAGTAAAACCATTAAAATCATAGAGAACATATAATTGAAACATAAACATATTAAATAATGTCATCATAGATGGAAAATGGTTTTGATAAAACAATTGAAATGAATTCTTGAGGAAAGTATAATTCCTTCAAAATATTATTCTTTTCACAAAATGTCATGAAAATTTAAAAGAAAGGGATTTTGTTAAAAATAGTCATGAAATCTTGTAGAGTAAGCTTCATGAAAATAATTCATTATAAAAACATAAAAATATATTCATTATGTATAAGTTAAAAGAACATTTTTCTCGTACTTTTTCTAGAAAAGTCAAAAAGTACCTCGTATGGTGAAAAAAAGAATGATTTCTTACATACCATGTAGTAAAAGTCAAAAATGGGTAAAAAGGAATTTAAACATACATGATAACATTTTAAGAAAATAGGTACATGGATGATAAATATAACCCCAATAAATGCTTAAGAATAAACAATCTTGGATAAAAACGAGATTGGAAAAATTATCCCTTTCCTTAGGTCCAATATGCTTTGTATGTATCTGAAACTCGTCTTCTTCGACGAACATCTATTAAGATTACTCTTAAGGAACTGGAGTTGGTCTTTTGAGAAGAACAGAACCTGAAGAATGTTTCTAGGGAAGTGGAGAAGAGAAATGGGAAGGGGTTGGCCGAGCCTGAATGCTCAAAGTGTTGTGAAGAAGAGAGGGAGCAGCTTCCCTTTTATAAGGGAGGAGAGGGGAACCTTTGGAAACATCAAAAATATTAATTTATTATAAATCAAGCCCCACTTAAAAACCACCAAAATGAATACAATCCGAAGCTTATATGAGATAGGGTTGTAATCTTAGCAACCAATAAAATTTAGACATGTTGGAAATTTATTTTAAACAATATCAACTTGATTTATACTTATTTAATATATGTAATATTATTTGTGGTAATAAGATTCTAAATTTTAAATTTTAAAAAATAATTACTTATGTTTTGTGAATTGTCCATAATTGGATAATTTAGGACATTTTCGTCCATATAAATTTTAATTTTTAATTTTGAAATATTTGTGTGATTTTAAAACAATTTTATATTATGTTATTTTTATAAAATAACAATAGTGTCAATCTGGACACTATTCATTTATATGAATTTTAGAAAAATCCTCATAGAAGAAATGTTTGAACTAAAAGCTTTACAAGATTCAAAAAATGTCATATTTATCTATAAAATTAGTTGATAACATTAAATAGTTCATATAATATTTATTTTAATATTTTTAAAACCATTTATTTGATATTTCAATCAATAAAATATTTTCATCATCACTATTGTGTCACCATTAATGATACTTATTTAATCGATAAAAATTATAAATAAATCCACATGATGTATATAATTTTATTAGCTTTCTGTATACTCTTCATTTTTGAATTTTCATGATGTTTATCACTAAATTAAAAGTAGTATACTTATAAGATTTAAGAGAGTGACATGTTGTCACATTCATTGGTTTTAATAATAATTAAATGATTTTCGTGGTAAAATTTCCATAAAATGAATCTAATCCCACCCTTAGGTGATATGGTTAGTCTTTTATTCATCAAATAAAAATTTTTCATGTGTTAGGGAAATTTTATAATCTTAGGTTTATCCTTAATTACCCAATTTATCTTTAACTAAAGTAAATAAAAATTACCATAGTTACTATACAAAATATATAAAAAATTAAAGTAACCTATTAACAAAATTTGGACCCACTGAATCCAAATATGGAACCATTTTTCAAAATAAAAAATACAGATGTTTGAGTAATTAAATTAAAATTTATCCGGTTGCTAAGAAAAAGGGTTTTAAAAGTTAAAATATTTCCAAACATTGAAATGTTTTTACCTATGAATTCAATGTAAAATTAATGGTAATGACATACATTATATTAAATGGTAAAAATATATTCTATTTATACTTTAAAACCATTCAATTTTATAATTATCCCTATAAATTATTGCGACGAAAAAAGTTGTTTTTAATTAAAATATAGCGTGTTTTTACTATTCATTAAAATATGAAAGATATCCGAATAGTATGAAAAATTTATCCAAAGTAAATTTTAATATCCTGATTCCAAATAAGAATATTATTTTATAAAATTGAGCTTATAAACATGTCAAAAACAAGATTTAAAGTTAGTGCGCCATCAAATGGCGGAAAAACTGTATTTTTTGAAATATATTTATTTTACCCGAAAATTTTATTTGGTTCTCATACCATGTTCTAAAAAATATGTAAAATTAATAATAATGTTATAAAATTCAAAATGTAGTTAATACTATTCATAATGTCTAGTTCATAATAATATTATAACCATATATCATTGTTTAGTGAAACCCGGTATTGTGTATAACACACGCTGTCATGGAAGGTCGTGATTGTGTGTAATCTAAGCCAAGTCAGGGTTTCATGTAGTGCAAGACTCATTTTTTTCCTATAACAAAATCCAACCATATTTCATTTATACATTGAATATATATATACACTAAATGTTCCATAGAATAACTACTATCAAATGAA
Source organism: Viscum album (assembly GCA_963277665.1). Taxonomy (NCBI): domain Eukaryota; kingdom Viridiplantae; phylum Streptophyta; class Magnoliopsida; order Santalales; family Viscaceae; genus Viscum; species Viscum album. The sequence continues at coordinate 1,339,137,900 of OY728129.1, read as the reverse complement.
CTTGAAATTGTCTATAACACGAGCCAAGAATATTGTTGCGTATACTACAAGCTAATATGGTGTTCCGTAAAGAAAAAGCTAATTTCAGTGTAGCGTACAACACAAAACTCCAATGAAATTAAAAATAATAATTCTTAGAAAATCTCGGGTTTTTTACAATGACTCTCTTACAAGGTGAAATTAGACGAAAGACTTTGTCAGTAACATAAAACTCTATGTCCCTTCGATGGTTTTTGGAATAGATATTTTTCCAAATTTGAGTAGCCTTAATTTGTTGCTAGATCGAATAATCCTTTTCCATCATCTATTTCACAAGATCAGTCTAAAGATGATTTCCCTCGCCAGATTCATCCCAAAAAGTAGGATTCATACATCGCTTCATAGAAAAATATTCATACGTTGACATTTTAATGGTCGAGTGGAAACAATTGTTTTATGTGAACTCAATTAACTGGATATGTTGATCTCATCCACCTTTAAATTACATTGAGACTGTTCTCTACATGTCCTCACATGTTTGAATTGTCCTTTTCTAACAGTTTGGGGGTTATAGGCCATATTGAAATTCAATTTGGCACACATTTCATGTTGAATAGTTCTGCAGAATTATGATTTAAATCTTGGATCATGATCAAATATAATAAAAAGTTGAATTCCAGGTAGCGTTACCAAATCCTTCATAGAAATCCTTGCAAGTTGATCAGGAGTGAAATCTTCCTGAATTGAGATAAAATGTGTAGTCAAGGTTAGACGGTCCACTATAACCCATATCACATTATTTCCATTGTATGTTCTTGGGATAATAGTTCCAAAGCCCATAGTGATATTATGAAACTTCCATGTTGTTATGGGTAGTGGTTTTAATACCCCTTTAAGAATTTTTCACCCTGCCTTCACAAGATAACATACTAGGAACCTTATAGTTTAGGCAACATTCCCAATTTTCATACTATCTCACCAATAATGATCATGAATGTCCCTATACATTTTCATACTTCCTTGTTATATAGATAATGTAGAGATATGATCTTCCTCCATCAAATACTTTATTATTTTCAGAATATATAGAAATCATAGTCTTATATGAAATTTTAGTACACCTTCTTAATCAATATTGAACTCATGAAACATCCCATCCTTTATAGCATGAAATATATTATCTAACAAATGATCTTATTTCTTATCTTTCTTGGTCTTCTCTATTAATCTAGTTTGAGAAATCATTTTTGATGTGGTTGATTATTTCCATTACCATATAATTCCTATGTCAATTTTAACTTGGACTAGGTTCAAGGCATCTCTTTGAATCCACTTCATAGAAATAGCAATTGGGTATTTCCTAATTAATGATTCAGTGATTTTGTTTTCTATTTGTGGTGATAATGAATTGAAAAATCAGAGTCCTTAAGAAGTTCCAACCATCTCCTATATCACATGTTCAATTCCTTCTATTTTAAAAAACCTTTACACATTTATATACTTTTTATATATCAATCATCTCCTATAAAGATAGTACCTTTATATATTTAGATAAAAAAACTACAACAAGCTCAAGATCATGAAGAGAATTGTTCTGTTCAGGAGTCTTTAACTGTCAAGATGCATAATAAATCACCATGTCATTTTTTCATGAGGGTGATACCAATCATTTTCTAAGATTCATCACTAGAAACAAAAAAATCCTTCTCCACATATGGTCAGAGTAAACATGGTTTCAGTAACCAATATCTTCTTTAACAACCAAAAACCATCCTCATACTCCTTATTCAAGCTAAACTTATCCCCTTTTCAAGTTAAGATGTTTATTGGATTAGAAAGTCGCGAAAATGTTTACCCAAACCTCCTATAATATCCCATGAATCCAAGGAATCTACAAATATCAGTTTTGTTGTAGGATGGGGCCACACCTCTAAATCCATTGTCTTTGTAGGGATAGCTATAATTCATTCATTGGATTCAATGTTCCCCAAGAAATGATCTTATCGTATCCAAAATTCCCATTTACTATACATTACAAAAGGACTCTCCTTCTATATATTTTTCAAAGTAACCCTTATATGATCAACATGTTACTCACATCATTTGGAATACATCAAAATATCCCCAATAAAAACTACCACAGTGTTATAAAGGTTTTCCTTAAAGACTATATTATTAAAATCCATAAAAATAAGAGGAATTTTAGTCTAAACAGAGGGAATAACCACACACACATAATGTCCATATCTTGATCGGAAGGCAGTTTATGGAAATTCTTCAATCTTCACCCATAATTGATGATAACCATATTGATTATCAATATTATTGAAGATTTGAGTCCCCTGAAGTTGGTCAAATATGTCATAAATTAATAGAATATGTTATTTGTTATTAATTGTGACCCCATTCAGTTATCTATAATCAATTCATAGCCACATTGATCCATCCTTAATCTTCACAAAGAGAACATGTACTCTATATGGAGACACACTCAGTCGGATAAAACCCTTCTGGAAAAGATCTGGGAGTTGTTTCTTTATATCCTCTATCTCTGCATTTTTAAACCAATATGGGGTCTTTGATATCAGATGAGATCTAGGTATGAGTTTAATGGAGAACCATACTCCTCTTTCTGGGGGAGTTCCATGTAACTCCTCAAGAAATGCATCAATGTATTCCTAGAATATGGGGACATTTTATATCATTAAAATCTCATTTCCATATTATAATTCACTAATAAAAACCATAAATAAGTCTAATTCATGTTCTTATAGATAAAGATTAAGTTGAGATATATATCCTTGGAAAATAACATTAGGATTCTTATTCAAGACTACTGATATTACCTTGATTCTCCATTTGATCATATCATTATACATTGAGAGGTAGTCAATCACAATTTAAATTTCAAATTCAAGAAGGGGAATTACTACTAGATTTGAGATAAGATTGTGATCACTAGAGTAAATTCTATATTTTCTATACACTGATGATTCATGGATAATTCCACTCTGAGTACTGACAAATAACTCTACTTTTATAATTCCTAGGGTTGATTCTAAATTCATTGAAAACTTGTCAGAAATAAAGAAATGTATTGACATAGAATCAAAAAAAGTAATTTAAAGGTTTGTGAGTACAGCATGGGTACCTTCCCCCAAATTATTTGGAGATTCAACATCATCTGTTATGATAGAAAAAGAATGAACATGCTCTATTGTCCTTTGTGGAGGCTGATGATGATTCCTCTCCACTACCATTAGATTTGGATAGTGATTGGAAAAGAGACCCAGATTTCCACACATGAAGAATTGGACTTCAGGTAGGGAATGCTATATATTTCCTTTGTATTTAGTGTTTGGAAGTTGAGGCCTCACCTCACAATAACAATTCCATATTATATGCTCATCCCATCAACACTTTTAGGACTTCTCCCACATGATAAGGAAGTTCCTCAAATGCTTCTTCCCACATTTATTACACATGGGATGTTGTGAATTATTTCCTCCACTCCCCTGATCAAAGCTCATCCATAATCTTAGATCCATTTATAGAATATTTTCATGATATTTTGGAGACTATTCCATCACACCAGACACTAGTTTGACTTTCATTTCACTCTGTACAATCTCCCCATTGCTATCATAGTCTCGGTAGGATAGATTCTTCTATAGACAGGGTCTTAATACACTAAGAATATATCAACCTTCACATTAGGACCCAAGACAATCATGAGGTGTTACCAGATTGTCTTGTGAAGATAATATTTTAGAATAAAACATTTTCATTCTCTTTATTCAACAAATTGAGAAATCCTTCCCTATTTTTGTTCTCATATAAAGAGGTAATTAAATCTTCAAAAAGAACCTTTAGAACTCTTCCCACTCCATAGCTTCTACCTCCACTCTTGGCCTAATATTTTAAAACACCTCCCAACATTGACCAGCTTATCCCTCTAGGTGGTAACCAACAAGGGTGACCTTCTCTTGTTCTTAATATAGGAGCATTAAAAAGATTTTTTCAATAGAGGTGATCCACTATTCAGAAATCAATGGGTCTATATATCCACTCAATGTTGGCGGTTGTTGAAACATAAAGGACTCAAAGTAATGTTATTCCATTCAAGGTAAAATAGTTTTCTCATATTGATTAAAGTTATTTCCCATAACATGATTCAAATGGTTTATCATTCTAATGAATGACTCCATTTCGGCTTTTATTAGAGATTCGTCAGCACATGGTGCATCTCGATCACTATTTGCACGATTCGTCTTATTTCCTACCATTTTCTAAAAATATAAAACGATAGTGAGAATGTTATTTAATTTGTAAATAATTTAAGTATAAAGGATTTTTTTGTCTTAAAATTCCAGTCATAAATATATTATTATTCAACAACAATTACTATTTCCTATTAATCCTTCATAATTGCTCATAAAATCTTGTGATTAACCAAAAATATCCCCAGGGAGTGTCAAACCATGAGTGTAGAATGGATCGTTGTTGTGAACAATTTCCCATTCTAGTTTATCTTAAATTTTTGTTTTTGGGTTTTACCCATAGATACATTTGTGCCAGATCTACATCCACTTGTTCGTATCCATACAATGATTTATTTGTTCAGAAACCCCTTACATAATATATCACTAAAATACCAAGAAGGATTCCTATATTGAATATTTTTTATAGGGTTATTCCTAATGTTTTCATATCATAATTTCGATAAATCACTAAAAAATCATTTAATAAAAACTATGGCCACCCGCCTTTTATTTCATAACAATCCAATAAATTTTACTAACAAAATAACTTAACAGTCTAGTATTCTAGAAATAATGTACATAATAACTAAAATCATATAAAACTCATTTAATACAGTTTAATGGATTCTTGTAATTATAATCCTATATTCAATTACTGATTCTCATGACCTGGGGAGATACATTAAAGGAAATGGTGAGCATAAATCCCAATAAGGGGAAATAGGGAAAACAATTTACTTGTGAACTTGAGATAATACAATAATAACATGAGGAAATATAATAATGTAATTAAAAGAGAAAAATAATGATAATAATAACATTAGTAATATCTTTAAAATGTTCCTAAAATTGTTAATAAATACATTCATAAGCATAACAGCAAGTTTCATCCCCACGGTGTCAAAACAATACATAGGTTATTCCCTAAGGTATCATAAAATGTGTCATCTCTAGAGATTAATTTATTTAACCAATTAATTTGAGAAATATATGGGTAATTAATGAATATGCCTTTCTTTTAATGTGATCCATGTATATCATAATAAAACATTTTATAAATTTCCCAAATATAATAAAAGAAATGGGTTCATATCCAAATCATGGAATTTTAAAAAGTGATTAAAAACAAGATGATTATGAAATTCCTAAACTACATAAATAGAATGAAATATTTATGTATATAAATTGAAGAATAAAATATATTATTTTTTGGAATTTATAAATACTCTTAGAAATTTAATAGATTTGTGTATTCACAATAAGAAAATTATATAATTTATTGAGGAAAAAGTGATAGATTTTGTAACAAAAATTCTGTAGCATAACATCTATACAACATGGTTATATGAAAACAATAAAAAGATATGGGATAGTGATAACCAAATAATAAAATAATAATAATATAGTATAGGGAAATAATAAATTGTAAATACAAACATGGTTAGGAAACCATGAAAGACATACCATATAGAAGATAACTTTAATAGAAAAAAAAAGAAGTTGAGAATTTCCTTAGGAAATTTAGGCTGCCTAACGGTGTATCATAAAAATTTAAAAATTAAATTGATGAGAGTGGAAAGGTTATATAATCATTAGGACATGAAATGAAAAAAAATAAGTATATATATTAACATACCCATCATAAGAAAATGAAATTTAAAAGACATAACATAAAATAAGTCTTCACTTAAAGTTGTGGGTGAAAGGTTCCCTAACCATTAAGTGTATCTTCTAGAAATCACCGATCTGGACCATCATGGAATTAGGGAGCCTTAGGAGGTACTGTGGTAGGTAGAAATACTATATAATAGTTGATGGGGAATTTTTAAGGGATTTAAACTAAGGAATGGGTTGATATATATAGTATAAGAGTGGGAGTTTTATTTATTTTCATGGACACCCCATCTGTGGTATTTGCAAAATGATGGGCTTTCCCATGTTATTTTCCCACAGTTTTGGCCGCATGGGACACCTTATAAAATATTCTATTCTAAATGAGTCTAAAAGAATTTTATATTATATATTACATCATTATGATGTCATAAAACACACTAAATACTCAAAAATTGTATTTTTTTTCTGTTAAAAAAACTATATATTTTATAAAAATCTCATAAATTCATATTAACCTAATGTAGAGGTTAAAAATTAATAAATTAAATTCATTTTATGAATTTAATTTTCTGAATATGACATATTAATGTTTTATTTAAAATCACTGTTTACCAGAAAAATACATATACTGAACTAATAGTTTCTGAAACAATTATTTATATATGCAATTATTTCATATTACCATTAAAGATTCCTAAATTATATTTATAATTAATTAAGTGAGGTTATAATTCTATTGGTCATATTACTATTCATAAGGGTCATATTACTTTTCATAATTTACTATTCACCACAAAATTATGTGGATCATATCAGACTCATAATTTCTTACTGATCAAAATTGTATATGTGGGTTTTTTGAAAATCATTTCACATTATTAATTTTTTAATGTGTACAGAAAATATTTTAAAATACCCACTTTTTTTAATAGTTATCATTTATATAAAACATCTAAAAATTAATCTCATTTTTATTTGACGTTAGAAATTCAATTTTTTTTAAATATTAATAAATATTTATTTTGTTTAAACAAAATGATTATACAAATTAACTAATTCATCATTAAATATCCACATATAACACTTCCATTCATCCTATGATTAAGGTGTGTAATGGTGCAAGAATCATTGGGATTCTCCAAAAACAATTCATGAGTTGTGATTTCCAACATCATGAACTTCTCCCGAAGGCGATTAAGTTCAAGCATAACAAGTTGAATCTCGACATGGCAATTGTTGTAACATTCCAGGATTTTCAAAATATATTTTAATATGAAAATATTTTATTAATTGAATTAAAAATAATTTTTTCAAAGAGTATTTTAAAATATATATGTTTAATATTTGTTTCAAAATAGAATTTATTTTTAAAATTTATCAAATAGAATATTATTAATAATAATAGATAAGGGAAAAAATATTATATTAATATAATATAATATCTAAATATTTGATAAAAATATTATGTTTAGTTTCATAATATTTATGAAGCATTAATGTATATAATTATTTTTCTACTAAAAAGTACTTATATATATATATTTTTAAAAACATTTCTTGAATTATTCATTTCAAAAAAACAATATATATATATTAAAAAAAACTAAATGACACACACACACACACACACATATATATATAAATGAAATTAAATAGTATTAAAAATGAAATTATGATATGTTTTATAAATCATTATAATTAATTTGTATATGGAAAAAAGTGATTTAATAAACATATGTCTAAATTTATAAAAATAATTATAATTTTTATCATTATAATTTTTTTATATTATTATTTTATTATATATAAAAAACAAACATTATATATATATATAACGTGAGTAGATAAATATATAATTATATTTCTAAAATGATTTGTTTAAAAAAATGATAAATAAAAAAAGTGGATGATGTGTGAAACATGAGTTTGAATTATGATTGAATTGAGTGAAATGATGGCATCTTGGGAGGTGTGATGTGTCAATCATGCAAATAAAAACGTAAAATAAATATATATAAAAGGATAAAAGAATAACATGGAAACAAAACAAATATAAAAGTACATATATATATATATATAACTCTAAACAATTTAAAAATAAATGTTTTGTGGTTTAAAAAATTAATCCTTTTGATAAAAAAACATTAATTTAGATGATAAATCAAATATATGTGTGTAATATTAACATTTTCTTTAACAGATTTCAAAATTAAAAAAGTTTTTTACAAATTATGATAATTATTATTTTGAAAACACATTTTCAGTTTTCAATTATTAATTTAATTTATAAAAACACAAAGAGTATATAAAATAAAATATATAAATATATGTTTTATAAAAAAAAATTAATAATGAATTTTACTTTTTAATAGGTTATTAGAAAATTTTAGTAGGTTATTAATTTAATATATATAAATTTTTGACTTCTTCAATATATAAGATAACAATTGAGATAAAATAATAATAGATTTTGACAAAAACAATAAAAAAGAAGGAATCGCATAAGGGATTTGTGATCCACATAGGAGGGTCCCATTTTTTGGGAAACTCGGTTCAGTGTTTTGGTAAGCGCCGATCTGGAGGAGGTAGAGTCGGGCAGAATCTGTCAGTTTTAGTAGGTCGTGGTCAAGGTGCATCGTAAATGGAGGTGGCTTCAAGAAGGACCAGGGGAATTCGTTTTTGCGGAGAGGATTCGGTCAAAGTCCCCACCTCATGTGGCGAGGGTGGTCCATTTCGGACCGAATGAGTTGAGGTCGATGTAGGGTTTTGATTTTGGAATTTGGGTCTAGTTTCAGGGGATCCATTTCATCTTTAATCTACAATATAAAAATGTGATATTATTATTTCAGGTTTTTGTATTTCTTTGGAATATGAACAATGAATGATTTAGCTTGGTCTATGTATGTGTTAATCATATCCTCGGTTATGTTTATTTAATTATGAATCTGTCAAATGTATCCTTCATATAAATATGCTTTCATGATTATTGTAATAAAATAATTTTTTCATTCATCCCAAGTTATATTTATACGTAGTTTTGCTTTTTCTCTAAAGTGAATCTTAGCCAAAATCATTTTTTAAATATATATATATATATACATGTGTGTGTGTTCACTATACTTCTTTCAACAAACAATATATATAAATACTATATAGACAACGAAGCAGAGTCTTTAAATTGAATGTGTTACTACTCGCTATCTGAGTCCTTCACTCTATTGAGGCCCTGCACACGCAATTGGGGTTCTTGCATACCCAACCTGATCACTTCACCTCCTTCTTGGTGAATCTATGTTTTTCCACAAGGCAATTGACATATCATGTAAGGGATTATTTTCATATAATTAATTTGTATTGAACATTATTACCTTATACGGATTTATTTTCTACTGCTTTTGTGTCCTAAAACCCGATTATACACTTTGTATATAATCATATACATATATTCATATAAACAAATTAATGTGACTCAAACCAAATGTATTTAATGAATTTTATTATACAATTTCCATCTCTTAGATAATGTTATTTATGCGAATTATATTTTGGGTTCAATTAGATTTGTACTTCTTGAGTAAAACCCTATAAATATAGTTATGTGTATATTCAGGTGTATACATTTATATTTACATGTAATTTAAAATCCAAACCTATCTATTGTTTCTAATGATAGATGTTGTGTTTACAATTTTTTTAGGTTTAAATTGTGTAAGGGATTTATTTTGAATGGTTATACTTAAAAATGCCAAATATACACTTTTGTATATTTGGATATACATGGGTAATTAATGAAAAATATTTTTATGATTTTTATTTCTTAAAAAGTTGAATACCTATATTTAAATAATGGGTTGGATACGAAATTTGTATTTTGTTTAATTTGATTTATATTTAGTATTTAAGGGAATAACTTATATATATATATATATATACAAATACATTCACTCATGTCATAGCCAAACATGGATGGGATTTTAATGAAGTTAAAATGGTATATTAAATAGGTTTTATGTATAAATTTATAATAAAAAATTATTAAACCTAGTTTAATTATGAAAACTCATATATATACTTTGTGTATATATAGTTATAGATTCCAAAACCTTAATTTCATGTATGGATTATTATTGTTTAATTAATGAGTTTATGAAATTAATACTTGTAAGACTTTAATGAATATCAGTATCTATGTAATCCAAACCAATTTGTATTTTATGTAAATATGTTTGTCCTAATCCATACATAATGTGAAAACTGTTTTAGTTAAAGAACATTTAATGATATTAGCCTTGTTATAATTTCATTTTTTGAAGGTATTATATTGTTTATCATGTAGCATTTTATGATTACAAAGAATATAAGTCTTTGATTTTACCAAAATATATTAATGGATAAAAGGGTGTGTTAAACCATGTGATCATGTTATTCATACTTGATGTTTTATCAGGTGTGGTGATTGTTTTTAGTTATGTCGTGATGTAATCTAATAAACTAATCACTGAAACTTTTATCAGCATATTAAATAACATGTATTTTCATTCTTGTAAGTATTTTCAATTAAAGAGTTATCATTTTAACTCCTCATATTCAAACCCCTTCTCATCCATTATTTTATGTGCTTTAGTAATTGTCTCATGTTCCAAGAATGTGTCATAAACCATGTATGCCTACGATAAACAGTTATTATCATATTCCAATGATTATCTATCAAATTATGTATTTTTGGATAAAATGGTTTCATTTTCCATTTTATTTGAGGTTACACTCAATGATGCATGCATGTGGAATATCATAATAATGAGATAAGAAATTAAATTACTCAATGTGGTACAAGGAAACTTGAGTCATATGAAGAAAATTTTAAATATTCATAGTGGTATGGGATACATTGAATATCAGACTTTACTGGACTTATGAGAAATGTATTGTACTAGTATGTTCTGGTTTGGGGACTGGTAGAAGTAAGCCCTCAGGAATGGGGTCTAGTTATAGCAGATCCTCTAGGTTGGAGTCTGGTTATAGAGGATCTCTGGGTTGGAGTCTGGTAACACAGGCTCTCCGAGTTGGAGTCTGGTTACAAAGGCTCTTCGGGTTGGGGTCCAATTATAGTTTTCCCCTAGGTCTTGGCACGAGGCCTTGACACATATATTAATGTCTGTTATAATACACTCTATCATTATGTGTATGATAATTAATTTACGAAATAGATATTCAAAAAGTATAATAGTGATGCTTAAGAGCCAGTACTTACGAGTATCAGAAATGTAAATGCTTGTGGCATGACATATGCACTCAGTGAAATAGTATTCAGTGTATGAAATTGAATTTATTACTTTTATGTGGAACTCTGACTATTCATTACTATTAGCTATTTAATTTGGTCTTTCATTTTCATATGTCATACATTTTTAGAATTCCATTTACTTATTACTCCAAAGGATCATGGCTATAATTGAATTTTGAGTGCTTGTAATTCGGTTAGCATATTTTTAAATGAGAACTTTAATGACATGTACATGTGTTACAGCTTTTCATTATGAGAAATGTTTTATGGAATGTTTTGAATAATGTTTTCAAAAGTTATATTTGGAATAGTATGTTATTTCAAACCCCATTACTGAGAATTATTATTATCACCCTACATTTTTGAAATAAAATTTTCAGTTATCAACTTTTAGCATAAGAATCATTTCAGAAGTATCTTGTTTCCCAGAACATGAACCAAATTTGATCCACTGTATGATTCATGATGGGTAATTTATCAGTTCATGGTTTTTGTACAAACTCACACCTCAGGATTCTAGGAACTGGCCCATAGAATTATGGGGGACGAGTCCTCATAGTTAGAATCATAGGATTAGATTTGGATAACTTTGGAAAACGAGATTTGAACAAAGGAAAATTTATTTAAGCATTAGTAAGTATGATTTATTTTTGGGAAATCATAAATACCATTTCTCTCTTTAGAGACATATAATAAAATTAGAAAAATACTGAAAAATTGGTTATCTGTTAATAAGTTGTATTTTCCTTGAATTTACATACGGTTGATTGATCACTCCTTCTGTCTCTCCCAACAAAAATAGTAGAAACTATAGATTCCAAGTCATGATCAGGGGGTTACATGACTTTTGAAAACATTTGGTTGTCATGTAAAAAACTCCATCGGGTGTTGAACCTCCCAAATATCCTCCATCGTTACCAAGGATGCAATATTTTCTATTACCGTATTTCATTTTCACAATTTGAAACATATAGGAAAAGAGGAAAGTATCATGAGGCCCTTTTTATATGTTTCACTTTGGCTGATAACTACCGAGATATATGTAAATTTATAGAAGATTTTTTGGATGGTGACCATTGGGCAGCCAGCCAATTCCGTGTCTTGAGTTTTAGTATGTATGAAGAACTCAATGACATCAATATTTTAATGAACGATGTGGTGCATGGGAATTATATGGATTTAGTCCACTCTGAACATTCCGACTAGCACACTTCTCGTGCCTCTCTATTGAAGGCCATGTGATTTAGGCACATGATCGACCCTAGCTGTTCACAGTGTGTCTTGGACAAAGAGATCAAGCAGCTGAATAATACCTTTGGAATCCACCTGAGGTCGTCAACACTCTACCATCGGTGGTATTCCCAGAAATGGGACTTCTTGAGTGACAAGTGCCTATTATTTCTATGGTTGCGTAAGAGCATTTTAGAATTGTGAGAAAGCAATTTTTCTGAGGGGGGAATAATGTAACATTCCAAGACTTCCAAATTGTGTTTCAATATGAAAATAATTTATTAATTGAATTTAAAATAATTTGATTGAAAGAGTATTTTAAAATATATATGTTTTTTATTTTTATTAAAACAGAATTTATTTTTAAAAGTTATAAAATAGAATAATAATAATAATAATAAAAAAGGGTAAATTAATTTTCATTATTATAATATAATTTCTAAATATATAAAAAATATATTTTTTAGTTTCATAATATTTATGAAACATTAATGTACATAATTATTTCACGACCAAAAAAATACTTTTATACATGTGGTTAAAAAACTGATACTTGAATTATTTATTTAAGAAAAACAAATTATATATATTTATATATATATATATATTTCAAAAAAAATAAAATGATATATATATATATATATATTTGTGTGTGTGTGTAAATATACAAAAAATAATTTAAATAATAAAACAAAAATAATAAAATGTGATATGTTATATAATTCTGTATAGTTATTTTGTATATGAAAAAACGTGAGTTAATTCACATATGAGTATATTTATAAAAATAATTACCATTTTTAATATTATATATATTTATTTTCATTTTTTTATTTTATTATATAATGAAACACAATTTATATATATATATATATATATTTATTGCGAGTTCTTAAATATATAATTATATTTCTAAAATGTTTTTTTAATGATAAATAAAATAAGTGGATGCAGTGTGAAACATGAGTTTGAATAATGATTGAATTAAGAAAAATGATGGCATCATGGGAGCTGTGGAGTATGAATCATTCAAATAAAAAAATAAAATAAATATATATAGAAGGATAAAAGAATAACATTTAAAAAGGAAAATAAAAATATATATATATATATATAACGCTAAACTATTTAAAAATAAATTTTATTTGGTTTAAAAAAATAGTGATTTTGATTAAAAATCATTAATTAAGATGATAAATCATATATTTGTGTAATATTAACATTTCGTTTTACATGTTTCAAAATTAAAAATATTTTGTACAAATTTATGTAAAAATTATTTTGATAGAACATTTTCAATTGTCAATTTTTAATTTAAATTATAATAAGATTATGAGTATATAATATAAAATATATAAATATATGTTTTATAAAATAATTTATTAATTATGAATTTTACTTTTTAATAGTTTATTAGATAATTTTATGGGGTTATTAGTTTAATATATATTACTTTTTGACTTCATTAAAAGTTAAGATAATAATTTGGATATAAAAATAATAGATTATTAAAATAAAAAAATGAGAAGGAATATCGTAAGGGATTTTTGATCTGCATAAGAGGGTCCCGTTTTTTTTTAAAACCCAGTTTAGGGTTTTAGAAGGCATCAATCTAGAGGAGGGAGAGTCGGGCGGACTCTGTCAGTTTCAGCAGGCCTTGGTCGGGGTGTGTCGTGCTTGGGGTGGCTTTAATTAGGATATGCATCGTTCTTTTTCATAGAGAGGAGTCAGTTTATTTCCCCACGTCATGTGTCCTGGGTGCTCCATTTCGGACTGGAGGAGTAAGTGTCTAGGTAGGGTTTTTCTTTTGGTCCCTGAGTCAGGTTTCAGGGGAACCGTTACTTCTTCAATCAACTACGTAGGCGTACGATTTTATTGTTTTGGGTGTCTGTCTTTATTTAGACTATGAAAAATAGATGTTTTATCTTGGTTTGTGTATATGTTCATAATTTTTTTATTTATGATTATTTAATTATGAATCTGTCCAATGTATCCTTGGATGAATCTACTTTCATGATTGTTGTATTAAAATAATTGGTTGTTTTGGTCTAGGAATAATTTATACACTCTTATGCTTTTGCTCTAAACTGATTATTATCTAAACATGTTTTTAATATATATATATATATTCGCTATAATTCTTTCAATATGAAATACACATATAATATATAGACAATGAAGCAGAGTCTTTAAATAGACTGTGTTACTACTTTCCAACTAGGTTCTTCACTCTACTGAGGTCATGCACACGCAATCTAGGTTCTTGCATTACCAACCTGAGCACTACACCTCCTTTTGGTTGAATTTGAGTCTTTACAGAAGGAAATTAACATATCATTTAAGGGATTATTTTTTTCTATTTAATTTATATTTAAATTTATTGTCTTTTAAGGATTTACTTTCTAGTATTTTTGTATCCAAAAACCCAATTATACACTTTTTATATAATCATATACATTTGTTTAAATAAATAATTTTATGTGACCCAAACCAAATCTATTTTATAAATTTTAAGAGATTATTTACAACATTTAAATAATGTTTTTTTATGAAAATTATGTTTTGGGTTCAATTAGATTTTTACTTCTTATGTAAAACCCAATAAATATAGTTAGGTGCATATTCATGTATATACATATATATTTACACATATTTCAAATCAAAACCTATCTATAATTTCAAAGGTTGTATGTTGTGTTCACTATTATTTTTAATGCTTTAATAGTGCAAGGGATTTATTTGGAATGGTTCAACTGAAACAAATGCAAATATATACTTTTGTATATTTGGATATATATGGATAATTAATTACAAATCTAATTTTGATTTTTATTTCTTAAAAAGGTGAATACCAATCTTTAATTAATGGGTTGGATTCAAAATGTTATTTTGGTTTAATTGGATTTATATTTAGTATGTAACCACCTTACTTTTACATATATATATATACATACGGTCACTCATGTTATAATCTAACATGGATTCATTTTTAATCAAGTGATAATGGTATATTAAATTTGATTCAAAGTGTTTTTTACTTATGAGAAATTATTAAAACTACTTTAATTATGAAAACACATATATAAACTTTGGGTATATACGATTATAGTTTCCAAAACCATAATTTCATGTATGGATTATTAGAGTTTAATTAATGATTTGATTTAATTAATACTAGTAAGACTATAATGAATATCAGTCTCTGTGTAAGCCAACCCAATAGGTATTTATGTAAATATGTATTTCCTAATCCATAAAGTATGTCAACACTATTTTAGATAAAGAACTATTAATGATGTTAGCCTTGTTATAATTTCATATATCAATGGTTTTATATGATTCAACTTGTTTTGTTTTATGATTACCAAGAATATATGCTTTTTATTTGAACAAAATATATAAAAGGATAAAAGGGTGTGTTAAACCATGTGATCATGTTATGATCACTTGATGTTTTATCAGTTGCGGTGATTGTTGTTAGTTAAGTCATGATGTAATCTAATTGCTTAATCATTGACACTTTTATCAGCATATTAAATAACATGTATTTTCATTCATGGAATACGGATTTTTAATTAATGAGTTATAATTTTAACACCTCATATGGAAAAACCCTTCTCATCCATTATTTGATGTGCTTTATTAATTCTCTCATGTGAAAATAATGTGTAATAAATCATGTAGGCCTACGATAAATTGTTACTCCCATATTGAAATGATCATCTTTCATATTATGTATGTTTGGATTAAATGGTTTCATTTTCCATTTTATTTAATATTGAACTCAATGACTCTGGCATGTGGCATATCATAACAATGATATACGAAATTAAATTACTCAAAGTTGTATAGGGAACCATGAGTAATATAAAGGAAAATATAGATATTCATAGTGGTTTGGGATACCTTGAATATCAGTCTTTACTAGATATATGAGAAATATAATAGACTAGTATGTTCTGGGTTGGGGACCAGTAAAAGTAAGCCCTTCAGGTTGGGGTCCAGTTACAGAAGACCCTCCGGGTTGGAGTCCGGTTACAGAGGCTATCCGGGTTGGACTCTAGTTATATAGGCTTTCAGGGATGGGGTCCGGTTACAGAGGCTCTCCAGGCTAGGGTCTGGTTATAGTTAGTCACTAGGTAATGGCAAGTGGCCTTGACAATGAAATTAAAGTCTGGTATAACAAACTGTCTCATTATGATTATGATATTTAATTAATCAAATGGATATTCGACTAGTAGAATAACTGTGGTTAAGAGCCATAACTTATGAGAATAAGAAAAGTAAATTCTTATGTCATGACATATGCACTCGGTGAATTAGTATTCAGTGTATGAAATTGAAGTTATTACCTTTACACGCAACTCTGATTATTCATTACTCATAGCTATTTAATTTGGGCTATCATATTCTTTTGTCATATTTGTTTAGAATGTCTATTACTTATTTCTCTAAATGAGCATTACTATATTTTAATCATGTATCCTTGTAATTATTTTAGCATATTTTTAATTGATCACTTTTATGAAATGTTAATGTGTTACAACTTTTCATTTAGAGATTTGTTTTCTGGATATTTTTAAAGAATGTTTTCAAAAGTTATATTTGGAATAGTATGTTATTTTAAAACCCCTTACTGGGAATTCATATGCTCTCCCAACGTTTTTTAAATAAATTATTCTGGTATCATCTTTTAGCAGAGGATGATTTTCAAATGTAGCTGGTTTCCCAGAACCTAAACTGAATTCGATCCTTTGTATGGGGCATGATGTGTAATTAATCAAGGCTTGGTTTTTGTAAAGACAAATACATCTTGTTTCTGGGAACCGACCCCAAGCATTCTAGGGGTCGAGTCCTCACATTGGTCCAGAGCAATGGCTAGTGAGGCTACCTCCTTCCCATTCTTTGAAATATGGGATTAGTATGGCCTGAGTCTAATGGATGAGGCCATAGACTCTTCTTTCTGCATGACTTATCCATTATTATTTTTATTTTAAAAATTATTATAATTTTAAAAATTATTATTATTTCAAACAGACATATTGACCAATAATTATATAACGGTCAAAACTCGATGGTCACATTTCAATCATTCTCACTTCATTAATAAAAATATATAGTTTTGTTGAGTATAAAATAAAATAACACACAAGTTCAAGAAAAAAAATATTGTTTAAAAGTGTCGGCCTTTATATATATATATATATTAAAATTCTTATCTAGGGTTTTGATTTTTATAAATATCATATCATAATGATTATTATTATTACCACTCAATTTATTACATGCTATTATTTTCATTTTTTTCTCTCTATTTGGATTTTTTATTTTCTTTGAAATAGTTAATTTATGTGTGTGGAAGTATACAACTTGGATGTGTAATGCTGTATTTGTTGGAGGTATTTGTAACACCCTATGTTTTTAAGAAATATATTTCTTCAAATAAATTTAATGTCTTATATAAATTATTCCACACACAACACAATGTTTAAATGAACCATATTATAGTATAAAATTATAATCATGATATTAAATGTGAGGATTTAATATGAGTAAATTTATTATGAAAATTTTACAATTTACTTATGTATTGTGTAAATTCATTAATTTTTAATTTATTATATATGAAAATAAAAATCATTTGTATGTAAAATAAATTTTTTCTGAAAAAATGTTTTTATGTGTGAAATATTTTTTTATCTAGATAAATAAATTAATCAATATAAGTTATTTATGTCTATGAAAATTATATATTGAATAATAAATCAAATTATTTATCAATAAAATAATATATTTTTTTGTCATGGGTTAATAATAAATAAATTTTTAACCATAGAAACACTATTTTTCTAAAAAACGGGTTTGTTAAGCTCTACACCATATTTAAAAATTAATTAAATCACTATTTTAGATACTGTATTTTGAGAAATTAACTTAATTTATTGAAATTTAAATTTAACAATTATCTTAGAGTGCATTATTTGTAGTTTTATGATAATATTTATTTTTTGATAAATTGTGAAAAATATTTATTTTTATTAAAAAAAGTTATCCTTTTTTGACTGCATTTAAAAACATTACATTATATTGTGAGTTTGAATTAAATGTAATATTAGTTCAATTATATTATATTTATTCCAATTAAATTCCTTGTAATTAATTTTTTTTTAATTTTATATAAAATCTTCTTTTCTTATGAAAATATTTCAATGGAAAACCTACTTTTTGTCTCAATTAAGGTTTTAATTTTAAATTATATTCTGAAACTTTTCGGAATAAAATTAGATAAAATAGATTCCATTTTTGGATTTAGTGAAATTAATAGTATTCTATGTGTTCAACATTTTGTTTTTTCATAATGAATAGTAATGAAAATAAATTTTAATTAATGTGGTGGAGGATTAAAGAGGGATTTGTAGGTTATATGAGTCTCTTTTATAATAAATATTCCACAAACATAAGAATTTTATTTGATAAAATGGATTTAATTATTATACATAGTATATTAATATTATATAATAATTATAATGTTTTTTTTGTCTTAAAAGAAAATTTTCATAGATAAATACACCTAAAAACTTGTTACCATGGTGAAAACTAAAACGTTAAATGTAAGTAAACATAGAAGTTATGGGAATAAAATGATTAAAATAAACTTATGTTTTTTAGTTTTATATAAACATTAAATTATATACAGTCAACTTTATATCAATTTTTGAGGCACCTTGGTTGATATTGTCATCCCATTTGTTAATATGTTTATTTTATTTAGAGAAATACCAATCATCCTCAATTTTAAAAGAAACCTTATTTCCATAAATTCTATACAAATATTATTCCATTCATATCAACTAAAACCTTATAAATTATTTACCCAAAATTCATATACATGTTATAAATCTTATTTAATTTCCAAAACACCAGCCATGTAGGTTTTAATATGATATCCAAATGAGGTTTTTCTAAGAAAATATAATTGTATGCACTATGATCCTATGTTTTTTTCTTCTTCTCTTACCATGTTAATTGAGTTATTAATAATTAAAATATTAAAACACATGTATATATCATATAATAGGAAGTTATGTTGTTATTTTCATAACATATATCCATATCTTCTTCCATCAAATTATAAATACAATAGCTAATCATGTGTATGATGGGAAACCTCCTCCCAAAAAGATATAACTCATTTCCCATGACTGCCTATCATTAATGGATATAATTATTTATTTAATACTTTTTTTATATATTATATTTATGAAAAAATTATAGTTTTTAAATTATAATATCATTTCAACCTTAATAACAAATAATCTTTTGAAAAATAATTATGTCATTAATGCGTATGTGTAGACCACCACCCCCGAAAGAGTTGTGATCCGTTATTTATTTTATAATGACATGGACAGTAATCATGAAAAATTCAAAAAAAATATATCATATTTATATGATAAAAAATTTATTTAAAGGTGAATTACGATATATTTATCTTTATTTGCATCCATCTAAAAATGACAATAGTATTAATGAATACGTAAAACTTACTGTCTCTATGAATATGGGAGTTCATTCTTTTCTCCCTAATATTTATGGATGAACCTAAATATGTATATAATAAATATATATTAAATTAATATCAGGATTAAAATTCAATATATGTTATAACCATAATCAACATACAAGGATAAAAATTATTGAACCAAAATATGCATGAAAAACAAAGTTGTTATCAATCAAAAATAGGATTTTAACAATGAATTGTGTATAAATGGGATGGTAAAGTTTATATGTAAATCATATAGGATAATATATATGTGATTATGGATCTATAATAGATCTTTAATATACATATATATTTTATATAGGATACTCATATGTTTATATACAAAGTTGTTACATTACAGAAGGGGTTTTCGCTTCACTTCTATTTCTATAAGACAGATTTCATATTGACCACATTTTAAATCATTATGGTATTTATATTTAATATTAATTTAATTTATGATTCATATGATAAAAATTATTGGATATTAATATCCATTTATGTTGGTTTCCTTCATGTGGATTATGATTCAAATGATGCCAATGACATAAGGGTTTTATGCTACAATCTCATTCTTAATCAGGGTCGTTTATGATTATACAAACAGAGAAAAAATATTTTAATATATCTCTCAAGACACTCTTGAATTTTATTCTAATAAGATTATTTTTTTAGGATTCATTCTAACCATTAATTTTACTTCATTTAATTACTAATTAATATATAATTATGTTTTTAAGGAAAATGACTTTATACCTCTATTCCATAAAAAGTCATCTCTTCAATGTCGATATTTTATGAAAATGATTTTAAGAATGTTTCTAAAATTCTAAAAGAGTTTCATAATACATTATATAATGTTTTACATTTATAAAAAATTGTATAATGGAATATTCTTCTCCTTTTCTAAGTAATAATAAATTCTTTCCTTTTTTAAAAAACTGTGAAATTAATTTTTTTAGTCATGTGGCATATATAGAATTTGTGGTTATCATAAACTCACAATGATTTGAAACATCCTATATAAGTTTACAAGATTATTTTTATACAAAATATTTAATATTTTTTAAATAATATATTTCATCGAATTGATTTCACAATTGAACATACATTATCCTGATGAATTTTTAATGATATTTTAATTGAATTTTTATTCATCAATTTATACATCATTTGGTGTTGAATGTTTATTAATAGGGATATGATCCAATGGTACCATTCATATTTTTTCCATGTATGGTTCTTAATTATTATGATGATATTTTTATTCAACCCATTAATTTTCCATGTGTTGTTATATCATGTATAAATAAAATGTTTTTCAAAATGTAATTTCATTTTTAGAGATTATGATATGATGATATGATGAATGTTTATTGATTTTATATAACCCATATATATGTTTTTTATTATGTGATATTTGGTAATGGAACTATATAACCCTATAAATAAATTTTTAAAGATTTATATATCATTATATTATTATGGGAAACAAGTCAATGTTCTTGAGAAGTGATGGTAAAAAATTAAATGTGTATGATCAACTATTAAAAACAAGTTAGTTATATTGATCTATTTTGGGAAACATGTCTATGAGATTTATCTTCTATGACAAACAGGAATTCATTTCAAATTCATTATTATTAGATTTCCTTTATTGTTTACTTTGAAATATGAAATCATTTCAATAATTTTTATTATGCCCCACATATATGACTTGAACATATTGTTCATGATTGATTTTGAGGTTTTCGGACTATTATGTCTCAATTGTTTTTAGATGATAATGTTTTATACCATGGATGATTTTTATGTTCCATGATATATTGGGTATGAATTTTTTTGTTTTATTCATGTTCTACAACCCAAATAATTTTATGATGAATTTATATGATCATCTATTGATATTACCCATGTTTATTATTACTTATCATCTGAGCACCTGGTTTCTTATGTTTTCCTTCCCCATGTTATGATGAAATGTCTTATGTGGGGTATGTTTATGAAGAGACAAAAAAAGGAAGATCTCTTGGATATTGTGAATATATTTACTAATTTTAAAAGAATGTTCATCTCGTATAAAATACACAAAACCATTACGAAACTCGAGAGAGTTTATGTGATATTTACTAAATATTCTTATAAAATAAAGTTATATGTTTGGATTAAAATCCTTGGTTACTATAATTGTTACCATAGAACGGTTCATATAATCATTTTTAGGGTAATTAAACGTAGGTAAAAATCATGTGGATAAGTTTTAGTATCGGATAACATCCTAATTTTTTGTATCAATGAGATTGTGTGGTTTTCCTAGTAATATTTATATGGATCTGTAACAGTTCTACTTAGTGGTAATATGTTATAATCTGACCCCATCAAGGGATTCATTGGAAACTACACGAGTCCTTCCTCCATATAGAAGGGGCGGAAGAAAGCACTAAATGGAATATCCTAAATTGGAGGCCTTCATCATATGTACCTCTATGAAGAGACTTGACTATATCCGTTTATAAGTGAAGAGAAATTTAAATAAAAAGACACTATAACTAGAAATTAAACTAAGAATGAAAAACCTATGTGTTATACAAAAGTAAGATAGTTGAAATTGAAAGGTAAAGGAGAAAATACATACCCAAACCGAAATATTTCCCAGCCTAACAAGACTAGAAATAAAAATTATGATAAATCATAGATTCTGATTTATAAAATACAACCATCATACCAGGTCCCAAACACTAATTATCCCTAAGTTCATATGAGTTCGCTGTAGATTTATCTTTCTTCTTTATAAGAAATGAAATGTGTGGAAAATCCAATATAGGAGTGAGTATATAAATACCAAGTAGGGTGCCATAAAAGGTGAAAGATGTGATGGAACCAAGGATATTCTTTGCTGTAAATGTAGTATGGTATGGGATTATTGTCAATCCACATTGTTTTAGTCAATTATTTTTCAAGGAATTTGGTTTTATGATTGAGGATTAATGTAGTATTGAAGGTGGAAGAGTCTCCTAGTGGTTCCCAAATTTTAGGGCCTCATAATTGGGAGTTAGTTTTTGGAAAATGTTTAGTTTCAGAAAAGTATTGGAGGACTGTGAACCAAGTTATAGGATCAGTTCATAGATCACAAAATATCACATGGGGAGTGGAAAACCACGACCCATGAAGTGATAACAGTATGTAGATATTATATGAGGAATGTTTTTCAGAAGAAAGGAGTTGTGTGGGAATGCCTATGTTTCATGGGAGGTGTGACAATATATGGGATAACATGTCATTTAAAAAAAATTCAAATATCAGTTCACTGTATATTTCTAATTCCATGAATGTATGAGTGGTGGTACACAAACTAAAAAGGAAAAAATTGTTCACATGGGATGCATAACATGCGGGGAAGGAAATGTCATATCAAAGATTTGTTATTTCAAAAATTAGAGGATTTTGTGGATCTATTTTCCTATATAATGATTGAAAATAACATTTTTAAGTGATAAATATTATATTTCGTTAGATTAATTCATTACATCATGAATTAGACTATGTAAAAAAATATTCATGCAGAATCAATGTATCTAAAGGGTTTTCTAGAGTCCACAAAGGGAAGATAGGTCCGCATAAAAGTGTCTGTACATAGAGGAAGAAATCGTTCCATGGTGATCATGAAGTATGAGGATAAAGTGAGTTTATACATTTAGAAAGTAAGTATTAAAAAGATAGTGGTTAGTGAATGAATGTTCATGGGGGAGGATTTGGTTAGTAGGAGGAGTTGGTATGTGGAGAAGAAGCAGAATGCAGAAGCGGTACATGGGAGTCCTATACCAATGCAGTATATCAGAGAATTACGTCGAAGCTATTTCTAAAGGCGGTGTATGGAAGTGGTAGGTGGATGTGGTTTTCAAAGGCAATACGTGGATGCGATATTCTGTGGACAGTTTGCGGAGGTGGTATGAGGAGCTGTGAGGTATGCGGTGAATGATGGCCAGTTCATGGAGGACACCTTTGAAAATGAACAGTACATAGAAAATTTTACTATATCTACATGGGAAATGGTAAGTCAATAGATAATATAACTATATTTAAGGATTCATGAGTAAATTTCATTACATTTAAGCGACCTTCAAGTCAATAAACTGAGTTCATATTCTTCCCAACATAGTGAATAAGGGAGATTCAATGGATGTGATCTGAGGAAAGTAGTGTGATATCCTTAAAAAAATTTAAATCCCATACACATGGAATACAGTGGTTATGATAAACTATTATAATCTATAACTATTGAATATTAGTGTACTATGGTAATACCAACAACGTGTCGGTGTATGCTTCTTGGACGTAGCCCTTACTGGGGAACCATGTAAAATTGTTTTGTCTTTTCTTTTCATGTGATTGTTTGTTTACTGGACTTTCTCAACATCAAGTTTTAACAAGTTCCTATAAACATGGGAACAAGATCCACTTCAGGTAATATTAATCTAAAGTTTTTTTAGATGATGTTCTAGGGTAGTTCATTTAGTATAAGAGGGTAATGGTTTCTAGTGTTAAATAATACCTTTATTTCTACCATGGGAAATATAGTGAATGTTTATTGAGTACCCCTATCTGATGGAATAAAATTTATGATTTGGAAGAATAAGCAGAGATCAAATCTGTTATATCTAGTAATTAAAGACCTATTTTCCACTACACAAGGAATACAAGTCACTGATCTAATAGGGATTCATATGAATGATACATAAAGGAAATGTTTTGATGTAGATTCCAAAGCATAGAATTCCCTCACTATATATCTTTATGATTAGATATATCAAAAGGTGATGATTTTACATCATCAATGTTTATGTGGAAAAAATATAAGAATATTTATTTAGGTGACAATAATGTGAAGGAAGAGAAATTACATTTCTTGCATAATAAGTTTCACGATCTGATGATTCATCCTAAATAAAATTAAGATACCATATTCAATCGAATTATAGATGTTTTTGGATCAATATGAGGACTTGGGGTAGAAGTCAAATTCATTAATATTGTAAATAATTTTTGGGAATCCATCATCCTATTTAAAATATAAATGTGTCATCCTTTTAGGAATGGGATATGTCAAAACATTCTATAAATGATCTACTGAGAATCGAAGTTTTATATCAGATGAGAGTCAAACCAGAATATGTTATGAATCGTGTAAGAAAGGAAATAGAATTCAAATACAGGATAAAATATGAACATTCATGAGATATTAACGATGAAGATAATAAAGAAAATGAAATAATTTGTCTCATTTCTAATAAATTCATGAAGGGAAAAGTCAAATTTGAAGGAAAGATACCTATGACTTGTTTTCGGTGTGGCGGCGTTGGGTACAATTCCTCTTTGTGCAATAGAAAGTTTCTTGATACAGAAAGTGAAGATGGATACATGAAAATGCCTCAAAAAAGGTTTCTCAAAATTGGAGACTTCAAGTATGGTAAATAATTATATAAAAAGGGTTGTATCAATGAAGAATAAGATAATGATAGTGAATTATTTTTTGAAGAATAAATATAATTTAATTCTAAAAACAACGTATATTGGATTGATACTGTTGAAAAATCATAACCATATAGAGATAATGATAGAGATAATTTGTTGACCACTGCTGTTGATCTCATGTTTATACTTAATTATTATTTTTTTAATATTGATAATCAATGGAAAATTTGATACAATTGGAATGAAATTGTTGAATAGTCATCAAAATATGTTGATATAGTGGAAGCTGAAATTGATTGACTTCAGGAAGTAGTAAAGAAACATTCAAAAACGTATGAAGGGTTATATGATACAGTTGAACTAAAGATTAGAATTGATGAACATGAAAATTTCATTAATGAACTTAACTCCAGACATGAGGAGAAGTCCAAAATAATTCAGGTATATTAGTAATAATTTGTTACTCTTACGACTAAACGTGAAAGTGACTCATGTCCAAAATAACCAAAAAGAAATATTTAAATTGGGAAATTCTTAGATAGAAAACTTCTTGAGAGAGATAAGCATGGTTATGATGGAGTTGAAAAGGCTCTGAATGACCAAAGAGCCTCAAGAAAGGTAAACCTAGGGATTGGTTTCATACAGAAACATAAATTGTTGGACATAAAATGGGCTGAAATAAATGAAAACTGAAAGCCATACAGTCCCAAAAATAGCTGATGTCCAAACAATGGATTCCTCAAATCAGGATAATAGGAGGACTGAAAACCATCCTCAACATTTTTGAGATGTTAGATAGTAAAACTATCATCCTAATGTAGTTTACATGAGGAGGAGTAGAAGTGAGAAGACATTTCCACATATGAAATGTCAATTCTGGTTCTACATGGGCCAAATCGTGTCATATTATGAAGAGAAATTGATATATTTGAATGGGGAGAGAAAGGGTGTCATCAAAGGATAAATAATTCATATACTAATTCTTATAGAAGATTTATTTTCACTGGATATTTTTTTCATTGTTTGAATGTAGGAAATAAAGATGTTGATTACAGGTAGTGGAATGTAATGACCATTCCATACCATAACTACAGAGAACTCAAAACGTACTAACTAGAGGGTGTTACTCTTACTAACAAGTTCTCTGAACTAGAAGAAGAATATGAGTATAAAGAACATGATATCATTTAATTGAGATATGAAGGTGCATATTTATCCTCCACTCAATATAATGATTAATTGAAGGAATAGAAGAAAATTGAAAAATCCTACCTTACAGAAGTATCTCTCAAAGATACCGAGAATAATAGCACTTTGATTCATGATAGTGGATTTTCATCCCATGTTAAATGAAATTAATACCAATTTAAATATATCAACAAAACGGTCGATGGAATAGTGAGACTTATAAATGATGTTCCTTTTATGATCAAAGGCTATATAAGTATTGAACTTTCCAGTGGTGAGATGAAGAAGGTTTATATTCAATATATTGATGGTTTGTGTCACAATATCTTGATTTTGAACCAATTATGTGACTTAAAACATATGGTTACATTCAATCAAAATGGGTTCACTATAAAAAGAATAATATGGAATTTTCTCATGATGGGATGTAGAAAAAATAGAAACTTATATTAGGTTGACTATAAGGAGAACATTTTTTTCCTGAAAGTTGAATAAAAAAAATCTTATATAACTAGAGGTTGGGTCACATTAATCAACAAGATATAGAAATGATAACTAACCTATATATTTTCATAGATATCCCAAATTTGAAGCATTCATTTGAGAATACTTTTGATGCTTGTAGGCGAGGAATTTTTGTGTGTTGTTCTTATCTTCCAATGAAGAAAAATGAATCAAATATTCTTGATCTCATTTATATAGATGTATGTGGTCCAATAAATGTTTCTAGAAAATATGGAGAAAATAGAAAAATGATTTTCATTGAGGATTATTGTTGAATGGATTATTTTATCAATATACATATGAAACAATGAGTTCATTTTTACTCGAAAACATATAGCCGAATAATGGAGAATGATAATGGACCGACAATCAATGCTATTTCATGTGATAATGTAGAGGAATACACATCCAGTGATTTTGAATATTACATAGATAAATATAGAATACAACATGAGGTCATTGTTGTGAGGACACCATATAAAAATGGATTTTTTGAGCTCCAGAATCTATCAGTGAATATTATGACCAGAACTATTCTGATTGAGAGTCATATCTATCACCATTTCAAGAAAGATGTTGTTTGAGATGTAGTTTATATTCAAAACTAAAAAGGGATTTATATGGGGTAAACCGAGACACCCTATGAGTTATTTCATGGAAGGAATACATCAATGAAGTATTTTTAGGTTTCTAGAAGTGAATTCATTATCTAAAACAAAGAATGAAATCATGTCATGTATGGTTATGTTGCAGATGAATTAATATTCCTCAGATATTCAATGAATATAAAATCATACAAATGTTTTAATAAACATTTTATAAATTTATTGGAAAGAATTAATGTGAAGATAATTGAATATAAGGCCATAAATTCCTTGAGAAATAGGACTTCTGATGTGATATATGATGAGGAAGAATGTGGACATGGTATGGATCCATATACAGAGGTAGAGGATGGAATCCAAAACGCTCAGGATTCAGATAATGATTTGAATCAGGAAAATAATAATTAGAGGAGTCCATGTATTAAGAAAATTCATCTGAACCTCACAAGAGAGATCAAAGATAAGAAATTGATCAATCCAACATCATTGGGGTTTGGATAACTCTGACATAGACAATCATAATGGGGAACAATGAACAATATGAATTCTTATTAGTTGTTGAACCATCATCATTTGAAGAATATATAATGGATGAATCATGGGTAAAAACCATGACTGAATATTTGGATCAAATCGATAAGAGGAAAACATGGGATCTAGCTAAGAGACCCGAGAACCACACTCTTAATGGTACGATGTGGATTTTCAAAAACTAGTTTGATGATCATTGAATTGTGATAAGAAATAAACTATGATTTCTTGATAAATGAAATTCACATATTGATGGTGTTGATGTTGAAGAAAATTTTTATCCAGTGGATATAATGGCGTCAATCAGACTATTTCAAGAAATGGAAATTAAAATAGGATATAATCATATCAAATTGATGTCAAAACATATTTATTAACTAGATTTATTGAAGAATAATTCTATATAGAACACCTAGTGGGTTTTCTACAAAGTAATGATGAAATGAATGAGTTTAGATTAAATAAGGTACTCTATGGATTGAATAAGGAACCATGAGCATGGTATTCCCGAATAGATCCTTATCTATAACAACATGAATTTAAAAGAGGAGTATTGGATCATAATCATTATGTGAATAATTCAGAGATAAATCACTTAATTGTTATGTTGTACGTGGATGATTTTATATTTGGAGGAAACAAGCATGGATTAGTGGATGAATTTCCCAATGAAATTAAATTAGAATTTAAATTGTATATGATTGGTGAAATCACATACTTCTTGAGGATGTAAGTTATTTAGATAAAATACTAAACGTTGATTTCTCAGGAAAATTATACTAGAGAGATACTGAATAAATTCAATATACATGAGTCTAAACCAATGACATCCCCAATTTTCATAGAAAATAATCTTGGAAGGCATGAGGAAGGTACTTTTGTAGATCCCACCACATATTGGGGAAAAATTAGAAGAATGTTGTACTTAACTAAAACAAATAATGATATTCTCTTTTCAACATGCTTTTCACCCCACTTTTAAAGTAATATGAAGGAAGTACATATGGAATGGGTTAAAATAATAATGGGGTTCATTAAATGTACTCACATGAATGGATTATACATTTCTATAGGAAACGATAATGAACTATCAAAAATTTATGATGTTGACTGGGCTAGAGATGTTGCGGATAGAAAATCTACAAGTGGGGAAGCATTATTTATTTGTAAAAATTATGTTGGTTTCTTGAGAAAGAAATAGGAAATTAATTCTATTAGTACTAATAAATATGATTATATCCCCACTACAAAGGTTTAACTCATCTACTATGTATAAGGCAACAACTGACTGATATCGGTGATGAGGTAAAACATCCAATGGTGATTCACTGTGATAACAGGAGTGAAATTGATCTTACAATGAATCCATTTAAGCATTTTCATACAAAAAAACATTGAAATAAAATATCACTACATCAAGAGAAAATTTTAATGAGGCATGATTAATGTGG
Source organism: Viscum album (assembly GCA_963277665.1). NCBI lineage: Eukaryota > Viridiplantae > Streptophyta > Magnoliopsida > Santalales > Viscaceae > Viscum > Viscum album. The sequence goes on along the minus strand of OY728129.1, from coordinate 1,339,108,234 downwards.
ATCATGTTGGAACAGATGATAATGTGTCTATCATTATGATGAATTCATTGTCTGCACATGTGTTCGAGAAGCATTAGTTGATCCTTGGTGTTCAATAATATCCTAGTGCATGGGGAGGATATGAAAATCTCCTCTCACCAGTTGTGTTTACTTTTTTAATAAACGTTTTGAAGTATTTATGATTTTTGTGGGAGATATGATATAGGGTAGTGTGTTTTATTGTCTACGTGTGAAAGATATGACTATTTGGGTTTATTTCCAATTGGGGAGAATGGATAAATTCAATGTTTTATTGTTTAAAAAAGGAGGATGAAATATGAAATGATCCACTAGTGGTATGATTATGGAGAATAATTCTTCCCATCATGTTTTCTACAATGATAATTGCTCTCATATACATAGAGAGTTAGCTGGGTTGTTTATCATTTTTTGGTTTTTGGTTTATGCTTCAATGAATTTATCTAAAAATTTACAACAAACAAAAATGGGGTGATTTTTGGAACCAAATACTTTTCTTTCCTAGAAATGGAGTGTGGTTTGTATTTGATGTCAATAAAAATTGTGTTGATCAATGATTTTTCAAGTAATATGGTCTTACGTTTGATCCTAAAATTAGTATTGATGATGTCACAAATTCCCAATGTTTTCCTAATTTTTAGGCCTCTAAATATAGATTTTTTCTTAAAAAATAATGAGTTTCAGAAAATTAATGGTTGACCATGAACCATGTTCTAGGAATGGTTCTTGGATAATGAGATATTGTATGTTGAATAGAATACTATGACCCATGAAGAGGGAATGGTATGTGGGCTGCATAGGAGGAATGGTTCATGGTGTCAAGGAGGTTTTCCAGAAGGCATGTGATTTGGAGAAGGATTGACGGTTTGTTGGATTGAATGTAATTTGGAAAAAAAGGTTGATATTGGTTCTCAAAAGAGTTTTTCTATAGAGAAGGGATGATTGGTGGTACAAAAAATATGTAGGAAAAAATGGTTCCTACGAGATACACGTTACGTGGTGAAGGCAGTGTCATATCAAAGATTTGATAATTCTAATATTAGTGGATTATTCTGATCAATTTTCTATTATAAGGAGCACTAATCCCATTATTAAGTGATGAAGAATGAATTTATTTAGAGTAATTTATTTCTTTAGTAATTAATCTGTGTCCGAAAGAGGTTCACGCTGAAGAAATATTTGTAAAGGGTTTTCAATAGTCTGCAAAGGGAAGATAGGTCCGCATAGGAGAGTTTGTACATGGATGAAGAAATCTGTCTGTGGTGATCGTGAAATACATACAGAAAGTGATGCGGTATGCAGGGTAAGTTAGTACACAATGGAAGGTTGTAAGTCAAAGATAATTTGTGGAGGAGGATTTGGTACACATGAGGATTTGGTATATAGGGAATAAGCATTACACTGAACCAGTACATGGGAGCCGTATGATGAAGTGTTATAAAGAATCCATTTACAGAGGTGGTGTGTGGAAGTGGTAAGCAAAGGTGGATTATGGTATCAGTGCATAGGAACTATTTTTCAAGGATGGTTGATGGATGTTTTACACACCACAATATTGTATGAAAAGGAAGAAGTCCAGTTTGTGGAGGATAACATTATGAGTGAATAGAATGAGGAAATGTAAATTAAATCTACAAGGGAAAAATACTTCAATAGAGCATATATCTATAGTTAAGGATGACTGATTTAATTCCAAACCATTTAATTGACATTAATGTCGGTTAAATAAGTTCAAATGTTTCACAATTTCATTGGGAAAGGGGGAGTCAACCGTTGTGATATGAGGGACGCAGTGTTCTATAAGTAAAACCATGTAATGGTAGTGTTCCTGACATAGAGTGAGTATTCTAAAAAAAATTTCTTCACATCTAGTGAATATTAGTGGAATTAGGTATGAACAAAAACCTATTAGTGTATTCACCTTGGACGTATTACTTAGTGGTGAACCATGGAAAATTATGGTGTCCTCTTTTGGCATGTGATTTTTTTTTCGTTCATGTTATCATCAGACATGTTTAAAAGGTTCCTAGAAATGTGAGAACAAGATGCATAAGTTTGAAAGAAAAAGTTTACACGTTGATTTATTTCTATCCTCTTAGGGTGTTTTGAGTTCCTTCAAGGATGTGCAATAATATAACAACAAGGAAAATAAAGACAGTAGATAATACACTAGATTTATCTCATCCCAAATAAAGAGAATGTGTAACCTTGTCCCATAATAATGGGATCAACATAGTCTGTATATAGACTACACATCGACTCATCTCCACCCATAGGAGGAGAATAACCTCAACTAACCAAAAAAATCTAATTACTAAAATCGTGTGGCATACCCCGCACGTTATCACATCCCATGTCAGGACAGTAACCAAATCCAAATGTATGGATTCAAAATTATATATATATATATATATATATTCTTAGAATAATAATATCTAATGTGGGAGTAAGGGGATCAATATATCAACACTCATTCTCGGAAAAGAGTTTCCATCTATCACAGAAGTCCGTCAATGATGTACAACATATCATATGTCTTCCAAGATGTAATTGTGCCAAGGTCCACACCTCACCTCTATTCCTCAAAATTGAAGGGGAAAAATATCAATGTGAAGGAACATCTTTCTTCTGATTAGGTTGGTTCCATATTTAAGCCTCCATATAGGTATCGCTCCAAAATGTGATAGGGGTCTTCTACTATGAATGTAGAAGACCTTCTGCACCCAAATGCGACATGGGGTTTCCAATATAGTGTCATGAGGAATCAATCCACATATTATAGGGGTTAAACTTATTTTATTGAGGATCCACATCCAAGATGATGTTTTGGTTTCACTCTAGTTTAATTTTGACTCATGCCCCATCTGATAATGGTTTCCACTCAATATATATATGACACATGCCCATGTTTTTGGATGTTTCTAGTCTAAATGTCAATGAATCACACCCTAGTGTCACATGTGAGTTCCAGTATGGTCATTGAGGACCCACACCTTATTTGACCGGGGTTCAACTCTGTTGGTGTAAGGAACTAAAGGTTTATCTATATAAATTACATTCTTATAATTATCACATATGGTATAAAAACATAATATAAAACAATAGAAGATTCAAAAATGATAAATGAATGAAATAATAAGAATTTTTAAATGTTAAGGAACATATACTAATGAAATAGTTACTAGGACAATGGAATAAATATTAGACCCTTATGAATAGTACACCCAATAATTTAATTGTAACCTCACCAATGAAAGTAAAAATAAAATTTATCCATCCTATAAGTAACAATATGATATAATAATATCATAGCATAAGCAAATAAGTATATTTAATATTATTAATTAATTATTGGATTTTTTTGTATGTCATAAATATTAAATTTCATTTTTTGATTAATTATTAAGTTAAAATAAAATTTATTTTCATAAAATGTATTCATAAATTATTATTTTACTTTCATATGATTATGATATAATTTTACCAGGCTTTAGTAAATTTATCAATGTGTTATAAAAGTATTTATAGTTTTAAAATGTGTATTTTTTATATAAATTATGATTTTCATAAAAAATTAAATATATCTTTTTGAAAGATTTATTGTCATAGAATGGATTTAAATTTTTAATTATGAACATCTAAATTGATTAGGGTGATTTTTTTTATTTTTCATAAATAGTTGAATTTTTTATAAATCGGAAAATGTGATAATTTATGATAAATGTTAAATACTTGAATTATGGAGTCATAGCTGATGTATTTTCAATATACACACAATTGGTTGTAAATCACATGATATAATTACATTATTAAGTCTCAATAATCAACTCAATTTCTTATCTTGAGAAAAATTATACAATAATTACTAAAATAATTAGAAAACACCCCACTCCTCCACTATAAATTTAACCCCTCACCAACTTTTCTCCTCAAAAATCTCAAGCCATGAACATTGTCAAAATTCTGGAAAATACTATTCCCAGACATCTCTTTGACATCTAAGATCATTTTGTATTAACAAAATACAAAAACCAATTCCCTACGGTGGTTCTTAAGAAGAAGGATTCAAGAAGTAAAACCCTCTTCTATTTTCATTTAATTTCTTTTCAAGTTTATTTAGTTTACCATTCTCTATGCACCTCCCCTAATCCAAATGGAATGAAAACAAAATTACTATACACAAATTATAATTTTATTTTTTTAATTGAATAATTATTCATCAAATATATTCTCTTCTCATCTTCATTTTACTTAAATAATAAAAACATCGTCTCTGATGTGATAATTTACAACCTCTATGGACGACATGCTTTTTTCATTCAAGATAGTATTCAAGGTTGGTCATGAAAACATTTTTATGTTTGGAACTAATTATAATATATTTATTATATCTTATGTATTGTTCTGGAATTATTTTTTACAATGATATTAATTTTTAAATAAAAATGAGTTCATTGTTATCAGAAAATGCCAAATTAATCTAAACAATTATCATTAGTTATTTATCTAATTAATCATCCTCATAAATGAAAATAGTATTTTAACATTAAATATTTTAATTAATAACATATAGGTTCCGTTATAGACAACTATCCTTATTCTACATGTTTTTCCATACAGTTATACATGTAAACCGATCATGAACACCAAGGAAATCAACCCTCACAAATGATGAAATTGAATATATTCACCGATTAAAAAGGCCATAAATGAACATAATAATGTTGTAATAAATAAATAAATTTATAAATAGGTCTTTAATAATGTTTTAATGAATATAATTTTTTTATTCATGGAATTAAGATCAAGTGCAGAATCGTTTCAGACATTAGGTAAGGGACTCTACCAAAACCTCCATTATTCTTTCAGGTTACACTTTCTCTCTCATAACCCAAATGAATTTATATTTTATTTTTATGTACATATTCTAACTTATTCTAATATGTTACAAACTCATGTATCAAGATAAATTCATCCTTTTTTAGGCATATACATGTTTTTAAAATTTTCCCTACTCAATTATTCCTCAAAAGAAATCTCATTTTAAGAGAAATTCCTGAATTATTACACATTTTTTTGGTGTTATCCATAATCTATTTTAAGACAATGTTATTTTTATTAAATAACTCATTTTATCCTTATAACTAAATTGTTTTAATTTAGGTTTTACGAAAATTATTATTTATTTTCCATTTTATGGATTCTTGATAGTTTTCTCTTAAATCATACTAAAATGGTTTATTTCGAAAGTATCATAAAAAATATATTAAATTAATTATGACATAACTTATCATTATATATTCCTATATTTCATTATGAATTTACATTTATTATTTAAATCAATACTTTCATGGGAACCATTAAGATACTTTCTTTTTATACGTCTTATTAAATTATTATTATACATAATTATTTCTAGGGGTAACCCATATGTTTATGTTTTGTTGAATATGTATAATTATTTATATAGGAAAAAAACTCATAAACATATTATGCTGGGTGTGCCTAGATAGTGGTCTAATACATTGGTTAATGTTTAGTCTCATGAGATGTTATGAGAAATGGTCATGGTGGTTAACTTTCACTCATGCCTCTCTATGTGCAATGAGCCTTGAATCATGCTCCTCTATTTGCAACGTGAAATGAAACATTCTAAAGTAATGTTTTATGTTGTTTCCAAATTACTATGAATCGATGATTACATGATCCCATTTTAGGATTCTTTATGTTTAATCATTTTATATTCCTATTTAAATAATTATGTTATTCCTTTTATCCCCTATGGTAAGCTTTATTTTAATATTTATTCCCTTAGTGGTCTTTAATGTTCATCCCATTTTTCATGTCATCCTTTGGTTATCCTATACGGATGTAAGGGATAAAATGTTTTTAGGGGAACATAATGGATAATAAGTAGATAATTTTTTTATTTTGTCCCATGTTTTTAGTTTTATGTACCTAGTCTTCCAAGACACCAGACATCATGACCCATGGATTGTAATTCAATGATTAATTATGACTAAAATAATGTAACAATATGTGTAAAAGATATGGGTCTCTATAATTAGTATTAGAGGGAATGTATAGATATTTTTTAGACTAGGAATATATCACATTAGTAATAACATTTGGAACAATACTATATCTAAAAAAACATCCATATATTTTGGTAAGTAAAGAGTGGGTAGTTTGTCCTGAAAATACACCCCCCTTTAGGTACTACATGCGGACGTAGTTCTTGAACAAATGTACTCGGTCAATTTGTTTCGGGACCAACTCGGGGTAACCAAGTACATGATAATCTGCCTTAGTACACACTTTGTTTTACACTTCCATGAGATTTTCTTGGTTAAATTCATAATCTCATTTAAAAATCTTATCAATGGAAGAAATAAAATTCCCATAAGAATATATGTTAGAGATAAGATCATGGATATCCCATATTGAAACCCTGGGAATCACAAGTTTGGATATACTATTACATTAAGAGTTCATTCATTTATGTTTAATTTTTCCTTTTTATTCTTAATATCTATTTATTAAATCCATAAATTGAACTTTATTTTACATACTTAATGGATGAAAATAAAATAACACTTTCCAAAAATAAATTTTAAAGTCAATGTGATTATTTCTCTAATGATATTCCCAATGGGATGGAAATGGGTGGTAAAAACTTCATAAAATCCCTTCCTCAACTGGCCTATGTTATTAGTAATAACATGAATTGTGTGGAACATCCCCCATCCAAGGGGAATGAATGTTTCCATCGAATAATTCTTGTGTAAAAGGCCTCCAATGTTCAATGGATATTTTTATCCCCTCCTTATATAATTGTGGATTAACTCCATTGAAATGATATTATTTATTCTCTAATTCTCCAAAGAAGATAATGTTGTGCAGAAGATATATCATGTTGATGGAGAATCTGATCAGTTATATACATTGATAAAACAATATTATGTCCCAGGGGGAAATTTATTCTATGTAATTGGATGAATTGAAGAAAATATTTATTATAATTTTTTTTAAAACTCTCCATCTCAAGATGGAAAGAGAGTTCCTCAGACTGATGCAGAAGGAAGATGAGTATATCGGGGTGTATGAAGAAAACATTTTCAGGATTTCAAGATACACCTTCAGATTTTTCATTAACATTGAATGAAATTTGTATCACTTATTTAGAGGAATAAATCCATATCTCTAAAAAAAATTGGTGATTAAAGTCTTTGATAGTTATGAGGAGATTTTATGTTGTTCCCTCAATGATGAAATAGAGATCAGAGACTCTCAATTGTTTCATAGGCCTAGTGAAAGTAATGTATAAAATTGAGTTTAAGATGGATGTATGAAAAAATAAATCACATTATGTATAAAATACCAAATATCACAGTCTCCAAAATTTGGGGATGAAGCATCCCGTGAATTGTCTTATGGGAACCCAGAAATACTTCATATGTGGAATAATGGGATATCAAGATAAAAACTAATGAAAGGATATGAAGAATCCCACTATTGTAGATGAAGAAATGAAGGTTCATATACAACCATCTGACTGTAGTGTGGTGTGTCAACTACAAGGATTATGGGAATTTTTTGAACCATTTCTCTAAGATGTGGGTTGTTAGAGGAAATCAATGACACATCCATGGAAACAAGGACGATCATCTTCTAACACCAATGCTAGAGTGGAGATGAAAAATGATGCAGGGATATGTACAATATTTTTTTATTCATGAATATTGAACATACTACATAATTATAGTTCTAATCATTCTATAATATCATGAAATTTTATTAGAACTATTAAATCATCACCTAAAAATTTGGATGTTGAGTTATCTGTGAGAACAACAGATAGAGAATTTATTTCATCAAAATCACATAACTCATCCCTAGAGAAGGTTTGTGGACTAAACCTCATAGAAAATCTCATCATTCATCCATTGGTAGGTTTTTATGATATATTGGGAATTAATTGGCAATTTTTATACAAATCCAACATCAACTTTCAAAAAATGGTGATCAATCTTCACATCCCAAAGAATACCACAATTATTTAAAAGTGTAACAAGGGAGATGAATATCCTTATAAATCATCATATAATGTATTAATATTTCTAGTTTATTAGAAACAATTTCATTCCCAAATGGTTGAGACAAAGGATGTGACCATTATCATTGATTTGCCCATCATGATGGATTACACTTATGTACTCCCCAAAATAGTTTCCTGGTCTTCCCCTGATAGTGAAGTTTATTTATCAATTTAACTTATTCCTTGTTTTGTATATATATATATTTATATATCAAGGAAACCAAATAGAATAGGCACTATTGATATGGAATAACGAAATAACGAGTTATAAGAGAATATATAAAATTGTTTTATACACCCGAGTGCTTCACCATGGGGTGTTCTAGTCCTCTTCGATCAGAAGAATTATGTATCATGGTACCAATGCAGTGATTATCATGATCAAAATAAAATCATGATAAAGAATATTTAACTTGTACCATGGATAGATAACTTGTTTTATTAGCTTCATGGGGCTAGTTATTTATCTAAGGTGCACCTTCGGTTGGAATATAACCAATTATAGGTGAGAAAGGAAGATATTCCCAAGATTGTATTTAGAAAGCGGTATGTACATTATGAGTACATAGTGATTCCATTAGTATCACTAATTCCCCATAAATTTTGATGGATTTATTTAATATTGTCTTTAGATAATACCAACTATTTTTTGTAATCTTTATTGATGATATTTTAATATACTCCAAGAGTAATGGTGAACATGAGGAGAATTTGAAAACTATATTGAAGACCTTATGAAGGGAGAAAATATATGCAATGTATAGTTAATGTGAGTTATGTATGGAGGAAGAATCATTATTAGGGCATGTTATCACCATCAATGGAATATTTATAGACCCTTTAAAGACATAGGTAATAGAAGAGTGGCCCAGAACAACATCTATAATGGAGATTCGATGCTTTCTATGTCCACCCGTTTATTACCAATGATTTATGAAGAAAATATCTATATTTTATTACCTAATAACCACAATTACATATAATTGAGTAATGTTTTTCTAGACTCTTGAATGTGAGGAAATCATTAAGGATATCAAAAATGGGGTTATCACTACGTCTGTAATCACAGTCTTGACAAGTGTAGAACTCTTTATGGTGGACATAGATTCTTAAAAGAAATTCATAGGCTATGTAATAGTGAAAAATGATAAAGTGATATCCTACACCAAAAGGAAGTTGAAAATTCATGAGAAAAACTATCCTACACATGATCTGTAGTTGGCATATGTGATCTTCATTTTTCAAATATGGATGAATTGTCTCAATGGGGTGAAGTGTGAGATATATACTACTCACAAGAGTCTCAAATATATATTCACATAAATGTAGAATAAAATTAACCAATGAAGATGGTTAGATATCATTATCTATGATGACTTCTCAATCCACTACTATCCTAGTAAGGCAAATAAGGTGGAATATACACTATGTAGAAAGAATCCAAAGTCATCATCAATGATGATAAATGAGAAGGGTCCAATCATATTAGACTTACAAAGGATGGACATGGGAATCCTTAAGGGAGGAGAATCGTTTGTCCTTTATCAAATTGTATCCCAACCATCCCTTGTGGAGAAAATAAAGGAAGTTCAATGAAATGATATGTGAATTCAGAAAAGGATGGAAGTTATCAGAAATTGGGAATCCTATGAGTTAAATTTTATGAAGGATATAGTCATAATATTTTGGTCGTTAATATGATTCCAATCCAATCCAATGATATATAATGATCTTATGATCAATTTACATAGCTAAACCTTATTTATTAATCTAGAGAGAGCAATGATGTATCAAGATATATAAAAATAACATTTGGTGGGACAATATGAAAAAAGAGATTGCTAAATATACATCAAAATGTATTTGATGTCATCAAGTGAATGCTGAAAGGAAAATTTAAAAAGGGATGATGAAATCATTACCGATACCCACATGACATTGGAAAAAATCAACATGCACTTTGTCCCTAGGATTCTGAAGACATCCAAAGACAGCAAAACTATATGGTTTATTGTGTATTGTCATACAAAGATAGATCATTTTATTGTAATTTGAGAGGACTTTTCACTGTTCAACATGATTGGATATAAATCAAATAGTTGGTAAGGACTTAGGGATTACCATTATATATTATAGTTGACTGAGATAAGATATTCAAAATAATGTTCCAGAAAGGTCTCCAACATTCTCTATGCACTAAACTAAACATTAGTAGGGCCTATCATCAGAAAAATGATTTCAAATAAGAGAGGAATATTCATACACCGGAATACATGTAGATAGCATTTTCCTTGAACTTAAAAGTAGTATGGGACCACTATTGTCCACTGGTTGAATACTCATACAAAAATAGGGTCCATACTAGAATTTAAATGGTACCATATGAATACATTTATGGGAAAATTTGCCGAATACTAACATTCTCAGATGATGTTTTTGAACGTACTTTTCTAGGACAAGAAATGGCCGAAGAAATGGTGGGGAGGGTGAAAAATATTCCTTATAAGATCATGCATCTAAAATTTGAGAAAGGATCTTTGAGAAAAATCAACAACTAGACCATGAGAATACATTTGGAGACATGGTATTCTTTCAGATATTTCTATGGAATTTGATCATGTTATTTGGGATGAAATGGAAGTTATGTTCCCGGTACATAAACCCCTTACAGACCATTGATTATGTCAATGATGGGGCCCATCGACTATCAATTCCTACACTATGTCTCAATTATAAGATTTATTCCACATATCCCTAATAAATAAGTACATACTAGATCCTTCACAGGCACAAAATTAAAAGGCAACAGAGTTCCAGAATGATATTTCTTATGAGAAGAAACTAGTGAAGATCATGGATCATAGAGATAATGTTCTATGCATAAAATACTCCCATGGAACATGTAAATTAGAAGAACCACATGTATGTAGAGTTAGAATGGGAACTAGAGAATACAATGAAAGATAAGAAGCCAAACCTTTTTTATCATATAATGTAATGAAAAATTTAGAGGAAACCATTTCATAAGGGGGGAACAATGTAATGACCCAGAGATTTATTTATATAAATTACCTTCATATAATTAATTAAAATCATATAATAAATAATATTACATAATAAAATATTTATAAATTATGAATTAATTACATAAGAAGTTTTTATAGATGTTATGGATCCTCTACAGATGAAATACTAATTTGACATTTGAAATAGTAATTTGACCCTTATGAATAATAAACTATACAACTGAATAGTAACATCCCAATTAATGTATAAATAAAAGTTATCCATCTTATAAGTGAAAATATAATATAATTATATAAATATTAAAGTAAATAAGTATTTTAAAACTTTTTAATTAACTGTTGGTATTTTTGTATGTCGTAAATAATTAAATAAAATTTTTATGATTAATTTTAAAGAAAATTTTATTTCATAAAATTTATTCAAAAAATAATATTAATAATTCTTATGATTATGAAATAATCTTATGAGACATTAATTAACTTTTCAATGTGTTATAAAAGTAGTTTTATTTTTAATATCTAAATTTTTTAGGTAATTTATGATTTTAATTAAAAGTATTATATCTCATATTTAATAAATTTATTTTAATAAAATGTTGTTCATTTTTTAATTGTACACATCAAAAAATTGTTAGGTTAAATTTTAGGAAGTGTTCTAAAATACATGAATTTGTTGTTGAATAGTAAAATATAATAATTTATGATAAATGTTAAATACTTGAATTATAGAGTCATATGAAATTTAGTGATGATATAAGTAAAATGGGTTCAGACTCTATTGATCTACATAATGTATTTATTATCAATAACTATCACAATTTCTTTTTTTGAACAAAATAATTAAATATTAACTATAATAATGAGAAAACACCTCTCTCCTACACTATAAATACCACCCCCACCAACTATTCTCATCACACATCTCAAGCATTGAGACTTGTCAAAATGATATTAAATAATATTCCAAAAATTATCCCTAATGTCTTAGATCTTCTGGTCCTAAAAATTCCAAAACCAATTCCCTATGTTGGTTCTCAATAAGTAGGAATAATTAGCTAAAACCCTCTGCCATTTTATTTTATGTTCTTTTCAACTTCCTTCTTTTTTCTCTCTATAATCACATCCACCAATCCAAATGAAATCAAAATTATAGTATCATTAATATACTATATCTCTTTTTATTTTATTTTAATAATGATTTATCAAATATATTCTATTTTATCTTTTACTTTAAGAATGAAAACATTGTCCAGGAGGTGCCGATTTACAACCTTCATAGATAACATGCTTAAATATTTGAATTAAAACTTCATGTTTGGTCATAATTTTTTTGGGTTTAACAAGATTATTATATATTTATTACGCTTTATTTAAAGTTATTAAATCATGTTTTACTCATTATAGTAGTTTATAAAAAAATGAGTTCATTGTGATTCAAAAACGCTAAATTAATCTGAACGATTATAATTAATGACTTATCAAATGCATAATCATTGATTCTATAAAAAAATTATTTTATCATTATATATGTTCATTAAAAACATATATGTTTATTTCTAGAAATATAACCTAATTATATATGATTTTACATACACTTATAGAAGTATACTGATTAAGAAAACCAAGGAAATCCACACCCCCAAACAATGAAATTGAATCTATTAACCCATAAAAAAGAAAATAAATGAACAAAATGAAGTTTAATAAATAATATAAATGTATAAATGGTTATGAATTTATAAATTAATGAAAAATAATATGATTATTCTGGACATTATGATCAAGTGAAAAATCATTTTAGTAATAAGGTAAGGGACTATATTTGAACCTCCATTATTACATAAGGTTACACTTTCTCTATCATTACCAAAATGAAATTATATTTTATTTTTATTTACTTGTTAAATTTTTTTATTATATGTTATATAATAATGTATCAATATCCATTAATCCTTATTTTCATGGATATACATGTTTTTAAAAGGTTCCATTTTCAATTCTTCTTGATAAGAAAGATCATTTTAAGAGAACTCTCCAAAATTCATACCCATTTTCAAGTGTGATCTATAATCTATTTTAACCCACCAATATTTTTCTAAAATTTATAATTTTATCATGAAAAAATAATTTGGTTCTATTATAGTTTTATACATACTATTATGCCTTTTCCATTTTACGTTATCCTGAATGTTTTCCCATAAATGGTACTAAAATGGTTAATTTCTAATTTTTCGTAAGCACTCTATTCATTTCAGTTTGGCCTAAATTGTCATGACATAAGACTATACCCCCTTATTAGTTTCCATGTATGATTAAAATCCATCTTATCATGGAAACCATTATGAAAATCCATTTGTATATGCCTTGTTGTATGATTATGATACCCAATTCTTGTCATGGGTAACCCTTATGTTTTTATTTGATTACTTGTGTATGATTTTATTCATGGATATCATAATCATGAACATGTTATAATGGGTGTAGCCATATATATCTACAATAAATTGGGTAATGGTTAGTCTCATGAGACGTTATGTGCAATGGTCTTTGTGGTTAGCCTTTATTCATGCTCTTTTATGCGCAAGGATCCTTGAATCTTGAAAAATTCGTGTTTTATGTCACTGTACATTACATTGAATCCATGATTATATGATTCCATTGTATTTTTAATTATGTTTATTCTTGTTCCGTTCCTTTTTTATATCATTCTCTTATCCCTTCTAACACATGTTCAAATATTTATTTTATTGTTTTTTACCATACTGGGGAATTTAGCTCATCCCTTTGTTCATGTTATCCCTAGGTTATCCTATGCATATGTAAGGGCTAAATGTAAGTTTATAGCTCATAATGGATGATAAATAATGAAATTTTTTATTTAGTCCCATAATTTGAGTTTTATGTATTTATTATTCTAATTCATTGGACTTCATGACCCTTGACATGTAATTTGATTTTTAATTATGCCTAAAAATGTATAATGATATGTATAATAGATGAGAGTTGCTATAGTAGGTATAGGAATCCTTCACAAGCTGGTAGGGGGTCCCTTTATATAGGTCATTGATTATCGTCTATACCATCAATGATGTTTTCCACCCTTACCTCAATAAGTTTCACACTATAACATCTCAAATAATTTCCCAAAATCCATAATCGAGGAAACCATCACATTATACATGAAAAAAACTCTAGATATGATACTCACAATCAAATATATGAGTTCAACATAAATAAATATGAGAGATTGTTGTGTATTCAAAAAGAACCTTGGGGTACACGGTGTGTGACAGGTCCCACATGATGTGTAGTCCCACTCCATAATCTTGCTGTGTCCCTATAGGTACACGACTCATTAACCAAATAGGGATACACATCTTTTATGTTATCAACATGGTGTTATAATACACCTTTCAACCCACCCTTCTTCTTGGGCATGCACATATATCCAACCCATGTCCATGTACTTAATCATTGTCTGTGTACATGGCATATGGCGTGTACCAGGTTGTGTCCATGTACTACAGTACAAATCATTCCTCTAGAATTATATTCCTTCTTGGGGTCCTCACCTAGTGGTATTCCACACCGTTCATCCTCTAGGGGAAGAAGTACAATGAGTTTAGAAGTGATACACCCCATGCCATCCTTATAACCACCCAAAACCCGAGATGCTAGAACATAGGGCCTGAAACTCCATCTGTTTGTAGAACTAAATGGTGTCTAGTTGTGATTTTTTCATAAATCCAAATTTTTTCTTCATTGTCATTATATCTATTCACCTTACCATAGATTCATCAAGTGGGATTAAATCGACATATATCATCCTTGTAGGTTCATCACTCAACCTGCATGCCTCTATCATCTATCATCCATCATTCAGTCTTGAAATTCTCCAACTTATTACTTTCAACCCACAATGACTCCACCTCCATCACTTATTTATCATTATTATTGTTCAACATGATTCTTTGAATCTAAAGGTCTGATTAGGATTGTTATAACCCAAAAATAAAAAACTTGGACTATAGGGTCCATTTGGTGATGGACAAGTAGAAACAAGAGACAAAATCACCATAATAAGTGTTTTATTGATCGTTTCAATATATTCATGGAAAATGATTGATAATGGTGATATAATACCATGAGAAAACATAATAATAATTTAATTCTTGTATATGGGTGCAAGAAAGTCTCATCAATTACTGCACATCGCAAAAATGGAAAATCCTAGTCGATCAATTAAATCACAAAGGGTGTAATACAATGTTTAATGACTCTTTCCTAGATATTGGGTCACTCATATTCATATCATACATCCACCAATTTAGGTATGATTTATTTTTGTTTTCAACATCATGATCTTCACTGATCCAGAGATTCATCATCACAAGAAGTCAATTCTCCAATGGAAGGAGGAATGATAATCTCTCTATTCTCTCATTCACAAGATTCAAACCCTCAATATTTTTTTATAAATATGAACATATAAAAGTTTATAGTAGGTTAATTTAAATAAAATAAATAAAAATAATAATTTTCTTTAACAAAATGAAACGTCCAATGGTTTCTATATCCAAACGCCCTGCACTAACCTATTGTAGGTTGTGCCTAGTGTAATGTCCATGTTACAGACTCAACTGTTGTATCATATTTCCGAATCCATCATATTTATAAGTGGTATAACATCTTATTTATGAAAATATATGCATTTAATATATGTTATATTTATTTTATTTCAAAAATTATTTTCAAGATCACCACTCATAGTATAACTTATAATCTTCTGTTTTAGGTCTGAAAACATATTTTTAAAAAATAAAATGTCTTACTAAGAAAAATGGGTGTCTAAATCATTCCATCCTTAAATATTTTAGTCCATTAATTTTAAAAGTAAAATAAAATCTTTGGATACTGAGCTCATATCTATTTCTCCCTCTCCTAGGAGTTCTCATGCATTTTCCCATTCTTCCACAACACACGAACCAAAGATATGGTATGTACATGATTTTTCTTCTCCCATAGATCATTGATCGCTACTAGGTACTACATAAAGGATTCTCCCTCCACGATTTCATGTTCTCCCCATTTATTGACGTTTGTGGGTTCGTGTCTGCATCTCATCATCTATGAAAGATGGAGCAAGTCATGAACCTTCTGCTAATATGTCGGTACATAAAGGTTGTATAAAACCTAGATTACCATATGTAAGATCTTGAATAGCCCCATGAACCTTTTGGATACAATTTCTCCCCTCAGAATCTATAAAATATTTGTCATAAGGATAGGATTTGGAAATTTTAGTCTCCCTGGTCAGACACCAAGGGCCTATGATGACATTATATATAAGATATATTCCATCTCTGAGCCATGCCCTTCCACATATGAATAACATGGACCTTCACTGTAATCACATGTACAAAATTTGTACACACAAGTTACCGGAACAACCACTCATCCATGGAAGAAGATTACATGATTCCATATTTTATGTATGAATATATTGATTACCTAGTGGATATCTGGTCATGCATAATCTCATAGTCAATGTCACAGATCTGGGACTCTCACATAGTTAAGAAGGGGAGGACTTAACACCATCTATTGAAGGAAATTAATAAAATCATTCTCCAACATGGTCATCAAAAAGGAATCCAACTACTCTAAAAACTCCTTCAAAAAATAGTTATCTGAATTTTAACTAGGGATATATTATAATTATATTCCCTTCTAAAGAGTATATACTTTCTCGATGTCGAAGAATAGTAAGAAATTCAACCCACATTGTTGTCTCTATTTCATGTTTCTCTTTGTGAATATGTACCTGAGACTATGATGGTCTGAGTAAACCATGTGTTTCTCTAACAAAAGGAATTTTCACCAAATCCGTAGTTATAATAAGTAGAATTCCTTCTCCAGGTCCTGAATCTCCGGGATCATCATGTGGAGTCCTAATATCTTCAACTAGTATGAGATAACTACATACTACTTCATTAACACATAACCAATCCCATCACTTTAGGGACCACAATACACTACATACTCCACACCTTCCTCATGTACTCTCAACACAAAATAAATCACCGAACATATTCTAAACTCCTCAAAAGACTTACAAAATTTCTCATTATAGGTAAAAGGATTCCATTTCCTCATCAAATAAGTCAAAGGGGCTAAAATCATAGATAATACTAACATAAACCTAATGTATTACCCCTCTAATGTAAGAAAACTATGATGCTCTGACATAATTTTGGGTAAATAATAAGAAATAACTATATTTTTCTTTACTGGGGAAAAAACCATGCTCAGAGTTCATGTACCCCAAAGAGTGTACATCATGAATCCAGAATTGTCCCTTCAAGAGATTTAAATTAATACGGTTTTCTAAATGAAAATAGAGAACCATCCATAAGTGATATGCATTATCCTCCTATAATTTATTATAGATTAGGTTGTCATCAATAAAGACAGCCAAAAGTGGTCCATATATGATGGGATGATCAGGTTCATCAAAGGAATAATGACGGTGAGGATATTCATCTTATCAAATGGAATCACTAGGAACTCATATTTCCCGTAGAAACATTGGAATGCAATACTTGGGATAACAACATCACAATATCTAAAATATAGATAGACAGACCTAAGATCAAATTTTGGGAACCATCTTGCACTGTAAAAATGGTAAACATGTCTTCAATACTCAATAAGGGTATCATTTTCCTTATTGTGGCAAGGTTTAGGCAAAAAAATCCACAAAAATCTATAATATCTTATCATCATTTTTCATAAACAACACGAGACATGCCTTGGAGAACACACTGGGCCTCATGAAACCCTTAGATCGATGGTCCTCCAAAAATAAATACAACCCTGGGAAATCTATAGGGGCCATATGATATGTTCTATATGATATCAAAGTGTTCCCCATGATTCAATTCAATAGAAAATTTATCTCCTAAAATTAAGGTAGTCCTCGAACATCCTCAGTGAATACATACATGAAATTTGAAATAACTGAAGGAAACTAGATTCCTAAAGATCCTCACACTCCAAGGTCCATATTGGACAATTTATGGGTGATGTGTTGCAGCCTCCATCTCAAAGAACCAACTGATTACTCTGTTATATTCCTCTCACCCATAAATTTAAATTTCACACCATAATTGGAAATGAACCTGAAAAGTCTACGGTGATAGTAAATATGATATTAGACCATTGAAAACAAAACAAAAACTAATATGATGTCGTAGGGTTATATTGTGATGACCTAAAGTTCCCACATGGACCACTCTATAGCACATTATATATCACACCACTAGGGGATACAATATACTAATGAAGTGTTATATATATAAACATAAAGGCTACGCTATTGGGATAGCACCTCAACTGGGGGATCTAACTATCACATTACGTTTATATAGTATAAGGAATATACAGATCTTGTTTTCACTAACACTGAAGAAACAGTATAAAACAAACACATCCTACCACTAATCATATTATGGGTCGTATGATGATAATCCTCTAAAGAATATAGCCATCTGTAGCCCTGGACACTAGCTCTATAATCATGACAATGGATTCTTAGTGGTGGTGTTTCAATGATATCATAACATCATACATCTCCCACACTTCCTCTTATACCTCTTCCAACTCCACCTACCTAGGTTCCACCCTACCCTCGCTTGGGTAATCCATGATCATAGTGTTTTCTCTACCGTGGCGGTATACCAGGATCCTACTAGTACTCCTCATAATGTCTGATTAGGTAGTGACATGCCATGTGACCTTAACCATCATAATCATTGCACAAAACCTCATTAAGAGATCCTATTCCACTGCACTGCCCCTGACTATGTGCCAAAGTCTGATCATGGGGATGTTTCCTCCGCCGAGTTCCTATAATCAGGTGCATTCCAGCTACTATGGGAGACTCATCCCTATAACATCATATGCATTATATAGATGCCAAAATACCGTATATTTGGAATCTCTCTATAACTATTTTTGACCCCAACACCCCATAATTGGTGGGGATGCACAGTTTCATTATGTTGCCAAGGATCTCTCTTTGGATTCCCCACTGAAATTTCCATGCATCTAAGTATCCATCCAAGATCAGGTTTAGGGAGTACCTAGTAAGGTATGAAAATCACACTATATACTCATCGACTATCATCCCCATCTATAGTAGCTCTATAACCTCATTATTCTTAATTGATCACAAATTTGAGGGTTAGTACTCCCCATGAAATAGTTGTAGGAAACCATGTGTTGAGAGTGTCGAATCAAAATTTTTCTGGGTAAAAATACCTTATCAATGCCCTATTTTCCTCATAAAAAGATAGATTCCAGTGAAAATACATAATCAATTAGTTTCTAGATAAGTATTAATATATATTCTACTGTCTCAACACAATCCTATTCTAGTTATAGATTAATATCACACTAGAACCTCTGGAGCCTCTTGTGTTGAAACTAGAAAAGTGTTAAGGCTGCACACAACGTTATTGTATAGTACTAGCATGATCTTCTGCCACCTAGTGGATGTGCTTGTACCAATCCACCTAGAGGATGAATATCATTAGACATACCCTAGATAGAGGAATCCTTACTCATAAAATTGTCATAATGATCCCAAACTTGTATCGTGGATGTATATCATCACAGAAAAGTGCAAATAATATAATGAATACATACAATAAATATATGAGTATATATATATATATATAATTTAGGAGATATCACAAGAAGAAAAGTCAAATTCTCTATCATATAGGATGCATGTACCATCGATCCCTTTAATCAATGTCTTGATATAACGAGTTAACAAGAAGGTAGTCAAGGACCCAGTGACTGGATATATTGGCTGCCCTTACCATCATTGGATTCTCTAGTATGGGAGCCACACTCAAAACAATTTGACACCATTTCTCATAAATCCTAACTACAATATATTTAATGAGACTACTCCAAAAATTTCCAAAGGAATGAACTAGCCTTATAATAATCTTTCCCTACCCGACCCAAACTGGGGCTTGAGCTACAACTACTGTAAGCCCAGCTCCCTAGGCTAGGGGTGGAATCATGTATAGAATGTCATATCATAAATTAGATGTAGTTTTGTAATGGACATGTTATATCACACCAAACCATTTTAATGTATATGTGGATAATAATAACAGTAAAAGATGCAACAACTAGAAAGTAAACCAATCCAGAAAACCTATAGGTTAACAAATGTATGAATGTGAAAACTGGAAATTAAATTGTAATGAAAACACACCCAACCAAAAATATATCCTAACATGATAAAAATAAAATGAAAACTATTGAGAGATCCTAGCTCCTGATCTCAAAACTATGATCACTATATGTTGTCTGAAGCACCCAGTATCCTCAATATCCTATGAATTCAACACAGACATGTCTGTTTTATGAAGAGTACATGACAGAGATTGGAAAATTACATATGGAGGTGAGTATATAAATAACCAGTAATACACCAACAAATCCGAAAGGGGGAGAATTCAGATAAATAATTTAAAAGAAGATAATATAAGGTAAACCCAATGAAGTTCAACCTAATTAAATAGAATGTGTAGCCTCATACAAGTAAAATGGTCTCTATATGGTGTATAGATTGGCTGCACATTGATTAATCTCCACCCATAGCATGATAGTAACCACATCCAACCATGAGAAGAAAACCATACATAGAACATTTCATACCCCACACATCATCCCCAAACCTTATAGGAGAGTAAAAAATTTGAAAGTCATGTATAGATATATATATATTTATTTATACATGGAAAAAAATCCAAAACAAGGGATTAAGGGGATCTCTATCTCATAGCTCATCCTAAGAAAAGAATAACCATTAGTCCCAAAAGATGTACAATGATGCCCAACATCTCAAAAATATTCTTAGAAGTAACTGTGTAAAGGTCCTTGCCTAACCACTATATCACATAGTTAAGGTGGAATATTATTATTGTAGAGTACCCACACCCTAGTATGTTAGAGGGTTCCACTCTATTAGTATCTATAGAGGACCCCAAGCCTGATACATTTGGGGGTTCCACACTAAGGGTCAAGGACTTACCTAATGATTTGATAGTGGTTCCACTCTAGATTATTGTAGAAATTTTCCCTATCCAATTGATAATTACACTCGGTAGATAGTTGTTTTAGCGTCGAAGCTGGTGGGGGGGGGGTACCACTCTAGCATCATGAGGACCCACAACCTATCTAATCGAGGGTTCCACACAGTATATAGAGGAATTGTGCCCAATCTGATGGAGAGTTCCTCTCTATAGGTCAAGGATCCATTCCTTGTTGATATAAGGGGGTTCCACTATGGTCATAAAAGGCTCATTCCCTTTCAGATAGTGGAGTTCCACTTTGTAGTTGTAAGACCGGTACACAAGATGACGGGGATTCAACTCTATAGGAAAATAGTGATGCTCTAATGGGTCTCTACCGTTATTATGTATAACCTAAATATTTTTCATGAATGGAACATCTTACATCATATCTGGAAGTCAAAACTTAATGACAACATCACCTTCTACATTGAATAAAAAACACAAGATAGAGTAATCAATGGACAAAATCCATGTTCAAAAGAATGAGATGTGAGAGATTAAAGATTCTATAAAGGGATCCAGGTGTTACACATCATGTGACGGTACCAACATGACTTTTTGTCTCGATTCATCACGTTTATGTTTCCCTGGAGGTATATGGATCACAAAATATGTAGGGATACACAACATGTAGAGGATCTACATGGTGTGCACAAAAACTCAGGGTCCTTCACATGTGCTTGGTTGTGTCCTTGAATCTATACAGTGTCTATGTACTATAGTCATGATGGTGTAGTTATCACATGGCATGTACCTGGTCGTGTCCATATAATATAGTACACAATATGCCTCTAGTCATGTATTCCCACATAGGGTCCTAACTGCATGTTAGGCCACATTACGTGTCCACTCAGGGAAGTTGTATGTGACGTGTTAGAGGGATACACATTGTTCCATATTTTTTAATTCCCAAAACCCTATCCATTGAATCATATGTCTCAGAATGCATTGTTTTCTTCAAACTAAATTGTGTGTAGTGGGTATTTTTCTAGAAATCTGTTCTCTATTTATGAAATCTTTGATCTCCCATCCTTAGATTCTAGCCTCACAACATACCAAAAATGGTGGTTCTAGTTTCCAGTGGTCGTTTCCATCTATATAGTGGATTGAAGTTGAAATCCATATTCCACGAAAGTTCATCCCTCAACAAGAACATCTCCTCTATCCACCATTATTTATTTTGACAAATAATAATCAAATCGATCTCCTGTAACCCACAATGTTTTTATCTTTATCCAAAATATGATATTTTTTATTTCCATATGAAATTTTTCTATGAATCTGGGGTATTATAAGGCTATGTACCTCCCCTAAATAACAAAACAGGACTGTGGGGTCCAATAAATAATGAATGTAAAGAAGCAAGGGATAACAGTGTTACATTTTTTCCCTATAACCAACTTCTATGAATAATATGATAACATGAATGAATAGATTTGAGTATTAAAAAATTACTTATCACATAATGTTTGTCCTTTTATGTAACATAATATGTGTCAATTTCCAAGAGTAGCTTTCAGAATAAAATTTCATAATTGTTCCCTACTATGATGAGAACCTAGAAGTGCTACAAAGCAATTCATAAGTATATGTTTTATAGATTGATGATATCTTTTGAATGAAATAATTATACAGACTATTAGGGTTGGATAATCATAGGACGTTGAGGCACCATCTTAGGGTGTATGACCTTCATAATATCCAATAGGATATTTTGAGAATGTGTCCTGCTAATAGGAAATCCATATTTATATGTGTTATTGGATGATTCTATCTCTGGACGTTTGTATTAGTACTTAGAAATTATTATTTTTATTAATTAGTATTATGAGTCCATTACATTTATGTTTTGCTGAAAAAAGGGATGATAGAGTTTCGCAATGTGGTAGGATATGTTGCGTGCAACAAAACTAATATTTCATTAAGGAATAATGCGAGAAAGGATATGTATGTTTAGTTATTTAATAGAAGTATTCATATCATTCCCTTTTATGGAAATGATATATCATAAATAAATCCTTGTTCAATGTGTTTTATAGTCATGTTCAATTATTAGGATGTCAAAGAATGGGAAATAGAGAACATAGGTTGACAGCACTGACATGCAACTTGTTTAGTTTGATATATCATCATAATGGGATTATATAACATTGTATGCATCTGTATGAGGTATTATATCATTTTGGTATTATCTTCTTTCACTATGTGAGACATGGAATGTTGATAAATTCTACCCTTGGACTGTAAGCTACTTCATCTAATTATGTTATGAAAAAGTATTAGAGACACACTAAGTATATACAGAATCTCAGCTAAATTATAATAATAATATTTATTATTTAATATGATGGATAAATATTATATCCTCATGTGGTTTGAAAATTATTAATGTTTACCTTATCACATATAATTCATCCTCGGTTATTGAAGAAAATATAATGTCAGTGGAATATTAATGTTTTTTCTATTTAGTGAATATAACATTTACTTATTTATTGGATAATAATGGAGTGATATTTATTTAAAAAATAATCATTAGTATAGGCCCATTAAATATTGTGGTGGAATGGAAAACTGATTTTAATGGTTTAGTTAGAAATAATAAATAATGAATATTATTTGATTAAAAATACATAATTTTATTTTCATATTATGTTCATGTAGATAATAGTAATAATTATTATTATATTATATGGGGTTCTACAATGACTGAATAGAACATATCTGTTTTCAGTTATGTCAATGAATAATGTGTTCCCACAATTTAATTAATTAATTAATTAAATTGATTGTAAATAATATGTGATGATCTTATATATGATTTTAAAATTATATCACTTGTATATTATCTATGATTCAATTCCCTATATCACGAGGTTTATAATTGTTTTGATATTAGATTGATCAGTGATCATGAAAAAAAAGAGATGTTTGGCATGACCCATCAAACACATCTATTGTTCCCAGAACCTACATATTGTATCAAAGGGAACAAACAATTATTTGTAGTTATTAAAATATCTTTTATTGATTTTCTCATTTTTTATTTGGTTTTAAATTCATGTATACTCGTTCCATTAATCCAAAGTATGATATTTTTTTGGTTATCCATTTCTCATTGATCAAATAGATATGATTAATTTTATGAATGAAATAAAACCAACGACCTCTTCTAGACATGCTATGGATTCATTATAAATACCATAGGAGTACACTATAAGGACCCATATTTTTCCATATAATTTTTTCTATTATATGTTAAAATTATGAGTCAGAAAAAATTGATGGAATGTGATTCTAAGGACCGGATTGCCTAGAAACAAATTCTGAAATTTTCTTTAGGTATGTTCATTAAACGTGCGAGTGGGTTTTTGTAACTTTTGAACTAGTTCTTTGAAATGAAATATGAGGGCACTTTTGACCTCATAGCGCCAATATTCATATCAGGAGACCATCACTTTGACCGCAGTAGGTTGATGGTGGAAATTGGTTTTCAGACTTTTCATGGGAGAAAATAAATTAAATTAGCTTTATTTTAGTTTTGAAATTTATTCCCCCCAATTTGTTTTTGGTTGGAGGAACCAACCAGGCATAAAAAATCTCGATTTGAATTCAGTGGTGGGGACCACCCGACACTTGAACTCCCCCTTTAATGAGGGTGGTGAATCTTGGTTTCTTTTCCAATCAATTGTTCCGACAACAAATTAATAAATTGTGCCAACATAAAAATTAATTAATGTGCCAACTATAATTAAATTAATAAAATTAATTTAATATGTCAGATCCTAATTTTCTTGATTTTGGGAAACTGTTGGCAAAGAGAGAATTGGGGAGATCTATGAAGAACATTCTCCAACATTGGTAATCCTCTAATGAAGAACGACTTCCGAAATGATGAATAAGAAGCCGACCATGGAGCATCTTGTGGGAGTGAAGAATTACAACTCTTAAATGACTTCGTCGACTTCCTCGTGCCACCTCCAAAGGAAAATTGAGGTAGGGGTTTTATATATGTTTAATGATATTCAAATGATTCTTCATATAATAAATTCATGTTGACGACAGACAAAGAAACATTTCCATCATCCTGTACATAAAACATGCTACGTTTTATTTTTTTTCTTCATGTGTTCTTCATGTGTTCTTCAATGGATAATATTTATTGAATCTAGAAGCGCAAAGTTTCTCTAATCATGATATATGGACACGATGCCCTCGACACAAGGATAAAAAATATGCGATCGTTTAATTATTAGAGCTTGGATCGAAGTTGTAGTGGATCGTGGAAGAAGAAGTCATCCAAAACACGGCTGGACGTGAGGAAGGAAGGGCGTTGTGCGTCCGGGACACTAGATGATGAGGAGGTCGCCACCCGTCAGCCGCAGTGGGGTAGGGTGGTGTCCAAAAATCAGCAGGTAGGATGGCGGAGTGTCAGCGGATGTCCGTGACGCCGATGGAGGAGGAGGTCACGGCCGCTGGGTCACGGTGGAGGCCGAAAGAGGGATGACCTTCCAGCCGACCAAAGTGGAGCAGCGGCATGCAACCACACCACACCGGGAAGGACACCTCCAATGGGTCCCATCGTCTAGTAGATGAAAGGTCCATGGACCCTTCAAGAAGACAGGGGTGTTCCTCCCCCCATGTGTCGGTCACGATGGACCCCGCCTCAGCGGACCACCAGCTGAGTGGGCCGCACCACAACGGGTCGCGCCACCGGGACATGCTAGTGGTCCGGGCCCACCAAGGCCTAGGCCATCCAGGCCAGACCTCTGTCAGACCGGGTCGGCCCGTCTCGGACTAGACTCGGGCCCATCCACACCCATTTTCACATTTATGGAAATATCTTCGAAAATGGGAATTTGTTTGATGAACCATCTACAGCATCATAATCCTTGGATCGTGATGGTTCTTTTCGTATATTCCAATTGAGTTTGGAAAAGATTTTACTATAGCCATGTTGGATCGAACCTCAAATCCAACTGGGCCCTAAGAGTGAAAAGGCTAATAACATACAAACCAGGTGTCTGATTAACGTTTCGTCTATTGCGTTTGGTGCCTTATGGTGTGATATACCATTGGGAATAAAATTTTAGGGACTTCAGGGTGGTTGGGGTATAACTGATGGCTTGGGGAGTGGTTCTCCCAAGCGCGCTATGTACGGAACCCTGTGACTGGATGAGACTTGATGAATGTAGACCATTTCGACTTAGAGTGACCCGACAAGCCCAGCGGGTAGCACCTCTGTGTGACACAGTAGACCCACGGTGGAGAGAACCAATATATGATGTGGAAAACCCATGTTACTCAACAGCAGGAGTACCTCAGTATCCCATGAGGGGTAGCGACTCTATGCGATGTGGTAGAACCACAGTGGGGAGTGCCTCTGTGTGACACGGTAGACCCACGATACTCGACATGAGGAGTACATTAGATGTCCAAGGGTAGGGGGAAGAGCCTCTTTGTGACACAGTAAGCACACTGTACTCAATAGAGGATGAGTCCTCTAGCAGTTGAGGTGTTCGATGTTGTGACTGATAATGTTACTTGTTATTTTCCCTAGAATATGATGTGGCTGGTTATCGACTTCCATAGAGATCCTATATGGGTCAGCATCATAATTTTGTTTCTCAGAGTTTTATACATGGTGTGAGATGATTATTTATCTTTGTGGTATTATTTTCTTTGTGGAATAGTTTGGATTTGGGATTCTGATTTGGGCCTCGTGTTTCCTAATGATTAAGATGGGTTTACTTGAAAACTTAGGCATATGTATTGTCAAATATCAATGTAGTCTTTACAGTTGTTTTCATAAATTCTTGTTTATCCTTTAGGGATTTTGTGAGACCATTGAGGGTCTCAGAGTCCCTAATGAGTATCGTTATACTCACCCCTGCTTGGGCTACAGCCGCACCTTGTTGAGTTTGGTGAAGATGACAGACAACGCTAACTAAGGAAGATGTTACCAGGGCTGGAGGTAGGTCGGAGGAGGACTTTAGACGAGGTGTACTATAGTGATGTCCGTTTGAGAGTTCTTCCTACCATTTAGGTAGGATCCTTGGCGGGTGTTCCCATGAACCTTTTTCAGTTTTACTTGTCCTTTTTAGTTTTACATTTACATATCAGTTTACTTGTACTTTACAGTTGGGATTATATTTAGGCCCATTTTACTTTCTGTACACACCCTTTTTACAATATAGTTTTACTTCGGTCTTGTATTCAACGTTGTGCTGAGTTATTTGATTTTATATTTTATAAAGGAAATGCCATCCCATTTTTAGTTAATATGTCTTTCGGTGCAATTCGCCAGCCCATAGCCTATGGAAGGTGGGCTTCGAGTAGTCATGGCATGGGCCCCGAGGGACAGTTCGTGACAAATTGGTATCAGAGGAGTTCAGTTCTACTGATGAACTAGAACTCTGATCTTTTCTATGTGGCTATAGTGTTACGTGTTTTGAGTGTGGTTTTCTGTTTGGGGAGTCATGTGTTGGTGCAGAGGCTGATGTATCCATACACCAAGGCCTTGATTTCTGATCTCCGACTCATTTCATGAAAACACTGACTGCATATGTGTTTTTGAAATGTTTTCTTTGTGATCTATTTGCATCATATCACTAGGTAAAAACATAATGACCCTGGTACACCTGTTTCTTTTCCTGATTCCTCCACGCAGACAACCATCCATGATTCCACATAGAGTACGTGATGATAGCCTACCGAGTGACAAGGCTTCAGTGCAGGTCCCCCTTAGGAAAGTTGTAACACTGGGTGGTGTACCAGAAGCACCACTAACCGTTGGGAAGTCTTTTCCCCCAACCCCAATAGCAGAGGGTGCATACAACTTGAGAACATATCAAGAGTTCCAGTACCATAGGCCACCATGGTTCCGGGGTGACACATATCCACAAGCAGCTGAGGATTTTCTGGAGGCTGTGGTTAGAGTCTTTCGACTGGTAGGGACAACGAATGATCTCATGGTGATCCTTGTCTCCATCCTTCTTTAAGAAGTAGTGGGCTGTCGGTGGAGCTTGATGCTCCAAGTTCACGACGAGGGTACTCTCATCTTTGAGGACTTCAAGAGCCTTTTTATGCATAGTTAGTCCCAGCGATCCTCTTCATAGTTCTTATACACAAGATTATCCACTTGCAGAAGTGTATCATGACTATGGATTAGTATTCAGTGAGGTTCACTAACCTATAGCGCTACTCCACTAACATGGTTCATGACCCTTTCATCAGGGAACGAACATTCGAGAAGGGTCTCAAACATGATATTATATATTATATGGTTTCTCTCAGTATCCTTACAAAGGTGGGGGTGTAAGAGCAATCACTTTTAGTGGAGAGTTTCCTTGCTGAGGATTTCCCGATAGTGAGACCCACTACCAAATGTCAAGTAGCAGAGTTATTGGTAGATGGTAGCAGAAATATGACGCAGAGGTCCAAGACGACCATATCTATAGGTGGACAACCATAGGATACATGGTCCGTAGTGACAGGATCTCAAGGTAGAGCATGAAATTTGAGGATCATTCACTGTTACTCATGCGGCGGGCAGGGTCACATGCCTCATGACTATGCAACCTTCCATATAGATGACCAACAGACGGTCAAGGGACTGCTGAGTTAGAGACATAGGATCTATTGAATAGGTTCATAGGTAGAAGGTGGAAGTGGAAGAGGAACATGTTGTGCAGCAGGAAGTGGGCGACAGTTTTAGGTTCTACCACCACCACCACCAGGAGTTCCACCCAGACTATAGGGAATAAGTGGAAAAGGATGTTCTTAGCTCTAGGAAGCTAAGGCCTATGACCATGGTGCTCTGGAGATAATACGAGGTAAAATCTGTGTCTGCTCCACCCTATATGCAATACTTATAATCACAGGTGAAAGTTATTCTTTTATTTCCACAACCCTCTTTCGGAGCATGGAGATTCCATTGGAGCCTTTGGATCGATCCTTACTGCAAGAGACACCTATAGGAGAATACTCGATGATTACACATTGGTGTAGGTAGTACGAGCATACTCTATGAGGCAAGAGCTTTGGTTGGGATATTCTAGTAGTGACGTCGATGCCTTACGATGTCATCCTCATTATAGACTAGCTATCCACAGTCCATGCTCAGATTCAATATATTAGGCACAATGTTTGGTGTGTCTGCATTGATAGGACCATGTTTTCCTTCACCATTGATAAGGGAACATTTGCAGTGCATGATGGAATTAGATGGAGGAGGGTGCAGCTGACCACACATCTGTTCGCTAATCTTTCCCTCAGATCAGTTGATGAAGAGGGTCCGAGCTATCCTATAGTGGTGAACTAGTACGTTGATGTTTCTGCAGATAATGTTCCAGGTATACCACCTTGAAGAGAGAGGTACACTTTTACATCGACTTGTACCCTGGAACAACACCGATATCTTCACAAACATATTGAATGGCTCCCACAGATCTTCGAGAGCAGTGAGTACAGCTAGAGGACTTATAGAGCAAGGGGATCATTAGGCATAATGTTTCTCCTTGGGAAGACCTGATTTTTCTCTCCAAGAAGGTGAATGGAATTTTGAGACTCTATGTAGACTATCATTTCCTGAACTAGGTGACCGTGAAGAACACGTATCCACTCCCAAGGATTGATGATCTCTATGATTAGCTGAAGGGAGCAAGATGGTTTTCAATGATAGAACTCAGATAAGGCTATCACTAACTCAGAGTATGATATGGGGATGTGTAGAAGATGACCTTCAAATGACTATATGGCCACAATGAGTTCTGGGTTATGCCATTCAGTGTGACCAACACCCAAGTAGTGTTCATGGGACTCATGAATAGGATCTTACATCCATACCTTGATTTCTTTGTAGCAGTATTTATCAATGAAATCCTGATATTCTCATTGATAAAGGAGGAACATGCCTATCATTTTCAGATAGTTATGGACACACTATCAGAGCACCATATTTATTGTAATCTCTCGAAGTTCCAGTTTTGGATATTAGATGTCCAATTTCTTGGAAAATTTATCATGGAGGAAGGATTTTTGGTTGATCTAGTGATGAATGAGGTTTTACTAGCATGGGAGACACCCAGGAGCATGACGTAGGTGGTGAGTTTTTAGGAATTGGCAGGTTACTACCAAAGTTTTGTGTCATAATTTTCTAGAGTTTCGGCACCCTTGTCAGCATTGATAAAGAAGGGGAAACCCTTCATGTGGTCAGATAGATACAAGTAGAGTTTCCTGGATCTGAGGTAGAGACTGACGAGTGCCCCCATCTTGAGGCTACCAGAGGAAGGTGTTGGGCACTTAGTCTGCTGTGACATATTAGGGACCGGGCATGGATTTGTACTGATGAAGGACTGACCAGTGATCATGTATGGTTCTCAACAACTGAGAAAGCATGAGAAGAACTACTCTCCCCATGACCTAGAGTTAGCTGAGGTGGTATTTGTCTTGAATACGTGGTGACATTACATGATGGGAGACAGTTTTACAGTCTACTTAGATCATATGACTCTAAGGTATATCTTCTCTCAGAAGGACTTGAACTCGAGACAACAGCGTTGGCTTGAGTTCCTCCAGGACTATGACATCGGGATAGTCTATACTCTTGGGAAGGGGAATATAGTAACAAATACACTCAGCAGGGGATCTAGGGTATAGTTGTTGAGTGAGGTGGCGTAGAAGCTAGATGCTTTGCTGATATCATATGTGGATCGATATTGAGCAACCCATCTTCAGTCACAGACAGTCACTTCCCTACTCCTTCAGAAAGGCTGGGACGCACAACTTAGGGATGCTGACTGCGAGGCTCGACGGGCTCTGATATCTACAAGACATACACCGGATGGATTTTATGAAGGTGGGGAGCATATCATCCACATCATAGGGTGTACTATGGTACACATATCACTTATGTATGAAGTATTGAGGGAGTTCCATATGTCCCCTCTAGAAATATTACTAGGATTGGAGAAGATGTATCAGGACCTCTAGAGTTAGCGCTGGTGTCTGGGAATGAAGAAGGTAGTGGTAGAGTTTGTCTCCTGGATCCCCACTTGTCAGCAAGAGAAGGTAGAGAGTCAGGGTCAAAAAGGCTTAGTTCTACTATTAGAGGTGATTGACTGAAAGTTAGATGGAATTTACAAGGACTTTGTTGCGGGTCTTCCATGCAAGTCCAGGGGACATGATTCCATCTGTGTGATCGTAGACCGACTCACCATGTTGTCCAAATTCCTACCATTTAGAGAGTAGTGTTTAGTAGAGGGCTTGGGAGGCCTCTACGTATAAGAGATTTTATGGCTTCCTGGAATACCAATTATGGTTTTATCTGATCGTGATGCACAATTTACTTCCCGTCTATGGAAGGGGTTGTAGGAGGTGTTTTGGACACAACTTCGGTTGAGCACCACCTTCAATCCTCAGATGGATGGCCAAACCAAGCGGTCCATTCTAACCATCAAGGACATGTTATGTGCATGTGTTCTTGATTTTAGCCGCAATTGGTAGGTTCACGTTCCCTTAGTGGTTTACCCATACAACAATAGGTATCACTCTAGTATCGGTATGGAACCATTTGAGGCATTGTACGTATGACCATGCAGATCAACATTGTGCTGGACATACATAGGGGAGTCAACACTCATGGGACCAGAGATGGTGTAAGATACCATAGAAAAGGTTCATATCACCCAGGAGTGGATAAAGACTGCATAGAGTATGAAGAAATACTTTGTTATCAAGGGACATAGACCTCTACAAATCGAGGATGGTGACCACGTCTTTCTACGAGTCTCACCTTGACGAGGTTTGCATAGATTTGTCTAGGGAAGAAAGTTATATTCGAGGTTCATCGGTCCTTTTTATGTCCTCAGTAGAGTTGGTGAGGAGGCTGACCGCTTAGCTGTTCCACCACAATTGCACTGAGTGCATGGCATTTTCCATGTATCCCAGCTGAGAAGATATGTGCATGAACCATATCTCGTCATCGACCATGGTGAGCTTGACATCAATGATGGGGTGATGTTTATAGAGGTTCCAGTTGAGATTGGGGATCGATCGAAGTGGGTCCTTAATGGGTGGTCAATACCTTTGGTGAACATTTTCTGGCAGTACGGGAACCTCATGAAGAGCACATTGGAGCGGGATGCTCAGTTACATCATCAGTACCACCACCTATTTCTTATGTTTGTGTTGTGGATTTCAGGAATGCAAATCCCAGAGGTGGGGAGAATGTAAAGACCTGGATTTTTCAATGTATTGTTTTAGTTATATGAGAATATTATGAGTCCACGAAAATTGACGGTGCGTGATTCCAAGTCCTGGAGCACTCAGAATGAATTTATGAACTTATGTTTAGGTATGTT
This sequence comes from Viscum album, assembly GCA_963277665.1. Classification (NCBI taxonomy): domain Eukaryota; kingdom Viridiplantae; phylum Streptophyta; class Magnoliopsida; order Santalales; family Viscaceae; genus Viscum; species Viscum album. Next base: position 1,339,075,569 of record OY728129.1, on the reverse strand, counting down.
CAGTAAACATGTGAGCGAGTATTTTTAACTTTTTACTGGTGCTCGGAAATGAAATTTGAGGGCACCGTGGTACTCATAGCACTGATATTCGCATAAGAAGACCATAACTTCGACCATTGTAGGTCAAGTTTGGAAATTGGTTTTCAGACTTTTGATGGGAGAAAACAAAAAAACTAGCTTTTTTATTTTTTAAATTTAATCCCCACAATTGTTTTGGGTGGTATGGACCACCAGAGATTGAGAACTCATGATTTGAATTCAGTGGTGGAGACCACCCGACCCTTGAACTCCCTATTTTATGAGGGAGGTGACCCTTGGTTTATTTTCCAATTAATTGTTCCAACATCAAATAAATTAATTTGGCCAACATCAAAATTTATAAATGTGCCGACCCTAATTAAATTAATAATCATCATTAAATAAGTTGGCACCTCATTTTCATGAGTTAGGGAAAGTGTTAGAAATGAGAGAATTTGGGAGATCATTGGAGAACATTATCTAAAAAATGAAATCCTCCAAGGAAGAATGTCTTCTGGAAATGAAGAATGAGGAGCCGACCTTGGAGTGTCTAGCAGGAGTGACGAACACTAACTCTTCTACGACTTCGTCTACTTCCTCACACCAGCTACAATGGAAAATCGAGGTAGTGGTTTTATATACATGGAATTTTTGCCTAATGATTCTTCATATCCTAAATTCATGATGAAGATATCCAAACAAACATGGCCATCGTCCCACCCATAAACCATACTCCTCTTTATTTTTATTCATTGTGCTTTCTTCATGAATTCTACAATGCCTACTATTTGTTGACGCCTGACACATGGGGTTTGGCTAAGAGAAGTATATGGACCTGGAGCCCTTGACCCAAGGATCATGAATATGCTATCATTTAATTTTTTGGGCTCGAAATGAATCCACAGTGGCTTGAAAATCAAGGTCTTGGATGACACACGACAAGTCGTGAGGAAGGGTGGCGTGCGTCCGCACCACCAGTTGATGAGGAGGTTGCGGCCCATCAGCCACAGCGGGATAGGGTGGGGGCCGGAAACTAGCCAGCCGCATGGAGGAGAAGAGACATTAGTTTGTGCCACGGGTGGATTAAGAGACCGTGGCCACTTGGCGGTGGTGGAGGCTGAAAGGCGGTGGGCCTTCCGGCCGACCGCGGTGGAGCTACCGCGCTCGACTATACTGCTGGGAGGAAGACCGGCCTGCCGGAAGGCCGGCCTTGGTGAACTACGTTTGACCCCTCTGATGTGTCATGTGATCCAGCAGCCGAACGGTCCATAGAAAATTTGGGAAGACTGAGGGGGCACCTCCCCCATAGTGTCTGTAATGGTGGACCCCACATCGGCAGACCACCAGCCGAGCGGTTCACACCGCAGCGGGCCGCACTGGGCCGCGCACTACGTGGGTCAGGCTAGCCAAGGCCTAGGCCATCTGAGTTATAAATTTCTCAGGTCATTTCAACCCGAAACAGGTCGGATCGGGCTGGGTCAGTCCGACAGGGTCGGACCTGACCCGTGCCTATCTAGACCCATTTTCACCTTTATGGACATATCTTGAGAACCGGGTGTCCGTTTGAAAAACCGTCCATGGTGCCAGAATCCTTGGATCGAGACTATCCTTTTGGTATACTCCACTTGAGTTTGGTTAAGGTTGGAGTGTGGTTGGGTTGGATCGAACCCTGAATCCAACTGAGCCCTCAGAGCAGAAACTCTAATAACTTACAAACCAGGTCTCCGATTGATGCATCTTCTATTTCATTGGGTCCATTATGACGTGGTGGACCTTTTGGATACACACTTGTTGGAAATAGGGGTGGTTTTGGTATTACCTATGGCTTAAGGAGAGGTTCTCCCATGCGTGATATGTATGGAACCTTGTGATTGGCTGAGAGTTGATGACTGCTGACCAATTCGACTTGAACTAACTCGACAGTCCCAATGGGGAGAGCCTTTGTGTGACGCGGTAGACCCATGGTGGTTAGCACCATTATGTGACATGGTATACCCATGGTACTCAACAAGAAGAGTACCTCAGCAAACCACAAGGGGGAGTACCTCTGTGTGATGCGACAAACCCACGGTGGGAAGCAGCTCTGTAACAGCCCGAGATTTTATGAAAAATATTTTTTTTTATTTCACTAATGTCTTGTTTTGTACGCTACACCAAAAGTATCTTGTACAACACGCATCCTTGACTTGACTTTCATTACACGCAATCACGACCTTCCTCGATAGCGTGTGTAGTACGCAATACCGAGTTTCACTAAACAACGATATGCTATTAAAATATTATTATAACTAGCCGTTATGAATAGTAATAACCACCATTTAAAATTTTAGAAATTTTAGCTCTCAAAATGGACTTCATTTTTGGATTCGGAGTATCAAATTTAGTCTAAGGTGAAATTTTGGTACTTTTCGGATAACTTTTATATTCTGATGAATAGTGAAAATTACTAAATTATAATTAAAAACAACTTTTTTAATCAAAATAATTAATAGTGATAAATTATTAATTTTAGTTGTTTTAAAGTATATTTAGAATATATTTTTACAATTTAATACAATGTTGGTCATTGGATGTAATTTCACATTTAAACCAGACATAAACAAGTGTCAATCTTTTGATATATATTGTTTCTTAAAAACACGCTATTTGTTCTAACAATGGGATATAATTATAAAATGAATTAATGCAACTTCTATGTTATGAATTTTTTAAAATAGACTTCATTTTTGAATTCGGAATATGAAATATAGCTTAGGATGAAATTTTGGCATTGTTCTGAAAAACATCAATTTTTGATGAATAGTGAAACTTCAAAGTGGTAGGTTAAAAACTGAATTTTGCATAAAACATAATTTTACAACTTCTGTGAATGGAATTTCAAAAATCCGAGAGACACGGTTGATGTCAGTAAGTAAAATTTGGTTCAATGAGATGAAAATAATTTTTGGTGAATAGTAACTTTTTACTTTTTTTTACCACGGTTAATAGTAAATAGGGTAACTAAGGGTAAATATGATATTACTATTACCCTAACACATGTCCTAATTCTATTGGATAAGTGTAATTAGACCAAAAACAACCTTATGAATACAATATGACCATTTAGGTCCACTTGGATTTGATTATGACATTTAATATTATTTTATTTAATGAATAGTTAAAATAGTTAAAATCAAAGTTTAATAACTAAAACATTTTTTAATATGGGTTATACATAAGATAAATTCGACTATAAATATTTATTAGAAATCTAAAAAGATTTCCTACATAATTATATTTTATTTGTAATTTTTAGACTTTAAATAAATTAATTTATTTATGACACAACGATGATGCAGTAATTACCCTTTTAAGGAAATATTAACATAATTGATGTTATAAATGCTCAAATGAATGTAATTTGAGACTTTTTATGAATGACACTAATTTTCTAGGTTACTATGATATATTTTTGTTGATTTAATCAACTTGGTTCGAACATATAATTATGTTATGACTTTCACAAAAAATCATATATCACATAGTGTCAAAATTGACACAAAATAGTTTTTAAATCAAATATTATATAATTAATTGTTATTTTATTCCTAAAAATCTAAGGTTCGGCCAAATGACTTAGATAAGGATATATATATTAATAATAAACAATTTGGGGTTCGTTTGTCATGTTATAGTAAGTGTATTAACCATATAGTGAAAGAAAACAAAAAGACATGGTAAAAGTTAAATTATTTAACTTAGAGTTAAATCTAATTGATAAGGTTAAAATAATACCCTAAACTTGTCTAAATCCTATTGGTTGATAGGATTTCGACCCATCCCCACTTTATATTCGAAATAAGACCCTTTGGAACCATTATAAACCGATTTTGACATTAATATAAAATAATATTTTGAGGTATTCCTAAGGTGCCCCTCTCCTCCCTTATAAAAGGATACCTCCTTCCCCTCCTCCTCACACCAATTTGAGCACTCATGCTCGGCCAACCCATGCCAAAATCCCTTCTCCACATCCCTAGAATAATCCTAGAGGTCCTGGTCTTCTTCAAAGTCCAATCATAGTTCCCTAAGTGGAGGATTCAAAGAGGCGTTTCAAAGAAGAGGAGGTTCGGACACATACGAAGCAAATCAGACCTAAGGTAAGGGAAATATCACAATCTCATTTTTATCCGAGATTGTTTATTCGTATGTATTTACTGGGTTGTATTTTATCATCCACATCCATGTTTCATCAATATGTAATATTATTTCCATCCACCAACAATTGTTTAAATCCATTTTTACCCTTCGGTGAGTTTTTAGTAATATGTATGAAAGGAATCTTTTGTCGTTTTTCGTACGAGGTACTTTTGGACTTTTCCGAAAAATGTACGAAGAATGTTTTTTTTAACTTATACGGCATGAATGGATTTATAAAAAATTATTTCCAAGAATCTTCCTTTACAAGTATTCAAGTTTATTTTTAATCAACTTCTTTTAGTTTAAAATTGTATGACATGTTAAGAAAGGAAAAGTGTTTTTGAAGTAGAAAGGATATTTTCCTCAAGAATGAAGTTCAAGTATTTTATCAAAATTATTTTCCATCTAAGATAATAAAAGGGTTCTGTTTTTATCCCTATTATTACATGGATTTGATTAGGTTGTGATGGAAACATTTTTATGAATTCCTTTATCTTATATGAATTGTTTTATGATGTCATGTTGTTTAAGAATCCCATTTTTATTACATGGGTTATGCGATGATGTATGATTTATGATTATGTGGCACACATAACAAAGGATTCATTATAAGATGGGTGGGACCTATATCTCCCTCCAATGCATTGGGTAAAGATTTTATATCTCATGAGATAGACATGGCTGAAATGGTAGGTTATACCGGTTCAGTGAAACAGGACTGAAACGAGGGTTACTCCATTCAGAAAGGGACTTTGTCCACTAAGATAGTCTTGGCAGTGAGTCTTGACTAACGAGAAATGATTCTCTATGATTATGTGTGTATGCCACAATGTTTCATGTTTTAAGTTATGATTATTGGGATTTCATTTCACTACTAAGATTTATCCCATGTTATGAAATTATGCTCTCTTTTGCAGGTTAAGATTTCCAAAAGTTATGTTCTTATGAATATGATGTGATTAATTTTTCTTTTGTATACCCTTAATGAGCATTTGAGCTCAGCCTTTTATGTTTTCTTTTCCTCAGGATATAAAGAAAGGTTTTAGGTAAAAAAAGGAAGATCTTTATGGGAGATATTGAAGATCTTTCACCACGATTAGAAGATTACGTTCCGAGTTTCCAAAGACACTAAACTATTACTATCCTTGTGTGTGTGTTTGTTTGTTATGTACTAAGTATTCCGCGAATGTAATGTAATGTCCATGTACGTCAAGCTTCGGGTCTCTACAGTTGGTATCAGAGGAAAGGTTTAGTCATCCTTTGGAAACTAGGATGCGAAAACGTTAGTGAGATCCCTAGAGATATTTCTACGGTATGTCTAGGGATGTCCCTAAGGTTAAGTATACGTATAGGTTATAGTACTAGAACTACGCTAAAAATCATAGAATTAAACCTATGATGTTAGATATTGAAGGTACTTCCCCTTTATTATGTTGTTTTCCCTAGCATGATTTTTGCCTCTCACGCTATTCTTTTTGGGTTTTAGACGATGGATGGAACCCGAAGGAACCGTGTTGATCAATGCAATGGACAATGCAATGATTGTACTCTTGAACAAACAAATGTTATGGGAGATGGAGTGGAAAATCTTATTGCTATACTTACAGAATCTATGAATCATTCTGGACATCCAAATGAGCAGAGAAGGGAACAATATTCTATTGAGTCCTTCATGAGGCAACGTCCACCTTCTTTCAGTGGGTCTTCTGATCCACTTGTTGCTGAACAATGGATCAGTACCACTGAAAAGATATTTTCAGTTCTTCAATGTTATGAACATGATAAAGTCATCTTAGCAGTATATCGTTTGGAAGGTGAAGCTAATCAATGGTGGAATCTTATCAAGAATACAAGGCAAAGAGATGAAATTGAGTCCATGGAATGGGACGAGTTCAAGAACTTATTTTTCAATAAGTACTTCCCTCGTATTCTTCGAACAAAGATGGAGAAGGAGTTTCTTGAACTAAAGCAAAAAGATGATGAATCTGTTGGTATATACGAAGCGAATTTTACAAGACTTGCAAGGTATGCATCTGGCATTATCATCCAACCTGAAAGTAAAGTTGATCAATTTTTTAGTGGCTTAAAACCAATTCTTCGAAGGGCATTAGCTATAAGAGACTTCAGTAGCTATGAAGATATTGTGCGTTGTGCTATCAAGGTAGAAATGGAAGTTGGTGTTACATATCCATCTCATGGTTTTGACAAGAAACGAAAGAGGGAGTTCAAGGAGAAATCTCAGAATAATGGTGAAAAGAATATGAATGTTTCCTTATGTACAAAGTGTGGAAAGAAGCATGGTGGAGATTGTCTTAAAGGGACTAGAAAATGCTCTATGTGTGGAAAAGAAGGTCATTGAGCAGCTGAGTGTCGAAGTAATGGAAAAAGGGTTTCTAATGATGTGAATAAAGCAAACACTGCAGAGAACTCACCACCAACACTTCAATGCATCAAGTGCAAGGAAATGGGGCATTATGATAATAAATGCCCTAATCCAAGGGTTAGTGATGATCGACATGAGCAACCGCTTAAGGAAAAGGAAAAAAGGGAAGTCACATGCGATCACCATTGGCGATGTTGAATATGATAATGATGTGGTGGAATGATTAAGTTTTTATGTAATGGGATTCCAAAATAATGTTGTATCATAATGTATTGGAATATTTATGTATTGGTCTAATGTGGTATTCAAAGTGATTGAGATATTTTTGGAAATATGATGATATGCTCATAATGAAGGGAAAATGAGAAAACAAAATGTTTAACAGTATTCATGAGCTCATGATTGATATAAGGACTAAGTGATATCATGGTTTGAGTATATAGAATTTTGAGGATTTTGGTATGTGGAAAGTGTTAACTTTTAACAGTATTCATGATTTCACTAAGTATTCATTCTTCAAGAGAATACATGATTAAGGCCTTTGAATGTTTGGAATGTGACCAACAAGACACATCTTATGATATATGGGTATCAACGACAGTATTAAATCTCTGGTAATCATTTTCACTATGTTATGAGAGTGGACTGCAGTATTATGGATAAGCCTAAAGATTAAAATGGATTATGTTGGACATAAGTGAGTATTGTTTAAGGATAGAAGTTTTTTTTCGATATAATTGATGGGATGTTATAGTAATGTAGTTTTAGAAAAAGGACAACCTGCAGGACGGGCGACAACCCATCGCTTCGGACAAGGCTGTGGGAATCGAACCCACAACCGAAGTGTGACTGGCCTTTATCTCCTACCACTGGCCTACAGGAAGTCCCTGTTCAGTAGAAACTAGTATTATTATATTAATCAGTATGATATATGAAGTATAAGTCCATTTTAGGAACCATATGTGATTAATCTCACTATAGATCGACTTATGTATATAATTTTTGCTAACCTTTTGTTTGAGACAGATTGAATGACCCGTCATTCTATCACATGATCTGCTAACACTTCACGAATAACAAATTCAACTTCATTTATTTAAGAGATGAAGTGGAAATTGTTCAAGGCATGAACAACAGTGATATTGTACCAAAATAAAGAAATTATATATTCTAATTCAAATTTTCAACTTTAGGGAAATGATCTTGAAAACCAAAAATGTTGTCCTAGTGATCTTATACCTGATGAATCAGATGGTACCTTAGATCGTCACAAATTTATGGATTTGTGATTGTTGGCTTTTCCATAGCCATGTTCTCTACCACTCTCCATCAGAACATGATGGTTAGATTTTTCTTCCATATCCATATTTTCACCTATGTGGAAACCCAGTGATTAGTTTATTTGGGTAATCGTTACATTTCATACATTAGTGTTTGAAGCCAAGTTTTGGTATTCCTTTTTACGATGCGGGTTTCTATTAAAGGAACTTTTGAATAGTAAACCATTTATAATCCCGACGAATTTCGAGGGCGAAATTCATTTTTAGGGGGGTAGAATGTAACAGCCCGAGATTTTATGAAAAATATTTTTTTTTATTTCAATAATGTCTTGTGTTGTACGCTACACAAAAAGGAGCTTGCATAACACACATCCTTGACTTGCCTTGCATTACACGCAATCGCGACCTTCCTCGATAGTGTGTGTAGTACGCAATACCGAGTTTCACTAAACAACGATATGCTATTAAAATATTATTATAACTAGCCGTTATGAATAGTAATAACCACCTTTTAAAATTTTAGAAATTTTATCTCTCAAAATGGACTTCATTTTTGGATTCGGAGTATCAAATTTAGCCTATGGTGAAATTTTGGTACTTTTCGGATAACTTTCATATTCTGATGAATAGTGAAAATTACTAAATTATAATTAAAAACAACTTTTTTAATCAAAATAATTAAAAGTGATAAATTATTAATTTGAGTTGTTTTAAAGTATATTTAGAATATATTTTTACAATTAAATACAATGTTGGTCATTGGATGTAATTTCACATTTAATCGAGACATAAACAAGTGTCAATCTTTTGATATATATTGTTTCTTAAAAACGCGCTATTTGTTTTAACAACGGGATTTAATTATAAAATTAATTAATGCAACTTCTATGTTATGAATTTGGTAAAATAGACTTCATTTTTGAATTCGGAATATGAAATATAGCTTAGGATGAAATTTTGGCATTGTTCTGAAAAACATCAATTTTTGATGAATAGTGAAACTACTAAGTGGTAGGTTAAAAATTGAATTTTGCATAAAACTTAATTTTACCACTTCTGTGAATGGAATTTCAAAAATCCGAGAGACACGGTTGATGTCAGTAAGTAAAATGTGGTTCAATGAGATGAAAATAATTTTTGGTGAATAGTAACTTTTTACTTTTTTTTACCACGGTTAATAGTAAATAGGGTAACTAAGGGTAAATATGATATTACTATTACCCTAACACATGTCCTAATTCTATTGGATAAGTGTAATTCGACCAAAAACAACCTTATGAATATAATATGACCATTTAGGTCCACTTGGATTAGATTATGACATTTAATATTATTTTATTTAATGAATAGTTAAAATAGTTAAAATCAAAGTTTAATAACTAAAACATTTTTTAATATGGGGTTATACATAAGATAAATTTGACTATAAATATTCATTAGAAATCTAAAAAGATTTCCTACATAATTTTATTTTATTTGTAATTTTTAGACTTTAAATAATGTAATTTATTTATGACACAACGATGATGCAATAATTACCCTTTTAAGGAAATATTAAAATAATTGATGTTATAAATGCTCAAATGAATGTAATTTGAGACTTTTTAAGAATTCCACTAATTTTATAGGTTACTATGATATATTATTGTTGATTTAATCTACTTGGTTCGAACATATAATTCTATTATCACTTTCACAAAAAATCATATATCACATAGTGTCAAAATTGACACGAAATAGTTTTTAAATCAAATATTATATTATTAATTGTTATTTTATTCCTAAAAATATAAGGTTCGGCCAAATGACTTAGATAAGGATATATATATTAATAATAAACAATTTGGGGTTCGTTTGGCATGTTATAGTAAGTGTATTAACCATATAGTGAAAGAAAACAAAAAGACACGGTAAAAGTTAAATTATTTAACATAGAGTTAAATGTAATTAATAAGGTTAAAATAATACCCTAAACTTGTCTAAATCCTATTGGTTGATAGGATTTCTACCCATCCCCACTTTATCTTCGAAATAAGACCCTTTGGAACCATTATAAACCTATTTTGACATTAATATAAAATAATATTTTGAGGTATTCCTAAGGTGCCCCTCTCCTCCCTTATAAAAGGATACCTCCTCCCCCTCCTCCTCACACCAATTTGAGCACTAATGCTCGGCCAACCCATGCCAAAATCGCTTATCCACTTCCCTAGAATAATCCTAGAGGTCCTGGTCATCTTCAAAGACCAATCATAGTTCCCTAAGTGGAGGATTCAAAGAGGCGTTTCAAAGAAGAGGAGGTTCGGACACATACGAAGCAAATCAGACCTAAGGTAAGGGAAATATCACAATCTCATTTTTATCCGAGATTGTTTATTCGTAAGTATTTACTAGGTTGTATTTTATCATCCAAATCCATGTTTCATCAATATGTAATATTATTTCCATCCACCAACAATTGTTTAAATCCATTTTTACCCTTCGGTGAGTTTTTAGTAATATGTATGAAAGGAATCTTTTGTCGTTTTTCGTACGAGGTACTTTTTGACTTTTCCAAAAAAAAGTACGAAGAATGTTTTTTTAACTTATACGGCATGAATGGATTTCTAAAAAATTATTTCCAAGAAGCTTCCTTTACAAGTATTCAAGTTTATTTTTAATCAACTTCTTTTAGTTTAAAATTGTATGACATGTTAAGAAAGGAAAAGTGTTTTTGAAGTAGAAAGGATATTTTCCTCAAGAATGAAGTTCAAGTATTATATCAAAATTATTTTCCATCTAAGATAATAAAAGGTTTCTGTTTTTATCCCTATTATTACATGTATTTGATTATGTTGTTATGGAAACATTTTTATGAATTCCTTTATCTTATATGAATTGTTTTATGATGTCATGTTGTTTAAGAATCCCATTTTTATTACATGGGTTATGCGATGATGTATGATTTATGATTATGTGGCACACATAAGAAAGGATTCATTATAAGATGGGTGTGACCTATATCTCCCTCCAATGCATTGGGTAAAGATTTTATATCTCATGAGATAGACATGGCTGAAATGGTTGGTTATACCGGTTCAGTGAAACCGGACTGAAACGAGGGTTACTCGATTCATAAAGGGACTTTGTCCACTAAGATAGTCTTGGAAATGAGTCTTGACTAACAAGAAATGATTCTCTATGATTATGTGTGTATGCCACAAAGTTTCATGTTTTAAGTTATGATTATTGGAATTTCATTTCACTACTATGATTTATCCCATGTTATGAAATTATGCTCCCTTTTGTAGGTTAAGATTTCCAAAAGTTATGTTCTTATGAATATGATGTGATTAATTTTTCTTTTGTATACCCTTACTGATCATTTGAGCTCACCCTTTTATGTTTTCTTTTCCTCAAGATATAAAGAAAGGTTTTAGGTAAAAAAAAGGAAGATCTTTATGGGAGATATTGAAGATCTTTCACCACGATTAGAATATTACGTTCCGAGTTTCCAAAGACACTAAACTATTACGATCCTTGTGTGTGTGTTTTTTTGTTATGTACTAAGTATTCCGCGAATGTAATGTAATGTCCATGTACGTCATGTTTCGGGTCTCTACAGTTGGTATCAGAGGAAAGGTTTAGTCAACCTTTGGAAACTAGGATGCGAAAACGTTAGTGAGATCCCTAGAGATATTTCTACGGTATGTCTAGGGATGTCCCTAAGGATAAGTATACGTATAGGTTATAGTACTAGAACTACGCTAACAATCATAGAATTAAACCTAAGATGATAGATATTGAAGGTACTTCCCCTTTATTATGTTGTTTTCCCTAGCATGATTTTTGCCTCTCACGCTATTCTTTTTGGGTTTTAGACGATGGCTGGAACCCGAAGGAATCGTGTTGATCAATGCAATGGACAATGCAATGATTGTACTCTTGAACAAACAAATGTTATGGGAGATGGAGTGGAAAATCTTATTGCTATACTTACAGAATCTATGAATCATTCTGGACTTCCAAATGAGCAGAGAAGGGAACAATATTATATTGAGTCCTTCATGAGGCAACATCCACCTTCATTCAGTGGGTCTTCTGATCCACTTGTTGCTGAACAATGGATCAGTAACACTGAAAATATATTTTCAGTTCTTCAATGTTATGAACATGATAAAGTCATCTTAGTAGTATATCATTTGGAAGGTGAAGCTAATCAATGGTGGAATCTTATCAAGAATACAAGGCAAAGAGATGAAATTGAGTCCATGGAATGGGACGAGTTCAAGAACTTATTTTTCAATAAGTACTTCCCTCGTATTCTTCGAAAAAAGATGAAGAAGTAGTTTCTTGAACTAAAGCAAAAAGATGATGAATCTGTTGGTATATACGAAGCGAATTTTACAAGACTTGCAAGGTATGCATCTGGCATTATCATCCAACCTGAAAGTAAAGTTGATCGATTTTTCAGTGGCTTAAAACCAAGTCTTCGAAGGGCATTAGCTATAAGAGACATCAGTAGCTATGAAGAAATTGTGTGTTGTGCTATCAAGGTAGAAATGGAAGTTGGTGTTACATATCCATCTCATGGTTTTGACAAGAAATGAAAGAGGGAGTTCAAGGAGAAATCTCAGAATAATGGTGAAAAGAATATGAATGTTTCCTTATGTACAAAGTGTGGAAGGAAGCATGGTGGAGATTGTCTTAAAGGGACTAGAAAATGCTCTATGTGTGGAAAAGAAGGTCATCGAGCAGCTGAGTGTCGAAGTAATGGAAAAAGGGTTTCTAATGATGTGAATAAAGCAAACACTGCAGATAACTCACCACCAACACTTCAATGCTTCAAGTGCAAGGAAATGGGGCATTATGCTAATAAATGCCCTAATCCAAGGGTTAGTGATGATCGACATGAGCAACCGCTTAAGGCAAAGGACAAAGGGAAGTCACATGCGATCACCATTGGCGATGTTGAATATGATAATGATGTGGTGGAATGATTAAGTGTTTATGTAATGGGATTCCAAAATAATGTTGTATCATAATGTATTGGAATATTTATGTATTGGTCTAATGTGGTATTCAAAGTGATTGAGATGTTTTTGGAAATATGATGATATGCTCATAATGAAGGGAAAATGAGAAAAATAAATGTTTAACAGTATTCATGAGCTCATGATTGATATAAGGACTAAGTGATATCATGGTTTGAGTATATAGAATTTTGAGGATTTTGGTATGTGGAAAGTGTTAACTTTTAACAGTATTCATGATTTCACTAAGTATTCATTCTTCAAGAGAATACATGATTAAGGCCTTTGAATGTTTGGAATGTGACCAAAAAGACACATCTTATGATATATGGGGATCAACGACAGTATTAAATCTCTGGTAATCATTTTCACTATGTTATGAGAGTGGACTGCAGTATTATGGATAAGCCTAAAGATTAAAATGGATTATGTTGGACATAAGTGAGTATTGTTTAAGGATAGAAGTTTTTTTTGATATTATTGATGGGATGTTATAGTAATTTAGTTTTAGAAAAAGGACAACCTGCAGGACGGGCGACAACCCATCGCTTCGGACAAGGCTGTGGGAATCGAACCCACAACCGAAGTGCGACTGGCCTTTATCGCCTACCACTGGCCTACAGGAAGTCCCTGTTCAGTAGAAACTAGTTTTATTATATTTAGCAGTATGATATATGAAGTATAAGTCCATTTTAGGAACCATATGTGATTAAACTCATTATAGATCAACTTATGTATATAATTTTTTTCCAACCTTTTGTTTGAGACAGATGGAATGACCCGTCATTCTATCACATGATCTTCTAACACTTCACGAATAACAAATTCAACTTCATTTATTTAAGAGATGAAGTGGAAATTGTTCAAGGCATGAACAAAAGTGATATTGTACCAAAATAAAGAAAGTATTTATTCTAATTCAAATTTTCAACTTTAGGGAAATGATCTTGAAAACCAAAAATGTTGTCCTAGTGATCTTATACCTGATGAATCAGATGGTACCTTAGATCGTCACAAATTTATGGATTTGTGATTGTTGGCTTTTCCATAGCCATGTTCTCTACCACTCTCCATCAGAACATGATGGTTAGATTTTTCTTTCATATCCATATTTTCACCTATGTGGAAACCCAGTGATTAGTTTATTTGGGTAATCGTTACATTTCATACTTTAGTTTTTGAAGCCAAGTTTTGGTATTCCTTTTTGCAATGTGGGTTTCTATTAAAGGAACTTCTGAATAGTAAACCATTTATAACCCCGACGAATTTCGAGGGCGAAATTCATTTTAAGGGGGGTAGAATGTAACAGCTCGAGATTTTATGAAAAATATTTTTTTTATTTCAATAATGTCTTGTGTTGTACGCTACACCAAAAGGAGCTTGCACAACACACATCCTTGACTTGACTTGCATTACACGCAATCGCGACCTTCCTCGATAGCGTGTGTAGTACGCAATACCGAGTTTCACTAAACAACGATATGCTATTAAAATATTATTATAACTAGCCGTTATGAATAGTAATAACCACCTTTTAAAATTTTAGAAATTTTAGCTCTCAAAATGGACTTCATTTTTGGATTCGGAGTATCGAATTTAGCCTAAGGTGAAATTTTGGTACTTTTCGGATAACTTTCATATTCTGATGAATAGTGAAAATTACTAAATTATAATTAAAAACAACTTTTTTAATCAAAATAATTAAAAGTGATAAATTATTAATTTGAGTTTTTTTAAAGTATATTTAGAATATATTTTTACAATTTAATACAATGTTGGTCATTGGATGTAATTTCACATTTAAACCAGACATAAACAAGTGTCAATCTTTTGATATATATTGTTTCTTAAAAACACGCTATTTGTTTTAACACCGGGATTTAATTATAAAATTAATTAATGCAACTTCTATGTTATGAATTTGGTAAAATAGACTTCATTTTTGAATTCGGAATATGAAATATAGCTTAGGATGAAATTTTGGCATTGTTCAGAAAAACATCAATTTTTGATGAATAGTGAAACTACTAAGTGGTAGGTTAAAAACTGAATTTTGCATAAAACAAAATTTTACCACTTCTGTGAATGGAATTTCAAAAATCCGAGAGACACGGTTGATGTCAGTAAGTAAAATGTGGTTCAATGAGATGAAAATAATTTTCGGTGAATAGTAACTTTTTACTTTTTTTTACCACGGTTAATAGTAAATAGGGTAACTAAGGGTAAATATGATATTACTATTACCCTAACACATGTCCTAATTCTATTGGATAAGGGTAATTCGACCGAAAACAACCTTATGAATATAATATGACCATTTAGGTCCACTTGGATTAGATTATGACATTTAATATTATTTTATTTAATGAATAGTTAAAATAGTTAAAATCAAAGTTTAATAACTAAAACATTTTTTAATATGGGGTTATACATAAGATAAATTTGACTATAAATATTCATTAGAAAGCTAAAAAGATTTCCTACATAATTATATTTTATTTGTAATTTTTAGACTTTAAATAAATTAATTTATTTATGACACAACGATGATGCAGTAATTACCCTTTTAAGGAAATATTAACATAATTGATGTTATAAATGCTCAAATGAATGTAATTTGAGACTTTTTAAGAATTCCACTAATTTTCTAGGTTACTATGATATATTATTGTTGATTTAATATACTTGGTTTGAACATATAATTCTATTATCACTTTCACAAAAAATCATATATCACATAGTGTCAAAATTGACACAAAATAGTTTTTAAATCAAATATTATATTATTAATTGTTATTTTATTCTTAAAAATATAAGGTTCGGCCAAATGACTTAGATAAGGATATATATATTAATAATAAACAATTTGGGGTTCGTTTGGCATGTTATAGTAAGTGTATTAACCATATAGTAAAAGAAAACAAAAAGACACGGTAAAAGTTAAATTATTTAACATAGAGTTAAATCTAATTGATAAGGTTAAAATAATACCCTAAACTTGTCTAAATCCTATTGGTTGATAGGATTTCCACCCATCCCCACTTTAGCTTCGAAATAAGACCCTTTGGAACCATTATAAACCGATTTTGTCATTAATATAAAATAATATTTTGAGGTATTCCTAAGGTGCCCCTCTCCTCCCTTATAAAAGGATACCTCCTCCCCCTCCTCCTCACACCAATTTGAGCACTCAAGCTCGGCCAACCCATGCCAAAATCCCTTCTCCACTTCCCTAGAATAATCCTAGAGGTCCTGGTCTTCTTCAAAGACCAATCATAGTTCCCTAAGTGGAGGATTCAAAGAGGCGTTTCAAAGAAGAGGAGGTTCGGACACATACGAAGCAAATCGGACCTAAGGTAAGGGAAATATCACAATCTCATTTTTATCCGAGATTGTTTATTCGTAAGTATTTACTGGGTTGTATTTTATCATCCAAATCCATGTTTCATCAATATGTAATATTATTTCCATCCACCAACAATTGTTTAAATCCATTTTTACCCTTCGGTGAGTTTTTAGTAATATGTATGAAAGGAATCTTTTGTCGTTTTTCGTACGAGGTACTTTTTGACTTTTCCAACAAAAGTACGAAGAATGTTTTTTTTAACTTATACGGCATGAATGGATTTCTAAAAAATTATTTCCAAGAAGCTTCCTTTACAAGTATTCAAGTTTATTTTTAATCAAGTTCTTTTAGTTTAAAATTGTATGACATGTTAAGAAAGGAAAAGTGTTTTTGAAGTAGAAAGGATATTTTCCTCAAGAATGAAGTTCAAGTATTTTATCAAAATTATTTTCCATCTAAGATAATAAAAGGTTTCTGTTTTTATCCCTATTATTACATGGATTTGATTATGTTGTTATGGAAACATTTTTATGAATTCCTTTATCTTATATGAATTGTTTTATGATGTCATGTTGTTTAAGAATCCCATTTTTATTACATGGGTTATGCGATGATGTATGATTTATGATTATGTGGCACACATAAGAAAGGATTCATTATAAGATGGGTGGGACCTATATCTCCCTCCAATGCATTGGGTAAAGATTTTATATCTCAGGAGATAGACATGGCTGAAATGGTAGGTTATACCGGTTCAGTGAAACCGGACTGAAACGAGGGTTACTCGATTCAAAAAGGGACTTTGTCCACTAAGATAGTCTTGGAAATGAGTCTTGACTAACAAGAAATGATTCTCTATGATTATGTGTGTATGCCACAAAGTTTCATGTTTTATGTTATGATTATTGGAATTTCATTTCACTACTATGATTTATCCCATGTTATGAAATTATGCTCTCTTTTGCAGGTTAAGATTTCCAAAAGTTATGTTCTTATGAATATGATGTGATTAATTTTTCTTTTGTATACCCTTACTGATCATTTGAGCTCAACCTTTTATGTTTTCTTTTCCTCAAGATATAAATAAAGGTTTTAGGTAAAAAAAGGAAGATCTTTATGGGAGATATTGAAGATCTTTCACCATGATTAGAATATTACGTTCCGAGTTTCCAAAGACACTAAACTATTACGATCCTTGTGTGTGTGTTTTTTTGTTATGTATTAAGTATTCTGCGAATGTAATGTAATGTCCATGTACGTCATGTTTCGGGTCTCTACAAGCTCTGTGTGATGCGACAAACCCACAATACTTAACAGAAGGGGTACCTTAGCAGTCCAAGGTTAGTGGGATGTGACTCTATGTGTCACATCAGTCCCACTGTACTCAATAGCGGAGATGTTAACCAACATCCAAGGTGTTTGAAGTTTTGACTTTGAATGTTAATTGTTATTATCTCTACAAAATCTTGTGGCAGGAATTCTTCTTTCATAATGATCATGTGTGGGTCAGCTTTATAATTCTATTTCTCAATGTTGTATACCTAGTGTGATATGTGTATTTACCTTTGTGTCATCATTTCCTTCATAGAACCATTGGTATTTGGGATTTTGATTTGGGCCTTCTGTTTCCTCATGATTGATATGGGTTTACTCGACAACTTAAGTATATGTATGGGAATATACCTAAGTAAGGTTGAATGTTGTTTTCATGCATTGTGTTTTATCCATTTTCGATTTTTTGAGACCGTCAAGGGGCTTGGGGTCCCTGGTAAATATCGTTTTACTCACCCCTGCACGGGCTCTGCCCACCCATTGTTATGTTTGGTGCAGACGACAGAAAATGCTGACTGAGGATGAGGGTACCAGGAGTGGAGGTAGCTCAACGGTGGACTTTAAACAAGGTGTACCGTAGAAATGACCATTCAAGAGATGTACCTAGGCAGCATGATGGATCCTTGACAGGTGTTCACATGATCTGTTTTCATTTTTACTTGTACTTTTCAATTTACCTGTACTTTACATTGGGGCATTTATTCTGGGCCCTTTTACTTTCCGTACACACCCTATTTACTATATAGTTTTACTTTGTGTGTGTATCCTGCTTTTTGTGTAGTTGTGTGAGTTTACAGGCTATAAAGGAAATACCCTCTCGTTTTTAGGGAATATGTGTAGAGACCCAAGCTTGACCTACATAGACATTACGTTACTTTTGAAAAATACTTAATAAATGACAATAACATATACCCAAATACTATATTAGTTTAGTGTTTTGGAAACTCAGAACAAAGTCTTCTAATCATAGTGAAAGATATTCAACATCTCCCATAAAGATTTCCCCCTTTTGTTTTATTACCTAAAACCATTCATTATATCTTGGGGAAAAGAAAACCTAAAAAGGGTGAGAAAAAAATGCTTAGTAAGGGTAAACATGGATAACATAAAATAATCAATAAACATTTGAATGAAAAACATGAACATAAAACAATAGTAATGACATAAATATTGGTATTAAATATGGAATTGATCACAATTGAACATTAATCATGATAAAATATCATGGGATTAAAACATGTAATTGTGGAAAACTAGAAAGAAAATGATATGATTTCTATAGTAACCAAGACATATATTCAAAGACCATCCTAGTGGACAATGTCCATTATTGAACATGGTTTACATGCCATTCTAGCACTGTATTACTGAACAATATTTACTTTCCATTCCAGCCAAGTCTATATCATGAGATATAAATCATTACCCAATGCATTGGAGGTAGATATAGTTTCATCCCATTTAATTATGAAATAATTCTTACGTGTTCCAGGAAATAAACATATATCGTTCATCATAACCCAATGAATAAAATGGGATTCATAAACATCATCCCATCATAACAAAATCAATATAAAACAAATGGATATCATTTCATCCTAAGAAAAATAAAACCATGTAAAAAATAGAGACATTATACCAGAAATATAAACATATTAAATAATATAATCTTATATTGAAAATTGTTTTGATAAAACACTTGAAAATAAATCTTGAGGAAAAAATCCTTTCTTCTTCAGAATCATTTCTTTTTCTCAAAATTCCATGAAATTTTAAAAGAAAAGTATTTTGTTTAAAATAATCATGAAATCTTGTGAATGAAGCTTCATGAAAATAATGCGTTATGAAAACGTAAAAATCTGTTCATGTCTTATAAGTTAAAAAAACATTCTCTTTGTATTTTTTCAGGAAAAGACAAAAAGTACCTCGTATGGTAATCAAAAGAAAGATTGCTTCTATAATTTATGGTAAAAGTCAAAAAAGGGTAAAATAGACATTAAACATACATGGAAGAATATTAAACCTTCTATGAATTTTTTTTTAGAAAACATGGACTTGGATGATAAATATAACCCCAGTAAATACTTACGAATAAACAATCTTGGATAAGAATGAGATTGGAATTATTATCCATTTCCTTAAGTCAAATTTCATTTGTATGTGTCCAAGACTCCTATATTATGGGTTTAAACATATTATTAACATGTAAAATAACCATAATAAAATTTATTATATCATATATGATTCACTTACAACATTATATAACCCGTTCATTTGTCAATTCCACGTTAAAGCAGTGTTTTGGGTAAAATCATTTCATTTGTCCTACATGTTTTGACATATAATTATTCATATAATTACATATATCATGATTACTTATTTCAAGAATCTATAACATTATTTATATATAATATATATTAGGAATATATAATATATATAATAGATCAATAAATGGAATAAAATACACCGTTCATGGAGGCGGTTGGTCGTATGTACGCATGAACGATGTTTTTGTTTCCTTATTAAATTGAATGGAAGTAAATGACATATATATATACATAAATCCAGTATCATTATTATGTCATATATTTCAAGATTAATTATTATATATAATTTATAACCATTCTTGAATGATTAACATGGAGAATGAATCTCATCGCATCATGGAGACGGTAATCCGTACGTACACACGAGTGATGATATTAATCCCATAATTATTTGAATGGAATTGGAGTGGATGATATAATATCTCAGAATTAGAATTTTTTTATAATAATCATATATAGTTATTATTTCCACCATTATACCCATCCATGTAAGGTGGTGGAGGAAAACCGGTTTACACCACTTCGTGGAGACAATAAGTGGTACGTACGCTGGCACGGTTATTTCATTTTTTATAGGATGGATATATGGTGAAATAGGATTGTTTCATATTTATAATAATAGATCAGTATATTATTGATACTTATGTTATTAATTTATAATTAAACAAATAAAGAAGATGAAGTATAAGAAGAAAGAAACTTGAATGAATCGAAAGAAGGTATTACCACTTCCTCGAAGTGCCTCCTTCAAAACATCCTCTTAGGGAACTAGAGTTGGTCTATTGAGAAGAATCGCACCAATATAATGTAACTAGAGAGGTTTAGAAGAGGAATTATCAGGTTTTGGACGATCTAGAAGGCCCACGATTGAGTGTATAAGAGAGGGAAGGGGTGTCCTTTTATAAGAGAGGAGAGGGGCACTTTTGGAAAACATTAATTTATAATAAACACAAACCCCACATAAAAAATTATAAAGTGACTCAAATTCGGAGACGAGGTAATATAGAATTTTAGTCTCATCAACCAATCAAATTTAGACATTTTTTAATTTATTTTAAACCCTATCATTTTGATATGTCCTTATTTAATCTTTATAATTTAATTTGTGGTAATAAGGTTCTAAAATCTTAATTATTATAAATTCTTACTTATGTGTTGTGAATTGTCCATTATTGGATAATTTATGACATAATAGACCATATAAATTTTAATTTAAAACATTTATATATATTTGTGATTTTTAAACAATTTAATAATATGTTAATTTTAAAAAATATCAATAGTGTCAATTTTGGCACTATTCAATTATTTGAATTTAAATAATATCCACACAGAGGATATATTCGAACCAAAATATTTAATAGATTTCTAATATGTCACATTAATCTATAAAATTTTCATAGCACATTAATTAGTTCATATATTTTTTATTTTAATATACTTAAAACCATTTATTTGATATTTTTCTTAATAAATAAATGACGACAAAATTTTTGTATAATTATTTAATACACCTGTTTGTTGAATAAAATTTAAAAATAAAATAATATGACGAAGATAAATCTAATATAATTAATAATAATACTTTTAGTAGAATTTATTTTCTAAAACACTGAACTTATAAAATGATATAATTATTAAATTATGAATGTGATACATTGAAAATTATTAAAATAAAATAAAATAAGTGTCATAATCGCTTTGTTAAGACTCCGAATGGTCACCAATTAGACCCTTGGATGCTTAGTGTATAGTGATACTCCACCAATAAGTTTTGGTCATGTTTATGGTCTTTTTGGTGGGTATTATTATTTTAATAAAAACTATGTTATTGATTTTTCACAAAATAAATAATTTTTGCATCATTAACGTATAAGATATTAATATAACTATATGTGTCTTAAAAATAAATAACAAATTACCATTGTAAATAAAAACATTTTATATTTCAAAATATTATTTATAATCGAATTTATATTCTGTATATCCTTATATTAAAAATACTTTAATTACTATTGTTTCAGTGAGATATATTTCATTTTGTTTAAATAAAATAAATTAAATGTCTTAATCACATTCAAGTGGGTTCCAAAAGATACCATTTAGACCCAATTATATTTTAGGAAAAAATATAATCATCCAATTATATTAATACAAGTGTTAGGATAATTTTATAATATTATTTGTACCCTTAATTACCTGATATGCCTTTCACTGTAGTAAGTTAAATTTACTGTAGTTTCTATTCATAACGCCTAAAAATAAAAAATATACAATTTGAACAATTTGGACCTACTGATTCAAAATATGGAATCCAATTTTCTAAATTCCAAACACAGAAGATGATGTATTTAATTTAAAATTAATCTCGTTGTTGAGAAAACGAGTTCTAAAAGTTAAAACATTGCAAATGGTTGAAATGTTTTTACCTATGAATTCAATGTAAAATTAGTGATAATGAAATACATAATATTAAATGGTAAAAATATATTCTATTTATAGTTTAAAACCATTCAATACTATATGTTAACCATATAAATTATCATAATGAGAAAAGTTTTTTTTAATTAAAATTTTGCATACATTTACTATTCATCAAAATATGAAAGTTAATAGGAAAATTTTAAAAAATCATCCAATGTTAATGTTTATATCCTTATTGAAAAAAATAAGTTTATTTAGTAAAATTGAACATATAAATGTGTCAAAAACTAGATTTAATCTGGGTGCACCACCAAAAGGCGACAAAATTGCATTTTTTTAAAAATACATATTTTACCCGAAAAATTTATTTGGTTCTCATACCATGTTCTAGAATATGTGAACTGTGAAAGATAATGTTATAAAATTCAAAATGTGGATAATAATATTCATAACACCTATTTTATAATAAGTTTATAACAATATATCATTGTTTAGTGAAACTCTGTATTGAGTATGACACATGCTATTGAGGATGGTCACTCTTGTGTGCAACACAAGCCAAAAATAGTGTTGCGTATATTACAAGATAATACATTGTTGTGTATAGATCAATCTCATATTGGGTATTGTACAATACAATACATAAATGAAATTAAAAAGATTATTTTTCATAAAATCTCAGGGTGTTAAATTCTACCCCCCTTAAAATAAATTTCACCCTCGAAATGCATCAGGGTTATAAATCTTTTAGTACTAGAATGTTTATTTAATATAAACCCACATGGTAAAAAGGAATACTAAAAAATAAATTTATAAAGGATGGTTAAAAACATAACATTCACCCAATGTTACTCAACACTAGGTTTCCACATAAGAGAATATAGTTAAAAATATGGATATAGAAGAGAAATCTAACCATCATGCTCTAATGAAGAGTGGTAGGGAACATGGCTATGAAAAACCAATAATCACAAAGCCATAAGTTTTTGATGATCTAAGGTACCATCTGATTCATCGGAAATTAGGGTATTAGGAAAACATTTATGTTTTTCAATATCTTTTCGTTAAATTTGAAATTTTTTAATTAGATGAAATATTTACTTGATTTTGGTACGATATCACCCTTGGCTTTGATTCCTGCATACTTTTCCGACGCGACGGGTTGTCACCCATCCTACAGGTTTTCCTTTTTCTAAAATTATACTATTATAATATTCCATAAATAAGATTTATCCTTAAACAATAATATCTTATGTCCAACATAATCCATTATAACCTTTTGTCTTATCGAAAATACTTCTGTCCAATCTCATTGTATAAAGAAAATGATTACTAGAAATGTCATCTACCCAACATGTGAATAACATCATCTATCCCCCATATATCATAAGATATATCAGGTTGGTCACATTACGAACATCTGAATATCTTAATCATGTATTCTCTTGAAACATGAATTACCATATAACCATAGTGAAAACATGAATGCTGTCAAAAGTTAACTCTTTCCATATACCAAAATCCTAAAATTCTTAAATACTCAAACCATGATGTCACTTTGTTCATAGATTAGTCATGATCTCAATAATACTATAAAACTTATTATTCTCTCCTTATCCCTTCATTATTCACATGTCATCTTCATTCCAAAAATATTTCAATAGGTTTTCATGATTACCAATACCATTCAACATATACATTCGAATACTCAAGGAAACAAATAGTGTAACAATCCTTATATTTTTATTTACTCCATATTACCACACATTATTCTTGATAAACATGAAATAATTCAACTTCATTCTTATACTATTGACTGAACTTCATCATTTTATTCATCAACACTTCTTTCATAAAATTATATCATTTGTAGTCTCTTCATCATCATCCACATAAATACTACACATACGACCATGACGATTCTCTTAATGATATTTTACATTACGTCATCGGTTTTCATAAGGGCCATACATTCCACATTTAAAACATTTAACCACTTTTGATGTCTTAGCAATTCCATTATCCTTGACCATTGTGTTAACTGAACATTTCCATTGCAATTACTCGCTTTGTGTCCCTTTTTTCCAAACCCAAAGCATCTTCCATTTCGGTTGAAAAATTATCCTTGATGCATCTTCCCACATGATTTATACATGGTAAATTGAACATTCATTCCTCCATGATCATTGTGAAACACCATCATTATATTATTAGTCGAGTCAGGAAACATACAAAAGTATAGATTATTGATCATGTTATAAGATTTAAAATTAGGAATAATAAGAATGTTTCACCTTGCACATCTGGGTTAATTTGTTTGCTCATGAAGAATATCATTCCATTGTTCATCATATTCTCCATTAGAGTGAATCTTCTTATTTCCAGCCATTTTTTAGAACCCAAAAAAGAATAGTCTGAGAGGAAAAAATCATGCTAGGAAAACAAAAAAATAAAGGTGGATTGCCATCAATATATAAAATCCTAGGTTTAATTATAATATAGTTACCGTAATTCAAGGAATATAACCTATACTTATACTTAACATTAGGGTCATCCCTAGACGTACATTAAAAATATCTCTAGGGGTTTCACTAATGTTTTCACATCCTAGTTTCCAAAGGCTGACTAAACCATTTCTCTGATACCAACTATATTAACCCAAGATTGACGTACATATACATTACATTACATTTTCGGAATACATAATACATGAAAAAACATACTCCCAAAGACTGTATTAGTTTAGTGTCTTTGGAAACTCAGAACATAATCTTCAAATAATGGTAAAAGATCTCCAGCATCTCCCATAATGATCTTTACCTTGGGTTTTCTAACCTAAAAAGGTTCTTTATATCCTGGGGATATAAAAAAATAAAAAGGTTTAGCTCAAATGCTCAGTGAGGGTAAACATATAGAACATAAAACAATCGATAAACATTTGAACGAAAAACATGAACATAAAACATGAGTAATGACATAAATATCAGTAGTATATAAGGAATTGATCAAAAAGGAACATTAATCATGATAAAATAACATGAGAATAAAACATGTAGATGTGGAAAACCATTAAGTACATGATATTATTTCCATAGTAGCCATGAAATTTCCTCTAAGACCATTATAATGGACAATGTCCATTACTAAACTCGGTTTACTTGCTCTTCCAGTCCTGTATTACTGAACCCGATTTACATGTCATTCCAGCCATGTATATCTCATGAGATATAAATATTTAACTAATTAATTGGAGGAAGATATATTTCCCACCTATATCATAATTAAATCATTATTACATGTGCCACAAAATAAACATAAAGCATTCATCATAACCCAAAGAATAAAATGGGTTTCATAAATATCATCCCATAATAACATAATCCATATAAAAAATTGGATATAACTTCATCATAAGAAAAATCAAACCATGTAAATAATAGCGATATTATACTTGAAACCTAAACATATTATATAATGTCATCTTAGATGAAAAATATTTTTGATAAAACACTTGAAATGAATTCTTGAGGAAAATATCCTTTCTTCATCCAAATCATTTTCTTTTCTCAAAATTCCATTAAATTTTAAATGAAAAGGATTTAATTGAAAAAAATAATAAAATATATTATAGGAAGCTTCATGAAAATAATTTTTTAGGAAACTGTAAAAATATGTTCATTCCATATAAGATAAAAAAACATTCTCTTTGAACTTTTTCCAGAAAAGTTAAAAAGTACCTCATGTGGAAAAAAAAGAAAGATTCCTTCCATAACATGTGGTAAAAGTCAAAAAAGGGTAAAAATGTATTTAAACATACATGGAATAATAGGAAAACTTTTTTGAAAATATTTTTAGAAAACATTTAAATTGATGATAACTACAACACTAGTAAATACTTACGAACAAACAATCTCGGATAAGAATGAGATTGGAATAATTATCCCTTACCTTATGTCCAATTTCTTCAGTATGTGTCCAATACTCATGTTTAGTGGTTTTAAACATATAATTAACTTATAAAAGAACCATAATAATATTTATGACAATATATATGATTCACTTAAAACTTTATAGTACCCATTCATTTGTCAATTCCATGTTAAAGCAGTGTTTTGGGTAAAATCGTTTCACTTGTCATACGTGTTTTGAATTCTAATTTTTCATAATATTACTTAGTTCATGATTACATACTTCCAAAATGTATAAAATGATTTATATATAATATATATTAAGAATATATAATATATACAATAGAAAAATAAATGGAATGAAATACACCGTTCATGGAGACGGTAGGTCGTATGTACACAAGAACGTTGTTTTCGTTTCCTTATTAAATTGAATGGATGTAAATTAAATATATATATACATAAATCCATTATCACTATTATTTCATATCTTTCATGTTAAATTATTATATATACTTTTTAATCTTTCTTGAATGGTTAACAAGGAGAATTAATCTCATCATATCGTGGAGACAATAATCTATATTGACGCACAAGCATTGATATCACTCCTATAATTGTTGAATAGAATTTGAGTGGATGATATAATATATCAAAATTATAATTATGTTATAATAATAATTTATAGTTATTATTTCTACCATTATTCGCATCCATGTAAGGTGGTGGTGGAAAACAGATTACGGCACAACGTGGAGATGGTAAGCTGTACGTACGCACGCCCGGTGATTTTGTTTTTCGTAGGATGGATAAAAAGTGAAATATGGATGTTTAATATTTATAATAAAATATAAGTATATTATTTATACTTATGATATTAATTTATAATGAAACAACTTTAGAATAGGAAGTATAAGAAGAAAGAAAATTGAATGATTCAGTAGAAGGTATTTCCTCTTCCTCAAAGTGCCTCCTTTAAACATACTCATAGGGAACTAGAGTTGGTATTTTGAGAAGACTAGAAACTCTATAATGTAACTAGATTGGTTTAAGAGAGTAATTAGCATGGTTTAGCGGAGCTTGAAGCCACGAGATTGAGTGAATAGGGGAGGGAAGGGGTGTCCTTTTATAAGAAAGGAGAGGGGAACTTTTGGAAACCTTTAATTTATAATAAACTCAAACCCCACATAAAAACATCTAAAGATACTCAAATTAAGATATTAGGTAATATAGGGTTGTAATCTCATCAACCAATCAAATTTAGACTTGTTATGAGTTTATTTGTAACCTTATAAGTTTAATTTATCCTTATTTAATCTATTTAATTTTATTTGTGGTAATAAAATTCTAAATTATTTATAGTTATAAATATCTACTTATGTGTTGTTAATTGTCCATAATGGGATTATTTATGAAATTTTAGACAATATTATTTTTAATTTATAATTTTTAAATATTTTTGTGATTTTTAAACAATTTTATAATATGGTATTTTTATAAAATATCTATATTGTTAATTTTGAAACTATTCAATTATATGAATTTAATTAAACTCCAAATGGTGGATATATTCAAAAAAATATTTAATAGATTCCTAACATGTCCTATTCATCTATAAAATTTTTTTAGCACATTAATTAGTTCATATAATATTTATGTTAATATTTTTAAAACCATGTATTTGATAACTTCCATAATAAAATAATTACGACAACATTTTTGTGTAATTATTTAATATACATATTTTTGGTATGACAATTAAAAATAAAATACTATGGTGAAAAAAAATATAATGTATTTGATTATAATAATTTTAGTCGAATTTATTTTCTAAAAAAACCAACTAATAAAATGATATATTTATTAATTTATGAAGGTGACAACTTTGACATCATTTAAAATAAAATAATATAAGTCTCATAATCACTTTTATAGGGATACAAATGGTCATACATTATTCCCTTGTATGCTTACAGTATATATATACTCTACCAATAAGGTTTGGTCAAGGTTATGGTATTTTTGGAATGTATTAGTATTTTAATAAAAACTATATTATTGATTTTTTAACTAAATAAATATTTTCTGCATCATTAATGTATAAGGTATTAAGGTAATTATATATATCATTGAATTCACAAATAAATCACCGTGGTAAAGAAAAACATTTTAGCTTTGAAAATTGTTTTTATAATCGAATTTATATTTTGTGTATCCTTATATTAAAAATACATTAATTATTAATGTTTGAGTGAGACATATTTCACTTTCTTTAAAAAAAATTAACTCTCTTAATTACATCCAAGTGGGTTCTAAAATATACCATTTCTATCAAAGTATATTTTATTAAGAAATATAATCCTCCATTTATATTAATACAGGTGTTTTTATAATTTTATAATTTTATTTATACCCATAATTACCAGATTTACCTTTAACTATAGTAAGTAAAATTTACTATAGTTACTATTCGTAATGTGTAAAAATAAAAACCATCCTATTAACATAATTTGTACCTATTGATTCTAAATATATAATCCATTTTTATAAATTAAAAACACATAAGTTGAAGTATTTAGTTTAAAATTAATCCTGTTGTTGAGAAAACATGTTCTAAAAGTTGAAACATTGCAAAAGATTGAAATGTTTTTACCTATGAATTCAATGTAAAATTAGTGACAACGACATACATAATATTAAATGGAAACAAATATATTCTATTTATACATTAAAACTATTAAATATTTTAATTTAACCATATAAATTATAATAATGTAAAAAAGTTGTTTCTAATTAAAATGTTGTCTATTTTTACTATTCATCAAAATATGAATGTTAACAGAAAAATATTAAAAAATTATCAAATGTAACTTTTTATATCCTTATTGATCTTAATAACTTTATTTCATCAAATTTAACTTATAAATGTGTAAAAAACTATATTTAAACTGGGTGTTCCATCAAAAGGTGACAAAACTGCATTTTTTAAAAAATACTTATTTTAGCCAAAAAAATTATTTTGTTCTCATAACATGTTCTAGAATATGTGTGAGCTGAATTATAATGTTATAAAATTCTAAATGTGGTTAATTATATTCATAACGTCTAGTTCATAATAATATTATAATAATATTTCGTTGATTAGTGAAACTCTGTATTGCGTACAACACACGCTATTGGAGATGGTCACTCTTACGTGAAACACAATCCAAGAATATTGTTGCATATACTAAAAGATTATATAGTGATGAGTTATCAAAATCAAATCTTTTTTTAGAATACAACAAAATACATCAAAGAAATCAAAAATATTATTTCTCATAAAATCTCAGGATGTTACAATATGCCTTTCGGTGCTAGTCACCAGCCCATGGCCTATGGAAGGTAGGGTTGGGGGTACTCACAGCATGATCCCTAAGGTATGGGTCATCAAATACACATCATGTAACTGGATTTATACAATGTGTACTTTTCTTAAATGTTTAAATAATTAATTTGGAAATTGATTGAAACTATGTGCACTGTTACACATGGTATATTTATTTCTTACGCAAAATGATGACTAGGCTGGGGTGGCATACTATCAAATGGAGTACACACTGTGTATCCCACATACAGGGTGTTTAGTCCCTTTTATTCCCAAATGGGCCATGTATTACTATACATTGATGACCTTACTGGTGACCATGTAACTCAGAGACCACACTCTGTGTATTCTCTTACACAAGCCATGGAATCTAATTTTCTAGTGAATAGTTTAAATGTATAGTCCCAAGGAGTGTTCACCACATATATAGTGAGAGATGTACATTCCATGTAGCTTAGCTGTATACGCAGTGTACTTATACCAAATGAAACATGTATCAAATTTAGTTATTATACAGTGTAGACCATATCAAAATGTTCTTGTGTGTGGTCATTAAGTAAATAGGAAATACCATGTGATGGGTTTTAATATATATATATATATATGTGTGTGTGTGTGTGTGATTAATTAAATTATGTGCAATGTTTATATCTTTATATCATATTTGTGTCATAGTATACTTTTAACTATACATTCATTAAATCATGAAATGTAATTGAAAAATCATGTAATTCATGTAATAATTAAATTGATACTACACTAAATAAATGTATGTGATAATTTGTGTATTCTATATCTCATAATGAATAAAAAATATTCATGTATAATACATTTTGGGTAGATTCAGATGGGTATTCGCCATTTTTTCCCAAACTTAAAATTGTGTACAACGTTAATTTTAAATAAATTTATTTAATTTGAGAAAAAATTATAATGGATGAGAATCTCATGGAAATTAAGATGAGAAGTAAGATAAAATTATTAATTAAGTAAAATGATAACTAATTGATTCGAGCACAATTTATCATAAATAATAATTATTAATAATTGAATTAATGTTTTATAAAATGAAAAATTAACTACATGCATATAGATGATCATGAGCATAGAATAGATCATTGTATGTGATTTTTTATATAAATTTTTATTAAATAAAATATTTTGAATGTATTCCTTGTCTACTCTTATTATATAAGGGCATGTATACCCATGGTTTATTTTATTTAATTATTTTCCCATCACCTACATTTGAGTGAATGTATATATACTGGATGGATCTCCCAAGCTAGTGGAGGCAGTTCAAGTTTAGAGATGAGGTGAGATGAATCCATGGAAGATAAATTGATTGATCAGGGGAATGTTGTAACACAAAACTTAATTGGTTGAAGGTGTTTTTTCCCTAGGTCAATGGTTATTTTATCATCTTCTAGATAAAATAAACATTTTTAAAAAATTATCATCATACCTCTACATTATTTTATTTATGAATGTTTCATCGTTATTTAATTATAGACATTTTGTCACAATCACTAGAATTAATGAAATTAATCTTCATGCATGATAGAACTTAAATAAATTAGAATATAAATAAATATTATCTAATACATGGTTAATCACTTAAGGTAATCCACTTTATATTAAAAATTAAGTAATAAATATAATAATTGTAAATTTACACATAAAATGATAAAACCATCCATATAAAATATTAAGTCATTATATCCTTCTACTAATTTTATTAAAATCCAAATGTAGTTCAACTTTCATGACCAGCCTATGTTGGGGTGCATTCCATTATTAGGGAATTCTAACATGATATTTGGAGTTTAATTAAGATAGTTCAGATAAATGGTTGAATATCAGATCCAGACATGGTGTAACTAAGAGATAATGTTTCAAAAAATCCAATTTATAGATTTCAGTACTGGGGAGTCCACTAGACTGATCATGGAACTGTTAGATGAAGCATTTGGATTTTGTAATGCTTTCCGAAAAACTATTCATGTTTCTTCAACAACCAACGCGGATGTAATGGGAAATGGAGTATTGATCCTTTCCACTTAAATTTCAAAGAAACATGATATTATAAAGCCAATGTTGAGGGTTATTGGATTTCAATAAAATAATGGGTGATTAAATAATATAATATTTATTTATTTGTATAAAGTTTATTAGAAAAAGTACTAAATTATTTGATCATATTATTTTTATAAACAATAGTAAAATTTCTTCAAAAATATCATTTTTATTCATATATTAGAAGGATAAACTTCACCATAGAATAAATTCCCAATAGGGGAAATGGTGCTTTGGAGTTATCCATCACCCTCAAAGGAAATGTTTTGTGTTGGAAGAGCCTATTCAAGATATGCCTATTAATGGGGCATGTGATGAGGAGTTAAAACTATATGAGAAACATTTAAATAATTCCACAAATATTCAATGGTTCATTTTATCATCCATGTCAGTTAAACTTTTGAAGAAACATGAGGACATGGATTTATATATCCAATTCTCTGACATTTAGGATCACTAACAAGATAATGTGAGAACTGAAAGATATTAGTTCTCTAATTATTTTTTACAATTAATCTTATAGGGTCTATGCATGCTAGGCCACATATGACAAATATTATTGGCTACATTGAACTCTTAAACATCTTATGGTTAAATTTAATGTTCATTTTCATATATATTTCATATATTGATCTTTTTCCAAGACCTTCTCTAGTTGAATTGTGAATTATAATATAAGCAATAATGAGAAGATCATTTTAAAAAAATTTACTTTCATTCCCCCAACGGATAAATACACGGGGCATGATAAACCCACAATACTTATGGTGAACATGAAAGTGAAGAACAAGGGAATGGGGCCCAAGACTCATAATAATTATAAATCTATAAAGAAACTCCTTCCAATATGATTATGATCTAGAGGAAGGGAAAGGAAAATGAGGAATTTTTTTTCAGGTGGGAATATTGGCCACTATAAGTGGAACTGCACATAGATGCAATGAGATGCAAAAATAGCATTCATCATTTGGTGTAATATTTCAATATAAATTCATTGGGTATTAGATGTTGATTTTTGTGATCACATATATATATCCATATGTAGGAAACCATTCATTCTGAAATATTGACTGAGGGGAGGTCGATCTTATAGATATCAATGGAACGAGTCTTCCTACTCTATCCATTGGTCACTAAATCCTTTCGTTGCCAAGATGAATGTTTTTTTAAAATCATGTTATTATGTACATATAGTTACCAAGAACATAATTTTTACATCATTCCTAATTGTAGAAGGGTTTATATTCATGTTTGGGAAAAATGTTCCTTTTATAATAAAAACATATTTTATGGTATGGAACATTTAAATACCAGCATATATGTATTAAATTAGGAAAAAAATTATTGCATATTGAAACAGAATTATGTTCACATAACTCATATACCACCAAAAAATTATATCACCATCTTTTTTAGGTGAACAAAAAAAATATGATAATGGTCTATCAATATGGTTATTTAGAATCATCTGAGAAAACACAACTTGAAATATTTTATTTTTTTAAGGAAAAATGACCAAAAATCCATTTTCTAGATACGGTGAAAAGGCCACATAGATTCTACAATTGTTTTATATATTTGTGTGTGGAAAATTTCCATTATAATATAAAGGGGGATATTATTACTTCATAATTTTTATTAATGAACTTAGTAGATATGGTTATATATAAACGATGAGGTATAAGTTTGATACCTTTTAAAAATTCAAATAATTTACAGATAAAATATGGAATCATATTCGGATGATGATAAAGTACGTTTTATTGTATTGATTTTGTTAATATCTTAATCAAGTCTTTATGGGCTTTCTATAGAATTTTTGGATTATATGTTAACTCCCTCCACCCTAAAATACAGCATTGAATGGTGTTAGTTAAATTTGGAATATTTCCTTATTAGACATGGCTAGGTTGATGATGTGCCATACAAATCATTAATTATAATTTTGAGAATATGCATTATAAATTACTGCATTCACATTAAAATGTATACCAAATAAACAATTAAATGAATTTCCTTTCATGTTATGGAGTGGAAATGACCTCATTTTGAGGCATACACATGTATAGGGTTGTAAGGAAATTTTAAAGTCCTTCTTAAGACTGAAAATAGAAATCTGAAATATAATGTGTATTTTTATAGGGTATCCCGTAGACACAAAGGGATACTACCTGTAAAACCCCTCAAACAAGATTGTGACTATCACAAAAACAGACATCTTTATTGAGAGGGAGAACATCCTCAATAAGGAAAGAGAGATTAAGATTTACTTTGATGAATTTAATGCTCAAGATACAGAAGTGTTGGTACCAGAAAAGATTCCACTTGTCCCCATGGAAGAAGTAGTTCTTAAAACAAAGGTACTGCATAAGAGTGTATAAGAGGTAAGAGAAACAGAGAGATATGGTTATCTTGTCACTAAATATGGTGACAAATTATTGGTCAACAATGATGAACCTCTCAAAAAAATAATTTAGATATCTAAGAAGATTCATGTTCGATAGAATCCACGAATTCCAAAATGGATTCCATGTATCAAAACCACATTTAGGTTCTAGTCAATTCTTCATTGGATGTAAATATCATTGGATGAAAATAGTTAACCATGGGAAAACAGAACATAGAAACTAAATTAAATAAAAATAAAGAAAGGAAAGTGGATAAGGCGTTTAACAATTTCACTGAATTGTCTACAATGAAGCATTTTAACCAGTTTCCATGTTTAAAACAATAGGAATTCAAGTTTTAATAGAATCTTACAATGACTATGAGATTCTATAGATTGTTGTGAAAGCAACATTCCTTAATTGAATCCTTTAGGAGGATTTCTATATGACACAACCATAAGTTTTTGTGACACTAGGTTATTACTATATGATTTTCATGTTATATAGATCAATTTAGAGATTGAGTTAAGAATATATGTCATGGAACATTTAATTCAATAAATCCATAAAATAATTTTGTTTTATTAAAAAGGAATGTGATTCATTTGCTTTCAATAGGTTTATTGTAAATATTGTCATTAACCAAGTAGTATATTTTAGTGGAATATTTCTTATTGGAAATGACATACCAATCTTATAGTCTGTTATGGACTAGTAAAATAAGGGTTTCTAATATGAAGGTCTTAGTTGAAGAAGCCTTTATTATATGGACAAAGATAATTTTTGGTAGATCTAAGAGGTTTCTTGGACTAATTCAAAGTACATTCTTTGAAAAGATGATAAAGAGATTTAATATGGAATAATCCATGAGAGTATTGGTTCTAGTGTCACACAGTTTTTGTCTTTATAAGAAAACATGTCCTCAGATGTAATATTAAAAAGGGATATGGATTAACATCCCAAAAGATTCATTGATAGGATCAATCATCAGTTCCAAGTTATATACTATAGTTGATGTTTCCTATACATAGAGCATGGTAGGAAGATATCAAGATGATCTAGGATAACATCATTGGTCTAATATTAATGCTATCCTTCAGTATCTGAGAAGAACTAAGGATATATTCTGGGAGAAGGGAGGAGATAAGGAGACAATCATCAGGGGTTATACAAATGTATGTTTTTAAAAAGATCATAATGATCAATCGTCAAAATCAGGATATTCATTCTCTCTCAATGGATATTATGTGAGTTGGAATATTTTAATGAATCTTGTTTTCAAAAATTCTACGGTGGAGAATGAGTATATAGAATATTATTATTCAAATACAAAAGACCTTTTGATTTAGATTTTTTCTAGGATCATGATGTGTTACA
Organism: Viscum album; assembly: GCA_963277665.1. NCBI lineage: Eukaryota > Viridiplantae > Streptophyta > Magnoliopsida > Santalales > Viscaceae > Viscum > Viscum album. The sequence goes on along the minus strand of OY728129.1, from coordinate 1,339,040,153 downwards.
CAGAATTAATAGCACTATCACATTTTATATGATAATACTGCAGTGGTGACTCTTGAAAAATACCCAAGGTCACACTAATGGATAATTAATATACTCCAATCGTATCAACTCTTGAGTTATTTTTTTCAAAGGGTGAGGTTTTAGTAAATTGATTACCCATGGAAGAGAATTTGGAAGACCCTGTTACAAAGGGTCAATCTCAGAAATAGAATGTGTATCATATGAATGATAGAAGACTAAAGGTTCATAGAAATTATCTCTAGTTCAAGTGGGAGCCTGTTAGAGTTGTTTACCTACAACCAACTTCTGTGTACCTTAGGATAAATTATTTACATAATTTTCAATATTAATAAAATCATTATCACATAAATATTTTTCTCATGAATAATAAAGTATGTGATAATTTCCAAGGATTATTTTTCAAACTAAAACGTCATGGAAGATCCCCGCTAAGTTGAGAACCCAAAAGTGCAATGACACTATTATTATTAATATTTTCAATATTAATATGATATCAATTATGGGACACAAATTATACAGGCTATTTGGGGTAAAGGCTCATAGTACATTGAAGAATCTTATAAGGGTCAATTCCCATGGTAATTTATTATAGGATATTATGAGGATGAGACCCACTAGAAGGGAATAAAAAATTTATAGGTGTCATTGGGTGTTCTTATATGTGGATGTGTGTAATGGTCCATTGACTGTAATATTATTATTAATGATTATTATGTGTAATTTACAGTGATGTATTGACAAAATTTATGACATCATTTATTTGTGGTGTGGAAGGAAACATTGGGTGTGTCTGAAGTAAAATTTCATTAATTAATAATTCATGAAACGATTTGTATCTTTTGTACTTTATTGAAATCTGATATCTTATTACCATTGATGTAAATGATATAGGAAAAATAATTCCATGGTCATGGTGTTATATAGGAATCTATGACTTTCAGGAAGTCAATGAAGGAGTCATCGAGCAAATAGGTTGATGGAACCGACATGGAAACTACATGATTTGAGATTTTCGGATAAATGTATTATATTACACAATAAGGGTACATATTTTGTATTATGCCATTGAGGAATTATGTATTTATTATATGGGTTCATTGTTGTTTTGGTAGATGTTAACCATGTACATTAGGCTAGTTCACCTAATGCCACTAAGAAAGAGTCCAAGAGGGCCACACACTAAGTGTTTCCAAGAAATCATTTAATTAAAAATATTATTAATTATTATATATATAGTTTAATAAATATTATTCATTCATTCCATTAAATATTTATTAATGTTTTCTAGATCTTATATATTTCACCTCTATTTATTCGATAAAATATTATATTAGAATAATACTTAAGAAATATTTATTTTCATTTCGGTGAATGTAATATTCCATTATTGATTTTATAATAATTTATTGATAGTTATTTATTATATATTCATTATTAAATTCCTTATAAATATTTGTAGAAGAACGACATACTGAGGTTAATGGTCTAGTATGAAATAACAAATACTGAATATTACTTTATTAAATAATATTTTATTTAATTCTCTTTTAAACCGCGTATTGAGAAATAATAATAATATTATTATTATTTTATATGGGGTTTCATAGGTTGAAATAAATAATAATAGGCACTTTTTAATTTATTTTCGCTGGTGATATATAAACCCAATTATATTATTTTCGTTAAGATCTAATTCTCTTCTTTTGGTTGTGCACAACATATTTAAAGAATTTCCTAATGGGATATAGTGATCCATTCTACAAGAATTATATGAATAACAAGGTGTGATATTCCTTTACCTCATCCTCTAAAGACAAGAGAGATGAACGAAAAATCATGGGAATAGGTTCTAGAGGAAATCTAAGGCAGGTGAATCAAGAGGTAAGATATATCAATATAGTATGCAGAGTTTACTATGGCAGTGTTTGGAGATTTTTGGAACAAGTTTGAATCTCTGCTAGAGGGAATCAATTTTTATTCCAATAAAGAAATGACTGAAAAATTTAGAACTGTTTTCTATTCCCTTATTGAATAAATAATTCCAACAAGTTAATTATTTAATGAATGAAATCAATTATTAATATTATCTGAGGATCCTTTATCGGTTTCTATTGTTCTATCCCTTATATATTTTCTATGATTTAATTATTCAGATCATGAATTTTATTGTTGTTTAAATATCATATTGATCATTGATCGTGGGAAAAAAGAAAATTTGGGCCAGAACCATCACATGATTCTTCTGCACCCAAAACATTAAACATTCACATAAATAATGGTTTTATTGATCATTTTTTATAATTCTAGGTAGAAAATATTTAATGGGGATAATACAATGTCGAGAAACTAAATACACAATTAAATTCAAGTATATTTGTGCATGCAAGCCATTGAAATTGGGAAAAATCATAAAAGAAATGATCCTTGTAAATCAATTTATTCACAAGGGCATAATCCATAGTTTTGTGATCCCTACCTAAATATTGGATAGTTTAACATTGAATAAATCTCTGACCAATTAATGGAATAATTATTTGAATTTATTGGACCTAGGTGTTATATTATCTACAGATTCTTAATTATCATATGTCAATTCAACAAAATAAGGATAAAGGATACACTTTCATTTATCATAGTTTCAAGTTTCTAACCACAAAGATTATTCTAAAATGATGTAATTATTGATGTTTATCAATCTATTAATTTATGTAAAATAAATAAACATAACAATTTATTTTAAACAAATACACTAGATAATGGTTTCTATATTAAAACACCCTACACCGACCTATTTTAGGTCATTCCTAGGGTCATCATCATGTTCTAGAGCGAACCATGATCTCATATTTCTAATATGAGATTAAATTTAAGATTTAAACCGTTTTGTTAAGAATATATCTTATTGTAATATATCGTGTAAGTAATTTTTTTTATAAAATTCATTTGGGGTATAACGGGGCTCGAAATCCCACTTTTTCTCAGATACTATCTCTAAATATTTATATAGATAAAAATTAAAAGCCATTCAATAGAAAAATTGGGTCTCAACATATAGACTCTAAAAAGCGTGTATTGTTAATTGACTCGATCATCACCTCATGCATGAAAAAATGGGTTGATACACACCCATTTTGACACTCCCTGAGGGAATGTTTTGGAAATTCACAAACTATTTATTTCCCATGATGATGGATTTGAATTAATGAAGAAGATAAATGAACCAATTTATACCTACACTATCATATGATGTAATTAAGGTTTAAATATATATTCATCCTATAAAATTTTCAATATTATATGTTTTTACACTATGGTTATTGTCTCTCACATTTTTCTTTTTGGTATTAGTCAATGGTATAAACAAGAAGATACCATTTTAATAATGAATGTGATGGAAAATGTAGTGATTGTCCACTAGAACATCTAAATACCATGTGATCTATAATGAAGAATACCATTTTTATTCTTACACAACTATATTTATCTATGAATCATGATGAACATCAAAATAAGAAAATTACATTACAATGTTCTCTAAAGTCCATCATGATTCAAGGCTCACCATTATTTAGTGGGCTTTATAATCCATTAGTTATTGATAAATGTATCAATATCATTGAATAGATATTTTCCATTCTCTAGTGTTTGGATAATTAATTGCTAATTTTGTCCATCTTTCATTAATATGGGGAAGCAGATAAGTAGTGGAATTTTATTAAGAATATTAGGACAACGATGAATTGGAGCCATGGAGTGGAATGAGTTTAATAGGTTATTATTAAATAATTAATATATACATATTATTCATAAAAAAATAATGTGTAATTAATTTTGGTAAAGTGGAAGGATTATGAATCTATTAGTACCTATGATGAAATTTTTTAGGACTTCTAGAGTACAGTTTTGGAATTTTCATCTAACCTGAAGGTATTGTTGATTGAATCTTTGGTGGACTAAAACAAAGTATCTAAAATATTTTATCTATAAGACAATTTAGTAGATATGATTTAATTAATTAATTTTCACTGAAGTTAGAAGTTAAAATTAGACATTCCCATCATCTCTTGGGATTTGATATGGAAAATAAGATTGTGTCTCATAAAAACACAAATAAATCACCTTTTGGAATGAAATTAACGAAATATACATACCAGAAATGTTGAAAGAAACATTAAAGAATCTTCATGGACGAAAATAGGTGCTACATTAATGGTGTAATGGTAAATCATAAGGCCCATGAATATTGATAGGAAATGAATTTCCTAGTTAATGTAATGTAATAGAAGAAGATGACCACTAATGTACCACCCCCACTAAAAATATTTAATTTCTAATAGAATTTTTATTTTGATAACCATTTCCAAAATCAAAAGGTTTATGTTGAATATTGACATCAATATGAATGTATGTTAAATGAAAAATGAAAAAATAATTTATTCACGACTGTTAAAGTGATTTATGAGAATGAAATTGTGAAACTGAAATTATTTATCACTATATATTACCTAATTTCTTATTTGATTCTAGATATAACAACTAATTTATATCTAATAAATTTTAGAAGGATATGGAATTACCGTATCATTTATTAGATATTGAATCAGTGGGGGAAATCATAATGGTACAACGGTTACAAATCAAGTATTTAGTTTCCAATTGACAAGAGTTTTGGTAAAGTGATTCTTGTTGATCATGTGATTCCCTCTTTTTTGGAATCTATGAGATTTTGTACCTTGATTTTCATTCATTATATAGATACCATATGAACTTATAATATATATATATGTCACATTTTATACAATAAATGAACACATTACCATTAAACAATGGACTGTTGACTAAAAAATTGCAAAAGGAAATTGAATCCATTGTACCAGTCATGATTCTGATTCAAAATTAGGGTCTTTATAAGATGGTCAAGGAAATAATAAACATCGATTATATGACCATAGTGCATGAATTTAAAAAGAACCTCAAATAGAATCATGGAAAGGTATTTATTTAGTCAAGTGTGTCACCTTGAGTTCCCCTATTCTTTATTTTAAAAATAAATATGCATTTATTCAAATCCACAATGATTATAAAGTATTGAGTTTGAAAATAATCAAAAAGAAGTTACATCTACCCTTTATTTTTGAATTTTTTGATCAACTGCATGAAGCTAAATAATTTTTCAAAATTTACCTTCATTTTTGATATCATCAATTGATGTTCAAGAAGGAAGATATACCTATGAAATAATTCCATTCAAGGTATGTATAATATGAATAATTTTTTTTGAAAGATGGTCTTACTAATTCTCCCACATTCTTCGATGATTTAGGGAATAGAGACTTCAGATATTACCGTGATCATTTTATGGTAGTCTCTATATATGATAATATTATATATTAAAATAGAAAGTAATAGAATTAATAACATGTGATAAATTTTCTAATGTCCATAAGTTGGAGAAGTTGTATGAAACATTTACCAATTATGTTTTTTGGAAACAAAATGGTTCATTTTTTGGTTATATATAGTGAAGAGAGGGTATATCTGTGAATCCATCAAAGAATAATGTTATTGAGTATTCGAAAAAAATCAATATTTCTAAGATTTTATGTTTTACATGTTTTAAAGGATATTATCAATGATTAATTGATAATTTATCATGATTATATAATATACTAACCAAGTTAACATAGAAGAAATCTATGTTCTTTTGTGCTGATAAATGTGATGAAAATTTCAAGGAATTGAAGAGAGCATTTGTCAACAGGCCTGTTATTACATTATCTTATATAGGATGAAGTTATTAATTTATATTGATGCAACAATGAATGGATTGTGATGATTTATCATGAGTATTGCTTTATTTATAGCTTACCCCTTATGAAAATTCAAGGTTTATGGGAAAAATTACCAAACTAATGATTTGGAGTTATGTGTAATAATATATTCATTGCTGATTTGGAGGAATTAACTTTGTGGAAAAATGTTTGATGAATATCCTAATTATAATAGTTTAAATTATATATTCATAAATAACAATTTTAAAATTCCCCAAGTAAGATATTTGGAGTTGATTGAAGATTTTACATCCACAATGTTTTACCACCAGGGAAAAGAGAACAAGGTGGATGATTATTTGAGATAAAAGGATATTTCATGATTATATATAATTTCGATAAAAAAGTATCTGATATTTATGTATAGGAAAAAATAAGTTTTGAAATATTGTAGGAATAAAAAAAACATATCTTTCTCAAATGATTTTCAAACATCTATCAAAGTTGTGATTAAGAAGGTGCAATAAGAAGATAAAGACTAAAAAAAGAGGTCATAAATACTCCTGACTTTAACATTGATTTATATAGAATGATATAGTTCATGAACCCTATATATGTTCCATATATACCATATATTAAGAAGGTGTTAGTAGAGGAAACTCACATTTCTTAGTCAACTATTCATCCTAGAAGGAACAATATGTATAAATATATAAAAGAGTATTTTTAGTGGGATGGAATGAAGTGGGATACTATATTATATATTTCATGATGATTTTTGTGTTGGAATTTTTAAGGATGAGACTCAAAATTATTAGGGGATGGTATAACCATTAAACATACCTAAATGGAAATGGGATAACATCACCCTGGATTTTCTCATCAGACTCCCCAAAACATATAATGTCCATAATGTAATTTGGATTTTATTATATCAATATGAAGTTAGAACCATGTATTTATAATGTGTAAGACATTTCAATTGGTCATATTTAAATAATATACATTAATTGAGTGGTAAGGTTTTAAGGATAACCACCAACCATTATATATGATTGGGTTTTGAGGAATGCCTAAATGATCTTGAAAAGTATTTAGGATGTTCTTGATATAGAGTTTTCTTTCACCACTATGTATCATCCTCATATATGTGATGATTATTATGAGAGAATAACTAGAAATATATAATATATGTTGAGATCTAATTTAATAAAACTGAAAGGTTGTTTGGATCAACAGATTTATATAGTTATGTTTTTTTCAACAATAGATTTCCCTCATCCATTCAGATGGATCTATATAAAGCCTTCTAATGAAATAAGAGTACACCAGAAATATACTAAGATGAAGCTAGATAAAGAATTATATTGGGACATGAAAAATATATAAAAATGGAATATGATGTTAGATCCTTTAAGCACTATATCAATGCCTCCTAGTTTTTATATAAATTTTACACTTAAAATCCATACTGTGACAAAGAATTGGGGGTTAGTGAAGCAGTTTTATGTAAATTTAAGAATATAAGAAGGTTATGGGACTTAAAAAAATGGAAATATAATCCCTAGGTATATTTTCCGTTTTATATTCTCGATTAGGTAGGGATGGTTTCTCATCATTTGGAACTTCCTCCAATCCCTTCTTATTTACATGAGGTGTTCCATGTATCTTTCCTAAGGAAGTACATATATTATCCTTAACAAGCACTGAAATCCAATATATTGCCAATAATACAAGATCTTTCTTTTGAGGAACAATTTATTGATATTTTGTATCATATTATGAATGGGATATGGAAAAATGCCACTCACTTGGATAAGGTTTTGTTGAAAATAGTCTAGTATACCATTGTAATATATCCATTAAATTTATGTGTATGAATACGAGTGTCTAAATTATTAAAAAATTATGGTGTACACATGTATTAAATAAATTAATTGTCTACTAATTTATGATAAATAAAAATAAAAATCTTTTTAATATAAAAAAATTATTCTTTGAACACATATTTTTAGGTGTGCAAGGTGTTTTTATCTTTATTAATAAAAATAATAAATATTTGTTGAATAATTTTGAATTAAATTTATATATTATAAATTCAGTAAAATTATTTATCATTCCTCCAATAGTATTCTAGGAATGTGATAAGAATAAAATCACTTTTATGCATTTAAAATCACTTTTTATTAAATTATTTTACCCCGAAACTCATATTTCTCAATAATGAATTCTATATAAAGTAAATATTTATTGACCTCATTTTGGATAAAATATATTTTTTTATGTCGCATATATTTTAATTAAATGTATCTTCCACAGTCATCAAACTTTTATTTGATAAATTTAATTTCATGTTCTAAATCTCTGGGTTAAAATTATATTATATTTTTCAATAATTTTTATTCTTAAATAATGAATTAAGAAGGTAAATAAAAGAATTGTGTTACCATGGTGAAAATTATAATGGATTAACATGTTTAAAAAATATTTATCTATTTGGTAGTTGAATATGCTATCGACCTTACTATTCATCCAATGTATTATTTATCAATATTGGTGGATCTTGGAATGAGGGTGACATCATACCACAAGTAAATTTTATTATATTTCAAAAAGAGAAATAGGAGAAGTACAACTCAAGGCGGCCTAATGAAATGGAGGTCGAGAGAATCACTGATAAGATGAGCCACCCCACAAGGTGGGAGGGATCCAAGGGAGAAAAACTCTAGAAGGGGGAACTCCAGGGAGGCAAAGGGTGTCAAGAAGTCAGCCACCCGGTTTCCCTCATGCCACGTATGGAGAACCTCCATGTCGGCAGAGAGGAGATCCATTCACTTCCAGATCAGATAAGTGATATTCCATGGGGAGGAGGAGGTTCCATTGAAAGAGCTCCACATAATAATGGGGTCTATTTCAACATAGGATAGGAAAAGGTTTCCGGATTGGCAAAGAGAGAGGCCATTGAGAAGCGTCGATGCCTCTGCCTTGAGGGAGTTCCCTAGTCCAAAGAAGGCGCTGAATGTGAAAATAACCGAGCCCGCTGCGTCTCAGACCACACCACCACCGCGCAAGGTTCTAGATCCAAAGGCTCCATCAACGTTGAGTTTCAGGCCTGAAATGAGGGGCATCCAGCGAACTGATCGTCCCCGCTGCCTAGGGCAGTTACGGTCCATAGAAGCAGTCATGAAGGTGAAGCGGCAGAGAGAAGGTGATGCATCATGATGGGTAAGGAGTCCAATCACCTCTGAGGTCAGGCACTTGTCCTTGACCATCAATTACAGAGCAGAGCATCGAGTCCCATGGCGGTCCTGGATAGGTTCCTTCCAAATGCACCAGCAACCTGCTTGTAGAAGGGTTTCCCTAGCCACAACCTCGTGGCTGTTATCCAGGAAGCTGCTAAACCAGCTCAAGAAGAAAGCCTCTAGGGAATCGATGGTCCTAGGGGGCATAGGGAAGTCCCCAAACTCGCTCTCGATCTGCACTACCCACTCACTTTGGAAGAAGAGGTGAAACTTGGATTCCTTGGAGAGAGTCAAACAGCAAGCACATTTAGAGGCAAACTGGACACCCTTCCTTATAATCGCCAGGTCCGAAGGGAGAGCCTGATTTCTGATTCTCTAAATCAGGGAGGATAATTTAATTAGGGTGGGTTTTCACAATAGACACCTCCCCCAATGGTCGCTCATAGACTGGGAAGATGTACAATGGAGATAGGCTTTAGCCGAGAACTTTCCTATGGGGGAACTAGTGAACATGCACCTTTCCGGGGAGCCATCCAAGAAAATGCTGTCAAAGAAGGACTTTTGAGAGGGAGATAGAACCTCCTTGAAGAAGGAAGGGTGAGCACTGGCTACCAAGAACGAAATATTTGGTGCATGGAATCCAGGGAAGTCCAGCAGGCCACCAACCTAATCACACTGCCAGAAGTTGAGGTCCCCCTGACCTAGGACCCACTGAGAGTGACACAAAAGCACGGGGTGGTGAGTCCGAAGAGATATCCAGAGACTTGAAAGTGATTAACCATTCTCACAGAGTCCATAGATGTACTTCTCTTGAATTAGTTGACTCCACAAAGAGCTTCCCTCAATAACCTCTCATGCGAGCCTTCCCTGGAAAAAATACATGGCCTGACCCACGTCCCTGACCCCAATACCTCCCAACTCCACTGGCCTGGAAATCTTATTCCACGAGGACCACCGACATCTCCCCTAACCTTGTCTATCACAAATAAATCCATTCATGATCTTCTCAATATGGATAATGGTGGACTTAGGGGCCTTGAGGGTGGAGAGAATGTGCATAGGGATCGAGAAAAGGAAAAAATTGATAAGGGTGATCTTTCCTCCAAATGACAGGAACCTGTTCTTCTAGTTTATAAGGCGGTTGTTAATTCTGCTGACCAAAACCTCAAAAAACTGAGCCTGAATCCTGCATGGGGAAATGGGATCTCCTAGGTAGAGCATAGGGAAGTTTATACTCCAAATACCCATGGTGGAGACAATGTTATTCTTTCTCCTGGCCAGGCAAGAAGAGGGCACGTAAACCCCAATTTTATCCATGTTCATCATTTGAACACTCCATAAAGAATATTCATCCATGATACTAATAAATCCCTTGATGGATCCACTGCCCCCATTACTCAATAAGAACATGTCATCTACAAATAGATGGCGAGACACTCTTGGGACATGGGCCCTGCAGTAATGGAATTAACTATGCACATTATGTTTTAGTTCATTTATTAAAAACATTATTCATGTTTTAATAATGTAAATGTAATAAAAATACTGTCTTTTATGTATTTATATTTTATTAAGTTGATTGAATAACATATATCTATATCCAATTCCGTCAAATTGGAAACAAAACTTTTGATCATGTGAAAGGTGGAATACCTCCTCATGAACTGAGGTAATTAATTTTGAATCACTTCCCACCATGAGTTTATATAGTGATGGATTTTCTGTATATATATTATAATTATGACATAATTATACTTCTGTAATTATAATATCAAATCAAAATTATATCCTTCAAATCCATTATAAAAAGAAAACGTCACTCGTGTGTATGTGTGTACTTCCTCCACCAAGAACTGATGAAATATGTTATTAATATTATTTTGACTTGGATATTAATAAGGATATATTTTATGAATATATATATATAGGATATTAATTATAACAAAACTGATATTTATTTAAAATTAATAAATTATTTATTGAACAAAATTACACTTAATATACTCAGGATGATCGACAAGTGTTGTATCTTTGGGAGTTACAAACATTACATAACAACATAAAACATGAAATCAATATATTTATTTAAAACTTCCTTATCATTCTCGCACATAAAACTATATGGGTTAACATAATGATATTAATAATACATAGGTGATCTATAAATCCCAATAAAGGAATAAGCATGTAATAATGTGAAGAAATTAATACATGCTTGATAATAGGCATAAAGCTTTAGAATAATAATTCTTACCAATGAGGAATGATATAACTTGATAATCATAAAGGGAACCTAGAATATTTGGAAAACATAATACACTGCATCATAAACATAGTTCAAGGATAACAACAAATAAATCATGATGGAAAAAGTACTGGGAAGGAATCTGGTTCACCCCAATCCCATAATTAAGTCTCATGGTACAAAAAATCACCCAATGCATTGGAGAACTATTGAAATATGGGTTCACCCATCACATTCATTTCATTCTCAATTTTATGTGTTCCACATAGATCATAAAACATATATTAATTCATCATAATATTTTATTCCATGATTAATGAGTATATAATTAATGAATGTAAGTCATAATAACATCTTTATAACTGTATAAAGGTGAACATATATTATAGGAATTGGGAAAGGTATTCAAAACACAATTATTTGGTGATGGAAAATGGTGAGAAAAGTTTTGCGGCCTAACTACATCTTATAAATATTCATTAAATTGGATAATGTGAGTGAAAAGTGGTCTATAATCATTTTAACATTAAATGAGATGTAATAGGTACGTGTAAAGACATATCCAATGATTATAAATTTCAAATGGAAGGCATAAGATAATAATAAAGAATTAATAAATAAGTGATAGTGAGGACCCCGTACAAAATTTCAGTATGGTATGAGGTGTACATAACGAATAATGAGAGTGATTTAATGAGAGATATAGTGGTTTCACATCATTTTGTGATCAAACTGACATCAATTGGGATATGTAGGGACAAATCCCACCATTTAAAATGGTAAATAAATGTGATTAAAATTATAGGTTCAGGAATAAAATGTAGAGAGACATCCCTTACATCAGTGTGTGACTCAAAATGATTGATAGGGGATTATTGAGAGCTTTTGTTAAAATTGTGTTTAGACTACATAGGGAAGGGAAGAGTAAGGGTTCTCTAAAATAATTTTTATTGATGATAAATGAGTTTTTGTGAGGGTATATATACCAAAGGAGTGGGGATTTATTTATTATTTATTAATCTTATGTTTTGGACTCTACATATAAAAATGACTAAAAATAGAATCATTCCCAAGGTTTTTCCCAAGGATTATAAAATATTTGAGTGCATTAAATTTTTTTTATGGTAAAAGGCCAAACATCATAAAATAATACCTTTCATATATGGAAGTAAGTCATACACTTAAAGTAATGATTCAAAAATATTAAAATATATTAATGGATTTGGAGGATTCAAAATTGATTTATCAAATTTACCAGATAAACATAAAATCACATTATTTTTAATTTAAAACATATATTTGGACTTTTATCCAGTATATGGTATTTATTACATTAATTTTGGGTCTGTATGATGTCATAATACACAAATTTCATGTATATGATATTTAATTTTTACACAAGAATTCAATTGTCTCATTACATTGTGAAAAGTTATCCGTAGGAAAATTTCAATATTGTGAATGAGAAAATAATATTCAATTTATCTAAATATGTTTATAAATATTTTAATATTTTTCTTTTGAAATAAAATAATCATTTATTAAGAAATGTCGGGTTTTTTTATAATAACAGTTTTTGAACTCTTATAAAAAATTACATTTTACTACATAATTTTTATATGGACATGTATATTTGAAAACATTATTTAATAATATTATTTTTTAAAAGTATTATTTGTTTCAAAAATTCATAATTCATTTAAATATATTCCTTATTTTAATTTGAATATTACCCCAAACAATTTTTGGCTTATTGTATAAAAATATAATTTTTATCAAACTAATTACCTAATCATACATTGAGTAAAAAATTGATGAAATAAAATCATAATTTTAATGAAAAAGAAATATTAATATTAAGGTTATGTTTTTTATATTATTTATTTTATTATTTTTTCCCATAATTAATGTATTTTCCCTTTATTGTGGTAGTAAATATTATTAGAGTTAATATTCATATTTTTCAAAAATTTGGTTGAAGTTATTACCTAATATTAATTATGATGATTCCAAATAAGGAATCCATTTTATCAAAATAAATTCATATAGGTGGAATGCTTTAATTTAATAAAATACCAGTATGCATTATTGAAAGAGGTTTTCTGAAAGATTCATTATGTAATTGTATTTTTTTTATTAGTAGTTTTCATTAAATGAATTTAGATTCAAAAAGAAAGATATATAGTCTAAAAATTTAATTTTTATTGTTTATCATTATGGGTTATTTTAATTAATTGTTATAGAGATACATATGCATTTTATAATAGTTTTTAGAAAATATTTTTTTCTTAATCCTAAAAATAAATATATTCTAAAATTTTATATAAAGTTTATTAAAAAAATTAATTTATTTATATATAACTAAATAATACATATGTTACTGTGAAATAAAATTAAAATAATAATTGTAAATTTAAATTATTTATTTTCCCAATATAATGTAAAATTTTACATAATAATGGTAATTTTTACTATTCATTAAGAAATTTGGATTTTCTGAATATTCCAAAAAATTCACGCAAAGTTATTTTTAATTTGATGATATAAATATGATTTTCATTTTATCAAATAATTGTTCATATTTTTTGAAAAAATTATTAAAATATTTATAAGAGGAAAAAAATATCTTTTCTGATGAAAACATATTTAGAAGAAGAAAAATACATTATGAAAAGTTGATTAATTATTTACTAAGAATTTTTCAATATATTTTGTATATATATATATATTTCATTATATTGTTAATCCAAATCCTATCCAAAAATAAATTAATGATTAAAATTTTCATATTTAAATCATCATTGTTCATTTTGGTTTTGTGTTGCATATCACATACTCTATTGAACATATTTTCTTTTTTAAAATCTTGGTGCGTAACATTTGTATACCCTTTATTAAATTACATCCTCACTATTTAAACATGAAATTAGTCCGTATTATTTATATAAAATAACTATATTAAATGTGAATTTAGGGAAGAGTGTTTTTAATCTGTTTAACACATAAACTAGAGTTAAATGACTTTAAAGGGATAACATATAAATAACATTTACTCACTAACTTATGAATTTGTAGGTTTATTTCTATGATATCCATGATCTATTTCCTAACATATATTCTTACTGGAATATGTTTTTCTCTTAATAATGTTTCATAATAATATTAAGAATTTACCAAAAAATATCACCTAGGAGTTTCAAAATATGTGTGCAGTAATGCCTGTTTTCATGTATTATCTTACACCATGTAAGGCCCAACACACCTTTTTAGAGTTGTTAATTGATTGAAAATATGTTCCAAAACCACATCCACTTGTGGTATCTAGATAGGGAATTATTTTATTATACTATTTATCTATATTTAATAACATTATGGATGTTTTCTTTTACTTTGTTTAATCACTTACGCTTTCACTAGAGTTTTCTAATCCTTATACCAAAAAATAACATATCATTTCCTTTGATATCAATTATAACATCCCTAGTCATTATTTCAATTTAAAAAAATATTTATTACATAAAATACACATAATACAGCCAAGAAGATCGAGATGTATACTGTCTTTTGTAATTAGGTACATTAAATAACAATGTAAAACCTGAAGACAATATCTTTTTTAAAAACATCCATAACATGCTCACACTTAAAACGTAATGGGTAACCTGGGGACATACATACGAAAAGGGGTGATACATAAAGTCTTGTAAGGGAATAAGAGTTGAATAAAATGAATAAATTAATACATGATTGACAATATGAATAAAGGAGTTAGAATAATAAAAATTAATAATGAGGCATTATATTTCATCATAATAATAAATACAAAATAGAAAATGTGGAAACAATTGAAAAAACTACATCGAAAACATAGGTGAAGTATTGCATCCAAGAAATCCTTGTATAAAAATAATAATAATGGAATTAGGTTCACTCTCTTTCATAACCTAACATCTCTTGAGACTAAAAATTAAAAAATTCATGGGAGCACTATATTATTATGGGCGCACCCGTCACATTCATTTCATTCTTAGGATTTAGTGTCAGACATAGATCATAAAACACGGATTCATTAATCATCATATTTTATTCCATGAATACGGAGTTTGAAATAAAAAAATTTAAGAACAATTTAAAATAATTATAAGTGTATAAAGGTGAACACCCTTAATAGGAATTGGGTTTGGTATTCACTAAATAATTATTTTTTTATAGAAGATCACACTAAAATTTTGTTAGTATAACAACGTCACATAAAAATTCATAAAACTAGTTTATGAGAGTTAAAGGGGTATCTAATAATTTTGAAATAAAATTGTAATTAATAGGTAGATGTAAATAAATTTCCCAATATTCAGAATTAGAAATGGATGTCATAAGATATTTAAGAAACATGAATAATGAAGAGAAAGTGAGGACCACTTACTATATTTTAACATGGTAACTGGTGTACATAATGGTTAATGGGATATAAATAATGATAAGGAAAAGGGTATATCATCATTTAAACATAAAATGGAAATTATGGGATATATGTAAAAATTATCCCAATATTAAAAAATGGTAATTAATAGCATAACATAAAAGAGATGCTTGAAAAAAAATGAGAGAGGAGATCTGTTACTTGAGAGTGGGAATCCAAATACTTTGGAGGAGCTTCCTGAGATCTTGGGGGAAACAAATGTGGTCTCTAGTGAGGGGAGGGGTGATTATGGATGTGATTAATGGATTTTTAGTGAATATAAATGGGATCATGGGTGGTTTTATATCGGAAATGAGAGGAGATAACTTTATTTTTTCGGAAACATAGGTTTCGAACTCTATATACTAAAATTACCAATACCATAATTCTCCCAATGGTTATTTCCATGGTTTCTTCCAAATGGCAATTTTCCCATTATTTTATAATTCCATTGGCCGAAATTAGTAAAATGATACCCTTATGTGGATGTGATCCACACTCTTAATGAATTAATTTTATAACATAAAAATATTTTAATTGTATTGGGAGATTCATAAAGGCTTTATAAAATAAACCAAATAAATCTAACATCATATTATTTTAAAGGTAAAAAAATATTTTTTCAGGGATCCCAGTTATATTATTTATTAAAACACTTTTAGGTCATTATGATGTCATAATATGCAATGTCTATTTATATGGTATATAAATTTTACCCCCAAATTTGACATTATATGAAATTTTATAAAAAATATCTGTTAGATAATTTTGATTTTTTGATTGAAAAAATAATATTCATTTTATCTAAATAATTTTCTAAATATCTTAATTTTTATTTTTAATATAAAATCAAAATTCATTAAGAAATGATTTGTTTTTTGACAATAATAGTTTTTGAACTACTATTAATAATTATGTTTATCTTCAGAAAAACTTATATAGTAATTTATATTTAATAAATATTATTTAATCATAATATTTTATTAAAATATTATATATTAAAAAAATACATTAATTAATCACATATATTCTTTAATTTAATTTGAATATTACCCAAAATAATTGGTGTATTATTGGATCAAAATGTAATATTCATCTAACTAATAAATTAATCATATAAATTGTAATAAATTATGAATAAGAAAATTTCATTAAAAGAAAATATAAAAATTTGGGTTACGTTTTTTCAATTATTTTTTAAATTATTGGCACACTTATATAATATATTTTCCTTTGAAAGTGGTAAAAAAGGTTTACCAAAAGTATTATTCATATTGTTCACAAATTAACTTTGAACTATTACAAAATATTAATTATTATGATCAAATATATGGAATAAATTAGATAAATAAAATTCACTGATGTGGAAGAATTTGATTTAATATAAATCCTATAAGCAATATGGAAAACAAATTTCAAAAAGATACATTTTTTGAGATGATTATTTTTCATATAATTATCATTCTTTGAATTTAATTAATAAAGATAGATATATAGTATAAACATTAAATTTATATTAATTATCATTAGTGATTATTTTAATCAATTAATAATGGGAAACACTATGAATTTTAGAATCAACATCAGAAAAATGTTCCCTTTTAATCATAAAAATAAACTAATACCAAAATTGATATAATAACTATTTAAAAATAATTCATTTATTTAAATAGAAATAAATAGTACATTTTTAACCTTGAAAAAAATTAAAATAACAATTGTGCTTTAAAATTTTTTATTTATCAAAAGAAATGACACTATTACAAAACAATAGTAATTTTCACAATTCACTAAAAAACATATTTTATGAAAAATCCCAAATTTCCCCCTAAGATTAATTTTGTTTCATGATAACAAAATGCTATTCATTTTTTAAAATACATTTTCTTAATGTTTTAAAAAATAATTATAATATTTATAAAAAGAATGAATAATAATCTCTGGAAAAAGCATCTTTTGAAGAAGAAAAAGACATTACCCAAAACACATTGATTATTTAATTAGATATTTTTAATATATTAATAAAAAATATATATACTGAATTATTTAATCCTCCCCATATATAAAAATTCAATTTGAATGTTAAAATAGTTATATTTTAATAATCAATATTCGTTACGGTTTAGTTTTCAATATATCATTTTCTATTGAATATAATTTCTATTTTAAAAACTCAATAGAATACATATATTATATAAAAAAAATTTAGTGATTATTTATTATATAACTTTATTTACTTTCATCCTTCAATAAATATAATGAGTTTTCAAGCATACATTTGGCATACCATCTCCATGAACTTTATAAATCATTTTGATGTCTCTATATTTTGTGGATGACTATAAATATATATATAATAAAAATATATAATTTTTATATAATTATTTATATTTTTTAAGTGATTAAATTGTAATAAATATACAATGACCCAAATTACCAAACCAAAACATATATAAAAAAAGAAGATGTTATTAGCCAAAGCACTTATTTAAATAAAGAATTGTTAATTAACTATTAGAAAATGATTATAAGAAATTAATATATGGTATTATATATATGATTATGGTCTATAATATTTGTATAATATACCTATTTTTAAATACTATAGGTTCACACGTGATTAAAGAATGAGGGGACTTGAAGAAAGGGATTTTAATCACCCTTTCATTTCTGTGAGACAAATACCATATTGACCACTTATTTCTTCTATAGGATTTATAGACTACACATTATTGTATTTTATTAACTTTATTACAAAAAATATTAGATGAACTTATTCATTTGTGATTATTTATTTCTTGAGGAATACAATTCAATATATACCATTGTGGTTAGGGATTAATGTTATAGTATAATTATATATCAGGATTATAAATGATTATTATTTTGATGTGGAAATATTATTATATATCTCGAAATATACTAATGTTTTTTATACTATCATTATGTCCTCCATATTCATGTTTTCCTTTATTTTTCATTTCTTCATGTACTAAATAATAATAAAAGTATATGTTTAAGTAATAACGACATTATTTTTCTATTCGGTCGAAAATCATTTATCTTTTACATGCATGTATTCTAAAAATATTTTCAAAAGTGTTTTTACTATCTACAAATATTTTTTAAATTCATTTTTACCCATTTCTAAATTTTCAATTTTTTAAAAGAAATCTACATTTCATTTTCAAGTAAGGTAATGTTTATCCTTTTTTACAACTGTGTGAATGAAATGATTTCTTTTAACTTATACAGCCTGTTATAAATGATTTGACATCATTAAAAATAAATTTTTTGAATCAACATATATATGTTACCATTTTTATTTAGAAAATAAATTTTCACTTTAATATTTTTATTTTATTTGTTTTTAAATCATTGATTTCTTAATAGAAAGGATATTTTCATCATGTATCCATTAATGATATTTTTTGGAATTTATATTCATCAGTATCAAATTTTTTTGATGCATGTGATTTAATAAGTACATGATCGAATGGTATAATTATTATTCATTTCTCTTCATTGTTTATGATTATGATGATGAGATTTTAATGAAACATTTTACATGGGTTTTTATATAATAGATTGATGAAATATTTTTAAAACATAATATCCATTCACATATGATGATATGATATATAGTTCAATATTCTTTGGAAAACATCGTTATATTTATTGTAACATAGTGTTAATTTTTGAAATTTATTTTTCCAAATTAATAAATTCTTTTTTGATAATTTTCATTTCACGCAACACTAAATATTGTTCTTTAATGTTAAATAACTAGATTTGGCTTGTGAGAACAACATACGAGACATATATTATCTTAGTATATATAAAATACTATTTTTGGTTTCTGTTGCACAATAGACATAGTTCAATTGATAGCCTTCATAACATGCAAAGATGTGTTTTTACAAATATATAATATTCTAATAATAATATTATTAAAATATTATTATAGCTACCACCTAGACCTTGGAACAGAATTTATAAACATGGTTTATTAAATTGTTAATATTTTATTTAAATGTTTATATAAAATGAATACATTTGGAATGATTTAGTATAAGAAAATATATTGTCTAAATGAAAATAATAAAACTATTCTTTTTTGTAAAACTCTGTTTCTATGTAAAAACACAATTTCATATTAATAAATTAAACATATCACTTTAGATTTTTTTAAATAGTATTTTTATATATTATATTGAATAAATATTCTTGATACTTATCTTACATATTTTATCATTATAATATAATAATAAATCAATTTTTTTTAATAAAACTATATATTCTTCAAAATATTAATTTCAGCGCTTTTCAAGGGAGAACCCATTTTAAATTAAAATTTTTGGAACTATTATTGATTTTATATGTCAAAATAAACTCCAAAATTTAAATATAAGCATAAGAATTATCATAGGAATAGTTTTTTGAAATTTTCAATGAAGTTTTATTTTTTAATGAAGTGTTAAAAATGATGTATTTTAATTCAAAACTACTTTTTCATCTAATTTATTTATCCAGATAAATTATATATTTAATTTAGATAAATTTTTATTTAGTTAAATATTACCAATTTTAATAAAATTTAGTTAATTGATATAAATTTTACTTTTAAATTAGATATAAAAAATTACCAAATATTTGAACATTTGTACATTAAAAACAAGTTTTACCAGCCTTGTCCCCAAGACTAAATTTGGATTAATTTTTCCACTTGTTAAATTGGAATTTTAAAAAGAGGATTCCATATTTTGAATAATAATAATTAATAATGTAATATATGTTAATTATTTTTACAGAAAAATTTATTGAAACAAATTATAATTAATTAGAATGATTAAGAGGAAAATTAGCTTAATAGGGGACTACACCTTACATTTAAGAGCCTAAATGATACAGAAAATTTCCCAAATGGAATTTTAAGTAAATATTTAGACCCTATACTCCCTTTTATTTACTTTCTTTCATTTTATGATCCACTATTCATATGAAAAACGTGTGGATAATTCCCTTTTAAAAAATTTACAAGAATGCCACTCATCCTCTAATATAAAAAGGTACTCACCCCATCCACAAATTCACAACTCTAATGTCATTTGGATCACTAATAATTATATAAAATTAGATACCAACATCCATACCTTCCTCCATGAATGATTTATTTTGCCATAAATCCAACAAAGGAATCCCTTTGTGTATAAAAAAGTAGTTATCCAAAGTAAAGGTATCATCCTTTCTAAAGCATGTTTCATTCATACTCATTCTCCAGCACCTCAATTATTCTTATTTATTTTTATATAATAACTTAAATATTATCAATATAATTAAAAAAAATTATTAGAATATTTTGATATAATCTTACAAAAACATCTATCTAATGGGTAATAAATATACCTTCCTTGTGTTCAATGAATTACAGCCTCACGAAACGATATTGTTAGTTTTTACATTAACACTTCCCATGGTTGGTAGCAATGATATAAAATGTATTGTCATATTTTATATATTATATTTTAAATTTATTTATGAATATGAAATTTTTATATAACAAATTCCTCCATTATTTCAAATTTTATAGTCCTGATAATTTCTTTTGGGAAATGTATACTATTCCTCTTTAAAGAAATGTGATTTGTTCATACCTTACGTAGAATGCATTAAGGATGCATTTAGAGAACTTTTTTGGTATATATGAAACTAAAATTCTTCCAAAAGTATAATATATATATATATTTGTGTTTTTTTACATTCCTTCTTCCAATTGGCCAATAAAACAGAAACGATGTTCAATAATACGAACAACCTACACTCTCCATGAACCGTATATTATATTTCATATGTTTATCATATATAGATTATTGAAAATTAATATATAAGGAATATATATTATATTTATAATAATATTTACTATATATAAATAATTAAATCCTTATCTACGTAAGAGGATAACAAATAACTAGTAAAACAATATATGAAAAATAAAGATGGTATTTCTTGAAAAAAATATTAACATGGATTTGTTAATAAGTGGTTAATATAAAGTCAAAATAAATCATATATTGTATAATATATTATAATATTTTTATATAATACATTTCAAATAATGTTATATTTTTTATACAGGTTTTTTTTACATATATGAAGAAATTCAGGACATAACGTAAGGGAATTTCATCTGAATTTTTATTTAAACATGATACATAAATTATTCACCACTCTTATCATTTATGTGTGGTTTATAATGACCATGTATATATTATATGGTTCCTATAAATACCTTTTTAGGTATTTATAGATCATGGTTATGATATTTTTTTTGGGGGGTCATGATTCAAAAGATACTAAATCGTTAAAATAATGTTATTGAAATTTTCTTTCATATGGACACATGCCAAGTTATTCACCTATGTATTTATATGATATTTATATAATTAATTCTAAAACTTTATATCCTAAAAATTATTATTTTAATGATAGTTTATTATTTATTTAATTTTATTCTTTCTGTTTTTCTCTTATTTGATGTTACCAATGTAGCAATGGTTTATAGATTTAATCTCATCATTTATCAATATTGTTAGTAATTTTGATTCCATTAATAATATATTTTGATCCATCTATCATGAAATATCATAAATTATCATAAAATATGGATATGAATATTGTATAATATTTATTGTGTCATTTTTCCAATCTTTGATACTTTATATAATTAATAAAACGTTTTTGTAAATATATGAATTTATTCCCAATTTCGGTCTTAAATATGTCTTCTTTCAAAAAAAATATGTAAATATTATTTGAAAAATGTTCTCATATTATATAATGATGTTTATTAAATGTTTTACCAATTTATTACCTTTTTACAAAACATTTCTTAATGGTATCCTTTTTTCATTTCCGATCAAAGAACGTTTATAAACTTTTATGTTATGAATGGAATGTTCACCATATATAGAATTACCTACCGTCTTAAACATAATTTCACGTATAATTACTTTGTATATTTATAAGGTTATTTTTCTAATAATTTTCATTCCTAATATATTTAAAATTATTTTATTTAAAAATGGGTTTCCATGAAATAGGTTTTTCAAAAATTGGGTTATTTTTAAAAAGTTCTTCAAATGATTTCAATGATTTTATCAGATATTATTAGGAGGAAGCCTTCAGAAAAGATGATTTCAATGATTTCAAATAATACATTATATTTTTTTTTTAATTTTCTCAATGAAATTGTTTTCCAAATTTCATAAATCGTTTTTAAAAGTATGGAAATATATTTTCATGGAAATAGTTGTGAAAAAATTTCAAGACTTATTTATAATATTTAAAATTATATTTGAGGGATTGGTTTCCCAAAAATTTTCAATATTTCTCTCTATTTTTTTGAAGTGTTTTTAATGAAAAAATTTCTAATTTTTTTTCAATATACATTTATATTTTTTTAGAGAAAACGGTTTTCAAATAGTTTTCCACATTATATAATATGTTTTCAATGAAAAATGATTTAAAAATTTTATTCCTGATGAATTAATATATTATTATGGTAAAAGGTTTCCAAAATGTCTTCAATATTAATTTATATGATTTAAAAGAAAATGGTTTCATGGAAAAAGGTTTTAATTTTTATAAGATTCATTTATATGTCTTCACAAAAAAATGTTCTTTCATTCTATTACAACTTTTCAAGTTAATTTTGAACTAAAATGGTTTGAAAAGGTTTTTTTATTTTAAAAAGTATTTATTAAATAAGAATATATATTTCTTGATTAATTTTGTTGAAATATGTTTAAAAATTATTTTCCCTCGAACATAAAAATCATTGATGTTAGTCATGACTTTATGGGGAAATGATCCAAACCTTAAACTCATATTATTTATCAAAATGGTTTTTGTTTTCATGGAATGATATTTATGAAAACTGTTTCTCGTCCACGAGTTATATGATTTTGAAACTAATTTATTTTCAAGGGTTGTGCATTGATTAATTGATTATGAAACCTATCACTATTCAATAGGTAATGATATGATGAAATGTTTATGATACACATTTTATTTCATGGGATAAGATATGATGTTTATGAATGTCATATTTTTTATGTTTCATGAAATGATTTATGTGTTCATATATTATGGGACATATATTAATGGTTGTATTATGTGATGCGTGGGACCTATGTCTCCCTCTAATGCATTGGGTAATGATTGATATCTCAAATGATTATGATTGGAATCAAGTAGATGGGAATGATCCACTATGTGAATATGGGGAAACCCAATCCACTATGGGAAGATGGTTAAAACCATATCCACTATAGGAAGATGGGATAACCAATCTACTATGGTAAGATAAGGAAACATTAACCACTATATAATGATGGGAAAACTCGATCCACTATTGAATGATGGGGAAATAAGATCCCTTCCATGGAATGGACTATAAAAAGGGATCATGGTGTATCTTACCTAGTTGGTGTATTCCCCTTTAAGTGCAATTATATTTTTTTAGAAAAGATCATTAACAAATAGGGGAATATATTACATTGTTATTTTTTCCCAAAAATTCTATTTCATATGAATATTTTCTGATAATATGGTTCATGTTCATGATTATCTTATGATTCATTCCTGATGAACTACCAATCATTATTCCATGTCTCGTGTTTTTAACTAAGATATACAGGGTATGATCTTGTAATGTTATGATAGTGTTTTGATAACTTTATGTTCATGTTATGCTTATATATTTACATTATTTACCACAACTGAGAATTTAAGCATATCCCTTTATTTTGATTCATTTCCTTAGGTTATGAAGATTTTATTTATGTAATGTTTATAAGGGGAAATAAATTCATGGGAAACATTGAATATCATCTACTAAGTAAAAATATTTTTGTTCCATGTTTCCAAAAGAAGTGAAATAATATATTCTTGGGGTGTCTATTTTTTCATTTGTTTATTGTTATGAAAATATTATGTAATTCCTATATATGTTAATATATGATTTTTATTATTGGTATCGGACTGAAATTTTTCTCAAATATTGTAAGACATGATGATAAAATGATAGGGATATACCAAGGGATAATTCTAAGGATATGTCTAGTGGTGTGTCTAAGGATGAGTTTATGTTTATGAAAATGACATGGAATTTTCATAAAGGATATAGTGTGCTGTTTATTAAAATCAAATATATTTATAGATTCTATAAGTGGATGTGGATCTGGAAATATTTACCTAGGGGTATGAACTTTGATAAAGTGTTTCAGGCCTAACTCGAGCATAACATGGTTTGACACTCCTGGGGGATATTCTTTGGAAATTCACAAACTCTTTATGAACAATCATGAAGGTTTTAAATGTATGTTGGATATTATTATCCTATGATAAACCAAAGGTTTCCTAGACTAAGTAATTTTTAATATTTTACAAATCATATATATGATTTTTCACGATTATGTTGTTCCTCACTATGATAATTGTTTCATACTCAATGATTTCTGGTTTTAGTCAATGACATGAACAAGAAGGAACTGGGATAATGTTTAATTCTATATAATTTTTTTATGAGAAGTCAAATGGTATGGTCACCAGATTTAGGGAACATACGGGCTTGCCTAGTCTATTTTTATGGAACATTAATAACAATGGTCTCCTTAACAAAATGTCAAATTAATCAAGGAAAATATTGAAATATTTCTGTGAAATTTTGGGTAATGGAGACCATGGATGAAATAAGACTTATCTTCATGTATATTACGTATTTTGAAATGATAACCTAAGTGAATGTCTTTGAGGAAAAATATTTTTTTGAATATAGAATAATATGTACATAATGGATGTAACTAAAAAGGAAAAATGATTGGTTCAGTTAATGAAAATGATGGACATATTTTCCTATGTAAGTCATAATCAAATGTTAAATGATTTAAATATGTAAGAAATATTTATTTTCAAATTGATTTCCCATGTGTAATGCTTAATAATATAATAAACAAGGTGATATGAGTAATGGTTATATTATTGATGATGATGAAACTATAGAAGAATTTTGAAAGGAAAAGGTGTTATGTAATTAGATGCAATTACCTTTTTATGTTTTATGGATACAGTGTAATAATTTATGTTTTTATTCAAAAAAGTTCAATATTAATATACCAATATACATGGATTGATCAATTTTTATTTTTTATCAATATTTATTAGTTTATATTGAATTTTTATAATGTACTATAAAAGTGATATAATAGGAATGTTACATTTACACTAAGGTAAGATAACCCTTAATATTTTAAAATACGTTAAGATAATATTTATTGGATAATGATATTTAAATTATGAATAAGTGAATTTTAGGGTACTAATTACAAAAGAACAAATTTATGAAATTATTACAAGTGGTATTGCTATCATTGATAAATTTTTCATCTTTTATGTATTTAAGGAAAATATCAAATTTAATATTAAATATATAAATATTCATTCTTTAAATAACTAATTGTGGTAATTCAGGTTATTTAAAAGTTTCAAATTAATAAATAATAATGGTATTCGCATGATATTTATGATAGTTCAATGATCAACATTATGATATATGGGACATCAATCCTAAGCAATTTTTTTAGAAATTTAGTGAACATCACTCCCATATTCTTGAAGGGTAATAAGATTACCCATTTGTGGAATGGTCTACATTAATCTTTGGATATTTATTTATGGATTAAATTATTATATCAACATATGAGAATTTATGTATATTTGAGAACTTATTATAACCTTTTGTTGTGATAAAACCTAAGGGAATGACATGTCATCCTATTCATAGATCTCATGTTCTATTAATTATTCATGAATGAAAGCAATTAACTTCATTTCATGGAACTAGACATGAAGTTGAAGTTTATAAAGGCACAAAAAGTGTATGGTTTTCTTGAAATCTAGTAAATATATCTTTTCCTGAAAATTCCTCTATGTTAGGAAAACAATCGAGAAATAAGGTTTTATATGTATACCATAGTTTTTGTTGAAACTATGGCCTCTTAAATCATCACATATTAATCTCATTGAGGCCCAAAAATTTCAATTTATCACTCATTTGTTTTTTATTGATGAACTCAATCAGATCGTACAAATATTTACACTTTTCCTCTAAATACATGTTTTCACATTCCCCTTATGTTCTCTATTGTGGAAATCTAGTTACATGTTACTTTGGGTAATCTTTATGTTTTATGATTTATTTTTAATAGTATTTCTTATTATTCCTTTGTTCTGATGTCATTTTATGTCGATGGAACATTCAATAATTATTCCTTTGATATCCTTTAGGAATTTTGATTTAGAAATTCAGTTTAAGGGTGGAATAATGTAACACCTAGCTATTTTGTGAAATATATTTATCAAATTAATTTAATGTTGGTGATATTTTTCATTTCACAGAACGCTAAATGTAGTTTTTTATATTAAATCATAGTTTTTTGATTTTGTGAAATATAAAAAATACATATTATATTGTTATAGAAATAACACTATGTTTCCATTATGTTACACATAATATTGATTTCCTTCAATATCTTGTATAACATGCAAGGACATGTTTTACCAAACTAGAATATACAATTAATAATATTATTAAAATTTTAATATAGCTACCATCAAACCATTAGAATGGAATTAATTAAAATTATTGAATAAATTTTGAAAATAAGATTTACACCTGTGTATAAGATTAATCCATTATTTTACGATTGGTAGAATTTCAAGAACTATTTGGAAAAAAGAAATTGCATTTATAAGAAAACTATATTTTTATGTACAAACACAAATTTATCTCAAATACTAAAAAACCAGTTTTGATCAATGTCTTAATAGAATTAACATAAAATATATTCAATAAATGTATTTTACAAATATATAATATATTTTATAGGTATAATTTAGGAATAAATAAAATTCTATGAATAAAAATATATATTCTTCATAAAAGTATTTTAACCACATTTTACAAGAAAACCATTTCTAAATATAAGTTTTTAAATTTTATGTATTGACTATATAAAAATAAAATTCAACTATTTAATTAAAACCTAATAATTATCTTAGGGTGAATTGTTTCAATATTTTTTAGAAGTCTCTTTTTTAATGAATAATGAAAAAAACTATAATTTTAATCAAAAATGATTTTTTATATAATTTATTTATAATGTTAAATTTTATTTTAATTAGTTTTAAAGTTTGATTATATATATATTACATCATTTATTACAATTTATTCTTTTGGGCTCAATTTCAGATTGAAATTCTATATAAAAACATACTATGATTTTGAACATTTTTTACTTTTAAATCATAATTTATCATATAGTTTATGGTATTAAATTTGAATTAATTTCCACTAATTATATTATTAGAACATGACAATTTTTATCATTATTTTTAATTATAATATTATATAATTTCAAATAAGTTAAAATTATTTTTTGGAAAAAATTAATTGTGAATTAAATTAAAATTAATTATAGTGATTAAAAAGGAAAATGGTTTCACATAAGACTATACCTTACACTTAAGGGTAAAAATGACATATAAAATATTCCAAAATGAATTTTATGAAAATATTATTACCATATAAAAAATTTTAAATACTTTTTCCATTTACTTCTGCAACTTTTCATAGGAACATTGTTAGTTGAATTCTATTTTCCAAAATTTACAAAAGTTCTACTCCTCCACTATAAAAAGGTACTTATACCCATCACCTATTCACAACTATCATGATAGTTTTATCATCGAAACTGTGCTAAAATAATCTCCCAAATCCATAAATTCATATTTTAAGCCTCCCTTTCGGAATAAATACATCCAAGGAATCCCTTTTTTTAAATAAAAATGTATTTCCCAAAGAAATGGTATCATCTTTCCCCAAGCTCATTTTTTTTATTTTATTTCTCCTCCACCTAAATTATTATTATTCAAAGATTATATAACAACACAATTATTATATATTGTAGTTTTTTTATTCTAATTTTTGTACCTATACATACACACACATCCATATAATGGGAAACGAACTTAACATGCTTGTGTACGGTGAACAACCACCTCAAAAAACTATGTTTTTATGTTTCTTTTACTATATATCATGGTTGGTAATTATGATGGAAATTTTATTTTTATAATATATATATATATGATATTTATAATGTATTTTTTATTTTTAAATTATTATATAACCAATTACATCAATCATTCGATTTTTTGTTTGTATGATAATTTGGTTTGGAGAGTTATAGACCACCACCTATCGAAGTAATGTGTTTTTTCACACCATACATTGAATGTATTAAGTCTTTTTTTTTGTGAAATTATATGATATATATGAAATAATAAATATAATTTAATTAAAATATATATATATATACATATATGTAAATTAATATAAGTCATTAAATATGTTAACATACACAAATAACATTCTTTCATATGTACGACCAACTGTCTCCATGAATGTTGTATCCCATTTCATACATATAATGTAAATAAATTATTAATAATAAATATATAATGAACATATATGATATTTATACCATTTTTAAATTATATAAATAACTAAATAATGATAAAAGTAAGAGGATAAAGAATAAAAATTCAGAACTTGTACAAAAAATAAAGCTGATATTACTCGAAACGTAACATTAACATGAAGGTGTTAATAACTGGGTAATATAAAATCATAACCATATAAAATATGATATTATTTAAAATAATATGTTTATATATATATTTATAAGAAATTTATATTTAATGTACTGGATTTTTTGATGTGTTTGATGAAAGTTAATAGTTAAATTAAGGGAATCTCATCTCAATTTTTATTTGACTGAGATACATGACTTATTCACCACTTATTTTGATGGTGTGGTGTGTATATTTCCCATGGATTTATAATAATATTTTTATAATTAATGTTTTTGGTATTTAAATTTCCTTTTTATTATGATTCTTTCATGGGTGTTATTTTCCAAATGATACCAAATTGGTTAAGTAATTTTGTCTTAGTTTTCCTACTTTTGAGACACATGCAATGTTATGCACCTATGAAGTTATATATGGTTTATATAAAACATTTTTACATTTTATATAATGAATATATTTATTTTTATGTTTTTTACATAATAATTTATTTTTATTATTTCCATTGTATTATGATTTTACGTTAGCAATGTGGTATAGGTTTATTGAGTCAATCTCTTCATTTTTTGTTATTGTCTATAAAAATGCTTCAATTGTTTAAATATTGTGATCTATATATCATGAATAATAATTTATTTTGTTAACCTCTTGATATTAATGTTTTATCCATGAGATGGTATCATTTTCCACTCTTTTTTACTTATGATAATTATGAATTTTCTTTTATTGAAATCTGAACTTATTTCTCATTTCGATCAGAAACCAACATTCCTTCAAAATAGTGGTTTATAAAAAAAAGGTTTTAAGAAATTTTTAAATATTATTTTATGTTCTTTAAAAAAATTATTACACATCTATTCCCTTTTTAAAAAATATTTTTAAATGGAATATGATTTTCATTTTATGATGATGTAACTTTTAATAACATTTAAGGTACAAAAGGATTCTTCGACATGTACAGACTTATCCTTCATCATGAATTCATTTCCTGGAGCTACCTTTATCTGATTAGAAGATTAATTTTATCATAATTTTTCCCTAATATTTTAATAATATTTTGATTTAAAAAAACTCAATAAAATTAGTTTTAAAACAAATATATTTAACAAGTTCTTTAAATGATTTTTACACATTCCATTATATGTTTGGAAAAGGTAGTCTTCAAAGAAATGTAATTTTATGATTTCAATTATTATTTTATATGTATTAAATTTAAATTCATTGAAATTGTATTTAAAACATTTTAATTCTTTATTTATCGATTTCAAATTTATTTTCAATGGAATATTCTTTAAAACATTTTCTATTGTTATATATATGTTTTCATTTTATTTTTTGAGAAATGGGTTTCAAATCATTTTCAATATTTCGTTATAATTTTTCAAAGTGTTTTCAAATATAAAGGTTTAAAAAAATATTTCAAGATACATTTATATTTTTTTAGGAGAAATGGTTTTGAAAATGTATTTAAGAAAATTTAATAAGTTTTAGAAGAATAATACTTTGAAATATTTTTAGGAAACTTTTAAAAAATTTCAAGGTAATTTTTTTCCACGTTTCTTCATTATTATTTTATAAATTATAAATGAAAATGGGTTTTAAAACGTTTTCGAGCATCTTATATATGTTTTCATTGAAAAATAATTCCAAAATTTCTTAAATAATTTTTTTAACATTGTCAAAAAATGTGATTTTATAGATTCGATAATATGTTTTTCGGTTTATTTTGAATGAGAATGTCATTCAAATAGTTTTAGATTTTATGTACCATTTTTTCAAAGAAGAGAGCGTATTTTTATCAAAATTGGTTTGAAAATTATTTTCCATATTAGATAATATCCATTTATATAAATCAATACTAATGGGAAAATGATCCAAATGTTCCACTGATATTTGTTTTTTGAAAGGTTTATGTTTTTATGGAATTTTGTTTTTGACACCTTTTTGCTTCCAAATATTATATTATTTTGATTCCAATATTTTTTAATAAGTTATAGTTTGATGTAATTATTAAGAAACCTAATTTTTTCTATATCTAATGATATGATGAAATATTTTTGTTAATCAATTACTTTCATGGGTTATTATATGATTTTTATGAATCCCGTCCCTTTTTATGGGTCATGATATTATGAATGTTTCATTATATTTTGAAACATGCATGAACACTTTCATTATGTGACGGGAGGGACATATATCTCCATCCAATGAATTGGTAAATATTTATCTATCCTGAGATAATTATAAGAATGAATTCAATAGTATTGATTGACTATGGGAATATAGGGAAACCCGATCCACCTTGGGAAGATTGGGAAACCAAATCCACTATGTGAAGCTAGTTAAACCTAATCCACTATGGGATGTTGGAGAAATAAGATCCCTAACAAGGAATGGTATGTGATTGGGGATGGTGTTGTGTCACACCAAGCAGGGGTAGTCCCCACAAAGCTCCGTCATATATTTTTGTAAATGAGCATTTAATTATAGATAATGATATTTCATATTTATGCATTTTCTAAAAATTCAATTTATAATGAATACGATACACTAATATGGTCTATATTATTGAGTATCTTATGATTAATATTTTATTAACTACCAGTATTTATGTCTTATATAATTTTTATGATCTTTGATATTCATGGTATGATCTTCAATCGTTATTCTCATGTTCTAATACCCTTATGTACTTATTATACTTACATATTCCATTATATACCCTTTTGAGAATTTTATGTCCAGAATTCATTGTTTTTACTTAACATTAGTTATAATGAATTTTTTTTATGTATAATTACTAAGGTGTGGATATTTTTGGGAAACATTGGTGATATTTTAACAAGTTAGACGATTTTTCATCGATGTTTATGAAGTCACTAAACTAATATAGTCTTTGGGTTTCTATTTTGGAAATGTATTATGTATTCCAAAAAAATAAGTAATGTATTTTTCTGTTAATCATAGGTTGTTATGGATTCCATTATGTGATTTATTAAGGACAAAATTTATCTTAAATTCCAATTACATTTTTGTTAATATAAATAACATAATTGTGATACAATCCTAGATCCAAAGGAATTGTTTCATGTAAAAATTAGGCATATATAAAATTATAAATAGCAAAACATAAACATTATACTAATTATAATTCTATATATTATAAATATATAATGATATTCTTGTTATATTAAGTCATATAAGTATATACATTAATGAAATATGTGATATAAAATCCATTTATGGTGAAGATTATGGGAAATAAATCCATAATACTCAGATGAGTATAATCTAACTTATCATGTCATAAGCATTGGATAATCATAAACAGCATGAGGGAAACATTTAATAAATTCATATAATACTTAACATATATAAAGATTAGTCATCTTTTCATAGTTGTCAAACACCATAAATAATTGTGAGTTAGGTTGGATTTATGTTCACATATAACATATGTGAATAAGTCATAAAATTATTATTATTAACAATATTGAGTCTTATTCCTACAAGGCACGCATTATATCAATGATACATCACATATACCGAATTTATAGGATGTCTATATGATTCTTATTCCACCCATCACATCTTAAATACTCATAACAATTTCTACCACACAGAAAAAATAATAAACATAGTGATGAAATAACTCCTGGAAAGGAATGGGTTTCATAAAATATTTCCCATTTTATAATTCATGAAATGAAATTTACGATTTCAAAATTAATCTTAGTGATTATTATTTTCCATAAAAGGTCAATTTCTTTCTTGATAATATAAACAACTCAAGTGGTTTGTTAAGATGTATTTGAAGATAAATAATTTTTTGAAAAGAATTTTAAGTGGATTAGAAAAACCTGTATAATGTCAGAAACATATATGTCATAGATGTTAAATAGAAATATTATTTACATGATATAATTTTGATATTATATGATCGTTCATACAAAAATCAACGTTAAAAAGTAGATAACCTAAAATGGTGTTTGGGGTTGAGAATCCCTTTTCCATTAATCATTCTTTATTACATCTCCTTTACGCCTCCTAACAAATAAGATTAGTTTTCTTAAAATAAATTAATATAACTAATGTATACAAATTTTTTCACTATTTATAAATTATAAACACCGAATTATATTTCATAATACCTTCAGTTAAATGGAATATGTTTTGGTATCATGTTTTCCTTAAAAATTTAAATTTTTCTTCGATTTCACAATTTCTGTTCAGCATTATTTATGAATTAGTATAATTAATTCAAGAAAAATAAAATAAATATATTTAAACTTTTTATATCATATATGTTATCACTATTAATAGGATTGGTGATACTAGAAGAAGTAGGAAACATCCTTGTTGGCAGTTAACTGACCGTTGTTTGGAACATTGTCCAATGTAGGGGACATAGTGGTATAAAATATAATAAAATAAAAAATATAACTTTAAAAATATATTTTAATCATTAATGTCATTATAAAATACTGCCTAATTAATTAAAAAATGTTACTGTTTCAACGAAATTGTGAAAAATTTGAATATATGAGGAACAAGAGTGAAGAGTTGATAAAAAAATCTTTTCTCAATATTTCTTGTCTTCTATGACTCTACAATTACTTGATGAATGGAGTTTCATTAATAAAACATTTACCTAATGATTATAAAGGATTTTTATAGATTAATTGTAATGATATGCAGCTTCTTCAGGTAAAGGATGAGTTATTTTCCAAGGGGAGGGAGATTGGTTATTTATTTTTTAGGGGGTGGTATGTTTCCATTATAGTGAATAATAAAATATTATATCCATAGTTATCATTATAATGGTATAATTGTTTGACATAAGGTATCATAAATAAATAATATATAATGGATTAATGTCTTTAAAACCCTTGATAAAACTAATTCATTTGTTTATTAAATATAGAAGTTGACAATTAATAAATATTTTTTAAGTAATTCATTTTTCATTTTGATTTTGGGAAGTAATTTATAGGTTTAAAAATCATATTTATGATATATTAAATAATAATTTATCAAAATAAATATTTTTTTTTCTATAATGAAGTTTTATAAATTATCAGTCTATCATTATATCATGAATGATGTAATTCAAGATACACTGGTAATGGGAAAAAAATTATATTTTCACTATTTATATGAAAATTATTGTATATTAGAAAAGTACCAAAAAACCACCCTTGGAAAATTTCAACATGATTATTTCAATAATTCCATTAAATTTACCAAAATAATTTCATATTATTTTTTATCTTAAATTTTAATATAACAATTATGACTTTTATAAAATATGTTAAAATGTAGTTTATTAAAAATATTTTTATATATCTCTTTGAGTTTTCAATATTGATAGTTATTTTATGTAAATATAATATTTATATTTACTTATATTAAACATGATTATTATAATCTATTTTCAATTTCATTATTTTGATGTCAAATTATAATTCCAATGGTCATATTACTATTCATAATGATTCATTTACTATTATTAACTATTATGTTACTACTCTAATTTTCACATTACCACCTATAAAATATAATTTATTATTTAATAAATAATTAAAATTAATTTACCTCAAGGTTATATATTTCCATTTTCTAAAATGTCAATTAGTTAACAAATTGTTTATTTAATTTCTATAGTTGTTTTCATGGGAGTGAT
Organism: Viscum album; assembly: GCA_963277665.1. Lineage (NCBI taxonomy): Eukaryota > Viridiplantae > Streptophyta > Magnoliopsida > Santalales > Viscaceae > Viscum > Viscum album. Next base: position 1,339,005,022 of record OY728129.1, on the reverse strand, counting down.
GATTCCAATAGATTTGTTAAATCCTTATTTTTCCATTTTATTATTTCTATTTTATATTTCCCACCATATAATATTGGGAATTTTAATGGGTTTAATAGATAGCTAGAGTAACAATTTTCATTAATGAAATAATGCGTTTTTTGTTTCTAAACATATTTTGTATGTATAATAAAATAAAATATAATATAATAAACATTCACTACAAGAAACTGATATCATTTAGAAACACTAGGTTGTTAAATTATTCTCCAATTTACAAATTTCATACCAAAAATGTATACTCATATTCTCAGTTGAGAATATGTGATATTGCTTCTAATTCATTGTTTATTTTGGCCCTAACATCACAAATTTATATTTATGCTTCCACCAAAACAATTTGACAAGTTGAGTTGTCTTGTTGTATATAACTTAATCTATATTGTTTATCATTTACAGAAAATTATCCCTATATGAGAGGTTATTCCCTAGCTATTCCACCAATGGATTTAGTACATGTGACGTATTTGGTATGCACTTCATCAATAGAGAAACAGGAAACATAGCTTGAAAAAAAGACATATTTTTTTATGTTAAAACTTATAGAACACTAATCATAAGTGATTAAGGATATATAAGGAGTAATATTCATTTATCTTTGATTCCCTTTCCCTACAAACTTCATGACTCTCTTCCATGATGAAATTTTATTGAAAATATTTCCTTTATAATCAAACTCTTATTCCCTTGGATGGTTTTCAAAACATTTCTTCTGGATGATTTGAGTATCATTTATTTATTGTTGGATGTATTCATCCTTCTATGTCATCTCTAGCACAAGATCAGGTTCAAGTGTATTTCATTCACCATATTTATCCCAATAAGTTGGAGTTCTAAAACTTTTCCCATATATAGTTTCATATGGAGGATTTTAAATACTTTATTGGAAGATTTTGTTGTATGAGAACTCAATATATTGTAGATATTGACATGATCCTCCTTTAAATTAAATTGATAAGGATATGAACATTTCTTGTAATTTATGAATAACATTTCTAGATTGGTCATCAGTTTAGGGGTTATAATCAATGATTTATTTCAATATATTATTCTAATCATACTGGAAAATTATATATAAATTTGAATTTAACCATTGATCATGATCATAGATAAACAAAATTTATTCCCCACTTCTCCTCACTACATAATGTATATCATCAAATGTTGTCCAAGTGATAAGACTTCTAAAATGGTCATAATGTGGGATGTTATGGTGTGTCTATCCACCACAAACCATATCACATTATTTTTTTGGATGTGCCTGTGAGACTCGTGATAAATTATATGGTGTTGTCATCCCATTTCTATTTGGGGATAGGAAATTATTTCATCTTCCCCTGAGACTTCTATTTCTCTACATTAACTTGTGGACATACCAATAAAACTATGGGGAACTTAGCGAAATCCTTCTTCTTGATGTCTAACAGGATGTTCTATCAAAGATCACATTACATCTTGGTGCTTCGATGATTTATGGAAAAAAAATTATCTATGGGAATTATCCAATAGATCCTTATTTATATCTTGTGATTATTTCATAATAAAAATTCCAATCCAAATGACACCATAATCATCAATATAGAATTCATCAAGTGTTCATTCATTTACATATCCATGAAGATAGGGTCTTTAAAATAATTTGGTCAGGGTAGGATGTATTCCCTACCATTATGATTTCCAAATTTTCCTTTAACATATCCATGAAGAGAGGGTCTATGTCAATCTTCATCATAGAGAGAGTAGTATCTAATTTTATTCTTAGAGCATCAACTACCTTGTTTTCCTTTCTTAGATGGTGGTTAATAGAATAACAATATTCCTTGATAACCTCTAGCCATCTTCAATGATACATTTCATTCTCCTTCTATGTGAATATATACTGTAGACTATTGTGACTGGTATATATAACACACTTCTCCCCATATATGTATTTCTTCCAAATATTCATGTTAATGATCATAGCTGGTAACATCAGATATTGTGACATGTAGTTGTAATCATGGATATATTTTTCTTATGAGGTATCAATTATCATGTTGAAATTATTCATGTTTACACTAACCAATACATTATTTGAAGCATAAAATAATATCAAAAAAAGCTTCTTCACATGATGGTAGTTTCAGTATAGGTACAATTATTGGCCTCCTCTTGTCCTCCTTAAATATCTCCAACCATTATTCTAATAAGAAATAATTTACACTATTTTATGTCAAAATAGTTGTCAGGATATAAAATTGTGAGACAATTCTCACAAAACCATGGTAGAACCCAACTAGTGAACAGAAGATTTGAATTTCTATGAAAATTGAGTATCTAGTTTGTTATTTAATTAACATTGTATTTGAAGGGTCCACAAAATTCCCTCACATGTGATCACATTCCCCATGAATATGACTTGTTATATTAAAATGTAACACATGCTAAAATTATTATAAATTTTCACCTTTCTTAATATAACCAACTATATCTTTAGATTCCCATTATGTTCCTTCTTAATATTGAAGTAATTGAGAATATAATCAACAATGATACCCAAAGAAATTTAAGGTAGTCTATATAGAATCTAGTTATCAAATCCATAATTATTTTAGGGTAATTAGTATGTTTTATGGGAATAAATAGAACACATAGTTTCTATAACATATATGTAAATTAGTCTTCTGAATATATTCATGCTTCACATTTAGCTAATGATATTAAAAATGAAGACTCACCGTTAAAACATACTGAGATCATCACAACTGATAAATGATATAATCAATCCATGGAAGGGGATACTAGTTCCTTATTATGATCTTGATAATCTATTAGTAATATATAAAAAATTTCATTGATCCAAAATTATTCTTTATTAAGATAAAAATCCACCCCAAGGATATGCACAAGTGTGTATAAAATATTTTTTCTAAATTCATGTGTAAATACTATTTTAACTCCTTGCGTTCAATAGGGGAAATACTATAGAGAAATTTTTATATTATAGTGGCTCTGGGTATATGATCTATTGAGAAATATACTAATAATATTGTGGATGTCTGAAAATATCTTCATGAAATACATTAGAGTTTTCCCTAACAATTTTAATTTCTTCAAGGTTGATGATTTCCATTGACTCGACCTAAAATTCCCAAGGTCTTTTAAATGAATCCTTTTCCCGAGTATACTTGAATATTGGGTTTTTTGGAAGGGAAAATTCAAATTTGTGTATTGAGACCCATTCCTAAGATATTGAATACTTTTAAATGTAATATTTATAATGTTTTTAAGGCCCAGTGAGTGACTTGATAGTATGGGTGGGTTATGGGAGCGTTGTGATCTCAAAATTTAGTTTTAATAAATTCATACAGAGGTTCATGGTTGTCACAACATTTTTCTATCCATTTGGCCCAGACCATGCTACTTGTATTTCTAAGGGAACATTTTTTTTAAACCATGTTGACACTTATAGAAAACTATGCACTATATTCCATGTTTTTAGTTTCAACCGTTGGGTTAGTGTAGTATTTTTCCAACAGTGTGACATGTATATATGTTGGTACAATGATCACTACACAGTTAGGTCAATTGTTTCCAAACCATGTTACTTTTTAATGATGCCAAATTTACCCATTATCCTCTACATTCATTAATATGTATCACCATATTTTCATTCTCCCACACATGAACCTCTTCTAGTAGGTCATAGAGTGCCCTTCCCCTTTTATAGTCTTTGGCATTCATTATATATTTGAACTCTAATTCATGATATGACTTTCTCTATGGATTCCCATAAAAAGTCATTTTTTATTATATCCTATTATTATCTTTTATCACCATATTTACTAATATTTCAATTCAATATCATTTTTTAATTTTCATGGTGTTTTTTAAACTCTATTTTCATAATATAAGACTCGAATTAGATGATGGTATTCTACAAGTAAGGGCCCATGATTCTAAGGTTGGTGGTGCCTAGTTTTCTCCTTCAATATATGGGTTTAATGGGGTTTGGTTTTTAATTCACTCTATGGGTTTTCTGGTTGAAACCCTTCTTTATTTAATTATTGTTTCTATGTTCTAATAAATGTTGCGAGATATCTATAAGAATGTTATTACTTCTTTAAAGAAGATTTAAGCTGAGTATGTGACTTTGACAGTTTGATAATGTTATGAACGATATTTAATTTTATTAATTAAATTTTTTATGTCCCAATTGTTTCCACAGAAATTAGAAGGGTATATATGGAAGTATGTATTTGATATTGATCATGGGGACTGAGGAGACATGGTTCATCAGGAAGTGGGTTTGATCCATGGTATATGGGGTGATTTTAATCACCATGTTAATGAGACATGGTTTTTTTGAGATTTAGTTGAAGAGGTAAAAATATAAGTTATTGAACTAGGGAACATGGTATGGAATTAACCATTATGATTTCGGAAATGTGCCATCCATGTGGCAATGAGTTTTCTAGATGGTCTTTCATATGTACTTTTTTATTATCTTTCACCGCTGCACGTTGATGTTACTATTGGAGTTAGGTGCACATAGATATGACTCAATTAATGGTGTATTGACCACTCAGTATTGGTGGAGGCCTTTTTAGTAATAATTTTGTAAGGTATGGTTTTGTATATTAGTTATGGAGAACGTTCATATAGTATAATTCCATAGTTGATTGTATTTGAGACCATCAATTAGATGTTGTGGCTCACTATTATATTAGAAGATGAAGATCTTGGATTATTGGTGGAAAAATATTTCATTCCAATAGATTTTGTGAAATTGATATGATGGATATTAATTATATGTATGAGGATTTTTATAATCGTGCCTCGAGACATTTGTATATTGAGTCGATGGTGACTTTTGAATAGAGTTTTGGGGGATTTGGGATGTTTTGTGGGGAATGATAATTAGATTTTTGTTACTCGATTGGTGTAAAAAAGGCGTGAGATATAACGAGGTGTAGCGTTAAATTTATTAGATATTAATGTACTTATGTCACAACTGAATACGAAAATGATTTTCAACACTAGTGTTGTCCAAAGTAGATAAAATGATCACTTGAGGTTTTTCAGAACATGTGGAGTGAGTATATTATTATTTTTTGTGGATTTAAGTTATTTATTGACATATGAATTCACTATATAATTATGGATTTTTGATAGAAACACATTATTGAAAACTTAGGATTTCAGAATCACACTCTATACATGCCCCTGGTGAAACATGAAAGCTTTATGGTTTTTAGAACAGGTAGTGGTTTCGGATTGAGATCATGAACATGGTGATCAATGATGTAGCAAATTTTCATGGGATGGATGGTAGTTGACCATGTGATTCCACTTCATCTAAATAGACCATATTTTAGTTTTTTTATATATATCTACATATATTTTCAACCACGGGTGACCTTGATTGTGTATTATTGTATGAAAAGTCATGACTTCTGTATTTATTTTTAAATGGTATGATTTGTTTGGGAGAAATTTTATTATTATTTTTAATTAGTGATTCTTCTAAGTTGATATCAATTTTGCAATTGTAATGGTCCATCTTCCATATTTCAGTATTTATATGTACCTTTATAATTATCATCACCTAATGGTATAGTCTATCAACTATCACTTAATCGGGAATTCACTACTAGTCGGCATCCTTTGGCGCATATGGAGGTGTTATCAGCCATAGTGACCGACAACCCTATAGAATAGATAATGTGGCCTACTGGGTTACAGTGAAAATGGTTTTATAGGAGTTTCTTTTCCTTTTATGTCTTACTATTTCGGTTAGGATAGATCATATACAACGGTATAGTCAAAACTGGGTAATGTGATAGTTTTTGGGTGCTTGTATCCCCTTGCACAGGGGGTACTTTTTTTCTAGGCGTTTGAAATTTATGTTTTTCTTTTATATTTTATAGTTGATTTATTCCACCTTTTTTGGTGAAATTGGGTTTCATGTTATTATAATATGTGATTTTGACCCTTCACCCGATAAAGAAAGGGATGAGTATATACGCATCATGGTAGGTACTTCCACTCATATAATGTGAAAATAATCTTGTGATTGTTATTAGGTTCATGGAATATGTTAATAGGTATTTTATATTTAAAATTTTTACAAAAAACTATATAGTTTTTTATTCGTTATCCTTTTGGTGAATTCTACATAGAAATACCAGGTATGTGGTTCCAGATGAGATCTGTATTTTATTTTATGAATGTATTTTATAAATGTGCCTGACTATGATATGGGTCGGAAAAAGGTAAATAGAAGGTGTGAGATATTTTAAATATTAAAAAAAGGTAAAAATTGTATTCCTATATATTCTTTTGGTGGAATTATAATCATCCACACCATATTTAGGAAAATAGATATATAAGTTACATGATTGAGGACTCTATTATGTGTAGAATAGGGTCCATCTGCCTAGATTATATGTGATTCATTAATCTAACATATGTAGTTATGGGGTGATGAGGTCAGATGTCATGTGACATAGGTGTGGTATGGGAATGTAAGGGTGGTGAGATGCACTGCATGTTCAAACTTTCCCAATCTATGATATATATATATATATCAATATTGTTATGTTTTTTACCATGGAATTTATTCTTCATCAGGATTATACCTTGTTAGTTTCTAGTGAAGCATTAGGAGAACATATATGTGGTATTTCTAGATCTTGCATGAAATAAGGACCCAATGGGTTGTGATATAGTCCTTGAGGGTTTGGATGATCAGGATCCAGAGATAAAGGATCTGGTAAGGGTATGAAAGCCCAAAAAGATTGATGGATTTTGGAAATTACTATATGATTAGCTCATGTAGAGCTCAGTGTGATTAATATATTGAATTATCAAGGTATCATAGGTGGTTTTTAAATCCATGTCATATTTGACTTGAGAGTTCGAGGATTATAACCCACTATTGTTTAAGTGTGGGGGTTGACTATAGGTAGCAGAGAACTGGATCGAGTATGCACAAATTATTTTTGATCATCTCAAGACACTACTATGATAGAGGTGAATCTATCTACATATATGCACAAAGGACTAGAAAATAAATGGAGTGACTGACAGGTGTAGGATCGTATAAATGAGTGACTTATATAGAATTTTGTTGAGGCAAGGTTCCATGATTATTTATTCCTAGATACTTTTATGTATGAACTATTTGATGATTTCATGGTCTAATATCATGGATACAAATCCCTTTTGTATTTTGAGGTGAAATTTATAGACCTCTCCTAATTTTCTCCTTCTAGATTTAGTGATAACATCAACAAGGTGAGGCATTTTGAGGGTGGTTGATGAAATTAACTCAGGTTTCGAGAAAACATATTATGTATAATGACATTCTCAAATGAATTGAATCAATATTAAAATGGCATGTAAAACATAAAAAGATGGTCATATTCTAATTGGGTGATAATATTATGTAATCATAGCAGTGATTATTATGTTATCTCAAAGTGATCCTTAATGGATTAATAGCATGGATGTTAGTCCATAGACTTGTGTAGGCCACTACAGAGTTGTTCTATGATGCTGTTATTCTATTATATAATTTTTGGGAATGTTCCACATTCTCTGTTGGTGTGATCCAAAGGATTCACTAGCATGTAACTAAATGGGTCATCGGGAGATGTTCTAAAATAATTATTCTTTGGTAGTGCGGATCTATAGATTGGTTTAGTCTCAATGATTTGTGTTAGGACAAGATCATGTACCAGGACCTTGTATTTTTGATTGTACTACACACACATGTCTTGTTAGAGAGTGAAATATACATAGTATTGGGGTCATTGGCTATTAACTGGTGAATTTTCACTTAGATGTTAGCCTCACATAGTCATACATCATTATGGGTGTGTTTTATTGATTAATTAGGGTAAGAGCAGGATGGGTATCCAACAATGTTTTGTGTAATTCCAAGATCATGGAAATACAATTCATTTTTTGAATATATTTTTTTGGTGGACATGTGATAATAGGTTATTGGTTAATATGTGGGAATCAGGTATGATTTGTGTTTTGTTTGAGATGCGTAGGAATTAGAAGTGTGATGGAAATGAATATTTATATATGATGAAGGATTGTTTTTTATCATTTTAGGTGATTTAGGATTTTTGGGCATCTAATGGGATTCATGAATCATGGGATTCACATATTACATTGTGTACTAATATAAAAATAACATGATACAATATTTTATCAGTATAAAGTATTATATAAGCGTATTAGACACACTATTATGTGAATGAATAAAGGAATGTCATGTGAGAACAAGTATGTAAATGTATTGCTAGTGGATCTATCAAATTATATTCTTTTTTTGTTCTGGATGTGACTGTGTAATTATTTCCCAATGTTTGGATTTATATAAGTTTAATTCATCATAAATAAAAACTGATAGATAATGAGTTTATGTAAATGATATGGGTATTTTTAGAACTATATCTGAATAAGGCCTCAATCTTTTGGGATGAAAAATCTTACAATTGATATATTGAAACATTATGAGTTTCTAAATATGTCACTTTTTGGGTAAAGATGAGCATTTTTTTGTAAGATGGACCCACAATACTTTTAGTATTTGGGACACAATTCAAAGAGTTTTAATTAATTTTTATTTCATTTATAGATTTTTTTATGTCTTGGTGTGTTCCCCGAGAACTATTATGCGATTCAAGAGCATTGGGATATGAAATCTTAGTTTTGAAAAAGATAGACAGAGGTGCATGGTTGGCACATGGATTTTCTAGATATGTAGCCCAACCCAAGCAGCCTTTTTAATGTGTCATGGATTAATGAAGCTGTATAGCCTTATCCCGGAAACCATGCAATGGAGTGAAAGTGTTTACGGTCAGCAGCATCGTTGGTGCATGGATTTTCAAAATATTTGGATAGACAGTGTGAGCTGTATATCCTCTTGGACAGTGAGCATCGAATGGTAAGTACAATATTTACCACACATTGGGGTATCTGTTTATATTTTTAAATATTCAAAATGAATATTTTACTCCTCTTTAATTATGTGGGATCTCCCTATTTTATTTCATCCATTAACGTGCCTCCTCCATAGGGTCGTTGATCTCATCATCCCCTCTATTAGGACATTTCATCCCTCATTAGTCATAGCTATGATTCAATCTTCATCGATTACTACGGGTTCATCTGAGTATGGAATTTAATAAATCATCCTCATTTATTCTTTTCCCTCAATTTATTTTTTTAAAGGATGGGGCCGAAGCCTCAATTTATTATTTAAATCAATGATCTCTTTAGACTGGGTAGAGGGTGACCCATTACATATCCCAAAGTCCTGAGGCCGAGTGTCCTAAATACAAGGCCTTAAAGCCCATTTTTTTGGCCCAAAGGACCCATCACTGAACAGTACTACTATAGTACCCACGTTGCTACAGTTCCTGCTATAGTACCACCACTGCTACAGTACCGGAATTCAATGTGTTGGTTCCTACATGTATAAGGAATGGGTTCCAACCAATATACTTTAGTATACAGGTGATAGGTGGTGTGTTATTAAATATTCACATGTTGATTTCCTGGAGATTCACTTAATTAGTTATTTATATTTTAGGTTTTAATAAATGTTGTGAGATGACGAGGGGTGTTCTCTTGATTATATAAAATGTATTAGTCCATATATGGGATTTTTTCCAAATGGGAAGGTTAGGACATATGTATTATTTATTTAATTAAATGTGATTAAACTAAATTGTTTCCATTAGAATGTGGCAGAAATATCTAGAAGTATTGAGGGGATTTTGATCATCAAGACTAATGTATATTGTATATCAGGATAATGGCATGGCCCATGATACATGGGGTGATGTTAATCCCTAAATAGAGGTGACCTAGATTGTTAGGATATAGGTGATGAGTTATTCCAGAAGAATGATTTTCCATTGGAAAATGTTATAGTAATGTCCATTGGGATTTGGGTCATGTGCTTCGACTCAGGGTATGAAGTTTAGTGTTGACTTGGTACACTTTGTTGATTTATTCTTCAGAATGTTGGACAAATTTTTCATTGGTGTAGTGTCCCAAACCGCAGTATCCTAGAACCAACAACTACTACCACTACATTGTAATAAGATAAATGTAAGTCATATCCCAAAAGACTGAATTAGTTAGTATTCTTGGTAACCTAGACATATAAATGAGTGTTTCATTACAATTGAATACACAAAAATTTCAACATAATTTTTATTTAAGAAATAACATTCATCCATCACTCATATCCCTAAATATCATTCATAGTAAACATCATGGAATCATAGGGAATGAAGAAAGAAAAGGGTGATATCAAATTCTCATTAAGGGTTAAGTAAATCATAATCTATCAAGAATAAATAATAACAATAAACATGGAATGGTAAATAGCCAAGCCAAAATTCCATTTAAACAAATAGATAAAGATTTATCAATATGTAATGGTAAATAAATGAATATAATTCCATTTAAATAATAGTTATGAATTAATTTATAGAAAAAAATCAATATGGAAGGGTAAATAACTGAATACACATTCCTTTTAATCAATAAAATGTGAAAAAATGCATCCATATATATTTTCAACGAGAAAATATAAGGGATGATTATAACTGAATTTTGAAAGGATAAAATTCTTAATTATTGTATGTCATGTTTCCCAAGCACATAAGCCTTTACTATCATGATCTATTATAAAAATTGTATAAAAATACCGTGTCAAAACCCATTTGATTTGAAAAACTAATTTTCCTCATGATACTCCTAATAAATCATGTGACTATCATTTTCTAGGCCCCAACCATGTCTTCATGTCCAAATAAAACCTTGTATGTCAAATAATATATTTTACTTATAAAAAACGTGACTTATCATCAAATATTCATGTTGAAAAAAAGTTATGGATTTTTCCATAATTTTACATTTAATGAAATAAAAATAAAATTAAACATTATTTGTAAAAAAGGTATATGGTATATAAAATAATCATATCAATGTTATATAATGTGGATTTTCATGGGAATAATAATGGCCACTTGTCACTGGAAAGTGAAAAACTCACGGGGAAGTAAATTAATACAAAATGATTCAAGGAACTGAATCTCAATACTATCATTGGTAAAGGGAATCCCAATCCACTTAGAGGAATAATAATTATGGAATTGATATTAATTATACCCCTTAGACTAAGAATAAGTTTTGTAGTCATTGATGAATGGAAATACCAAAAAAAGATCATTAAAAATATTTTTGTGGAAACAATCCTTTTTGGAACCCATCATTTAATGATCACCAAATCCAGTTCCTTAGGCTATTAGTAAGTCTTATTTTTTATAGAAGCATCCAATAATTTAAGATATATCAGAAATAATTGGGGTAAGCCTATGAACAAATCACTATTGTAGATGATTCACCACTATACCTACCTCACCATTGTAGATGACTCACGACAAAACATAACTCAACATTGGGGATGAGTCACTGCCAGTAATGACTCACCCTTGGGTTTGACTCCATTCATCATTAAAATATGGATTTATATGTGAATGAGTCACTATAATTTATGAATCACTAGTGAAGAAATATTTTATTTTGGAAAATTGTGGGAAAAACCAACCAATGGACATGAATCAAGATAATTTATCAATGTATGGAAAAGAACTACCCCCAGTAGAGAGTCACCATAATGATAAAAATGTGAAAACTATGGATATGACCTGCCAATAAATGTTGAAATTATTAGACTCCACCTTCTATCACAATTGAAATCTGGAAAAGTGTTGAAAAGATCTTCTTCTTAGATGATTCATCGTTGGTCTGAATAACTACCAGCTCAAGTCACTATTTGGAAAACTAAACAGCAGTGTTGTGTAAAATTTTAAATGTGTCACCACCAATATTTATTTTAATATTTAATTTTAATTAAATATTTATAATTTATATATTATCAAATTCAATGTAGTGACTTATTTTAATGATTGTTCTTACCTATTTTATAGAGATGCATTAAAGTATGTATCCTTCATGATCATGAAGATGTAGGATATACAGATGACTCTTCATGTGTGTTGTAGTTAAAAATAATTTCAAGAATCCCTAAGACTGATATGTGTGTGAAAATGAACTAATAACCATGATATATATAGAAATATAGAGAGATAGAGGAAAACAATTCAAGATCAAAAGAATATTTATGTTCCTTAAACAAAGTATCATTACTGATGAAAAATTGCAGAAGAATTGGATAAAATTGAACACCCGGGATACTTCCTCCATTCAGAACAATAATGTGATTATGATTGTCTTTTATACAATATATTTAAGAAACTCGACTAGATCTCCTATTCAATTTGCATTCATAGTGTCATGAGCATAACGACTTATCAAACAGAGAGACAACATCTTAAATACACCATTATTTTCCATTTCTATTTATCTTTTACATTATTTGTAGAGTATATTTTTCTATGTATATTGAACACATGAACATTATTACTTTCTATAATTGTAATATACAATATATCTTCTAAAACACACATTACACCTATTTTCCCACATGTTGTGGAAGAGGTCCCTATGTGACCTATCATTGTTGTATTCAAAAAGGTTTGTTGGAATTGTTCCATGTGTTATTGGAAATATTTTTTTCTATACCCGATCACGGATTTGGGTACTACATTATCTTATATAATCTTCTTTGTAGTTATCAATTTCTATGTAGAGTGGATTATGTTTCATATTGAGACTCATCCTCTTAAATTTATTACACTTTGTGTTATAAATTATTTTCAATCATTAATGTAAATATATTTTAAACTCTAAACCAAACCATTACATTTATTGTAAGTCTTAATTTTTGTTTTATAAGTTTTTTGATTAAGGATTTTGATTTCAAAAGATTAAGTTGTTTTTTGAAATATTTTATCTGAGTATTAATCAATCTTGGAGAATTTTTTTAGCTGATTAAGACATATATAAATCTTTTATTTTGATTAACTATACTATTTTAATTGACATGGGGATTTTATTTAAACATATTTTGATAGAACTTTTTGTTGGGTGATCAATTCACCCCCTTCTTGAGATACTAGCACTATCCAATATGTTTTATCAATGGTTTCAAAATATTTTCACCCATGCATTTAAGTTTTCTGTTATTGATGTTTTGTTAGTTGTAAATTCATTTATTTAAATGGCTAATAGAAAAAATGTTTATGTTAGTAATTAAACTCTCTTTTTAATGAGAATAAATATGTTTCATAGAAATAAAAAATGAAAAATAATAATGAAATCACGAGATTTTAAATTTAATTTTCTATAGAGGATATATATGAGTTACCAAAGACTACAAATAATACCTAGGTTGATTCTACCAAACATTTATTTAATATAAATTTATAAGCTTTGAATTCCCTTTATTAGGATTTAGAAGATGAATAATTAAATATAATATACCTATCAATACTACCTATGAAATTTATGATACATTATATATTTCACATGAAGAAACTACTAATGTTAATGAAATAATAATGAACACATATAAAATAAAATAAGATTAACTCAAAAAGAAACTTGATGAGATAATTTATAACATGTAGCTCAGGTTTAATTAGATAGTTAATACTTTGAGACCCTTGTCAAATCTAGTGTTGTGTAATGATAAAATCATGGGACTAATAAGATTCTTCCAGATTTATTGGGAGGGACATCTGTGTCAATAAGGTAATAATATGACATCAATATATTATATGTCAAATAACTAATTTGTATGTTTATCATGTTTTAGGAATAGATTATTTTAAAACCTAAAAAAGATGATGACCCTAAAGTAAAATGTGTATCCTTTTAGACTACTACTATAAAAAAAGGAAAAGAAAAAGTTCATTATGAAAGTTATGCAGATAATGAATCACCATCATATAATGATGAGGAAATTTCCAATTTGGATAAAAGGAATAACTATTAATACATTAATAATATGTTATTCAAAAAATGGTGTTACAAAGGTAGGTATAAAAAGTGGAACTTAGAAAAATGACTACAAATGAGATGACAAGACAAAAGAGATTACATGTTATGAATACAACTGAAAGGACATGTTAAGGCTAACTATCCAATGTTGAAATATAATAAGATATAAGAGGGGAAATAAAAATAGTATATGAATTCTATGAAACCCCCATTGATTGACTCTAAGGAAAAATGTAACATCAAAAGATTCCATGGTACATTTCCCTTTGAATAATACAATAGCTTGTGTTGTACGCAACTTCAATTTCAAACAAACCACAACCAATCAAACTAGCCATTATGAATAGTAATACCACTTTTTAAAAATTTATAAATTATATCATTCAAAATGGACTTCATTTTTGGATTCCGAATATCAAAATTAGCTTAGAGGGAACTTTTGGTATTTTTTAAAAAACTTTCATTTTTTTATGAATAGTGAAAAAAAACTACGTTGTTGGTTAAAACAGACATTTTATTTCAATAATTATTTATTTTATTTTAATTTATATTAGGTCAAAATGGAAACATAATACCTATATATGTTCAACGTAATTCATTGTAGTCATTTTATAATAAGTTTATATATATAAAATTTTATCAAACTTGTTACCGTATTTTACCCACCTCCTTAGAGCATTTCCAAATTTGTATGAAACATAATTGTACCACTTTTGAAAATTGAATTTGAAAAATCATAGAGACACCATTTATATTAGTATGTAAAATCTGTTTTAATAAGATAAAAATAAATTTTTTTGAATCGTAACGTTTGACTTTTATTTACCACGGTTAAAAGTAAATAAGGTAATTAAGGGTAAAAATTATATCATAATTACCCTAACACATTTCCAAGTTCTATTTAATAAGTACACTTCGGATAAAAAACATAGTAATAAAATATGATCCACTTGGGTCCACTTGGATTAGATTAGGACATTTATTATTATTTTATTTAAATAAGAGTTAAAATAGTTAAAATCAATGTTTAATAACTAAACCATTCAAAATATAGGGTTATACATATGATAAATATGACTGTAAATATTATTTATAAAGCTATGAAAATTTCATACATAATGGTATTTTATTTATTATTTTTAGACATTAAATAATTAAATTTATTTATGACATAATTATGATGTAGTAATTACCTTATTAATGAAAGATTAAAATAATTGATATTATAAATATACAAATAAATATAATTTGAGACTTTTAGTGAATTACACTAATTTTATAAGTTAATATTACATGTAAGGGTAAATTTCACAATCACATTATTATTCGAGGTTGTTTTATGCATGAGTATCCTTTAGGACCTCATTATAATCCACATCCATGTTTCATAAAAATGTATTTCAAAACATTTTTACTATTTAATAGACAATGGGTTGAAGTCATTTATACCCTTATCTGAAATTATATGTTTTGTAAGGAATGTTTACATAATTTTCCAAACTAGGTACTTCATGACCTTTTTGACAAAATTATGGTAAGATTTTTTTTAACTTATACGGTGGGTGCAACTATTTTCTGCCGTTATAACATCATCGAAGATTTCCTTACAATCTTATGAAAATACATTCAAAATAAATGTTTTATTTTATAATTATATGACTTTTAAATTATTTCATAATAGAAATAGATATTTCTATTTTTTTTATTTCATCAATGTCAACATCCATCGATTGATTTAATGCTTATTTGAAGTTGATTTTTTATGATACAAAACATCCATATTGTATGGACTGTTTTGTGATATGTTTGCCTATGGTTGTTTTATTTTTACACCATTCATGGTTTATAGATAAAGTATTGACATTTCTTCTGCTAGTTTTAATATGAATGTTTATGTTATGTTTAATCCTTTTCATATGACGAAAGAATTGGACTTAGTAAGTGACAGGTGGAGCCCGCATCAGCTCCTTGATGCATCGGTAGGTCTCATGATACAAACTAGAGTCTTGGCACAAGGCCATGAAAAATCTTATTTTTAGTCTAGGTACATGGCCTTGACTATGTGGTCATGATGTCTGTAATTATTCATTCCATCAATATGAAAGTGGTTGTTGATATTGCGTGTGATTATTAGACTAGTATAATATCCATGTGAATAAGTAAATAGCATTATTTAATTTTATCTTATATATATTATGCTTAAGTTAAAGATTAAAATCATTTTTTATTCTTTTATATTACCAGAATTGATTATGCATATTTATGAAAGTTTTCGCTATATTGTTATACTTACAGAGAATTTGAGGTCACCCTTTCTATGTTTTACTTTTCCCAGGATGTGAAGAAGTATATTATGACTGATTTTCTGGTATAGTCTCTGGGATATGAGTGTGGCCTATAGAGACTATGTTGATGTATTTTTTCATTTTATAATGTATTGTAAATATTATGAATGTACTTAGTATTTCCAAGGATACTAAACTGATCGGTCATTCGAGACATGATTCCTTATTTCAAGCCAATGTTATGTAATAATGCAACGACACTTGGAAACTAGGGTCGGGGAATTATAGTTGGTACTAGTTTAAATTTAGTACAAACATTAGAAACTAGATTTAAAAAAATCTGAATAGAGAACACTGCCCTAAGACATATTTTGAGGACTGGTATAGAATAACTTCCATGAATTTTGGTATTGTAGAGATTTTGTGATTTTTTAAAGAAATACATCACTATCTAGATACGAGAAGGTAGATGTGGATCTGGCACAGATTTACCTAGGGGTAAAACCCAAAAACACCGCTTTGAGCTAGACATAAATGATAACTGGCGCACGACAATTGGCATTACTGCATTCTTGGTTACGTCACTCCCGAGAGTATTCTTTGGATAATTATCATTTTCTTTACAACCCATTATGAAGGGTTTATGAGTATATACTTCCTCAAAGAAAACATTTTTATGATTATGGATTATATCCATAAACTGTTCAATTTACGTTTAGTGTTTTACAAGTTTGGAATTATGTATTGTGATTCATAAACTAATCAAGTGTATGCCACTTTCTAGAAATAGATCCTACTGGAAGGAATTAAAACTGTATCAATGCATGTGATAAATGTTGACATTTCCATCATAATCAAGATAATTATAGTGGAATTGTGATGAAACTGGTGCTGATCTTCTTATTAACATATTAGGAAAACTCACTCAGGTTATAAATTATAACTTTCCCCGTATGGAGCACCCTGATCCACAATGTGGATGATCAATGTTAGATCGATTCATGAGGCAAAAACCCCCAATATTCATTGGGAATAAAAATACATTTTCATATGAGCTATGGATATGTTTCTTAGAAAAAATATTTCATGCTCTGTGGAGTAGTGAATGGGAAAATGTTTTCATGTTAGTTTATCGCATCATGGGTGATTTAGATCAATGGTGTTCATCGATTCAAAACATGAAGGAAAATGAAGAGGTATCAAATATGGAATTGAGGGAGTTTAAAGATATTTTCTTAGAAAACTATTTTCATTGTGACCATCGAGCGGATATGGAAGGGAAATTTCTGAGTCTAAGGTAAAAGGAGGATGAGAATGCCGCAAAGTATGAGGCTAACTTTACAAGGGTAGAAATGCATGCTGCAGATTATATATGTAACCCATGAAGTAATATTGATCATTTCTTTCGTGGGTTACATCCATTTCTCCATCGAGTATTAGTCTCACAATCCTTCTCATTATATGAATATATTGTCTCATGTGCAATCAAGAGAGAAAATTAATTCTCTTAGTCATACGATTTTAAAGAAAATAATGTAAAGTTGAGATCTGCTAAAAACATAAGAAATGGAAATAAGGGGAAGAAGGGAAAATTTGAAAATCCATCATACGGTAAATGAGGGAAGAAACACCTTGGTACTTTCCTGAAGGGAATCAGAGTCTATTATAAGTGTTGTAAAAAGGCCACCAAGCTCGTGGTTACAAGGGGTAGAAAGAGGCTGTCAATGTTGAATGCTACAATTCTAGAGAAAGGAAGAATTATTCAAATAAATTTCGTAAGCGTCAAGGAAATATACCCCAGAAAATTCCAAGGGATCAAGGCCAAGCTTAAGCAATCACTACAGCTGAGGTTGAAGCTCCAAAAGATGTGGGGGAAGATAATTTAATGGTTTCCTCAAGTTTAGCCAATGGTTAATTTCATTTTGGATCATCAAATTATTTCATCCCCATTTTCTAATAAAATTTGATATTTCCAATTTGATTTAATAACGGAGTTTCCAGTCAAACTCCTAAGGGAAGTATCATTGCAACAATGTTTTGTTAATTATTTCCCATTAAGGCATATAAACATTATTTAACCGTTGATATCATCGTTATACCCATGATTGAATTTGATATAATCCTCCATACATAATGGCTTTCGGACCAGGATGAAGAAAATTATTTTTTGAAAAGGAGGTTACAATTTTTAATGATGATAAAGAGTACATTATATTTATAGTAGAAATTTCACCATATGATTCATATCTAGATCCACCCCTAGTTGATCATCTTAATTAAATTATTGGGGGGAATAGAATGAAATAACTATATGTGATGGAAGGAATGTTCAAATAGAAGATGAACCTATTATGCTAGAATATGTTAATGTGTTTCTAGAAGATTTACCTGGACATCATCTGGAATGAGAAATCGGGTTTTCCAATGATTTAATTCCTGATTTAAGGCCCATATTGAAGAACACTTATAGAATGGCCATTCGGGAATTAGTGGTACTAATGAAACAATTATAGTATTTGAGTAATAAGGTATTTATTCTCCCTAGTGTTTCCCCATGGGGATCCCCTATCCTTTTGGTAAAAAAAAGACAGATCTATGAGGTTGTGCATTGACTACAGGGAGATCAATGCTATAAAAATAATGAAAAAGTATCCCATACCTCACATTGGTGATTTATTCAACCAACTTCCTAGAGCTCAATATTTTTCAAATATTGACCTTCGATCTAGATATCATCAGTTGTGTGTGAAGATGGAAGTCATTCTGAAAACTTCATTTTGAACCAGGTACAGGAATTATGAGTTTATAGTAATGCCTTTTGAGCTGACTAAGGCAACCTCTATTTTCATGGATCTAATGAACAAATTTTTCTTGGAATATCTTGATGTCTTTGTAGTGGTATTTATTGATGATATACTGGTATACTCCAAAAGCTATGAAAATTATAAAAACCAATTGAGCACTATTCCAAAAACCCTCAGAAGAAATGATTTATACAAGAAGATTATCAAGTGTTGATTTTGGTTTCATAATATTTATTTTCTTTTCTATATTTTCTCTACGGATAGAATCAATGTTGATCCTTCTAGGACAAGATAAATCCAACAATATCCAGAACCGACGAGTATACATGAGTTACACAGTTTTATTGGTTTGTATGTTATTATCGGCATTTCATCTAGAATTTTTCCTGATTGGATAACGCATTAACCATGCTCACAGGCAATAGGGATAAATTTGATTTGAAAAAAGAGAGTGAAGAATGTTTTGAAGAATTTAAGAGAAGATTATTCAATGCTTATATCTTGACTCTACCATCTGGGAATGATGCATTTTTTATTTATAGTGATGCATCAAAGATAGGACTTAGTTGTGTCCTTATATAGAATGATAGGGATATTGGCTATGCATCACGACAGCTAAACATTAATGCGCATAACTATCATACTCATTATCTTGAGTTAGTTTCGGTAATCATTACTTTGAAGATATGGATACACTATCTCTATGCAGAAATATGTTAGTTGTATACCGATCACATGAGTTTGAAGTATATTTTTTCTTAGAAAGAACTCAACATGCAACAAAGGAGATGGCTTAAACTACTCAATGATTATGATTGAATAATAAAATTCCCCATGGGGAAGGAAAATAAGGTTGTATATTCTTTAAGTAGAAAGGATCATGGAGTTTTGAACAAGATGAGAGTCGAAAGGGATCCTATTTTAATGGATCTAGTGAGAATCGATATCAGAATAATCATGGAATGTGAAACATCTATACTTTTTCAAATGGTTTCCAAACCATCTTTTCAATAAAGGATAAAATGTTCTCAAACTAATGATGAGGAATTTAAAAAGAAAAATAAGGTTGTAAATGATTGTATATTGATTGAATTCGTATATAAAGATGGAATTTTGAAATTTGGGAAGAGACATTGTGTTCCAGATATACCTAAAAAAAGGTAATTGTTGGATGATTTTCATAGATCCAATTTCTCTATACACCATGGGAGCACCAAGATGTATAGCTATTTGATGGATCTTTTATGGTGGGACAACACGAAGAGGAAGATTTCAGATTTTCTGTCAACATGTATGGTTTTTCAACAAGTGAATATTGGAAGGCAACATCCTAGAGGAGTCATGAAACCTTTTTCCATACCTGAGTGGAAATGGGATAATATTATTATGGACTTTTTCATGGGAATACCAAATACTCCTAGAAGGAATGATGCAATATGGGTCATTGTTGATCTTCTTAGAAAGTCATCACATTTTCTTTCTATAAGAGAAGATTTACCACTTGAATGTTTACCAAGAATATATATAAATGATGTTATAAGACATCATGGAGTACACCTATCGATTTTTTCTGATTGTGATCCTCATTTTACTTCAATATTCTGGAAAAGTCTTTAGAAATCCATGGATACTAAACTTTTTTTGAGCACTACGTACCACCCTCAAATAGATAGAAAATCATAATGGACAATTAAAACCTTAGAAGACATGTTGAGATATTTGTCACATTACATTCTAGGTATATGGGATCAATATTTTCCTCTGGTATAATTCTCCAATAATAATAGATTCCATTAAAGTATTCAGATGGTGCCATATGAAGCATTATACATAAAGATATGTCACACCCCAACCTGTTGGGATGAAGTTGGAGAAAGAAAACTCATAGGCCCAGAACTTGTTGAAGAAACGATGGAAAAAGTAATGGTAAACCAAACCCACATCAAAGCTTCTCAAAGTAGGCTTAAGAGACACACCGATAACTAGAGAAAGGATTTGTAATTTCAGGTAGGAGATCATGTTTTCTTGAAGGTATCTTCATAGAAGGGAATTTTACGATTCAAGAAGAAGGTTATATTGTGTCCATGCACATCAGAACTGTTGAAATTCTAGAAAGAATTGGGGTTGTAGCTTTACATTTCGAAATGCTACCAAGTTTCTCCAAAGTTCATGATGTGTTCCGCGGATCACTGTTTAGAAAATACATGTGTGACCCAATGCATGTACTCACAAATGAGGAAATTGAACTTGAACTTGATCTGTCTTATTGTGAAGATAATATCATGATTATTGATACTAGAGAACAAGTTTTGAGAAAATGGAAAACTTGTCTGGTAAAAGTTCTATGGAGATACCTTAAGATGGAAGAGGTAACATGGGAACCCGAGGAACTAATGATGAAGAACCATCCGAATCATTTTAATCCATAAAATACTAGAAATATCGAGGACAAAATTATTTTAAGGGCATGATTATATAACACCCCAAGCTTCCATGGTACATTTCCCTATGAATAATACATTAGCTTGTGTTGTACGCAACTTCGAGTTCAAACACACAAAAACCAATGAAAATAGTCGTTGTGAAAAGCAATACCCACATTTTGAAAATTTATAAATTTTATCTTTAAAAATGGCCTTTATTTTAGGATTCGGAATATCAAAATTACCTTTGGGTGATGTTATAGTATTTTTCTGGAAACATTAAATTTTTGAAGAATACGGAAAAAAACTGCTTTATTTGTTGAAACTGAAAATTAATTTAAATAATTATTTATTTTAATTTAATTTATTTTAGTTAAAAATGGATACATAATACCTATATATGTTCAACGTAATTCGTTGGTGTCATTTTATAAAATATTTAGATATAATAAATTTTATCGAACTTTTTACCATCTTCTACCCAACTCATAGGAACATTTCCAAATTTGTATAAAAAATAATTTTACCGCTTTTGTGAATTAAATTTAAAAAATCTAAGGGACATGGTTAATATCAGTAAGTAAATTTTTTTTAATAAGTAGAAAATAATTTTGGGGGAATAGTAACTATTGACTTTTATTTACCACGGTTAAAAGTAAATTGGGTAATTAAGGGTAAAAATGTTATCATAATTAAAGAACTATAAAAAGAGTTAAAACCAAGTTTAATAACTAATCCATTATTAATATAGGGTTATATATAAGAAAAATTTGATGATAAATATTAATTATAGAGCTAAAATAATTTCATACATAATGGTATTTTATTTATAAATTTTTGACATTAAATAATTAAATTTATTTATGACACAACACTTATGCATTCATTACATTATTAAAGAATGATTAAAATAAGGGATAGTATAAATATAAAAATAAATATAATTTGATAATTCTACTAAAATCACTAATTTTTTAGGTTATTATGACATTTAAGGGTTAATTTCACAATCACTTTATTATCTGAGGTTGTTTAATACTTGAGTATCTTCTGGGACCACTTTATCATCAACTTTCTTGTTTCTAAAAAATGTATTTCAAAACATTATTATTATTTAATAGACAATGGGTTAAATAAATTTATACCCTTATTTGACCTTATATGTTTTGGAATGAATCATTCCATCGTTTTCCAAACAAGTCACTTTATGACCTTTTCGACAAAATTAAGGTATGATAGATTTTTTTAACTTATATAGCGGGTGCAGCTATTTCCCACCGTTATAACATCGTTGAAGCTTCCCTTACACTTTATAATAATATTATCAATATCAAAGTTTTATTTTATAATTATATTACATTAAAATGATTTCACAATAGAGAGTGATACTTCTCTAAAAAAAATTGTTTTTATCTATGTCAACATTGTTTGATTGATTTAATGCTTATTGGAATTTGATTTATTATAATAAAAAAACATCAATA
This sequence comes from Viscum album, assembly GCA_963277665.1. Lineage (NCBI taxonomy): Eukaryota > Viridiplantae > Streptophyta > Magnoliopsida > Santalales > Viscaceae > Viscum > Viscum album. Next base: position 1,338,982,007 of record OY728129.1, on the reverse strand, counting down.
TTTTATTGAAGGCTTTGTGATATTTTTGACTACACATGTGTTATATTTATACCATTCATGGTTTATAGATAATGTATTGAAATTGCTTATTCTAGTTTTAGTACGAATGTTTTTGTTATGTTATAACATTTCATATGAGGAATGCATTGGACATACTAAGTGATGGGTGGAGCCTACTATAGCTCCTCAACACATCGGTAGGTCTCACGAGAAAAACTATTTTCTTGTAACAATGCCTTGACAAAATCTTATTTGTATTGTTTTCACAAAGCCTTGACTATGTGGTTATGATGTATGGCATTAAGAATTACATAATTATGAAAGTGGTTATTGATATTGCATGTGATTATTCGACTTGTAGAATATTCATGTGAATATTTAAATGCCATTATTTGATTTTATCATTGCCATATTATGCTGGATTTCATGTTTAAAAGCCTTTTGTTTTAGTCTTATAAATTTCCTTAAATTTTTATTCTTATTTATGGATGTTTCTGCCATATTTTTATCCTTACTAAGCATCTGCGCTCACTCCTTTCTATGTTTTATTTTTTCCAGTATTTGAATATGTATATATTGACTAACCTATAGAGATAGTCTAAGGGGTATGGGGGTGGCCAATGGAGACTATGTTGTTGTAGTTTTTCATTTTTTTAATGTAATGTAAAACAGATAAATGTATCTAGTATTTCCAAAGGTACTATACTGATCGGTCATTCCGGACATGATTCCTTATATCATGCTAATGATATGTAATATTGACCCGACTCTCGGTAACTTGGGTTAGGGAATAACCAATAAACCAGTGGCATAGACTCCAAATTTGAAGAGAAACCTGACATGGAAATCATGTGCTTCATGAAAAATGATTCTAAGGTTCCTATTGTATCTAGTGTTATAAATTTTTATCTTTCTAAAAATGATGATTATATGTATAAAAAATAAATGTTTGAGTACATAAAATATTATTTAGGATACTAAAAATATAATTAAAGATAAATATAATGTTATGAATAAACAACATGTTTTATCTAATAGTATTAAAATAAATATCAGTGTATAAAGATCGAAAAATTCTATATTATTAATGGAAAATAGTGAACTCAATATATAAAATGATAATGTAATGAATTATTTAGAACTATTTTATAATTTAAGAGGACCTATAACAAAAATATTTGGAAAAAATATTCTCCCAAATATATTATAGTTATATTCTTCAACTTGGATAGAGAAGAGTTGTTAAGAGAACATTTGTTCCTAAGTCCTGTTTAATAAAATTATACTGCTAGTAAATTCTCAAATAGACAGAGTAATGTTTTTCTTTCAAAAAGATTTCAATCTATTTATAAGATTCCTTTTAAAAAATGGGTTCCTAAATCACCAATAAATAATATATCTGCACCAAAGAAAATATGGGTAAAAAATTCAATCCTAGTATAAACATTGTTTTAAAGGTATGATGCTGGAAGTGTGGATATATAAAGTAGTGGTACATGTACAATGGATGATCTAAATATATTATAGGAGACTAATTGAGTTTAAATAACCTCATAAAGATAAATGGTGGTTATGTCACCTTCTATTACATTGCTAAAGGAAAAACCATTTGTCTTGTTCAAATTAGTGAAAATAATTAAGTTTAAATTTCAAAATTACTTTTTATTGAAGGATTAAATCATAATTTTCTTAGAATATCCCAACTATGTGATAATGATTTTCATTTAATGTTTGAAAATAATTATTATAATTTTTTTAATTATATAAATTATTTTTATATAATAATTGATGAAATGTTACTTTTTATGCAGTTAGTCATGATTATTTGATTTCTCAAACCTTTCAATTCATAAGTGCCTTTCATTGGGATTCCTGGATTTGGAATATGATATTAGGACACATTAATCTTCACTCAGATATAAATAATACTTGGAAATTGTATGTTAGTTATCTACCCAAACTTGAATTCCCAAATAAAAAAAGTCAGAAACCCCTTTTAAAAAGGGAAATGAAACAAATATAAATATTAATATAATGAAAAAAGTTTCAACCTCCCAATCTATTTATTTGGTTCCCATGTATTTTTTTGGAGAATCCAGAGTTTCTAGTTCAAATGGGAAACACTTTGTCTATATACAAGTAGATTAATTTACTAGTTATTTGTGGGTATTGTTTTTTTTCTCACAAATGTGAATCAAGTTCTTATTTTTCTTTCTTTTACAAATATCTAGAAAAATTAATTAGGGTTACAAAGTATAATACATTAACATGGGATAATAGCTATATGGTTTAAAATCCAGACATTGAATCTCTTTCCCACAAAATGGATATAATCATAACTTGTTGTCTCTTAGGACCCCTTTGAAAAATAGACATGTATAAATAATAAATAGACAACTTCATGAAATATCCTACATTATACATAATTAATATTTCATTCATGTCTACTATTGCGTAGATGTTTTGACCATATAATTTTATATAATTAATATATTTTAAACTACATTTATCTTGAAGGAACCCCTTTACAAACATTGGAGTAATAGAAATATTATTCTTAATTACTTTAGAGTTTTTTGATGAAAAAAATTTATTATTAACAATATGTATTATATTGAATATTTTTCCTCAAAAAGTGGGGATGTAATTTTCCTTAGATTTTATACCTCTAGTAAATGTTATAGAGTTATTCACAAAAGAACCAACTCTATAGAAGATTATTTTCATTTAAAATTTGATGGTATTGAATCACATGATCGAAATAACCTTTTACAAAATATTGAGGATTATTTATCCACCTTGAACATAAATTCCAAACCTTCTTGATTATACTATGATGTTATAAAAAATTTTCCAATTCTAATGAACATAACGATCATGAACCTGAACCTATAAAATACCATTAGGTGATAATCCCTTCATTTTGTAGAGTTGTTTTTAATATTAAAAACCACCCATTATATTATTTTGTTAAAATCGAATATCAAAGTAAAATAATATATATTCTCTAAGAAACCATGTAGAACCTAAATAATTCTTATCAGAACATTAACCTAAGAAAATAAATAACAAAATTAATGGTGAATTATTGGTATTGGACCTTAAAGAAGAACTAAGTCCATATGAAAGAAATAATGTTTGGTAACTATTTGATATACCCAGCTAAACCTTGACTTTAGACAAAACACGAGTGTTTATAAACAAAGTTAATGAATCCTGCACAATAGTAAAGAATGAGACGAGACGTTTTTCAAAATGTTATCCTCGAGAAGTGGGTTTATATTATGACGACATATTTTCACTTTTATAATGACTTTAATCCTTTATAATACTTCGTGCTGATGTAGAGTATTTAGATTTTTAATGATATCAAATGGATGTAAAAAAGTTAAATCTTAAATTTTTAAATCATTGAGGATATTTTTGTTCAGAAACCCCATGTATTTTAAAATCCTATTTTTCCAAATCCTATTTTTATGTTATAAAAAATCAATAAATGGATTGAAACTAGTTCCTAGAGATTGGGATGATAAATTAATCTCTCTTATTATTTGAAAATTATTTTCAAAAGGGGTATCTAACCTTAATAAATTTATAAAAATAATTTCAAAATAAGTATTAGATGTTCATATTAATGTAAATGATATTGTTTTTGTATATTATAAAAAAATTATTTACTAACTTATCAAAAATGAGGAAAAAAATAATTGATATGAGATTAATGGGTTAACTAAAATTCTTTCCTAGTTTTCACATTTTCCAAAATAAATAAGTAATTATTTTATACCAATTTTAATATACTAAAGACCTTTTTAAAAGTTTTTCATGGATATCTCTAAGAGTAGTGATACTCCTTTGAGTACCTCTTGTTAGTTGGATCATGATTCAGCAAGAATATTAGTGGATCAAAACAATTACTGATGTATGATTATAAGTCTTCTCTAATTTACTTCAATACCACCAGATGTTATGTTTAGATTTTTCATGTGTTCATGTTTTGAAGAAAACCCAAAAGGTTCACTCATAGATGACGTAAAACGAATTTTCAAATAACTCATGTATGGAATAAAATATTTAATGCTATATCCTATGGGACAATAATTTTATCTAGTCATTTATATAGATTCTGGTTTTGGTGGATGTACGTTAGATAGAAAAATAACCTCTAAAACATGTCACATTTTTTGGATTCCTCTAATATGTTGGTGTAGTAGGAAACAAAATTTTGTTTCACTATCTTCAACTTAAGCTAAGTAAATTTTTGTAGGTAGTAGTTCTACACAATTTTTTTTGAATTAAACACACATTAATTTACTATAGGTCTCCAATTCAACAAGTACCAATAAATTGTGACAAATGAAGTATTATAAACAATTATACAAAACTTTTTTATCATTATAAAACAATGAACATTGATGTATGATATCTCTTTTTGAAGAATAATTTTCCATACATTGATATCACTCTTGAATTCATTGGTATTAAACATCATCTTGCTGATATTGTCACTAATCCACTGAGTTTTGAGAGAATGAAATATGACAAACATGAATTAGGTGTGATAATTTTGGGTTAAACATTATTTTCTGGGACTCACAATTGTGTTTAAACACTATTGAGTTTATCCTTTGAAGAGTTTACTCATCGTTGAGTTTACCCAGTATTTAGTTTATACACTATTGATTTTATCCACAACTGAGTATTTAGTCACTATTGGATTTTATCACCATTGAATATTTTTACACCATATATTTACTAACTATTTATATTTACCTACCATTAGAATCATTATTGATTTTTGAAATTTTCATTGTTTGTGTTTATACATTTGTTTCAATTTTAGTCTTAAAAATTATTTATTTCTTTATATCTTTATTCAGTAAATTTTTTATTCCATGGTTCTATTTTGATTGAATAAATCCCTAAAATGAATAAAATGATATAAATGAGAGGATTTTCTAATTACAACACTCATGCCCTGCATTATTTTATACTTAGTCATGTTGCAACCTTTTCTCTCTCAACGGTCTATCTTCCCTGACCATTTCTAGAGCCTTCCTAGTTTATTACTATAGTTAGAGTGAAGTGATCTTCAGATTCTTCTCTAGATTATTCGTTTTCTAATATGAAGTAAATAGGATATTCAATCCACTTAATTGTTTTTGAGCCAGTGAATCCCGAGCATACGAAGAGGGTTTAATTACTTGAGATAGAATTTAAGGATGAGTGGTTTCCTAATAGAAAGACGTTAGTGTTGTAAGTTTTATAGGACTAGGGATGGGTTGATTTTTATCACCAATAGTGAGAGTCCTTTCAATCCTTGGATGTTGAATTAGTTCTACCATTTTAGGAGAGTTTCAATAAAAATGAAGAATGTGTGAGAACATGAATAAATGGAATAAAACTCATATTTTATTCATGCCAGTGGTCTATCTGTTTAAGAGTTAAACATGAAAGTGTTTAAAAATTCTATCATGGAATCATTCTAGATTATGGTAGAAAAAGTGTTTATGAATAGTATTTGGATGAGTTTTCAAGTGATAAGATATTGAGAATGCATATTTCTAAATATATTGTTGGTTAATATAAGATGATATTAAATTTTATCCCCCATATGCTTTGTCCATGGAAAGGTGAATTTTCTATTATATTGTATCATGTCTTTTATCTTTTATGTGTAATGAAAAGTTTAGAAAAGATTAAACCTTTTATATACTTAATTATTCACATGATAGAAACCTAAAAACCATCATTAGGTTCAAATTAGTTAATTTACCCAAATTTTATCTTAGCCATGTTGAAGGCCAAGGGTTTAATAAAGGATGGTGAATAAGTTTTACTCTATAGTAGATGATTTTTCATTACTAGGGTTATTTATTAATGGAAGAAAATCGGTTGGAATATTAAGAGAAAAATAGTGTGTTGCTATAGCGAGAGGTTATATGATGAATTCAATCTAGTTGACCATCCATCTAGACTTAACATTCATATGGATCCTGGAATAGATCCAGGTGATGTTTCTGAGTATTCTAGTGGAGGTGAAGAGGAGGTTTCTACCTCTAGTGAGAAAGAAAATTAATTTTTTTTATGAAGGTAGTGACCCAAAATTACCTTAAATATCTCCGGTTATATCCATTGGTGATCATAGTCCATCAAAGTATCTCTCAAATAAAGATAAACTCTTTAATTTAGGAAGTGAGGATGAAAAAATAGTAGTATATAGTGAGTAACACTTCAAAATCTCTTCTAAATATTTTGAGTAAAATGGTGAAAATGTTAATGAGGATAAATAAACTCTTTAATTTACGAATTGAGGATGAAAAAATAATAATATATAGTGAGTAACACTTCAAAATCTCTTCCAAATATTTTAAGTAAAATGGTGGAAATGTTAATGAGGATAAATAATAAAAATAAGATGATGGTGGTGATTAAGATGAAGGAGTCGAAAATGGAAATGGAAATAAATATAAATATTTTATTGGTTGATGTTTTTAGAATATTGGTGGATGAATTAGAGATTAATGTGGTGATATGAATCATGCACTAATTACTTCTCCATGTCTATCATTCTCTATATTTGAAGAGAGACCCATCCATGTTGATGAAATTGATATAGAAGATAGAGAATAGATGAAATAATCAATTAAGGGTGTGAATTCCCCAAGTATTTATAGTCACCCTATTTTTGGTGACTTTTTGTTTCTACTTGTGATGTTCAGAAAGATATTGAGTCAAATGTTGTGGATTATTCAATTAGTGATCATATAGAAGATGAGAATTTTGTTGTTGGTGAGGTAGTGGTTGTGCAGAGATGAGAAAAACATTTGAGTGTTATAGATGTTATAGTTGAATCTATAGTTTCTGGTTCTCAAGGTGTAATTGTAACACCCATCCTTCCATGGTACACATCCTTCTAAATAATTCAAAAACATGTAATGCATGAAACAACACTTTCAAATGAACCATGTCCTATTATGCAAGAAAAATAAAAACAAGTTATGAATAATATTAACCAAGTTATTAAATTTATAATTTTTATTTTTCAAAATAGACTTAATTTTTGAATTTTGAATGTCAAAATTATCTTATAGTGGTATTTTTTATAAGATTTAATTTTTAATTGATATTGAAAAATACTGCATTATTGAATAAAAACAGGCTTTCTCATTTAAATAATTGATGTTTGTTAAATTTATTTTAAAGTTAATATAGATACATAATAAATATATTATTCCAATGTACTTCATTGGAATCATTTATATAATAGAATTAGATACTAAAATTTTATTAAACTTTCAAATTTCTCTTTTATAGGCCTCCAAACCAAATCGGTGGATTAGCATTAATAATAATTTTACGGCTTCAATGAATTTAATTTCAAAAATGTACATACATGTTTGTAATGAGTATGAAAATTCTGGTTAAATAGGATCAAAATATTTTTTTGGTGAATAGAAACTTTTTCATTTTCGATATAATGATTAAAGTTAAATATGGTAATTAAAGGTAAAAATAATATTATAATAATATAATTTTACATAATAAAATTACCTAATTTCATTGGATATGTCTTTATTGACCAAAATGATCCTTAGGTAGAAAATATGATCCTTTTTATACCAAAAATTTTAGATTAGGACATTTATTATTTTATATTTTAAGAATATTTAAAATTTAAATTTTTACATTTTAATAAATATACCATTTTTTTAATATTAATATATATAAGTTATGTTGTAACAACCCAATATTTTTCAATAGAAATTACTTTATTATAAATATTTCATAATCACATGAAATCACAACATAATTAACTACTAAGTGCTATGTGACCCTTAAAACATATGTTTGTTAATTATGTGATGTGAATTTCAAAAATCAGACATACATGGTTGCGATCATTAAGTTATATGGAGTCCAATAAGAAAACCATAATTTTTTATGTAATTTAACCTACCCTTCTAAATAGTAACATACCCTTATGAATAGTAATATAACCTAATGAATATTAACTTTTCCTATGAATGTATATAAATAATATTCAAGTGAATTTACGATATACCTATGTTGTGGAATAAGTAAATAAATGTTTTAAAACTATTGTTTGTGGAATAAACTATGTTTTTAATTAAATATTAAATTACTCATATTTAGAAAATTATTTTTGAAAAATAGACTTCACTTTTAGATTATACTTGTCGAAAAATGGTTGGGGTGATTTTTTGGGATTTTCTGAAATACATGATTTTTTATGAATAGTGAGATACCATAATTTACAAAATAAGCTAAATAAGATAATCATAGAGTCATGCATGGTGTTATGCTCATGATAGCCCAATTGGTTAAGTTTCAAATGATAACATTACTACTCTTGGTCATGGAAGACTCACTACTCCTTTTTTTAGGGGAAAAAATAAATTATTGAGTTTTATATTGAGAAATCATCTCTCTCGTCCACTATAAACCCCCCTCCCCCCCTCACTCTCTCTTCTCTTCACTCCTCTAAAGCCTTTTTAATTATCTAAGTTCTATCTAAATATCTTCCCAACCTTCTCTCCCTCATCCATAAAGCCTCGGTATTATAAAACAACCAAAACCTCAACTTTAAGGAGGCTCTCAAGGATATTTGGTTCAAGAGGTAAATTCCTCTTATCAATTATTTGTCTTTCCTTTCTAGTTAAATTGTTTTTTTTCTATTATTACCTATCCAAATCCAAATGTTTTGATGACTCTAGTACCTTACATATACTGGAATGTTTTCCTGATAGTGTAATAATTTATCATCATCAATTCCTTTTACATTCTTTTATACGAATTGTAAGAACACCATTCAAGATGTGTCAATTTTCCACATTCAAGAACGATGGGATTTCGATTTCTATTATCATTATCAATTATGGTCATGAAACCATTATTTTTATGGTTGAACCAGATTATTATAAATGTTATATATCCTCTTTATGTTTCTGTATTCCCTTTGTACAAATGGTATTATGTCATAAAGAAAAATGAGTTTGTTGTAATCAAAACCCACAAATTAACCGAAATAGTTATCATTAATGTTCAATATAATAATTCATCCTCATTCGATGTATCCAAACTATATAAATGACCAATAACACCTATATATGATCATAAATAATATTCAAATTCTATTCTAGATATTTACATCCATTCCACCGTATCTCTATTACATACGAACAAGTGAACCGATTATGAAAACAAAGAAAACGAACACTACGGAAAAACGAAAATCAATATAATAACTTATAAATATGGAAAAAAATGAACTAAATAGAATTAGGATAAAATAAATAAATATAAAATAGGTTATTAAATAAGTTATTAATAATTATTATTTTATATTCCATTACCATAACTTTATGATGGGAACACATACCGATTTATGGTAAGGGGTTTCTCCACCCAAACTTCCATTTTCAATCAATTTAGTTTCATTGTCTAACTGCCAAAATGAAATTATAGGTATTATTATTTATGCATATTAAAATCTGTATGAGTGTTCTATATATGTACACTACCCAAAATCATTCCTTATTTTATGTCTAGTAACATGTTTTAAAAGGAGCTTTCAAAATTGTTTCTGAAATACAAGCCTGATTCCTAGGAATATCTCATTTTCATAGCCATTTTCAAGGAAAATATCTAATCTATTTTTGGAAACCATTTTATTTAAAAAAATAACTCATTAAATTATGAAAATAATATCTTACTTCACTTCTGGGTTTATACAAATAATTTTTCAAAATAAGAATACTTGTCAAAGTAATAGAGTATTTATTTCAAGAAGTAGTCAATGATTTTATAAGAGTATCTTCATCTATTTGAAAACTGCTAAAGATTATTATGTATTATTGAGATTAATATATCATTGTATCATCTTCCATATATAATATAATGGATTATGATTATTTTGGTGGTCGATGTTCTATCTTTAAACCATTCACGAATTTATTCTGAATGGTTATTGTTTGGGCTTAATGTTAATGTAAAGTTATTTACATTTCATATATTAGTTTTAATTTTAAGGTATATGTTGTTTATGCTTATCCATTTATATATGAGGAATTCATTGTTCATAATATGTGTTGGGTGGGGCCCACAATATCCCCTTAGTTCATCAGTAGGTCTCATGAGACAAACTATAGTTTTGGCACATGGTCGTGACAAAATTATTTTTTATGGTCTTGGCACGAGGCCCTGACAATATGGTTATGTTGTCCCTCATTTTGAAATACCTCATTAATAAAATTGTATTTATGGTTAATGTGGTTATTCAACTAGTAGAATAACAATGATTATGTTATGTTATGGAAATATTTACTCTGCTCATATTCCTGTCATGTTATGTTCAAGATCATTTATAGAGGCATGTGTTTTCAATTATTCACCATGCCTAATGTTTATATCATCTTCCGCTATTTTGCATAACCTTACTGAGCACATGAGCTCACACCTTTCATATGTTTCATTTTATCAATACATGAAGAATTCTTTTAACTAATGAAATTATGAAATAACATAAGAGTTATGGATGTTGTCTAAGGAGTTTCTATGTTGTTTTCACTTTCAAGTTGTAACATTGAACTTATCTTTGTATCTTGTTTCAAATACCACTAAACTAATCGGTCCTTCAGGTTGATTATTCCTTGTTTATATGCCGATGAAATAAAATAATTATCCATATCTATGCAATTTAGGTCTGGTCCTTATAGTTTGTATCAGTGGATGTTTAGTAGAGAAATTAGAAATTAGGTTTAGAAAATGTAGATTTTGGATGATTACATAAGATAGTATTTGAGGATAAACATACAAGAACATCTATTTATTTTGGTAAGGAATTTATTACGTGTATCTTTCATGAAATACATCCCTGTCTGGATACGAGTAGGTAGAAGTAGCTCTAGCAGAGATGTACCTCTAAGTGAATGACCCGACAAGGAGTTTCGGGCTTGACCTAGGGTATCCTTGTACACAACAACGATTCATGCTACAATCATGGTTATGAAACTCCCATGGAATATTCTTAGGATAATTTACATTTACATTATAAGACATTATGAAGGATTTAAATATAAACGTATCCTTAAAGAACCCATTTTTGGGATTATGGGATTACCCATGTGTAGGATTTCAATTTGTGCTAAGTATTCTATTATGTTATGATTATACATTATGATTAATAACCTAATATAGTCTATTGAATTATCTAGAGATGGAGCCTAGTGGAATGAATAGAAATAAAATGAATTCATGTTTCCTCTGTAAGGATTTCCCTTCGATGCAAGATAATGATGTCGACACTAGTGATGTGACTGGTTTTGAGAAACTCATAACTATACTGGGACAACTTACTCAGGTTATGGATAATAACCTTACCCATATAGAGAATCTGGATCCACCATATTGGGGAGAAACATTAGACCTCTTTATGTGAAAACAACCTCCATAATTAAATGGTACTACTCACATGTTTGTAGAAGAGTAGTAGATATGTTCCCCTGAGAGGATATTTATCTCTTTTTGATGCAACGAAATAGAGAAGGTTTTCATGCCTATTTATCATCTAACGGGAGATGCAGATCAGTGGTGGTCATTAATCCAAAACACAAAGGAGGAAGATGAAATAAAAGTGATGGAATGGAGATATTTTAAGGAAATATTCATAGAAAAATATTTCCACCGTGAACAGCGAGCATATATGCAGAGGCATTTATTGAATATGAGGCAGAAGGAGAATGAAAATGTGTCCCGGTTTGAAGCCAACTTTACAAAGATGGAAAGGCATGTTTTGGACTACATACGTATTCTAAGGAGAAAAATTGATCGATTTTTTGATGGATTAAAACCATTCCTCTGAAGGGATCCTATCCCCCAATGATTCTCATTATACAAAGATATAGTCTTAATTGAAATCATGACATAAATTGAATTATATATTTCTTATGTTTTTAAGGGAATGAAAGATAAGAAGAGTTCTACTAAAAAATCTGAGAATGTAAATAAGGAAATGAGGAAAATGGAAGAGTTGAATTTCCATCATGTAGTAACTGTGGGTGAATCACACTAGAACTTGCCTAAATGGAATGGTAGTCAATTGCAATTATGGAGAAAAAGGACACTTATCTCTGAATTCTAATGGGAAGAAAGAATTTACCAATGTTATGTGCTAAAATTTTATGGATATGGGACATTATTCACATGAATGTCCTAACTGTAAGATAAATGTTCACCAAATAAGGCCATGGGAGAAAGGCCAAGCTTTTGCAGTCACAACTAGGGAGGTCAAAGTTCCTAAAAAAGTGGTGGTAGGTACCTTGATCGTTTCATCAAAAATATCCAATTATTTATTTGATTATAGATATTCACATTCATTTATATATTACCAGTTTTCCAAGAAAATTATACATGTCCAATTTGATTTATTAAAGGAGTTATCAGTCAAAACTCTTAGTGGATGTATCATTGGAACAAAGGAATATCGATTAGTCCATCTCATGACACATAAATGTGCTTTAGTTGTTAACCTTATCATCATACTAATGGTTTACTATGATATAATTATTGTAATGAATTGGATATAAAATTATGATGTCTAGATCTATTGTATGAAGAATGAAGTTACAATTTTTGAGCATGGTGTAGAATACATTATTTTTAGGGCAGAAACCTCACCATTTGATTCTAATCAAGATCTACACCCCATTAGCTCTACAGAGTTAAATTATTGGGGAGGAAGTGAATTAAATAGATATGGGTGAGGAGAAGAATGTACTAATAGAGGGTGTACCTATTGTGAAAGATTATGTTGACGTCATTCCAGAGGATTTACCTAGACATCCTCAAGATCATGAAAATGACTTTTCCATTGACTTAATTCCTGGTTCAAGGCCCATATCAAATACCCCTTATAGAATGGCCACTGTGGATTTATTGGATCTAGAGAGACAACAAGATGAATTGAGTGATAAAGGATTTATTTTCCATTATTTTTCTCAATGGGAGACCATGTACTCTTTGTTAAGAAGAATGATAGATCAATGAGTTTGTGCATTGATTACAGGGAAATAAATTCTATTAAACTAAAGGATAAGTATCATCTACCATGAATTGATTATTTGTTTGATCAACTTCATGGACCCCAATATTTTTTGAAGATTGATCTTCGATCTGGATATCATCAATTTCTTGTGAGGAAGAAAGAAATTCCAAAAACAACATTTTGAATCTGGTACGGGCATTATGAGTTTAATGTAATGCCTTTTGGACTAACTAATGCACAATTTGTTATCATAGATTTCATGAACAAAGTATTCATGGAATATCTTGATGACATTGTAGTGTTTTTTATTGATGATAACCTAGTATACTCTAAAATCCATGAAGATTATGAAAATCACTGGTGATCAATTCAGAAGAACAAGGAAGAAATAATATATATGGGAAGTTTAGAAAGTGTTATGTTTGGCTCCAATAAGTATCCTTTCTGGGCCACATTGCCTCTAAGGATGTAATATCTATAGATCATGTGAAGAAAAAGGTTTTACAAGATTGGACTACTCTAACGATTGTAACATTGGTACGTAGTTTTATTGGTTTAGCAGGTTATTATCGACGTTTAGTTCAGAAAATCACCCATTTATCCAGCCCAATGACCAAAATCATAAAAAGGGGTTATGTTCTTGTGGAAAAAGTAATGTAATGAATGTATTGGGGAATTGAAGAGGAGGTTAGTGAATGCTATGGTCATAACCCTAACATCAAGGAATGATGGGTTTGTTATCTATAGTAATGAAACAATTAAAGGTCTTGGTTGTGTCATTATGAAAAATGATTTAGTGATTACCTATGAATCTAGGCAGAATTTTTTTTTGAACTATACTATCCAACTAATGATCTTGAGTTAGTAGTGGTAATAATGGATTTGATGATTTGGATACATTAGCTCTATGGAAAAAATGTGATATATATACAGATCAAAAGAGGTTCAAATATATATTCTCACAGAAATAACTCACCATGAGGCAAAGTAGATCGATTGAGCTACTCAAATATTATTATTTCACAATACACTACCACTCGAGGATGGAAAATAAGGTAGCAGATGATTTGAGTAGAAAAGATCATGGAAATTTGAACAAGATGAGAGTTGAGAGATATCCTTTTTTTCATGGATATAGTAAATATGGATATGGGAATTATCAAGGAAGGTAACACATCAAAACATCATCCAATAGTTTACAAACCTTCTTTACTTGAGAGGATAAAAACTTATTAGTCTGACAATGTGGAGTTTCAAAATAAAATTAATTATGTAAATGATGTGAAGTTGATTGACTTGGTATATGAAGGTAGTATTTTGAAATTCCGAAAATGGATTTCTGTTCCTGCTATACCTGCGGTAATGAGGGAACTATTGAATGATCCTCATTGCATTGATTTATCTATACAACCTAGTATCACAAATATGTATCGATAACTATGAGAAAACTTTTCATGGGACAATATTAAATGGGATATTTCTTAATATACATCATTGTTTCTGGTATGTCAACAAGTGAAGGATGAGAGGAAAATGTCTAAGGGGGGGATGAAACCACTACCCATACTAACATTGAAGTGGGAGAAAATTACTATGGACTTTTTCACTGGACATCCAAGTACATACAGAAGAAACAATACAATATGGGAAATTGTGGATTTTCTTACAACGACAACTCACTTTATCCCAATTTTAGAGGACTTCTCATTGGATAAACATTCTTGGAGTTAATCAAAGAAGTGGTAAAGCTGCATAGAGTACCACTATTTATTGTATCCGACTGTGATCCTAGATTCACATTGATGTTCTGGGAAAGTCTCCAATATGCTCTAAGCACTGAACTAAAATTCAGTACGAACTTTCATCCTCAAACTGATGGCTAATCTGAGTAGACTATTTTGTCACTAGAAGACATTTTAAGAGAATATTCAATGTAATTCAAAGGAGGATAGGACCAACATATTCAACAGGTTGAATTATACTACAATAATAGTTTTTAATTGGGCATCTGAATGTCACCATATGATGAACCTTATAGGAAATGGATCATAACACTGGTGTGTTGGGATGAAATCAGTGAGCGTAAGGTCCTAGGACCAGGAATGGTCAATGAAATGGTGGAGAAGTTGAAAATATTTCAGTATAATTTCAAGGAAGCCCAAATTCGATTGAAGAGTTATGTGGATAACCGTTGATGAGGCCTTTAATTAAAAGTTGGTGAACTAGTATTTCTATGCATATCTTCATGAAAGAAGGTCATGAGGTTTGGGAAGAAAGGAAACCTATGTCCCTGATATATCGGCCCCTTTGATATCCTTGATCGAGTCAAAGTTGTTACCTATCGACTGGAACTACCACCTACCATGTAAAAATTACATGATGTCTTTCATGTATTCCTCTTAAGGATGTATAAACCATAACCATCACATGTACTTTCTTTAGAGGTGGTATAGTTGGATGATGATTTTTCCTACGAGGAGCACCCAGTGAAAATCTTGGATTGTAGAGACAAAGTTCTACATGACATGACTACTCATCTGGTCATGGTACTTTGGAGAAATCATAAGTATGAATATGAAACATGGGATCTAGAGGAAGAAATGAAGGAAAATTACCCCCACCTGTTGTTTTCATAGATTGTAAAATGAAATTTTGAGGGTAAAATTTCTGAAGGGGGATGAATGTAACGACCTAACATTTTTCAATGGAAAGTGATTACTTATAAATATGTCATAATCACATGAAACCACGACATAGTTAACTACTATGCTCTATGTAACCCTTAAATCTTATGTTTTTAATTTTTTGAGGTGGATTTTGAAAATTTGACATACACGGTTACGACCAGTAAGTTATTTGGAGTCCAATAAGAAAAACATAATTTTCTCTAAATAGTAACCTAACCTTAGGAATAGTAACATAACCATATGAATAGTGATATATCTAAATGAATATTAAGCTTAACTATGATATTATATAAATAATATTTATGTGAAAGTATGATATACCTATACTTTGGATTAAGTAAATAAATGTTTTAAAACTGCTGTTTTTAGAATAAATTATATTTTTAATTAAATAATAAATTAATCATATTTAGAAAATTTTTTATGAAAAATGGACTACTTTTTTTGATTCTACATGTAGAAAATGTTTGGGGTGAATTTTTTGGATTTTTTTGAAATACTTGAATTTTTGATGATTAGTGAAATACCAAAATTTACAAAATAATCTAAATAATCTAATTATTGAGTCATGCATGATATTTTGCTGATATAAGAACAATTCATTTGGGGTTTTCAGATAATATTTCTATTATTGGTCTTTTAAGGCTCACTATTCCTTTTCTAGTGGGGAAATAATAAATTAATGAATTTTATAATGAGAAATCCCCTCTCTCCTCTATTGTGAAAAACCCCTCACTCCCTCTTTTCTACACTCCTCTAAAGCCTTGTTCCTTCTCAAAATTATAAAAAAATATCTTCCCAACCTCTAAAACCATGTTCATAAAGCCTTGGTCTTATATAAAGACCAAAACCTCTCCCTTAAGGAGGTTCCCAAGGATGATTGGTTCAAGAGGTAAATTACTCTTTTTAATTTATTGTCTTTCATTTCTATTTCATTTGATTTCTTTTTCTATTATTATCTATCAAAATCCAAATGTTATGATGACTCCAGTATGTTACATGTACTATAATGTTTTCATCATAGTGGAATAAGTTATCATCATCTATAAATTGAACCTTCCTTTTTACTAATAGTAAGAACACTATATGAGATGTGTCAATTTTCCACTTTCATGAACGATGGGATTTTGATTTCTATTATCATTATGAATTCTGGTGGTTAAATCATTATTTTTATGGTTGAACCGGATTATTATATATTTAATATACCCTATTTATGGTTTTCTAATCCCTTTGTACAAATGGTATTAATTTATAATGAAAAATGAGTTCTTTGTAATCAAACCCCACAAATTAACCGAAACAGTAATCATTAAAGTTCTATATAATAATTCATCCTCATGACATGTAAAAAAATTATATAAATGACCACTAACACCTATATTTGATCATAAATAATATTCAAATTCAATTATGTAGATTTAAATCCATTCCACGTGAACTCCATTACTTATGAACAAGTGAACCGATTATAAATATTAAGAAAATGAACATCATAGAACCACAAAATTCCATATAATAACTTATCAATAAGGGAATAAATGAACTAAACAAAATTAAGATAAAAAAAGAAATGTATAATATAATGTGAAATAGGTTATTAATAATTATAATTTTATATTCCATGAGCTTATGTTCAAGATCGGATCACGTAGAGATTTAAGGTAATGGTTTTTCCACCTGAACATCCATTTTCATTCGGGTTATATTCATTGTCTAATTACCTCAATGAAATTATTTTTTATTATTATATACTCATCATAAACTCTATGTGAGTGTTTAATATATGTACCCTATCTATAATCCTTCCTTATTTTAAGGATAGTTACACGTTTAAAAAGGTCATTCAGAATTGTTTCCGAAATACATGCCTAATTCAAGGTAAAATCTCAATTTCTTACCTATTTTCATGGGAAATATCTAATTTATTTTTGGAATACATTATATTTAAATAATCAAAAATTTTATTATGAAAATAATACCTTACTTCACATCTAATTTTATTCAATTTGTTTTCCAAAAGAACTATTATTTTCAAAGTAATATTGTATTTATTTTAAGAATTACTCGATGATTTTATAATAGTATCTTCATCAATTTCAACACTCTTGTCGATTATTATATATTATTGGGATTAATGTTTCATGTTATAATATACCAGATTTAATTTAATAGTTTAAGATTATTTTGGATTCGGATGTGCTATCTTTAAACCATTCCCCAATTTCCGCCAAATGTTTAGTGTTTATGTTTAATGTTCAGGGAAATCTATTTACATTTCAAATATTAGTTTCAATATTAATGTTAGTGTTGTTTATGTTGATCCCCATTCATATGAGGAATGAATTGGACATACCAAGTGTTGGGAGGAGACCACTATAGCCCCTCATAGATTGGTAGGTCTCACGAGAAAAACAACGGTCTTGACAAAAGGCCTTGAAAAATGATTATTTATGGTCTTGGCATGTGGCCTTGACAGTATAGTTCTGTTTTCCAACATTATTCATTCTCTCCTTATGAAAATGTTATTGGTGCTTCATGTGGTTATTCAACAAGTATAATACCCATTATGATATTATGTTATGGAAATACTTACTCAACTCATATTCCATCTATATTATGTTCTATTTTACTTTTACAGGAATGTGTTTTCAATTATTCACCATGTCTAATGTTTATGTTATCTTACTATTTATTTATTACCATTACTGAGTGTTTGATCTCACCCCTTTCTTATGTTTCATTTTTCCCAGACATGAATAATTTTATTAGGAATTACATGATGAAATAACCTAGGAGTTATGGATTTCATATAAGGATTTTCTATGTTGTTTTTCATTTCAATTTATAATGATTAACTCATGTATGTTTCTTGTTTCCAATAATACTAACCCACTTGGTCCTTCTGGATGATTATTCCTTTTTTTATTCAAATGAAATCAAATAAGGCACTGACTCTGGGAAACTAGGTTTGTGTCCTTACATATATATTAAACTGTAATTAGGTTTTAGTAAGATAAGATTATTGTCTACATAATCTTAATTTATTTATAATTTTAGGAAATAAACAATTAGATTAAACTGTGACACAATAGAGATACAATAATTGAATTATTAATTTAAGAATCAATTAAATGATATTAAAAATATTAAAATAAATATAATTTTATTTAATTAATGGAATCCACTAATTTTATAGATAATATAACCATTATAGTGACATATTGTAAGTATTGGTTCGAAGTTATCATTTTGGTTTTATATTTTTAAAAATGAATATGTTGAATAGTTTCAAAATTCTTATAAATATATATTTAAAAACAATAATGTTTAATTAAGTGTTATAACATTCATAACAACTCCAGTTTTTTTAAAATAATAAGGAATGTGTTTCAAATGTCATAAAGGATCCAATTAGGGTTTCTTTGTCATTTTATAGTAAATATATTAGCCTTATATTTCAAAAGGACAAGTAAACATGGTCAGATCTAATCTGTTTAACTTAGGGTTATATCCAAAAGATATGGTTAATTTTGTGTCCTAAACTTGTCTAAAAATAATTGGTTGGATGTATTTTAACCCCCAATCATCGTATATTATATATAAATCTCATTAGAGATATTTTAAACTGAAAATAAATTTAGAAATAATTAATATTTTAAGATCATCCAAAAGTGCATCTCACCTCTTTTATAAAAGGGCATCATTCCTTCTCTTTAATTCACACATATAAATCCCCTTTCATCAGCCAAAACCTACCCATTTCTACTAAACACTAAATTAAATTCATAATTTTGTCCATACCAACTCCATGGAAATATCCATTATATTCGTACTTGTTGACGGTAGGCCATATATACGAATAATATTATAAGGTTATTTTTTAAAAAATATTATTCTATAATTTTGTGGCTTTCTAATAATTTCAGAGTAAAAAAGGGTTAGTTCTCTTAAAGATTTTTAATGAATATATTATTTTATTTCATTCTATGTTAACATCCTTAATTGGATTTTGTTCTTTTTTGTGGTTGATTTATTAAGATAAAATCATCCATATAGTATTTAAGACTTTATGATATATTTTAATGTGTATTTTCTATTTTTATTTGATTCATTGTTTATGGTTAATATATAAAAATTCTTTATACTGGTTTTAATACTAATTTTTATGTTATGTTTTACCCTTTTCATATAAAGAATGAATTGGACTTAGAAACTGATGGGTAGGGCCTTCTATAACCCATCAATTAATCTGAATGTCTCAAGATACATACTACTATCCTGTCAGATGTCCTTAATAGTATTGTTATGTATGATCTCAGTAAATGGCCCTGATGGTATGGTTATGATTTTGGAAATTATGCATCCTCTAATTATGATATTAGTTATTGATATTAAATGTGATGACTAGAATTATTGAATATATATGTGAATTTATAAATTACAATATTTTATTTATTTGTTATATATTATGCTGAATATTATGTTGAAAAGGCTCGTGTATAAGTTTTATACCTTTCCACTAATGTTTAGGATTATTTATTATTTCTTCTTCAATATTTTTTATCATTACTGAGCATCTAACCTCACCCCATTTGTACGATTCTTGTTTCCATGGATCTGAAGAAATATATTTTGATTAAAATGTTGGGATACACTAAGGGATAAGATATTTTTCAAATGTGATAATATAAATTTTTTCATTTCCGTATATAACGTAATACTTATGTTTTTATTTATCTTTTCCAAATCTAGTAAAACAATTGTTCCTTCGAATCTTGATTTCATGTAACCATGCCAATGTAATAAAATAATGAGATGAATCTAGGTAAATAGGGTTGAGGAGTTATAGTTGGAATTAGAGGGAGTTTAGTAAAAACCATGGAAACTAGATTTTGAAAAACCTTGATTTGGAAACATTAACCTAGGATAGGCCAGGTGGATAAATATAGATGAACATCCAAAAAAATTGGTAATATTGATATTTTGGGAATATTCCTTGAAAATATATACTATTGTGGATACTAAAAGTGGATGGGGTTATGGAACTAAAGTACCTAGGAATAATAACTCCAAAAAGGTATTCTAGGCATGAATTAGGGTATCCTGGTACATGAAAACCAGCCATACTTCTCACATGGTCTGACAATTATAGGCGATATTCTTAAGATAATTCACATTTTTTTACAAAAAACTATGAAGGATTTATCAGTAAATATGTTCATAATGTACCATTTTTATGATTATGGATTACATATGAATAATTGTTTCAATTTATTTTAATTATATAAGTAGTATAGTATTATGTATTATGTGTCATAACATAATATATTATATGTCACTGTTTATAAATGGTTCCTAGTGGAATGAATTGAAAACGTATCAAAAAGAATAATCCATGTAGGGATTTACATTCATTTAAATATAATGATCATGTATTTGGTTATACAACTAGAACTGAACTACTTATAACCATACATTTATAACTAACTCAGGTTATGAAAAATAACCTTACCCATATGAAGATGCCTAATCCATAATGTGGGGCATCAATTTTAGATGGCTTCATGAGGCAATAACCCATAACCATTAATGGGACTATAAATCCCTTTGTAGTAGTGTAGTGGATACGTTCCTTGTAGAAAATATTTCATTTTTTAAGGAGTAATGAAAAAGAAGAAGTTGTTATGGTAGTCTGTCATCTATCAAGGGATGCAGATCAATGATAGTCATTAATTTGAAATATTAAAGAGGTTGAGGAGGTCAAAATATGGAATTGAGGGAATGGGAATAACTCTTCCAAGAAAAATACTTTCCTCGTGATATACGAGTGGATATGGAGATTCAACTTATTAGTTTAAGGAATAAAGAGGATGATAATGTTGAAAAGTATGAATCTAACTTCAAAATGTTCTAATGTCATGTTTCTGATTTAATATGTATCCCAGAAAGTAAGATTTATTAATTTTTTAATGGGTTAAAACCATTCCTTTCATGATCAGTGGATTCAAAATCATTCTCAATGTACAAAGATGTTGTCTATTGTGATATCTGAAATCAAAAATATTTATATAAGTTTTATGACATTAAAGAAATAATTAGAATAATTGAACTAATGAATAGTGTAGAAATTAATAAATGGGGAATAAGGTAAAATCTAAAATTACACTCTACAATAATTTTGGGAAGTAACACCTGGGTACTTTCTTAAATGGGATGGGATTTTGTTACAAGTATGGAGAAAAAGGCCCAAAAACTATTGATTTCATGGGGAAGAAATAACCTATCAATTTATAGTGCTAAAATTAAAAAGAGATGAGAAATTATGAAAACTATTTTCTTAAGTGTTAAGGAAGAATTCATCAAAAGAGGCCATGGGAGAAAGGCCATGTTTTTTCGATCACAACTAGGGAGGTTGAAGTTCCTAATGATGTGGTGGTAGGTAATTTAATCCATTCCAAGAATTTATTGAAATATTTATTCGATTTGGGATCCTTGAATTATATTATATCATCCCAGGGTTCTTTAAAAATTAGATATTTTTAATTCACAATAGCAAGGGAGATTTGAGTAAAAACCCCTAAGGGATGTCTCATCGCAACAAATATGTGTTATGTAATTCCCATTTTGAAAAACATATACACTTTATCAATTAAATTTATAATCATACCTATGATTGACTTTAACATCATCCTCGGTATTTATTTTCTATCAAAATACAATGCAAAAAAAATTTAATGAAGAATAATGTTTTGATTTGTGAGGAAGATGTAGAATACATTCTCTTTTAAGCAGTAACTTCATCACATGATTCTTATCAAAATCCATACCCAGTAGATTAACTATATGAGATTATTGGGGAGGAGGAGGAAATAACATCTATGTATGAAGAAATAAATATTGAAAATGAGGATGTAACATTTGTATGAGAATATATACAAGTATTTTCATAGTATTTAAATAAACATTATCCCAAATGGAAGGTTGAGTTTACTATTGATTTAATCAATGATGCAAGGACAATATCATAAAATACAATTATAATGTCTAATGTGTAATTAGTAGAGATAAATAAAATACTATAGGAGTTGAGTAATAATGGAATTATCCACCATAGTGTTTTTCCATGGGGAGGTTAAGTTCTTTTTATTAAAAATAATGATGGATCAATGAGGTTTTTCATTGACTATATAGAAATAAATTATATCAAAATAAAGAATAAGTATCATCTTCGTCCCATTTATAATTTATTTGATCAAATTCATGGAGATCAACATGTTTTGATGATTGACCATCATCCTGGATGTCATCAATTGTGTGTATAAGAGGAAGATATTCGAAATAAAAAATTCTGAAAAATGTATGGACATTGTGAATTTATACAAATTCAATTTGGATTGACTAATCTACAATCTGATTTCATGGATATAGTGAACAGAGTTTACAAAGAATATCTTGATGATGTTTTCATAGAATTTATTAATGATATATTGGTATACTCCAAAATATATTAAGACCATGAGAACCACTTACAGATTATTCTAAATACTCTTAGAATAAATGAAGTATATGGGATGTTTAGAAAGTGTGAACATTATTACAAGAAAATCTATTTTTCTTGGCAATATTTTCTTGATAGATGGAATCTCTACTCATCCAATAATGAAAAATGAAGTCCAATTTTTTTTTGCACCAATGAGTATAACTAAGGTACAAATTTTTATTGGTTTAGATGGTTACTATGGTAATTTAATCAAGAATGGTGCTCAATTGGAAAACCCATTAACCAAACTCACTTGTAAATGGGTTAAATCCGTATTGAGAAAAGAGTGTGAAGAATGTTTTGATAAATTTAAGATTATATTGGTGAGTTATCCTATCTCGACATTAGTATATAAAAATGGTGGGTTTTTGATTTCTAGTGACACATCAAGGAAAGGAATCGGTTGTCTCCTTATACTGAACAACAGGGTTATTGCTTATGCATCAAGGAATTTAAAATTTCATGAACAAATCCACCCAACTGTTGATTTGGAGTTTGCAGGAGTAATCTGTGTTCTAATGAAATGGAGATTCTCTCTCTGTAATGAAAAATGGGAGATATATGCATATCATAAGATATTGAAATATATTTTCTCATAGAAAGAAATCAACATGAGATAAAGGTTGTGTTTTGAGCTACTCAAGGATTATTATTGCATAATAAACTATGACATAGGGATGGAAAATAAGTTGGAGGATGCTTTGAGTATAATGGACTATGGAGTTCTAAACAAAAGGAATGTCGAAAAGGATCATATTTGTAGATGGTATTTTCAAATTTATGAAGAGGCTTTCTGTTCCCACAATACACGAGAAAAAAATGGAATTATTTTATGATGCTCATATCCATAATTTATCTATACACCATGGTGGCACTAAAATTTATAGGGATTTGTAGGAATATTTTTTTTGAAGCAACATTAAGATAGAGATTTATAGTTCTATTTCAAGATGTTTAGATTGTTAACATGTGAAGGTTGGAAAAAATCATACTAGAAGTGTCATGAAACCTCTTCCTATACCTACGTGGAAATGAAATAATAATACCACATACTTTGACAAGGGCATAAAAAGGCTAATTGACGAAATGATGTGATATGGGTCATTTTTTATCATATTACAAAATCAGCACATTTTCATTCTACAAGAGAAGATTAACAACTTGAAAGTTTAGAATGAATATGCATTAATAATGTTTTAAGACGTCATTGTGTATCTCTATCCAGTTTTTTTGTCCATGATCCACATTTTATATCAAGATTCCAGAAATCCCATCATAACGCCATAGATACTGAGCTTCATTTGAGCACTTCTTACCACCATGAAACTGATGGACAATCCTAAATGACTATTCAAACCTTAGAAGACATGTTGAGATCTTTCTCACATGAAATTCAAGGTAAGCGGGATGATTATTTACCTTTGGTATTATATTTAAACAATAATTGACTCCATTGAAGTATATAGATGGGACCATATAATGATTTATATGGAAATATATGTTCTCCACAAACAAGTTGGGATGATGTTGTTGAATGTAAACATGTAGTCCCAGAACAAGTTGAGGAAACAATGTAAAAGGTAAAAACTATTCAGAACCATATCAAAATAGTTCATGTATGAGAAAGAGCTATACTAAAAACCAAATTATTGATGTGGAATTTCATGTTGGAGATCATGCATTCTTGAAGGTATCTCCATCGAAGGGTATTATAAGATTCTATAAATGGGAGAATTAAGTCCAATGTACATCAGAACATATGAGATTATATACATAAATGGATATATAGCTTACCATTTGGAAATACTGCCAACTCTCTCTAAAGATCATGGTGTGTTCGATGTATCAATGTTACAGAAATACATGCCAAACCTAATGCATGTACTCACCTATGATGAAATAGATCTGGAACTCGATCTATCATATTATGAAAAGCCTATGAAGAACCACCAATAACGTTTTTTGATGTGATATTGTAGAAAATTATACGATGTAATTATATGAATGAAGGAAGAATGTAACACCCCATGATTCCACAACAAGTTTCCATTTAAATTATTCAATAGTTTTTGTTACACGCAAAAACGAGTTCGATCACAGCATGACCTATAAAGCTAGACAATTTAAAAAGAAGTTATGAATAGTATTAACCAAATTATTAAATTTATAAATTTTATTTATCAAAATATACTTAATTTTTGAATTCATAATATCAAATTTAGCTTATCAAAATAGTATTAACTATATTTTTCTGATATAAAATAATTAATTAAATGAAAAATTCTGTTTTTAAATAATAATTCTGTATTTTTTTACTATTAATCAAAATTGATTCTTTTTAGAAAAATACCAAATATTAATTCAGCATAGATATATAATAAATATTTTAGGCCAATGTAGGTCATTTTAATTATTTTTATAATAAAATTAGATAATTTTTTTATTAAAATTTTGAACGCCACTTTTACCCACCTTCTAACCACATCTACGGATTAACATTAAACGTAGTCTTAACGCTTCTATGAATTGAATTTCTAAAAATATAAATATATTGTTGTAATAGGAATGAAAATTTTGGTCTAATAGTTTTAAATTTTTTGTTTAATTGTATCTTTTTAATTTTATATACCACGGTTAAAGATAAATAGGGAAATTAGAGATAATTATTATAATATAATAATGTTATTTTATACTAACACTTTCCTTTATTGAATTGAATATGTTTATTTGCCAATATAATCCTAAGGTTGATAATATGATCCTTTTTAGGTATCATTTATATTATTATAACATTTATTATATTTTATTTAAATAATAGTTTAAAATGTCATATTAATATTTTAAGACTATATAATTTTTAATATGTGTATATATAACTGATATGGTAAATATAAATAGTATTTAGAAACATAAAATTATAATATACATTATCGTAGTTTTTTCAATTTTATGAAATAAATAATTAAATTAAATGGTTACACAATAATGATGTAGTAATTGAATTATTAAAGGAAGAATCAATTGAATGATATTAAAGATATTAAAATAAATATAATTAAACCTAATTATTTATATATTATAATTTTAATGAAAACATAGACATGTATGTGAAATATCTGATGAATTGGATTTATTTTATAATGTTTATTTGATATGTTAAATAATGTAAATTATGAATAGTATCAAAATTAACATAAATGATACATTAAAATATATAATATTTAATTAAATGTTATAAAATTCATACAAATTTCAGGTTAAGTCAACTAACTAGGAAAATTTAAAAATATCATAAATGATTAAATTGGGGTTTTTAGGTATTTTACTGTAACAATGTTAACCCTATATTATAAAATTACAAGTAAACATGGTAAGAGTTAAACTGTTTATATAAGGGTTAAATCAAAAGATGAGGATAATTTTGTGACATGAATTTGTATAAAAAATCGGCTGATAGGATTTTAAACCATATTCATCGTAGACTCGAAATAAATCACTTTGGAGATATTTTAAACTGAAAATAAACATATAATAAATTTATATTTTATGATCATCCAAAAGTGCCCCTTGCAAATCTAATAAAAGTGAACCCTTCCTTCTCTTTGAATCACACATCTAAAGCACTTTTTTTGGCCAAACCCTACCCATTTATCAAAACATCATCCCACACTTTATCCAATATTCCATAATTTTGGATCAAATTCATTCTATGGAGTCCTTTCATAAAACCAAAAGGAAATAACCAAAAAGAGGTAATTGTTTGATCACCTATTTAGAATTTCATTTCTAGTTATACTTTATATTTAAATGTGGTTTCCATATAAAAATAACATATCATTTATCATCCATATACATAGTTGTTATTATAATCATGGTAAAACCATATTCATCATTTTATCCGTCATATGAATGATAATATCACCATGCATGTGTACGTACAGCTTATCCTCTCCACAACATGGTGTAATTTATTATTTCACACTACATTAATTTGATAGATATAATGATTAGTATAAAGGATATAAATAATTAATATAACATTATGATGACTATTTAAAATTAATATACCATCCAATTTCATACCATTTAGCCATTAAGGGAATGATACCATCGCTCGTGCGTATGTTCGGCCTACCGTCTCCACAGCCAGTTAATTTTAATTATCCATGTAACCTATTCAATAATGATTATAAAATGATTATGATTATTAAATACAATGTTTATTATCTATATATAAATATATATATGAATAAAATATAAATATCCCACGTATAACAAACTTGACTCACGTGACAAAACCAGAACAAGTAAACAAAGCGGTTAACACATAAAACAATGGTAATACTAAAATATTATTAACAAAATGATACAAGAGGATCATATATGATATCATAAATATGGGTATGGTTCTAGTATAATATAATAACATACATTAACCATTATACAAGAATTCAACTCACCCTCTACTAATGGAGAGTACAAGGTATGTTTTACTTTCATTATCTCTTTATTATATGAGATTTTTTATACGTAATTATATACTGGGACATCATTACCATCCATGTCCATGTTTCTTAAATTATATCTCAAAATAATATCCCAACTTTTTAGAGTCATTATTACCCATTTTTTTACTTTTTATAGAACATTTTGAGAGGAATATTTTTTTTTGTTTTCTAAATGATGTTCTTCATATGAATTTTGGACAAATTATGAAAAAAATGATTTTAAAAATATATGGTGTGAGGATCTATTATCCACTTTTAATAATGCATTCCCATTTTTAAGAGTTCTACTAAAGAATAAGTGGTTATTTTCATAAGAAATGGTTTATTATATAATTTGGTTGCTGGTATAAAATTTCAAAGTAAAAATGGATATTTCCCTATGATAATATTAATAAATATATTAGATTATTCTCATATATGTCTACATACTTTGTAGTAGGATATTATTATTTATTGACATTAAATTGTTATGATACAAACTTCCATATTGTATTGAAAATTTTAGGATATGTTTGACTTTGCATGTGATATTTTTATACCATCTGTGGTTTGTAGTTAAAGTATTAACATTTCATATGATAGTTTTAATACAAATGTTTATGTTATATTTTACCCTAATCATAGTAGGAATTAATTGGACATAGTAAGTAATGGCTGGGGCCCAAAATAGCCCCACAATTTATTGGTAGGTATCATGATACAATATTCTGTATTGTAATAAGGCTTTTATGGTTTGGTTATGTATGGTCTTAGAATGTGGCCTTGGCGGCATGGTCATGATGTTCGTCATTATGCATTCCCTCATTTTGAGATTAGTTATTGATATTAAATGTGATTAATAGACTTATAAAATATACATGTGAATGTTTACATAGAATTATTTGATATAATCATTCCATATTATGATGAATATTATGTTTAAATATTTTTTGTTTTAGGTTTTACCTTACCTTAAAAGTTTAGGTTTATTTATGATAGGTGTATCTATATTGTTTATCCTTACTACCCATCTAATATCACACCTTTATTATGTTTTTTTATTAGGATGTGATTAAGTATATTATGATTGACCTATGGAGATATTCTAACGGATGTGAATGTTGTGAAAGTGGATAATATGTTGTTTTTTCATTTCATGAAGTAATGTAACAATTATGTTTTTGTCTAGTTTTTTCAAGGCTACCATACTGGTCTATCATTTGGGATTTCATTTCTTGATTTCATGCCAATGAAATAAAATAATTCACCAACTCTGGTAACTAGGTTTTGGGTGTTATTGTAATATATCAGGGGTTTTCATTTGTTATTTTGAAAGAACCAATAGTTGAGGAATGATATTAGTTTCCTGGAAGTCCACCAAATAATGATATAACAGATCATTGAGAGAAAAGTGATCCAAAGGGGTCCTTAGTCGATCAAATTAATGTTTCATGTTAGTTAGATAGTTTTAATTCCAATTATCCTACTAGGTATAAGCCTTATTCAACCTTACCCATCCCTTATATTACTTTATTGTTAGTAGATGTTGTCACAATAAGTAATTTAGATTAATTCAAAGAGAAGATTGTTTTTTATATTGTATTGTTTTTGCAAAAAAAAAATCCTTGGTTACCAAGATCAATGAGAAAGATGTGAGACACTTTTTAGGGATTCTATTTCAATATATTCCTCCCAATATGATGAATCACATACGTAAATAGGAAGTGAAAAACTGAAGTATGGAAATTGAAATGGAAGATATGAAATATATTATTGATGAAATGGTTTCATCATTATCTAACTTCATTATTTCCATTCTAGAGAGGATGAAGAATATTACTTCCATCACTACTTAATCAAGTGATCCTCCTCCACCCTCTTAGGGTGAGGTGATCGGGTTAGTCCTAAGGGAAACATTTAGTTCTAATACTACATCGGGTGATATGTCTGACATCCCTCAAGAGAAATTGAAAAAAATAAGGCATAACACTAATAATGTGAATCAGATGTTCATGTTTATAAATGAAATTAATTATGACTGAGAGACCATAAAAATCATATCATGTATTATCTTTCTTGTGTATACAATAATCATAAGATGAAAGATCATTTTATGTTCTTGGCATAAAATATAAGGATTCCTATAGTATCTCAACATTTTAAAGAGAGAGTTAACCAGTTAAATTCCATGAATCATGTATTTAAACTATTCATTACATATGAGAAATATTTCATTAGTTCCATGGATAGTAGTGGAAACATCATTTTTATTTCATAAATTTGTAAAAATTAGTTCTAAATTGTTTTGGAATAGTTCTTGTGGATCATGATTTCATTATTTTTATTGCACATCTGAATGCTCTAGGTAATGAACCAATGTTTTTAATGATTGGTGTAACCAACAACCAAAATGTAATTTATAATTCAAATTTCTATAATTTCTCTCTAACACACTGGGAAACAGTTCACCACCTCATTAAAATCATCAATAGATATATCCCTTCTATAAATGATGTTCATACTACTATCCCTCGAGTTCCTTCAGGATCACCTACTAATACTTCAACTTCAAACAAAGAGAAACAAAAATTACCATTGACTCCTTCTATAGAGGTTGATAAGAGTAAATGATTATATTTTTTTGTCTTTGATGGGTCTTGTTTTCTATATATTTGTTGATAATTTTTTTTGGTACATTCATTGACATTCTATTTTTAGTGGGAATTATCTTAATAATATTTTGTTCTATTTAATTTATTATTTTATTCAAACCTTTTGATAATCCCAATAGGGTGAGAATATTATATGTAATTTCCTAATATAGTAATATTATATTTCTATAATACTGATAGTAATTGTAAATTCCATTCTAGATACCATCTGTTCTTGGAAATTTTGATATTTACATTTAATGGCTTGATTTGTGATCCCCAAAATGGGGGATATTGTTTGAACCATTGTTTTAATGATCACCAAATCATGTATTTTATGTTATTAATGAGTCTTATTTATTGTGGAAGCATTTTAAAATATAAAAATGATTTTTGATAATATGATTATGTGTGGGAAAGAAAACCATTATAGATGAGTCACTTCCGGAAATAACTCAACATTACCATTGAGTCGCAACAAGATAAAACTCATCATTGAGGATGAGTCACCACTAGGAATGACTCACTGTTGGGGACAGATCACCATTAGGGTGAAAATATGGTTATGTATGGGAATGACTCATCATCATCTATGAATATATATTGAAAACGTATTTTTTTCAATATTATATAAAACACCTACAATTATTGATTAGTTATGGGAATTTGAAAGTTTCTGAAAATTACATACTATCAATAATGAGTCTCCTCTACTATACAAATTTTCTATGTATAGAGATGAAGTATCACCAAGGGATGACACCATCAAACTCTATCTTATGTCAAAATGAAAATCATGTAAGGTGTTGGAATGATCTACCACTGAGATGAGTCACCATTACCATGAATCACTGTTACCTCAAGAAACCATTAGGATGACTCATCACCATTAAAATGAGTCAGTTACACTATATCTATTTATATTTTTTATTATATATTTCTAATAGTTTAATGCTTTAATTTAATATAATGACTTATCATAAAGATTATACCGAACTTTTCTGTAAAAATTATTTATAGTATGTGTCATCCCAGAGTATGAGGATGCCTGATCATTGGAAGATTCATCATGTATGATGATTTTAAAAAGAATTATTAGACTCCCTCGTAGGGATATATGTGTGATCAAGAACAATGATCTGATACCTAGATTAACAAATAAATAGCTAGAGAGGAATAGTTCAAGATCAAATAAATATTTTTGTTACTTATATGAATAATATTTATGAGATAAAATCTATATAATAATTAGAGAACATTGAAAACCAAAACTAATTACTATGATCGTAGAAAAAAAAGAATTTAAAAGACTCTATTCTACTATAGTTTTTAGAAACATGACTCATATTCATGTCCAATCTACATTCAATGAGTCAAGAGATTCAAGGCTAATTAGACAGATCATTACCAACTTTTCAACATCCTTATATTCTCTTTCTTTATATCAATTACATTATGATACATTTGTGTTTTATTCTGTATTTTAAAATGTAAACTTTCTCATGTTTCATAACTGGACTACAAATGATATCTTCTCAAACACTCATTAGACCAATGTTCCCATGTGTTATAGAAGAAGACACTATGTGACATGTTATTTTTTTTCCATGGGTTTTTTAAAATATTTACCTATTTGGCCTATATATCTTTTTTGTTTTTTAACTGGTCTAGGTTGTGGGGCATAGATTATCTTTTGTAATATTTATGACAAAATTTTATTTTTATGTAGATACCATTTTATATCCGACTGAGATTGATCATATTATATTTATTCCTCTTTGTGGTTTGTTTTATTTATACTCATCAAATAGAATCTATTGTAAATTGAAAACAAAACCATTACATTAATACTCATTTTTAATTAGTGTTTACATAATTATTTTACTAATAAAATGATTAAAAAAGTAAATATTTTTTTTTTAATTTCTTTAATTGATATCTAATAAATAATCGGGATATATTTTAATAGATCAAAAATTATATCAATATACTATTTTGATTAACTCGGATGTTTTAATTAATTTTTGGATTTTATTTAAAACTATTTTTTAATGAAATTTGTATTGGGTACTCAATTCACCCCTATTGAGATGTTCACTTCAAACAACTATCCTTATCATTTAAAAAAATATTTTGTAAAATTAGTTCCTTTTAAATAAAATTTAAAAAAATCATTTAAAATACTTTTTCAAAATTTAAACGGAATTATTATATAAAAGAGGATGGGTAATTTCATAGAAGGTTGAAAGAATATTCATTTTTCAATGTCAAAAAAATTAGAAATGTGCCTTGTTCAGAGAGTGAAATTATTTTTTTAATACATTTTTGAAAAAGGAAAAATTGGAAAATATTTAATTTAGTAAATAAAATATAAAATTTTAAAAAATTCATTTTTGGACAATTTTTTTGAAAAATTGGTTTTGAATGAAAATAAATTTTTTGGTGAAGAGATAATTAAAGTCGAATTTCATTTAAACATTTAAAAATATTTTAATATACCAAAGAGAATAAAGGTGATACTATCACATGAAAAATATCATTAATAGAAAGATGAGAATAAAATGAAATGGGTTTTTAATTAGTGATGAAATAATTTTTTTCAATGAAAATTCAATAATAAACAATCTCGATTATAATGAGATTATAAATTATCCGTTAAAATGATTGTAATGTTGATGTGATAATTAATCAATGTATATTTATTTGTAAAAACTATTAATAAACCTAAAAAATTTATAATTAAATATAATATAATCAAAATAAGTTTAACATAATCCTATAATAATAGAAACAATGAGTAAGTGATATAACCTAATGAAAATGAATTGAGTTATTAATTTATTTACCAAATTTTATCCTTTAATTTAAATACCCATATATGGAATCATTTAAATATAAACATAAAAAGGTTAATAATTAATTATTCCTGATATTACATTTCAATGAGTAGATTATTAATCATATAAAATTAATTATGTGTATAGAAATACAGCATGCCTCAGTGTGATAAAATTGTGATGAAATCTCGTACCACGTAATGTTCTTTAGTTAGTACTTGATTAACATCTCATATAGTGGGTTTCAACATGTTACAAATTTTTCTATAAGAATATTAATACTTATAATATCATATATGATAATTTAATAACATATTATTACTATTTTTTACTAATATTTCTTTGTTTTCATCATTTTAGTTAACAACTTTCATTGTTTTTTTAGTATGTTTTAACCTGTTATTTTATTTCCCTATTACATATATAATGATTTATTTATATTAAAAAATGTAAACTGTTATGAAAATATCTTATATATAAATTAAATATGTATTAATATTTATCTATAAAATTATGTGATAGGAAATGAAATACACATTTAATAGAAACGGTTGGTCATACGCATGAGCATCGTTTCCATTTTCTGGTCACAAAGGAAGAAATAAAAAGTAAGTAAAATATATTTATAATATTATTACAGTTCCATATTAATGTTATATATATCTCATTTTTTTATTAAACACAACCTTAAAACATTCCATGTGACATGTTAAAGAATCACATCGCTTCACATTGTAGTTGTCCTTTGTACACACAATCACGGTTAACGGATTCCCACAAAATGAAAATCATGTAGGTATTTGTTATATAATAAATAATTAAGGAATAAAGAAATTATATATATTTTATCTTATATATCATATTTAAACTATAAATACATCATTTCTTCTAACCATTAAAGGTTGTAATGGAATAATGAATTACATCATTTCGCACTGCAGTAGTTCGACACACACACGAACGATGATTTTGTTTCCCATTTGATGGAGTTGTGTGTGATTATAGTTCCTACAATAGAATAAAAAAATATTAGTATATCTAATATACTGAGGTTCATATAAAATAATGAAATAAAGAATAAAATTAGTTGGATAATGAAATAAAATAAAAAGGCTTTTGGATAAACGTTACCTCTTCTTCGGGTACACCCTTAGGTTTTCATGAATTTTTTACTAAGTTGTATTTCTCACCAATATATATCTTCTCACATCAGGGGAAGGGATTTGGGGAGTGATTTTATATGGGTTTTATGAAACAAAATTGGTTGTGGTGTCTGATGAATGATGGAAAACTATAACAACCCTGCTTTTTGTTACACATTTAAACATGATTTATTAAATAAAATATTGTCTTGATATAACATAGAAGATTGAGAGGACTAGTGTATTTGGGTATTATTATTTTTACATAACAACATAAAACATTAAATACAACATCAATATTAAAAAATTCTTTTACATGACCACAACATTACTTTTTTACTTTACGTTGTATAGGATAACCTGAGGACGTACATAAGAAAGGGGTATGATATAAAAACTAGTAATGGAATAAACATGGAATAACATGAGGAATAAAATACATGTTATAAAATAGTCATGTCAATGGATCACAATATAAACATTTACACAAATTAATAATAAATCATGTTAATCATCACATGGAAATGTGGCAACAACACTTAACATGGAATTAATATGAGCCAAGGCTCATTGCACGTGGAGCATGAGTAAACCCTCATTGAACATCATGAACGAGTAAACCCTCATTTAAATTGAATTATAATAAGTCAAAACCCATTGCACTTGAAGTATCACGATAATATACATGACCCAATGCATTGGAGAGCTATCATGGCACACCATTCTTAAATATTTCATTTAATGCATAAGTGTGCCACATGGATCATACAACAAGGATTCATTAAACATATTCATTTATTCCATGATAAAGGAATGTGTAATTAATACTTGTAAATATAAAATCAATAAGTAAATGTGTATAATGTTTAATACCCTTGATATAGAAATGGGATGGTATTCACTACACGATGACATTGTCTTGAAAAATCACGGTGCAATTTCAGCAGCATAACGTCATGAAATAATAATTCATAAAAATGGTTGATGACAGAGAAAGGGGGGGTCTCAACATATGTAAATTAAACTTATAGTAAGGTGTAAATTTAGATAAATTTCACAAAAAAATTAATTGGATTTAGATTCATATTACAAAATAATTGCTTGAATGTGAATGAGGAGAGAAAAAATTCATTTGAAATTTTGGCATGGTAATTAGTGTAAATGGAAGGAATTAATGAGGGAGAAGGAGGTATATCATAAATTCATTCATAAGGAGGGTAGTATGGGTTTGGTGAAAAATCATTTTCCAATATTTTTAATTGAAATAAATAGAATTTAATAATATCAAAAACATTGGAAAAATATAGAAAGGAATAAATCCCTTACACAATTTTGGCATGCTAACAGGTATACATGGATGGAATCGATGAGAGGGAATGGGTATATTATCATTAAATAAGAGAAAATATAGTATAGGGTTGGTTCAAAATAATACTCCAAAAAATTATAATCGAAAATAAAAGGGCCTTACAATATTAAGAATCATGGATTAAATGAGAATGAAAAGAATCCCTTATTTGGAAGTGTGATCCCAAAGTCTTCAGAGAGGCTTGAGAGAGGATTGGGGTGCCCTGGGAGGATTCTTGAGAAAGGAGGGTAGAGTTTAGACGAAATACAATGGATTTTATTGAATAGGGAGTGGTATCTTGGGTGGAATAGTTTAGGAAATGAGAGGGATTTCTTTATTATTTAGGTTTGGGAAACCACACATTAAACTATTCAAAACAAAACACCAAACCATTGTTTTTTAACATGTTTACTGCAAAAGGGGAGTGGAAAACAATATTTTATAAGTAAAATGGGAGAAATTATTAAAATAATAGGGTTGATTATGTGGAGGTGATTCACACTCTCAAAAAAATAAAATAAAAGGCTATAATATTTTATAAGTCTTGGATTGTCCACTGTGGCTTTATAAACTAAAAAAAACCCAAATCACATTATTTTAATGATAAAACATATATTGGCCCAAAATAATGTTTATATTATTTTATTACAAAATTATTGAGTCATTATGATGTCAAAAACCAAGTTATATATTTAAAAAATGTATAATTGTTAGCCAAAAATTTGACAGTCTCAGAAAATTTTGAAAAATTCACCATTGAATAATTTCAACTTCCTAATTTATAAAATAATATATAATTTATCCAAATAATTTTATAAATATTTTAATTTTCACTTTTAAAATAAAAAATGACATTTATCGAAAATTCCTGGGTTTTGAAAAAATAGAGCTTCCAAACCATAATAAAAATTACAATTGTATTCATAAATATTTTATGATCATTTATACTTAATAAAAAGTAATTTAGTAATAATAAATTTTTTTAAATATTATTTAACTTACAAATCCATTAATCTATCAAAATAGATTTCATAGTTGAATATTAACTAAAAATACCTATGTGCTTTAAAAACATTTTACTTTGATACCAAAATAATAAAATGAATGTACATTCAAATTATATATAAAAAAAATTCACATAAATATTGTGATATGGTCTGGTTAAATAACCCCTTATAAAAGCTGCATAAGACTGAATTGTAAGGTTTTTTATGGTGATAGACTATTGGGGTGGCTCGGATAACATCGCTCGGTTGGTAATCTCTATCAACTTCCACTTCTCTCATAGGCGGTTATGTTCTAGCATAGAAAGACGAAGAGTGACATGGGCATGATCAAGAGAGAAGCCCCATGACACCACCTCCTTTTTGAGATTCGACAAATGGTATTTGAACAGGAAATCTATTGGATGAGTCCATTACTTCCTTTGTCTGAATAAATTGGATTTGTTAAAGCCCTATATTTATAGTAATCAACTAATCACTCTTAAACGACTATATTAGAAATGATCACAATTCATAACAGTTTTTTAAAATAAAAAAACATAAAACTATGGGTTTTCATATGTTATATAACCATATTACATAATAAGACATATTATTATATCATGTTGATTTTTCATTAATAAAGGTTTGGGTCTTTACAAGAATGGGTTTCTTTTATAAGGTTTAAAATGACTCATGGGGTATTTTTGAAAAATTGTTAGGTGTAGCCACATTTTTACATGACAATTGAATAAACTAATAAACAAAATTATATACTATATGGTTAATAGTAGAAAAAAAATCATAAAATTGGGTTTTTATAAGATTTGCCTCATTATTACACCTTATATTTAATGTTTAATAATTAAGGATACTAATTTTTCTCTTATCACATGAGGTTCACCCCCATGCGACTAACATCACACTCCATACCTTAGAATAATCTATGATGGAACATCATTGATTTTTTTTCCAAAACATCATAGGCCTTGACATATCCATCCTTTAAATTAATGACCTGTATGAATAAAAAATCCCTCATTCTTGAGAATTGACATAATAATCATCTATCACTTGATCCCTCATTCAA
This sequence comes from Viscum album, assembly GCA_963277665.1. Taxonomy (NCBI): domain Eukaryota; kingdom Viridiplantae; phylum Streptophyta; class Magnoliopsida; order Santalales; family Viscaceae; genus Viscum; species Viscum album. Next base: position 1,338,944,173 of record OY728129.1, on the reverse strand, counting down.
AGAATGGTTTTCATAGAGCTCGTCAAATTTCCACTTACAATAAGGGAAATCACCCTCAAAAATCAAAATTTTTACTCCCCACATTATGTTTACCTTATAATTATCCTTAATTAAAAATAATAAGGAGTTCCTTCTTAAAACAATATAAAGTTAGTTTGATAGCTCAGTGTGTAGTAAATTATCTCTAATTGTACTTAGGATGATGTTATGAGTTTGGTAAAGCTCACCACTAAAATGTGAGTGGACTACGAACTTATAGACATTAATGAATTATTCTACCTAAATGAATCTCAAAATAAAAAATGCTTTACTCACCTTAAATAACCCTAATCACAACATCTTCTGACCATACATGTCATGGTCCACCCATGGGTCAACCATCTCATGGTTCCTCGTTCATTGCCATGATTTTCCTCATTATAGAAACTAATTTTAATTTATCAAAATATATAGGTAACCAAGACCACATGAATTATATTTTAAAAAACAAATACTAAAACCATACCTACTCTCCCATTTCCATTCCATATCAAAATGTTCCCTTACACAACTATCATGAACTAAACTCTCCATACACAATGAGTATACATTCTCGTACCACTATATTCACAACATAGCTCAATCTCGCAAGAGTCATCCATAGACATGTCTATGATGATATTTCCATATGGAATATTTGATTCCTTATGTGTTAAGTTACCATGAAACTCTTTAAAATTAGGCATCTCACATATTCATTGATTTATTGAATGAATTCCCGCCACACAGTTTCATTTTTGAAATTAAATAGCCAGTTACACCACCACTAGTCAATAAGGCCAGCCACTTGAAATCTTATTCTTTTATAATCATAGTTTTTACCGTTAGTACCTCTCAAAATAGAAAAACTATTTATGAATATCCCTTGAAATGAACATTCAACTAAGATCACCACCTCTAAGGGTTCTAAATAAACAATCCCACTTTTATTTCATGATATCCCCATGAAATCAAAATTCCACTGACCTACTAATTTTCAGGTAAAAACTAAGGGATTCTAGGTTCCCACCTATAAATACTGATCAATCATACAAAAGGGCGGGTAGTTATGTCCACATAAACCTAAGGACTCTCATATGAGAACAATATCCCTCTAAAGGGACCTCTATCACAAGGCATCCAATTCACTTATACACTCTCTCTAAAGAGGTAGACCTACAAACAAGTAAGTAAATAATAATATAAATGTTAAAAAACTTCCAACATAGATTTAGTATCACCAATTTCCATGATTCCTCCTACTGGGACCTAATCTTCTCCAAGAATCCACATAAAGTAGTTATCCTTGGAAGGTCACAACATCAATATAAAAAAGATAAATAGCTAACACTCACTAGATATCTATGTATGATAATACCCCACTATGGATCAAAACACCAGAAACCAATGAACTGTGTAATTTCATCAACTAATTGTCTTATCTAACACAACAATCTAAAGGAAAACCTATATCAGGTCTAGAAACATGGATTAATGGTCTATGGGTTCTGCATTTCCAAGTTTGTAACCATAAAATGATAGCCAATCACTTATAAAAAGGAATCAAATTTAAATATATTCTATGAAAAAAATATCACTATTCTCTATCACCAATACTTTTATTCTAATAGGAAAAATATTTCCCCTAAACACCGTCAATAAAAAATAATGTTCCCATTTAATGATATAAATAGAAAGTCTAAGGATAACCTTTACATAGGAGTTCGAGCTATTAAAACCACTTAATTGTCTTTATTTAATTCATTTAAATTAATAAACATTCATGGTAAAAATTTAATTAGGATTATATATATGAAAATTTCATGTAAAAATTATAAAATCAAATGTTTATCATGTTAAATTTGGCTCTTTTTTAGCAGATACCTTTTAATATTCATGGAAAATTATCACATTATTTCCTTTTAAAATTTTTAAATTATCCATAAGTTTTCTCAATAGGTTTAAATAAATGAAAATACGAATCACATGCAATATAATAGAACACAATATATAATTTATCCATTATTTTTTATTGACACAATATATATATAAAACTCAAAAGAAGACCAATATTCGATTATATTTTCCAGGATTATCAATTATGTAAGACGCCTTCATAAATTCTTAAAAAACTATATAAGTAGAATCAAACACTTTAAATAACCATCCCTATTTATCATACACATACCTACATGGGATTAATTACCATGTCATATAAGGATAAACATGACATACAAGGGTACCATCATGCCAAACTAGGTTTAGTTATATGGTAATTCATTCTTGATTAACAGATTCAATGATCTATGAGCTTCAATTAGAATCCCATTTAAATGAAAAGAAAAATAATCACATTATTATAATTTTAACACACCCACCAGGTGGCTATCTAAGGTGCATGTATTACTAAAACTCAAATATATGGTCTGAGTGATGCATATAAGCATTTAGTTATATGTGTTGTCATTCCCATGTTAATGAGTCACAAGAGTTTAGGATCTATAATTGATACACCATAAACCTAAAATCCAGATTCACTAACCTGAATAAATTAAAGGAAAATTTTTTCCTTACCATTTCCATGATTCAATTAAAAAATAATTTCTTTTCTTTAATCAGTTTCAGGTTTTCTATATATAATTACATCATCAAGATACATAGGAAAAACTGTTCAGGATGAGGTGTAAATTTTATTTAACTATACATATATCATATATATGACAAGGATATATATTTAATTATAATTCAATATATCTAAACTTAATAGAGAATCACATAATAATTTCATAAAATTGTCAATTATAAATTTTCAGAAAAGCATGGAATATCAATAAACATGGTACTCAATCACACATGTAGGGTATACAGAGAAGAATGTTAATGCCATGCCAACCCTATGTGCCTAAAATGATACATGAACACCATAATTATATTACCATACAATGATAAGAGACAAATATCATTAATCATTGACTAATGGAAATACATCAGTCACTCATGGTAAAATAATAATCAACTGTAATAATGGACAATATGAACCATAATCCCATCCCTGGAAACATGATCATTCCCTCATGCATGGGTTGGCCATTCCTAGACCACAACTATTTACCAAGTTCCAAAAAATTCTTAGATTATTGTATATAGAGATAAAATATTATGATAATGAAAATTAAATATATGATACGACTTTATAATTTAACAAATCAGTTTACTGAAATAATAGTGAGTAGATTGGTTTATGGAAACGCCTTAAGCACAACTCCACGTACTCTAGAGTATTATGATTAGCATAGATGAATGAAATATGTTTAGTGTGAAGATTATTCCAATTATATAAGTATTAAATAAAATAATAATAAATATTTAATGGTAGTATATGATACTAGTAACCCACAAATAAAAAAATCCATCCATGAATGTCAAATAAACTAATCTTGCTTGAACATTGTAATCCATAAAAACAAGGAAATCAGTCGAAAATAGGTGTAAATACAATAGGAATATAATAATAAAATAATAAATAAATAAAATTCATATATCTAGTAAAAACCCCGATTACATGATTGATCCCTAACTACAAAGTCATGCCTTATTCCATGTAGTGTAATAGAAAGAATCACAATCCAAGATTTGGTCTTGGAGACATGAGATCTGTTTGGGTAATGAATGAAAGCCCAAACAAGATGAGAGTAAATCTCAGCAGGCCATCACCAATAAAGAATAATGAAATTCTTTCCAGTTATTATAAAATCCAATATGTTTTGGATATATCCAAATTGAACTAGAAAATAAATATAATCAATTTCTCAATCAAGATCCTCATGGGATGCCTGATAGACTCTTCCAACAACATCCAAATACGGATATATCTAAACATGAGAATAGATAAGAATAAATAAATTTGATGGAAAAAATACAAAGTTTCCCTGTGTTACAGAAGTCATGTAGAACCCAAGGGTAACTAAGGCATCAGTACATATAGATGATCATATAAGTTTCAATATTTATATAGTGGGTTTAAATACCGTCATCTAAATTAAGGGGGGAATAGAGCGTCATTTACCACATTTAAAAATAAATGATATAGAATACCATGTCCAATAATGATGAATTCCATGACTAATAATTATAATAAACCATAATAAATTCCATATCTAATAACGAGGAAAATCTTGTCCAATAATTTGAATAAGTGATATGTAATTCAATGTCAAATAATGTGGAAAGACTTGTCCAATACATTCAATAAATGTTTTGTAATTCCATTCCAAAAAATGAGTAATTCCGTGTATGATAATTTAAATAACTGATATGGAGTTCAATGTCCAATAATAAGGAATTTAATGTCCAATAATTTCAAAAAATAGATGAGGAGAACCATGTGGGACATCACATAACATTTACAATCACTCAGATTAATTTAACATATAGACCAATCCAATGCATTATTTATCAGAAACCATGTTTCACTAAAGGAATTAATAACAACATGCTTGTTTCCATAAATAATTAAACACATTTCGTTAGAAATATCTATTCTAATTTAAAAATCAAGAAATAATTTTTATCATTTCATTAATATATTCAAATAAGGGGGAAATTGATATGGACTTACCATCCTCACTACATTAAATCTTATTTAGTAATGGGATTACATAATAATTTTAAATGGACTAAGTGACATGGACAAAACATTCAATTTACTTTTACGTAATTTAAATTTTTTTTCTATTCAAACAATTCCATTTCAATGATTAATGAAAAAGGTTCATGTGAGGTACTCATAGTATTTAACAATTTTTGTATTCGTGATGTATTACTTCTCATAATTAAAAATACAAACCCCACCTAATGCATTGGTTCAGGTTGGGGTTATCATCCTCTTACAATTCCATGGGGTTTTAAGAACATTAATTCCCTAGATTTGACATGTAATTTTAGGATATTAAAATATTATAATTTATATATGGAATATCCATCATTTGGAAAATGAAAACAATTTATAAACGATGAAGCATTTTTGGGAAAAAATATTATACCACCAATCTCATAACGAGTAATTTCCACTCATCCATGGTAAGAATTTTATTCAAAATGTAATGATAGAAATAATAAGAAATGGAAAACTCTTTGAAAATAGAGAATATAAGCTCACATGGGAATAAAATCCAACATAATAAGTTAAACATATATAACAAGAAAGTGGTTTGGGGCGTAACATATGGGAATCCAATGAGACAAATTGTTAATTAATAAGAGATTACATTGAGAAAGGATCTGAATTTGAATAGGATAAGAAGAGGAGTGTTTGAGAGGCCAACTGTACATGAGAAAATTTGGGAGAAAGATGGATAAAATAAATGTAAAGGGTGGAAGGGAAATATGGTAAAATCACCCATTTTAAATGTGTCCATAGTTTGGAGAGATGGTTTGACTTACCATGAACCAGCCATGTGACTCACACTGACTATAAACACATTATTCATGGTTAATTAACATGGTTAATGAATCTTAAATCTTTCTAGGACCTCAACACTGCCTCATCCCTAGATCCCACACTCGCTAGGCACACATTTATAAAAACTATGAACAAGCCATTAAGTTAACGTTTATAATTTTTCATTAAAATTTTCATGGCTTAGAGTCCCTAGTTTAACTATTTTAGAAAACATGATGCACTATAATGACCCAAATTTAACATACATATAAATTTTCTTTATTTTGTCAGAATAATAAGTACATTTGACAAATAGACACATGAAGATCATATTAGTTTAGTGAATTTGGTATCACAGAAATGTAAATGAGTGTACAAGAATGAGGTAAAATATCACCCACTAGGTTTTCCAAGAAGAGAAGCCCTCTTTGACTCATCATAAATAAAATAAATTAGCATAAAATGGGGAATAAAACATAATAATGGGTGATCAAAGATGCACAATAATGGTAAAGTAGGGAGGTATATAAGAATAACCGCATGTTTAAGGGTATGTAAACTTGATTAGAAAATTAGAGTATTATAATCTGTATATCAATGATCAAAAAACATGAATCTTGGAATAAATAATAGTAGTTCAAATAATGAATCATAAGGAATCAAGATCAGAAACCAAGGAAGAAAAATATGTGAGTAATACATGGAATTATGGAATACACATATGAATGAAACATAATTCCATATAATTAAATATAAATTTACATAATTTATATGGTCACTTCATGGTGACTACACATATTAAGAGGGATACACAAACATCCACAATCATAGTCCTTCCCTATCAGGGGATCCAATTTCCCTATCATTCAATGTTTGATCTGGTTTCCCCATCTTACCAAAAATGATCGAGTTTCCATATCATCCACATTGAATAAATCCTATAGGCATAAATCCCATAATTATATCATGAGATAAAAATATTTATCCAATGAATTTGAGGTACATATAGGTCCCACATACCATATAATAAAATCATTCATACATGTGTCGTAGGATAATTAAACTTTCATCACATCATGACCAAAAAAAATCGATGGATCTCATAAAAATCATATAATAACCCTTGAAGTGAAATGGTATCATAAAAATTTAATCATGTAGTAATATATGGAAAACCTATCGGTTTCATTATAATTTCATCCTATAATAGCATATGAATGGAAGCGGGTTCCCGAAAATTAATCATGGTATAACCCATTGAAAAGAAATAAATTTTATAAACCTCATGTCACCAAAACATTAACTATATAGGTAAATTACATGAATTTTATCCTTGGATAATATCCCTAGTAAAGAATAAACTATAAAAAGGATTTCATCTTAGATATAGATGAATTTTTAAAGATCACATGGAAGATAAATTGTCTTTGAAAATAACCTTTTAGGTAATTTATTATTGTCAAATTCATTTTACATGAAAACAATTGAAAACATAAAAAAGGAATCATTTGAAATTTCAAAATTGTTTCTTGAGAAATATTTCCATTATTCTTTAAAGAACACTTTTTAAAAAGTAAATCATTTTTAAAATCATTTTCCTTCAAAATAAAATTGAAAACATATATATGATTTTGAAATAATTTTGAAAACCATTTACTTTGAAAATACATTTAAATCCAATAAATAAAGTGTTAAAATAATTAAAATCATTTTATTTGAAAATAGAATTTTAAAGACATATACATGACTCTTTTAAAATCATTTAAATTGATTTTTAAACATAATACATTTTTAAAGAAAATGTAATTTTAAAATATTTTTCAAATAAAAAAAAACCAATAATAATAGAAAATTTTTCTTTTAAAAACTAATCAAGTAAAAAAATGTTGGAATGATCAAGGATGTGATTCTCATGAAGGTGGAAAAGTCCGTACATGCTGGATATTCTCTTGCACCATAAATATTTTGAAAAGTTTCTCGATTGTAAAATGAAAAAATATTACTTTTAAATATATTTTTTAAAAATTTAATAAATGTTTAATAATTTTTATTTAATATCAGAATACTAAATTAATACATTTTTTGAAAACATTTTTAGAAAACAATATTTTCAGAGAACACATATTTCTAAATGACATGAGAAATAAAGTTGGATAAAAACATTTTCTTTATTGTCTTATGTATTAAAGAGTTAAAAAATAGTATAGTTACATTGATATAATATAAATAACCATAAAATAGTAAAATCCATGTGTGTTCTTAATATATTTATATTACCATTTCATACATTGAACCATACTCGTAAACAATATCAATAAATAATGAGATTGTATTAACAAATCGTAACAACTTTATGACATTGAATAATAATAGAATAGAAAGAATAACATTACATGAATATTAATATATCAGGAAAATAAGTCTATTCTTGATATAAAATATAAAATTTATTGTATACCCTTAATATAAAAATATTGGTGCATACATGGAATGTGTATCAAAGAAGAGAATTTCAGAAAAAAACTACTTTTCTGATTTTGTATCTTTGTAGCATAAATCCTTTGAAATGAAGATAATCACATGGATATTTAAGTACCCATAAATTTAATTATAATAATCATATAATATATTAGTGGGAAGTATATACAACATCAAAATATTTGAGTTGTGAAAAAGTAATTTATCTCGCAGAAATAAAAAGTGAGATGAAATTCCATTACCTTAAGTCTTGCCTTTATTTTTACATTTTCAAAACTCGTATGCAATAAATTTATTTTTAAGCATAAAATTACTAAGAAAATTATTTAAATATATCATACCATTTATAAATTTTTAATGACTTTCTGGTTTCTATTTATTAATAACTCTATGTTAATATTATGTTTCATGTAATATCTAATTTGTTTTCCATATAAGTTTTTTCTTGTTAATCCTGATCTTCTTACGTAGATCATGATTTAATTATTTGCATAATGTAAATAATTATATAAATATCATATATATTCTATATATATGTATTTAAATTAATACACAAAATCTATTAATTAGATATTTAATACATCGTTCCTAGAGGAAAGATGTTGTACATATACATAAACGTTCTATCAATTTTATTTGTCGTATTTGAAAGAATAAAAGTTAATGAAATATATTTGTATATATAATATCATTATATTATAATTATTATTACATATATATTATATAAGTTCCCTAAACCAATCATTGATACATTCGATGTAGAGTGTGAATATATCATTCCGCTTTGAGAAGGCGGTAGTCCACACTTCCCCAAACAAAATTATCGTATTTACAAAAAATTGAAAGCATGATGGTGTGCATTATATGAAAGTTATAGAATAATAAATACAACATTAATATCATATATATCATATAAATACAAAGTGTGCAAAATAATTCCCAACCATGAGAGGTGTCGAACGAAATATGAAAAACATCATCTTGAAGAGGTAGTTCTTCATACAAAAGAAGAGTATGTTCATTACCCATTTGCTGGAAGAGTATGTAAGCTCAGGACGAACCCTTATAATAAAAATATATTAGTATATTTATGATATATTAATTATTAGATAATCATGGAATTTGTAAAATTTAATCAGTAGAGAAAGAAATAACACTAAATTAATCGATGGAGAAGATTACCTCTTTTTCGAATAACTACTTTTGCTTTTCACCTATGCGCTTCCCCAGATCCATTTATTGTGAGGATTATAGGATGGTATAATGGATTATGGGTGATTATTTTAGAAAATTATTTTTGAAGTAGAAGGATTTATAGGTGTGAATAATTGGTTGTGTTGAGTCCTTTTTATAGTAGAGGATGAGTTATATTATTTAAAATATTTTAATATCCAATCCCCACCATGTTTTTCCTATGAAAGGTGTCTAAAATAATTAATCAAATTTAAGACAAAAAAATTGTTTCAATCTATGTCTAGAAAATTTATTTTTACAAGCCTCTAGGACATTTTTTATTATAGGATTAAGCTATTTTTTCTCTTAATAGGTTTAATTAATTTTAATCACTTTCATTATTTTTTTATCAACATATGTTTACCTTATTATACATTACATACTACAATGATCACAAAATAAGGAATTAATTTTTTTTAATTCAAATAATTTAGGTGGATGAAATTAATTTAAATTTAATTCTGCATATGGGATGACAAAGTTGGTTTTTAATGTAAAAATGTTTAAAAGTGGCTAATGTTTTATATCTAGTTTCTAAGTAAAATTGATAAAAATGAAATAAATTGGAATATTTTATGTATGTTTGATATAATATATTTTTAAAACCAATTAAAAAAATAATTTTTCCTTATAAGAAAATTATGGGAAAAAATATTTTTGACATAAAATTCAATATTATTCATAAGTAATCCAAAAATAAACATCAGAGAAAAATTAAAAAAATTCAACCTAATCAAATTTTTAGGTTCAAATTTCTAAAATAAACATTTTTTAAAATACTAATTATAAAAGAGTATAAAATATAATTTAATGTGGGGTCATCATTAAAAGTTGGTAAAATTACCATTTAGAAATGTAAACCTTTTTTATTCATAAAATTGGATTTATTTTTATCTTATACATATAAAAATATATTGGACCAGTTTTAAAAAATATTGATTTAATACATAATATATTAATTTAATTTAATTTATTAATCAAATGTTGTTTGATTAAATTGTAGAGATAATTTTTAGTTTTTATGTAGAAATATAGATTTCCTATAAAAGTTATTTCAGTATTTTCAAATATCTACTTTATTCACAGATACTAATTAATATCCAAACGATTATTCTTATATATATGTGTAAATAATGTATTTAAAAATTATTTAATCTTATTCATAACATCCATTCCAACAACACAGTTTCATCTATATTAATATTTTAATTATATTATTAATAATATCTTGTATTTCTATAAAACATGACCTTGAGTGTAATAAATCATTTCTAAGGGACTTAGTATTGTTTGTAATACAATCCAAACAATGTTTCATAGGTATCTCAATCTAATATAAGTGATTTCTATAGCACAATATTGACTTGTTTTTTCATATAATACAAATCACACTTAGTTCTTTCGTATTAAAAAATATATATTCGGTTTTTTAACTAAAAAAATAAAATTATAAAATTACATCTAAATAATATTAATTCACAAAATATGAGGGTGTTACATTATAGAACATGAAAATGAATTTCTCCTACAATATTTGTCTTGGGGATTAATAGTTTTATACATGAATGAAACCTAGAACATTAAAAATGATAGTAAAACTAAATTTTAAAAATATATTTATGGAAACCTGAATGATATCAAAATTAATTCATAACTAGGTTTCCACGTGGGAGAACCTTGGTGGAAAGTGAAAATTTTAACATGAAAGATAAATATAACCTTAAGGTTTCTATGGAGAGAGATAGAGAACAAATTTAGGATAAATATATCATTTAAAAATCCCAAAAAAAAACATAATATAAGGGGTTATGTGATTCCTCAGAATAGAAGGTACTATGATAGAATTTGGAGTTTTATAAGCTTTTTCTGAAAAAAAAATATATGAAAAAATGAATCACAAAAACATCCTTTCAAAAACCATGATAAATGGTCTCTAAAATAATGAGAAGATTTTTATGAACCCATCAAGGGTCTCATAAATAGATATATATTAATAAAAATGAATTTTATAAACCTATTAATTTTTGGAAATTTTAAAATAATGGAATAGAATAAAAACAACTACATTCACAATGTTGTACCACTTACCTTCCAGAATGGATGTCGAAACAGGCAAGAGCATGGCCTCTATAAACCCTAAACAACCAAATCCCCTTGATTAGAATAGCTCAAACACTAAATCCATCTTACATAATTAATAGGATTTTATATAGAGAATTGGATCACAGTTATAATGGACAATGTAGATGAGAAGAGGAATAATTATTGTTTTACCTAGGTTAAGACAGTTCAAATAGAAAGGTGTGGTGTTAGAAACCATGGAGGAAGAAAGATGTGATTTTTGAGGTCTCTACTAGTACCCAATATGTATGGTTAAGAAAAATTAGGGCAAGAACATTTATAATAAATGGGTAGTTGGGCGTTGGAATATCACTTTTTAATGAATTTGGTCTAGCCTCATGTCTTAGGCACATAGTAAAAGAAACCATATACTTACCATGTGGTTGGAATTATGGGGGAACCTCATACCACTCATGTTTTTTCCATATGGTATCTCCTACCCATGTTCCAACCATAAACCTATAATAAAATATAGTTTTACATACACCATTGTCTATGTTTAGTTTTGAAGAATATACACCAACTATGAAAACTACACCAGAAGGCTTCACTTACCATGTATGGTTATCAAATAACACTTGTCAACCCTGCACCAAGACATGAAACTCAAAATTTTAGGTTTTTTAACATCAAAATCAACAAAACTCCCAAAAAATTTAAGATAACCCAAAATAAAAAAATTAAAATAAAAAAGTGACATGGGGTGTCCGAGAAAAGATGCACTTAAGTGATCCTAGAGTTCAGGGTATTCAACATTCTAAAAATTGGTGACTCGACCACAGTTTTCTAAATCATTATTTTTAAGTTCCAAAAGTTTTTTGGCATCTGCGTGGGGATATGTTACATTTTTATTTTATTTTGGTGTTTAGCAAAATAATTGGTTCAATTGTTCAACCATTTAGGGAATTCAGTATAGTATGGGCTTTTAGATTACTTTTTTGCCCTAAAAACAATTTCCCCTGAGGTAGTATCAACAAAATTCCAATAGGGATATTCTTTATATAGTGGATATGAGGTTGGTAGATTAAAAAATCATGATTTACATCACTCTCATGGTCATATAATAGAGTGAATCTATGGAAGTGGTCACCAGTAGTGAAGAATAGGAGCCATACGTGAATAGTTTCATGCTATAGATATTTTAATTTTAATAATTGTAGAGATGTTATATGGTACCTTTTATCTATCATCTATATTGGAATTATATATTTTTCAATCAGGATCATCCCAATATTATATTTCCCCCACCTTGTTCTAGGTGTTACAAATGAAGGTGGAGATGATTATTATTCCCCTACTTTATTCTACACAATTTTCATATTATACAATCTTATTTGATGGGTTTTGAGGTTTTGAGGTGACGTAGGGGAAGCATCAATCATTTAGTAAATTATACTTATTATAGATACACCCATAATATTTCATGAGTTGTTTAGACTATTTATATTCTATATGAGAATTTTTTTTTTCTATTAAAGTCTGGTTGTGTTCTATGATTAGTAGGGACATCGTGTAATATTAATTGCTAAGTAAGATTATCATATGGTTAAAAATATATCATATTTTTATTGGCAAACATAGATATATTTTCTCAAGATTTAGTATTGGCTCAAACATTGGAGATTCCTAGAGTTTTTGTAGAGTTCTTGGATTTTTTATAGGATGAGGTTACCAGTAAATGTGATATAGTATTTATTATATATTTTTAATAGGTTTACTCCCCAATTTTTTTAGCTCATTATTAGATGGAACGGTTTTATCCATCATATTGTGTCGCCATGGGGTTATCTATTTTTATTATCTAAGGAGGATGGATCATTAAGGTTGTTCATATACTACTTTTAATTAAACATGGATATAATTAGGAATCTATACCTTGTTTCTGGGATCAATATCCTATTATGTGATAGAGATTTTCCTTGAAGATTGATCTATGGTCTGGGTATCACTAGATGGGGTTGAGGGAGGAGGGATTCTAAAGACTACATTTTATTGTTGATGTGGAGAAATTGAGATATTGGTTATGAAATTAAGTGTCATGAATACACACACCGTTTTCATTGGACTCAGGAAATCCATATTCTATGATTTCTTGAATCAATTTTGGGTGGTGTTCATAAAATATAGCCATGTATACATGAATTCGATAGTGGAGAATATTGAAAAAATTGATGTTATATTATATGTTCTATAATACCATAAACTATATTGAAATTTCTAAATGTATATTTTATTAATATGTAAGGTTTATATCCATTGTAATGTGGTGTCCTATAAGGGATTCTTGGTGGAATAATTGAATATTGAGGTAATTGTTTCTTGGGAAGTAACCAAGAATGTTTTGGAGGTATTTTGCTTCATTTTCTTTCATTACATTATAGGATATTTATTTTTAACATAAATAGTGTATTACCCCCATTAAAATCCATGAAACAGAAATAATGTTATTTTATATTGACTGGTTATGTTTAATCAACCATTGACTACACAATGGAGAGTTTGATCATTTCATGTTTCTTCTATTACAATATCAGGGAGAAATGTATGATATTTTTTGGAATGATTCTCTTTTTTTATATGTTTTTATTTTATGTTGTTAAGGTATGTGATATTTTATGGTTTCATGAAGTTATTTCTCCATGATCATAACAAGGAATCCCCAACTATTCAGATGCTGAAGGTGGTTTTTTCTCTTCATATGTGTTGAGATTACCTTATTGGCCAGTTCATTGTGATCTTTGAAACCAAAAAATATTATGTAAATTTTTATCTTAGTGTTATTTTCTTATGTTGTAATAGAGGTGGATTCATTTTCTCCAGAAATTTGAATTAAAATTGTATTAGGATATTTTTTTTGGGATGCTTGGGAATCATAGTGAGTTACATAGGAACTTGAAGTTATGTATATTGATGTAGAGAATGTTTTTGGTAGATGATTATTATATCTGATTATAGTGTAATATTATTTATTATTGATTCTGTAAGAGTTTTATATGGGAAACACAGATATATATGTGATGGGGGATTTTATTCTAAATTGATATTCTCTTGATGGCTGTTTAGAGGATGATTGACATTTGATACATTCAAGGTAAATTATTCATTCTATTAGGTATATATGTGATGATTCTTATGGAGTTCTATATTTCATTTTGTCATTATATCCTCTTATATCCAAGAGGTATCATTCCATGAAAATTTATTTCTAGTTGTATAGGATAAATAGATTCATGGGGGAGTTCATGACATGCTGTTTTGTTTTATAGAAGGTGAAGGTAGAAACTTGTGTTCTTAGAGGGTCATTGTATACATAGGAGGTCGCTGATTGGATGATATAGGAAGGGTTATTGGATTTCATCACTGATTTACCCCAATCCAATGAAGGATGTGATACTATATAACTAATTTTGGTTTGATTTATGATGTCATCTCAGATCATATTAGTGATGAATATAAGTGTTGTAGAGGCTTTGGTAAGTTCATATTTGAATTTTATAGTGTGTACTCACAAGGTATTAATGACAATCAAATATGATTGAGATCCTCAATTCACCATTCAATTTTGGTTTTCCCTTTAGCATTCATTATTTCATCTCAATAAAACATAGGACTTCTTTTCACCCTTTAGATTATGGGTGAATAGAACCTCCAATTTAGAAATCAAATGATATTCTATGTCCATCCATTTTGGGTTTTAGTAGATCATTGTTGAAGAAATTTACAGTACCTGAGTTTTATTATACCTATATATATCGATATTCCATCAACATATTTTTACTTATAGAATTTTATTGGCGGCCATATCGATCTTCATTAGGATGGGATGAGATTAAGGAGTCAATAATCATTTGGCTAGGCACGTAAACGAGAATGTCCAAAAAGGTCAAGATGGTTCAATTGGAAATAGACAATGTACAGTACCACAAATTTTATTATGTTGATTGGTGAGTAGGAATATTCTAGATTTTGATTTGGAATCATCTTCTATTGAATGATTCCATTATCTTGGGGACTAGAGGTCTGTTGGGTGGATAAAGTTATTTCTCCAGTTTATCATCCTTTATTGTTTTTTGGGCGATTCTAAGAGGTGGAGTATTGGTTTTTGCTTTAACATATCTTGTAATTATTAATTATTTGTTTATCATGTCATATCATTATCAATGTATTCACAATTATTCCTATTATATTGATTATTGTGTTCCAAAATATGAGAATGACATGACATTTATAGAGAAAACAATTGAGATTAATAATATTAAGAAGAAGGTACTATATTGGTATATAATTCCATTGGATAATATTTAATGGGAGAATGATATGTTAGTTTAATGAACCAATAAATATTTTTCACAGAAGCATGTTCAATATCCTAAACTCTTTCAATTGGGATTTTCTTTTGTTATGTAATTATTTACTTAGTGGGTAATTTTGGGAAAATTTTTTCATCTTTCATTACAATTTGATGATGGTTTTGTTTTTTTTAAACTTATCTTCTTGAATTTTTTGGCTGGTGTATTTGATCTCATGATTTCGTGTTTTTTGGATACATGTGAATGAGAATTTTTTTGAGGAATCTGATGTGATAGCTTTAGCATTTCTATCTCATTAATTTTCATTATTTGGGTGTCAGGTTTTTTAGAGGATTTTGGAGGATTATAAGTGCTACTAGATGGTATAATTTATATAGGAAGAAAAATCACAGAGAAAATATTTTGGAATTTGTATGAGATTCCCAGAAATAGAAATGTATTCATCATCAAGTGATTTTTCATGGGGTTGAGGTTATATCTGTGGAAAAGTTA
This sequence comes from Viscum album, assembly GCA_963277665.1. Classification (NCBI taxonomy): domain Eukaryota; kingdom Viridiplantae; phylum Streptophyta; class Magnoliopsida; order Santalales; family Viscaceae; genus Viscum; species Viscum album. The sequence goes on along the minus strand of OY728129.1, from coordinate 1,338,928,081 downwards.
TTTGGATGATAGAGAACTGGGTTTCTATCAGATAAGGGTCACAATGTATTTCACAACTAATATGTTTTAGGGTTTTAGGGGTCAATTTGTAGTATTCTAATAACTAATTATCATGTTTCTAACACCCCAGACATGTATTGAGGACCTGGATCTCTATTATGGATGGTTTTTTTATGTTTCATAACTAAATAGTGTCTTTTTTAGTGCATGGCCTTCCCTATTGTCATTAGAGTAGGGAGATATAACTGATATTATGATTTGATTAGTATTGGTGATTCATGGATTAATTTCGGGTGGTTTTTTGAATCTATCCCCATGGTGTTCTAATAATAGCCTATCATGATATAGTGAAGTAGTTTGTAATAGATATAAAAATTTAGGAACCCATATGAATAATTTTTTTTTCAATAATTTTATCTATGTTTCACATGAATTGACTTTCCCCTTTAGAGATTTTTGAGTGCCCATGAATTTTGGATGGCTCTTCAATTATAGATTTTATTTTTTTCATCTAAATTAATGGATGATTCCACTATGTGATTCCATATTTTTGATCCATTCCTTCACACATAGTTTTACATAGATATTTATGATGTTCTAGTAGCGGTAGGGTTTTCAGGATGTCTTCTTTATATATTTTGATAAATTATATAATGATCATTGGGTGAGTCATTTGTAATTAAATGTTTTTATGGACCTTATTTTTGATCGATTATTTTCATTTTGGTTATTTTAAATAATTATTTCTAAAATATGTGTTCTATTGCTTCATTCAATTAAATGATTGAATCTCATTTCATAGAGCATGTTACTTAAATATGGTTAAGGATGAGTTGATTGAAAAATTGTATTATCATTTAAACACTCATGCTTAATATGTTCAATGAACATGATCCCATGTTTAAAATAGAATATTATAGAGGATCATTAGTTCTCAAAATTGTAGGATGTGTGTGAATTGTTTTTTGTTTTTGTAATTGGGTGTTATATGGCTATGTTTCTATGGTTTTTGTGTTTTATCAATTGTGGATGGTTCAAATTGGTGATATATTTTATTGTGGGAATTTGAGTACATTTACATGGATGTAGAAAGGAAACACAATCATTGATGTGGTTACTATTGTTCAATTGGATACATGTAAAAGAACCTATATTTGATATTTTGAGTCCTCTTGGATAGTGTGTTGAGTGCTACTTTTCTGATGGTTGTTTGGTGATAGCGGGGGTCAGATATATTTTCCCAGTGGTAATAGAATATATTATTGAAAATATTAAAGTGGTAAAAAGAATTTCAAGGAAATTAAATAAATTATAATATGTATATGAAATGTTAAATACATGGGACAACATGTAATTTCTGAAATTAAAATTGTTGGTCGATTAGGGTGGTTTATCATTAAATATGAAATTGTATGTTGTAATAAATTCAACATGGTTTGTCAAATAACAAATATAGAAATAGGTGAATTATTTGGTTCAATGGGAAATTATAAATTTTTATGATGGTTGTTTTTATAGTATGTGCGATGGTTTTGGTGATTTAGTGGTTGGTAGCAATGGTAACCTATGGTAGTGATGGTGTGGTTGTCGAGATGTCGTAAAATTGATATTTTGTTGTGTCCCCATTATGGTCAGGATTGTGCTTGGATATATATATGATGTAATTTAATTTTTATATCTATATGCACCTCAACTGAGTAACATTCCCTATTGATGCCTATTGGTTTTGGGTTTCAAGTGTTTCCTCCAAACATCAATGCTGGAGATGGGATGAATAGATGAATACCCCATCTTCCTTATAGATGTTGTATGGGTTGTGATGGATCATGGTAGGCTTGATAATATATGATGATATGGCTTGAGGTGTAGTATGTAGTGTGGCGTCAAACCTATTGGGATGTTTGCATGATCATGAATAGTGGGGTCCATGCAAGGAAGGAGGAGGTTACGATGGTGATGTTATTATTTTTAATGGTACCCAATTTTACTATATGTATGATATATCTATGATAATTAATACACATTAGTTGATCTGTAGAATTGATTATGAATATTTTCAAATAATGATTATTACCTTAAAGATCAAAAGAGATAGTGGATGATGAAGAAAATGTGACGGAACTTACCTGATCATGTATTTATTGATCATTTTAAATTATATAGGAATATGTTAACATGAATTTTACTATGGATGAACATCGATTGGATATCAAATACCATAGTTTGATGATGAAGGCCATTCACTTGGTGATAATGAATATGAATGTTCAAGATTACTTGTTAAATAAAATGATATTAAAACACCATTCTACACTAGATGAATCGGGTATAAATAAATTTTTAGGTGACTTTACAAATTTTGGTCAATATCAATGAATTTTATTTTTATTATTAGTGAAACAAATTTTTCTTGTAATTAACTATAATAAAATAATGAATATATACCAACATTGGGATTTAATATTATAAAAATTATTGTATTCATTTTCACTTTAATTTTTAACATTAATTTAGTGTGAATGTGTTGAGTTAAGTGGACATTAACCATACATCAAAATAGAAACAATGGTTTAAAAACAATTGAGTATTAGAAATTTTGAAAAATATTATTTAGACTTATTTTACCTTATCTGTACAAGAATGAACCAATCACAAGGCCTTATATTTTCATAGTTTCAACTTTATATATGTTTATAATGGTGTAATAATAATTTATAAACGTACTTTGATACTATTTATGGAGTCTGAGACCATGATAAGCTGAAACATCCTTATTTTCAATGAATTATTAATTCTCAAACACCATTTAGATATCATTTTTCTTTAACAATTTAACAAAATGTTCTAGAGGACCAAAACATGATGGAGGAAATTCCTATACATTAAGAGAAAAAATATCTCCTGGATTGATTGGGTGTTAGGTTTCTATTTGATACATTAAAATGATCCTTATTATGATCGTGTGGGAGAATATTAGATATATCAAATAATATTATTGTCCTTTTATATATTTTATTTATTCTAAAATTAGTTGATGAATCATTGGAGAAATAATTTTTTTATATATTTTAACTGTTTTTTATAAAGATTTCCTCAATAACTATTAAGTGGTATCGGTACACCATCTATTTTATTTGGAATGAGTTTTTAAATATCTGATGAAAATAGACAAAAAATCATGTTGAACCATGATGTAATTATAAAAACATTATTGGTTATTGATGTTTATATTACCGCTATCTCTATTTTGAAATTTTTTTTTGTTATGGTAAAATCCCTAAAATCGTAACATGGTTAATGAAATACCAAAATCAAATTAGGGATACAGACAACATACGTCTCCACTTATAAGGTTAATGAAATATTTTAGTGAAAATATTGAATAGATAAATATAACATTGTAAATATCAATTTTATAAACTATTTTATCTAGAAAACATGGATAGTATTGAAATGTGATTTTCATGAATGTGACCAAAAAGCCTTTGGGTGAAACATCATAATAGTTTTACACGTAATAAATTCTATGGTTTTCCTATAACAAATTCTCCCAATTAAAAAGGTACTAGGTTTCCCTTGAAAACTGTTTCCATCTGGGTTAAAACATGTTCAATTCTATATAAACATATTTCATATTTTTTGTTTTAATTTTGAATTAAATTTTTTATTTATTATTCTCAAAAATCGTCTACAATGAAGTGATGAAGGGAAACATAAACTATACAAAAAAAATTGTGGATGTGATATTAGTATAAATTTTATTCAGATGAATTTATAATTTTTAATGTGTTTATGAATTATAAAACTAAGGATTAATAATATGGATTCTATATTACTTTATGAAATGTTTACAATTCATAATGTGAAAGTTTATTATGAAAGGCCTCTTGTATGGACTTATTTAAACCATTCTAGAAGGGGTTTTGGAGGGTTTGATCGGACATTATGTTATGGATGGAAATTCGTATGGTACATTCTATTTTTTGTGTACTAAAACATATTTATATTATAATTCTTTTATTTTTTAAATATTTTCAATTTGGGTTGGGGAAACCACTTACAGTGGTAGTATAATAGGCCATGACTTATAATCCATGATCTTATACTAAAATCTATCACTTCATATATTTTTTTGATTTTATACTGATAATTATGACCCAATTTCTTCTAACAAACCATACATCATAATAAAAATAAACATGAATTCCTTTCAGTCTGGTGGACATTTTATGTTAATATTTATATAGAATTTAGAAAAACCCATACATAAAAAATTAAAAGGTAATCCAAAAATCATGTATCCCATTTAACCCATCATTTATTACTTCATAAAAGATCCCCAACATCATCCGTTTGAAGTCCATTATAAACTTAAATCATTCAATATCATTTTCTAAAACTTGGGGAAAAAGAAATATGAGAAGGATGAGCTCAAATGACGAGTAAGTGAAAATGTAATCTTTAACAAATAAATTTCATCAATGAGTATCTGAGTTTGTATGGGTATGATGAAATAATTAAAGTTCATGAGAAAATCATAAAATAACTCAAACCCATCAATAATAGGATTATAAAATATGTAGACCCAAAAAGGAAAGAGTCATCAAAATCAGTAATAAAAATCCATGGGATATCAATAACAATCATTATAAACATTTTATACTCATAACAAGAAATCAACACTCTTTTTTTAACATGGATAATTTCTTTCATAAAATCCTCTAAAAATCCTTTAATGTTTAAAAACTATACTTTCATCTTCTATCATTATAATTACCCAATGCATTGGAGATATGTAATTTGTATCACACATTATATAAGAATTATAAGGCTCGCCAATTTTTTTGAGATATAATGGTGATCAACCCTTCTTATAAGTCATATATGGCTCACCTGTGAGCTATAATGGGTCCCAAACCTTTGTATAAACTATATCGATCTCAACAATTTTATATAATGCTCATATTCCCTATCAAGAAAAAGATAAATTCATCATAAAACTCATGAAAAATAATTATTATGTTATATCCTGAGAAAAACATGGGAAATAATTGGATATAATGTCTATATATTTGATACATTATTAAACCATTAAAAAAAATACGGTTTTATAAAAATATCATTGAAACCTGATAAACTAGTGGAAAATAAGGTGCTTATAAAATAATATCTTTGATACAATAATAACCTTGGGAAAATAAACTTTTTCCTTAAAAATATATTTAAAATATTAATATTCAATCAATTTAATGAATATGGATGGTATAAATAAGAAATATCCCCAATGGTGGATAAGTTAAAAAATGGTTTTTTTTCTGATCAATGGAAATTCCCATAAAATTTCATTAAATCCTTATGAGGAAAATAATCGTTAAACAATTAATGAGTTCCATTAAACATTGAAACGTTTGAATCATAATCACCAAAATGTAATAAAATTTTCAAAGAATTAAATAACATGTAAATAAATGAAATTCAAGATATAACATGTCATAGATCATTATATACACCACATAAAATAAACAAGTGGCAAATATCACATTTATCTCAAAAAATGTAAAAAGTGATATGAAAATCTATTACCTTGAGTCGATTTGTCATGATTGTCCTCTATATTCTAAAATAATAAACCTATCTTAATTATTTAATCATTACGTAAATTTGACAAGTTTAGTATTAATTTTTTGATTTATAATGATGTTATATAAAATATCTTAGTTAATAAATTTTATGCTGAATGTTTGGACCACATTGATCTTATGTGTCAAAACTGACCTTGATAAGTCGACTAAGGTAAATGTGGAGATTATTTAAACATATCCAGAATAATACACATCAAATATTTATGACATTTTTAGATAAATTATACCTTTCTAATAAAATATTAAATAGGTTTATGAAAAATGAACAAATGTTATGACCATGGGGTTGGTTTGCTGTATGTACGCACGAGTAACATTCCCATTTTTCAATGATCATTTTAGAAATAAGGTAGGTAACATTTTTATTTTCAGAATTATATTTATATAATAAATACCTTATAATTTTTTTATATATACTAATATATATCATTCGAGGGATGCAGTGATGAAATAGGAAGAATCACATTGCTTTAAGGAGGCGATAGTCCACACATCCATAAACGACTTTATCACTTTTTCAATTTGTTAAATGGGAAGAAGAAAATGATATGTTATATCTCAAGATAGATAAATATTTAATTAATAACATTAATATATTTTTTACATCATTTCTATTTATTGAAACCATTCTTAATAAATCCCTTGTAAATCATTAGTGAATCTAATAACATTGATAATGTGGTTGTCTACATGTCCAAAAAAAATGTTATCATATTCCTAAAAAATATAAAGAGTTAGGTATGAGTTATATAATTAATATAGAATAATAAATACATCATAAATATCATATAATTATATATAATATTAAAGCATTATTTTCATCATAATTTTCAGCCATTATAGGTGGAAAAGGAAAAATGAATGATATCATTTCGCAAGGTGGTAATCCCTTGCACACATGGATACTGATTTAATTACCCTTTTTTGGGGGGTTTGATTAGGTAAATGTTGAATAATTTAAATTAAAACATGTAAATAACTTTATAATTAAATATCATTATAGAACAATTTAATAATACTAATTGAATACTTGGAGAGTGAAATAATAAAAAATTTCTTATTAAATAATGTTATATAATCTTCGAGTAACTCTTTTTTGTTTTCACCAAAAGACTTTCATGGTTTGATTTTATCCAATAAATATTATTCTAGGATGATATTAGGGATTTGGGGAACTTATTTGTGAAGTGTTTAGACCAGAAAAAGGTCTTTAAAGGTGAAAATAAGTGTGTTGAGTCAGTGACTTTCAAAGTTGAGGGGGGTTTCCATTCTCGTAAATATAAAATGTTAAATAGTATTGGGATTTATCCATTACATAATGGACTTAAAATAAAAAAAATTATAATTTTCAGGTTTCTATCCAAATTTTTCTATTAAATGGGTTTTGACATGTTTCAAGGTCATTTATGAACTTATGATTAATGTTTTACCACTATGTAAACTCATTTTTACCTCAATCATGGTAATTAATTTTAATTGATTTGACTAATATTTTTAATCAAAAAATTAGTTGAAATACAAGAAATTATAATGTATTATTATTCAATATATTTAATTCATTTTTCTAAATTTTAATCCTCAAAATTTGAATAAATTAATTTATAATCTACCCCAGTGATGGAACGAGACATCGTGGTATAACTGTAAAAACCACAAAAGATTAAAATATTTTTATATCCAATTTCAATGTGAAAATTATTAAGATGACATAAATTGGATTAATGGATATAAAATCGATATAATTTAACATCAAAACATATTAAAAATATAATTTCACACAATATATAATTTTTTAGAAAATATTATTCGTAATTAAAATTAGTTGCCATAAAATATTTTTCAAAATATGATAATTTTAAGAAGAATAATAAAAATTAACCCAATAAAAATTTAAAATTCTGTTTTAAAAAGAATTTTTTTTAAAATAAAATTTTTATAATTTTTATTATTAGTCTTCTATTAAATGGTGGAAAACGGAATTTTTGAAATAGTCATATTTTATGCATAAAAATGGGTATTGTTATTATTGTTTCCCTATAAAAAATTTTGGATAAATTTAAAAATATTGGATTCAATATATAACATATTTGTTTCATTAACATCATTCACGTGTAGTGATTAATTTAATTGATATAACAAATTCTATTGTGGAATAAAATTAGTTTCTTTTTTGTAAGAACACATACTTTATATTGAACTAGTTTTTATTGAATTTATAAATAATTATTCACCAATGAAATAATTTTATACACATTTTTAAACCGTATTTTCACAATTTAATTAATCTAATTAATTCCAATCATTCTAACTAGTAGGGGATGACTATCAAATGAAATTATAATATGAACAGTAAATTGTTTTCAACTAAGAATTCTACTTGTTTGTTACACAAGTTATTGAAAAATTGAATTATGCAAGAAACACAAGATAAAAATGATGTATATTATAATTCAAGATAAATATTCCATTGTATGTAATAAAGTCTGTTAAAAAAAATTTCCATAAATTATTCGGAAGTTACATCTATCATCCCCCATAAAATTATTTTCCATCAAAATTCATCATGGATATCAATGGATTAAAATTTTTCTAATTCCATTATTAAAACCCACGAGTAAAAATTAATTAAGGGAAAATATCATAAAAAATAATGTGGGATACTTAAAGGCCACCTAATCATACACATAACTAGATTTCTACAATGGTAGAACAATAGTGGGAAATTAAATGTGTGATTTTAAAGGAAAAAATAATTCCCATGGAATAATAAAGAGTGTTACCGAACTTGGTAATGTGGAATTCAATAAAAACCAAACAATATACCAAATAGGTGTGGAAAAGTTTATTTATATGACAAAATGATGGTAATATGATAAATTTTTATTTTTTGTTCCTTCTCCAAAATTTAATGGAATATATCACGATATATACTAAGAGAATAATGAATAACACGTTATTTACTAGTGAATTTTATAATTTATCACAATATCACCTTTTACTATGAATTATTATTATTCAATATGAATTTTTCACCGCTAAATCACTAAATAAAAAAAATTAAAATAATGAATACTCATAAAAGTCATAACAATTTATTCTTCTTAACATTAAACATTAACCAACCAAAAAATGGTAGGAACATGGTTAGATAAATCCAAAAATTAATAACCCTTTTTTCATGACATGCCTTAACTAATATTATTGAAGGGGAAACAAACATCCATACCTATCCTTTTTCAAGTTAAAGGATTGAAAATGTCTTCCGAGTCCAGCCTTCAATATGTACCAGAGTGGAGATTAGAACCACGGGTATGGAATCTGATGCAATGTAACGCCCCGACCCTAGTTACCCAGATTCGGTGCATTATTACATTACATTGGCATGATCACAATAAAGATCAAGTCTTGAAAGACTGATTAGTTTAGTAGACTTGGAATAACTAGATACATCCATAAAGTTTTACATTACATCATAAAAAACATCTTGTCATTATATCCCTTCATACTATCCCTGTAGGTCATTCATAAATTACTTCTTCATAATTCTGGGAAAAATAAAACATTGAAAAGGGTGAGCTCAGATGCTCAGTAAGGATAACATTATAGAAGAAGCTTTTATAGATAAGAACAAACACTTAAGGCAGTTTATATGAAAACAAAATCCTTTTAAACTTGAACTTCAGCATAAAATGGCAAAGATAAAATAAAACAATTCCATTTACTTACTCACATGGATATTCTACTAGTCGAACAATCCCATGCAATATCAATAACCACTTTCATAATGATGGAATGCATAATGCCAGACTATCATAACCACATAGCCAAGGCCTCATTCCAAGACTAAAAATAAAATTTTGCCAAGGCCTTGTGCCAAGACACTAGTTTCTCTCATGAGACCTACTGATGCATTGAGGAGCTATAGCGGGCTCCACCCATTACTTATTAAGTCCAATGCATTCCTCATATGAACAGGTTGAAACATAACATAAACATTCGTATTAAAACTAGGATACGAAATGTCCACAAACCATGAATGGTATAAAAAGAGAACATCCATAGTCAAACATAACTCATTAGATACAATATGGAAGATTGTATTGTATCACATTAACCTCAATCAAGAATAATGAAGGATGTTGATATAGATGAAAATAATCGTCAAAACTATTTGATAGAAATATCCCTCTTTTTCTTGAATTCATTTAAAAGTCACACTATTTGTCAAGAAACCGTTTAAAAAATGATTTTTGAATCAAAGTTTCCCATACCACTTTGAAACTTTTTAAAAGGAGTTTTAATTTTAAAACTCTATTGTCCATATAAATAAATCCTTAAAACCATTTTTAAAACATGGAAATTAATGAGAAATAATTAGATGAATAAGTCTTTAAAACTTTTAAAAATGGTATTTTAGTTAGAGATTCTAACCAAAAGAGAGACACTTGAATACAAATAATTGTGGTAATCAAAACATTGTAATATCATGAGAATAAAGGGATTCATGATATACTATTTCAAAGTACATTATATACACCAGAAAAAGGGATTTGGTGTAAAACAACAAAGAAGTCTCAATAGAATTTAGGTTGAGATGAAATCTCTCATAAAGGCTGTATCCTTAGGTTAAGGATAAATCAAGGACATAGTTATGTGTGACAAATATTGATACACTAAATATGATTGGATATTTAGTGTAAAACAGTCAAAGGACATTCAATCATAATCTTGTAAAAACAACACCAATGAATTGGATGTTTAACTCAACAAATGGAGAATGAGTTAAAATTGCTCTTATCAAATTCATATCGATGACTTGAGAAATTATCAATGGAGTGATTATTTGTATAAAAAGTATATCACCAGAAGGGGAGTGGAAATTATGACATAATCAAATTAATAGTGATTCCACACATAATCTTGGAGTAATATAATCAATGAAATATGCGTAAAGCCGAATGAGTGGAAATTGAAATCTCAAATTCCCTTATAGATTTGGTAAGTTATGAAACATGCACCCATTAAAGAAGGATCATACAATGATGATGTAAATACCCATATATTAAAGTATATTACACAATGAATACAATCATGGGCAGTACACATACACCACATGCAATAAATAAGTGGTGGACAATGGAATTCTCACGGAATTAAAAGTGAGATAAGAAACCCCTTACTTTGTACTTTTTCCTTGGTCCAAGGTAGGTTTACCTCCTGTATAATGGTGAAATAATTATTATTGAATTATACAAGTATCATTTACTTTAATATGATTTCATATATGATCTTTTAACATTTATTTGTTAATAATATCTTAGAATTATCATCATTTCGGGTGTTAACAGGTTCATTTTACATTATATTCTTTGTTATGTGAGCCATATTCGTTATAAATGGGATGTATATTATTCATATCCAGAATGATATATAGTCCTTAGATAATATTTTTAAATCATAAAATTATAATTATACTTGAATGGATATGATGAAGAATGAATCTCATCGCTTTCGTGGAGACGGTAGTCCGTACGTACGCACGAGCGACAATATCATTCTTTTGATATTAAAATAATATATAATTGGATGGTATATCATATATAAAGAATCATTATCATGTTATATTTATTATTTACATGAGTTACACATTATTATTATACCCATCCAAATAATAATATATTGAATAACAATTACACCACGACGTGGAGACGGTAAGTCGTACGTACGCACGTATGATGACATGTTATTCAAAGGATGGATAGAATACTGAATATGGTTGTACCATATTTATAATAACATCACAAAATATATATGATACTGGATTTATTATTTTATAACGGTAAAAACAAAGAAAGAAGAAGTGGAAGAAGAATGGAACTTGAAAAGGGGTGGTGAAAACAATACATCTTCTTCGGGTTCTTCCTTTTGATTTGATCAAAAGGGCTCCTTAGGTTGGCTTTCTGATCAATATAAGGCCTCTAGGTTGTATTTAGGGAAGTTGAGAGTGTATTTGGGTAGGGTTTGGCCGAACCAAAAGGCTTTGAAGGTGTGATGAAATGAGAAGGAGTGCCCTTTTATAAGTGGGGTGAGGGGTATCTTTGGAAAAGCAAAAAATATTAATTAATAATAAATTCATATTCGGTTTATAATGGCTCCAAAGATTATTATTTAAATTTTATGGTGTTTATGGGTCGAAAACAACTCAACCAATATAATTTAGACAGGTTTGGGTCATAATATTAACCTTATCATTAAGTATTAACTCTTAGTTAATTAGTTTCACTTTTACAATGTCTCTTTCTATTTTGATATTATATGGTTAATAAACGTACTATATACATCCAATAGACCCACAAGTGGTCCATTAATGATATACCTATCATTATATAAGTCTCTTGGCCGAACCTTAGATTTTTAGGAATTTAATATCAATTAATAATATAATATTTGTTTTAAAAACTTTTTATGTCAATTTTGACACTATTCAATAGTTGATTTTTTAAAACACATTACAGAATGTTTACTTCAAAAACAGTTAACTAAATAAATCCTCATATGTCATATTATCCTAGATTATTATTTTAATTCAATAAAAGTCTCATATTATATTTATTTTGGTATTTATAATATCAATTATTCTAATTTTTCACTATTATGGTAATTACTGCATCATCATTATGTCATAAATAAATTAACTTATTTAATGTATAAAAAATATAAATAAAATATAATTATTTAGTAAATCTTTTTAGATTTCTAATGAATTTTTATAGTCTAAAATAAAACATATATAACCCTATGTAACAATTGTTTTTCTAAAAGATATATGTTTGTGTCATTTTTGTATTTATTTTAACTTAATTAAAATAATGTGTCATTATCACTTACAAGTGGCTCCATGGGGTCCCGAAACCGACCCAAAGATGAATATGGTAGAACATGTATCAACCAATAAGTCTAGGACACGTTTTATTGTAATTTAGTATTATTATAATATTATTTTTTAACTCTTATTTACCGGATTTACCCTTAACCATGGTAAATAAAATTTTTACCGCAGTAATTATTCAAAATGTCTAAAAATAAAAGATACCTATTTACCCCATTTGAACATCATGATTCCAAATATGGAATCCATTTATCCAAATTCAAAAGACAAAATTGGCAGAAATTAATTTAAAATTAATTCCCGTTGTTAAAACAAAAAGCATGTTTTTAAGAGATAATAACTATCAAAAGATTGGCACTCGTTTATGTCTGGTTTAAATGTGAAATTATGTTCAATGAACCACATTGTATTACATAGTAAAATTATATTCTAAATATACTTTAAAACCACTCAAATTCATAATTTATCACTATTAATTATTTTGATTAAAAAATTTGTTTTTAATTAAAATTTAGTAATTTTTACTATTCAACAAAATATGAAAGTTATCCGAAAAGTACCAAAATTTCACCCTAGGATAATTTCGATATTCCGAATCCAAAAATGAAGTCCATTTTGAGAGATAGAATTTATTAAATTTCCAAAAGTAGTTATTACTATTCATAACGGCTAGTTTGATTGGTTGTGGTGTGTTAAAATCTCGAAGTTGCATACAATGCACGCCATTGCATTATTCGAAGGGAAACGTACCGGGGAAGCTTGGGGTGTTACATTCTCCCCTCCTTCAATAAATTGCGTCCTAACAATTTTTAAAATTGTGATTGTGAATATAATATAAAGTACCACATCGGAAAAAGAGTCAATAAAACTATCACTTTAAAATAAATAAAGAGAGGTATAAAGGTCATCCAAGATAACCCATACTCGGATTCCATGTAGGAAAACATGGATATAGATGATTAACTAAGTGTCAAGTTCTGATGGAGAGGGATAGAAATCATGATCTGGAGAAAGTTACCAATAAAAAAACCACAAACTTGTGTTGGGACAAACGGCCACTAGTCTTCTAGTAGGAAAGTAATCGGACAACATTTTTTTTGTTTTAAGTTACATTACATAATGACGAGGAATTCATTTATGATATTGAATCAGAACATAAAGATATATACCTAATTTTTAAGTAGAGTTTCATTATTTAATAACTTTTTACCACTAACTTATTTTTTTTGAACAATGAGTATTCAAGAAGACTTGGTCACAATAAATTAGTTAGAATAAACTTCTATAGAAATACATGATACATGTAGGATAAACAATATATTTAACTTGTCTTTAGAGATAAATCAAAACCAAAATGGTTAGTATAAGATCTGATGATCCCCCAAATGTATATTCCATTAGAGAAAAATAATACTAATCTTAATTTCTAAAATTAAACCAACAATACCCCAAAGTCAAATAAATACCATTAAATAATAAATTTTCCTTAACATACGTCAATATAATCCAAACTAATATTGAAACCCAAAACTTATAAGAATGTAGTCTTCCACGTTAAATTGTATCGCCAAATGACATCATCTACTCTTAAACTCACATACTTAAATGTAATTAACCTAATCACATATTCTTTATTATAAGTTAATCATTTCCATAAATAACCCAAATCACTATAGATCCACAGTAAAAACATAGATAAAAATCCACCATTACTCCTCTAATGACATCCCATAGTATTCTATTTTCCTTGGACATATAGTGTTCCCAAAAAAGTGAACATCTTCCAAAATAACATTTATCACTTAATCACCAAATCATTTTCCTAAACTAAGGGTATTCAATTGATAAGACATAAGAACCCAAATCAACATATTATTGATCAATAAAATCATTTAACTAAAAAAATAGTCACACTAACCAGGGAATTCACGTAGTCCAGTGGTAGGCGATAAATCCCAATCGCACTTTGGTCGTGGGTTCGATTCCCACAGCTTTGTCCGACGCGACGGGTTGTCACACAGTCTACATGTTGTCCTTTTTAAAAAACTATATTTTATAATATTACCAAAATGAGATAAATTCCTAAAAATAACATAATTTAACCAGAAATGTTATATCATACCTTGCATTTTCCTCCCAAATTATAATAACTTATAATTCTCTCAAACCCCAATGATCATATAAAACGAAATGGTTATTTATACCTATATCCACTAGAGAAGAGGCAATTCTTCATCAAATAACATTCTCACATGGAAAACTACGTGGTTACAAATACAAGAGTAAATTATTCCAAAGTAAACCCATCAACAAGGAGCGCTAATACTTTTTAAACATTTCTCCAATAATTTATTTCCATATAGTTTCTTCATTGACCAATAAAATATCCTATAGAATAGGACATTCACTCGGGTAATGGCCATGTCCCCTACATTTACGGAAAATGACTGTAAATGGACTCTGGGGGCCATTTTTATCTTCTTCCATAGTACTCTTCATTTTGCTTCGGCAATTCTTCACTTTATTTCCTTCCTTCCCGCACGTAAAGCATTTTTTTCCCCATTCAGAAACTTTCCTGAGTGTCTCCTTCCAAATTTCCTGTATGATGAAAATTGAGTGTTCTTTTCTCCATGGTCTTCATTGCTGGAGATCTTATCATTCATCACCTTTCTCTTCTTGTTGAGTCTGGGAGTTGGTTAATATATATGTTGTTGATCATATTTTTGGAAAACTGATTTGGCATAAAGACGATATCTTTTACGCCTATCAACATTCCATTTTGTTGCTCATTGACACCATTGTTCCCACCTTGTACATCATTCTCAAAGTCACTATGACTTCCTTGGAATCCAGCCATTTACTAAAACCCAAAAGCATTGTGTGAGTAACATTAGTCGTAAAATAATTTAGAGATTAACATGTCACCATATTCTCAATTTGAAACATATTAAGATTAACCAAGGTCATTTACTCTCATCTTATATATATTACATAAATTGGTTTGTAAAGAAAATGTAAATTATCCTAAGCATATACCCAGGGAGTGTTGTAACCAATAGTGCAGCAAGGCCCATTGTCGTGCACCAGTTCCAGTTCGAGTCTAGCTCAAAGCGGTGTTTTCGGGTTTTACCCCTAGGTACATCTATGCCAGAGTCGTCTCTACCTGCTCATATCCAGACAAGGTTGTATTGCTCCGAAAACACACAAAATCTCTACAATACCAAAATTTTAGGAAGTTCTTATATACTAATACTCAAAGTTCATCATAGGTCTACGTGCTCTAATCAGATTTTATCTAAATATAGCTTCCAAAGTTTGTACTAAACTTTATCTGATACCAACTGTAATGCCCCGACCCCAGTTACCCAGAGTCGGTGCATTATTACATTACATTGTCATCATCACAATAAAGATCAAGTCTCGAAAGACTGATTAGTTTATTAGCCTTATAATAACGAGATACATCCATAAAGTTTTACATTACATCATAAAAAAACATCTTGTCTTCATATCCCCTCATACTATCCCTGCAGGCCTTTCATAAATTACTTCTTCATAATCCTGGGAAAAATAAAACATTGAAAGGGGTGAGCTCAGATACTCAGTAAGGATAACATTATAGCTGAAGCTTTCATAGATAAGCATAAACAATTAAGGAAGTTTATAACTAAAACAAAAGCCTTTTAAACTTGAACTTCAGCATAAAATGGAAAAGATAAAATAAAATAATGCCATTTACATACTCACATGGATATTCTACTAGTCGAAAAATCCCATGCAATATCAATAACCACTTTCATAATGATGGAATGCATAATGACAGACTATCATAACCACATAGCCAAGGCCTCGTGCCAAGACTACAAATATGATTTTGCCAAGGCCTTGTGCCAAGACACTAGTTTGTCTTAAGAGACCTACCGATGCATCGAGGAGCTATAGCGGGCTCCACCCGTCACTTATTAAGTCCAATGAATTCCTCATATGAATAGGTTTAAACATAACATAAACATTCGTATTAAAACTAGCATATGAAATGTCAATACTTTAACCACAAACCATGAATGGTATAAAAAGAGCACATCCATAGTCAATCATAACTCATTCGATACAACATGGAAGATTGTATTGTATCACATTAAACTCAATCATGAACAATGAAGGATGTTGACATAGATGAAAATAATCATCAAAACTATTTGAGAGAAATATCCCTCTTTTTCTTGAATTCATTTAAAAGTCACACTATTTGTCAAGAAACCGTTTAAAAATTGATTTTTGAATCAAAGTGTCCCATACCACTTTGAAATTTTTTAAAACAAGTATTAATTTTAAAACCTTATTGTCCATATAAATAAATCCTTAAAACCATTTTTAAAACATGGACATTAATGAGAAAGATTTAGATGAATAAGTCTTTAAAACTTTTAAAAATGGTATTTTAGTTAGAGATTCAAACCAAAAGAGAGACACTTGAATACAAATAATTGTGGTAATCAAAACTTTGTAATATCATGAGAATAAAGGGATTCATGATATACTATGTCAAAGTACATTATATACACCACATAAAAGGGATTTGGTGTATAACAACAAAGAAGTCTCAACGGAATTTAAGTTGAGATGAAATCTCTCATAAAGGCTGTATCATTAGGTTAAGGATAAATCAACGACATAGTTATGTGTGAAAAATATTGATATACTAAATATGATAGGATATTTAGTTGAAAACAGTCAAAGGACATTCACGCATAATCTTGTAAAAACAACACCAATGAATTGGATGTTTAACTCAACAAATAGAGAATGAGTTAAAATTACTCTTATCAAATTCATATCGATGACTTGAGAAATTATCAATGGATTGATTATGTGTTTCAAAATAATATCCACAGTAAGGGGAGTGGAAATTATGACATAATAAAATGAATATCGATTCCACACATAATCATGGAGTAATATAATCAATGAAATATACGTAAAGCTGAATGAGTGGAAATTGAAATCTCAAATTCCCTTATCGATTTGGTAACTTATGAAACATGAACCCATGAAATAAGGATCATAAAATGATGATGTAAATACCCTTAAATTAATTTATATTACACAATGAAAAAAATCATGGGCAGTACACATACACCACATAGAATAAATAAGTGGTGAACAATGGAATTATCACAGAATTAAAAGTGAGATAAGAAATGCCTTACTTTGTACTTTTTCCATGGTCAACGGTAGGTTTACCTAATTTATAATGGAGAAATAATTGTTATTGAAATATACAAGTATCATTTACTTTAATATGATATCATATATTATCTTTGAACATTGATTTGTTAATAATATCTTAGAATTATCGTCATTTCAGGTGTTAAAGGGTTCATTTTACGTTATATTCTTTGTTATGTGAGCCATATTTGTTATTAATGGGATGTATATTATTCATATCCATAATGATATCAAGTCCTTAGATACTATTTTTAAATCATCAAATTATAATTATACTTGAATGGATATGATGGAGAATGAATCTCATCACGTTCGTGGAGACGGTAGTCCGTACGTACGCACGAGCGACAATATCATTATTTTGATATTAAAATAATATATAATTGGATGGTATATCATATATACAGAATCATTATCATGTTATATTTATTATTTACATGAGTTTCACATCTATATTATACCCATCCAAATAATAATATATTGAATAACAATTACACCACGACGTGGAGACGGTAAGTCGTACGTACGCACGTATGATGACATGTTATTCAAATGATGGATAGAATACTGAATATGGTTGTACCATATTTATAATAACATCACAGTACATATATGATACTAGAGTTATTATTTTATAACGGTAAAAATATATAAAGAAGAAGTGGAAGAAGAAAGGAACTTGAAAAGTTGTGGTGAAAACATTACCTCTTCTTCGGGTTCTTACTTTTGATTTGATCAAAAGGGCTCCATAGGTTGTCTTTCTGATCAAACTAAGGCCTCTAGGTTGTAGTGAGGTAAGTTGAGAGAGTATTTGGGTAGGGGTTTTCCGAACCAAAAGGCTTTCAATGTGTGAAGAAATGAGAAGGAGTATTTCCCTTTTATAAGTGGGGTGAGGGGTACCTTTGAAAAAGCTCGAAATATTAATAAATAATAAATTAATATTCGGTTTATAATGGCTCCAAAGTTTATTATTTAAATTTTAAGGTGGGTATAAGTCGAAACCAACACAACCAATAGAATTCAGACAGGTTTGGGTCATTATATTAACCTTATCATTAAGTATTAACTCTTAGTTAATTAGTTTCACTTTTACAATGTCTCTTTGTATTTTTATATTATATGGTTAATAAAATTACTATATACATACAAGCGTCCCCCAAGTCGTCCATTAATGATATAACTATCATGAGATAAGTCTCTTGGCCGATCCTTAGATTTTTAGGAATTTAATATCAATTAATAATATAATATTTGTTTTAAAAACGTTTTATGTCAATTTTGACACTATTCAATAGCTGATTTTTTTTAAACACATAACAGAATGATTACTTAAAAAAGAATCCATTAAATAAATCCTAATATGTCATATTATCCTATAAAATTAGTTTAATTCAATAAAAGTCTCATATTATATTTATTTGGGTATTTATAATATCAATTATTCTAATTTTTCACTATTATGGTAATTACTGCATCACCATTGTGTCATAAATAAATTAAATATTTTAATGTATAAAAAATATAAATAAAATATCATTATGTAGGAAATATTATTATCTTTCTAATGAATATTTATAGTCTAAAATACAACATATATAACCCTATGTAACAATTGTTTTACTAAAAGATATATGCTTGTGTCATTTTTGTATTTATTTTAAATTAATTAAAATAAAGTGTCATTATCACATATAAGTGGCTCCATGGGGTCCCAAAATCGACCCAAAGATGCATATGGTAGAACATGTATCAACCAATATGTCTAGGACATGTTTTAGTGTAATTTAGTATTATTATAATATTATTTGTTTACCCTTATTTACCGGATTTACCCGTAACCATGGTAAATAAAATATTTACCGCAGTAATTATTCAAAATGTCTAAAAATAAAAGTTACCTATTTACACCATTTTAACATCCTGATTCAAAATATGGAATCCATTTTTCCAAATTCAAAACACAAAAGTGGAAAAAAATTAATTTAAAATTAATTCCCGTTGTTAAAACAAAAAAGCGTGTTTTTAAGAGATAATAACTATCAAAAGATTGGCACTTGTTTATGTCTGGTTTAAATGTGAAATTATGTTCAATGAACCACATTGTATTACACGGTAAAATTATATTCTAAATATACTTTAAAACCACTCAAATATTTAATTTATCACTATTAATTATTTTTATTAAAAAAGTTGTTTTTAATTAAAATTTAGTAATTTTCACTATTCATCAAAATATGAAAGTTATCCGAAAAGTACCAAAATTTCACCCTAGGCTAATTTTGATATTCTGAATCCAAAAATGAAGTCCATATTTAGAGATATAATTTATAAAATTTCCAAAATTAGGTATTACTATTCATAATGGCTAGTTTGATTAGTTGTAGTGTGTTAAAATCTCGAAGTTGCGTACAATGCACGCCATTGCATTATTCAAAGGGAAAGGTACTGTGGAAGCTTGGGGTGTTAAATTATCCCCTCCTTAAATAAATTGCATCCGCACAATTTTTAAAATTGTGCTTTGGAATATAATGTAAAGTCCCACATTGGAAAAAGAGTCAATAAAACTATCACTTTAAAAGAAAGAAAGAGAGGTATATAGGTCATCCAAGATAACCCATACTCGGATTACATGTAGGAAAACATGGATATTGATGATAAAATAAGTGTCAAGTTCTGATGGAGAGGGATAGAAATCATGGTCAGGAGAAATTTAACAATAAGAAAAACACAAACTTGTGTTGGGACAAACGACCATTAGACTCCTAGTAGGAAAGTAATCGGACAACATTTTTTTTGTTTTAAGTTACATTACATAAAGACGAGGAATTAATTTATGATATTGACTAAGAACATAAAGATATATACCTACTTTTTAAGTAGAGTTTCATTATTTAATTACTTTTTACCACTAAATTATTATTTTTTGAACAATGAGTATTCACGAAGACTTGGTCACAATAAAATAGTTAGAATAAACTTCTATAGAAATACATGATCCATGTAGGATAAACTATATATTTAACTTGTCTTTAGAGATTAATCAAAACCAAAATGGTTAGTTTAAGATCTGATGATCCCCCAAATGTATATTCCATTAGAGAAAAATAATTATCTTAATTTCTAAAATTAAACCCACAATACCCCAAAGTTAAATAAATACCATTAAATAATAAATTTTCCTTAAAATCCGTCAATATAATCCAAACTAATATTGAAACCCAAAACTTATATGAATGAAGTCTTCCACGTTAAATTTTATCTCCAAATGACATCATCTACTCTTAAAGTCACATACTTAAAAGTAATTAACCTAATCACATATTCTTTATTATAGGTTAATCATTTCCATAAATTACCCAAATCACTATAGATCCACAATAAAAACATAGATAAAAATCCACCATTACTCCTCTAATGACATCCCAAAGTACTCTATTTTCCTTCGACATATAGTGTTCCCAAAAAAGTGAACATCTTCCAAAATAACATTTATCACTTAATCACCAAATCATTTTCCTATAATAAGGGTATTCCTTTGATAAGACATAAGAACCAAAATCAACATATTATTGATCAATAAAATCATTTAACTAAAAAAAATAATCTCACTAACCAGGGACTTCACATAGTCCAGTGGTAGGCGATAAATCCCAATCGCACTTTGGTTGTGGGTTCGATTCCCACAGCTTTTTCCAACGCGACGAGTTGTCACACGGTCTACGTGTTGTCGTTTTTCAAAAACTATATTTTATAATATTACCAACATGAGATAAATTCTTCAAAATAACATAATTTAACCACAAATGTTATATCATACCTTACATTTTGATCCCAAATTATAATAACTTATAATACTTTCAAACCCCAATGATCATATAAAACCAAATGGTTATTTATACCTATATCCACTAGAGAAGACAATTCTTCCTCAAATATCATTCTCACATGGCAAACTGCGGGGTTACAAATACAAGATAAAATTATTCCAAAGTAAACCCATCAACAAGGAGCGCTAATACTTTTTAAACATTTCTCCAATAATTTATTACCACATAGCTTCTTCTTTGACCAAGAAAATATCCTATTGTATAGGACATTCACTCGGGTAATGGCTAGGTCCCCTACATTTACGGCAAATGACTGTAAATGGACTCTTGGGAACATTTTTATCTTCTTCCATAGTACTCTTCATTTTTCTTCAGCAATTCTTCACTTTATATCCTTCCTTCCCGCACGTAAAGCATTTCATTGTCCCATTGAGACACTTTCCTGGGTGTCTCCTTCCACATTTCCTGTATGATGAAAATTGAGGGTTCTTTTCTCCATGGTCTCCATTGCTGGAGCTCTTATCATTCATCACTTTTCTCTTCTTGTTGAGTCTGGGAGTTAGTTAATATATAAGTTATTGATCATATTTTTGGAAAACTTATTTGGCATAAAGACGATATCTTTTACGCCTATCAACATTCCATTTTGTTGCTCATTTCCACCACCGTTCCCACCTTGTACAGCATTCTCAAAGTCACTATGACTTCCTTGGAATCCAGCCATTGACTAAAACCAGAAATCATTGTGTGAGTAAGAGTAGTCGTAAAATCATTTAGAGATTAACATGTCACCATATTCTCAATTTGAAACATATTAGGATTAACCAAGGTCATTTACTCTCATCTTATATATATTACATAAATTGGTTTGTAAAGAAAATGTAAATTATCCTAAGAATATCCCCCGGGAGTGTCGTAACCAGGAGTGCAGCAAGGCCCGTTGTTGTGCACCAGTTCCCGTTCGAGTCTATCTCGAAGCAGTGTTTTCGGGTTTTACCCCTAGGTACATCTATGCCAGAGCCGCCTCTACCCGTTCGTATCCAGACAGGGTTGTATTTCTCGGAAAACACACAAAATCTCTACAATACCAAAATTCTAGAAAGTTCTTCTATACTAATAGTCAAAGTTCATCTTAGGTCTACGTGCTCTAATCAGAGTTTATCTAAATATAGCTTCCAAGGTTTGTACTAAACATCCTCTGATACCAACTATAACGCCCCGACCCTAGTTACCCAGAGTCGGTGCATTATTACATTACATTGGCATGATCACAATAAAGTTCAAGTAACGAAAGACTGATTAGTTTATTAGCCTTGGAATAACTAGACACATCCATAAATTTTTACATTACATCATAAAAAAAACATCTTGTCTTCATATCCCCTCATACTATCCCAGCAGGCCATTCATAAATTACTTCTTCATAATCCTGGAAAAAATAAAACATTTAAAGGGGTGAGCTCAGATGCTCAGTAAGAATAACATTATAGCAGAAGATTTCAAAGATAAGCATAAACACTTAAGGTAGTTTATAACTAAAACAAAAGCCTTTTAAACTTGAACTTCAGCATAAAATGTCAAAGATAAAATAAAATAATGCCATTTACTTACTCACATGGATATTCTACTCGTCAAAAAATCCCATGCAATATCAATAACCACTTTCATAATGATGGAATGCATAATTCCAGACTATCATAACCACATAGCCAAGGCCTCGTGCCAAGACTACAAATAAGATTTTGCCAAGGCCTTGTGCCAAGACACCAGTTTGTCTCATGAGACCTACTAATGCATCGAAGAGAAATAGCGGGCTCCACACGTCACTTATTAAGTCCAATTCATTCCTCATATGAACAGGTTTAAACATAACATAAACATTCGTATTAAAACTAGCATACGAAATGTCAATACTTTAACCACAAACCATGAATCGTATAAAAAGAGCACATCCATAGTCAAACATAACTCATTTGATAAAATATAGAAGATTGTATTGTATCAAATTAACCTCAATCAAGAATAATGAAGTATGTTGACATAGATGAAAATAATCATCAAAACTATTTGAGAGAAATATCCCTCTTTTTCTTGAATTCATTTAAAAATCACACTATTTGTCATGAAACCGTTTAAAAATTGATTTTTGAATCAAAGTGTCCCATACCACTTTGAAACTTTTTAAAAGGAGTTTTAATTTTAAAACTTTATTGTCCATATAAATAAATCCTTAAAACCATTTTTAAAACATGGACATTAATGAGAACGATTTAGATGAATAAGTCTTTAAAACTTTTAAAAATGGTATTTTAGTTAGAGATTCTAACCAAAAGAGAGACACTTGAATACAAATAATTGTGGTAATAAAAACATTGTAATATCATGAGAATAAAGGGATTAATGATATACTATGTCAATGTACATTATATACACCACATAAAAGGGATTTGGTGTATAACAACAAAGAAGTCTCAATGGAATTTAAGTTGAGATGAAATCTCTCATAAAGGATGTATCCTTAGGTTAAGGATAAATCAACGACATAGTTTTGTGTGACAAATATTGATACACTAAATATGATTGGATATTTATTGTACAACAGTCAAAGGATATTCACACATAATCTTGTAAAAACAACACCAATGAACTGGATGTTTAACTCAACAAATGGAGAATGAGTTAAAATTACTCTTATCAAATTCATATCGAAGACTTGAGAAATTATCAATGGAGTGATTATGTGTATCAAAAGTATATCAACAGGAAGGGGAGTGGAAATTATGACATAATAAATGAATAGTCATTCCACACATAATCTTGAAGTAATATAATCAATGAAATATGCTTAAAGCCGAATGAGTGGAAATTGAAATCTCAAATTCCCTTATAGATTTGGTAACTTATGAAACATGCACCCGTGAAATAAGGATCATAAAATGATGATGTAAATACCCATAAATTAAATTATATTACACAATGAATAAAATCATGGGCAGTACAAATACACAACATGCAATAAACAAGTGGTGAACAATGGAATTCTCACAGAATTAAAACTGAGATAAGAAACCCCTTACTTTGTACTTTTTCCTTGGTCGACGGTAGGTTTACCTCCTGTATAATGGTGAAATAATTGTTATTGAATTATACAGGTATCATTTACTTTAATATGATATCATATATGATCTTTTAACATTGATTTGTTAATAATATCTTAGAATTATCGTCATTTCGGGTGTTAACGGGTTCATTTTACTTTATATTCTTTCTTATTTGAGCCATATTCGTTATTAATGGGATGTATATTATTCATATCCAGAATTATATCAGGTCCTTAGATACTATTTTTAAATCATCAAATTATAATTATACTTGAATGGATATTATGGATAATGAATCTCCTCGCGTTCATGGAGACGGTAGTCCGTACGTACGCACGTGCGACAATATCATTATTTTGATATTAAAATAATATATAATTGGATGGTATATCATATACACACAATAATTATCATGTTATATTTATTATTTACATGAGTTACACATCATTATTATACCCATCCAAATAATAATATATTGAATAACAACTACACCACGACGTGGAGACGGTAAGTCGTACGTACGCACGTATGATGACATGTTATTCAAATTATAGATAGAATACTGAATATGGTTGTACCATATTTATAATAAAATCACAGTATATATATGATAATGGAGTTATTATTTTATAATGGTAAAAACAAAGAAAGAATAAGTGGAAGAAGAAAGGAACTTGAAAAGGGGTGGTGAAAACATTACCTCTTCTTCGGGTTCTTCCTTTTGATTTGATCAAAAGGGATCTTTGGTTGGATTTATGATCAAACTAAGGCCTCTAGGTTGTATTTAGGGACGTTGAGAGAGTATTTGGACAGGGGTTGGTCGAACCAAAAGGCTTTGAAGGTGTGAAGAAATGAGGAGGAGTTCCCTTTTATAAGTGGGGTGAGGGGTACCTTTGGAAAAGCTAGAAATATTAACTAATAATAAATTAATATTCGGTTTATAATGGCTCCAAAGTTTATTATTTAAATTTTAAGGTGGGTATGGGTCGAAAAAAACTCAACCAATAGAATTTAGACAGGTTTGGGGCATTATATTAACCTTATCATTAAGTATTAACTCTTCGTTAATTAGTTTCACTTTTACAATGTCTCTTTGTATTTTTATATTATAGGGTTAATAAACTTACTATATACATCCGAGAGACCCCCAAGTGGTCCATTAATGATATAAATATCATGAGATAAGTCTCTTGGCCGAACCTTAAATTTTTAGGAATTTAATATCAATTAATAATATAATATTTGTTTTAAAAACTCTTTTATGTCAATTTTGACACTATTCAATAGTTGATTTTTTTGAAACACGTAACAGAATGATTACTTCAAAAAAAAGATTATTAAATTAATCCTAATATGTCATTATATCCTAGAAAATTAGTTTAATTCAATAAAAGTCTCATATTATATTTATTTGGGTATTTATAATATCAATTATTCTAATTTTTCACTATTATGGTAATTACTGCATCACAATTGTGTCATAAATAAATTAACTTATTTAATGTATAAAAAATATAAATAAAATATAATTATGTAGGAAATCTTTTTATATTTCTAATTAATATTTATAGTCTAAAATAAAATATATATTACCCTATGTAACAATTGTTTTTCTAAAAGATATATGCTTGTGTCATTTTTGTATTTATTTTAACTTAATTAAAATAAAGTGTCATTATCACTTACAAGTGGCTCCATGGGGTTCCAAAGTCGACCCAAAGATGAATATGGTCGAACAAGTATCAAACAATAAGGCTAGGAAACGTTTTAGGGTAATTTAGTATTATTATAATATTATTTTTTAACTCTTATTTAACGGATTTACCCTTAACCATGGTAAATAAAATATTTACCGCAGTAATTATTCAAAATGTCTAAAAATAAAAGTTACCTATTTACACCATTTTAACATCCTGATTCCAAATATTTAATCCATTTTTCCAAATTCAAAACACAAAAGTGGAAGAAATTAATTTAAAATTAATTCCCGTTGTTAAAACAAAAAGCGTGTTTTTAAGAGATAATAACTATCAAAAGATTAGCACTTGTTTATGTCTGGTTTAAATGTGAAATTATATTCAATTATCCACATTGTATTACATGGTAAATTTATATTCTATATATACTTTAAAACCACTCAAATTCATAATTTATCACTATTAATTATTTTGATTAAAAAATTTGTTTTTAATTAAAATTTAGTAATTTTCACTATTCATCAAAATTAAAAAGTTATCCGAAAAGTACCAAAATTTCACCCTAGGCTAATTTCGATATTCCGAATCCAAAACTGAAGTCCATTTTGAGAGATAGAATTTATAATATTTCCAAAAGTAGGTATAACTTTTCATAATGGCTAGTTTGATTGGTTGTGGTGTGTTAAAATCTCGAAGTTGCGTACAATGCATGTCATTGCATTATTCGAAGGGAAACATACCGTGGAAGCTTGGGGTGTTACACATAATTTGGAACACATTTATCTCTTTATAGAATAATATCAGGTGATAAAATGGAAAATCTAAAAAAACCCAAACACTGAATGTAATAGTAAATCCAAAACCCATTTTCATATTTATGTTTGATATAAACTGATAAAAATTACAAGAAAAATCTAAAAGGAATAAGAAAATAATAGAAATGAATCAACAATAATATTCCCGATGTCCGAGCCTGTATGGTCTGGCATAGTCCCCATGGTCCTCTTAGAAACATGAAAGATGTTTTTTACTCGTGGGGTGAGTATATAGGTATATTTATTTGGGACAACCAAAAGGTCTCGTGCACAAGTGTGGAGGCATTATAATGCCATGTAATAACGTAAAGGTAACCAATAATCCTATCTAGGAAAACTACCAACCCAGACTCACCAAGGCATGCTCCCCAAATAATGAAGACACAATAAAATAATTTAAAATGAACATCGCTATTTGGGCACCACATACCACTTTCCCACTGATTATTTAGAACATCCTACACGTCAAACCTCCCCACAGATCCCACTATCTCCCCTAATAAAAACCATATGGGTCATCCAATCAACATGATCATCCCTCCCGTAAACACATGGGCCACCACAATAGCACATAACCATGACTGTAGACACATGATCCTCAACCACCACCACTTGTAATACCACAGGTAAATAATGAATATAAAACTTTCACATTTATCCATATTTGTGAATAAAATATTAATATTACTTTAAAGGGAAGACAATGCTCGATGGCGTACCCAATACGCGACAATGAGTTCCTTTGAAATCTTACGTTGCACTCTAATAATAAAATAATATTATTTTAAATGGTAGTTAACACCTAGCCATTGTAATGGCGGAAAGAACTAAACTAACTAAAAAATTGTTATATATGTTTTTCAAATATTTTTACTTTTATCCAATAAATTTTATAGTCTTAAAATGCAAATGAATCCAATTTTAAGCATAAATCTTCTTATATTCTTTAAAAGGTCGATTAACCGCCTTTTGATGGAGAACCCTTTTTAAATATACTTTTGACAATTTTATATGTTTTATTTGACAAAATAAAATCGTTCTTTAGAATCTGGAATTCAAAATTTACTTTGTGTAAACTTTTGGAATTTTTCCGATAAATTTCATTTTTTCATGAATAGTGAAAAATGTTGTATTTTAATTCAAAACCTCTTTTTAATCTAATTTATTTATATGATTATATTATCTTTTGAATTGTTTTTAAAGTGGAATTAGAATATATTTTTACTATTTAATCCAATAGTGTTCATTGAAATTAATTTTACATTGAAATTGGACTTAAACTAGAGTCAATCTTTTAATAGATATTGTTTCTTAAAAACACGCTATTTGTTTTGACAGCGGAAATTAATTATTAAATTCATTAATGAAACTTATATGTTATTAATTTTGTAAAATAGACATCATTTTTGAATTCGTAATATCAAATATAGATTAGGGTGAATTTTTGGTAATTATTTGAAAAAACATCAATTTTAGATGAATAGTGAAACCACTAAGTGGTAGTTAAAGAAACTGAATTTTCGTTTAAATGAAACTTTGCCACTTCTGTGATTTGATTTTCAAAAATCCTACATACATGGTTGTCATTAATAAGTAAAATTTGGTTCAATGAGATTAAAATAATTTTTGGTGAATAGTAACTTTTAAGTTTTATTAATCGTGATTAAAGGTAATTAGTGTAATTTAAGGAGAAAATAATGTTTTAATAATACTAAATGACCTAGACACATGTCCTTCCATCATTCTATGTGTCATGGCCGACCAAGACAATCCATGGGTCAACTTGGGGACCCCATGGAGCCACTTTGGTTGGAAAATGACATAAATAACTTTTTGTTTTAAGTTAAAATAAAAATGACACAAGAATGAGTTGTTTTACTAAAACAATTTTTAAATGGGGTTACACAAGTCATATTTTTGACTATAAATGATCATTAAAAATATAAAAAGATTTCCTACATCATGATATTTTTTTTATAATTTTTAGACGTTAAATAAATTAAGGTATTTATGACATCATGATGATGCATCGATTAGCTCATTAATAAAGGATTTAAATAAAATGAAAAGATAATTATAAAACTATAACATAAACTTGTAAAAGACCTATTGTATGAGTATATTTCGAACCCTTACCACCTTATCATCGAAATACATCAATGTGGGGCCTTTAAAATCCAAAACTCATTTGAAAATAAAGTAACATTTTCTAACTTTCCAAGAGTGACCCTCCTCTCCTCTTATAAAAGACCTCCACCTCTACCACCTTAACCACACCTCTCAAGACTTTTTCTCGGCCAAACCCTGCTCATTTTGTCTCTCCACATCCCTCTCTTACTCATAGAAGCCTAAATTTGGGTAGAAGTCTTCCTTTGGAAGCCTTTGAGCACAAATCAAAGAGATATACCCGATTTTAATGTAATGTCTTCCCTTGTGTTCTTTTGTTTTATTTTGCTTCTCCAACCCCCTAAAATATTTTTTATTCATTTGTTTTGTAACAAATACATTATCTTAAATATACTAGGATGTAGTTATAAGAAGGATTCTAGCTACACTTACACACACCTACATCTAATGGTTAATGAATATACTGTTTCTGTGGATGGTGATTTTCTGCCTCACGAATTGATGATTGTTCAATATTCTTTTAACACCCTCAGAGGTGGCCATTAAGATGGCACTATATTTATATATGATATATAATATATTTATGTTTTACTTATGATTATGTATTTTTCATTTATGTCATACCTTTATGGTTCCCATTTGTGTTTAATGCGATATCATCATTTTAGGAAGTGCGGACTACTGCCCCCTCAAAGTGATTTGATTCGTCAATACGAAATGTGGTACGTATAAAGGATAGATTTAATGATATTATATATGATACCATACTGGAATTATAACACTATTATGTATCATTATGTTTTAATTCCATTAAATAATAAATAGAAATAGAAGTAGCGTTCATGCGTACGTATGGTTTATCGACTCCATGAACGGTGAATTTCATTTCATACCTCTAAATGTTATGTAATATTATAAATTCATGTATACAATGGATATATATGATATATATGATACCTACATAATGAATATAATTCTGGATATAATATATATTTTACCACATGAACAACTTGTAATTATAAAGAGTTTATTTTTTACTCAAGTAGCAATGATCTACAAAACGACCATTATTAACTTCAATAATTACATATTGTTAATAGCATGGTATTAAGTGATATAAAAGGAATAATTAACTTGAAAAAGGTTCTTAAGAAAGTATAAATTAACTCAAGTTTATTATTCAGGAGGTTAAAGAACGATCGAGTCAAGTCGGACCTGAGGTAAGGGATCCTACCTCTCTCTTTCTTTTTAAGTACACTCTCTTTTTCATTCCTTTTAAGCTCATATTTCTTATGATTGGGATGTTATTTTATATTAATATTACTGTAATTTTTATGTTCATTTGACGAGAGACCCTATTTTCTCTCATCAATACATTTTTTATGTTTTAATTGGTGCCGTTAGGCTACCTAAATTCCGTAAGGGGCTTTTTATCTCACTTTGTGTTTTCGTGAGATTCATGCTACATTTTCCAATATTTCCTTTCGAGTGGTGTATGTATATTCCATTATTCTACTATTTGTGTAACATAATTTCTTTTATGAGTATTTACATCAATGTTGTATAATACTTCTATCATGGGGTGTACGTTTCAAAAGTTACGCAAATCATTAAGGGAACCTTTCACCCTCCTCTTTTTAAAAGACTTCTTTTGTTATGTCTTGTAATTTTCATCTTATTATATGGGGATATGTTCTTATATATCTTTATTTCCATAAATTTTATGTCCAACAGATGAGATACCCTTTATCTATCCCATCAACTCTTTTTATAAAATTTTATGTGACGTCGTTAGGCAGTCAAGGGAACTTCTTAACCCAATTTTGACTTCCTTGGGTTCAACATGTAGTTATTGAATATGTCATCCTTTGAATATGTGTGAATGACCTTTGATTATTTTACACTTTACATCCACTTATATTTGGTGTATTTATATTTGTCGCACATAATTATGAGATTGATTTATCCTTAATTTAAGGATACCATCTTTATAATGGATTTCATCTCAATTTAAATTCCCATTGAGACTTCATTGTTGTTATGCACCAATTCACTCTTATATGGTGTATATACTGTCCTTTGGAATATTATATCATGAATCCCTTTATTCTCATGATATTATAAAGTTTTTATTAAATGTTATTCCTCAATTATTGTATTCAAGTGTCTCTCATTTTGTTAAAAACCCTTTAACTAAAATATCGTTCTAAATGTTTTAATGATTTAATCTTATAAATATTTCTCATTAATATCCATGTTTTCAAAATGTTTTTAAGGATTTATTTCTATGGATATTAATGGTTTAAAATTTTAAAAGCTTCAATGTGGTATGGGACACTTTGATTTAAAAATCGCATTATTAAATGTTTTAAAGGGTTTTGAAAAGGGTTTTTAGAATGTATTCATTATTTCAATATCTTAAAATGTTATATTGTTATTCCAATGTGGGAATGTTATCTTTACATTATGTTTATGTTATGTGCTATGATTATGTTATGGTTGTTGGGAATTGTTAGGAAGACGGGTGGTGCGGTGATAAACTAAGGGCGGGTGAGCCTGATATAGCTCTCCAATGAATTGGGTATGAGAAGGAGTTAAACGTTAAGGTTTCTCCGAAGAGATTTAGGTAATATACTTTGATGGGTATTCCAAACATAACCAAGAGGGTTACTCCCTACGTAAGAATGTTATGAATGCCTCATGTTACCTTTATGTCTTATGATTTCTATGATTTATTAATGATTTTATTAGGTATGTTAAAGTGCTTATGTTTTATGGGTAAAGTATGATTTCATTCTTATGTATATATGTAATCATGTTTCCTTTCCATATTTTTATATCCCTTACTGAGATTTTTATGATCATCCCATATTTTTGAAAAGTTTTTCACAGGTTAAGGGAAATTTACATGATGTGATGATAGTTTCAAGGAAGTGTCATGGAAGAATCCATGTCTTATTTTAAATATTTTTCCGTTGATGGTAAAAATGAATACTATCTTTTATGTAACCACTTTGTTTAAATGTGGAATGTAATGCATGTTTTATGATCTAAATCTATAAAACTCTAAACTTGAAAAGATCCTCAATGTGAATTATTCATTTAATTCAATATTAAGTATGGTTTAAGGTTGGGGCATTATAGTTGGTATCAGAGGTCGGTTTAGATAACTTTAGAGGTTAGGGTATTCTCTAGGCATAAGTGACATTACCATAATGGTTAGGATTTCAGAAGGAGTCCTAGTTTTAGATAAAGTGACTGAGTAAGTATATCTTAGTGTTTATCTTCCTCATTAGTACATGATGGTTTTGTTGATATACTCAAACTGACATTTCTGTTTTTAGTGAATGGATGGATCTAGAAGGCACCAAAGTGACAATAGGTTTGAAGGAAACAGTGGTGGTTCTCTGATTAAGAGACTAGATGAAATGGGGGATTCAATGAGGAAACTCGCGCTTGCTCTAAACCAACTATCAAGGAGTCATGATCATCCACTTGTACATTGGTATGTTCTATAATGCATCATGTACAAGGTGACCAGTCGATGTAGAAGTTCAGGTAATAATTCTAAATGTAACAATTAGGGTTTATATGATCCATAATTTTGAGGTAATTATGGGTTATTATATGTTATGATGGAAAATGAAAGACATGAGATAAACATGAGGTTAAAATATGTTATGATTATTTTTGAAGGTTTTATCTCGTTTTGGGGAATGTTTTATGAATTATATAGTTTTGGAAAAAGGACAACACGTAGACCGTGTGACAACCCGTTGCGTCGGACAAAGCTACGGGAATCGAACCCACAACCAAAGTGTGACTGGTATTTATCGCCTACCACTGGACTACGTGAAGTCCCTGGTTAGTTTGACTAATTCTTTTTAGTTAGATGATTTTAAGAATCAAGAGTATGTTTATTTTGGGTTATCTATGGAAATGATTAACCTATCATCGAGGATATGTGATTAGGTTAATTACTTTTCAATATGAGAATTTAAGAGCAACTGATGTTATTTGGAGATAAAAGTTAATTTGTACCTTGGAATACTATGTGATTAAATCCTTCAAATATTTGGGTTTCAATCTTAGTTTGGTTTAATTTGAATAATTTTATGGACATTTGTTTATCGAATGGTCTTCGTTGAACTTTTGGGGGTTTTTTGGGACAAATTTTGGAGATTAAGAATAGATTTTCTTTTTATAAAGGATTATACTTTTGTGTATTATCTGATCTCATACTAAGATTTATGGATATGGATTTTTGTCTAAAGACATGGGAAATATATAGTTCTTTGTTGTGGATTAAGTGATTCTCAAGAAGTTGATTATAATACTCTTAATGCGAACAAGTCTTCCTAAAAACACATCTTTTAGAGAAAATATGAGTTTGATTAAGGAATCTAGTAAAATTTGAAAGTCTACGTGACAAGTACGTATGTTTCATTATGATTTATTTATGCTTAAAAATAAATTCCTCAATAAAGAGTAACTTAAAACAAAAACGTTTTCTGTTAACTTTTCCTACTGGGGAATCGAATACCGTTTAACCCATCACAAGTTTTGTGATTTTCTTATGGTTAACTTTCTCCTAGACATGTTTACTATCAGTATCCCTCAGAACATGACCCTTTGTTTTTTCCTCCATATCCATGTTTACCTACCTGGAATCCTAGTATGGGTTAACTCGGGTGAACTTTGTACTTCTATTTCTTTATTTTAAAGTGATTGTTTTACTGACTCTTGTCCTGATGTGGGGTTTTCAATGAAGTTTCCAAGCCCAATTTTAAAATTACGAGGATGCAATTCCCAAATGGGTGGAAGGATGTAACACCCCAGGTAAATAAAGAATATGACATTTTCACATTTTTCCATATTTGTGAATAAAATATTGATATTACTTTAAAAGGAATGATATGCTCGATGGCGTACCCAATACGTGACAACGAGTTCCTTGGTAATCTTACGTTGTACTATAATAATAATGTAATATTATTCTAAATGGTAGTTAACTCCTAGACAATGTAATGGTGGGAATGAACGGAACTAACTACAACATGGTAATATATGTTTGTCAAATATTTTTACTTTTATCCAATAAATGTTAGAGGATTAAAATGCAAATGAATCCAATTTTAATCATAAATCTTCTAATATTCTTTAAAAGGTCGATTAACCACCTTTTGATGGAGAACCCTTTTTAAATATACTTTTGACAATTTTATATGTTTTATTTGAAAAAATAAAATCCTTTTTGAGAATCTGGACAACAAAATTTACTTTGTCTAAAATTTTGGTATTTTTCCGATATAGTTCATTTTTTAAGGAATGATGAAAAATGTTGTATTTTAATTCAAATCCTCTTTTTAATATATTTTATTTATATGATTATATTATCTTTTTAATTGTTTTTAACGTAAAATTAGAATATATTTTTACCATTTAATCCAATAGTGTTCATTGGAATTAATTTTACTTTGAAATTTGACTTAAAGTAGAGTCAATCTTTTAATAGATATTGTTTCTTAAAAACACGCTATTTGTTTTGAGGGTGGTAATTAGTTATTAAATTAATTAATGAAACTTATATGTTTTGAATTTTTTAAAATAGACATCATTTTTGAATTCAGAATATCAAATATAGCTTAGGGTGAATTTTTGGTATTTTTCTGAAAAACTTCAATTTCAGTTGAATAGGGAAACCACTAAGTGGTAGTTAATGAAACTGATTTTTCATTTAAATGAATCTTTGCCACTTCTGTGATCTGGTTTTCAAAAAATCAAACATACATGGTTGACATTAGGAAGTAAAATGTGGTTCAATGAGATTAAAATAATTTTTGGTGAATAGTAACTTTTAAGTTTTATTAATCGCGGTTAAAGGTAATTAGTGTAATATAAGGTAAAAATAATGTTTTAATAATATAAAGTGAATTAGAATCATGTCCTACCCTCATTGAATGTGTCATGGCCGACCAATACAATCCATGGGTCAACATGGGGACCCCATGGAGCCACTTTGGTTGGAAAATGACATAAATAACTTTTTATTTTAAGTTAAAATAAAAATGTCACAAGCATGAGTTTTTTTACTAAAACAATTTTTAAATGGTGTTATACAAGTCATATTTATTACTATAATTGTTCATTAGAAATATTAAAAGATTTCCTACGTCATGATATTTTTTTTATAATTTTTAGACATTAAATAAATTAAAGTATATATGACATCATGATGATGCAGCGATTACCTCATTAATAAAGGATTTAAATAAAATGAAATGATAATGTTAAAACTATACTTACACTTGTAAAAGTATTATTGGATGAGTATATTTAGAACCCTTACCACCTTATCCTCTAAATACATCAATGTGGGACCTTTAAAATCCGAAACTCATTTGAAAATAAAGTAACATTTTGTAACTTTCCAAGAGTGTCCCTCTTCTCCTCTTATAAAAGGCCCCCACCTCAACCACCTTACCCACACCTCTCAAGCATTTGTCTCGGCCAACCCCTGCTCATTTTGTCTCTCCACATCCCTATATTACTCCTAGAAGCCTCACTTTGGGCAGAATTCTTCTCAAGGAAGCCTTTGAGCTCAAATCAAAGAGAGATACCCGATTTTAGGATAATGTCTTCACTTCTGTTCTTTTGTTTTATTTTGCTTCTCCAACCCCTAAACTCTTTTTATTCATTTCTTTTGTAACAACTCCAGTATGTTCAATATAATACACTACTAAAAATAAGGGTATTAGGGACAGCCAGTGGCGGTCGCTATAGGGCTATAGAGACCGGCCAGTGACCGCCATTGGCGGTCGCATCTGCTCCATCGGTGTAGGCCAATAGAGACCGCCAATGGCGGTCGCTAATGCTGCCCGGCAGGCAGCCTATAGCGACCGCCTTTGGCGGTCTCTACACTGGAAAAAAAATTTAAAAAAAATCATACTGAAAGAAATATATATATATATATATATTAAATAATATATATATATATATATTAAAGAAAATATTTATATATATAATATTAAAAAAAATATTTTAATATATATATATATATTAAAGAAATATATATATATAATATTAAATAAACTATTTTTCATTTTTGTATATATTTATTATATAAAATATATATATATATATATTAAATAAAATATTTTAATATATATATATAATATTAAATAAAATATTTTTCATTTTTTTAATGAAATGTACGAATTCTGTTTTTTTTTCTTCACGGTGAAAAATCAGAGATAAAACAAGATAATAATCATAAAAATGGAAAACAATTTCAAACATCATAAACATAAAGATCATCATAAATGATAAACGTGCTTCAATGATCAGAGCATGTACATCTATTTCAATCTTCTGCTTCAATAAACCTACAACAAGACAAATAAACAACAAAACAAAACAAACGTAAATTAAAAATAATTATTCAGTTATTATATACATATAATAAAATATAATCTGACATCAAATCATGGTTCTATATTAATTTAAAACCCCCAATTTAAGAAATACTATCATTTCAGGTCATTCAGACGTTTTTGGTGTTTTATGACACCGGAAACGCGTTTCTGGTCACCGCGGTCAAACGGAACCTCTAATTGACATGTTTTCTGCCCGACCATTTTATAAATCGCACAGCGGCAGTTGTCGTTCAGTTTCATAGCATTCCGAGGTTGTTCAAGTGGTTTTGACCCCCCAATGCGTCGTTTTAGCGCGCACCGAGCTGCTAAAAACGACACACTCGGACGTAATGCGCGCACCGCATGTCCGATGGGCACGCAATCTCCTCCTACACGTCAAAAATAATATTCCTAATGTTTTCGTGTGGTTTCAGGTCATTCGGAGCACGTTTTCTCCGAATTCGACCGTCTCGCGCTATTTTTGGTGTTTTGTGACACCTGAAACGCGTTTCCAGTCACCGCGGTCAAACGACACCTCCGATTGACGTGTCGTCTA
The DNA here is from genome assembly GCA_963277665.1 of Viscum album. NCBI lineage: Eukaryota > Viridiplantae > Streptophyta > Magnoliopsida > Santalales > Viscaceae > Viscum > Viscum album. Next base: position 1,338,890,783 of record OY728129.1, on the reverse strand, counting down.
TCTGGATATTTCAAAAATTGCACAAAGGCTGTTTTCGTACGGTTTCATGGTATTTTAAGGTTTTTTGGGTGGTTTTGACCCCCCAACGCGCAGTTTTAGCGCGCGCCGAGATGCTGAAAATGACACACTCGGACGTAACGCGCACACCGCATGTCCGATGGGTGCTCCGTCCTCTCATACACATCAAAAATAATATTACTAATGTTTTCGTGTGGTTTCAGGTCATTCGGAGCACGTTTTCTCTGAATTCGACGTCTCGCGCCGTTTTTGGTGTTTTATGACACCAGAAACACGTTTCTGGTCATCGCGGTCAAACGACACCTCCGGTTGACGTTCCGTCAGCGCAACCATTTCACAAATCGCACAACGGCTATTTTCGTATGGTTTCATGGCATTCCGAGGTCGTACGGGTGGTTTTGACCCCAGAACGCGCTATTTTAGCGCGCGCCGAGCTGCTGAAAACGACACACTCGGACGTAACGTGCGCGCCGCAAATCCGATGGGTGCGCCGTCTCCTCCTACACATCATGAATAATATTCCTAATGTTTTCTTGTGGTTTCAGGCCATTCAGAGCTCGTTTTCTCCGAATTCGATCGTCTCGTGCCGTTTTTGGGGTTTTATGACACCGAAAACGCGTTTCAGGTCACCGCGGTCAAACAGATCCTCCAATTGATGTGCCGTCATCCAGGACATTTCAAAAATCGCACTACGGCTGTTTTCGTACGGTTTCATGGCATTCCAAGGTCGTTCATGTGGTCTTGACCCCCCCAACGTGTTGTTTTAGCGCGCGTCGAGCTGCTGAAAACGACACACTCAGACGTAACGCGGACACCACACGTCCGATGGGCGTGACATCTCATCCTACATGTTATGAATAATATTCCTAATGTTTTCGTGTGGTTTTAGGTCATTCAGAGCATGTTTACTCTGAATTCGACCGTCTCGCGCCGTTTTTGGTGTTTTGTGACACCAGAAACGCGTTTCCAGTCACCGCGGTCAAACGGAACCTCCGATTGACGTTTCTTCTACCCAAAAATTTCATAAATCACACAACGGCTGTTTTCGTACTGTTTTATGGAATTCTGAGGTCATTCGGGTGGTTTTGACCCCCCAACGCGTCGTTTTAGCGCGCGCCGAGCTGCTAAAAACGGTACACTCGAACGTAACGCGTGCACCACACGTCCGATGGGCATTCTGTCTCCTCCTACACATCACGAATAATATTCCTAATTTTTTCGTGTTGTTTCAGGTCATTTGGAACATGTTTTCTCTGAATTCGACCGTCTCGCACCGTTTTTGGTGTTTTAAGACACCGGAAATGTGTTTCCGGTCACCGCGGTCAAACGTCAACAACGATTGACGTGCCGTCTGCCCAAAGATTTCAAAAATCGCACAACGGCTATTTTTGTACGGTTTCATGGCATTCGGAGGTCGTTCTGGTGGTTTTGACCCCCCAACGCGCCGTTTTAGCACGCGTCGAGTTGCTTAAAATGACACACTCGGACGTAACGCATGTACCACATGTCTGATGAGTGCGTTGTCCCCTCTTACACGTCACGAATAATATTCCTAATGTTTTCGTCTGGTTTCGGGTCATTCGGAGCACGTTTGCTCCGAATTCGACCTTCTCGCGCCGTTTTTGGTGTTTTATGACACCGGAAACACGTTTCTAGTCACCACAGTCAAACAACACCTCTGATTGATGTGTCTTCTACCCGAACATTTCACAAATCGTACAACGGCTATTGTCGTACGGTTTCATGGCATTCCGAGGTCGTTCGGGTGGTTTTGACCCCCCAACGCGCCGTTTTAGCGCGCGCCGGGTTGCTGAAAACGACACACTCGGATGTAACGTGCGCACCACATGTCCGATGGATGCTTCGTCTCCTCCTACACGTTATGAAAAATATTTCTAATGTTTTAGTGTGGTTTTAGGTCATTCAGAGCACGTTTTCTCTGAATTCGACCGTCTCGCTCCGTTTTTGGTGTTTTGTGACACCAGAAATTTGTTTTCGGTCACCGCGTTCAAACGGCGCCTCCGATTGACATGTCGTCTTCCCAACCATTTCAAAAACTCAAAATGGATGTTTTCGTACGATTTCATGGCATTCCGAGGTCGTTCGGGTGGTCTGGACCACCCCCCCCCCCCAACGCGTCGTTTTAGCACGCGTCGAGTTGCTGAAAACGACACACTCGGACGTAACGCATGCACAGAACGTCTGATGGGCATTCTGTCTCCTCCTACACGTCACGGATAATATTCCTAATGTTCTCGTGTGGTTTAAGGTCATTCGGAGCACGTTTTCTTTGAATTCGACTGTCTCACGCCGTTTTTGGCGTTTTATGACACTGAAAACGCATTTCTGGTCACCATGGTCAAACGGCACCTCCGAATGACGTGCTGTCTGCTGGACCATTTCAAAAATCTCACAACGGCAGTTTTCATATGGTTTCATGGAATTCTGAGGTATTTAGGGTGGTTTTGACCCCCCCCCCCCCCAACGCGCCGTTTTAGCGCGCGCCGAGCTGCTGAAAACGACACACTCGGACGTAACGCGCGCATCACACGTCCAATGGGCGCTCCATCTCCTCCTAAATGTCACGAAAAATATTCCTATTATTTTCGTGTGCTTTCAGGTGATTTGGAGCATGTTTGCTGCAAATTTGGTCGTCTCGTTCCGTTTTTGGCCTTTTATGACCCTGGAAATGCGTTTCCAGTCACCGCGGTCAAACGGCACCTCCGATTGACGTGTTGTCTGCCCTACCATTTCAAAAATTGTAAAACAGCTGTTTTCGTTTGGTTTCATGACATTCCAAGGTCGTTTGGGTGGTTTTAACCCCCCAACGCGCCGTTTTAGCGCGTGCCGAGCTGCTGAAAACGACACACTCAGACATAACGCTCACACCGCACCGCTGATGGGTGCGCCATCTCCTCCTACACGTCACGAATAATATTTCTAATGTTTTCGTGTGGTTTCAGGTCATTCAGAGCACGTTTTCTCTAAATTCCACAGTCTCGTGCCGTTTTTGGTGTTTTATGACACCGGAAACGTGTTTCCGGTCACCGTGGTCAAACGGCACCTCCAATTGACGTGTCATCTCCTCCAGTTGTTTTCACTTGCCTATATGGTCTCATATGTAAAACCTAATTTCACTGTCATCTTACTAGAATGGTAATATGACTCGGGAATCTTAGCTTCGATAGGAAGAACCTTTTTCAATAACACCAACAGCATGTTGAATGATGTGTCTGACCAATGATTCAAAGTCTTCAAATGCAACAACTCCACGATAAACGGCAATTTATTGAAAGAAGTAAATCCAGGATATGATTTTGTTTTTGCATCATCAATTGCTTCATAAAACCTCCTCGAATCACGATCTACACCAGAGAAAAGATTTATCTCACCAGTCTCAAGATTCTGGATGTCAAGGCCTTCAGGATCCAACCCACGTACCATTTAAGTAAGCATTTCATACATTAGATCATTCATCCTTGCATAAACATCCATCTGAATGGTATCTGTATTTTCACAACGAACATATTCTTCTCTATGACGAGACCAACTATTACAATTTCTCAGAAATCCATTAAAGAATAGGTGCTCCCTCACAGTATCTCGTGTGAATTGATATCTGTTAGCACATTTTCTACATGGACAACTAATATAGTCACTTTCAAATCCTCTGGAGAAGTCAATAAACTGCATAATACCATTGAAATACTCTCTAGACCTTCGATTTGGAAGATCTATCCAACTGTTATCCATAATAAGATCCCTATAACAAACATTTACATAAGACTTATTACATTCAAATTTTTCATATCAAATATATTTAAAATAAATACTAATTAATTGTTTGTGAACCATTTATAAAATAATAAGGTAAGTGAAATACCATGTCATACCTGATTGCGCTACAATCCTGGAAGGGAGGGGATCCGAAGGCGGTACTGCGAGAGGAGAGGAAGCGGTGGGGAGCCGGAGCCGGAGCTGGTGCGGCGAGGGAGGGGACGAGGGTTGGAGAGGTGCGGGGGGGGGGGGGGGTGGGTGGGGTCGGTGTGATGGGGGGGAGGGACGAGGGGGAGGAGGGCCGAGGGCGGAGGTCGGAGGCCGGAGGGGCTGGAGGCCGAAGGCCAGAGGGCGGCCCGAGGGCTGCAGGAGGGCGGCCCGAGGGCTGCCGGGCTGCCAGAGTCAGGTGGCGGGAGGCCCAAGGGTAAGGGGAGGCCAAAGGGTGGAGGGCGGCCCTAGCCGGAGGGCGGGGGGTAGCCGGAGGAGGGTGGGGCTGGCAGAGGGAGGCCGGAGGAGGGTGGGGCCGACGTAGGGCGGTCGGAGGGTGGACAGAGGGTGGCCGGAGGGCGACCAGAGGAGGGCCGGGCCGGCAGAGGGCGGGGCCGGTGGAGGGCGGCCGGTCGGAGGACAGGGCAGGGGAGGGTGGGGGGTGGAGGGCGGGGCGGCGGAGGGCGGGGCAGGGGAGGGTGGGGCGGCGGAGGGCGGGGTCGTGGAGGGAGGGTCGTCCGAGGGCGGGACGACGGAGGGCGGGGCGGCGGGGAGGGAGCGGTGGTGGGGAGTGGGGGCGGCGATGAGGGCCCGTGGCGTCAGGGAGAGCACAAGAGAGTGAGGGGGGAATTCGGGGGGTGGGGGGTGCTTCGCGAGAGGAGGGGGCGCAGAAGCCCCCTTTTTAAGGAAATGTAGCGACCGCCATTGGCGGTCGCTATAGGTTAAGGGGCTCAAAATCCCATATTTAAAGTAGTTCTAGGATGTTGTTATAAGAAGGATTAGAGCTACACTTACACACACCTACCTCTAATGGTTAATGAACTTACTGTTTTTGTGGATGGTAAATTTCTGCCTCACGAAACGATGATTGTTCAATATACTTTTAACACCCTCAATGATGGAAATTAAGATGTAACTATATTTATATATGATATATAATATGTTCCTGTTTTACTTAAGCTTATGTATTTTTCATTTATGGCATACCTATATTGTTTCCATTATGGTTAAACGCAATATCTTCATTTTAGGAAGTGCGGACTACCGCCCCCTCAAAGTGATTTGATTCGTTAATACCATATGTCGTACGTATAAAAGATCGATTTAATGATATTATATATGATACCATACTGTAATTATAATACTATTATGTATCATTATGTTTTAATTCCAATAAATAAGAATTAGAAATGGAAATAGCGTTCATGCGTACGTACGGCTTACCGTCTCCATGAACGGTGCATTTCATTTCTTACCTCAAAATGTTATGTAATATTATAAATTCATGTATATAATGGATATATATTATATATATCATATCTACATAATTAATATAATTTTGGATATAATATATATTTTAACACATCAACAACTTGTAATTATAAATAGTTTATTTTTGATTCAAGTAGCAATGATCTACAAAACGGCCATTATTAACTTAAATAATTACATAGTTTTCATAGCATGGTAGTAAGTGATATAAAAGGAATAATGAACTTGAAAAAGGTTATTATGAAAGTATAAATTAACTCAAGTTTATTATTCAGGAGGTTAAAGAACGATCGAGTCAAGTCGGACCCGAGGTAAGGGATCATACCTCTCTCTTTCTTTTTAAGTACACTCTTTTATGTCATTCCTTTTAAGCTCATATTTCTTAGTATTGGGATGTTATTTTATATTAATCTTACTGTACTTTTTAATTTCATTAGATGAGAGACCCTATTTTCTCTCATCAATCCATTTTGGAAGTTTTAATTGGCGCCTTTAGGCTGCCGAAATTTCGTAAGGGTCTTTTTATCTCACTTTGTGTTTTCGTGAGATTTGTGCTAAATTTGCCAATATTTCCTTTTGAGTGGTGTATGTACTGTCCATTATTCTACTCTTTGTGTAACATACATTTGTTTATGATTATTTACATCAATGTTGTATAGTCCTTATTTCATGGGTTGTACGTTTCGAAAGTTACCCAAATCGTTAAGGGAACCTTTCACCCTCCTCTTTTTAAAAGACTTCTTTTGTTATGTCTTTTAATTTTCATCTTATTATGTGGGGATATTTTCTTATATATCTTTATTGCCGTAAATTTTATGTCCAACAGATGAGATACCCTTTATCTCTCTCATCAACTCTTTTTCTAAAATTTGATGTGACATCATTAGGCTGTCAAGGGAACTTCTTAACCCAATTCTGATTTCTTTGGGTTCAACATGTAGTTATTGAATATGTCATCCTTTGAATATGTGTGAATGACCTTTGATTATTTTACACTTAACATCCACTTATATTGTGTGTATTTATATTTTTCGCACATAATTATGAGATTGATTTATCCTTAATTTAAGGATACAATCTTTATAATGGATTTCATCTCAATTTAAATTTACATTGAGACTTCATTGTTGTTATACACCAATTCACTCTTATATGGTGTATATACTGTCTTTGGAATATTATATCAGGAATCCCTTTATTCTCATGATATTATAAAGTTTTGATTAAATTTTATTCCTCAATTATTGTATTCAAGTGTCTCTCATTTTGTTAAAAACCCTTTAACTAAAATATCGTTTTAAATGTTTTAAAAAATTAATATTATAAATATTTCTAATTAATATCCATGTTTTAATAATGGTTTTAAGGATTTATTTATATGGATATTATTGGTATAAAATGTTAAAAGCATAAATGTGGTATGGGAAAATTTGATTTAAATTTTTTTTATTAAATGTTTTAAATGGTTTTGAAAATGGTTTTTAGAATGGATTCATTATTTCAATATCTTAAAATGTTATATTGTTATTGTGCTGTGGGAATGCTATCTTTCCTTTATTCTTAAGTTATGTGCTATGATTATGTTATGGTTCTTGTGAATTGTTATGAAGACGGTTGGTTCCATGATAAACTAAGGGCGGGTGAGCCCGATATAGCTCTCCAATGCATTGGGTAACGCGAAGGAGTTAAATGTTAAGGTTTCTCCGAAGAGATTTAGGGAATATACTATGATGGGTATTCAAAACGTAACCAAGGGGGTTAATCCCTACGTAAGAATGTTATGAATGCCTCAAGTTACCTTTATGTCTTATGATTTCTATGATTTATTCATGATTTTATGAGGTATGTTAATGTGCTTATGTTTTATGGGTAAATTATGATTTCATTCTTATGTATATATGTACTCATGTTTCCTTTCCATATTCTTATATCCCTTACTGAGATTATTATGCTCATCCCATGTTTTTGAAAATTTTTTCACAGGTCAAGGGAAAGGTACATGATGTGATGATATTGTCAATGAAGTGTCAAGAAAGGATCCATGTCTTATTTTAAATATGTTTCCATTGATGGGAAAAATTAATACTATCTTTTATGTAACCACATTGTTTAAATGTGGAATGTAATGAAAGTTTTATGATCTAATTCTCTAAAACACTAAACCTGAAAAAATCCTCAATTTGAATTATTCATTTAATTCAATATTAAGTAAGGATTATGGTCGGGGCCTTATACCACTCCCTAAGATAACTGGGATAGAATGACCACTAACATGCTCGAAGTCACTTGGGCCTCATCCCAAAGATAGTTTGTGTAAAACCCTAAGATTTTATGAGAAATATATATATATATATATATATATATGTATTATGTTATATGAAACACCAAACAAATCTTTTACTACACACAACACTGTATTGGATTTCATTACATGCAATCATGACCTTCCTCGATAGCGTGTGCAGTACGCAATGTCGAGTTTCACTAAACAATTATATATTGTTATAATATTATTATGGACTGTCTATTATGATTATTATTAAATACATTTTGATTTTTATAGAATTATTATTAATCTTACATATTTTCTAAAACATGGTATGTGAACAAAATAAAAATTTTAGGTAAAATAAGTATTTTTAAAAAAATGCAGTTTTGCCGCCTATTGATGGCGCACCCACATTAAATCTAGTTTTTTGACATGTTTATAAGTTCAATTTTACAAAATTAAATTCTTATTTGGAATAAATATATAAAAATTTACTTTGGATAAATTTTTCATATTATTTTGATAACATTCATATTTTTTATGAATAGTAAAAACACTCTATATTTTAATTAAAAACAAATTTTTTCATCATAATAATTTTTATGGTTAAATTATAATATTTAATGGTTTTGAAGTATAAATAGAATATATGTTTACCATTTAATATAATTTATGTAATTACCATTAATGTTATATTGAATTAATAGAAAAACATTTCAATCTTTGGCAATGTGTTAACTTCTAAATCCCATTTTCTTAACAACGAGAATAGTTTTAAATAAATTACTGCAACTTCTATGTTTTGAATTTCTAAAAATGGATTCCATATATGAATTCAGTGGGTCCAAATTATGTTAATAGGTTTATTATTATTTTTTTATATTATGTATTGTAACTAATGTAATTTTTATTTACTGGAGTTAAAGGTATATTGGGTAATTATGGGTAAAAATATGATTATAAAATTACCATAACACCTTCAAAAATTCTTTTTGATGGATAAAAGTTGAACCATATCACCTAAGGGTCTGAATAGATTAATTTAATGCACTTTTGATAATGAAAATAATTTAATTATTATTGAAACAAAATAAAGTGACAACATGTCACTCTCTTAAATCTTATAGTATAATAATTTTAATTCAGTGATAAACTTCATGAAACTTCTAACATGAATAGTTTCTAGAAAAATAATAAAATTATCTACATCATGTACATTTATTTATAATTTTTAGGTATTAAATAAGTATCATTAAAGGTGATATAATAGTGATGTTGAAATTATTTTATTGATTGAAATATCAGATAAATGTTTTTAAAAATATTAAAATAAATATATATGAACTATTTAATGTGCTCCACTAATTTTCTAGATACGTATGACATTTTAATAATATATTAAAGGTTTTAGTTAGAAAATATCTTCTATGTAGATATTTTTTAAATTCAAATAAATGAATAGTGTCAAAATTGACACTGTTATTTTACAAAAATAACATATTATAATATTTCAAAAAAATCACAAAATTAATTAAAAATTAAAAATTTATATTTATATGGTCTCAAATGTCATTAATTAATTATTTATGGATAATTCATAGTAAAAAATTAATTATTTATATCAATTTGAAATTTAGAATATTATTATCACAAATAAAATTAAATAGATTAAATAAGGATAAATCAATTTGATAAGGTTTAAAATAAATTCACAACATGAATAAATTTTATTGGTTGATGATATTACAACCCTATATCATATAATATAATAATTGAGTTATTTTCGGAGGTTTTTAATAGGGGTTGGAATTTATTATTAATTAATATTTCTTATAATTCAAAAGGTGCCCCTCTCCTCATTTATAAAAGGGAACCTCCTCCCTCTCCTCCTCACACCACATTGAGCCTTCAATCTCAGCCAAAACCTGAAAATTTATCTTCTCAATTTCCCTAGAAAAATACTATAGGTCCTGGTCTTCTTCAAAGACAAATTTTTGTTCCCTAAGAGGAGGTTTCAAACAGGCGTGTCGAAGAAGAGGTAATATCTGTTACCGATCCTTTCAAATTTAATTCTTTTTCTACTTCCTCTTATTTAGTTATTTCATTATGAAGTATTAACATAAGTATCACTAATATTCTTATATGTTTTTTTAAATATGAAATGACCATTTTTTACCTTCTATCCATCCTACAGAAAATGAAATCACCACTCGTGTGTATGTACAAAATATTGTCTCCATGCCGTCGTGTAATCTGTTTTCCACCACCACCTTACTTGGATGGGTATAATAGTGTAAATAATGACTTTATATGATTATTTTAATGTTATATTTATTCTAAAAAAGTATACATACAATTAAATACAATTCCACAATCATGGGAACGATATCATCGCTCGTGCGTACGTACGGCCTACCGTCTCCACGATGTGATGTGACTCATTATACATGATCTTCATTGAATAATGATTATATAAATGAATTTAATGAATAAATATGAAATATATTACACTAATAATATTCTGTAAATTAGGTATATATAACCTAAAAATAAGAATAAGAATTTATTCGATAAAACATGCATAAGAACATAAAGCAATGAACAGCCGAATAACAAGTAGCAATGAAATATTATTAATAAATAGATAAGAATAGGACGATTTTTGTTATCATAATAATTAATATTATTTTTTAATAATTAAATGAAATTATTTAAATCATTATACATGAGTTTCGGATATGTACGAAGCAAATCTGACCTAAGGTAACGAAAAATATCACAATCTCATTTTAATGAGAGATTGTTTATACTTAAGAATTTACTGGGGCATATTTATCATCCACATCCATGTTTCCTCATTAGGTAATATTATATCTATCCTCCTAAAAAGTTTTATATCTATTTTTACCCATTCTTGAGTTTTTAGTAAAAGATATGAAAGGAATATTTTGTCATTTTTATTACGAGGTACTCGTTGACTTTTCCAGCCAAATTATGAGAAGAATGTTTTTTAATTTATATGACATGAATAGTTTTTTATGATTTCATAAAAGAATTTCCATGAATATTCCTTTGCATGTTTTAAAATTTATTTTTAATCAACTTCTTTTGGTTTAAAATTGTTTGGCATGTTATGAAAGGAAAAATGTTTTTTTGAAGTACAAGGGATATTTTTCTCAAGAATGGAGTTCATGCATTTTTTCAAAATTATTATCCATATAAGATAATATAAGGATCTGTTTCTATCATTATTGTTACATTGATTTGATTATGTTATGATGGAATTATTTTTATGATGGCCTTTTATATTACATGGATTATGTTATGATGGCATGATGTTTAAGAATCCCATTTTTTCATGGTTTGTTCTATGATATATGATTTATGATCTTGTGGAACACATAAGAATGGTATCATTATGTGATGGGTGGGACCTATATCTCCATCCAACGAATTGGGTAACGATTTATATCTCATGAGATAGAAATTGTTGGAACGGAAAGTTAATCTGGTTCAGTGATACATGACTGAAATGAGGAGTGAACTCAGTTCAGAAATAGACTTTGTCCACTAAGATAGTCTTGGAAATGAGTCTTGACTAATTAGAAATGATATTCTATGATTATGTGTGTATGCCACAAAGTTTCATGTTATATGTTATGATCATTGGGATTACATTTCACTAATATCATTTATCCCATGTTATGATATTATGATCTCTTTTTCTGGTTATGATTTTCAAAATGTTATGTTCTTATGAATATGATATGACTGATATTTCCTTTGTTTACCCTTACTGAGCATTTGAGATTACTCTTTTTTATATGTTTTCTTTTCCCCGTGCCCAGAAGAAGTTTATTAAGTATGATATTCCAAAAGGGACTCTAGATATGATGAAATAAAACGGAGACAATGTAGATTCTTTATGAACCAGTTGTTTATGTTTACCAGTTTCTAAAGACACAATACCTATATGGTCCTATCATGGTGTTGTAATATGTTGTAATAAGTATGCTTCAATTTTGAAGTAATAACAATGTATGTAATTTTTGGGTCGTTATAGTTGGTATTAGAGGAAATTTATAGTAATCCTTTGGAAACTAGGATGTAAAATCATTAGTAAGAACCCTAAGGATATGTCTAAGAATAGAACACAATATTAGTATTTTAGAAATGGCCATGAATAGCCTATGATAAGATCTAAAGTGTGAAATTTTATTCTTGATTATGTGGGTTTCCTATTATGATTAGTGTTTCTCAGACTATGCTTATTGGTTTTAGTCAATGGGTGGAACCCGAAGGATCTGTGTTAATGATGAATGCGACAGGAAATGCAATGATTGTCCCCATGAGCAACCAAACATTATGGTAGCTGGAATGAAAAATCATGTAGCCATTCTCACACAACTTTCTCAAGATATAAATCATGAAGGAATTCCAAACTAGCAAAGGAAGGAGCAACATTCCATTGAATCTTTCATGAGGTAGCATCCACCTTCATTCAGCGGGTCTTCTGATCCATTAGTGGCTGAAAAATGGATCTGTACCACTGAAAAGATAAATTCAGTTCTACAATGTTCTGAACATGATAAAGTCATCGTAGATGTATATTGTTTGGAAGGAGAAATTGATCAATTGTGGAATCTTATCAAGAATACGAGTCAAAGAGTTGAAATTGAGTCTATGGAATGGGATGAGCTCAATAACTTATTTTTCAATAAGTACTTCCATCGTATTCTTAGAACAAATAGAGAGAATGAGTTTCTTGAAATGAAGAAAAAGGATGATGAATCGGTTGGTACCAACGAAGTAAATTTTACAAGATTCTCAAGGTACGCTTCTGGAATTATTATTCAACCTGAGAGTAAAATCGATTGATTGTTTAGTGGCTTAAAACCAAATATTCGAAGGGTGTTAGCCATAAGGGACTACAATAGCTATGACGAAATTGTTCAATGTGCTCTCAAGGTTGAGATGGAGATTGGAGTAAACCACCACTCATATGGGTTTGATAAGAAGATGAAAATGGAATTAAAAGGGAAATCTAAAGACCACACTGAAAAGAAGATGAGTTTTCCCTTATGCTCAATGTTTGGAAAGAAACATGGAGTGAATTCTCTTATAGGGACAAGTAAATGTTTTTAGTGTGGAAAAGAAGGTCGTCGGGTAGTTGAATGTCAAAATAATGGGAAGAAGATTTCTAATGATTGCGAAAAAATAAAGGGATACACATAATGCACATCCTACACATCAATGTTTCAAGTGTAAGGAAATTTGGGCATTATGCCAATCAATTCCCTAATCCAAGGTTTGTTGATGATGGTTGACGTCAAAAAACTCTTAAGGCCAAAGTCAATGGAAAGTCATATAAAATTTCTATCAGCGATGTGGAGTACAGCAACGCAGTGGTGAAAGGTACACTTACCATATACTATAATGTAGAAAATGTTTTATTTGATTCTGGATCCACCCACTCATTTATTTCTGATGATGTTTCTAAGGGTATCGATGTACTACATCAACAATTAGATGTTGAGTAAGCTATGAAAAACTATTAATGGAACAACGGTTCCATCAAAAGTTTATAAATCTTCAGCAATTGACATTTGTGGGAAAGTGCATTCTTCAAATCATGTGATCCTTCCAATAGTGGAATTTTATGTGATTCTTGGCATTGATTGGAATTCCGTATATGGAGCTCATATCAATTATCAAAGAAGGGAAGTAATATTTTGTATTCCTAATCAATCTATGATCATCTATCGATTCAAGGATGAATATAACCTTCCGGTGGATTTTTATTCCATCTCATGGGACTTGAATCCAATAAATGATGGTTTTTTATATCAAATGGTTGGCGATAAACTCACGATTTAGAATATTCCCATTGTATGGGAGTTTGTTGATGTCTTTCCAGAGGAATTTCATTGTCTTCCACCAAATCGTGAAGTTGAGTTTTCAATAGAACTCATACCGGGTGCTATGCCTATTTCAAAGACACCATATAGAATGGACCCAATAGAGTTGCATGAATTGAAGAAGAAAATACAAGAGAATCTTGATAAAGGATTCATACGCTCTACTGTGTCACCATTTTCATGACTTGTCCTCGGGACCCGTGTTGTGACTACCCCAAGCCCGCCTTCCATAGGCCATGGACTGACGACTAGCACCAAAGGCGTAAATCCTGATAAAAAGGGAAGGAATTGCCTTTATAAAGTAAACAAACACAACGGAGTACACAATCTGAATTAAACACTAGGTAAACTGAAAACAAAAGTAAGTGCTAGAAGTAAATGGAAAAGAATACAAACCCAACTGAAAGTAAATTACAACTGAAAAGAGAGTGCATCAGCAGAAAAGTAAAACATTATGTCCGCGCCATCCTCTGGAAATCCCACCTGAAGGGTGGCTACAGATAGTCTCCTCTGCTCCTCGGCTCTAGTCGTCTACACCTGAGCACGTCTCGTCCAGTGATCCCCCTCCAGGTACTGTCCAACTCCATGAGCTCCGACCTCGATTAGCATTGTTCGTCGTCTGCATCCAACATAGTGTAGTGTGGGCATAGCCAGTGCAGGGGTGAGTATACGATACTCATTTGGGACCACGATACCCCCGAAGGTCTCCCAGAATCCACGAAGGATAAACCACAAAGGAAAGTTACAATCACGAAGTAACAACCAACTCTACTTATGTATATGCCCATACATATACCTAAGTAATCAATTCCAGTTTGGCTCCCACATTCGTGCCCAAGATCGATCAAGTCCACACAGGATATCACAATCCAATCCATACAGGATAACACAACCCAATCCACATAGGAAATCAAGACAATCATATCGAAGATAATGATTGAGAGTCAAGACTCAGCTCACACAGGTATCCATTTACGAAGAGGGGTGGATATGATTAGATGTAACCTTTGAATCATCTCCTCTTCCGAGACCACATAAGATCTAAGTTTAGTATTCCTCTCTGCCAAACCCATGAAGGATCCAAGTATAGTAGTCATATTCATCGAACCCACAGAGGATCCCAACACGGTAGTCAAACCCATGGAGGATCCTAGTAAAATAGTCATCCTCGTTGAACACACGGAGGATCCCAGTACAGTAGTCATTCTCGACGAACCGACGGAGGATCCCAGTACGGTAGTCATCCTCGTCGAACCCATGGAGGATCCCAATAAGGTAGTCATCATCGTCGAACCCACGAAGGATCCTAGTACGACATTCATCTTCGTCGTACTTGTAGCCAGTTCTAGGGTTCCGGCACAGAGCATGCTCGATTCCGGGAGTGTCCACTCCACGAGCCAAGTGGGTCGATACATCAAATGACATGTATTCCATAGTTTATGTATCCCAAAGTTCCATATCAACAATAGGAACTCAACATGATAGACGGCACGTCAATCAGATTCCCGGTTTGAGAGTTATTGGCTTTTTCGTCCCAGGGCCCGGTTGGTTTTTAAGTCAAAACCAACCGGACCATACACCAACTGTATCAAAACCTTGAGAGGAGTAAGCCAAGATAACCTTCTCACTAAGAGGAATCCAACAAAGCCGACGGCACATCAATCGGACGTCCGAAGCTCATGTTATAAGCGTTTCCGCTCTGAGGGCCCGGTTGGTTTCGTGTTCGAACCAACCCAGCCATACCCAAAGTTCTCCGAAACCATGAGTGTAATATACCGAAATGCTCCTCTCGATCCAAGGATCTCTATGCAACTAACGGTGCATCGATCGGAGGTCTGTAGCCCATTTTACGAGAGTTTGAATGAATATGTCCGATTTTAGGGGGGTTTGGTCCCTGACCGACCCGGCCCAAAACCCCCTCGGTTGGTCCGAACCGGGTCGACCCGACCCGATTCCGGGTCTGGACCGTCTGGATCGGCCGGGCCCCTCGCGAGGGTCCAGCCCATCATGGGCAGCCCAGCCTAGCGTGGGCGGTCCAGCCCAGCGCGGCCGGTCCGGCTCGGCGCATCCGGTTAGCATGGCGCGGGCGCAGCCCGCGTGGCCAGCAACTCGGTCGTTTTAGCTGAGCGGAAAATGGGGGGGGGGGGTTTCCCCCCTTTTCTCGAAATGGAAGACCCCACATGGAGGGGGCCCTCCTGTCTTCCATCGGGGGTTACGACCCCTGACCTCCACCGAATGACCTGCGGAGTTGGCCGGCCGATGACGCCGCCATGGGACCCCGCAGTCCCGCCCTTCCGAAGCACCGTCGTACAGCGATTCCTGCCGCCCTCATCTGCAGAGCCGCGGCTTAGGCTGCGACCCTTGTCCGTCGGGCGCGACGTGACGGCATCGCGCCCCTCCACCGTGGCCCGACCTAGGCCACGGGTTCTTCGGCTTTGGCCCAGCATGACTGTGTCACACTTCTTCACCACGGCCCGCTTCGATCGCGGTTCCCTCGTTCTCACGCGGTGCGACGGCACTGCGTCACCTCCATTCCAAATCATAGAGAAAAATTAACAACCATGGGGAGGAGGTTCGGCCGTGTTTGTGCGGTTCGACGTCCTCCCATTATCTTGATAACAGACGGCTTAATAAACGTCAATGAAGATCGTAAGCTAATCTTGAATGTAAAACAAATCCCTACCTCGATAACAAGTTGACGATCGGTGAGCGTTGTGGAAAATGACGTCATGGGGTGAGTCTCCGTACACGTTGACGGAGATCATCCGAGGTGGAGAGGTGTCTCACACTGGATGCAGAGAAGAGAATAAAGGCATGACGATCGCTCCTTTCGGTGACGACGTTCATTGTCGAGGTCTTGACGTTCCTCGCATTCTTCAACGAAGAAGATGAAGATCCCCAATTCTTTTTTTATTTTCTCCCTATCCTTCTCACACAAAAACCCCCAAATAAAATAAGTTTCACCCTCATTTTATTAATCCCAAGCAATGAATTCAAAATTCAACTGTGAATTAAATACATTAATTAACTTAATCAAATAATTTAATTAGAGAGTTGAGTTGTAATTAAGAGGGTGATAGTATGAGTTACACATTTAGGTGTTTAATGGGGTGTTAGGAAATTTAAAGAGGCATGGGATCGTGTGGGACCCACACCAACTTCCTCACAACTTCCTTTCCCTCGTCTCTTAAACAACTAGTGGTGTAAATAAAATATAATTTTAAAACAACAATATTTTTATTCTTAACATTTTTAACAACTCCTCTCAAGTAAACACACCTCCAGAAAATGTGTTCCTAAGCATTTACTGGAGCTGCAGTTTCATCGGTGCCCTCAGATTTCAATTCCAAGCACCGATTCGAAAGTTAGGAAAACCCGCTCATTCGTTCACTGAACGCACCCAAGCTAAACATCGGAAAATGATTTCGGGCACACCTGGCCTCGAAATCTAGTTCCGTCAGAAATTGCGTACTTATAAAATCCCATAGAAAATATGAAAAAAAATTCCTTGAAATTTATTGGACTTTACAACCTTGGGGAGAACCTGTTCTCCTTGTTATGAATAAGGATGGATCAATGAGACATTGCATTGATTATCAAGAACATAATAAGCTCACTATCAAAAACAAATATCCTCTCCCACACATTGATGACTTATTTGACCAACTATGCGGATCTCAATACTTTTTTAAGATTGATCATTGTTCAGTGTATCGTCATTTAAGGGTCAAAAAAAGAGGATTTACCAAAGACGGCTTTCCGTCCAAGGGTTGGACACTATGAATTTATAGGGATTACACTTGGTCATACTAATACCCCTGCTATCTTCATGGATCTAATGAATAGAGTCTTTGGAGACTATCTTGATCCGTTTTTGGTAGTCTCTATAGACGATATAATTGTCTATTCAAATAGCAAGAAAGAACATGAAGATCACTTGAGAATTTTATTGAAGACCCTGAGAAAGGATAAGCTTTAATCCAAATATTCCAAGTGTGAATTTTGGCTTCAAAAAGTTTTATTATTGGGTCACATAATCTCAAAATAGGGGATATCTGTGGATCTAGCAAAAACAAGGGTTATTGAAAGATGTTCGAGACCTACAACAGTAACTGAGATCCACAGTTTTTTTGGTTTGGCTGGATAATATAGATGTTTTGTCAAAGAGTTTTCAAAATTATCTAATCCACTCACTAGGTTGACCCGAATAAGCGTTAAGTTCGTGTGGACGGAGGAGTGTGAAGAGAATTTCAAGGAGTTTAAAAGAAGTTCATCCAGTGCACATGTCCTCACACTGCCTTGTAGTGGAGAATGATTTGTTATCTATAGTGACGCATCCATTAAGGGATTGGGTTGTGTTCTTATGAAAAATAATATGGTGATAGCTTATGCCTCATGAAATTTGAAACTCCATGAGAAAAAATTCTCAACTCATGATTTGTAGTTAGGTGCGGTAATCTTTGCATTAATGTTGGAGGCATTATATTTTTGGGGAAAGGTGTGATATTTATACTGATCATAAACATTTAAAGTATATTACCACACAAAAGGGGTTGAATATGTACCAAAGAAGATGGTTGGAGCTGATTAAGGATTATGAATGATCAATTCATTATCAACCAGGGAAAGCAAACAAGATGGTAGACGCATTAAGTCGACAAGACTATGCTATATTATCCATGATGAGGATCACAAAAGATCCAATATTTATGGATTTACAAACGATGGATCATGGAATTATAATGGAAGGGGAAAATTCTTATATTTCTCAAATGAATGGTCAACCATCTATACATGTGGCGATTAAAGAGGCATCGAAAGAAGATGTAGAGTTGAAAAAGAATGTGGGAAATTTTCATGAATTCCACATTGATTTTGATGAGATAATAAGGTTCAGGAATCGGGTGTTTGTTCCTCCCATCCCATAATTAAATTAGGAGCTGCTGGATGAGGCTCATAGTTCTTCATTATCTATTCATCCTAGAAGCACGAAGATGAATTGGGACCAGAAAGAGTAATTCTGGTGGGATGGAATGAAAATAGATATTGCTGAATATGTCTCTCGATGCATGGTTTTTCATCATGTTAAATCTATGAGACAGAAGTCTAAGGGGATTTTACAACCATTACCCATACCTGAATGCAAATGGGAAATCATCACTATGGACTTTGTCACCGGACTTCCTAAAACATCCAAAGACAATAATTCTATCTGGGTCATAGTTGATAGTCTTTTGAAGTTGACACACATCATTTCTATTTGAGAATATTTATCTCTGGATCATCTTTCCAGGATATATTTGAAGGATGTGGTAAGATTTCATGAAGTACGACTTTCCATTATATCTAATCAGGATCAGAGGTTTACCTTGATGTTTTGGCGAAGTCTTCAGCATACTCTGGATACTGAGTTGATTTTAAACACTACTTATCATCCTTAGACAGACGGTCAGTCTGAGAGGACAATTCAAACTCTAGAAGACATGTTGAGAGCCTGCTCTATGGTTTTCAAAGGAGGTTGGGATTAACACCTACCGTTGGTGGAATTTTCTTATAATTATATATTTCACTCTTGTATTCGGATGGCTCCTTATGAACCTCTCTATATAAATAAATGTTGAACTCCATCTTCCTAGGATGATGTAGGGGAAAGAAAGCTATTAGGACCTGATCTTGTTGATGAGATGGAAGAAAAGGTCTGATCTATTCAACATAATATAAGAGCATCTCAGAGTCGAAAAATAAGTTATGTCAATAACCGAAGAAAAGTCCTAGAGTTTGATAAGGACTTTATAAATATTTAAAATATTGAATATATGTTATAATTATTTACACTAAAGGTTGTTATAGGGAACCAACTCCAACATTATCTATGTGAGAAATAATGGGGATTTGGAATATTACCAACATTTTGTTAAGAAGTATGCCAAGGATTATTTCTAACACACACCGATGAATTTTTAATAATGTTATGGAATAAATACCCTAATTTTTTCAATCATGTGACTAATAAATTGGTTCTATATACATTAAATAATAACCATTATTACATGTTCTAGGTATTTAATATTTCGGTTCCTTGGAATATGAAGTCATATGTTTTAATTTCATGTGATTAGGTTGTTTTATATATGATTCAATGTTAGGATGTGGGGATATTGGACATGAAATTTTACATCATATGATGGGGGTGAATTTTTTATGTGATTTTAGGTCAAATGGAGTTGATTTTGGGTTTTCAAATTGTTTAATTCCATGTTTCATAGAAATTGATGTCTTGCAGTTTGATGACATATTACCAATATGTTTTATCATATATTAACACCAGGTGACATGGATAAATATAGGCTATTCAATGTATTGAAAGAGAAATATTGAGTTGGTGGGAGGTGGGATGTGCTCTCCAACCTTGGTGATCTAAGAATATGCACTATTTTAGTATAACATATAAATAACAGATGGACTATATCATTTTGGTTCTAGTTTTGGAGGTTTCGTCACATGTTTTATAGGGGTCCTGATGGGTAATACCAATTCTACATGGGGATATCAATGGAGGTGATATTTTTTTGTAGAATATTTATGTTAATCAGTTTAAGTGAACCTGTAAATTATATATGGTTTGTATTCAATTCTAATTGATCCATTCCAACTCATCCAAATTCTTTTTAGATTTCTCATCAATAGTTAAAAGGTTGAAAATAGTGATGCAGTGTGTTTGTAGAAGGACATCTATATATAAAAAAATTTACATCTAAAAAAAATGTAATATATATATTATTGTGTATCATTCTGGGTTGTGGTGTAATAGGCCCATAATGTATGAAAAATTTTATCACGATAAGATTTCATTTATTTTTCCACATTCTATAAATGTATATTGACATAGCACTATTAAAACCCACTATTTGACTATTTTCCACTCAATGGTAGTGGGATTAATGGTTTGAGATGAATCCATATTATTGATATAACCTTTTCAGTTCTTCAAAGTAGAAGTTAGGTATATTTTCCCTAAATGTTGTATAATGGAAAAAATATAGTAATGATATTTGTCGTTAAAAAAATGATGATAGCCTTTGTCTAAAATTCATTTAGGGATATAGTCTTCGGCCAATCAGAGAAGAGGTCAATGGATATAAGTTGTAATCGAACATGGGAAATAGCCTCATTAAATCGATTCCAAAAATTGTAAATGGTCGAGAATAATTAGAGATATGAAACAATTATGGAGGTAGATGAAATAATTTGGATTATATTTGTAAATAATGAAATATCATGGTTATTTTCATACAATATATTGTCATTGAATTCCAGAAAAAACCTGAGCCTTCTAATTTATATGGGAAATATTGATACCTGACTAATAATAACCACATGAACCAATATAGTATTTTTTATAATAATTAAATTATCCCCTGAATCAATGAATTTTCGGATAAATTCCTCAAATCCACATTTATCAAGGACCTTTTTAGTGTTCATCAAATCATAATGAGTAAAGTTACATTTTAATCATCATATTTATTCATTTATTACTATTTTAAAGGGAAAAATCCACCTTTAGAGGCAGTCTAATATGGGAGATATCAATCCATATGTAAAACTATCATATTCATGGGTATAATTGATCTCATTGACCTCTTCCATGTCATTAGTGATGACTGGTGACACCATCCTATGATGTGAGAACCTTAAAACAATTTCATCACAATCTAAAATCACTAAGGTTATTTCCACATAAGCTTATATATCTTCTAGGTCATTCTATATTTGTGATACATGTATTAGTGTTAGTTGTAAATGGAATTATGTCATCAAACCTGATACATAGTCATCTAAATGAATCAACTCATCCTTTCTAATAAAAAATCCATAATTGATCTTCTTGATTAAACACTTTTAATAACCATTAACTATCATGTAGGCTATTTGTATTTGTATTTCTAGTTACTATCATATAATGAGTTCTTGGTATTCTACCTCATTATTTGTGTAGCATTCCGATAACAAAAATGTATAAATTAAAACTACCTTGTCTAGTAATATAAATATGACCCAAAAGAATACTATATTGAGTTTGGGGTATTCCATTATTTTCCCTATTAGGATTAAGGAAGCATAGTGAAAATATATTTCCCATGTATGGAGGAATTCCTATATTTACAATACATCTTATTGAGGAAATTCATTGTTAAAGTGTGTGTTTTCTACCAAATGACGATCTATTACAAAAACGTTCTTATTGATACCTTTATTGTCATATATTTCATGAATTTAATGTATACCTATAGTAAGATGACCACCCACCAATCCATGTATCCAATCAACATCAGATGATTTGAATTTATTTTAGTGGGTCATTATGAGAGGATTTAATCTCGTGGTGCTATAGGTTGTGCCTTAATTTATAAAGGACAAGGATTAAAAAAAAGAATTTTTTTTATCTGATTACCATGTCTCCATTCCAATCAGGCTTCTTATGAGATAATAGAGACCATTTCTCTTCCTTTAATGAGTCTTCTAATTATGAAAAGTTCTTATTTTTTCTAAATATATATCCCATATAGAATGGGTGGTTTTCATTCAACAAGAATAACTAGAACTAGTTGGAAAAAAAATTTCCTATTACATCCAATAAAATCTTAAGAGTTATCAATTTACTAATAGGTAACTCCCTTCGTCATCAATCCAGTGAAGAGAAAACAATTTTTCACACGTTTTTCTATAAATTATTGAATGTAGAAACATCATAACTAACTATTTCTCAAATTTTAAAGGTTTTTATTGGTTTTCTAAAGATAAAAAAAATGACATGACAATGAACTAGAAATTTGAGGAACATTATTGGGGGTACCCTAAAATCACATTTCAAGGGATTCATCTTTATGTTATATAGATATGGATTATTGATAAAATCATATTATTGAAAATATTTTCATTGTACATTTTTTATTTAGAAACAATATCATCAACATAGTATTAAATGGTGTTTCCCAAATAGGGTTTGAAAATATGGTGCACGGTGGGATGATATATAAAACCATAATTCTTCAATTGGAAAGGCATCACCTTATAGATGGGTAAAACTTAGGGTGCCATGAATGTTTTGTTTTCCTAATCATTAGGGGACATTTACATTTAGATCTATCATGAATATCCTTCAATAAATTAGAGTACTTGATATTGAATAGTTTCATCAATAAAAATTCCCATAATTGTAACTAGGAAATAATCTATTGGATAATACAAGTTATGATTCCTAATGTTTATATAGACAGTAATCTATATGTTCTTATTCCTAAAAAAGTATAATATCCATGATCCATTTTATGTATTAGACCACCCAAATGAGTTTATATTTGATAATATTGTTAACATTATCACTAACATTAAACTTGTTTGTTTAATGCATTCTTTTTTATACCCTCTTGTAACCATAATGATCCTATGGAAATAAAAATATTTGGGAAGCTATATTGGGAAAGAGACTGAGAATATATATTTAACTCAAGAATAAAACAACTCATTTATTCTTTAAAAATAGTATGAATACTATATTATTTTTAATTTAAGGTTTTATTGAACAATGAGGGTCATGAATCTTTTTTTGTGCACAAATTTATTTTCTAGAGTTCATCGATAGTGGTGGGGGACACCATACAATGAATTTGTAGGGGTTTCATAGACATCCTCTTCCTATTATTTTCCATTTTTACAAATATCAAGAGGGATTGGTGATTATTTTGAATCCTAAAATCTAGAATAAAATCAATATTGTAACATTGATAAGACGCAGTAGGGGAATATACACTCTATATTAGTGATATGAGTATCTGTTTTTATAAAAACGATGATATAAGATTCTTATGAGACTTTGGGGATGAAGTGAGAGAATTTTCACCTAATGTGATCCCACAATTAAGAAGATCATATTCATTTTTCACATCATTTGGGTCAAATTATGTGACTAATGTCATGATAATTAATGAATACAGACACTCGAACTCGTTTATTTCATTTGATTAATGGGAAATATGTATTCATCACCATGATCTTAAAATGGTTTGTGGGAGTAATTTCCAATTAGATTAGAGAAGTAAGAAGGGAAATATCATCAATCATGTTTTGTTTTATGTATCTTTAATATATCCCTTCATTGATGAATTTATACATTAATGATTCACTTTGATCATTATGAATGTGAGAAATTCAATTGTTTCCATTAAAATAGTATTTGAAACATTGATATTATGATGATGGGAGTATCATATTATATTAAATCCATGGTCTACCTAATATGACATTGAATTCTACATCCTATTATAAAATATTGAATTTAGTGTTGGAGATATGATCTCTATATTGAGCTATAACCTTGATTCGTCTTGGAGGTTTCTACACACTCTTGTCATAAACCAAAATTGTTAAAGAAGAATGATAAATTACATCTTCACTATAGCCCAGTTTAATTAGTTTCCCTAATATAATTATATTAATTACTAAACCATTATTAATTAAGGATCACATAATGTAAATATCATCTAGTATTCTGGAGACATACATAAGTTTCATGTGTCTCAATATAACAGTTCCTTTATCCTATCCAGTGAAATTGATTATTGTATTACATTATATGGAATATTTCCTCACAAAATATATATCTTCTACAATCACCTTAGCATCAGTATCTCAAAGGATTAACAGGGAATCAACTAGTGCTTCTCATAGATCTTTTGATATGTGGGGAGAACCAATGATTGAAATCATAGTTTGAAACTTAACTACTTCTAGATATTATATTTTCATGTTAAAGTTATGTTATTCACCTCATTGGGTTGAAACAGATCCTTGAAATGATCATTAGGGCCAAATTATTTAGGTATGGTTGGAAAGTCACATGAACTAATGTTCATGTCATGCCTTTAGATGATGGATTTGGCCTAACAGATTTACCCAATCATCTGGGATGATCAAAATGTAGTGAATTCCTTCTTTAGTCTTCCAAAATAATTGGATATGGATTATACTAAAAATATATAATAGTTCGTACATGTTTTTATTTTGATATCTAATGTGGTTTCCCGTAGGTCTCGACCACATATATTGATTCGGTAGTGTTGTGTCTTGGATATTCGGTGTAGGGATGACAATGTCTTCCCTTGTTCGATCATCTTTTTCAACCTCTAATATTAATCCACTGATTAGGCATCGGGAACTCAGGTTCAGAAGCATACTCATCATTAGATAATGGGTCTATTAAATTAATGAATCTAACTAAACATTTGAAAAATTCATCATAGTATAAGGATTCATTTTGTCAGGGTGGTTCTTATTGTAGCATTTGGTGGGATGAAACACACAATACAATTTAGTAAGATGACACAAGATGTAACATATGGTGGGACAACTCCTATAGTCTCGTAATTGAAGGAATGAAATCAGAGAGATTCATGACTTGATTTGGAATTTTTATTGATTCATTTTTCAATACATTACAATTTTTTACAAGTTATTCCATCTTTTAGATGGCCATCTCATAGACGATTGCAATGGAAACCAGATTGAAATCACCTTGGTAGGATAGACCATAGGCACAATTTTCTAGTTCTTCCTTTCCCTAAAGAATGAATAAGTTTGATTGATTATATTTCCATCCATCAAATTATCAGAAATTTTCACACCCAAGTAATTCCATTCCTTTCACCTTCATACCATGGATCAATAGTAAATAACATTTTCCTGGTGTTGGTGGGCGTCTGAATTACACATATCCAAAATCAACCATCTTTTAGTGTATTTCTTTAAAAATAAATCAGTCCTTCATGGTGTACCATCACTATGGAAAAAATTGATTTCTGTGATGGGTTATTTATTAACGGGAATTCATTGTCGCAACTACTGCGCCTGCCTAAGGGTATTTGCGACGAAATGTTATCCAGTCACAAATAGTGTGTCTGCAGGTCACTTTTTGAGATGGGACCCATCACACATAACCTTTTAACCACCGACAGTAATTAATGGGACCAAATATATTTACGATATGACCCGTCGAAAAAATATTCCCGCTGCAACTAATCTAGCCTATATATCCCCCCTTCCATTTTTTCCTTCCTCCCCCTCAATTTCTAATATCACTGCTTCTTGAAACTCTAATTTTAGAGTGAAAGTTTTTCAGAGTATGTTTTTTTATGAAGAAGTTGTGAAGCCCTCTAAAATTTTAAGAGATCAAGTATAAAGGTATAATTGTTTTATTTAGTTTTGTATTTATTTCTTTGTTTTATGTTAATTTTAATTATTGATGATTGGTTGTAATTATGGTAGATTTAAATTGTTTGGTCATCAGTAGTTATTTGTAAAAATAAAATGAAATTATTAGTACTAATTCTTAGTAATTAGTAATAATTAATAATTATTAACAATAATTAGTAATTTATATAAATAATTAGCTGTAATTAGTAATTAGTAGCTGTATTTTCCATTGATTAATATTAATTAACTCTAATTAGTAATAATTAGGAAAAAATATTAATAATTAAGAAAAATAGTAATAAATATATAGAATTAGTATCAACTACTTATAATTATTAATAAATACTAATAATTATTAACAAGTACTAATAATTAGTAAAAAAATAATAAATACTTATAAATACTAATAAATTCTAATAAATGCTAATAATTAGTAACAAATAATAAAAATTAGTAATAAATAATAGTAATTAGTAATAATTATTAATAAATAGTAATAAATAGTAATAATTATTAGTAAATACTAAAAAATAGTAATAAATTGTAATAAATAGTAATAAATTGTAATAAATTGTAATAAATTGCATTAAATAGTAATAAATTGTAATAATTATTTATAATTAGTAATATTTAATAATAAATAGTAATAAATAATAATAAAATGTATTAAATAGTAATAATTCGTAATAATTAGTAATAATTAGTAATAAATAGGAATAATTAGTAATAATTAGTAATAATTAGTAGTAAATACTAATAAATTATATCAAATACCAATTAATAGTAATAACTAATGATAAATAGTAATAAATATTCGTAAATACAAATAATTAGTAATAAGTAGTAGTAAATAGTAATAATTAGAAATAATTAGTAATAAATAGTAATAACTAGTAATAAATAGTAATAATTATTAATAAATACTAATAAATAATAATAAATACTAATAAAAACTAATAAATAATAATAAATACTAATAATTAGTAATAAATAATAATAATTATAAATAATTATAAATAATGATAAATAATTTTTAGTAATTAAAAATTATTAGTAATAATTAGTAATAATTAGTAATAATTAGTAATAATTAGTAATAATTAGTAATAATTAGTAATAATTAGTAATAATTAGTAATAAATATTAATAAATAGAAATAAATAGTAATTATTAATAATAATTATCAATGAATAGTAATATATTGTAATAAATTGTAATAAATTATAATAAATTGTAATAATTTGTAATAAATATTAATAGATAGTAATAATTAGTAATACATAGTAACTGGTAGTAATAATTTGTAATAGAGAGTAATAGATAGTAATATATAGTAATAGATAGTAATAGATAGTAATAGATAGTAATAGGTAGTAATTAACATTAATAGATAGTAGTAGATAATAGTAATATATAGTAATAAATAGTAATGAATGGAAATAAATAGTATTAAATAGTAATAAATAGGAATATATACTAATAAATAAGAATATATAGTAATAAATATTAATAAAAAGTAATAATTAGTAATAATTAGCAATAATTAACCATAATTTGAAATAATTAGGAATAATTACCAATAATTAGAAATATTTACAAATAATTAGTAATAATTATCATTAATTAGCAATAATTCGGATTAATTAGCAATTACTGGCCGTAATTAGAAATAATTAAAAATAATTAAAAATAATTAGCTATAATTAGCAACCATTAGAAATAATTATCAATAATTGGCAATAATTGTCTATAATCTGCATTAATTAGGATTAATTAGGAATAATTTGGAATAATTAGGAATAATTAGGAATAATAAGTATAATTAGAGAAAATTAGGAATAATTAGGAATAATTTGAAAAAAATAGTAATAATAAGGATTAATTAAAATTAATTAGGAATTAGAAATAATTAGAAATAATTAGCAATAATTAGTGATAATTTTGAATAATTATGATTAAAAAGAAATAATTATGAATAATTAGCAATAAATAAGTATAATTAAAAATAATTAGAAATAATTAGGAATTGTTAAGAATAATTAGTAATAATTAGAAATAATTAGGAACAATTAGAAATAATTAAAAATAATTTGAAATAATTAGGAGTAGTTGTGAGCTCAGATTGAGATTATAGAGAGTTTTCTGAAGCAGCATGAAGAGATGTGTCAGCAGTAGCAGTTGCAGTAGTAAGAAATGTATTAGTAGCAATAGAAACAACAAAAGTAGTACAAGTAGAATATGTGTCGATGGTTGCAGCAATACGAGGAAGAGATGCATCGATGACAGCAACTACAACACGGGAAGATGGAGTACATGCATTGTCTGACTCATAGTTTAGGGATGGATTTTCCACCAGTATCTCATCCAGCATCTCCTCCAGCTCCTCCACCTCCTAAAAAAGACTATACCACTACTGATTTATTGTTATGTTAAAAACAATTGAATTCAAAATTTTATGTAATATGAACTATTTATAGTTTTCTTATTTATATTAGTGCGAATATTACATAAATTAATTTTATTTATTATTTCTATTTTTTTATTTTTTTTATTTTTTTATTTTATTATTTATTATTAGTCTTGTATTTTTTAATTTTGTTTATTTTATTAATAATAATAATAGTATTTTATATTTTTATAAAATTTTGTGATATTAGGAATTTTATATTTCTTAATTTTTTATTATTTTAATAATATTAAAATTATTTTATCATTATTCATAATTTTTTTAACCATTTTATTTTACTTTTTTCAGTATTTGCAACGGGAAATTTTGCGATGGGACCCCGTCTCAAATATATTATATAATATTTTTTAAAACATATTTGTGATGATAAAAGGACCCATCAAAAATAATTTTTTGTTATGGGCCCAACACAAAAGGTTTAGGTATATATAACTTATATAAATGGATAACTATTTGAGATGGGACAATGGGAGCTTCAAAAATACATTTTGCAATGGGTCTGTCGTAACATGTTTATATATATATATATATATGATGTATTTGATTTTTGATCTATTTGCGATGGGATCGCTTACAGTTGCAAATATTATTTTATTGTGTTGGGATTGTCGCATTATATACTAGTTACGACGTTGTTTTAGAGGATGTGCTATTTGTGAGGGGACCCCATTACAAAAGCTTTTTTTCGACAGGATCCCGTCACAAATATCCCATTACAAATAGCCCAAATTCCAGTAGTGCATAAATATTAGTGAAGGGGAAAATGTCTTATGTGTTCACTAAGACTGACCTAATCAGGCCTTTTAGGGCAGCAATAAAATAGGTGTTACTATCATTAACAATCAGTTCTATGAGCGTCTATGGACCTTTGATAACTTCATAGTGATCTTAAGGTTTATTTTATTTTTATATCATATATCATATTGATTTGTTGAGATGAATTAGGTATAATTCGTGAAAGGTCATTTCTATATATCTGGATGTATTGATCATGTTTGGGTAATATGAGATGATAAAATCATTATCATTGGATTATGGTGATTGGGGGATATTATGTATGAAGATCCATATAAACGATGGAACAAATGAAAATGGAATCTATTGGAATTATGATCGTTTTTATTAAATAATGTGTGACCATTGACAATAAGGATTATAGGATATTGAAATGTGTGTGGTTAAGGAATACTGTTATATGTATTATGGTTAGAGGATTGAATAAAAAAGATAAGGAAGAATGTGGTACTTTGTGTGTGTATGAGAATCATTTTGAAATATATGAAACCATTTTTTATTAAAGGATAATGAAGATATTTTAGAGTATTATTTAAGTGAAATGTGTTAGATTAGGATGTCGTGATGAATATGGGATAGATAGTGTGTCTTCAAACAAAAAATACTAGTATGATTGTAATAGAAATATAGGAATGGTATATCAATGTCAAGAAAGTAAAAAAATTCAATTTCTCAAAGAAAATAGTAGTTTCATTGAAATTTCAGTTAAATGGGATCAATTAATAGAAATAATAACAATAACGTGTTTAGTAGTACCTCATAACTTGAGAATGAAACATCCCTACTCTGAATATAGTTGAATACATTAGAAATTTATATATATAAGTAAAATTATTGAAAGAGATCACTTGGTGGGTTATTCAAACTTTATGAATTTAATCGTAGGAAAGTATTCAATGAATGGGATTCGTGGTTATACTTGGTATTGTTGTACAATTGGGAGATCAGATGTAATTAAGGGGATTTTTTGGGATCTTATTTAGGTTTTTTGATTTTTTTGGTGTTTCTCAATGAAGAATGAAATATTTAATTGTGGGGAAAATCATTAGAAACATACATATCATATATATATATTATTTTAGTATAGGATGGGTTTTTTACTAATTAATTAGTGGTATATATTTTTGTAACCTATATTAATAATTGTAATATCTAATATGGGTTATTGTGTCATTGATTTGCGATAATTGTAGTGGATGATTGATTATACAGCTCTGTATTAGCTCGGTTTTGGCATGCAAGACCCTTAATGGATATTAATATATAAAATAACAAGGTGGAGTTATTTTTTAATAGAAGTAAAACAATTTTATGTCTATTTTTTGTATATTTATTTATTTTAAAATTTAATTAGAAAATTTTATGAGTAATTGTGAAATTAGAGTGAAAAAGAAGAATTTACATGTGAAAACTAGTTTTGAGAAACAAATACACAATTTGAGTACATGGTTAAAGAATTATGTATTTTAATTTTTATGAGTTGGTGAGTGATTAATTATTTGATTCATAGTTAAATAACCATTTACAGAATTTGTTTATTCGCTTAATAATGCAAATTTTTAATTTATATTATGGAAAATTGTGAGATAAGGTACGATTGGAACTTTCCACCTCTTGTTTGAAAAATAATTAGTTAACAAAACCTAGATGGAATTTTACTATAGGTATTTGCGGATTGATCTAACTCAATATTAAAAAAAATTATGTTTTTTAATGTCATATTATATATGGAAAATCATTCATGTGACTACTCTTGATTAAAATGAACTGCTTTTGTGGGTAGAGATAAATTAATCATAGAAAGGGTCAAACTAGTTCTATATATTTGTGTGTTAATTTTTTTGTAATCCCATCAAACCATTTCTTCTTCCTATTATTATTAATATGTAAACAATTTAAGAAATAATGATAGCATTTTTATGTGGGGTTTGTGGAGAAATAGCATTAAAGAAGGCCCCCTTTTTCTCTCACCTCCACTCTCCCGTCTCATTCTCTCTTTTATCGGGATATCATTGGATGTTTGATTCTTGATACATCTTGATTAGAGGTATATAATATTAGTGTAGAGGTAAGTATTATATATATATAATTTCTTTAAATCACCTTCTCTACTAGAATATTAATAGGTTCAATTATAGGATTCTATATTTTATTCTTTAATTTCACAGGGAATAAGAGAAGTGACCCTACAAGATGTATCATATTGGATTATATATGAATAAGGTGGTTTTTTATTACCATTTTCCATGTTTTTTACATTCTATTTTTGTTTTTATATGATACAAGTGAGTTGTGAGAATATGGTAACCATACTAAACTCCTACAATCCCAAATTTAATAAATTAAGTATATAGATCTTTAAATGAATAATATCACTTCTCTGTCATAACTAATTAATTTTAGTTCAATATAATGTCTATATTGTATATATATCTATTCAAATAATCACTTAAAATAGATTTTAATGGGTACCCTTAGTATGTAGATTTTGATAAAATAAATCATAGTCACATATGTTTATAGAATAAACATGACACCATTGGTATAATAAATTTTTTATGTCATATTGATGGTCCTATATATTGGATTCATTAGGATACTTTTTTGAAATAAAACTATTGTGTGTATTTTTTAGAAAATTACTATTATGGGAATTCAGGCCATTAAATGGGACAAGGGAACTCATATGTGATGTTAGGTGTAATTTCCATCAGTTCACCTGAAAAATTATTAACACATTGGTTCATGGAGTTATTTATTAATGTGTATTATTATGAATCAAAAAATAATTAATAGTCACATTGATATATAATATATATTATATTTATCAATGTTTACATTATTAGAAATTGTGTTTCTTATTCCCTTGTTCTGTGATTCGGATGTTTTTATATTGTATTAATATGAATTATTGAACTATGAACATTTTTATTATTATAGTATAAGCTCGTGTTATTTTTATGTTTAATGATAATAATGAAATAATTTATTTGGAATAAAAGAGGAAAACAAAGTAGGGGTTATTTGGTTCATGAAATGGTGTTGGTTTTGACTTTTTATTTTTATAGTTGGGCCATCATTGACTTCCTTTTCATTTATTCTTTCATTAGTTTGGTACTGCAATGTGATATTTTAAAATGACCAAGATGGTGGGATGCTAAATTAGGTAACCCATTCGGGTCAACTATGATTGATAAAAACTATACCTATGGAGTTGATTGTTTGATTTCGGTGTTCAATATCCGCTCGACATATTAGTTTTAATTATTGTGTGTTCGAGATAGAAAACCTATATCGTTTATACATGAGTTTTGATATCGTAAACTATTTGAGGATGATTTAAAATATCTTCACAGTTTCACATATATGTTGATTTATTATTTGGGATAATATAGTTGTATTCTGTATGAACCTGGTTTTTTCTATAAAACACTTTGGAATATACTTGATATTATTCCAGAGTAGCGCCTTCAGACGGCGTGCGATTCCGAGCCCCGGTGTGGCCAGAATTAAATTTGCAGTGCGTTCACACAAGACACACCAAATAAATGTTATAAATCATAAACAGAGATCTGAATCAAAAATCTGTGTGTAGGGATAGTTCCCAAATGGGGTGTTTACCCTAGGAAAAACATATAACATGTTAGCGCGGGACGTTAGGACCCCACTCTTGCTTCTGGAACGTTAAAAGGATAAATTAAATAATTAATTTATTCGTTTACTGCTTAAACTCAAGTATCACTTAAACTATTGCTCTGATTTGAAAACCAAGGGCACCATTGAGTCTGGAGAATGTCATTTACCCTATGAGGGGTGTATTTTTCATGGGAGCGGGTCTTTGGTGAAAAATGGCCCCAGGGGTGTTTTCGTAATTTCACGACCTTGGACGTTGAGTTTAATAACTTTTGAACGGGGCCTCAGATTAAAATTTTGAGACTTCTGTTGTACTATGGAGGTGGTTTTTACCCTAGGGGAGGCTTAACCTCGACCTCGTAGGGCGTTTCAGATGCGGGTTAATTTGGGGGTTTTGAAATAATTAAAATTTTAATTAATTTACTTTATTTAAACCAAACCCTTCTCCCCCTCAAATAATTTTCAACCTCTAGCGAAACCTACCCTCATCCCCTCTTCCTCCTTCTCCTCCTCCCTCCCAATCAAGGCGGAAGCAGAGGCGGTGATGCGCGGATTGACGACAAAGTTTCGGGCAATACCCAAGAGGTAGGATCATGCATTTATTTATTTTTAATTTCCCGCACCTACTTTGAGCTTGATTATATGTGTCGAATTTCCATTTGATCATCCAAAAAATTCCATAACCGTGTATTATATTTTATGAGCTTTCTGATGCACATTTTGGAATTGAAATCCGCGTTCGGAGTCGATCGTCATCGTCCGTAGAAGATTGGGGGTTTAAGGGCGTTTTCCGGTGGTTTTTTTAGTTCTCTGGCGGGTTTTGGGGTTCTAGCCGTAGGCGGCGTCGACAAAGGCGTCGCGGCTCACGATCGAGAAGGGCGGTCGGCTGGGCACAGGCTTCGGCGGCTCGTGGTCGAGCAGGGCGGTCGGCCAGGCATAGGCAACGGCGGCTTCGGCGAACGCTGCGGAAGGCGGTGGAAAGGCGTCAGGCGGCAGCTCCAGGTTGGGCGAGGCGGCCAGGCAGCGTCGTCACGGCGGTCGTCAGCTGAAGATGCCGGGTGTGAAGCATGGGCGGATCGGCCCTTTGGCCGGTCGTTTCCAGAGAAGACTGGGGTCTTTGGACCCCGGCTGGCAGACAGAGGACCTGCAAATAAGGGTCCTATTCTTGACTAGGGAGAAGACAGTAAGAGGAAAAAAAGTGAAAAAATAAAATAAAAATTAATAATAAGTTTATAATAATAATAATATTATTATTATTATTATGAAAATGATTTATATTGATAAATCATCCACATGATGTCCGTTTTGGGCACCGTCTGGGGCGACGCGTCCCTTAAACTGAGGCAAAAGTTTTGAAATTTTCTCGGGAATTTTTAATTCCCGAGACGAGGGGCTCGGTGCCACGACGTGTACTTTAAGAGGTTTGACATTTTTTTGGGGGTTCGTGTTTGAGCGGCGCGAACACATTTGATGTCTGATATGAGCACCGTTAGCATTGTTGCGACCCTGGCATCGAGGCAGACTTTTCAAGAGGGTTTTCGGGCATCGAAGCGGGAGTTGAGACGTGGGCTCCACGACCCATCATTCGAGCTGTGTGTAGTGCTTTACAACTTTTTCATCGAACATCTGATCGGGTCATGAGAGTAGTGGATGTTGGGTGTTTTTTCGTGGGCATTGCAATGGTGCAATCCACCCGCTTTAATTCCGTATGATGGTGCGGGCCCCATGGGGGGCCGTTTTGGAGTTGTTGGTGATTTCCAACTTTATTACTGGGTGTCCGTTTCAGACATGTGCTTTGTCAAACTTGTGTACTTTTTCGAAAGGATCGCAACGGTGCGACTGGTTCGTTGTGCTTTAGGATTGGGATGTGGGTCCCACGTAGCACCGCTCGTGTGTGGTGCGCCGTAATGCATCTTTTTCTCCGGATATCTGTTCCAGTCAAGTGAACAATCCTTTTGACATGTTTTCCTAGGGGGATAGCAATGTTGCGATGCGCCTGACTATTTTCGGGGCTGATGCTCGGGATCACCAGACGTCGTTTGGGCGTAAAGTGGTGTTGGCGACTTTTCCGTCGGATATCCGTTGGAGGCGAGTAATTAGTTGATCTCACATGTTTTTCCATGAGGATTACAACGGTGTAATCAATTCAGGTGAGAGGAGCCTCTTACGTGATCTTATTAAATGTGAAAATATGAATGTTCCCTGGTGGCGGTTCTTCTACCGGGTTTGTAGCGGACCCTTGGCGTGTGATCGAGTTCACTCCTCTGTGAGTGAAGTATATGTTTTAAGAGATATTTTTGGTCGTGCCTAGGATGATGAGGTGGAAAGTTGGATTTGTTACATTTACGTCCTTCGTGATGATGATGGGTGTCATGTGCATGATAGCCTATGGGCTATATATGTGGTATACTCTGGGAGTATATGGGAATTCTTGGATTACATGATGTAGTACATGCCTGAGAATGTTTGTGCTTGGTTGGGAGATGAGCTGGGGTCACACGTCATGTGGGCCCCATGTGCGTGATGTGTTCTACTTTACTTACCTTTGACCTATCAAAACATAGAGGGTCCTCCTATTCGTGATGGTTTAGACCCGCAGGGTTGAGAACTTTCCACTAGTTTTGTTCTAGAGTTGGGTGGTGGCGCAATACCCACTCCGAGTTCTGTTGGACAGTGTTGTACCATCTAGTAGAGACTCAGCAGTGGGTTGCTCATCGACTTCTTCGGGTTTACCCTCCCGTAGAGACTGGGCAATGGGTTTCCCAACGACTCCTAGGGTTTACCCTCCAGTAGAGACTGGGCATTGGGTTGTCCGACGATAATCCTAGGCTTTACCCTCCAGCAGAGACTGGACAGTGGGTCACCCGATGACTCTTGAGGGTCTACCCTCCAAGAGGGCTGGGCAGTGGGTCGCCCATCGTCTTGTTCGAGGTGTACCATCTAGCAGGGCTGGGCAGTGGGTCGCCTCTCAACTTTTTCCTGGTTTACCATCCAGCAGGGCTGGGAAGTGGGTCGCCTAATGATGTATTAGGTTTTACCCTCCAGTAGGGCTAGGCAGTGGGTCACTCAATATCTTATTATGATTTACCCTCCAGCAAGGCTTGGCAGTGGGTCACCTGGTGGCATTTCAAACTCAGTTCATTCTACTAGGCTAGTCTGTGGAATTACTCCATGAATACCAGAATGGGACCCTTAGATTCTTCGGTTCAATGATGTGACCGCATTGACATTGAGATAATCTCTCGACTACAGGGCACTGACGAGGTGTGGTTTGACTTTCCCCATAACTCTCATGTATGAGGGGTGCTTTCCCCCACTGAGATGCGTCCATGGACGCGACCTAAAACCATGATGGCGAGTCAGTGCCACCTAAATCGGATAGTATCCTGGTGTGCTGATTTGAGCCCCCGTGACTTTCAATTCAGGGCAGACGTGCAGGATACTGGACATCGATGGTGGTTTACTTCTGAGACTATTGGCGACTAACTTTCTTGGGATGAGGTTTGGGATGAAGATCCCCTTGCAATCTTATTCGGGATTCTTGACAGAACATTTGTATATGTATACCTTACTCCAGTACACACTTCTTGGGTTTGGTTACTCTCCTTCCAGAAGAGGTGAAGACACGCGGGGTATGCCATGTGCTTTCCATGTCTAGCTTCTCATGGTTGGATGAATCTACTCTCCTGCTATAGGTAGTGAAATCTCGATGGGAATTTCATCTTCTCACCCTTCCTTTCTCCTTATGTTAGGACGAGACTACTTCCTTTCTCTTGTTGGGTTGAGCTGGACTCTTTACTGTACTCTTTAATGCACTCTCGGTTGTACTCCTTTACCTTTCCTGTTCGATCTACTGCTCACCCTTCGGTACCTCCTTTTTTGGTCCCTTGAGCCTTCAAGGTATACTACTGAGTATTTTTATACTCACCCCTGATTGGGAATTTCCCGCACATGGTGATCCCTTGCAGACGACGGACAGGTCGATCTTGACGTCAGAGGATCTTAGGAGTCGGGACATTGGACCGCGTGTAGTGGTCATTGTCGGGTTCCAGGTGTGGGATGATCCCATATATTAACTGTTGATTTACCTGTTGCTGGGTTATGGCACTTTTTTGGTTGGGCGTGTGTTTTTCCCCATTTCTTTTTAGTTTACCTTCAGCACCTGCTTGTATTGTTTAGAGGTCGATGGATATTTTTGGTTTATTTATAGCAGTTGGAACTTCAATCGTCTTTTTTATTACTCTGCAATTCTACATTGAGTGGTCTACGTGCATGTGTACAGGTACATAAGAAATGGCCTCCCCGAGTTATTTAGCCTTCGGTGCTGGTCGCCAGCACCGGGCCTATGGAGGCGGGCATGCGGTAGTTGCGGATCAAGCCCGTGTAGGGTCGGGTCATGACAAAGTGGTATCATTGGTGGTTCATTACATGGGACGTTGTTCGGACATCCCTAAAAAGGAATTGGTTGGGATTTAGGGAAATAGTGTTAACATGTCTCTAGAGCGGTTCCCAGGCCAGGGAGTCCAGTGATGGTGCGACAGCCGATGTATCCTTTCACCAGGACCCGGATAACCAGCTTGTCGACCCGGCATGCTGAGACACTCGTTGCAAGGAAAATTGGTTTGTGCATCACATAGGATTGAGTCTTTTATTGTCCTTTTTTAGTCACCTCCCCATCTTTTTTGTTGTTGTGATATACATGTATGTTCATCTGACTGCGACACTCCTTGATAACATTCAGGATGTCTCCGCAAAGACAGCCAGCCAAGATACCAACTTTGGTTTATGTCGACGACCCTGTGAGCTACGAGGTCTCAGTATAGGACCCATCATGCGAGCCCCTTTCTCTGGGTGGGATGGTAGTAGCCCCCCCCCCCCCCACCTGTTGAGC
Organism: Viscum album; assembly: GCA_963277665.1. NCBI lineage: Eukaryota > Viridiplantae > Streptophyta > Magnoliopsida > Santalales > Viscaceae > Viscum > Viscum album. The sequence goes on along the minus strand of OY728129.1, from coordinate 1,338,853,284 downwards.
AGCAGACCTCATTAGTAGAGCATGCTCATCTTGAGCGCGCTCCGTGAGTTCCAGCGACAGAGAGCGTTGAGGTTTCGTGGTGATCCAGACCCTCAGGCCGCAGAGGTTTGGATAGAGATAGTGATTTGCATTTTAGGGCTTGTACATACGTCGATAGTTCTTACGGTGGCTTTGGCATCCAACCTTTTCTGTGGAGCAGCTTGGCGTTGGAGGAGTCTAGTGACTCAATTTCTTGACAAGTTGTCGCTTTCGTGGGGCGACATTCTATTGTTGTTTTGTGAGGAGTTTTTTCCCTCCTGCTTATGCTCCGTTCAGATTCAGGATCTCCTGTAGTTTTAGTAAGGAGGGATGACAGTGGCTGAGTATGCGACTAGTTTTGCAGACCATGCACGCTTTTATCCGGACATGGTCCATGACGGAAAATTCCAAGCATAGGAGTTTGGGCGGGGTCTCTGCAGAGAGATTTGTTCTATCATAGTACCCTTGTGCTTTTCCACATATTCCGGGGTGCTAGATTAGGTGTTGGTGACAGAGAAATTCCTATCACACTCTAATGTTGGTGGTGGCAGCAGGCCCGACAGAGCCGAGATGTCTGCCGCAGTTAGCGGGCGTCGGCTGACAGAACCTCGACGCAGGTTGCTTTCTGATAACTGGAATCAGGGGCGTGGTCACACACCACAGTAGTGCCATAGGGCACTAGGGAATCCCCAGAGAGCGCCGGTGCTATGCTTGTGATGGGCGAGGTCACTTGGCATGGGACTACCCGACTGGGCACGCAGAGAATATCGGGCAAGCAACAGGTGTACCACCACGATAGAGGTAGTGCCGTGATTGGAGTATCGCCCTGAGAGGTGGTGCTAGAAGAGGAGAGGGATGAGCAGGAAGTGGAGGATGAACTTACGAGGTCTTCCTGACACCACCAGGCAGTCCATGTCAGGTTCTAGGAGCTGACAGTTGGGACTATGGACATCCGCGAGCTTTAGATGTCTACGATCCTGCAGAGCATGAGGTGATAAGAGGTACGCACTACAAATCTTCTACTTCTTTCAAGTACAATTGTTAGACTTTGAGTGTGAAATGCTTTTTCTCCTTACTCCTTGTTTGTGGTGTTACCAGGGTGATGCGGGGCGTCCGTGTAACCCTATGTTGGTAAGGTAAAAAGGAATAAGAGATTTTAATTAGTCTATGGGGATGACTCCTTCACTTCTGAGCATGTGAGAGGGTCTGGGTTGTGGGAAATCGACTGTGAAACCTTGCGTGATCAGATATCATTGGGTGTTTCACCATATGGATATTCTGATGTAGGTAATCACTTGGCCTTGTTCTAGGTGCGGCAGGTGATTCCAGTCGCAGCATGCGATGTAGAGGTTTGATCGGGGAGGTGGGCTACCCTCGAGAGCCTTCGGGCCGTTTGCGACCGTGCGAAGGGATGAAGAGGTTCCCTACCACCTTGAACTAAACCCAAGGTCGGGAGTGGGTGAATGATGTATCCCGCGGGGCTTACCTGAGGAGATGTGTGCTTTCTCCTATGCATGCCATCGGAAAGGGCCGACCTCTTATGAACAGATCAAATCCTTTGGTCTGTGTACGGTAAAGTGGGACTGTGAAGGAGTTCTTATGGGTACGGAAGAGCAATGTGCGGGCTTGGTACCCTGGGTTGTTCCCTGGTTTTTCTTTTTGAGGAAACAAATCTAGAAGGAGGGAGTCATTTAAGAACCCGGTTTTTGCAATAAATGGAATTGGAATATTCTAGCTATTATTCCAAAGCAGCGCCTTCAGACAGAGAGCGATTCCGAGCCCCGGTGTGTCCGAAATTAAATTTTCTTGTGCCTTCACACTGGACATGCAAAATAAATGTTATAACTCCTAAACGGTGATCCGGATCAGAAATATGAGTGTACAGATGGTTTTGGAATGGGGTGTTTACCCTAATAATGACATAAAACATGTCGTTGTGGGACATTTGGACCCCTCGCTCGCTTCTAGAACGTTAAAAGGATAAATTAAATAATTAATTTATTCGTTTAATTCTTAAAATCAAGTATCTCTTAAAATAATTCTTGGAATTGAAAACCTAGGTCACCATTGAGCCCGGAGCATGCCGTTTACCCTAGGAGGCGTGTATTCTTCGCGCGCGTGAGACTTCAGTGAAAAATGGCCCTAGGGGCGTTTTCTTAATTTAGAGACCTCGGGCGTTCATTTTAATAACTTTTGAACGGGGAATCGGATTAAAATTTCAAGACCTACATTGTACTAGGGAGGTGGTGTTTACCCAAGGTGAGGCTTAACCTTGACCCCGTCGGGCGTTTCAGATGCGGGTTAATTTGGGGGTTTTAAATTAATTTAAATTGTAATTAATTTTCATTATTTAATCCAAACCCTTCTCCCTCTCCACTCATTTGCATCCCCTAGATAAACCCACCCTCAACCCCTCTTCCTCCTTCTCCTCCTCCCTCCCAATCAAGGAAGAAGCAATGGTGGCAGAGTGAGGATTGACGACAAAGCACCGGGCAACGCCCAAGAGGTTGGATCGTGTGTTTCTTTTTTTTATTTCCCGCACCTAGTTTGAGCTCAATTATATGCATTGATTTTATGTTTGACTGTCGAACGAATCCCATAACTGTGTAGTATATTTCTTGAGATTTCCGACTCAGATTTTGGAATTGAAATCCGACTTCGGAGGTGATCGTCGTCGTCCATTAATGATTGCAGGTTTAAGGATGTTTTCTAGTGGTTTTTTTGGGTTATATGGCCAGTTTTGGGGGTTTCAACAGCAAGTGGCATCGGGAAAGGTGTGGCGGCTCACGGTCGAGCGGGGAGGTCGGCCGGCTGTAGGTTTCGGCATCTCACGATCAAGCAGGGCGGTCGGCCAGGAATAGGCGAAGGCAGATTTAGCGAGCATGGCGGAAGGTGGCGGATCGGTGTGAGGCGGCGGCTCCATGCGGGGTGAGGCGGCTAGGCGGTGTCATTGTGGCAGCCATCAGATTCAAGTGCCGGGTGAGAGCACGGGTGGACCGGCCCTTTGGCCGGTCGTTGTTGGAGAAGACCGGGGTCTCTGGACCCCGGCTGGCAGACAGAGGACCCGCAAATGTGGGTCTTGTTCTTGACGAGGGAGAAGACATCAAGAGGAAAAAAAGGGCATAAAAATAAAATAATAAATAATAATATGTATATAATAATAATATTATTATTATTATGAAAATTATTTATATTGATAAATCATCTGCATGGCTTCCGTTTTGGGAACCGTCTGCGGCGACGCGTTCCTAAAACTGAGGTAAACTTTTTGAGATGGTCTCGAGAATTTTTAATTCCTGAGAGGAGGGGCTCGATGCCATGACTCATACATTAAGTTGTTTGACGTTTTTCTAGGGGTTCATGTTTGAGCGACGCAGACACATCTGACATTTGATTTGAGCGCCATTAGCGGCGTTGTGACCTTGGCGTCAAGGTGGACTTTTCCAGAGGGTTTTCGAGCATCGAAGCCAGAGTTGAGACGTGGGCTTCATAGCCCGTCTTTCGAGTTGCGTGTAGTGATTTACAACTTTTTCATCAGACGTCTATTCAGGGAACGAGAGTAGTCAATGTTCGGTGTTTTTCTGTGGGCATTGCAATGGAGAAATCTGCCCGCTTTAATTTCGCATGATGGTGCGGGCCCCATGGGGGCTGTTTTGGGAGTTGGTGGTGATTTCCAGATTTATCACCGGGTGTCCATTTCGAACAAGTGATTAGTCAAACATGTGTACATTTTTGAGGGGATCACAACAATGCAATCCGTTCGCTGTGCTTCGGGATAGGGATGCAGGTCCCACGTAGCATTACTCGTGTGCGGTGCGCTGGAATGCATATTTTTCTCTGGATATCCGTTCCACTCAAGTGATCAGTCCTTTTGACGTGTTTTCCCTGTGGGATCGCAATGGTGCAATGCACCCGACTATTTTGGAGGCTGAGGCTCGGGATCACGGGACGTCGTGCGGCCGTAAAGCGGTGTTGGCGACTTTTCCGTCGGATATCCGTTGGAGGCATGTAAGTAGTCGATCTCGCATATTTTTCCATGAAGATCACAACGGTGTAATCTGTTCAAGCGATTGTATCCTCTTACGCGATCTTATTAAATGTGGAAATATAAAGGTCCCTCGGTGGTAGTTCTTCTACAGCGTTTGTAGCGGACCCTTGTCATGTGATCGAGTGCACTCCTGTCGGAGTAAGGTATATGTTTGAAGAGATTTAGTTGGACGTGACTGGGCCGATGAGGTGGAAGGTTGGAGTTGATATGTTTACGCCCATCGTGTTGATGTTAGGTGTCGTGTGCATGATAGTCTTTGGGATAGAGATGTGGTATACTCTGGGAGTATACGAGAATTCTTGGAGGTACATGATGTAGTACGTGTCTGAGAATGTTTGTTCTTATTTGGGAGATGAGTTGGGTCCACATGTCTTGTGGGCCCCATGTGTGTGTCGTGATCTGCATTACATACCTTTGTTCTCTCGCGATATAGAGGTTCCTCCTATCCGCGATGGATTAGACCAGCAGGGTTGAGTGGTTTCCCCTGGTTTTGTTATGGAGTTGGGTGGTGGCATGATACCCACTCTGAGTTCTGCTGGCCAGTGTTGTACCATCCAGTAGAGACTGGGCAATGGGTTGCTCATCGACTTCTTCAAGTATACCATCTAGTAGAGTCTGGGTAGTGGGTTTCTCGCTGAATCTTAAGGTTTACCCTCCGGTAGAGACTGGGAAGTGGGTCAACTGACGATACGCCTATGGTTTACCCTCTAGTAGAGACTGGGCAGTGGGTCACCAGATAACTCTTGAAGGTATACCCACTAGCAGGGCTGGGCAGTGGGTCGACCGTCATCTAGTTCCAGGTCTACCCTCCATTAGGGCTGGGCAGTGGGTCGCTTGTTGACTTTTTCCAGGTTTACCCTCCATCAGGGCTGGGCAGTGGGTCGTCGGATGATGTATTAGGGTTTACCCTCCAGCAGGGCTGGGCAGTGGGTCACTTGATATGTTATTCCGATTTAATCTCCAGCAGGGCTGGGTAGTGGGTCACCTATTGGCATTTCAGACTCAGTCCTTTCAACTAGGCTAGTCTGTGGCTTTCCACTATGACTACCCGAACGGGACCCTTAGATTGTACGGGTCAGTGATTTGATATCTTTGACTTTGAGAAGATCTCTCGACTACAGGGCAGTGACGAGGTGTGGTTTGACTTTCCCCAAAACACTCAAGTACGAAGTGCGCTTTCCCCCACTGAGACACGTCCTTGTTAAGTGAAATAAAACCGTGAGGGTGAGTCAGTTCTGCCCATATAGGATAGTATCAAGGTGAGGTGATTTGAGCCCCCTTGACTTACAGTTCGGGGCAGACGTGCGGGATACTGGGCATCGATGGTGGTTTTCTTCTGGTAATGTTGGTGACTCACTATCTTGGGATGAGGCGTGGGATGGAGATCCCCTTGAAATATTTTTCGGGTTTCTTTACAGAGCATATGTATATGTATACCTTGTTCAAGTACCCAATTCTTGGGTTTGATTACTCACCATCTAGGAGAGGCGATGACACACGAGGTATGCCATGTGCTTTCTGTGTCTACATTCTCGTGGTTGGACGAGTATACTCTCCTAATATAGGAAGTGAAATCTCAAAGGGAAGTTTATCTTCTCACCATTCCTAGGTCATTATGTTAGGATGAGTCTACTTATTTTCTCTTATTGGGTTGAGCTGGACTCTTTACTGTACTCTTTACTGCACTCTCGGTTGTACTCCTTTACTTTTCCTGTTCGATCTACTACTCACCCTTTGGTACCTCCATTGTTTCTCCCTCGATCCTTTGGGGTGTCCTGCTATTTATTTTTATACTCACCACTGCTTGGGCTTTTCCCTCAATTGGCGTGCCTTTGCAGACGACAGACAGGTCAATCGTGACGTTAGAGGAGTTTAGGAGCCGGATGATTGGACCTCATGCAGTGGTCATTGTCGTGTTCCAGGTGTGGGACCCACCAAGATGTTTACTGTTGTTTTACCTATTGCCGGGTTGTGTCACTTTTCTAGTTGGGCACGTGTTTTTCCCCTTTTCATTTCAGTTAACCTCAAGCACCTGGTTGTATCGTTTAGAGGTCGATGCACATTTGTGGGTTATTTATAACAGTTGGAACTTTACTTGTCTTTTCTTTTACTCTACACTTCTACATTGAGTGGGTTGCGTACATCTGTACATGTACTTAGGAAACGACCTCCCCAAGTTATTTAGCCTTTGGCGGTGGTCTCTAGCCCCTGGCCTATGGAGGCATGCTTGGGGAAGTTGTGGTTCGAGCCCGGGTAGGGTCGGGTCTTGAAATATTCTAGTTTATTCAATATGTTTGAGGGAATATTTTAACAATGTGAGTGTTTTCCCAATATGATAACATAATTATATGGCATTATATGGATTTTTTTATTTCCACAATGTGATTTAATTCTAGAGTTGTAGAAATATGTGATTTATCTTAACAAATTGGGGTTGTTATACGAGAGTCAAAGTGATGTGTGATTTATTTTCAAGTAAAACTGATTTGTTTCTCAATGATTGAGAGATTTTTAATTACATTTTAGGAGTAAGGGAATGTTATATTAGAGAATAAATTTCATGTTCATTATCAACAAATGAAATGGTATTTTTTACATATCCAATGTAATGTTCAATATATCTCTAGGGGATATTGATGTTAGGTCAAAACCAGAGTGATTGGTAAATTATTTCTAAGGTATATGGGATAGTATGCCATATCTTGAGTAATTTATGACTTGTATCAAGTGGATAAGTTCTATTACAGGATATCTAGAATATAACCTGATTTATCCCCAACAGTATAATTTTATTATTGTAGAGTCGGGGCTATGGATAATTCTATAATAAGAGATAGAGGAAAATGAAAATTACATCAAAGGAGTATGAATGTAATTGCTTACTAGAGGCCATATTTGTTTAGGTGACATATGTTTATTATAGAATGGTCCTTTTTGACGATGTTGTATAGATAGTTCGAGATTTTATATTGAAAAAATCAATATGATAGTAACCATTTAAATTCTTATAATCCATATAATGATTAGGAATTAAAATATGAATGGATGGTTAGGGATAATTCTTTTATGGTAGAGTCATGGATAAATAAAATTAATTGTTTGTCACCACATGTGTTATAATGTTGGATTTTTTCTCTTTTATGATATGTTTTCTATTGGGGTGTATCGGGGTATATTATTTCATGTAACCTCATGAAATGAGAACATGTATACACATGATAACATAATAAGTATTTATTGTAATTTAGTGATTTATTAAAATTTATTGTACTCACACCTAGATTTTGACCATAATGAACAAGAACTTATTGTTTTATCACAAGTAATGTAAAAGTTCCATAACAAAGGATCATGGTGATATAAATGGCCCCTATTAGGATCATTAGTGATATTATTAATTCCTAATTATTATAATTTTCTATGATATTATAATGTGTATCATTGTTTCTTATCACCATAATATGATATTTTTTTATTGACATGAATTATTAATCATATTGGGAATATATTAAGTGATGGATACAAATTCCACAAGAATTGGTCAATTAAATTATTTTCATTATTTTTTATTTTTTAATATATTATTTATTATATAAGGTATTTTTCTCACAAAGGTGTTGTGTATGCACCATTGACTGGTTGTATGCATCTAGAGTATATGGAGATTCACCCAAGGACTTATGGTGTTATGGTCCAAGATTTGTAGTTTATCAATAGGTAGGTTCTTTAGATATTAAAAGGTATAACTAAATTTTATTACTATTTCAATTTGATTTGGATCTTTCCACATGACTATAAACTAGATGCCACTATGAGTTTTAAATGATCTATGGGGGTAATGTAATGAACTGACTTAGGTCAACCTACCATGTCACCCAGATCATTCTGTTACATGGCCCAATGTTCATTCGTAATTACCATGGGATGGAAACAAGAACCAAGCTTATCAAACACAAACATTTGGAATGATTTCACAATCATATCCAAAGAAAAACCAATATAAACTCTTCCCAAAAATCATGGAGGATTTATCCCTTCATTAAACACCCATGGATATAAATAAGTAGTTCCCAATACTGAAAACCAATCAAATAGAGTATGATGAAAAATAATAACAAAAATAAATACAAAATACACAACACTAGATAAACGTAAAAAAATGGATGCACAATATAAAATATACATGATAAACCAAAGAAGATCAGTATTAGTGTGGCCCTCATATTTATAATCCAAAATTCAATACTCGAGGATCTTAAAAAATCTATAAATGGGAGAACTAGTTTTGAACTATGGTCACCACTAATCATCATACTGAGAAGATCAAAGAAGGAATCAACAAATGCCACATAAATATGTGACCATTTTACATTTTCTTATTTTAAACATAACAATGTATGCATACACCCAGTGCAAGAATTTAAGGTGTGAAAAAAGATACAATTAGAAAATCAATGAATGTACATACTGACATTCTCAATGTAAACTATTATCACTAGTTTAAAAATAGATTTTAGAGTAAATAAATTAAGAAAATTTGTCAATGATTTTGGAATCTAGATTTTTGAAAGTCATCCAAAAATACTTTTGGTTTTTAAATATATAAAACACAAATTATAATTGAAAAACAACATGGAATGTCAGAATAATATCCTTGTGAAATATAAAATAAACAAAAATAATCAAAATGGGTAAAGATATTCCTAAAACATTTATCACATCACATGGTCTATATCCATTATAATATTGATGTGCCCATTAAACTATCCAGGGGTTTCCCTAAATACAATGAAAAATTACATAATAAGATGTTATCACATCCTAATATAATGGATGAATCAAAATGGCTATATCATTATGACACAATGGGTAGAGAAACTAGGTTATCAAATCCCCAAAATATAAGTATGATAGAAAGGTAATCACATCATGAAAATTGAAATTCTAATCACAACCACCAAATGATCATAATTCCAAATGATAATTTTCTTGAAAGAATGTCTTATAAATCATGTATTCATAATACACATTCAAATCATCCATAAAAGTAAATTTGAGGTAAATATATTCTGTAAAATATTTAATCAAAAACCATATAATATTAAAACTAGTTTTTGAATGGAGACCAAGTAAAACTCTCACTATTTCAAACAAAAAAGCTATGAAACACTAGGAAGGAACATAAATGAGTCCCCAAAAACCTATTTCAATCATATCATGGTAATTACAACAATTAAAATATATAAAACTATGGGTATTCTAAGGAAGACATCATTATGTAGAGACAACTTCCTTAAATACAATGAAAACACATATTATTCTCAAAATACAATATTTTAAGAATTAAATGGATCCTAATAATCCCTTAAACCATGAAATTCAATCCAATAACTTAACCATGTAACAATATTAGACACCATGTCCAATTGGGGATAATAAAAAAAAATAAGAAAATGAATAACATGAAAGATGGGAGATGAAAAAAATAAAAAATAATTAAGATTTTCCTTAATTAAAATCAAAATAATCTATAGATAATCGTTGAGGAAGATTGGGAGGAAGTGAAACCCATTTTTGGAGACATATAGTCTAAGAAATTAGAAGATGGTGGGTGAAAATGAGTTAAAATTTAAAAGGTTTAAAATTGTAAAGTCATTGTTTTAAAAATTTTGTATGGAAACATGGTTTGGATTTATGGATTTAGAAACCATGACAACCCCGTGAAAACCAAAAATAAAGACACACCCCTTATATATTACATAGCTTCATGGTTACCAATAACAATGTGGCCAAAATGATTTTCCCAATTTTTAGGCCTTCTCATCTATAACTCTGGAATATCCTATGAAAAAATTAAATAAATTAAATATGTATTAGTGATTTTTTGGTTGTCATAATTCTCCCCACCATTCCACTTTCAACCCTATTGAATTCATAGAATTCTTAATCATAGAATAAGTGAAGAAATTTCCCCCATAAAAAGGAATAAATCTCCCAAGTCACCATGATTCCAACAAGATTTTTTCATAACAGAATAACTAAAAATCAATTTACCTCACATCAGTATATCAGGAAGATCCATTATAAGAATATGTCATATAACAAGGATTGTAACAAGCTCCAAATACACATATTATTATCCAATTACATGGTATGGGTTTATTAAAAACTTCTCCAATTTGTAAATTTGAAATAAGTCATGGATATATTTCATATGGGATTGTAAGGTTAATAATTACGCCACTTTCCTGATAGGATTACCTATCTCAAATGGCTTGGCATACCATGAAATCAATGTTCCATACATAGCTAGTCGGTGATATCCCAAATGAGGATGTGAATTAGAAAAACACATGATCACCGATGAAAAAATAACGTGGATGATTATTATGGTATGAATAATATTCATATAGACTTTGGGTTGTTATTATATTTTCTAGATTTGATGAATCATGCTAGTTATCTCTAAACTAATTAACAGTAACAACATATTATTCTTAAATTCATGTAAATAACAATGGGGGGACCCACATTGTTATCCAAAAATATCTTCAAATGTATCAATCATTATTAAGGGTCTATAAATATTATTAAAATAAAATTCATCCAATAAAAAATTAATTTCTTAAGATATTCCAAAATAAAGCATGCAAGCTCAATATAGATCCTCCAAAATCTAAATTGGAAAATTAGTACGGCTAATCATAAATAGATCACCATTCACACTCAATTACAAATATTAACCCTTTAACTATTGGAAACCCTTATAGATATAGAAAGTAACATATGTGTTTTGATCAAAAACAATTTCTAATGAACACCCTAAAATTTCACAATCTCATTGACATATAGGTTCTCTAGAACTATTAATTCTATCAATACAGTCATGGTATGAAAATGATGTGATTTCATTAAACATTAAAAAATAATCCAAAAATAATTCTTTCCACTAGGAGGCCGATGTGAGAAGAAAAAAATATATATAGATCTCATCTTACCTTAATATTAGGATGTGAGAAGTGTGTAATAAAACTATATGATTCTGGTGCACAGTCTAAATTTTCTTATAGTTAAGACAGCAGGATAAAATATTGGAAACTTTCTACTACATCCTAAATCACAAATATTGATGTGTAACAACATAAAAAATTAGAATAAAGATACTATATACTTATTAAAAATAATGGTTCCCACCAATGATCACCTCCTAGATTGAGGAAAAGAACCACCAACATATTTCTGAAACAAAAAAACAATCAAGACAACATGAAGAATCACCTGAGAAAACCCTGACATATATAATTCAACTAAAACACTATCAAGTATGATTATATTCTAGATATAGTAAAATAAAATCATCTAATAATGGTGGAACATTGACAGTATCTATGAAAACAAGATCCTCCTCTTCTTTCATACTCAAATAAAAATCCAAAATTGTATTCATCAACTACTACTCATCTTTAGATTCAATCACCACTAGAGTTAAAATATTACTATTTAAGTATTCACTAAATTAAACCCCATTAATAATTTTATATGATAAATTAAAATCAATGGTCTAGAGATAATCAACACAATTCCTCTGTCCAAGATTCAATCCTATATGAAAGAATTAGTACTTCAAAATCATATAATAAGTATAAATGGTAAACATGTCCCTAATTATAATATGGTGGCATGTATTCAAGAAATACATAACCACCAAAAATTATAGTTTAGTGGAATAGAAGGTCGTATAAAGAGGGTGTAAATGATAGCATCCATATTCCACATTATGGTCTCATTGTACCAAAACACACCCATGCACCATACCCAATGAATCAAAAGACCTGAAATAACCTTCACATTTCATTAAAATAATCATGATGGGATCTAGTGTTACATATGACTTAAAATACTAAAAAGATATATATCATTTATCATCCAAATAAAATCTCCCTCCATTCAAGGAAAATTCAATCATGGGATAGGCCAATAAGGATAAATGCTAAACAAACGGAATATAATATCTTGTTATACCTAGAAATATTATATTATTGAATACATTACAAAGTCTATCCCAAGTTATTAACACTTTAATCCTCTCATGATCAATATAATTTTTTTTTCATGGATTCCAAATTACCCAAAAACATCACTTCATGAATAAAAATATGGAATTTAGATAGCAGTGTATATATGTTATATTTAATAAAGGTTCCCAACAATATGTTTACATTATCCTAGTGATCTGAATTCATCTAGTAAAAAAATATAACATGAATAGACAAAAGAAAAAATATGTTTATATATTGGGGAATATTTGGTTCATCAAGGCCATGGGAATAGTTGGGTAATTATTATTTCCAAATAGACTAACATGATACTGATAATTACCATGCATGTCCTTGACTGGAGTCTTAGTAATATTTTATTATTTAAATCTCAACTAGTGATATTCGGATATGAGGTTATTATTAGAAACCCATATCACTCCCATGAGTTGTATAAAGTAATTCTCAATCTAAGGAAATGAGTAATTATTCTTAATGGAAACCTGATTGAGTTTTTAGTAATCAATGAAAAATTAGAGACTCCAACTCAACATATTTTCCAAGAGAAATATGAATACAAATGGGGAAATGATTAAATGAAAAAAACACACTCATATCAAGATATTATAATTTGATATTAATTTCCATAAACTCAATATAACCCATTAAATAAGATAGAAATGAAATGGGGAATGTTCTATGGTGCGAGTCAATAATAAACTCCCCCTATTTCAGGTATGGAAACCTTGAGAAATAATCATGAAATGCAATAATATATCATTAAAAATATATATGAAACTACTGATCAAAACTATTATAAAAAACATTGAAAAAAATTAGATATTTAAAATTGATCCAATACCGAGAATAATTGGTCCATTCCTACCAGACCGTAGATCCCACAAATCCTGGAATACATGACTGTTTCCATCAAGTGAAAGGAATATAAATCAATGATAAAAATTTTAATTATCTAATTTAGATAAAACCATTCAATAATTACTAATTATTAGATCAATGTTATCCTAATGAAGGACTGGAAAATGGTACTTGATTTTAACATTGGAAAAAATCACAAGACACTCAGGGAACTTGAATAATGTATCCTTATACTTTTCCAAAGGAGTAGAATAATGCATTCTATAAAACATCAAATAATATAAATCCTATAAAATCTATAAATTTTGATTATGTATTGTAATCTAAAAAACAAATTTCAAAAAAACTACATTTCTATATAAGATGTAATAAACACCATCTTAGAGTAATTATCCTGGAATCAGATCCCTTAGGCACATGCTCTGCTATATATAATCAAATAGATTAAACCAACATTGAGACTTCTTAACAATATGGAAGTGTCGTTTAATTCAAAAATGATATCTCACTATCGTATATAAATTTAAACTTACATAATAGCCTCATGTTTTAAAATAAAATACTATTCTATTCTATTGAGGTATCTAAAAAATTATTGTATATGAATCAACTACCCACATTGACAGATATCCCTAGGATCCTGGGAGAAATAAAATTTAGTGTGATGAATTTTCCTGTATTGGAATAACATTAATAACCTATACTAAATAGGAATAATGGGAGTGGAATGTTAAGGATGATGCACACTATGACAACTACATTAATACAACTCATGTATCCTCTTCAAAATCTATGAGAAACTGTGAATCCATGTTGAAGAAGTGGTGGAACCACCCAAACTATCCAAACCTTCCTTATATGTATTAACAATCATTTTCTTGACAAACAAATACAGGTTAGTAGGTGAAGAAATCATTCCTTGAGCAATCCGCTAATCTCAAACCCATCTCAAAACATTGAGTTTTTATATTATCATACAAGCATTTCTCAATGGAATGGTATTCCAGCATAGTAAATTGAGACTCATACTCCATCATTGAATGAATCAAATGCTTTATAACCATTACTTATCTAGATTTTTCCTCCAATAAATTATATAGGTAAAACTGCTAGATCATAATCACAATGCACATGTCCTAATAATATCTATATATGTCATGGCCTTTCAGTATACATACTCAATTTTTTACAAAATATCCCATGTATATAAGTGAAAAAACATACCATATATGTTTTAGGAGTCTAGATAAAGAAAAATATATGAATAATATTTTACATCCATTCCTTTGGTTTTGGATACAAATGGATTTTATGAAATAGGAGTGGATTCATCTTAGTAAATGCATATTAATGATAAACTAATCGTGTTGGTTTCTACTAATGTTACCATCCAAGATATTGAATGGTTTTCATAATAGAATTGATAAGAATAGTATCTATTTGAGGTTTATCTTTCAATGAATTCTCTATATTTAGATATATTTATATATATATTTGTTTCTCTAAATAAATTCTGGGTGAAATTTCATACAAAATTTGAAACATATAACTACATCAACCCATAATTCAACTCCAAATGAAACATATACAATATTAAACATCACCCAATTACTCATAAACATGTAAAAACAATAAGATAAATAATTAGAATTATTAAAATGGTGAAATCAACTAACTTTTTGAACATTTATCATTGTAAGAGGTTTGGTTTCAGGTTTTAGTGGACCTTACACCAACCATGTGTGTTCCACAAAATGGTGTCAATGCCTAGTCGCTTGGTTGTATCTTGGTTTTCTTGGTGGTGTTCCACTAGTTTCCTTCCCAATTCCACCCTAACACATTATATTTAAAGAAATAATTAATATGATTATCTAAAAACACATATTCATAACAAATAAAATTAAATCACACAAAAATACACAAAACAATAAGGCTGAAATAAATATAAAATTCTTGACCACCCATTAAAACTATAGGTATATCCAGAATAAGAGTTTTCATGAAAATCTCCCATAGTCACCTTTTGATTTCCCATATATCTATCTCTATTCTACCTAACCCCCTCCCCCCAAAATAATATGAGGGATCTGATAGTATTTTTTTAATTAACTTACCCATGTTATCTTATAATGTCACATGGACCATTCCACCATAAGTACCAAACAGTGTTCTAGATCAACAGGAGCTAGTGAAAAACACCAAGGGTATCAAACAAAACCTTTGGAAATGATATCACCCACAAAGCCTCATAAACCAAAACATGGAATCCTCCTATAAATAATAAATTATATATCAATACATTAGAAGTTTATGAAAGAAATAAGTATTTATTAATAAGTTTTATGAACCAAATATAGTATAACATAATAAAATTAACAAAATTGTTTATATATAAATAAATTGAAACTAAAGTGATACACAACATTTCTTATACATAACAATAAAAAGAAGGTGATTACAATCTGTCTGACACATCTAAATCCTAATGTCACCACTAAAATATTCCCAAAATAATCATCAAAATCCAACTCTTCATGATCTATGGTAACCACTAATATCCATACTATGAAGTGTTAGTCCCAATGTGATGGGATCCGATACCTAGTATGAGGTTTAATTGGCCTTTTAAAATTAATTTAATTTTATTTTTTATATCGATGTTATTAAATTAATATTGTATAAATAAAAAAATGGACACATGATATTTTTATAGCGGTTTAGATCTAAATGATCCCAGAAATTAATCGCTCTAATCCAGAACTGAGAGCGATAAAACCCACAATATCAAGTATAATAAAATCTTTCAAGGTATTTTTCCATTCTAAATTTGAAACTCAATTCAAAAGAATTTTCCTTATTGATCCCTAAACACAAACTAATCATACATTTTTTAACCTAGAGGAAAACTCAAACAGTCAAAAAATTGACCTTGAGGCACAACCCAATGACTAATTCTTTTGGGATTCAAAACCCCAAAAAATTACTTTTAATGGGTACTATAAATTGTTAAAAAAATTCACACATATGATGAATATAAATATGTCGAAACCTTTAAATCAGATAAATTCATCATTGTATGAATGTTTTGGTAGCAATGAATCCTCTAATAACATAGAATCAAATGTTATTCGTTCTATTGGGAGAAATATTATATCTTTAAAGAAGGTATCACATGTATATATCAGGATAATTATCAACCTCATTTAATGTTTCATTGATCAATTCACCTTTATATGTTGATTTTATTTATAAAAAACAATTTTAAAATTTGATTTTAGTAGCACCCTTTTTTTACCCTAATATACAGTTGAGCATTTCACTCTTATTTCCCAAATAATTCTCCATATGTGAATCTTTTATATAGGGAAAAAATTATTTCATTCCACTATGATATCTTATAAAAAAGAATGTATTTTGGAACTCATTAGAACAATCGATACATTATTAAATAAAAATAATTAATATCCATGGAATAATTCAATAAAATAATTGATGTTGGCCCTATATATTTCTACTATTTTAGACATGAATATATCAATTTCCAAAAATTCATTTTGAATATCAATACATGATTAATCCCATATGATTCTCATTATATTTATTATAAAATACTAAAAAACATATTCTCATTGATCCTAGACAATTAGTGGTTAATTTTATAAAAAATGAAACTTTAAAAATATTCATATTATAGTTAAAGAAAATAAAATTGGTAGACTATGTGAAATCTGTAAAAATTTTTTGATTACATGACAAACAATATAATTTCACTGAACTATGTAGGGAAATTCGTGTAAGACTTTTTTTCATCTCCATTTTTATTTAAATATCTAAATCTCAACACATAATAAAATTTCATATAGGATAAATTAGTTTATATGATTCAATTAAGAAACCAGATGTATCCAAATTCAAGTAGGCGATTCATGTTAGTGAATTCTCACAAATGATTTTGGAAATTTCTAAATTTCATGACTTATAAAATTTGTGAACTAAATAATAAATTCATTACAGTTAAACCATATTTGAGTCATGTTAAATTATATTAACAAAATTTCCTTATCATTCAAAATATAACTATAACCTTACTCTAAATTTTACAGATCATTTTATGATTAAAATACATTTTATTTTTTTGTTGAACCTATATATTTTTAATTGAAAACATTTATTTCCTTAAAAATATAATTAAAATATCCTAAATTGATTAATAATTTTATGTCTTATACTAAAATGTATAAAATTTCCATAAATTTATAATTTAATAGTAATCAGTCAATTATGATTGCATTAGTACATGTTAATACCAAAATACATAAGGTAAATGATTCAGGATGTTCAGCGATGTGGATTAGATATAGGAAATCTGGTTAAGCCATTGGTTTTGTAGTAAACAGTAAATTAACTACATTGGAACTATAAAAACATGTATAAATGATATTTAGAGGTTATAAATGACTTAATTTTCATTGGAATTCTATATGAAATAGGTATAACATGTTATGACCTATCAAAATAAGAAATCAAGAGATATTTTACGCTATGAAATATTATTACATGATCATGATTAGGAATACATTTATAAAAAAACATAAAAAATTATTAATACTTATAAATGAAATAAAATAAATAAATATTTTCATTGTCAATGAATAATGTTGTTCATGGATCCAGTCAATAATATCCCCCTTTTTATAATTACAAATCTATGTATAATTTTAAAAATTCTCCCTCATTTTAAAATTAAAAATAAAGTAATAATAAAATATTTCTCCATTTAATTATAAATTAATAGTGTAAAAAATATTCATAAAGATTATTATTTCAAAACATAGGTCATTGTTCCACAATGAAACCTTCCCTCATTTGTACTGGAGTTGTATATATTGAGAATAAGTTTAAAATATGTTTGTAAAAAATAATTAAACCCCTTTCATGAAATAATATAATATTTAAAATGAATGTTTAAATAGTATGTTGGGATAATCTTGTATTTAGGATAAGAAATAAAATATTCCCATAATTAATAAATATGTAATGAAATAAATAACTGTAAAATGGAATAAAAAAATCAATATATTATAGATTTAATGTAAATCTAAAAATTACATCATGTAAAGAGAACCAAACTCCCTCTAAATTATAAAAACAAAAATTTAAATTTAATTCCCCAGAATACCAAATTCAAACATTATTTTATCCAATATAGATAGTTATAGTGTCATGGTAAAGATAACAAAATATTATTTCAGGTGGAAATAAATTGTAGATTTATATTTCATTTTTTAATATGATCTAAAATAAAATGAAATTTAACATCTATTATATCAGTCATAGAATGTTGTAAGGGATTTTTGGAAATATAAATAGTATAATCATTATAACAAAAAAATAGTAGTCTTATAATAATTAAAATAATAATAATAATTTATTTCATAATCCATAACAGTTGAGAATAACATGATAGAGAAGCTATATAATCAGATTTAACGATTGAAATAGAATGAGAATTTTGTTTTTTGTGTCCAAAAGATTTTTAACAGGTAAATGACACACTACTATAGTAAATTTTCTTTCAAACTTTTATCCACAACAATTAAAATAAAAATATCTCTTAAAATAAAATTATATTTAATAAAATAAAATAAAAAATATTCAAGGATCCATTAAAATATTTAATAATACTCTTAACAGAATTAATTTTACTTTACATTGGGCCACTTTAAAACCAACCACACATGAAAAATAAAAAAATTAAATCAACCCTATAAGAAGATAAATATAATAAAATTAAAATGACTCCTCTATAAGAATTAACCTAAATGGATTTTTCATATTTATAAAAAATTAATTTTCAAGTAGTACTCAAGGGTGTATGTTCACATTTAGTGGTATCTAAACCAAATTAGTTAACTATATATTTAGCCTAATTAGATTTATTTAGGAATAATACCATCATTTATTTGAAAAGTTTCAAAGCTATGTAATACATTAAATTACCATATCATAATCATGTCAACTTCATAGGTCATTAAAATAAATTTACATGACGTTCCAAAAATAATATCATCAACCAAAATTCTAAAAAATATGATATTCTTATAACATTTCTTAAAAAAAAATGATCAATAATTCCATTCCAAAAATTATTTTCAATTGAAAACTAGATATCCATTATTACAATTCTCTAGGAACTTGTTTAAAACTTTTTAAAACATTATATTATTTAAAAACATGATCGAGATTATATTAATTTCCATAACCTGAAGGTCTTATTGCATGCACTTATTTAGGAATAAAACTATTTAGAAATTCCTTTTGACAATGCTTTGAAATAATTTGAAACCATGAGAGAATCGATGTAGCGTCTTCACAGCATTGACCTAGATCCATGTCGTTGGGACCTTCTACCCCCTCCTAATCAGAGGAGGGGGGGGGTCTCACATTCACTACTGCCTTGGAGGGATAAATTGTATTCATACCATGACTCTTATCTACCATTCCCTATGATCTCTATTTCATATAATTTTCTAGATCTCTTCGGGGAGGCACCCCAATTACCTTTTTTCCCGGTAGAGCTCAATAGTTTTGCAGATCTTTGCATGTATACCTTGGTGGATCACTTTTTCCCTCATCAACCATCGGTGGAGGCATTTACCCAGTTTATCTCTGAATCCAAGAAGCTTCATGAGCGTGCGGTTGTCGGGTTGCTTGACCGGAGACACATAATAGTTTATTTTGGATCGGGGGAAGATGTGATTTTTTCTTGGTCCAGGTCGCCTCAGAGGTGTAGTGATTATTCCTTTTATTTATTCTGATGAAGTTTCAAATTCCATATGTAGTTTAACCCTTTTTCAATCACAACATGGGTATGTCTCTTCAGTCTTCCACTTTTATTTCAAAATCCTTCTATTCTCTCCACAATTTCTAATACGATTGGGTGATATTTATGCTCGGATTGACGATCTAATTTGGTTTCACACCTAATTTGTCTATGGTTTTGTCTTGAGGTCGATGTTGTAAAGCCTCCATTGTGTTGAATATGGATTACTAATGGGAATAATTTATACTATATACAAGAGTTTGACATCGAATCTTGGATTTAGTTCTGTGTGGGGTGTAGATGGTTTGTGCATTTAGAGGTTCTTTGCTGCAGTGAAAGGATGGGTGTCACCTCACAGGTGGTGGAATGGAACTATAGTGATGGCTATGAGGATCCTGATGATAAGAGGTCGTCTCAGGTAGTCGTGAAGGATGGCCTTCGAGTAGATCTATTTGAATGTTGATATGTGAATGGGGGTATGAGTTCCCCTATGGTATCTGTTCTGTGTACCAATTCTGTAGATTCTTCTAGGAAGGGAGCTCGGTTGGAGTCATCTTACACTACCATTGAAATGGTTGAAGAGTAACCTGAATAGAATGTGGAGAAGTTGTTGATACATGATCTTCTTGTTCCAACGCCGAGTATTTCATGTGTATGAAGGTAGTACAGGAGCCTCTGAATCCAACAGTAATGCAGGTTTTTGATAGACTGAAGGGTGACCTTAGATTTGGGTCCCAGTCTACAGTGGAGGGTGCATGCCATCTGCAGTTGATTCCTCTCTCTAAGGAGCCTTTGGCCAATGTAGATGGTGACTATGAGGATACAAATAAATTTACTCATATCTCTGTTGGAGTTATGACCTAAAATCACTATGAATGTTGGGACATGAGGAGATTCCCCTAGTGAAGGTAGGTTCCCAAGTGATCGATGTTTTCATTTCGTAGGCTGTATTCACAAACAAAGGAGGAGCTGTGGAGGAGGTAATGGATTTGGAGTCTTTTTTTGGTCTTGGTAACTCTCAATGTGTATAACACCCCAAATATTTAGCAATGATTGATACTAATAGTCATTTTGAGAAAAAACGGGGAGTTTTTTATGGTTACCAGGAGGTTCATATCATTGGAACATGGTGGGACATCAATGATATTGAAAAGTAGAATACATATGGTAGGATTTGAACCTCTTATAGGGACATTGTTTAGGGAGGATAGAAGAATGTGACATGGAATGAGTTAGTTATGACTACTCTACCAAGAAGAAGGAAGATGAAAGGCTACTATTAAATGTTGACGTTGATTCCTACTAGGTCCTCCGTCAGTAAGGGAAACTTTACACAGTCTTCTTAGGAGTTTCTATATTTTAAAGAAATTAACTATTATAAGGTAGTATTTCAAGGCTCATAAAAAGTATGAATTCATGGAGTGGTAATCGACTACAACCGAGGAAGAAATGGATCGTGGATATGGTGACGGGTATGGTTTTTATTATATATAGTTTCTTTTTTTGGATTTTGATAATATCTTACTGTAATTTTCTTTTATTTTAATAAATAACTAGAGAAGTTTTCTCTGGCTGAGTATTCATGGTAATTTGAATCCATGAAAACCCACATGATCTAATAATATCTTACTTACATCTATTCAAGAAACTGAGGAAAAATATTATTCAAAGTCTATTATTTCTTCTTGTGAGTGTACATGAGAATCCAATCTGAATTTATTTTTAAGTATATTTTTTGATTCATCATGTTGGTTTCTAAAAATCCTATTGGTTCCAATAATTGGATAATCATTTGGTGGAATAACTATATTTTACACATTATTTATTGTAAATTGATTTAACACATATCACATAGCTAAGATCGAGTAATAATCAACTAACTCCTCATAAATAATATTATGAACAATATGACAAAAAAATTAATTATAACCATAGATATTCATAATATATTTTCTAGTTTGAATATTTTACTCAAAAGTTCCAATAAATTATCTATATGTTGATATCAATGACTTTCCCAACATCATTCAAGAATAAGTTTAGATTAATAGGGAATATTATCCTCCTTATTATATGAATTTTTTAAATTTTTCTCAAATTTAAAATCACTAAATTAGTCTGCAAACTTTTACTACTGTCAACTCTTTAATAAAAAATCATGAAAATTAACATGAATTGACTCTTTAACTACCATTGTTCCCTTGTTATATAATATATATGCCTTAAAATTATTTTCATATCATATAGATATAATATCATCTTTTTTTCATCATATTTATTTAATTTTTCTTAGTACTAAGAATAAAAAATTTATAAACAAAGACTCTAAAACTGACAGTCTTAGATTTTATCCCCATCCATAGCTAATATAGTTCCCTTTTCAACATAAGTCCAAAAATAATTCTATTATAAACCTAAATATAAATATTTACAACTTATTACTTGAAATATTAAGTTAGATTAAACTCATTTAACATGGTCTTACACATTTAATGAAGTGTTTGATTTTTCATTTTAGTACCATACCATTTTGGTGGAGTTTTAGGGGAATAAAATAATAAAAATATTCAATTTCCACACAAAAATAGTTAAATAATAGATTCATGAATTCACCACCATGATCATATATAATTTAATTAATTATGATTCCTTTTACATCTATAAGCAATTTACCAAAAGTGATAAACATAGATTAAACTTTATATTTGAGTGTTTGAAAGTCAACCCGTGCGAATCTAGTAAAATCATCAATAATTACAAAATAATAATTTTTACCACACAAACTAGTATGTTTAAAAGGACCAGTCAAATCCAATAGAATAATATCAACATGTCGTACAACTTATAAATCTGATACAGACATGAAATAAAATCTAAAATGTTTACCTTTAAAGAAAGTTTAAAAAATAGAGGAATTTTCCAAATTAAGTTCTAGTTACTCTATGAAGACATTATTTTTGGGAAGAATATTAATCAACCTAAAATTCTAATGTCTTATACACCTATTCTTAAAAAAAGTTCAGTTAATATAAAATTTTCCAAAAAATTGCAATGATCATTTAATTCAAAAAAATAAAGTGAATGAATTTTTTATTTATTATTTACAAAAATCAAGAGTGATCTATCTTGAAATAAAATGGATTTATCATTTGGAAATTTAACAATCATTTAATCATAATATAGTTATGAAATTATAATTAAGTTATACTTCATTAAATAAAAAAATAAAACATTATAAATAATAATGGAACTTCAAAATCCAAACTCATAGAAACTTATTGCCTTTCCATTAGTTTTATAAATAAATGTAAAATAACCTCCATCACAATTTTTGAATGAAATAATGTTTTATATTAGAAAGTTCATGTCTCTTGAGAGATTTCATATCACGGAATTTTAGAAAATAAATATTCAGTTCGATAATATATAAGATGTGTAACATCGAGCTGAAATGTACAATGAGATGTTATTATTTAGAATTAATAGTTTTAACCTAGCTATTAAATTAGAATGAATGAATATTATTAACAAAATTATGAAATATAAAAAGGTAATATGGATTTAAAATATAATAAATACTAATTTTTAATCAAAAATTTAATTTTATTAAAGCCTTATTAGTCTTCAAAAATATATTTTCTTATAATATTGTTTTTCTTTGTTTTTATTAACGAATATTATAATTAATTTCGAAAAATGTATGAAAATTAATTTGAAAAAAATAATTAATTTTTTAATTCATTATGTCCATTTTATCTAAGGATTAATGTCTGATAAGTTTATAAAAATAATGATTTTTCAATGAAAAGTGAAATGTACTAATTTTTAATTGAAACTTGTATTTTATTTTAAAGTACTTGTAATGTAAAATGCTATTTTTGAATAGTTATAAAATTTATTTTAATCATTTTTATTTAAAATTATAAAATGAAATATTTTTAAGTGAATTTTATATTTAAATTTATTATGAAAACACCTTATATTTTAGAAGGAATTTTTTTTGAAAAATATATATTTCATTTTCTATTTTCAATTATATTTCATATTAATTTATCAAACATGTGTTCATTGAATTTTGGAAAAATGATTCTATATTTGGAATAATGTTTCCCAAAATTTCCAAACATTTTCCTTTTATATTAGACAATAATAATAATAACCATCGAATTTTGTGTTTCTAGAGAAAAAGAAAAATAAAAAATTTAAAGATATAAATAAAATTATAAGAACTAAAAATTATCACAAAACATTTATAAATATTATTTATTGTTTCAATTTCATCTATAGTCATCAGATATTTTGTTATAGGTCATTTTTTCTATTTCGATGAGATAATTACTTTAATAATATTTATTTAACAAAAATTCAAAAATATCACAACCTTTTTTTATTACCTATTACATTTTTTCAATAATGTTAAATAGAGGATATGTTAATATATAAAATAATATTTATATGTAAATTATTTATCTTCATATTGGTTTTTTTGAAATAATTATCTTAAAAATTTACACAATGATGATGTAGTAATTTTTTAATTAAGGGGAAGGCAAATAAATGATATTAAAAATATTTTATGTAATATAATTTGAGATAATTAATGTTATTAATAAGTATTTGATATGGAAATTATATGTTTTCTATGTATTAAAATATTTTTTTTAGTTTTATAAACTAAATTGTGGTAATTATAATTAAATTAATGAATTATCTGATTAATTGAAAATAATGATATAATGTAATTTAAAATAATTCATTAAATCTTATAAGATTAATAAAATAAATAGACTCCACTAAGAGATTATGGTATGGTTTTCATATAATAAATGGAGAATTTATGAGATTTTTTTTATGTAGAGTAAGAATATTGACCCTTAATGAGTAAAAATAATTTTCATCGTCATAGGTGTTTAAGGTGTTGACTTGGGGTTAAAAATATAAGGGTAATGATGTGGTCAAAATTGTCTAATTTTTATTTTATGATATTTTTTTGACCCATATAATTCATATAATTTAAAAATATTAGTTTGGATACATTTTAAACTAAATATTAATTCTTATTAATTTATTATTTTTAGAAATTCCAACAGTTCCCCTCCCCTCTATTATATTTTTGAACATATTGTTCGCCATATTTGAAAAATTAAAAATATTTTTCCTCAGATAATATCTACCAAACTCCATTCCTAAAATAAATACCACATTATAGAGTAATTTGATATGGAAGAACACAATCATTAGTGGTCCAAAGCTATTATGAAATTGAGTTTTGGTGAAGAATGTGTATAGTTTTTTATCGTGAATTATAGTTTTATTTATTATTTCACCTCTATCAATTATTATATAAAAATTCTGACATAATAAAAAATCTATCATCTATATAATGAGGTTTTTAATTTCAATGATAACACTTATATACATATCCTCTTCCTTCTCATGGTAATGGAAATAATATTTTGTGTGTAGGGAGAACTGCAACGTCACGAACCAAAGTAATTTGTTCTCTATTAGCATCTCTGATGGATTGATAATAATGATATAAATAATTTTTTAAATATTATATTACAGAAATATTTATCATAATGATGATATAATATATCTTTTACATTGTTACCTTTCAATTCAATAAATAAATGATAATGTCACTTGTGCCTATTGGTAGACTACCTCCTCCATGAAGCGATGGGATTTGTTTTTCATTACCACATCACATAGATTATATATATATATATTTGTATATTTAAAATATAAATATTATAATTATGTTTTTTTTACATTCCTATAAAAATAAAATTATACGTACCTTCATTCCATAATATTTATTGAAAAATGGAAATGTTTCTCATATGTACATACGACCTACTATCTCCATAATTGTAACATAGTTCATTTTTCAATACCATTTTATATGGTAGGATATAAATATTCAACTACTGTATAAAATTTATAATTATATAATTATTTTTATTCAATAGGTGATGAAATAATGTCCTCATGGACCATAATCTACCTACCAAACTCAATTCTAACATATGGGACAAATATCATCAAAACACCTGATTTAAATTTAATTGATTATGTAATTATATATAATATAATATTTAATGAAATAAAAAGACTAATTTACATGATAATAGTTCATACTAAAGTATAAAATCTACTTAATTTTTATAATCATGAAGATAATGAACGCAGATGACGATTTGGACTCACGACAGGGGATAATATTTTAAAAATTCAACATTTAATGCTTCCCTTAAAACACCATTTTCCTTCCCAATCCATATTTTCTGAAAATATTTTCCAAATTCATTTTACTGTTATATTTTTATTTTATAAATTCATTTCACCAAATGTTTTACTTTTTAAAAAATATTTTGAATGGAGTCTTTTTTTACAAACAACACATTTTGTATCTTTTATGAAACAAGTTTAGAAGTAATTTTGTATCAACTTATATAACATAAACATAATATCAAGTCACCATGATGCCTCAAATATTTGAAGATTCGATTACATTTTTATGAGTTTATATTAAAATATAATATATTCCTTTTTAATTGTGCTATTTTTTTAAAAAGTAACTAATCTCAAATTGCAAAGGTTATTTTCTTCAAGAATATTTTATATCTGTAATTATTAAATGATATCATTCACATTTTGTGCATCATGGGAATGGTTATGATAAGGGGTTATTATATTATAATCCATTAATGGTTAGTTAAATTATTAATCAATAATGGGTGGTTTATGAAAAACCATGGGTAGGGGGTGTTTGATAGCCCTCTAATTTATCGTGTATGAAAATTTGATCGTATTGTAATTGAGTTTTTATATGTGATTGTTAGAGTGAGATAGAAATTTTTTCACAACTAAATTACATTTATTATCTATGATAGATATGTGTTTTTATATAAATCGTAGGAATTATTAAGCTGTGATAGTGATCTTATATTTAAAAGGAAGGATATGCTATATTAAAAGGGTGAAAAGGTTAATAATGTCAAGATGTTATTATGAGATTTTCCGGTTTAAAAGAAAAATTTAGGAGATTTAATTTCATTTAATATTTTTTATAAATTTTTTTTAAAATTATTTGGAAAGGGAAGAATATTTCTTAAGTAAGAAACTATCAAAATTTCTCCAAATGATAATTTTTAAAAAGTATGATTTTGAATTGAATTCATGGAATAATGACTTATTTCTTCTATTTTATGTCTCTTTCAGATATTTTTATTCTCATCCCATGTTGAAAAATAATTTTCGTATTATTTATGGATGGGTAAGGGAAGTAAAAAAAGGTATCTTAAGGTTCATGAATTGTTTTCATAAAAATAAAATCATGATAATTATAAAAATATTATATTGTGATTGAAGGATACACAATTGAAGTGTCCCCTTTATATATATATATGTGGGAATGTTATTTAGGAGTAATGACATAAATATCTAATGATATTAAACGAAAAGATCATTTGGAATATCAAAAAGTTGATTCCAGTCAAATGATACAATTTTTTTTAATGTCATGTACTTTTATGAATCCACTAACATTGTACTAAATCATTTTTTATGGAGTGAAGACACATTTCATAAAAAACAGCTTTATTACATTAATGATACCCATGATATTTTGGGCTTGATTGGATTATAATATGAATTCTTGGGATTCCAAACTGATTTCAACCCTTATTTATTACTAATAATGAAATTAATGTTGTAGAAATGGAATAATTAGTATGTATAAGAGATTTTGGAAATCTCAAGGAACACTCATTTTTATAATGAAAATTTATTTTACATCTAAAATATAATAGAAACAGATTAACTTCTAGTAGCTATTTTAACAAAGGTCATTTTTTCAAATTTAGACTAATTATTATCATCACTAAAAACATATCTCATTTTTTCATTTTATTATAACTCCACATTTTATCAATGTTTTCTCTAGAATGAAAAAATGAACTGAGTTTAGTTTTAATGTTTCAAATTCTTTTTATCTATTCCTTATCTTTAATAACAATATCAAACATCCTTTTTTAGCTTCATATATTTATAACATATATAGAATTCTCTCTTGAACATTGCAGTTTTAGATAGAGTATTTTTTAAATTTTCTTATGTAATATTCAAATCCAAATAAATAGAAATTTTATCATTCTAGATAGATTTCATCATATTTAAAGTTTCCTTAAGATCAAATTTGTGTTGACAAAAGAAATTCCAGTGTAAACTAATGATATATTCATCTTTATGATCATGTATTTCTACTTATTTAATTTATTCTTCGATAGTTTGTCTTTAATATTAAGATTTAGAATAAGAATTATATGTAATGACACTTACCTGATTTGTTAGAGCCATTAAGAACAATTTTTATGTATCCTTTTCTAAACCAAATTATTCAGTAGATTTTTATTCCTCATTAATACTTCATCCATATACCATAAATTATTATTTTATTTTATTTTCTCCTCTTAGGGTTTGCAATCCCAAAACATGGAAAATAATTCCTATTGTTCCCCCTTTTCCTACACTCATAAAACTTTACATATTGAGAATTATTGAGAAATACAATTACCTATGTTCTTCCCCTTATAATCATCATGATGATAGTATTTTTAAGATATTCTTAAATTATTTTTTTATATCCACCCTCTATGAGACATTTAGTATCATTCAACTCACTACTCATTAACTGATAATCACAATAATAACTATAATATTTTTATTCAAATGATATTCACTTCTTCGTATAATTATTATATTCAAAAAAACTTTTACATTCCAACGATTTTTTTTAATAATTTTATTATTATCTAATAATTAGTATAATATTTATATTTCATACTCTCATTTATATAATCCATTTTTTCATTCCCATTATTAGGAAGATATTTACATACAAATTCAAAAGGAACAAGATATTAAATAGTCTCTACCAAATAACTAATAAAATTTATAATACATTTACATCTATAAAGAGTTTCATTATTAGTTTCATTTTAATTCATTTTAAATTCTTGATATTGGGATGTTATCAATCCCAACATAGATCTAATAAGATTACGTGAACCAATATTTATATCATTATGAATTTTTAGATGTCGTGTAAAATTTTATATATATATAAATATATATATATATATATATCTTTCTAGTTACTGGAAAATAATATATATTCATTACCTTATAATTAAAATAATACTTCACCACATCATTACAAACTAATTATATAGGGTAACCTTCTAGAAGATTTTAATTTTTCTATTGGTTTTTGATAATCAGTATTATGTTTCTCAATGAAATATTTCATCAACGATTAATAGTACCCATTATAAATACCATCAAATTTTTGTTTTCCTAAATTATTCATCCCTCATTCAAACTAGTTTCTATATATTTAAATATATCTTATCCCCATTTTTGTATGTTATGAAATGATTAGTAAAAATAAAGAAAAAATTTAATGAGCATGGGGTCCTCCCTGGATAAAAATATTTTGTCCAAAAGTATAGATATAATATATCAAAGAGGGGTTAAATTGGAATTTTGAACTGAATTATAAATTTAATTGATATTATATCTGAGTTATTAAGATTATTTTAATATAGTGGAAAAATAAAAACAAAATGATGTAATATTTTTATAGTTACATTAAACAAAATAATCATATTCCACTCTTCACCCCTCTGATGAACTAATAGAAATAAAACCCAATACAACCACTATAATGGAATTTTATAATTAATTATTCTAACATGGGGTCGCAAACCAACTTAAAATACTTTCTTACACAATATTATTAAACCCAAAGAGATATACCTTTTTCCCACGTAGAGAAAAAACCCCTGCAGTTTTCTATTTCCCATAGAGGAACAACCCAATGCATGATTTTGTTTGGATGTTACAACCTACAATAATTCCTTTAAATTAGTAGTATAATACTTTAAAATTATCGACACATAAATTAATAGGAATAATAATATCCATATTGGTTTGATCATTTTTTCAATTCCTTACTTCAAATTTTTACATGCTTATTCCCCCAAAAAATATTTATGTGTAAAATCTTTCATAAATGAAAAGAAAAATCCAAGAATCTCATCTCTGATATCATATAATTAAATAATTTATATAATTTTTAATTCATTAGATAAATTAATAAAGTGTTATATCTGAATAATTATTATCCTTCTAATATTGACGATAATAATTTATATCAAAATTTTTTATTTCAGAAAATTTGAATTAAAAAATTAAAATTCCAAGAATTGTCTACATGAATATTAATAAATTTCAAACACATGTTAATAATATTTATCTCATCATGAAATATCTTAAAAAATTATCTAATGAATTTTAAATAATTAATAACAATTTTTATAAAACAAACATTAATTATATTAAAAATAAAATTACAAAAAATTCAAATGGGAAATAATTTTTAAAATATATTATATTTCTTAGTTTTAGAACATCTTGTAGAAATTCATAGAACCACGTATGAAAATACATGTAGTTTATTTTCACAGAAACAATTTTTATAAAAAAATACCTTGAAAATTTTATGTAAGTAAATTATTATATCCATTTTCCCTAACTGAATCAAGGTACCTAATTTCATGTTTGTGAATCCATGTTTTGGATTACATGTTGTAGATTCTAGAAATTTGTAGGCAGCTAGAGTTATCAAATTTCAGACATAAATAAAGCCTTTCAAGTTAATGAATAATAATTTTGTTTAGTTGTATTATATTTTGAAAATTTATTTATATTTATAAAGGAAAAATTATTTCCTTCATCATACATCCATATCAAAATTTTCCATTAAAATATTGTAGCAATATAATTCTGAAACAAAAAAATTTAATACTCAAACATTAGAGTGAATTATAACCTAATTTATGAAATTATAGAGATTAATTAATAATTTATTTTATTATAATGAAATAAATATAAATTTATATTATTTAAAGCTCTATGAGTGTCAAAAAAATTGGAGTCACGTATCCTATGTTATGACCAAAATACAGAAGGCAACCAACATTGAAAATTTGACTACATATATTTGAAATTGGATATATGGTTATGAAAATAGTTACAAAGTGTATAATAGATTTTCTATGATGGAAAAGTAAAAAACACTTTTAAAATATATTTTAAAGTTGCAAGTGAATTTTTTAGCCAAGGAAAAATTCATGGAACTTGAATAAAATTTTCTCACCAATAAAAAAATTAAATCAAATGATATTATAGGAAAATAAATATTTTCATATGATCCGGATTGATAATACATTAATTAAAACCCATTTAAAAATATTATAACTTTTAAAGGTGGAAAAACAAATAGTTAATTTTTATTTCCAAAACATTAATTAGTTCATGGAGTCACACAATAATATTTTCAATAAGTGAATCGTAAAACATCAAATGTAGATGTGGTACTTCCCCCATAAATTGTGAAATACATATTCAATTCCACATTTACATAATGTATGCATATAGAGTGTGATAAATAAATAACTATAGTATACCACCATGAATCCATGTAATGTATTTGATAATGATATCTTTTAGTAGTTATTTGAAAATTTGGTTTAGGAAAATAGTTCCGTATGAAAATACATCTTGGATTCATAAAACATTATTTTAGATATATATTCTAAATCCAATTGTATTTTAGTAAATAAAAAAATTGTATTGTGAAGTATAACTTGGAATGTGGAAATTATAACCAATAGAATTATAAAATAAAAAGCAATGATATCAGTAATTAAATATCTCATAAATGAACAAAATCACTAGGAATATAAGCACCCATACCTCAAGCTTCCTATATAACTACCCAAGGGTTTCCCTCAATACAAATTATAGGTGTCTTTTCAGGAATATATCACATCCTGATATAATGGGTAAAGAAACTAGTTTATCGCATACTGAATCTATGTGTGAAGAAGCATGGCTATCACATCATAACAATTTGTTTAAATAAATATGACTATAACATCATGACAATCTACATTATAATGTCATAAAAAGTTACAATATTAAACAAAACATTTCATATAAAAATGATTCTAAATCAATGAAAATAAATTATATATCAAAAAAATATTTGAAAATACATTTGGGGTTAAAATTATCTTTAAACCATTTTATCAAACACCTTATAAGAAATAAACTATTTTAAGAATGAAAAAAAACTAAAACATTTGATTTATCTTAGAAAAATATAATAAAAACAAGTAATGAACAAAAATAAATCCTCATAAATATATTTACATAATAATATAGTAAGATAACCATTATTATATTTAACATGATAGGTATCTGAAGGGTTAGATCAATATGTAGTGACACCTCTAATGAACATGATGGAAAATTTTCACCTTATGAGAACACTATAAGAGAGGGAATAAATGAATTCTATTAATCCCTAATAAAAAATAAATGATTTTTAAATTATATACCTAGTCAAAAGCTTGACACTGTAGATAACTATGGAAAAAAAGAAGGCGAGAAAGAATAACAAAATAGATGGACAAGGATGAAATTAATAAAAAAACAGATGTTAACATGATGAAAATCACTTTAACGAAAGTATATTAAACAAGGTAGATTGGGGTCTTGTGATATACACTTCTGAATATGTAATGGAATTAAAATAGGAATAATGAAGGAATGGGTTAAAATAAAGTATGGATAAAAGAGTAATTTTATGATATTAAAATTTTGTGTAGGGCACATTGTTTGGGAAGCCATAACCAATCCTTCAAGTATTGGATAGAGGATACACATATGTAAGGTTTAATATATAGTTTGTCCACACCGTTTGGGAAACCATGGCTATCTATGCACACCTCACTATAAATCCCTTCCCCTATCATGCAGCCTCAATGCATAGTTTGAACAAACTATGTGCCCACCCAAGATTACCCAATTTTCATGCCTTCAAACCTCAAACTATAGAAACTACCAAAAAAATAATATAAATAATCAAATAAAATATGCATCATTTCCCAATGGAGGTGAGACAAAAACCCTAATGTTTCATACCCCCTCATGTTATTATCATGTCATTACTCTACCTTAAACTTCCATAATGAAATTCTCACCCTCTTCCCATCCACCTATCTAACTTATTAATTAATAAAAACCATTCTCCACATAATTAAAGAACTTCAAATAATAAATAGTTTGTATCACTCATTAAAAATAATTTCATTGTTGAATTATAATTTCAAAATGTAAATAAAAAAATTATTATCCACATTCATAAATATATTATAAAGTGTCCATCTCATGAATTTATACATTCACCTAAACGGATTAAAATCATTATAATCCAAAATATGATATTAATACGATTCTTAAATTCTAAAAATCATTTCATGTTCATTCATAATATAA
This sequence comes from Viscum album, assembly GCA_963277665.1. NCBI lineage: Eukaryota > Viridiplantae > Streptophyta > Magnoliopsida > Santalales > Viscaceae > Viscum > Viscum album. The sequence goes on along the minus strand of OY728129.1, from coordinate 1,338,820,067 downwards.
AATTATTTTTTAACATAAGATGATATATTTTTATAGTTTTATATATGTGAAAATATAAACAAAAACAACTAAAATTTTAGATTAACTAATATAGATAAATAAGAATTTAAAAACACAATAAAAAACATACACATGAGTGAAAATAAAAGAAATATATATAATGATCATAGTCACTTACTTCTGTATGATGTAATGAATTAGGTTTAACATCTCAAAAAAGTATGAATCATTTATTTTAATAATGTGGATTAATAAACCTACACAAAATCATTCGAAAAAATCAAAAATTTGGAAACCCTAACACACAGGGTAGCCAAATATTAGCAATAAATGAGTAAATAAATGAAAAATTAAATAGTTAAAATATGAGGAAGAGAATTATATTAATCGTAATACTCAAAGGACCAACAATGATCTGAACCTATCATCCCCCTTCTTAGGAGAATGAATAAAAATTTTCATTCACAATATTTTATCCTAGATCTTATGGATTAATTACTAGAACTATAAAATCATAAATAAAAATGAGGGGGAATTCATCTATAAATGTTTTATAAAAATGACCAACAATCAGATTCCTTCAAGTAAATATGAATATCCTAGACTAATAATTAATGACTAAAAATTAAAATTCAATACCATCCATAAAAAAATCCACAATACATAACCAATGGTATAAAAAATTATGAAAGCAGTGAAATAAATAAAATTATATATAAATCCTATAAATATAAACTCAAAATAAACTCCTAGACCAACAAAATGTAATTTTCCATTAAGATATATATAAATATTATCACATGGAATGCATCTATAAACTTAAACCACCATATACATATTCATGGACAAGATAATAAACTATAAAAAGATCTACACATTCATGGGAATATCAATATGAATGTTCATATGCAAGGATGTGTATAAAAACATATTTGGATATCTCAAATGATGAGTAGTTTAAAATAGAGGCACATGCATGAATAATTATTAAATAATATGAAATAATTATATATAGTCTTCATATAAGTACCCAAAAATAAAATAATACATAATCTTGAGTTTTTTACAAGAATTCACATTCATACATTTTGAAACTATATAATGTTTAGAGTTTTAGTGAATTAGGAAATTTTTTATACATAACAAACCCATAAATTAAAATGTGGTAACTTTCATTCAGTAACCATTTTTAACACAACATAACACTTTTAAATATAATCACATTTTATATTCATAAAAATCATCATGACATTCATCTAGAATTGTTATTTATTAAACTCATCCATAAACCATGTGGGATATATTTAAAAAAGTGGGAAGTGTAAAAAAAAATATGTAAGGGTTATAAATGAAAGAAAACTATTATTATGTTGATAAAATTATAACCCATAAAATACTAAATTTTATAAATTATTATTTTATGATATAAAATAAATCAAACCCACATGGGAAAACACATGTTTCTCAAAGAAAGCCATTAAACCCAAAATAAAGAAATTATAAATCCTTGTAGGTATATTATAGCATTATTCTCATAAAAAGTGTTTAATTATTTCATAAGTAAATATAGAATAGTTAAATCTATAGGATAAACCTTTTCCATGGTCATTCTCCTCATTTCCTCTTAGGAAAATAATCATTAATCGATGAATTGAAGAGATATATTGGGATCACTGATCGTATAAGCTGTATCGGGATAAAACATAATATAATATGAATTAGTCTCACCTACAAAGGTCATTAATTCACATGAACCATATATTGAATAAATCATTTTTATTTCTCACATTTTTATCTTAATTCCCGTGAAATTATATTTTGAACCCTTATGCAATGCACTTTCAATTATTTACATCAAAATAGGGAGAAATATCCCTTTATTTTGAGAAATGTTATTAGTGAAAAATTAAAAAAAATTATCGTGGAAAATTGTTTATTTAAAAAAACCATATAAAAATTTAGAAGAAACATTAAGGAAATGAATATTCATGAAATTAACAAATTCTATTAAAAGTTTAAAATTTAAAATGATGATTCCTTTTTCATCATTGGTAAAACTACGTCATTTAGAAAATTATATGAAAATTAATTTTGTACCATGTAAAGAATGAAAAAAGGTAGATTAAAATTTAGTTTTATTAAATTAGAAGATTAAATATGAACATTTAAGAAAAAAATTAAAGAACATGGATTTAATATCCTTCTATTGTATATATTGAAGTTTAAAATGTTGTTTTGGTTTTTTATGGATGAAATAATATAGAAAAGGCTTTAGATAGAATGGTGATAATTAGAATACTTTTATGTGATATTTTTTGATAGTTTTTAATACCAAAAAAGTTTCTCTGGTGTATGGATGAGTTTTGGGACCATCAATCTTAAAAATATTAGTTTCGAGAGAGACATCCAGAGGCTCATTTATTTTCACAAATAGTAAATACAATGTATAAAATTCATTCATCATATTTTCTACATGCATGAGGTTAGTTTGGATCATGCAAGTTTTCCTAGAAAACTATTTATTATTGTAAATATTTTTCAAGGGACTCACATGGTTAGCGCATATATTTTATAAACATTGGACAAAACCATGAAATGTGAGGGTTTATATGAATTGAAGCTTGTATGGTTAGAAAAAGGTCTACCTAATGTGTTTCATAACCATTCAAGGTTATAATGTCTGAGAAGTGGGTTCTAAATGGAAAGAACATGGTCTATCAAACCATTTATCCTAACTTTTTACCTTATTTCAATTGGAAAATTATCATCCCCCCTATAAACATCAATGTATTTTACCCCATATCCTTCTATATTTACACCTTGAAGGTCCAAACATATTTCCTCCTCTATGTACTATTCCATTCAATGATTCTCCCTCATTTTTTCAGATTTTATTATCATTATATGAATTTGAATATTATATTTAATTACATCCCCTTTTCTTGTTTATCTATTTTCATCTCTTATGAAAATGATATAATTATGTGAGCTAATATTCCATATTTTTTTGGAATTGATTTTTTTCTACATTATCATTTGTTTCGGGTCAAATCAAATAATAATATCATACATGTGAAGATTTTTTATAATGAGATAATTTTTCTATGACTTTTCTCTAAATGTCGCACTAGCTATAGGTTGTTTTTATTGCACTCCACGAATGATTTTCCATCTTTTCCCCCAAATTGTGTAACTTATCAAAATTATTTTCTAGACAGTTACCTAAACCCCACATTAGACTTTGTAAAATTGTTGGAGGGTTGTTACCTCAACATGGATCACCCCATTGGGTGTTTCCTACTATTTAACATCTTTAAAAATTTTATATAATTAAATAAAACATCACTTAGATGTGTTTGGATTCACTTGTTGAATGGGGTTTGATTAAATGATAGTAAATTTGTTGATTAAATTACATTATGGAATCCATACTTACTAGGAATCTCATCAATTATGAGATATATAGATAATCAAATGATTTTATTTTATAAATGAAATAGATACATAGTTTACCTATATAAAATATACAATTTAATGATAATTCCTTATGTTGAATCATAATATTATGCCTTATTGTGTAATAAATCACCATTGGGTGTGATGAGATTTCCCCTTGTAATTGGGAAAAATATTTTCAAATAAATTAACTATTAAATTATTTCATACCATTCATTGGTTTTCCCATTACAATTATATGTTTTATTATCTAATAAAATTGAGCACCAGTTGAGGTTTGTTGGACTTTCTCTTGATTGTTACGGTTAAAATGGATTAAATGATATGTAAATTGTAAGACCATTTCACATGTCCTCTATTAATTACCAATTAATTGGTTCCGAATTATAATTGTATGGAATTATAAATAAATTAATGAATTGGATCATAATTATTTTAAATTTGTATAGACATTTTCCATGTATTTTTTATAGTTATTAAATACAATAATGTAAATTTTTTTATTTCACCTTGAGAAATTCTTGGATTCCTTATATTGAATTACTCTAGAAAATTATTTGTTAAAGGAAGTTATATTATTCCTTGAGTGATACATGGTTTTCCAATACAAAATAACTTGGATGTGATCATATGGTAAATAATTTTATCTTATACTTTTATCAATACTTTGGTTCCATATATAGAATTCCTTCAATGTGATCATAGGTTAAATGGAATGATGTTGTACATTGGGTGATTCTTGGGTTCCTTCTATGGAATTCCCTAGAAGAGCTCACAAGATAAAAGAAATTATATTATTCCTTGATCCATACATGTATTCATTATACAAAATTACATGGATGAGATTCAACATCAAATGGAATTATGTTATTCAAGATTTCTATTTAGCTAAACCTCAATTTATAAAATTTTAATATCATTAAACATAAATAACATTATATGATAGTCATTATACAAGGATTCCTTGGTTTCTCAATATGTTTCTTATGAATAATATTACACATAAATTCCTAGGATTATTTATAGGGTTTTAGTGTTCTACTTTACTATATTAATTTTCATATAAATTCATTATCAAGATGAAGAAGGAATAGCTTACTAGGTCTCCCAAGAGGAACCTGACCTATCGTGTTTATTGTTCATTTATTATCCTTATTTATTATACATGAAAACTAATCATTTTACATTCACAAATTGGATATAATTAGACACTATTGGTGGTGAACTACTAAGTTTTACTCATATCCTATCCATGAATCTATTTGGTTTTTTGAAAATGACATGGATATCATTCAGGATCTTGGATTTTTCTTCTTGTGGTCACTCTTTACAGACTATACATGACATGGGAGATGGGGACAGGGCATGTACTCTAGAAAAAAAGTAGAGTTAAAATCTTTTCATTATTATTATATTTTATTTTAGCCTTATTTTATATATCACCAGTTATATATTGACATCATTTTATATATGGAATAATTTGTTCATTCATTGTTGGTTACAAGGATTTCTCAAGTTATTTTTTAATTAGTAAGGATTTTTAGTTTTTTGTGCTACTTCTATTGATTTATATATTATTGATTATTTTGATTTAGTATAATAAAATTGTGAATAATATCCCCACCAAACCATCATAAACCCTAACTAATACTCAGAAACATATGTAATATGGGGAGGAATGATTGATCTTATATTTCCAACCATGTTCAGCCACTTATGACTGATCCTTGTCTGGGCATCTCAATGTGGATTAATAGGTTCTTTTATTACAATTAATACTATTTAAATTGTGTATATAGGAGAAAATTATTGTTTTTTATCATGTTAGATAGTTAATGGTTTGGAATGGCCATCTCATGTATAGGTAAAAGACCATGTTTCCAAGGATAATACTATTGTTCATGTTTTTCTTTATTACTGTTGATTTTCATTTCTCTTTATATGAATTATATTATATTCATGCTAGTAATTATTTTGTGGGATTTATCTCTTAGAATACTATCGAAACATAATTGATATTTCCATGCATCATTTCATGCATATATTATACACATGTAATTATCATCCTTATATATATACAATGATTGTGTGATTATGTTCAACGTTTATATGCACACCTAGATTGTGTGATTACCTCCCTTGATTATTTTTATATAATGATAGAATTATTATTTCTATGTCTAGTAATATATCTTGAATATGATATAACAATTCTGTTTTACACTTATGTTGAGATTTTGGTTAGATAAAGTGTGGGCATCAACCAAAATGGTATTTTCCTACGTAGCATGATGATTCCATTCTATCTAATCAACCAGGGAATAATTAAATAAATGAAATGGTTTTAAATTTTATCATGAATTATACATATTAGAATCATTAAATAGTAATTTAATTAATTTTTATAGTAAATTCAAGCCATTTATTTTGGATTTTAGTTAAATTATGTTTCAACTGCAACTTATAAATGAATTCACTTATAGACCGCACCTCCACAAAGAATTATCATTGTTTTTTCATTTATATTTTACATGGATAGTATTATGGATTCATTTGATTAATATATAAGAGATTTATGATATAAAAAGGATAATTAAAATTTTATTTAACATTTATCATTCTTTCATTCTATCCATTAAAAAATTGAAATAGTGTTCTAGCCTATGTATGACCCATCAGCTCGATGAATAGCATAACACATTTTTTATCTCTAAATTTGATAGAAGACCATAAATATGTATATAATAATATATAATATATTAATATTAATATTAATATTTTGGTGGTGTAAATCTATGTAAAATTAACATGTACTATAAATAATGAACTCAATTCCTCATGATAAACAAAACAGTTTACTCCAAGGAATTATTGATAAATCAGGGTGTTGAAATATTATAAATGGGGAATATATGTAACATCCCAAGAATTTATAGAATAATAAATTTTCATCTGTAGTAATATTTTTTAATATAATATTAATTTTACTTTAAATGGGACACTATGTATGATAGTGTACGTGACACACAATAAGGGGTTTCTCTGAAATCTTACATTACACACAACATTGAGTTATATAAAAAAATAAAACATTATTATTATTATTATTATTATAAATGTTAGTTATATCTTAGATTTTTTATCAAAAGGAATGAACATAATTTAAAATATTATTATTTTAGAGATTTTTTAATTGTTTATATACTTTATCGGTGATTTTTAGAGGATTATAATGAGCACAAATCCAATTTTAAGCATAAATACTCTAATATTTTTAAAATATTGTTTTTCATCTTATTATGGAGAAACCTTAGAAAAAATATGTTTTATCGATTTTATATTTTAAATATGATAAAATAAATTTCTTATTTAGAAGAGGTACATCATAAATAAATATTCATATTTGTTTAAATAAAATTTATTTTTAATGATTAGTGAAAAATACTTATTTTTAATTCAAAATTGTCATTTCGCCTAATTTATTAATATATATATATTTTAATTTTAATTGGATATAAAGTTTAATTGTATTATTTTTTATCACTTAATCCAATTATGGTCCTTGGAAGTAATTTCACATTTTAATTGTACATAAACACATGTCAATCTTTTGATATTTTATACATCTTAAAACCCAGTTTTCTATTTTTGAAAATGGAAATTAATTTCAAATTAATTAATGAAACATATGAGTTTTGAATTTATAAAAAGTTAATACATATTTGGAATTATAAGTCCCAAATTATGTAGATAGGTATCTTTTATTTTTGGATATTATGAATAGTAACTTGTGTAATTATTTTTATTTACCACAGTTAAAGAGTAAATTAGGTAAATAAGGGTAAACAATATTATAATAATATAAAAATACCCTAAACATGTCCTAATATTATTGGATGAGTTTTGGATGACCAAAAACCCCTTAATACTAGTTTTTGGATTTTGGGAGCCACTTGGGGGTGAAAATAACATGGTATAATAATAAATATAAAGTGAATGGAAATATAATATAAACAAGTATCTTTTTAATAAAACCATTATAAGATAGGGTTATACAAGTGATATCTTATAATATATATATATATTAATTAGAAAGCTAAAAATATTTCATACATCAAGTTATTTTATTTATAATTTTTAGAGATTAAATAAATTAATTTAATTATGACATAATGATGATGTAATGATTGCTTCATTAATAAAGAATTCAAATAAATGATATTATAAATATTATAATAAATATATTTTGATATTTTTTATTCAATAAAATAATATCTATTGATAATTATGAAATATTATATTTTATTTAATTCTTTTGTTTTTAAGTAATTAATTTTTTATAACTTTAACATAAATCTAGTACTTAATAGTGTCAAAATTGACATAAATGAGTTTTTAAAAACAATACTAATTTAATAAATTATATAATAGTCGTAAAAATATAAGAATTGACCAAATTACTTATACAATGTTTCATGTTTCATAAATGATACAGTTATGGTTCTATTGGCATATTATAGTAAATATAGTAACCATATATTGTGAAAATACAATAGGACATGGTAAGAGTCAATGTTTTTGACAAAGGGTTAAATCTAAAAGATAATGTTAGTTTTGTGCCCTAAACTTGTCTAAAACCTATTTTTTGAAATTATTTTGACACATCCACATATTATACTCGAAATATATCACTTTTTAACTATTATAATTCTGAAATAAATTTATAATAAAATAATATATCAAGACATTCCTAAATTACCACCATCCCTCTCGTAAAAGGCCACCACCTCTACCCACATACTCTCACCTCTCATGCCCCTTGTCTCATCCAAATTCTAATAAACTAAGATCCTAAAATCACTCAATTATACATATATTCCACACATTTGGAAAATTTCCATCCAATGGAGACCTTTTGTGAGAATCAAAAGGAGATACTCAAAAAAGAAGTATTTTTTATCAACTATTTCTAAATTATTTTCTTCTTCTACATCTTCATATAGTGGTGTTCCCATAATAAAGAAATAAATAAAATATATTATATATTATTAGATGTTATTATAATTATGGGACAACCTTATATGTCCTTTTATCCATCATACGAATAACAATATCACCATGTGTGTGTACATACGGCTTTCCATCTCCACGCCTCAGTGTCATTTTTTATTCAACAAAACCTTATTTAGATGGGTATAATGATGATTATAATGGTTTTAAATAATCAATATAACATTATAATTATACTCTATAATTAATATACCATTCAATTTTATACTGTTTAACCGTGAAGTAAATGATATCGTCCCTCGCTCGTACGTACAACCTACCGTCTCCATGGTGTGATGTGATTCATTTTACATGATCTTCACTAAAAACATATTATATAAATGAATGGAATGAATAAATATGATATATGTAATATTTATAATGACTCTATACATCATTAATTATTATTTAAAATATACCATTATTCTTTACATAATGTGTAAATAGGATATATTCATTTGATGAAGTGTAGACTACAGACCCCTCAATGTGATATGAATCATTCACTCCATACATGTAATTTATAAAGGATGTAATTAATGATCTTATGTAACATATATAACATATATATTATACGGGAATTATAATATACACATGTATCATTTATTTTTTATTCCTTTAATTTGACAATAAAATAAATGTAATGTTCATGCGTACGTACGACCTACTGACTCCATGAACAGTGCATTTCATTTAAAATATAAGAATGTACTAAAATTTTGTAAATACATATATAATTGATATATATGATATTTAATTCATGATTAATAATATATAGATGGTGGAATTTTTTACACATGGACTAGTGACATCATTCCATGTTCATTTTGGACTCATGAACCGATTATTTAATAGAAATCCGACATCAACTCAAATAATTATCAGATTATTATAACAATGTAATAAGTGATGTAATGGGAATAAAAAACATGTAAAAGGTTCCAAATAATGATAAAAACAAATTATGTTTATTAATTAGGAAGATAATAAATGATCAAGATAAGGCAGACTCAAGGTAACAGACTTTATCTCAATCTCCTTTCATTGGGGGATATCTTGATTTATATACAACATTATTTTATAAGGTGTATAATCAGAACCATTTACTTTTTATTTAATTTAATAGTTTTCAAAAGGTAATCTTATTTTATGATGCATTTTACTAACCAATAAAAGGATTGTTTCTTTTTAGCGTACATGGTAATGATTAACTTTCTTCCACTACGAGCATTATTTAATATATAGATTCCCATATAAGCCTTAAATTTTTTAAAATGTAAATTAAATACCATATTTAGGTATTTTTAAATGGTTTTTATAATGGATTGATTATATCAATATCGTGAAATATTTTCTTACCATTGCCATGCAAAAATGTAATTTTTCATTTATCCTTGTTCATCTGTCATGGTTATGTTAGGGTTATTGGGTGTTTCTTATATATACATGTGGTTTCATGATAAAATGAGGGAGAGTGATCCCATGATATGTTTCCAATGATTTGGGTAATGTGACTGAGGTAGGAATTAATGTTTCTCCTAAGATATTTATGGAATATATTGTGATTGACATTCTAAACATAACCATGATGGTTACTCCCTGTTTGGATATGAAATATATAATGTAATTATGTTATAGATTCCACAAGTTTACATTACAATTTATAAAATCTATTAGTTATTCATAAATCTTATTATTTCTTGTGTTATGTTAAAGATATTATGATTTATGAGTAATAATAATTGGTTTATTGATTTCAATGTATTAATGGGATAATGTTTTCTTTAAATATTTTATATCCCTCATTGAAATTTTTATTCTCATACCAGGTTTTTGAAATGTTTTTCATATATTTTAAGTAAGGGTAAGAGAAATTACGAATTCAAGAAGATTATTATCAAGAAATGAATTCTATTTGTAGTAGTTTTATTATTCTAAAAGAAAATTAGACAGAGAAGAAGAATATTTTTTTATTTGTGATGTAATGTAATACTTATTTCCTAGTTATATAAAACTATAAACTAGAAAATATCCTCAATGTGAAAGAAATTAAATTCTTGATCAAAAATAGAGATTATGTAATGTTTAGGGACGGGGCCTTATAACTGTTTTCAAAGGTCAGTTTAGATAACTTTAGAGGTTAGGGTGTTATTTAAGCATACATGGAATGTTTTTTATAACCACAATGTCTAAAATATTAGAATGAATCATTGTTATTTTAGATAAATTTAATGAATTAAAGAAAACGTGTTTATGTATATCTTAGTGTTTTCCATCCTCATAAGACAGTATACCATGATTTTACTGATATACTCTTACTGGTCTATTTGGATTTAGTAAATGGATGGATCTAGAAGGAACCAATGTGACAATGGATGTGAAAGAAACTATGGTGGTTCTATAAATAATAAACTGAATGAAATGGGAGTGTTAATGATAATTATTGTGGTTATTCATAACCAACTATCTAGATTCATGATTGACCACTTAAACATTATTAATTTTGATAACGTATCATATATGTGAGAAATGAATCCCAATGGATGTTCTATTAATAATCATAAAGGTAAGTATATTAAATAACCTATGTGTCATGGATATGGAAATAAATACCAAGGAAAAATTTTAAAATGGATGAGAAGATGTTATAGATATGGTAATGAAGTTTATAAATTAATACACTACCGTGGAAAAAAGAAGTGTTCAGTTGACTCCAAGAAAGGAAAAGAAGTAATTTTCTAGTTATAAATTGAATGTTTTAAATTTCAGGAGTATGGTCATTATTAAAATAAATGTATACCAAAAATGGTTCTGTAATGGGATTAGCAGGACCCTAAAAATATAAGTTTATAAATACCCATTGCTCTTCTAATTGAAGATCAAGAAACAAAAAATGTTATATGAAAGGTATGGATTATTTTTTGTCTCTTGTTTTTAAGTTATTGAATCTAATGAAATGATTCATGATTCTATTTTTAGTAATGAATTATTATGTAATAAGTTAGAAAACCAGGGTTAATGGACCATGAAAATTGATCTAGGACTAAGATGTCTAAATTTTAGGAATTTAAGAGTTATGTTGGATCTATCAATGATGATATGTTTAAATGTATTAATGATGGGATTATATTGGAATAAATATTCTATATGTAACCGTTATGTTTTTTATTTAAAAATGAGGAATAATTATCTTTTCTTTTTTGGATATAGTTATAATGATCCTTTAGGGTATATATTATCCCTAATTTGGAGGTAATTATGATTTATTACACTATGTGATACAGAATGAAAACCATGACATAAATTTGAGGTTAAATTATGTTTGGATTATTTTTTTAAATATTATCTCATTTTTGGAGTGTTATAAGAATTATATAGTATTATAAAAAGGATATCTAATAGGATGGGAGACAACCCATCACATCTAGAAAGGTTGTAGGAATCGATCCCCCAACTGAAGGGCGATAAGGGAGCATTGCCTACTACTGGTCTACATGTTGTTCCTGGTTAGTATGACTTTTAATTTTTCATTTAACAAGTTTACAGAATCCAAATAAGTTGATTTTTGGAACTTATTTTTTATGAAATGAATTTACATGGTTTTTGAAAAATTATTTGGTTATTAAGTGATAAATGTTATTTTGGAAGATGTTCTCTATTTTGGGAACCTTATATTGTAAACGTAAATGGAATACTATGGGATTTAAATGAGAAATAATGGTTTTATATTAATTTTTAAGAATATATGTTTTTATTATCAGAAAATGGAAATTTTTGTTCATTGTGAAAATTATTAACATATCATGGAGAATATTTCATTAGGTTAATTACCTTTAAGTATGATACTTTTGGATTAGTCAACGCTATTTGGAGATAAGTATTAAGATTTATTATGAAAGACTATGTGATCAAATCCTTTTTAATTTTCGGTTTTGATTTTAATTAGGGTTACATTGAATAATTTTGACGACAATTGTTTATTGAATTTCCTTCCTTGAACTTTGGGTATTGTTGGTTGAATTTTATAGATTAAGAGTAGTATGTATTTTTATAAAGGATTATCCATTTTTTGTCTTATCAGATCTTTTACTAAATTTTTTTGGTTTTTTTAACGTCTAAATATAGGTGAAATATTTCGTTCATGTTATGAGGATTAGGTAACTCTCTAGAAGTTGAGTCAACCACTTCAGGTTTGACATATTCGTCTTGAATAATCATCAATTAGAAAAAAGATTTATTTTTGGAAGACATTTATTAAGGGTTGAAACACTATTTTTCATGTATGTTTATTTCTTTATGTACATATTCCATGTATTAAAGGTATTACACAACATTGTGAAAAGGATACTAAAAATATATCTAATTTCTTTACGTAATGAGAAATCAATGATCTTTTAACCAATCACATATTTATGCCTTTGTGATTGTTATATTTCTTCTCATCGTGTTTTATATCACTCTCCATCAGAACCAGATGGTTAGTTATCTCTTCCTTACCTATATTTTAATAAATTTAATCCTAGTATATGTTATACTAGGTGACCATTATAAATATCTTTCTCTATTTTAAATTTTTTGTTTTTTTTTTACTTTTTTTGGTTGGGATTTTGAATGAAGTTTCTATGCACAATTTTAGAATTTTGAGGATGTTGTTTCAAAATGAGAGGAATGATATAACATCCAAGATATTTATAAAATAATAAATTTTCATATATATTAGTAATTTTTATTATATTATTTATTTTTGTTTTAATGGTACACTATGTACAACAGCGTATCCGACACGCAATAATGATTTTCCACTAAATCTTATATTGCACACAACACTGAGTCACACCGAAAAATAATAGATACATGATATTATTATCTTCAATGGTAGATAATGCCATGCCTTTGAATAAGTAGTAATGAAAAGAATTATATATATTATGATTTCAAATATTTTTTTAATATTTATACATTTATTTGATGAATTTTGGAGGCTTAAAATGAAAATGGCTCTAATTTTAAGCATAAAATACTCTAATATTTTTAAAATTCCGTATTATCACCTTTTGATAGAAAAATATTTTTAAAAATATTTTTTATAACTTCTATATGTTATATATGATAATATAAATGTCTTAATTAGAAGTGGCACATCCAAATTTACTTTTGGTATCTTGTTGATCAAATTCATTTTTTAATGAATAGTAAAAAATACTAGATTTTAATTCAAAACATCCTTTTATTCTAATTTATTTATATAGTTAGATTGTCCTTTTAATTTTTTTTAATTTGTAATTGGATTATTTTTTTATCATTTAATCCAATTATCGTCATTTAATGTATTTTCACATTTAAATTGGACATAAACACATGTTAATCTTTTGAGAGTTTTGACTTCTTAAAAACATGTTTATTGATTTTTAGAGAGGAAATTAATTTTAAATTAATTAATGAGACATTTTTTTTAATTTGGAAAAATAGTTTCAACATTGGGAATCATAAGGTCCAAATTATATAAATAGGTTACTTTTATTTTTGGATATTATGAATAGTAACATTAGTAATAAATTTTATTTACAATGGTTAATGTGTAAATTTGGTAAATAAGGGTAAATATAATCTTCTAATAATATAAAAATACCCTAAAACATGTCATAATATGATTGGATGAATTATGGGAGACCAAAAAAATCCTTGGGTGGATATTTTGGCCTTTAGGAGCCACATGGGTGTGAAAATGACATGTTATAATAGTTAATTTAAAGTAAAGGGAAATATAACATAAAAGTGTATCTTTCTATTTAAAAAATTTAAGGTGGGGTTTTTGAAGTTATATCATAAACTAAAAATATTAATTTGAAATATAAAAATATTTCCTACATCGTGGTATTTTATTTATATTTTTTATACATTAAATAAATAAATTTAATTATGATTCAATGATGATGCAATAATTTCTTCATTAATTAAGGATTAAAATAAATAATAATATAAATGTTAAAATAAATTGAATTTCAACATTCTGATTCCATACAAGGTTTTTTTGAATGAATATAACATTTTATTTTTGAGATAATGCTTTTGGTTCTATAGAATAATGTTGTTACGACTTTAACAAAAATCAATTACAAAATATTGTCAAAATTGACATAAATGAGTTTAAAAAAAAACACTATTTTATATATGTTATAATAGTCTTTGAAATATATGGTTTGGATAAATGACATATATAATTTTCAAATTGACATTAGAAAACCACTTATAGTTCTATTGGACTTTTACAGTATCTATAGTAACCATTTATTGTCAAAATAAAAGAAGACATAGTAAGACTAAAGGTTTTTAACTAAGGGTTAATGATAAACGATAAGGTTATATTTGTGACATAAACATATCTAAACCCTATGGGTTGGGTGAATTTATACCCATATTCATCATATCCTATAAATATATCACTTTGGATATATTATAATTCAAAAATCATTTTATGATATATTAATATTTAAAGACTTTCCTAAGGTCCCCCACCTCCCTCTTATAAAGGGCCACCAATTATACCCACTTACATTCACCTCTTAATCCCCTTGTAACATCAAAATTCTTCACAAATAATCTACCAACATCCCTACCTTCCTCATAGAGGCAAAAATTTGTACTTAAATCCTTCCGAATGAGTCTTTTTGGGATAATCAAAAGGAGATACTGAAAAAGGATGTATTTGTTTTATCACCTCTATCAAAATTCTTTTCTTATTATACTTCATCTTATTATGAAATTTCCATACTAATGTATAAATCCAGTATTTTCTACATGAATATATATTATTATAATTATGTGAAAACCTTATACCTCCTTTCATCCAACCTATGAATAACAATATCACCATGCATGTGTACATACGGCGTATCGTCTCCACACCGTGGTGTAATTTTTTATTAAACAAGACTAAATTTTGATTTGTATATTGATGATTATAATGGATGTAAATAATTAATATAATATTATTATTGATATATGTAATTAATATACAATCCAATTCCAAACATTTTAACCATTAGGTGAATTTTATCGTCGGTCGTGTGTACGTACAACCCACTATCTAAAGGATACAATGTGATTAATTTACTATATCTTCAGCAAACCATTATAATATAAATTAATGGAATGAATAAATATGATATATATTATATCTATATTGAATCTAATCTTCTAAAATTATTCTTTACAACATACCATTATGCATCCCAATAATGTGTAAATACGGTAATTTCATTTGAGGAAATTTGGTCTACCGCCCCCTCCAATTGATATCACTCATTCATGCCATAAATGGAATGTATAATGGATAGAGTTAATGAATATATGTAAATTATATAACATATATATTATAATAGAATTATAATGTACCTATTTATCAGTTAGTTTTTATTCCATTAATATAACAATGAAATGAATGTCGCGTTCATGGGTGTTTACGACCTATCGTCTCCATGAACGGTGAGTTTTATTTCTTATATACAAATGTTAATGACTATTATAAATACATATATAGTTGATATATATGATATTTAAATTTTAAATTCTATTTTGTGGATAATTTAATTATGACCACATCGACTACTGACATCATACCAATAGAAGAATAAATATGGTATCAATACAACATATCCCAAGTGGAGTAAAAAAATGGTTTTTTTAATTGATGAATAGAAATACTGTGAAATTATATTTCAAGCATTCATGAAGAAAATATACTTTTGTGAAAAACATTTTCTCTGAATATACATTTTTGAAAAAAAACATTATGTAAAGGGTGAAAATTCCATTTTTAAATATTTTTGAAAAGGATTAAAATTATTGAAAACATTTTAATAAAATATGGACTGTATATGAAAATAGGTTCTCTAACTAAAGAGTGAAATGACGTTTGTTTTTAATAAAAACATTTTCAAAAACCTATTGATTAAAAAAGAGTGGTAAAATGATAATATTGTTAAAAAAGATCATGAAGGACTGTAAGAGAATTAAATGAAAAGGTTTTATTTAACAACGATCCAATAATTATCTTTAATGAAAATTCAAGTACAAAAATCTCGAAAAAAATGAGATTTTGATTTCAACCCTTAAAAATACCATAATACTGAGGTAATAATCTACCAATAAATAGATTATGTGTTTCAAATGTAAAACCACCTAAAAATTATTAGTACACAAATATATGTTAAAAATTTATTACACACATAATATTAGAATATTAATGAAAATGAGATAATAATATAACCAAAAGAAAATAAATTGTGTTAAAATAATGTATTATACATAGTAACACTTAATTAAAATCCCAATTAATGAAATAATTCAATATTAAACTCAGAATATAATGAATAATGATTAATAAGGTTTTATAGGTTTTAGAATTAAAATAAATCGAAATAACATGTGGAATGATGTTACCAATTTATTTTTGGGTAAATCCTTGTTTTCACCAGAGGGATTACATGGAAGGATTTATGCTGAAATTGAGACTTATAGTACGGGGGAACATGAGCCTTATCTAGGTTGGTAAGGACTTCGTGAGTGCATCCAAGCGGCTAGGGATCAAATCTAGGTGGAGGCAGAATATCCGAGGAACTTTAGTAGTACTATAGTAGTACTATAGCAGGTACTGTAGTGGAACTGTGCAGTGCTGTAACTGGTACTGTTGCGGGAACTGTAGTAGTCACTGATTGGAACTATAGTAGCTGGGAATATTCCCCTTTTTGGGGCTTTAGGCCACCGATTTGGTCCCTGAGTCCTTTAAGGCCTTCGGGCCACCCAGGACTTCGGGTCAGTAAGGCCTTAGGGCCACCTCAAGGCCTTTAGGCCACCATTAAGTGTAGATGAAAACCAGACAACCTATAAAGAACAATATCTATAAGGATGATGAGCAAGGAGCTTTCACCACAACAGAAGCTAAATGGATTGCATGAATAAGAGGCTATGGCCCCTGCCATCGGGACAAGCCTGTGCATGAATGGGAATGCCTATCCAATCAGCCATGCGAAGGTGGAGAGCTGATTTCACGATGAAGATGCGGGGGGGGGGGAGAGGTTACAAGTAGTTAGTATGGGATGTATGTAATGTTTGAAGTATATGGGCAATGGATTCCTCTAAGGCCTATGGGTCATGTAATACTTATGCCTCGGGCCATGTAAGGGTTCCACCACACCCCTTGAAAGGTGGATTATCAAAAATAAATAAAAATTGTAGGCCTTAGGACCATTTTAAGAGGATACGTATAGGATGGGGGAAAGAATGTTGGTAGATTATTTAAGTATTTTATGTGTAACTCAATGTTATTTCTAGGTGGGAATAAGTGGGAGGGGTCAGTTATTTTTTATAATAGAGGAGGAGTTCCATTCTTGTAGCTTTTTAAAAATGGAAATCTTTCTATGAGAAGTGGCACAAATAATGGACCAGATTTGATCCAAAAGAGGACAGGCTTTAAATAATTCCATAAAATGGATTTTGGACAATTTTCTTTGTCATTTTTTTTGTTATGTTTATTGTTCAGTCCCTTGTTATGATATTTTCTATCTTAATCGATGTAGTTAATATTAATCATATTCAATATTATTTTTTATAAAAAAAACTATTTTCACATTATTATATATTATAAATTATAAAGATTCAAAATATGGAATCCATTTTTCCAAATTCTTTTCACATAAGTTTTATAAATAAATTTGAATATAATATCAGAGATGGGATGAAAAAAGCTTGTTTTTAAAGTATGATGTTCAAAAGTTTTATATGTTTTTATATTAAATTTCAATGTCACATTGAATGCAATGTAAAAAAATTATTAATTGATATAAAATTGAACTAATTAATATTTAAATACAATACAATATTTAATCAATCCTTATAAACATTTTATATGATAAATTAGTTTTTAATTAAAATTTAATATTTTTGACTATTCATCAAAAAATTAAACTTAACAGAAAAATAACCAAAATTCACACTAATATAATGTTTCCCCTACTATTAAAATAATTAAGTTTATTTTGATATGTTACATTTATAAAAGTTCAAAAAATTAAATTTAAAATATATTCTCCATTAAAATGTGGTAACATTTCCTTTGTAGAAAAATACAAATTTTAAGCATAAAATTGGTATAGGAATATTTCAATGAAATATTTTTCAATAAATACTTTCCCTAAACCCTATATATTAAGATTCAAAGTTGTTTAATTGGTCTAATCCAATAACAATATGATTATTTTAGAATTTAGATGGAAAAATTCACATGGTTTGCACGATATGCCTCTTGATTTTTCATGAACACTAAATGGAAGCTTGATCGCTTCATTAGTAGACTAATGTTGAGTCAATAAAAAGTGTTGTATATTAAAGGCATAAAAAGTTGTGAATATATGATTTATTGTTCCCTTAGGGTTAAAATATATATCAACGACTCTTAGTGGTGTCATGGGCCTGAAGATCAAAATATGAAAATGATTTTTAATATGGGTGGATCAACAGATAAATCCCATGAGGGAAAAAAACCCATATCCCACATGAAAAATTTGTGTGAAGTGGCATCTTGGTAATTATCATAAGGAAACCATAGAATGGAGAATATGCCATACAACATCTATAGAGATATGAATAATCCTACAAAAAATGAAGAGGAATGGTTGTTTTAGATCAATACGTAGTCTGAAGTGAAATGATTCAACTGTAAGGAACACAAGAATTAGGGAGGTTATTTATATAAGAAAAGGGGATTTTAAGTAAATCAACAAAAACAAACTCGAAGTCAATAAGGAATGGAATATGTTGTCACTACTTCTATTGTGTAACCCAATAATTATGTGGCGACAGGTACATTGTTTATTAATTCATGAATAGAAAACATACTATTCAATTATAGTTCTATGCATTCTTTTATATATTTCTTGTTTAGTAGAACTATTACAACACCACCTTAAAATAAAGAGGTTTAGTTATATATGAGAATACAAAATAGGGAAATTATTGCATCCAATGTATATAAATCTTCTCGATTTAATGCATGTACACTAAACCTCCCATCAAATCTATTCTTACTTAATTTTGAGGTGTTTGATGCTATATTAGGCATGGATTGGATATTTTTATACAAATCCAGCATCGATTATTAGGAAATGGAAATCACTCTTCATATCCTCAGCCCCCCTATAATGTTGTACAATTGTATGGTGGTTTATGAATGTCCACTATAATAATTTTTTCAATTGTGGATATTACTACCTTATGAGAAAAAATATTTAGATCAAATTAATCGGACAATGTATAGATTCATTCTCTAAGGGATTACGATTGTGGGGGACTACATTGAGGTGTTCCCCAAAATATAATCAAAGTCTTCCTCTTAATTGATAGGTTGAGTTATTAGTTAATATTAATCATGGATATATGTATATATTAAAGAACCCTCAGTGAATTTCGACCATTGATATAGATGAACTAAAGAAATTTGTTATTGGAGAATCTAGAAAATGTTTTTATATTCCCTAGTGTTTTACCATGGGATAAAGAAGTCACATTTATCAAGGAGAAGGATCAATCAACGAACATATGTATTGATTATTTTTAGCTTAATAAAAACATTTTAATGAAAATGTATTCCATTCCATAGATATGTGACAATTTTTATCAACTACATGGGTACATGTATTTCTCTACGGTGGACCAATGATCAGGATATTACCAAATTAATGTGTAGAAGGGTGATATTTCCAAACTTCCCATCGAATGACTTATAGAAACTATGAGTTCATATTGATCCCATTTAAACACCCAAATTTTCCATTATTTTTCCTGGATTTCAATAATAGAGTCTTTAGATATTACCTCAAACAATTTGTGGTAGTCCTTATTAACAATATTTTGATATACTCTAAGTGCAAGGAGGAATATAAGGAGCATTTTAATATTGTTCTAAATCCCTTATAGAGAGGTTAAATATATGAAAATTATTTTAAATGTGAGTTTTTTATGATGGATGTATCATTCAGGGGGAATGGAATCACCGAAAATTGGATATCCATGTATCCTTCCAAGAAAATGGTTTTTGAAGAGTGGACCAGGAAAACATCTATAACAGAGTTCTACAGATTTCATAGTCTATCTGAGTACTACTAATTATTTTTGAGTAACATCTAGTGATTTTCAAACCTTCTAACAATGTTGAATCAGAAGGGGATAAACTATGATGGGATGAAACAATGTGAGGAAATATTTAAGGAGCTAAGAAAGAGTCTTATTACTGCACTAGTTCTCACACTTCCAACAAGTGGGGAAGTATTTGTGGTGTATAATAATGAATCAATGTGGGGCTTAAGATATATACTGAGGAAAAAATATAAATTGATATCTTACGCCTCAAGTAAGAAGAAATTTCATAAGAAAAACTATCCCACACATGACATGGAGTTGACAATAGTGATTTTTAGGTTCAAAATATGGAGACATTATCTCCATGGGGAGAAGAGTGATATATATACTAATAATAAGAGTATCAATAATTTATTCCCATATAAGGAGTTTAATATGAACCCAGGAGATGGTTAGATCTCATCATGTATTATGAATACTCAATGCACTACCATCCTGGTAAGGAAAATAAGGTGGTTTTTTCTCTACATTAAATTGGTCATGTGTCTTTATCAATGATGAGAATTTTTAACGTTCCAAAATTATTGGACTAGAGAAGGATGGAAATAAGAATCATTAAGGAAGGAACATCATCAAACTTTTCACAAATGTTTTCTCAACCATCCATCAAAATGGTAATAATGTATTACCATAGATGTGATGTGATAATTCAAAAAGGGTGGAAGCAATCTGAAATGGGAAATCCTCAGAGGTTCAAATGGATGAGGAAGGAGTCATGTGATTTGGGTCATGATTGTGTGTTCCATCCAATCTAGACATATTGAAATATATTTTCTATGATGCATATATATCAACCTTCTCTATTCATATAGGGATCACAAAGATGTATAGAGATTCATAAAAACTATTAGTAGGGAAGTATGAAAAATGTGATAGATAAATATACTTCAATGTACCTCTTATGTCATCAATTGAAGGTTGAAAGAAAAAAAACTAATGGGATTATATGACTATTACACATACAAAATATTGAAATGGGAAAACATAACCTTATATAGTGTCCCCAATCTTATAATAAAATCCATAAGAAAAAACGCAATATCGGTTGTTGTGGATCATCTCACCAATACAGTTCACATTACCACAATTTGAGATCACTACTCACTAGATCAACTTGAACTGATATACATCAGATAAGTGGTGTGACTAAATGGACAAACACTATAAATTGTATCTAATTAAGATCATATATTCATCTTCATGAACTAGAAAAGTCTCCAACATGCTCTAAAATTAATGATGATTTTTAGTAAGACCTATCATCCTCAAATTGATGTCCAGCTTGAGTGATCAATTCATATACTAGAAGATATGTTTATTTCATTTTCTATAAACTTCTTAAAGAGTTTGGGAAAAAATCAACCTCTGTATGAGTTCTCTTATAACCATAGTTTTGACTAGAGCATCCAAATGGTTTCATATGAATCATTTTTGGGGAAAAGATGGGTAACACCAGAATACTTGGATAATGATATAGAAAATAAGCTAGTAGGAACTAAAATGGTCAACGAAATGATAGAAAAAGTGAGAACCATTCAGTATCATACTTAGGTAGCCTAAAGTCAACAAAAGATTCATGAATACAATCATCTATGGGACCTGGAGTTTAATGTTGGAGACATGGTAATACTCTTCAAATCTCTATGGAAGTGTATCATGCGATTTGGGAATAAGGGAAACCTATGTCCAATGTACATTATCCCCTTCATAATTATTGATCATGTTGGAGGTGTGTCTTATCGAATACTACTTCCATCAATTTTGTCTCAAGTATACGATTTATTACATTTATCCATATTAATTATGTACATTCCATATCCCTCACCTGTACTAAATCCAAATGTGGCATAGTTTGAATGTTTTCTCTCTTACAGGGAGAAACTAGTAAAGGTATTGGACTGTACAGATAAATATCTGTGTAATAAGAATACTCACATGTTCAATGTACTATGGAAGAACCATAAGTATGAGGAGAAAACATCGGAACTTGGGGATGTAACGATGAAGAAGTAAACTCACCTGTTTAGTTTGTAAAATGATATTTTGAGGGTAAAATTTCATAAGGGGTGAAGAATGAGACGACCAATATTTTATATCAATGAAAATTATCTTCTTATAATTATGTTATAGAGTATAAACATTATAAAATAACATATGGAAGAATATATAAACATTATAAATGAATTATAACTAAAATAAAAGGTTTTTATATAAATTAGGGAACCTGTACCAAGGGAATAGTAACTCGACCTTTGAAATAGTAATATAACCCTTATGAATAGTAAACCTACCAATTAAATATTATCCTCACCTAATAAAGTATAAATAAAATTTAAGGATCTTATAAATGAAAATATTATATAATTATATCCTAGTATAAGTAAATAAACGTTTGAGAAATTCTTATTTAACTGTAGCTATTTTTATAAATCACAAATGTTTATTTTCAATTTTATAATTAATATAATGATTTAAAATAAAATTAATTTTCCAAAAATTTATTAATAAATCAATAATTTTCTGTCTTATGATTATGATATAATTTTATGAGACCTTGATTAATTTTACAGAGTGTTGTAAAATCGGTTATAATTTTATTATTGGTATTTCCCAAATAAATGATGATTTTTATTAAAAATTAAATTTCTCATATTTATGAAATTATTTCCCTAAAAATAATTCCATATTTCAATTATACACATTTATAAATGGATATGATTAATTGTTTGGTATTTTTATAAAATAGTTAAATTTTTGGTGAATTGTAAAATACAGTAATTTACAGTATATATATATATATTATAAGCTAATACACAATTTCTTGAGTCATTTATGATGTAAGAACCATAATATATAATCATTAATCTGTACTTACTATATTTATTCATGTAATAATCACTATTTCATATCTTAGAAAATATAATAAAATAATAACTACTATATTGAGAAAACGCACCTCTCCTCCTCTATAAATACCACCCACAACACATATTCTCCTCACACCTATTAAAAAATGAATATTATCCTATTTCAAATGATTCCTCATCCCAAAAATATTCCTCATGTTCATGAGCTTTTGGTCTTAACTAACAACCAAAAGAAATTAACCTAAGGAGGTTCGTATGGAGGACAATTCAAGAGGTTAACCCCTCTTTCTTTTTGTTTTATTTGTTCTTCAATTTCTTCTCTTTTCTTACTATATCATTACCTCCCATTATACATGTGTAATGAAAACTCTATTATATCACATATAATATAATGTTATTATGTTAATCAAATAATCCACCATCATCTCATTTTCCTCCCCTTTTTCCTAAAAATGAAAAAATTGTCCATGATGTGTTAATTTATCACATTCAAAGATGACGAGTTTTCAATATCATATACTACCTTCAAGGATGGTCAGAAATCCATTTTTAGGGTTTAACCAGATTATAATATATTTGTTAAATCTTATTTAATGGTTTGAACCATTAAATAATAATGATGTAAATTAGTAAAACATAATTATTTTTTGATGATAAAAAAACTCCAAATTAATCTAAAACAATACATTTAATGATTTATCAAATGATTCATCCCCACATATGTAACAAAAATGATATATAATAAAACTTAATATTTAGTAATTTAATTATAAACACATTATTTCAATTATGTATATCTATTCTATTTTTAAATGATTTTCCATACACATATACAAGTAACTGATCATGAAAACCAAGAAAAAGAACCCTCCTGAACAAAACAAACGTATCTTAAAACTCATAAAAAAGGTCATAAATGAACATGAAAAAATAACAATAAAAAATATAAAGATATAAAAAGTTATTAATTAATTAATTAACTTATATAATATGATTACACATTAAATTGATATCTAGTGCACAACACTTTCATACATAAGGTATGTGATTCTTTCCGAACCCCTCTTTTTTCCTTCAGGTTACACTTAGTATCTCTTTACTATAATTTAAATATTAATTGTTTTAATATAATTATTATAAACACCATTTATATGTTCCAAATTGGTGTTTATATATCATTTCATCCTACATTTTTAGGGGTATACATTTTTTAATAAGGTTCCCATATCAATTTTTCATGATAAGCAAGCCTGATTAAAAGGAACATCCTGATTTCATACCAATTGTACAGTGCATTACATAATCTATTTTAAGTGACATTATTTTTCTAAAATCACTCATTTTTCCATGATAAATTATATTGGTTCATTTATCATTTTATACAAAACATTATGAATTTTTATATTTAAATTGTCTTGAAAATTGTCCCTTAAACCACACTAAAATGTTTTACTTATAATGATTCGTAAAAACAATTTTTACTTGATTTCACTTCATTCTAAAATTAATTATCATAATTTTAATATCATAGAACCCAGATCGAATAAATTGGTTACCTATGATAATTCATTACAAGACCTCAGGAGTGCCTCCCCATACTCTATAGGTTGTTGACTTGTGTTGAGGGTCAAATAAGTCAGGTGGGAGACAATACTCCCTTTACCAGAGTAATACAAACTAGATAACAATGAAATAGAGTAAACAATACATAATTTACAATGAACATTCATAAAAACCCATTTCAAAATCAAGGTATAAGTCCACCACAAAATATTCAAATATATCATGTCATGCTAAGTAGTGCCAAAGTGAACAAAAAACCAAGGTAAAAACAACAATGTAACACCCCAATAGATCATGAATTCATCTCTAGATCCTCAATATTGAAAGTCCCATGCCTAATTAAATTACCTATCATAGGTACATTTCCCTTATCCTGACCTTATACCACAAGATCATATCGGGTTCCCAAAGGCGGCCTGATTAGGGTGTGAGTACAATTCAGTATTCCACTACTAATAATGTAGACAATAAATACAGTATAAACAAATAGTGAATATAAGTACTGAATAAATTAAGAGTAAATAAATTATTGTTTGGTTTCTAGTAGTTAACCATATATTCCTCACATAATTCTAATATCAGTCCCCTTTTATCATCTACATTATATTCCCTACTTTTTTTCCATTACCATCATGTGTCTCATTACTTATACATTTACAACATTTAAATAAGGGTTAATGTCTTCAACATTTGGCATATGGGAATAAGTAAAGTACCCATATCACTAGTGATAAACACATCATAACATACCTTGGAGACTCCATCCACATAATCACATTGAATGAAACCATTAGGGGAATAGTTCATCAATATGACCCAAAAAGCCATTCATTCTTTAGTGGGGTTAGAGAATCGGGAAAACCTAAACTGTGGGAGGATCCTCAGTCATTTAACCCACCACCAAACCATGATATCATGATTATATATTTATATATATCCAATTCTTCATATGTACAAAATATAAACCACACATTATACAATATAAATAACTTTTACAATACACCCAACCCAAAATGGGAGTCAATATTAAGACATACCCCATTATCACATTACCATTTAAATTACCTTTCCATTTATCCTAATTCCAATTTCTTATTCCTAAAATAAATAATAATATTCTATAGTTTCTATATATAAATCCATTTAAAATATACTATAATTATCACCTATTATCTCACTGAACAGATTCATCATTTTCCTTTCATTAACCCACTTATGCATTTCAAGTAAAAATCCCATTTCAATTGGCATTTTAACAGTAATCCCTTTAAAACCATTTTTCCCATATCATTAGATACATTATAAAATTCACAATATATTATCAATTAAATGTGTTCAAAATTTCAGATATACTAACCTTATAAGTGATGTCAAAATAATTCACAATCCCTTTGACATAGTTTCAATTATCCTTATTTAACATGTTACTATTAATGTCAAACAACCCCTTAAGCCATTAAAAAATATGGAAAATCTAATAATATTACATTTTTATCTCAACTAAACATATTAACATGTTCAAAAAGGATCTATGTTATCACACATCAATTACACAATTGAGTCTTCCAAATCCTAGGATCAGGATTATCGGTGCACTCCATGGGTGGCCATAAATGTGTAAAATCATCCTCACCACATCCCATGGGGATCTTGAGGGGTTATAATCATCATTTAGATGTTAATTTTTTAAAACATTCACCAAATTCATTCAATTCATAATAATAGTGGATCAATAACACATACTTATATGCACAAATCTCCTTAAAAACTATGGGATATAATGTGAAGACCCCTACCTCAAACTCGTTGCTGAATCACTCTTAATTGTGGAATTATATCTGGATTCAAGAAACCCCTTGAATCCATAACCAAGAAAACACGTGAGAAATAGTGTTTTAGTGACTCAGAAAATGATATCCCATGATTCAAGCTCCAATCTGAAAAGAGAGGTAATAGAGGGATTAGAATCATGATGTTATTTTATTCATAACCAACAACACCCCAAACAATAAAGTAACGAAGGAGAACCACCCTTGGAATCTTGGGTCTATTAGGATTGTCCTTAGGATTTAGAGGGGAAAAATGAATTTGAAATTGGGTGGGGGTCTAAAAATCATATAATGAAAAAAACTATAAATTTTTTAACATTTACTGGGGTGCATAGTTTTCCCCTAAAATCTTCCAAAACAAGCACAAAACATATGCAAACCACTGCCCAAAGGGAGTGAGGTCACATGGTTACCTAGGATGATCCATATATTTTGAGAACCATGCACCTACCATGTGAAATTCCTCTTTCCAATGTTGCATGGTTTGTCTATCCCCATCACACAGCTTTTACAAAAAGTTTGCAAACCATGGAACATGAAAAAAATGGGATTATTTACCTTTCTTTCATGTTCTGGACCCCTGGGATAATCCAGAGTATCCTCATAAACCCATGAAAAATATCATTATCCAAAAAAACGTTATTAAAAAAAAACTTTAATCATGTAAATCTATATATGGTGTTCAAGATCATACAACCTCCCCACCATGTAAAGGCTTGTCCTTAATCCATATTCCCTAGAATCTCTGATCGTTCCAAATAAGGATATCAGGTGACTAGGATCACCTATCAATTCCCATTTCCTATGTTTCATGTTGAGAATTAAAATTCTAGCATTGAATCTGAACCAAAATAATTTTATTTCCCTAACTGTATTTCCCTCTTCAACCTAAATCATGAATTAGTACTCCTCTTAGGATGCATAGACGTCAACCATACGCAAGCACTAGAACTACATTGTAATGTTGGGAAAAAAATTCCTAATTAAAATAATAAGGAATCATCACACACAAAATCATACCATCATTGAGGAAATGATTGACTCTTCATCGGTTTGATCCTCCTAAAAACTCATGTCCCAAAGAACTTGGTGTCATTTTAATCTATTTACAAAAGACTAATGGCTACCAATACTTGATATAACCCAATGAAACACATGATAATTCCAACCACATAGCTTGACGTATATCGATCCACCACTCAAGAACCAATAGTATCATTCCATAATCGTACATCCAAGACACAAATAAAACTCTTGGGGAACACAGCTGATTAAACCCATACCAACACTTGCTGCCCATACCAACTCACCTGAATGGTTATCACTAAATTCCATCCGACATGAATATATGATCACATCATCATCCAACCACATTCCCATTATAGTTATCTCAAACATATTCAATTGTATGGATCCCCAACTATCGAAGGGAGAAAAATAGAATCTCATATAAACATTCCCAATAAACCTGATAAGTTCCATCTCACTATGCCCCAACAACCATATGTACATCACAATGTATTGGCATCTAGCCTCTCTATTAAGACACTAAGGATTTTTATTTATACACTATCCATGGAGTACTATCATCAAATTGACCTCAATCAAGTATGAATTCATTTCGAATGGTACTTGATCTTACCACACCAAACTAGAGGTCGGTCTTTCCCACATCACCCATTCCCTTTTACCATATAATGTCAGACCACCCTATATTGGATTTCCTCAAAACATCCATCACAAACTAACAGAAAGCTAACAATTTTTCACCTTCCTAGGGAGCTTACTTATGGGAATCCTATCACTATAATCCAACATACCTACCATGATCATTCCTTAAATTCTATTCGAATTCCTCCATTAGGGCATCACATCCATCAAAACTATTGTCAAGCTCTAATGTCACCATCAACATTGCCAAAAAAATAACTACTACCATTAATACACGAACTATTGTAGTCTAGGTTTCTTTTTAATCAAAATATATAATTTTAAACATACTTCTCATACATTAACATCTTCCAATGGTGATTTAACACTCTCCACATTCATCCTTTTCTCCATGCAGATTCGAGATTTCCCAGACTAATTCGTCCTAGAATGCTTTGACCCACCATTAGAATGACACTACATAACATGGAAAATGTGACTTCAGCTTCATGATATTAAAATAACTCCCAAAGATACATACTCGAGTCTAGTTCTGATTATCATTCTGTTATGGAACCCATCCTCTCATGAAACAAACCAGTTTTATGTCTCCCAATTCTCCATAGAAGACTAAACACAGGGATCCCAAATTTCATTCAGAACCACACTAAACCCAAATCTAATGTTTGGATCAATAAAAAACAAAAATCATGTCCCACCTATCCTCTTTGAGAGACCCAAAATTGATATCATTATTTCTTCATTGGCATCCCAGTGTCATGACATCAACTCATTGTTCTGCTAACAACATCTAAGACTAACCTATTACACCCCAACATAGGAGTGTTGTTACCATAAATTTTCTACCCAAATTCCCACCATCATGTATCACACTCAATTTAAACATGAACTTCAATCATAGAAATCTATTTAGTAGATCATCCTAGAATAATAAAATGAGTGTCTTCTAGAGAACATTTTCATCTTCCATGAATGAAAACCACAGTGTTTTTCGACACCCAGTGTGTCATGATGAACTCACCTAAAAACCATTGAGGGTGTACATCCAACCATACATCGCCACATATACTTCCCCCATGAGCATAGAATACATTATGTCCCTCATCAAACCAAAATACCTTCCAGTTTCTAGGTGTAAATACTGACCTTCTCGACATACACGGGATGATAACTAGATGTTGGGCATGATCATCACTAGCTGAGGTATGCTAATAAGTTGTCTAATAACACCACCATACACTTGTCCATTACTGATTTCACCTCCCATTATAGAAAACCATGAAAATCCAAGGTTTTAATTCTTCCCTTACTCACACATCTCATCATCAATTAATAACGACTGCTCATGCAAGATTGAAAACCATGACTCGCAACCACTTAATGGCCATCTACCAAGTAGCCATGAACCAATGATTATTATGAATCTAATTCAAGTACCCCACTCGATTTTATACATTATATCCCTAGTAGTTAGCAACCGAAGACAATGGTACCCCACACCAGTCAAAACCAATGGGCACTTACACAACCATGATTTTCCCTTTTGTTTTACAATGAATTAAAGGAATTTATCCTAATCAAAATATTTCCTTACCAGAATGAGACCACATCTGGTCCACATTAGAGCCCCAAATATCTCACATATTCCCATGAATAGTAAATTAAATCAACTTTATTTCACACAATCCACGCATCACAAGTGCTTAGCCCAAAACCCGATTAGTCACATGACCATGCCTCTGGTTCCATCATCTGCAACGGCCCTATGACATCCTCAACATCTTACCCAATAACCAAAGAATTTGTACATCAGTCTCCGCTATGAGACCACCATCACATAGGGTCTCACCATCAAAAAGAATCATTTAACCACACTTTTTCACCCTTTTATCTTCTGCCTAGAAACAACATCGAGGATTCCATTAAGTGTCATCCAAACAGACAAGAACAGAATCCATGTGATACAACCTTTTGAAACTAACCGTAAAAGCAACTACATGTAATTGGTTGACCTAATGAAATAAACAGGCCATATATATAAAATTTACCAAAATAATATGGTAATCATTATATATCGGTTCCACCTCTAAATACTCTCTCCGGAATTATATTCTTAGGAACCTGCATCGTGGGGCTATCCTCCCATGATATCACCACTGTGTTCCCCAAAACAATCAATGTGTAGCCAAAACTCATTTTGAAACACCAAACCTTATACATTCCAACTTATACATCAAGGCCAAACCCAAGTTAACACTCTCTTTGTCCCACTAACAATTTCCAAAACTTCCACCAATGTGACACACAACCAAAAGCAATAGGAACCCCATATGACCCTTTAATAGGTAACCTTGAAGATCGAATGATAACAACCCCTTATAATGGAGTCACAAAAAAAATAATTCCATAGTTCCTCTTTCTAGAACATACATTTCAATCCAATAAAAAAATAAATTCTTGCAAATGGCACAATCACCCTTATTCTGATACCCACTGCACTTGGCTCACCGAGTGACCATTTATATTGGGTTCCATGCCAAAGGTAACCATACACGTAAAATGGGAATATGATCCAAACAATACATCTAGGGGCCAAACCATAACTCAAAAGGTCCCTACTCACATTGTGTGGCCATAACCCATGATGGTCTCTACACTCAAATCAATGATTAACACATTGTAACCTAAAACCCACAGTCTTAATGAGGATTTCCTAATCACATATCATATTCCATAAATTAACCAACAATGACTCATAACTCAAATACAAGTTATCATACTAGTTAACTCTCACATCCACAAACCACCCACACAAAGGGTCAAATCTATAACCCAATGAATACCAACTACCCGGTTCACCCAAAAGTTCCACTAGTACACGTTATTTTACAATTAATATATTACTTTTTTAACTTATACAGTAACATTTTAAACAACACATTTCACAACCTATTACCACTATAATTTTAACTCATTTATACCTTTCATTAGAAAAAATTCATTATATATATATCACCATTACTGTGAAAATAAACTTATTTTATAAACAATTCAATATTTAAAATTTATCACAACCTAATATTTTAATGTGGCTATAATATTTATTTTTACACAACGTCCATTAACTATTATTTTATATTATTTTCATTTACCCACTTGAATCACCATTATTAGATATTATTTTATTCAAATTTTCAATGGATTTAAAATGAATTATACTCTCTATGCCCCACATACCCATATTGTGTGTGTCTATCATAATGACTTCCTTCGGTATACATAGGTTCCTAAAACCAAGTTAGAATGCATAACCTCATGCCATTTAGACCATGAGAAAAATGTCATAAAATAATCACATCACAAAACATGTGGATCACCCAATGGTGAAATATCATTCAATGGTAAAAACACACATCAGGATCAATAATTCCCACCATGGGTGACTTGGGTTTTCATCATATAATGGTTAGATACACCTAGGAATGATATCATTACCATGGACTGACACATCCTACCGTTCTTTCTACCACCCTAAATATAAATACCATTGAAATGAACTTCTAGGATACCACTATGTAACACCTCTGACCTGGAAGCCACTAAGCTGGTTTCATGATCTGATACATCACATGTCTTTAAGGGATCATCCCCATATTTCATAGGTTTATGACTAGTTTTTTGCACCAAATAAGACATGTGTGGTGACTATACCCTCTTAACAGGAGTATCCCACATCAGATGAAAATGAAATTGTAGAAACAATATATAATAGCCAATAAACATGCATAACAAATCATTTCCCAAACATGGTATATGTCCACAACAAAACTGAAAAATTTGTCATGTCATGATGCGAAGTGAAAGAGGGAAAAAACCCCAATGTAAAGACAATAGTGGAAATCCCAAACAGATCCTATATCAATGTTTGGATCCACAATAATTAATGTCCCAAGACAAACTCAACTCTCTAGCATAGGTACATTTCCCTTGTCCTAACCTGTATCCATGACATCTTCTCGAGTACCCAACAACAACCCAATCATGGTGTGAGTACAACTCAGTAGGCCACCACCAATGATTTCTAAAATATATCTCGTATAAATAGATAGAGAATATATGCAATAAATAAATGAAAAGTAATATGAAGATAGTTTTTTCAAATAGTTAACCATCTTTAAATTAAAATTTTTAAGCATTAGTCCATTTTCATCATTTACATCATCTTATTTACTTTTTCTATTACAATTAGGTTCCCCCTAAGTTATCCTTTTAAAACATTTACCTGAGGGTTAAGGGCGTAAAAATTAAGCATAAGGGAAAATGTAAATTCCCCATATCAACAGGGATAAACACATAATTACTTCCCTTGTATCCATATTCCAATTAATCCCATGAAATGTAATGATTAGAGGAATATAGCATCAGTTTGACTCCAAAACCTAAGAATTCCTAGTTGTGGTTATAGAATCTATCCAACCCAACCTATGGGAAGAGCATGAATTTTTTATTACACCACCGATCAATGTGGACATGATTATATATATATATATATCCAATTCATCATACATACCAAAATCACAACAATACATTCTATAATATACAAAACCACTACAATGCATATAACTCATCATGGGAGTCAATATTATTTCCTAACCCATTATCACATTACCATTTACATTACATTTCCATTTAGATCAATTAACAATTCACATGGCTAAACACGTTAATCATATTCACTAGTTTACATACATAAACCCTTTTAATAAATCAAAAAATTACCACAGGTTGAGTTTTTTATATTAGCAATCATTTTCCATGCATTAACCCCCTTATGCATTTCATGTGAAAATAATAATCCCATTGGAATATTCACATTAATCACTTTAAATACATTTTCATGACCCATCCCATTCAGCATATTCAAAAATTCATAATCAATTATCAATCTAATGTGTTCATCATTTCATATATACTAACAGCCTTATGGATCGTAACATAATTCAAAATCTCATTGCCAAAATCTAAATTAACCCAATTTAATCTTTTAGTATTCCATTCCAAACTACACTGTTATCCATTATCATATAATAGAGGTCTATAAATATTAACGTTTTTACTCAAATAATTATATTTAAAATTTTAACAGTTTTTCTATGTTATAATGCATCAATTCCACTATTGATTCTACCAATTCATAGGTTCGAGAATATCGGCACTCCCCATGGTTGGCCCCAAATTATTCAAATCCAAAAAAATGAATCCTATGGGGATTTTGAGGGGTTAAAATAATTATTTTTATCATCATTTTTCCAAAATGTAATAAATTAATTCAAATAAAAAATAATATGTGAGAAATAACACACACTCATATGCACAAATCGGCTTAAAAACTATGGGATATAATGTGTAGACTACCTATCTCATAGGTATTTTCAAATTCTCACTTAATTGTGGAATTATATATGGATTCAAGAAA
Source organism: Viscum album (assembly GCA_963277665.1). Classification (NCBI taxonomy): domain Eukaryota; kingdom Viridiplantae; phylum Streptophyta; class Magnoliopsida; order Santalales; family Viscaceae; genus Viscum; species Viscum album. Next base: position 1,338,785,961 of record OY728129.1, on the reverse strand, counting down.
CCATTTAATCCTTGACCTATAAATCTCCCAATACATTTTTATTATGAGATTCATATGATGATCCCCATGATACAAGGTATAATCCTAAAAAGAGAGGTAAGAGAGGTATTAGACTCACCTGGATATTTGATTTACATCCAATAGCACCGAAAATAGCCATGAATAGAAGGGAAATACCCTCGGGAATATAATTTTTATTTGGTTTCTCCTTTAGGTTGTGAGGTGGTTAAATGAGGGATTAATTGGGTGGGGATCTAAAAAATCCATAATGGAAAAACTGTAAATTTTCAATCTTTTATTGGGGTGCATGTTTTACCGATAGAGTTTATCACACTATGAGGAAGGAACTAAACAAAGGGAGTGAGGTATCATAGATACTTTGGAAGCTCTACACAGATTAAAAAACATTCACCATATGTGAGAAACTCCTTTTTCCAATGTTCTACGGATTGGCCACCCTCTTGCGCAGTTTTCACTAATCGTATGAAAACTGTGAAACAAGAACATAATGGCCTGATTTTTCATTAATTCATGTCCTAGACACCCATGAAACCCCCTAGAACCTTCATACACCCATTAATAATATAACTAACCAAAAATATGGGATTAAAACTAAAATTTATGTATTTATATTCATCTACAAAGTTCATCATCTTATAATAATGTAATCATATTTTCCCTCGTGAATGACTATGTATGATCTAAATCCATTCTTTTTTGGACACCATTATGTTATTCCATTTCGATATGTATTTTTACATGATTATGATACATAATTCATTCCAGGTGTTACCCTTATTTTTTATTTTTTAGGCCTTATGTATGATTCTTCATGTGGAACACATATTCATCCACATGTTTTGATAGGTTCACCTAGATAACTCTAAAATAAATTTTTTTAATGGTTATTCTCATTATAAATCATGTGTAATGGACATGGTGGTTATCCTTACCTTATGATCAATGTGAAATGATCTTGTTGGTAATCCTTGAATCGTGCTCCCCCATATGCAATGATCCTTAACTCATGCTTATGTCATGTTTTATGTTTATACTGCATTATTATGATTTCATGATTACATGATCCATTATTATATATGTTTTGATTATTGTTGGTTCCAAAATTGGGAATGGAGAAAAGACCCCAAGAAGGCCTCAAGACGACCCCATGTACTGCCTCATGAAGCCCCTTCGCGGAGTTCCCCAAAACTACAGTCGCTACGAAGCCAACAAGGTGGGAGTCTCTGCGAACGCATTTGACATCCGCAAGCCCACCGCGAATCCAAGAAGGCGGGAGTCTCCATGATCACATTTGATTTTCGTGAACCCACCGTGATTCCAAGGAGGCTGGAGGCTCTATGAACGCATTTGACCTTCGTGAGCCCCCCACGATGCCAAGTAGGTGGGATGCTCTGTGTCCCGGTTGACATTTAAGAGCCCACCGAGAAGCCACCCGACCCCTCTTCATGACGTGTGAGCCCTGCATCGTGGCACCTCGTGCCTATAAATTCTGGACTCCCCCTGAGATCTCTGGATGGACAATCCGACCTTTCGGATTCTCATCTCCCAAATTGAGAACCAATCTTATGATTGGACAACCATGAGCTACACGAGGTGCTTATGCTTCACGAAATGCATCCTCATTGTCTTGTTTTGATCCCCTCTTCTGAGAGGGATTCAATTCACGAAGCCTATGAGCTTTTGTGAAGGAAGGGGATCCCCAACGGGACCCGGGTCATCACGGAGCATTTATGCTTCATGAATCACCCTTCATGTACACTTGATCCATTCTCTATGGTGGTATCACTATACATCGTTAAGCACATATCTTCCTGACACCTTGCTTCGCGAGGAAGCTTTGCTCTGTGAGGCTGTGCTCTGCGAACGCCCTTCCACTTCGTGAAGAACCTCCCATTTTCACCTCTTCCCCATGCTAAGGCTAAGGCACCCCACATCATGAAGCATACCCCTTCGCAAGTTCCCTCCGTCATGCATAGCAATAGAGCTCCATAAGGCCCCTACCTTTGGACACCTATTCTTGGAAAATCCATTTCTCGTGCGACCCCCTAGTTTGAACGATGTGAATTCAACGTCTCCTAGATGATACCACCCATATTTTTGTTGCACCTAATGATTCTTCACATAGGCATGCTAATGGCTATTGCTTCTTCACATAGCCATGCTATTGTGGACCCATCGATGGTTCGATCTGCGACACCCCCTCAGTACGACATTACCAGTGCATTCCCTCCCACAAGGAGCAGAGGGTACCAATTATGAAAGCCCTAGGGGTGCAGAGTGAACCCACCTCGTTCGAGCTGTCGGATTCTAAACTGCCAAGCACCATCATCCTCAACACATGACATTAAACTGTGACCTGAACCCATGCCTCGCATGCAGAGTCCCCCCACCTCGGGCATTCTCCACACTCCATAGTCTCCACAGCGGATGAGATCCTCTTTCTTGGAGTGGTGTTTGTCCGTGGGGAAGGGAATCCACTGTGGTGTAAGCCCCTAGCATTTCTTGAATGAGGCAACAATCATGATCCTCCACACTTCCTATGTGCCAAGGCCATCAGATGGCATGATAGGGAACATGGATCCTCCTTTCTCCAGTCCCAAACTCGTCTCCCGCTGTGCTTTGTCTCCATCATGACTCTATCCTGCTGTAAGTCCCAATCTCTCTCTCCCTGGGTTTCTTGATGCGTAAACCCCACTCCACATCCCACGGACGCACCTTTTGTGACGTGATAGTCAGGTCTCTACTGCCTCTTGTTTCTCACACTGGGCATGAATCACATGGTCTTAGATTAAGCATCGACCATGACAACACCCCTGTCCCGCATGACGTTAAATTGAATTTCCCCCATGCCGCATGACGTTAAAATGTACTCCCGAACCAGAAGGACTTTGATCCATGTCAAGGAATGGCACGTAAGAAGCCTCCCTGATGTTCAAACCCATCATCCATCGGACCCCCGGTCCATCTTCATGTTGGTTCGTTGATGACACCCCATCCTAAAATATGTGGTCTTTGATCCATGTCAAGGCATGGTACATAGAAAGCCTCCATGAGGTTCAAGCATGCCATCCATCGGACCAAGGTCCTCATTGACGTTGTTTCTCCCACAAAACCCATCCTGAACCACAGGATCATTGGTCCATGTCAAGGCATGGTATGTAGGATGTCTCATGAGGTCAATCCCAACATCCATCGGACCAATTTCCTCATTCACGTTGGTTCTCCGACACACACCATCCTGAACTAAGTGGTCTTTGATCCATGTCAAGTCATGGTACGTAGGAAGCCTCAATGGGTTCAAGACCATCTTCCATCGGACCAAGGTCCTAATTCAAGTCGGTTCTCCGACACACCCAATCATGAACTACATGGTCTTTGATCCATGTCAAGGCATGGTACGTTGGAAGCCTCCTTGAGATTCAATCCCACTATCTGGTCATTCTAATCATGTCATTTCACCAACAACTTGTGCCTCTTAAGAGTATGCCTCAAATTACCTCATCCCGCATGACGTTAAATTGTATTTCCCACTACTTAAACTATGCAGACATTGATCCATGTCATGGCATGGAACGCCGGAAGTCTATTTGAGTCTCAAGTCCAAAACCATCACCCATCTTGATTCTTACCTGAGCCACCACATCCCGGTGAGATCATTCCACCTCACCCCCCTCCACGACATTCAAGAAGCCACCCATGTGTTGGCCACAAAATCGATGTTCCCCCAGGGGGTTCCTCAATTTGATATACTCTAATCAGTCTTCTAGTTAGTCTGATCCTTCCCCACTAGACGTTAAACTCAGGGAATACCCTGTGTTATACATGGGAAGTTGAGAAAATCCTCAGATACATGCCTATGGAATTTATTCCCCGCGTTCGATGTGGGATGCCTCGGTCTTCTGCTCCCTCGAAAAGCCCTATAACAAGGGTCAGAAGAAAGATACACCAATCCCCGGTGTCTAGACATGCCAGTGATGCCCAGCGTGACTAATCCCCTAACCAAATGTTGCTACCCTGACCAGACCCCTTGGAATGTCCTGACAGAGGTAGCGTTATTATCTTGTGTCCTTGAAGATATGGTTCCAGGAATAGTTTCACGAACAACGTATTAAATCTATGAGGGAGACCCAGACTAGGTGATGAGCTCTAAGGATGAATCCATGGAAGGAAGAACCAACATCCCATCATCCCATTTTGATCAAAGATAAAATATCCCTGAAAAAGGAATGGATTCCCCCCGCATTTGGAATACGGGAATGCTGGATAACAAAAGATGCACCTGTGACACTCAAGCAGACGGAAACGCACGCCCTGGAGAGAGCATCAGAAATAGAAATGGTGATCCCAACTTTATGATCTTCTCCTCAATATGGAGATTAGTAATGCTTGGGTCATCCATGGATTAATGTGTCACAAGATCCAGTTATCCAGCACCGGGTCCCATCAAGAAAAATAGTGGGCCTGGCGTGAAACTAACCAGATGTTGGGGATGTAGAACGTTGGGTGTCCAGTTCTATGATGTTGTCAGCATGGATCCCTCTTACCGACTATGGAAGATGGAATGGAATTGGGGCATAGGTTATTTATTTCTTTTCCTTTCATCCCTGACGATTCCACCTCCATGCATTTTAGAAATCAGGTTGATGCCATGGGAATGCGATCTATGCCCGCCCGCATACGTAGTGGCAGGGACAACGCCAGCACAGCTGCTCCGTGTGGATCCACTGCAGTTGCAATGTCATTTGCGTCCACAACCATGGGGTTCCCACACTGCATCTCCCCATTGGAAATCATTTAAATAATGGTGATTAATGACCTTGTACGTCATTACGAGGAGGATGGAATAATCCCGACTCGGGATATGGCATGCCTGGACCTGGATGCATCCAGGCCCCGCCGTCAACCCCACCCCTAAGGGCCGTGCAGGGAGCCGATGCTCCCCACATGACATTTAATCGTTCTGGGAGCCTGTCTCCGGAGCGCTTTGACGACTCCCTACCTTACGCTAATGAGGTGGGTGACATTCGGGCCAACCTGGTTAGAGTCGCAATCCAAGGGCTCCCAGCAAGGGCCCCCACCCGGCCGCATCAGTGTCACTGACTGACCTTTCCATAAAAGCAGGTAATCTATGCATATGCGCCACCAGCACCGGCTCGCTTGACCCGACGCCAGCGTCCTACACGAGCTGAGGATGCCCGCCAAGGGGAATCAATGTCGACGACTACTGTGGCCCGATCCACCATTGAGACATATCATCAAGTCCCTTCACACCCTAAGTAGAGGCGCTTCAATGCCCAATCGAGAACGAGGCCCCAACTGCCCCACGAGCAGGCTGAGTCGACTCTCCAGGTCACATGCACGAGCGGGGGGGGGGGGGGGGTGCTTCATGAACTAACCCACCAGGATGCCACCCCGTATGGAGGTCCTTCCCGTACCACCACCACCGCAAGTGTAGGTCTTCCCCGCTTTGAGGCTCGGCATGGAGGTCTGCCCCGTGCCACCCCCAATCTGAATAAGGGTCCACCCCGCAGTCCGGTCTCTCTCCAACATGGGGATACTCCCTACATCCTCTCCGCAGCTGGCGAAGGTCCTCCTCACCCCGGCAACCAAAAGATTGAAGGCCAGCCTCACTCTACCAACACCAAGTATGGAGGTCCTCCCCATTCTCCCGCCAGTTCTAGCGGAGGACTTTCCCACTCAGGCCATGTTCATGGTGGTCCTCCCCATGTCCCCTTCAACATTTGTCCCGGTACTCCTTGCACCCCGGCAGTCTCAAGTGGAAGTCATCTTCGCCCTAACACCAACACGACCGAAGGAAGACATGTCGTAAATCATCCCTATCTTGATGAGCCACCCATGGGTAGGAAGGAGGTTCATCGCTGCTACAAGAATAATCTCGTTAAGGCCCGAACGGAGATCAACCCGGCCTACTTATCAAACGCTGGAGTGGAGTGCGACTCAGCTCAGGAACCCTAACCTCACTCATCCGAGTCAAGGTTTGGAGTGGGGATGAAGCACATCATCCTGGTACTTCCAGAATAAGAGGTCCACAAGATTACCACCTCCCTCCACATGATTATCTAGGAGGATGAAAATTTGGCGACCCCATTGGTTACGGTCGTGTAGTCACCACCATCATTGCTGAAAGTGCTTTCAACCTCCACGAGAGATCATGTAGAGCTATTCTGAGGACCAATGGCAGGAGAGTAGCATCGCGACCCACCACCAGAAGCCTCAGACCCAGAGCCAGGAATGGTGGTCATCAGCCCATCCTATCATGATGTAGCATCCAGGTCACTACACTTCTCGAAGGACTACCCAAGAACCGGTGGCCAGTCCTTCTGTTCGTTGTATTCTATACCGGCCAACCAATCGTCCCAGTGGTCTACCTCAGTACCGCTACCAGTTCCTCAACCACCCCCAGTTGGTGAGTAAGGAAATCATGTGCCAGACCCTGAAATTGAGCAGAGGAACTTCTGGAGAATCATTGCTGCCAAAAGCTTCCTCAAGGAGTTATGGCCCGTAGCAGCACAAGCTTTTTGCATACCTGAGTCCCTCACCCCCAGAAGAAGTTGAGTGTCTTTGATAATCCCTCTGGGTGATGAATTTCAGTCTCTGTCATTAGCGCGTAGGGTATCCAAGGTGCTAAGCGCATTTTGAGGACATCAGCGAGCAGAGCTGTCTAGTCAACCTGGCCACACTCCCAGTGGCCCAGCGCCCTGAGTCACCAGGCCATCGTGAGTCCCTCCATCAGCAATGCACTCTGAGTATTAATGTACTCCGCAAAATCCTCAGGGAAGAAACCCCCACATGCATGTCCATGGCTGGGGGAAGTATACTACCCTCCTCTTCAGCCCTATCTGACAACAGCCCGACTCGTTATGCGATATTGAGGACATGCCCCCACAAAGGGTCAAGGTGCACAAGGCTGACATAGTGGACAAGCGGGGTGAGCTGGAGTTTATAGATGTATACATACCCCTTGAGGGTGTCCACCACTGTTGGACCCATCGAGGTGGATTACCCGTCAGCATAGTAACCGCCTTGGTCTCCTTGCGCCCACCAAGTTGTTGGTGCTCACCCAGAATGTCAGTAAGGGCAAAGATCCTATCGGAGCTATCAAGCACTCTCACCTATCCGCCTCAGTGCAGAAGATGGAGGAGGACCCTTAGAAGTCCATGTTGCACCTGCAACATGCCGAGCAAAAGAGGTTGGTCGACGAACTCCTGGCTGAACACGCATTAGAGCGACGACCCGACTATGGCAATCCTAGGCCAGGGCAGGAGTGGAAAGAACAACTTCAGTAGAGACCCGAAGCTTGACGTACATAGATATCACATTAATTTTGTGGAATACTTAGTACATTATAATAACACACACACAATGACCATAATAGTTTAGTGTCATTGGAAACTCAGAACGTAATCTTCTAATCATGGTTAAAGATCTTCAACATCTCCCATAATATATCTTCCCTTTTTTCATACATAAAACCTTTCTTCATATCATGGGGAAAAGAAAACATAAAAGGGTGAGCTCAAATGCTCAGTAAGGGTAAACAAAAGAAATATCAATCACATCATATTCATAAGAACATATCTTTTGGAAATCTTAACCTTCAAAAGAGATCAGAATTTCATAACATGGGATAAATCATAGTAGTGAAATTTAATCCCAATAATCATAAATTAAAACATGAAACTTTGTTTCATACACACATAATAATAGAGAAACATTTCTTATTAGTCAAGACTCATTTCCAAGACTATCTTAGTGGAAAAAGTCCCTTTCTGAACCGAGTTCACTCCTCATTTCAATCCTGTTTCACTGAACCGGTATAACCTACCGTTCCAGCCATGTCTATCTCATGAGATATAAAATCTTTACCCAATGCATTGGAGGGAGATATAGGTCCCACCCATCTCTTAATGATACCATTCTTATGTGTTCCACAAAATCATAAATGATACATCATTGAATAACCCATGTAATAAAAATGGGATTCTTAAACAACATGACATCATAAAACAATTAATATAAGATAAAGGAATTCATAAAAATAATTCCATCACAACATAATCAAATCAATGTAATAATATGGATAGAAACAGAACCCTATATTATCTTAGTTGGAAAATAATTTTGATAAAACACTTCAACTCCATTCTTGAGGAAAATATCCTTTCTACTTCAAAAACATTTTCCTTTCTTAACATGTCATATAATTTTAAACTAAAATAAGCTGATTAAAAATAAACTTGAAAACTTGTAAAGTAAGATTCTTGGAAATAATGTTTTAAAAATCCATTCATGCCATATATGTTAAAAAAACATTCTTCTCGTACTTTTGTCGGAAAGTCAAAAAGTACCTCGTACGAAAAACGACAAAATATTCCTTTCATATCTTTTACTAAAATCTCACCGAAGGGTAAAATTGGATTTAAAAAATTGTCGGTGGATGGAAATAATATTACATATTGAAGAAACATGGATGTGGATGATAAAATACACCCCAGTAAATACCAAAGTCTAAAAAATCTCGGAGAAAAATGAGATTGTGATATTTCCGTTACCTTAGGTCCGATTTTATTCATAAGTGTCCGAACCTCATGTATAATGAATTAAATAGTGTCATTTACTTATTCCAAAATCATAATCATTGTTATGATATCATATATGGTTCACTTATGACTTTATATTACCCGTTCTTTTGTAAATTCCATGTTAAAGAGTGTTTTGGGTAAAATCATTTCATTTGTCGTCCGTGTTTTGACTTGTAATTATTCATATGATTACTTAGATAACGATTACATAATTCTAGAATATAAAACATGATTTATATATAATATATATATTCAGAATATACATATATATAATAGATCTATAAATGGAATGAAATACACCATTCATGGAGACGGTAGGCCGTACGTACGCATGAACGCTGTTTTCATTTCCTTATTGAATTGAATAGAATTAAGTAGATGAAATACATATATACATAAATCTAGTAGATTTATAATGTCATAAATTTCATTATTATTTCTTATATATACATTATAATCATTCTTAAATGGTTAACATGGAGAATGAATCTCATCGCGTCGTGGAGACGGTAGTCCGTACGTACGCACGAGCGATGATATCGTTTCCATAATTATTGAATTGTATTGGAGTGGATGATACAATATATCAGAATCATTATGATGTTATAATAACTATTTATAGTTATTTATTACACCATTATACCCGTCCATGTATGGTTTTGGTGGAAAAACAGATTACACCACGGCGTGGAGACAGTATTCCGTACGTATGCACGCGCGGTGATTTTGTTTTTCGTAGGATGTATAGAATGTGGAATGGTGTTGTTTCATATTTATAATAACAAATCAGTGTATTAGTGATACTGATTTTATTACTTTATAATGAAAAAACTAAAGAAGAAGAAGTTGAAGAAGAAAAAAGCTTGAAAGAATCGGGAGAAGAAATTACCTATTCTTCGATACGCCTATTTGAAACCCCCTCTTAGGTCACTATGATTGGTCTTTAAAGTAGAAAAGAACCTCTAGGATGTTTCTAGGGAAGTGGAGAATAAAATTTGGCAGGGGTTGGCCGAGCTTGAAGGCTCAAATTAGTGTGAGTAGGAGAGGGAGGAGGTTCCCTTTTATAAGGGAGGAGAGGGGCACCTTTGGAATTGTCAAAAATATTAATTTATAATAAATCTATCCACACTTAAAAACCTCAAAAAATGACTCATATTCAAAGATTAGATGACATAGGTTTGTAATATCATCAAACAATTAAATTTGGACATGTTTGGATCTTATTTTAATCCTTATCATTTTGATTTATCTATTTAAGTTTATTTGTGGAAATAAAATTCTAAATTTTAAATTATAACAAATAATTACTTATTTGTTGTGAAAGTTCCATAATTGTTTACTTTATAAAATTATAGACCATTTAAATTTATAATTGTTAAATATTTTTGTGATTTTTAAACAAATTTATAATATGTTATTTCAATAGTGTCAATTTTGACAGTATTCATTTATTTGAATTTAAATAAAATATATACAGAAGATATGTTCGAAATAAAAGCATTAATAGATTCATAAAAGGTCATATTTATCTATAAAATTAGTGGATCACATTAAATAATTCATATAATATTTATTTTATTATTTTTAAAACCATTTATTTGGTTTATATATTAATAAAATAATTACTACAACATTTTTGTATAATTATTTAATATACTGATTTTTTGCATAAAAAATTAAAATAAAATCCTATGATGAAGATAAATCTATTTCCTTTCACAATAATACTTTTACTCGAATTTATCATCTTAAATCACAATATTTAAATTGTTTTATTTATTAAATTATGAAGGTGACAACATTGGCATCATTTAAAATAAAATAATATAAGTGTCATAATTGATTGTATAAGACTCCAAATGGTCAAATATTAGACCACTGGATGATTATAGTTTATGTTTACATGACCAATAAGTTTTGGTCAGGGTTTTGTGCCTTTTATGGTTACTATTAGTTTAATAAAAACTATATTCTTGATTTTTCACTAGATAAATAATTTCCGCATCACTATTTTGTCACAATTAATGATAATTATTTAATCCCAAAAAATTTCATATAAATTCTCATGATGTAGATAATTTTGTTAGCTTTCTATAGACTATTAATGTTTGATGTTTCATGAAGTTTATCACTAACTTAAAATTATTATACTTATAGTATTAAAGAGAGTGACATGTTTTTACTTTCTTTGGTTTTAATAATAATTAAATTATTTTCATGGAAAAAGACCGTTAGATGAATATAATATGACCCTTAGGTGATATGGTACGACTTTTAGTCATCCAATAAGATTTTTCTAAATTTTAGGGTAATTTTATAATCTTATATTTACCCTTAATTACCCGATTTACCTTTAACTATAGTAAATAAAATTTATAATAGTTACAATTCACAATGCCCAAAAATAAAAAATAAATTATTAACATAATTTGGACCCACTTATTCCAAATATGGAATCCATTTTTCCAAATTCAATATACAAAATTTTCAGAAATTAAATTAAAATTAATCCCGTTGTGGAAAGAAAAAAGGTTTTTCTTTAAAACATTGCAAAAGATTGAATTTATTTAACCTACGAATTCAAGGTAAAATCAATGATAATGAAATAAATTATATTAAATGGTAAAAATATATTCTATTTATACTTTAAAACCATTTAATATTATAATATAACCACATAATATATTACGATGAAATAAGTTGTTTTTAATTAAAATATAGCGTGTTTTTACTATTCATTAAAATATGAATGTCATCAGAATAAAATGAAAATTTTATCCAAAGTGAATTTTTATTTCTTTATTATAAAGAATAATTTGATTTTTTCAAATTGAACTTATAATCATGTCAAAAACTGGATTTAAAGTGGGTGCGCCATCAAAAGGCGGCAAAACTGCATTTTTTGAAAAATACTTATTTTACCCGAGAAATTTATTTTTCTCTTTTACCATGTTCTAGAAAATGTGTAAGATGAATAATAATGTTATAAAATTCAAAATATAGTTAATACTATTCATAACGGCTTGTTCATAATAATATTATAATAATATATCGTTGTTTAGTAAAACCCGGTATTGCGTACAACACACGCTATCGAGGAAGGTCGTGATTGCCTGTAATGCAAGCCAAGTTAGGGTTGCGTGTTGTGAAATAATCCATGTTGCTTTGTATAATAGAATCCAACCATATTTAATTTATACATTGAATATATATATATATATACTCAATTTTGCGTAGAATAACTGTTATCAAAATTGTGTGTAACACGATCCAAGAATAGTGTTGTGTATACTGCAAGCTAATACGGTGTTGCGTATAGAGCAAGGTAATCTTGGTGTAGCATACAACACAAGACATTAATGAAATTAAAAGAATATTTTTCATAAAATCTCGGGGTGTTACATTATACCCTCCTTAAAATGAATTTCTCCCTCGAAATTCGTCGGGGTTATAAATGGTTTACTACTCGAATGTTTGTTTAATAGAAACCCACATCGTAAAAAAGAATACAAAAACATGGCTTTAAAAACTAAAGTATGAAATGTAACGGTTACCCAAATTAACTCATCAATGGGTTTCCACGTAGGAGAACATAGGTGAAAATATGGATATGGAAGAGAAATCTATCCATCAAGTTCTGATGGAGAGTGGTAGAGAACATGGCTATGAAAAAGCCAACAATCACAAAGCTATTGATTTGTGATGATCTAAGGTACCATCTGATTCATCAGATATAAGGTAACTAGGAAAACATTTTTGGTTTTCAATATCATTTCCCTAAAGTTGATGAATTAAAAGAAATACATGCATGATTTTGGTACAATCTCTCTGTTGTTCATGAATTGAACAATTTCCACATCATCCCTTAAAGAAATGAAGTTGCATTTGTTATTCGTGATCTGTTAGCAGATAATGTGATAGAATGATGGGTCATTCCATCTCTTTCAAACAAAAGGTTAGCTAAAGTTATAAGTCCATATTATGGTTAGATTAATCGTATATGGTTCCAAAAATGAACTTATACTTCATATATCATTCCTCTTAATAAAATAAAACTAGTTTCTACTAACCCGGGACTTCTTGTAGGCCAGTGGTAGGAGATAAAGGCCAGTCGCACTTTGGATGTGGGTTCGATTCCCACAGCCTTGTCCGACGCGATGGGTTGTCGCCCGTCCTGCAGGTTGTCCTTTTTTAAAACTACATTACTATATCATCCCATCAATAATATCGAAAAAGGTTTTATCCTTAAACTAACTTATGTCCAACATAATCCATTCCAATCTTTAGGCTTGTCCATAATATTGCAGTCCATTGTCATATTATAGTGAAAACGATTACCAGAGATTTCATATAATAAGCATGTTAATACCATCGTTGATCCCCATATATCCTAAGATATGTCTTGTTGGTCACATTACAAACGTTCGAAGGCCTTAATCATGTATGCTCTTGAAAAATGAATACCCATTGAACCTTAGTGAAAACATGAATTCAGTTAAAAGTTAACACTTTCCACATACCAAAATCCTAAAAATTTTATATACTCAAACCATGATATCACTTAGTCCTTATATCAATCATGAGCTCATGAATACAATCAAACATCTCATTATCTTCTTATTCCTTCATTATGCGCATAACATGTACTTTACAAAAATATCTGAATAACATTCCATGGTTACTGGTACCATTCATCATATACATTCAAATACTTTTAGGAAAAACAATAGTGTAACAGTCCTTAGATGATTCTTTATTCCATAGTACCATTAACTATACAACATAACTCTTGATAAACATACAATCATTCCACTACCTTCTAAAACAAACGACTAAGCTTCAACACTTCTTTCAGCTCATATATCATTTGTAGTATCCTCATCATCATCCACATAAATAATACCCATATGACCATGCTGATTCTCTTCATGAGATTTTCCATTAGGGAATTGGTTTGCATAATTCCTGTACATTCCACATTTAAAACATCTAATCATTATTGATGTCGTAGCAATACCATTATCCTTGTCCATGGTGTTAATTGAACCTTTTCTTTTGCACTTACTGGATTTGTGCCCTTCTTTTCCACACCCAAATCATCTTCCATCTCCTTTGAAACAATCTCCCTGATGCCTCTTCCCACATGATTTACATGAGGGAAATTGAACTTTCTTTCCTCTACGATCATCATGAAACTCTATCTTTCTCTTATTATCTGAGTCAGGAAACTTACCAAAGTTGAGATTATTGATCATATTATGAGATTTCTTATTAGGCATAATAATGATGTTTGGACTTCCATATCCTGTTTCATTTGGTTTCTCATGATGAAAATCATTCCATTGTCCATCATATCCTCAATTATCATGAATCTTCGTATTTCCAGCCATTTTTTAAAACCCAAAAAGAATAGTGTGAGAGGAAAAAATCATGCTAGGGAAAACAACATAGTAAAGGGGGATCACCCTCAATATCTAACATCTTAGGTTAAATTATAATATCGTTACCGTAGTTCTAGGACTATATCCATTACGTATTCTTATCCTTAGGTACATCCCTAGACATACCTTAGAAATACCTCTAGGGATCTCACTAACGTTTTCGCATCCTAGTTTCCAAAGGTTTACTAAACCTTTCCTCTGATACCAATAGTAGAGACCCAAAGCTTGACGTACATAGATATCACATTACTTTTGCGGAATACTTATTACATTACAAAAACACACACACGAGGACCGTAATAGTTTAGTGTCTTTGGAAACTCGGAACGTAATCTTCTAGTCATGGTGAAAGATATTCAACATCTCTCATAAATATATTTCCTTTTTTTTCTTACATAAAACCTTTCTTTATATCCTGGGGAAAAGAAAACATAAAAGGGTCAGCTCAAATTCTCAGTAAGGGTAAACAAAATAAATATCAATCACATCATATTCATAATAACATATCTTTTGGAAATCTTAACCTGCAAAAGAGATCATAATTTCATAACATGGGATAAATCATAGTAGTGAAATGTAATCCCAATAATCATAAATTAAAACATGAAACGTTGTTTCATACACACATAATCATAGAGAATCATTTCTTATTAGTCAAGACTCATTTCCAAGACTATCTTGGTGGATAAAGACCCTTTCTGAACCGAGTTCACTCATCATTTCAATATTGTTTCACTGAACCGGTATAACCTACCGTTCCAGCCATGTCAATCTCATGAGATATAAAATCTTTACCGAATGAATTGGAGGGAGATATAGGTCCAACCCATCTCATAATGATACCATTCTTATGTGTGCCACAAAATCATAAATGATACATCATTGCATAACCCATGTAATAAAAATGGGATTCTTAAAAAACATGACATCATAAAACAATTCATATAAGATAAAGGAATTCATAAAAATAATTCCATCACAACATAATCAAATCAATGTAATAATATGGATAGAAACAGAACCCTATATAATATTAGATGGAAAACAATTTTGATAAAACACTTGAACTCCATTCTTGAGGAAAATATACTTTCTACTTCAAAAATGTTTTCCTTTCTTAACATGTCGTACCATTTTAAACTAAAATAAGTTGATTAAAAATAAACTTGAAAACTTGTAAAGTAATATTCTTGGATATAATGTTTTAAAAATCCATTCCTGCCGTATACGTTAAAAAAAAAATTCTTCTCGCACTTTTATCGGAAAGTCAAAAAGTACCTCGTACGAAAAACGACAAAAGATTCCTTTCATATCTTTTACTGAAATCTCACCGAAGGGTAAAATTTGATTTAAAAAATTGTCGGTGGATGGAAATAATATTACATATTGAAGAAACATGGATGTGGATGATAAAATACACCCCAGTAAATACCAAAGTATAAACAATCTCGGATAAAAATGAGATTGTGATATTTCCCTTACCTTAGGTCCGTTCTGCTTCATAAGTGACCGAGACTCCTGTATAATGATTTAAATAGTGTAATTTACTTATTCCGGAATCATAATCATTGTTATGATATCATATATGGTTAACTTATGACTTTATATTACCCGTTTGTTTGTAAATTCCATGTTAAAGAGTATTTTGGGTAAAATCGTTTCATTTGTCATCCGTGTTTTGACTTGTAGTTATTTATATTATTACTTAGTTATCGATTACATAATTCTATTATATAAAACATGATTTATATATAATATATATTCAGAATATACATATATATAATAGATCTATAAATGGAATGAAATACACCGTTCATGGAGACGGTAGGTCGTACGTATGCATGAACGCTGTTTTCGTTTCCTTATTGAATTGAATGGAATTAAGTAGATGACATACATATATACGTAAATCCAGTAGATTTATAATGTCATAAATTTCATTATTATTTCTTATATGTACTTTATAATCATTCTTAAATGGTTAACAAGGAGAATGAATCTCATCGTGTCGTGGAGACGGTAGTCCGTACATACGCACGAGCGATGATATCGTTTCCATAATTATTGAATTGTATTGGAGTGGATGATACAATATATCAGAATCAGTATGATGTTATAATAACTATTTATTGTTATTTTTTACACCATTATACCCATTCATGTAAGGTGTTGGTGGAAAAACAGATTATACCATGGCGTGGAGACGGTATTCCGTACGTACGCATGCACGGAGATTTTGTTTTCCATAGGATGGATAGAAGGTGGAATGGGGTTGTTTCATATTTATAATAACAAATCAGTATATTAGTGACACTGATGTTATTACTTTATAATTAAACAACTATAGAAGAATAAGTTGAAGAAGAAAGAAGCTTGAAAGAATCGGGAGAAGAAATTACATCTTCTTCGATACGCCTCTTTCAAACCTCCTCTTAGGGTACTAAGATTGGTCTTTAAAGTAGAAAAAAACCTCTAGGATGTTTCTAGGGAAGTGGCGAATAAAATTTGCCAGGGGTTAACTAAGCTTGAAATATCAAATTGGTGTGAGGAGGAGAGGGAGGACGTTCCCTTTTATAAGGGAGGAGAGGGGCACCTTTGGAATTCTTAAAAATATTAATTTATAATAAATCTATCCCCACTTAAAATCCTCCAAAAATGACACATATTCAAAGATTAGAAGATATAGGGTTGTAATCTCATCAACCAATCAAATTTAGACATGTTTGGATCTTATTTGAAACCTTATCATTTTGATTTATCTATTTATTTTTATTTGTGGTAATAAAAATATAAATTTTAAATTAGAACAAATAATTACTGATTTTTTGTGAATTTTCCATTATTTTGATTTTTAAACAATTTTTTAATATGTTATTTTAATAGTGTCAAATTTGACACTATTCATTTATTTGAATTTAAATAAAATATATACAGAAGATATGTTCTAAATAATAGCTTTAATATATTCATAAAAGGTCATATGTATCTATAAAATTAGTGGATCACATTAAATAGTTCATATAATATTTATTTTATTATTTTTAAAACCATTTATTTGGTTTATCTCTTAATAAAATAATTACTACAACATTTTTGTATATTTATTTAATCTACTGATTTGTTTCATAAAAATTTAAAATAAAATCCTATGATGAATATAAATCTATTACCTTTCACAATAATACTTTTAATCGAATTTATCATCTTAAAATCACAATATTTAAATTGTTATATTTATTAAATTGTGAAGGTGACAACTTTGGAATCATTTAAAATAAAATAATTTAAGTGTCATAATTGCTTTTATAAGACTCCAAATGGTCAAATATTAGACCATTGGATGATTATAGTTTAAATGTACATGACCAATAAGTTTTAGTCAGGGTTTTGTGCCTTTTATGGTCACTATTAGTTTAATAAAAAATATATTCTTGATTTTTCACTAGATAAATAATTTCTGCATCACTATTGTGTCACAATTAATGATAATTATATAATACCAAAAAATTATAAATAAATTCTCATTATGTTGATAATTTTGTTAGATTTCTGTAGACTATTAATGTTTGAAGTTTCTTGAAGTTTATCACTAACTTAAAATTATTATACTTATAGTATTTAAGAGAGTGACATGTTGTCACTTTCTTTGGTTTTAATAATAATTAAATTATTTTCATGGAAAAAGTCCATTAGATGAATCTAATCCGACCCTTAGGTGATATGGGTCTACTTTTAGTCATCCAATAGGATTTTTCCAAGTGTTAGAGTAATTTTATAATCTCATATTTACCCTTAATTACCTGATTTACCTTTAACTATAGTAAATAAAATTTACTGTAGTTACTATTCACTATGCCCAAAAATAAAAAGTAGCTTATTAACATAATTTGGACCCACATATTCCAAATATGGAATCCATTTTTCCAAATTCAATACACGAAATTTGAAAAAATTAAATTAAAATTAATCCTGTTATCGAAAGAAAATGGGTTTTTTCTTCAAAACATTAAAAAAGATTGAATTGATTTAACCTACGAATTCAAGGTAAAATAAATGCTAATGACATAAATTATATTAAATGGTAAAAATATATTCAATTTATAATTTAAAACCATTCAATATTATAATTTAACCACATAGGATATTACGATGAAAAAAGTTGTTTTTAATTAAAATATAGCGTGTTTTTACTATTCATTAAAATATGAAAGTCATCAGAATAAAATGAAAAATTTATCCAAAGTAATTTTTTATTTATTGATTCAAAAGAATAATTTTATTTTGTCAAATGGAACTTATAAACATTTCAAAAACACGATTTAATGTGGGTGCGCCATCAAAAGGCGGCAAAACTGCATTTTTTGGAAAATACTTATTTTACCCGAAAAAATTATTTTTCTCTTATACCATGTTCTAGAAAATGTGTAGATGAATAATAATGTTATAAAATTCAAAATTTAGTTAATAATAATCATAACGGCTAGTTCATATTAATTTTATAATAATATATCGTTGTTTAGTAAAACCCGGTATTGCGTAAAACACACGCTATCGAGGAAGGTCGCGATTGCGTGTAATGCAAGCCAAGTCAGGGTTTCGTGTTGTGAAATAATCCTTGTTGTTTCATATAATAGAATCCAACCATATTTCATGTATACATTGAATATATATATATATATATACACTCAATGTTGCGTAGAATAACTATTATCAAAATTGTGTGTAACACGATCCAAGAATAGTGTTGCGTATACTGCAAGCTAATACGGTGTTGCGTATAGCGCAAGGTAATCTTGGTGGAGCATACAACAGAAGACATTAATGAAATTAAAATAATATTTTTCATAAAATGTCGGGGTGTTAAAACTTCCCCATAGAGAGATGCCTCCAGGAAACCCTGATCATGTCGCTCCCACTAACAGGGATGAAGTCGGAACTCATGGAAAGAGGGTGCGGTATGTCACAACAAACTCCCCCGAATGGCGCGGAAATCTGAAGAATCCACCCCAGGATCCCCCATCTTCCCCACATGCAATTCCACCAGTCGCTCCACAGGACGCTGAACCCGTCTACCATGTCGAAAATCCCGGAAACGCACTTTTGGTTAGGGATCCCCGTCAAGATAGGGGGTGCCTGGATTATCCTATGAGAGAACTCATTTCCCGCCTTGAGGAATTAGAAATGAGGCAGGTGGCAATCCCACCTAATGGCAAGCCATAACCGGCCTGGGTGGATGATATTTCGGAACCTCCTGGTATCGGGAATCCCACCATCTCCATATTTAATGGGACATGGGACCCTCTGTGGTACATATCACACTTCAATTTGAGGTGTGGGCCCATGTTGTGGACTCTAGTGCAGTAGGAGGCCGCCAAGCTCCGCTGTTTCTTTCAGACACTGGAGGGGACGACATTCGTCTAGTATAGCCAGCTCCATGTTAGATCTATGACAAGCTGGGAGGACCTTCATAGACAGTTCCTCTACCAGTTTAGCTCTACCACACAAAAGAATAGCATCACTGACCTCTTCAAGTGAAAACCAAGGCCTGATGAGCGAGTTGTGGACTTTATCGCCTAGTGGAATGGGCTCACATACTCCCTCAATATGCCACTGACTCAGGAGAAATTTCTGACGATGTGCGTAGGGAATGTCGAGATGGAATTGGTTCCCACTCTGATCACTCTAAACTATCATGGAGGGTTCCGAGAATTCTTAGATAAGGACCAGTGCCTTCAAGAAGCCCTGTAATAGGCTAGGT
The DNA here is from genome assembly GCA_963277665.1 of Viscum album. NCBI lineage: Eukaryota > Viridiplantae > Streptophyta > Magnoliopsida > Santalales > Viscaceae > Viscum > Viscum album. The sequence goes on along the minus strand of OY728129.1, from coordinate 1,338,766,138 downwards.
AGGCATGTCTGTTCCCCCCCACAATCCCATCATGGACAGCTGCTAGAGCCCAGCCCACCGTAGTGGAAAAAATAGATTCTCCCAGGTAGCTATAATTTCTACCTGTAGCACCAGCTCCACAGCCTCGCAGAAGTCCTCCACCTCAGGCATAGCCTCTTTCCCCACAACGTCCTCAGAATCGGCAGGCACCTTCGCATAATGTGTCGCCACCGCCCAAGCGGTACAATCATGGTCCACCTCCTCGACAAGCCCCTATGGATCCCCATCAAGGCCAGGCTCCAATGTCTCCCTATCTTTAAATAAGACACCAGACATACTCGTTTAGTGAGAATCAGTTCCCGGGTGACTTCTGTAGTGCCCTAGAGTAGGGGATTGTACTCTTGCCTATGTGTAGAAGGCTAGCAGAGGAGAATATCACTGATCGCCCCAAATACTGACCCTATCATCAGATTCTGGGGCACAAACTCAAGAAATGATATGTGTTTAAGGACTGGATGCAAGACCCGGTTGATGACATCATAGTCAGGTTGGGGTCAACCCCATAAAAAGTGGTGGGTGTAGTCGTTAGGTCAGATAGCAGTAGCGATGAAGGTGAATGACAGCCAGTTTTTAGCCGTGGATCCCAAAAGTACGATGACTAGATGGATCGTAAAACGGTTTCTCGAACCCATGGAATCTTTTAGGAAAGCCTTAATTAGCCGGATCTTTCAGAAGCTACGACAACCACCTCTGCATCATCATCTCAGCCGGCCTTATCCCAAAAGACCAAGCATCAGCAGCGCAAGAAGAAGCAATGTGCCCCACTGATGCCATCGTCACCCCACACTCTTTTCAACTTCATGCCACCCCTAGAAGAGGATCCCTCCCATAATTCACCCAGTAGTGGATGATTCATTGAGTGATAGTCAGGGGTACACTTCGGTTAACCCTGTCGAGTTGGTAAACCCCTATATGACTCCCAACAAGGGGGAACACTAGGAGAACCTCCCCAATGTCCCCAATATAAACCAAAGTCAGCAGAGCCATGGCTACATGGCCCATCAATGTGCACGAGTTGTCACCTCTATCCAATTCGTGCAAGACACTAATACAAGACAACTGACCCGGTGCAGAGCTCAGCACTCGTAGCCTTTTTATCCAGTGTTGTCAGGTCTGACTCCACCACTATTTGTGCTACTAGATCAGGCAGAGCCAATCCTACCGTAATGCGACCAGCTTCTCCCCACAAAAGGTCAACCTCGGCCGTATGGACCACGTCTAACAACTTCTCCCCAGGCTTTGACCGGTGAGCAGCGGGATATGCCCAACACCGGCCAGTTGTCGGTCCAGCCAATAGGATCCGTCGTGCCTCCATTCGTAGAGTGGCCTCCTGTAAGCAGAAGTTCACACCTAGTGCGGAAGTATGATTTTCTCAAGAACCTTCTCGAAATCCCAGTGAGGCTTTCCATCCTCGAAGACCTCCAATTGTCTTCAGATATCTGTGAGTCCCTCGTTGAGGCTTTAAGGATCCCCCTCCAGTTTGAGACAGTGTTAGTAGCTACAGAAGCCTTTCATGCTTAAGCAGTTGGGAATGTCGAATGACAGGACATCATTTCATTCTCCAGAGAGGATGAGGTCCCTCCCTTACAAGGGCACATAATACCTTTGTACATCACTGTACAATTCAACATTGTTGAGGTTCGCCGATGTCTTGTTGACACTGGCTCCGATATCAAACATATCCCAACAGGGACGCTGTGAAAACTTGGGTTATCCGAGGATAACCTGAATCTCTCCGATTTAAGGATCCAGGGATATAATAGGATAGATCAGACCTCGGTTGGCATGATCCATTTGAAGACCCAGTTAGGTGTCCTAGTTTCCAGTACTAAATTTATGGTCATCTCCCAGGACACCGCGTATAATGCATAGATGGGAAGGCCATGACTCCATCTACATGCGGCAGTCCCATCATCGTATCACCAATTCCTCAAGTACTCCCTTAATGATCTATCATGCGTACTCCATGGTGATGAATCTCCTTTTACCTCTTGTGATGCCCGTTATCTGGATACTGACTATTATAAGAGTAAGGATAACCAAATCCTTCCAAGTGAGGTTGAACCCGCCCTAGTCACCAGTGACCCCTGGGATGGTCTGGATGATGCCTATGTCGTCTCAATCCATCGATTGGAGGCCACGAACCCCGATATAGGGTAACACATTTTTGTTTTAGGTACAATAGGAATTAATATTTCCATGCCCAAATGATGGCAGGAAATCACCTCATACTCCTACACAAACTACGCTCAGGTGATCTCGGAACCTCATATTGTTGAATGGTATCGGGACGTCCACCCCAAGGCAATGACAGTACGTCATACGTGTCTGTTTTGCCGGTCTGGGATTAATCAGCTCAATCCAACATGACACTATTTCTTTGATATTATCAAGGATGGCCTTCTAGGACGAAGGCCATATGGGATTGGATTGACTGCCTTCATCGCCATGGCCTTAGTGGTGCGTGAATCTTCTGATGTGTTTTCCACTGCTCCCAGGCTGGTACGAGCCTCCTATTGGGTTCCTCAAACCAAGGGAAAGCCTCACCCGCTGGTAATACCTCATCTGCAAGCAAAGAAGATGATTTGGGAGATTCTCCCCATGCCTTTGAAGAATATTTCTCTAAAATAGTCGATGAACTGGTACAGTTGAACCTTGGTAGCGAGGAAGATCTGAGACCCACATTAACCTATGCCGCCATGCCCCTCGAGGATCTGTAGCGGTTCGTGGACTTTATTAAACAACATTGTGATTTATTTACCTAGAGTTACGAAGGGATTCCATGACTATATCCTCAGGTAGTCATCCACCATCTAGGTCTCCTAACAAACCATCGCGAGTTCAAGCAGCCTCCCAAAAAAATGCAGCCTTCCCATGGTTCCAGGGACGAGACTGAAGATTACGAGCACATTAGAGCCAACTTTTTCGAGGAGGTCCAGTACCCCATGTGGCTATCCAACATTGTTCCAGTCAGAAAGAAGAACAGATAGATTAGATTCTGTATCGACATCCGAGATCTCAACCATCTCTATCTGAAGGATAATTTTCCCCTTTCGGTGATAGAATTGTTGATTGACACTACATTCTGGTTCCAAGACCACCCCTTCAAGGATGGTTACTCTTGATATAACCAAATCCAGATGGCTCCCGAGGATGAAGATTACACCGCTTTCAGGGCTCCCCAAGGTACTTTCTATTACCAGGTTATGCCCTTCGGCATGAAGAATGCAGGTGCCACCTATTACCGGGCCATGCATCGCATATTCAAGCCAATACTTGGGACATTGCTGGAGTGCTACGTGGATGATCTAGTGGTCAAATCTCCCCAACTCCAGGACCATATCAAGGACCTTGAGAAAGTGTTCGGCTTCCTCTGTTCCGGCCACTTGAAGATGAACCTGTTGATGTGTGCCTTCGGGGTCACTTTAGGGAAGGTTATTGGCTTTGTTTTTAGGTATTGAGGCATCGAGATCAACCCAGAGAAGATCAAGTAAATCATCCAAATTCCTCCCCTAAGAAAAATTCTTGAGATTAAAGGTCTTGAAGGCCACTTAGCCTACATATGCCAAATCATTGTGAATCTGGAAAGTAAGTGTAAGCCCTTTTCTCGGCTCACGAAGAAGGTCCCCGCCTATGAATGGGATGAGGAGTGTCAGGCCTCCATTGAGGAAATCATGCAATATTTTCTCCATACTCTATTCTTGATGCCACCCATCTTCAGTAAGCCACTAATATTGTATGTCACAGCCCTGGACCGTTCTCTCGGTGCCCTTATCGCCCGGAAGAACAATGAGGGGTAGAGAACTGTCTCTACTACCTCAACTGCAAGCTTCTCGATACGGAGACCAGATACTCCCCTATTGGGAAGAGTGGCCTTGATCTCGTATTTGCTATGCCGAAGTCGTGAAATTACATACAACACCATGAGGTACAGCTGGTCTCTCGGGTAGACCCGCTGAAGTACATTCTCAATCGCCGCATGATGACCAGCTGTCTAGCACGATGGGCGGTGATTCTCCAGTAGTTCAACATCAGGTTCGTGCCATTGAATTCTATCAAGGGGCAGGCATTGGCAGACTTTCTAGCTACCCATCCAACATCTGAGGACCAGTCCCTGGACTATGATTTTCCTCATGTGGAAATCCTCTCTGTCGATCATACTATCCCATGTTGGCAGATTCCCTTTGATGGTGCCTCCCAGACGCCCACTGGTAGGAGGCTCAATGATCCTAGGATCAACAGAGTGGGCTTGGGTATCGTCTCCATTAACCTGGCACAAGACATCTTTCCATACTCATTCCTGTTGTCAGATGGCAACACCAATAATGAGGTAGAGTATCAGGCCCTCATTACTAGTCTCGAGCTGGACCTTGAAATCGACATGAACCACTTTTTTTGAAAGGGGATTCTGAGCTAGTAATCATGGAAGTCAACATTGGCTATGTTGTCTGAAACAAAGAGATCATACCATTGTTGGAGTGCACCCTCCATCTAATGGTTGAGTTCCCATATCGACCGGAGGTTACCCATGTCCCTTGGTCACAGAATGGTCGGGCGGACGCTTTGTACGGCTTAGAAGCATCACTCAAAGAGCCCAAGCAGGATGATCTGATTATACATGTGGACCACTGGAGAGTCATTTCTCTCGTCACCCCAGAGGATGACGTCGACCTCCGAGTTAGAAATTTTACCACCAGATATTCAACGTTAGGACCGCTAGGCTCATCAGATCAAGTGTTTGAAGCAACTTCTGACTAGAGAGCCCCTTTTGTCGAGTATCTCCAAAATGGTTGTCTCCTGACTGATTGGGTTGAGCACAATCGAATCTGACATCGCACACAATAGTTTACCCTCTAGAGTAGTCCCAGTCTTTAGCAGATCCTATATAAGTTCATTTTTGATGGTGTTCTCCTCTATTTCATTCAAATAGTCGAGATTCCACAGTTCATGAAGAGGTTCATGATGGTTCTTATGGTTCCCACTAGGTTGGGCAGAAGCTGTCCCATAATATCCGGAGATTGGGGTACTTCTGGACAACTATGATACATGATTGTATTGAGTTTTCCATGATATTTCATGAATTCCATGTGCATGATAACATCCTACAGTGGCCGCCAGAACCTCTCCACTCCACCAAGTACTCTTGGCCATTTGTGATGTGGGGACTCAATGTTGTGGGACCATATCCATCAGTGATAGCTCACCGATGTAGGTTTATCCTGACCACAACGGATTTCTTTTCCAAGTGGGTAGAGGCAATTCCGCTCAAGGAAGTCAAGGCCCATTCCATCATTGACATCGTGAGCTCCAATATCATCCACAAGTTTGTAGTTCCTCATGTCTTCCTCACTGATAACATCACTAACATTCGAGTATCTGAGCAATTGAAATTTTATGCCAAGTACAATATCCTCTCAAACCATACCTCCCAATATCACGCGTAGGAAAATGGATAGATCGAGGTGTTCAACAAAACCCTCTCTATCATTTTGCAGAAAATGGATGGTCAGAACAAGATGATTTGACTAGACAAGCTCCCCAATTCTCTTTGGGCTTATCAGATGACAAATCTCAATTCTAAAAAAGTGAACCCTTATTACCTGGTGTACGCATATAAGGTCGTCCTGCCCATCGAGATCCAGTTTTCTTCATTACACACTGCAACCTATGACCAGAAGGCGCCAGATAAGGTGGCCGAAATCCATCTAGATTTATTAGAAGCACTTGACGAGAAGAGGATATGTTCCCTACACAATATGCAAAAGAATCAGAAGAAGAAAGATTTAGCCTTCAATAATAAGATTCACCTCCGCTCCTTTCTGCAAGGCGAACTAGTACTGGCCATCCAAGCGTCAATGATCCCTGATTGGAAACCCCCCAAGTTAGAGCCCAAATTGGAAGTGCCCTACATAATCCACATGGATTACCCCAATGTAATATAATCCTTTGTGAACATGGATGGTGAGCTTATAACTCCTCCCACCATTCTGAAATTCCAAAAGCAATACTTTCACTGAGCCATATGGTCCTGCATGACCTTGAACTAGATGGTCCTGCATGACCATAAACTAGATGGTCATGCACGACCTTAAATAGGATGGTCCTACACGACCTTAAACTGGAAGGTCCTACATGACCTTAAACTAGACGGTCCCGTATGACCCTAAACTGCACGTTGGTCCCGCATTACCTTAAACTATCCAGTCCTACATGACATTAAATTGCACAAAGTCCTGCATGAAATTAAACTGCAATGTGAGAACTATGTATGGATTGATTTCCATCCTAATGGAATACGTAGGAACGCTCAGATACTTCTTTTTGGGCCCAGCACCAAAATCTTCTCTTCGACTATCCCCCTTGGGTATAGCTTTCTCGGAGTATCCTCGCATGATATGGTGAAGGCTTCCATAGCACCAATCATACAAGGATTGAAATGGTCGCACCATGTTCCCAAACCCATTCTTCTATCCTCCCACATCTTCACCACATGAAGTTATACTACATGGACTTCAAGATCTACATGTGGCATGATTCCAATCCTCATGGGATATGTAGGAACGCCCGGAAATTTTGTCTGTGGACCCAGCCCGAATGCCAGAATTTTTCCCATGGTTCAAGATGTACGGAAAGGTTTCACTTTTTCCTGAATTCATGTTGATCTATCCTTGATCTGGACTTATGTCTTACTCCCTGTAGACGTTCGCCTCTTTGAGAGATGGGTAAAGTAATGCGTCCCCCACTCCTTCACTGGGATTCCACCACCTTCCATGTCTGGAAGGGCCCCTGAATGGTATGGAAGCTAGGACTAAGGGATCTTTCTTACCATGTCCGGAAGGGCCCCACTTCAGGTCAACGTTCGATGATCATTTGTTGCTCTTGAGTGGTCACTATAGAGATGTTGTGTTTCAAACATGGTCAATAGTCATCTTGGATCGTTAGAACCACCCCAAGATGTCCCAAACATTGAGTATAGTAGTTCATTCTGCCCCATTGTATCTCCATGTGATAAACTCCCTTCAGGGAAGGCCCAGCCTCAGGCCCCTTATCCTTCTCGGGCCCCGACCCCTATAGTCACTATAAGACGTTAAACTAAAGACTGGTCAGGACTTCCTGACTGAGGCACAACCTCAGGCCCGTTGGCCTTTTTGGGGCCCCGGACCTTGTCCTCACTACAAGACGTTAAACTGCAAGCTGGTCAGGCCTTCTTGAACGAGCCCCAACCTCATGCCCCGTGCCCTCTTCGGGCCCCCATCCCAGGTTCTCTCTTATTGGATCATGCTATGTGATGCATGATCATTTCCTCATTCATGTCAGATTATTCGACTTGCCGTACACCCCCCTCCTTGGGTTAACATACCCCTAGGTGGCTTCAAGAACAATGTGTGTCTTGATTCCCATTATTATGGGTTACGTAGGACCTCCATAATGTATAAGCTTTAGGTCCAGCCCCATCTCCTGGAGATCTCCATTTCACTTTGGCCCCTTGGCCTACCCTGTCCCTCCTGAGAACCCACTTCGACCCTCTTCGGCTATTCACCAATGTGCCTAAGGGTACTCTGGTTTAGTACCTAGAATGTTGGACTTTTCTTGGACATGATTCCACAAAATTTTTAGGCATTGTGTTCCCCTTCATTAGGGTTTCCATCAACTTTCACACCTAAAGGGACCCCCGAGTGGCATGGATGCTAGGCCTAAGGGATCTCCTACCATTATGGACCAATTCCCCCGAGGGTCGCAGACAACAAAATGATATAAATCTCGCGTTGAAAATATGGTCAGCAGTCGATGCTCATTTGTTGTCCCACTTTAGACTAACTTGATATGGAAACTATGTTTCGAAAATGGTCAATAGTTATCCTCCATCACCACGCCATCCCCAGTAATCCTGAAATGTCGGTTACATGTTTCACACCATTCTCCCCCTCACCATGTCCCAGTAGAACTTCAAAACTCTTGGTAGTATTCCTTAGTGAACATTTGCACGTTAGGGGGACCAAAGCCGCGCTAGGGGCTCCACAGTGGTTTCCCTTTGGTGTGTGTTCCAGGTATTGTAATAGACATCTTCCTCCGTTGTTTCCCACACCGAGTTTAACTCACATGGGATTAGGGACTGGGTTGAGATCTGTACTTACTCGGATGGGTTTTTTCACTCTACGTTCTGAGCTCTAAGACCATAAACAATGCTCTCGACCAGAACTGCGTATGGCTTGATTTCCATTCTTATGGGATACGTAGGACTTCTCGAGCATCAAGTCCCCGGGTCCATCCCCAGGAATCTGAAACTATGCCCTCTATTTCAGCCTCGAGGCCCGAACTCTCAAAGAAACATGTGGCGTAGCATGTGCTCTATGGGTCCTTACCCAGGTTAGTTTTTGTAAGGACTGCACCATGTCCCTCCCATTATTTCTCTCATCCAAGATCCGAGCTCTAAGACAATAAACTAATATCTCATCCAGAACTATGTACGGATTGATTCCCATTATTATGGGATACATAAGACCATCTGGATGCCTCGTTTTCGGGTCCAGCTCACTTGGGAGTTACTTTCTCCTACCCATTTCCCTCTTACCCCTATTTGGGCCCCACGTCCTAAGGTTCCCCTCTTGGAATTTCATAGAGTGTGATATGGGGTCATTTCCCCATTAACGTCAGGGATGTTCTATTGGACCATACACATCCCCAGTCTAGTATCGTCTCTTCTCCGTCTGCACTGCTTGACGTTAAAATTCATGCTTGGTCTCATAACATGACCCTAAAATGTGATATTATCGTCCTTGCCGCACGACGAAAAACTGAACTGCATTGTGATGAACTCATCATAGAGGACATCACGTTGGGTATTGGTCATTCACCAGAACATTTTTCAATGCCTACTATGGATTGATTCCTATAGTGATGCTAGATCATGCTACCCTAGGCCTCTCACTTCACAAACAAAACCACTCACCTTAAAGTACAAACAAGATTTATAAAATTCTGCTTTACTTGGTGCGATGGTCATGCCCGCATGCCCCCTATTCCATGGAATTGGAACCATACCATGCCGCTTGAGAACTACGTGATGCTTGATCCCCATCCTCATGGGGTATGTAGGAATGCCTGTGTGCTTTTCCTCAAGCGCAGCTTGACTCTCGTTTTTGGTCCATCGACCTAGAACCTCTCTGAGGAACACATGGCGGTCAGACCCCCGGTACCCATTCACCTCGGGTTTTGTTGTTAGCCTGCCAGGTGCCTCTTGTGTTTCCAACAATCTATGGTCTGAGTTATACCACCCTAGAATAAGATCTCCCTATGGGAAGGGACTCGACTCCCTCTATCTAATACGTCTAGGTGTCGTATTAAGATTCATATTTGACAGAGAGTATGAAGTGTGGGATTTTCATGGGGACATTCCCCATGTTCCATGTCCAAGATTTTTGAGGTCCCTATTTGGATCCTCATCATCTTCCATGTCCAAAAGGAACCTAGGATGACATGGATTCTAGGCCAAAGGGGTATCCATTGATTCTAGGCCTAAGGTCTCTCCTACCTTTTTGGGCCAACGTCCCTAAGATCTCGGACGACATTTGCGATAGGTCCCATATTTAGAACATGGTCAATGGTAGACCCTCATTTGTCTGTCCTCATTACAGGGTCACGTGATGTGACTGCTGTGTTTCCACCATGGTCAATAGTTATCCTACATCGCCACGCCACCATCATTATGGTTAAAATCTCAAGCATCATGATTCACACATTTCCACTCTGTCATGTTCAAGTGCAATTCCAACATACTCAGCATTTTCTCTTCATGTGTCTAGGTGTGCTTCATGGAAGAGTTAGTATCATTGGGCTGGTATTCACCGAGTGTCCCTTCATCCTACCATTCCCCTTCCTATGTCTGGAATGTCCCACAATTACATCTTCTTTCCCACATAGAGCATGACTCACGTGGGATTAGTAGTTTTGGTAGGATGTGTATCGACACGGCCCGGATTCTCATTGTCCCGCAAGATGTTAAAATGCGCTCTCAGAACTATATATGGCTTGATTCCCATCCTCATAGGGTACGTAGGAATGCATGCGCACTTTTCCTCGGTCCCAACCTAATTCCCACTCTTGGTCCCTCGACCAGAAGAGTTTCCTCCTGGGATACGTGGTGTGAATTAGACTCCAAGTCTCTATTCACATCGGTTTCATAGCTACCACACCACATACTCTATGTTCCCTTCCATTTCATTCCACGTCCTATCGTATGACGTTAAACTGCAGCAGTCCATATGTCCTCAAATCATTACACTAAACTAAAGTTCTACACTAAACAAGTTCGGGATGCCCCATGTTAGTCATGGGATGCACCAGAGCCTCTGCCAGAGAGCATCTCACCTGTCATTGTTGGTCTATGATTACAATGCACTCCCAAAACTACGTTTGGCTTTATTCCCATCCTCATGGGATACCTAGGTACACCCCAGTATTTTTGCCGAGGGTCCATCCCCAGGAATCGTAATGTCCTGTTCCTCTCCATTTCTGGCCCCTAGCATGCCCTCTTGTGGGGAGCCGTGCAACTGAAATTCTTCCCCAATCAAGTTCTGGATGCCACATGATGGAACTGGGAAGCAACAACCCCCTCTCTAGAGTGGCCCTTTCTGAGAAAAGGAATGATCCATGATCAATCCTATGCACCCATCCAATTTGCTTTCGCCATGGTGGTGTAATTTCAAGAGTGTTGGATTCTGTCCAAACAAACCCTCACTCCACATTCCACACTTTTTGTGCCCCTATTCAGAACCTCATCATCACTCATGTCTGGAAAAACCCCCTGACAGTATGTATGCTCGGCCTATAGCCCGCCTACTATCAAGGGCCAATGTTCTAGAAGACTAATGGATGGCATTTGCGACATGTTCCTTGTTTCGAGCATTGTCAATGGTCGAACCCTATTTTCTATCCCCACTCTAGGATAATATAATAAGAATACTTTGTTTTGAATATGGTCAACAACTATTCTTTATTGTCATTCCACCCCAACAATGTTCCGAATCCCGAGTATTGTGACTCACACTACCCATTCCCATCTGTTTGGATCGATTTATGCACCCCTGGCGTTACACTGTTCGTGCACAAGAGCACGTGTGGAAAACGATAACTCTGCTGTTCTGAGAACTTGATTCTCCAGCCAGGCCTCTCCTATTTCTCGGAAATTCGGACCGGTTGTCCAAACCCTAGATTCCCGAATCTTGGTTTTCACTCTTACATTTGGATGGGGCGATGAGGTATCCATCCCTTGTTTCTCACATCAGGCTTGACCCATGTGAGCTTAGGAATGGTCGTTGGATGCTCTGCGAACATCACAAGGATGCAGTAAACCAATGTGAACAACAGAACTCATGCATGCTATGTCATTCATACAATAAAATCATGAAAGTACATCTATGGGTTTGTAATCATTACAATACCCGGTGGTCCACTCCCCCCATGGATGGATTGACCTCATCGAAGGAACGTTGCAGATCCACCACCCTCTAGTTGGTGGAGTCCAAAAGATTCTTCCACTTGTTCACCTCCCGCTCCTCCTCGGCGGCGAGAGGGCACAGTTTGTTGTCCGCAATCTGGGCTCGCTCAATGTTGGCCTGGATGGAGATCATCTCCCCAGAATCTCTCCTCAGGCCCTCTTCGGCTTCTGCCAGGTGGGTTTTCAGTCATGATATCAGCTCAGATTGTACATTGAGGGAGGTCAAGTGCTCGTCTGCCCATTTTTGCAGTCGTCGGACCTCATCTTCAGCCTTCTGGAGCCTCTTGATGTTCACCACCTTCATCCGCTGCCAACACACACCATGTCCATGGTCATAGTCCCGATTCTTTTCCCCCATAGGATCTCAGGTGAGCATGGGTGGACATCGTGAATCCACTCCCCCAACACACAGTTCGTGCAGATGCGAGAAAAGTCTATCCATCTCATTCAACCATTGCGCTCTGGGGGTGTCATCGTTGAAGCACATGATCAAATCCCACAATTAGTGATGTAATATTTTACTGTCCTCATTTTCAGAGGCTTTCTCATCCCAATCGGCATGATTGGAAGGCTCGTATGCAATGAATTCCCCCAGGAACTCCTTGGACAGGTCCATGTCTGGCGTTGGATCAGGCGTGGCGGGGCCTGAATCGTCTGGTTGATCCTCATCATTAGTTCCCACCTCAAAGATATCAGGTGAAACCCCACTTGTGCCCCCTCTGGTGGTCAGGAGTGTTGCGGTTTAGTCGGACCGGATTTTCACCTCCACGACCATCAACATGCCCCTGAGAAGGGTGCTACCAGAATCCCCAGCCAACATTGCCGCAACAGCCCATTCCAATTGAAGGACCGTACATGCCATGAAGGGGACGTGAATGGCTGTTAACATGGTCAGGGGATGGAGATTTTTTAATACAGTAGATAAGACCTACAGTGGTCAAATCACTGGTCTCTCTCTAGGGTTGATGTCGTTGGAACCCCGATACATGACCCCCCGTATATGGATAGCAGGTTTGGAGACTCCAGGGGAGCCGGCTCAACTATTCCATCCCCACCAGACATGAAGGTTGATGTAACCACGGGCACGGATCCTAGAGGTCCCACGACGGCGCCTGTTGAGGGGCGAGAATGAGTTCTATTAACATGGTCCTCTTACACAAAACAGATGTAGATAAGCAATCTTGAGTAACCTAAGGGTAGGCTCTAAAGAAGGAACATGGTATTTTTCCTTGAGAGCCTCCGCAAAATTTTCAAGATCCAAGGACTAGCCGCCAACTTCGCCCGCCTTCGACAGACTCTCCCTACCATCCTCATCTCCCCTGGAAGACTCGTCTGATTCATCTGGTAGGGGAATGAGGTTACTCTGATTAGCGTCTGACTGTTGCGGAGGGACCATGAGGTCCAACAGCACCCTAATTCGATCTATCATCGGGTGCAGGGCACCCCAAGAATGGATTAAGTCCTCCAGCTCATCTATGTATTGCTCTACATCATCCTGGGATACTGTAAAGCCAGTTCTAACAGGGCCAATCCCTGGAAAGTTTATCCCGAGGTGGTTAAGGTGTACTATTACTCAGATGGGCCAAGGAATTGTCTATTGACCTCCCTGATGTCCCAGGCCTCCGGGAAGACATCATACTCTGGCATGTCAATGTGGCGCAGTCGTTTCCCTAGGGCAAGAGTGGAAATATTATGGAACCCTCTTAGTGGTCTCCCCTATGGATGAATATGTTCTCTTGGGACCACCGGCTCCACTACTGCTACCAGACCAGCTGTTGCTTCTACCTCTTCAACTGGTGTAGGCGACACCGCTATAGCAGCCCTGCCACTACAGGATTCCCTTGTCACCTTCCAGCCATGGGCCTAAGATTGGGGAGGCTCACCCTCATCTACCAGGACGGTTGGCCTCTTCAGTATCTCCCCTGGGTAGGCCGCCTCCCATCTCTCACCGTATTCATTTATCAGACCAAAGATAGAGGTCAGTGGAGTCAATAAATTAATAATCATCCCATCTTCCCGTGTGAACATGATCCACACCTTCCTCATTACATATGGGTTCTCCTTGTAGCGCCCCCAAGTAGACCCGCGGCGTCAGCCGCTGCAGGCACCAGAATTGCCTAGCGAATTGGTGTGGGGTGTACGGCTCGCATAGACGCTCGCGGTCCACCATGGACACTAGGACTCCACCTCAAAAAACTAGGAGGTAGTTTTGGTGCTCTTCTGTTCCCTGGCCATCATTTGTGAAGCCCCCTGTCAGTAATGGGAATGGGTGGAAATTGAATTCCTCCACCCTACACACCCGGTTTAGAACCAATGGTTCAGTCATCTTGGTCATAAATCTCCCAATGGAATTCAAGATTGAGGGATGAATGTTCAACCTCGGAGGTAAGATGGGGTTCAAATACTCATAGGTCCCCCTGATGTGTACTTCCATCCACCCGTACTGGAGGTGGAACGACCCACATATCCTTTGTGGCCTCTTTCCTTCCCTGATGTTCCACAACACTTTGTTAAACATTGCGAGCATCAGGATCCTCAGGTTGTCTCGTCCTCCTGTCGCCAAAGTGGATGACATGACGAATGTGCTTGGCTGCACTCCCATGTTTTTATCCCTCACAGGAAGGATCCAACCACAGATGGGGGCTACGATGAATGTCACCAGCCTGACTGTTGATCATTTTTCAGTGTTGACACGGAACCCATAGGTCTTCCACTGTCTATCCTCTAGTAGCTACCAGTATGAGTTTTCTTTACTCCAAGCACCCTTTGGGAAAGTTCGAGGCCTCTCCGGGAACTACCTGTTTTCGGGGAAGTTCTAGAAGTTCTAGAACCAGTTCTTGAAGTGGAAATCCCTCACAAACATCTTGTCTTCCACAGGCACGAGCTCCATCAATTCCATCGCCAGAAGCGACATCTACACTGGATCCTCCCAAGCACCAATGGATGGGAGGAATTCAACTGTTTCAGCTGGTAGATATAGAACTGGGAATCCCAAGCTGCCTCATGTAGGAAAACTCTTCTCAACTCCACCCCAAAATCCTCACATGAGGCGCCTACCCAGTAGGCCCAGTCCCAATCGTCAGGGAAGTTTCTGCCCTGGCGCAGGTCCCATTCATCAGACCACACCACTTTCGGGTTCCCCAGAACCGCCTTAAGGATGGTTCAGTACAGGGGAGGGTACATCTCCATCTGCAATTCCCTCTCATGGATGTTGTTCATGTGATTGAACAAATATTCGGTGAGTACAGGCGTGAAGTCCTCCCTGGAAGGACCATCGGGCGCCTTGAACCATCGGTGCTAGCATTGCATGCTCCGGAACCAGTGGGTTGACTCATCCCTACTTGTTGTAGGGAGGAATACATCATCCCTCAGCCCGAAGCCATAGAGAGGCAACCTCCTGCACAACGGGTAGTTCTTTTGGATCTTCGACAGCAGCTCTACCAAAGAACTATGGTCTGAGTGGCTCCGGACTAGCTCTCCTAGCCCCAGGCTGTTCACCATTTCATCCCTCCATGAATCATCCTCATGGACCCCATAGGAATCTTCTTGGTGGGCCATTCAGTTCTAGAACTTGGACGTTTCCTTGACTGGTTCATGAAGATCACTCGCGAAGTGAGTTCGTGAAGGCCACTCAAGAAGTCTGTTTGTTGAATCACTCCCTCGCCATTCAAATCCAGATCTCGATGTGCAAACGTGGATTCTAAGACACTATGTGTGCCGTGAATCCTCAATTCGCAGAGAACACTCACGGAGTATGGATATCTTCACAAATCTAAAGCGAAAGAAGACAAGATCATGGAGAAAGGAAATGAAAAAAGAGATGGCAAGCCCCCTATTTATAGGCGATAGTCATTCGAGCTTTGCGGCGCATCCTCGCCACGCAGTGCTTCGAGGCTCGTTCATCCCATATCCGCCTTGTGATCATGCCTCGTGAATCAACACTGCGAATACCCAAATATTTTGGAAATTTTCTTCAGAATTTGACCATTGATCTCTCAGTGGCTCCAAGTATGAGGGTGGGAATTTGTTGGGGAAAAAATTTTGAATGGAGAAACGTCCCCAAGATGGCCCCGAGAAGGCCCCACGGACTGCCTCATGAAGCCCCTTTGTGGAGTTCCCCAACACCGTGGCCACCGCGAATCCATGAATACAGGAGTCTCTACGAACACATCTGATGTTCACGAGCCCGCCACGAAGCCAAGATGGTGGGATACTCTGTGAATTCAATTTACTTTCGAGAACCCTCCACGAATCCAAGGAGGTGGGAGGATCTGCAAAAGCATTTGACGTTCGTGAGCTTGCCACAAATCCGAGGAGGTGGGATGCTCCATGACCCCGGTTGACGTTCGTGAGCCCGCCGTGAAGCCACCTGACCCCTCTCCGCGCCGTGTGAGCCCTTCTCCATGGCGCCTCATGCCTATAAATATCAGACACCATATGAGCTCTCTGGACGGACAATCCGACCTTTCAGCTTCTCATCTCCTGAATTGCAAAGCACTCTTCCGCTCGGAGAACCCTGAGCTGTGCGAGGTACTTCAGCTTCGCAAAAAGCTTCCCCATTGTCTTTTTTTGATGCCATATTCCATGAGGGATGCCTTTTGTGAATCCTAGGATATTTCGTGGTGGAAGGGGATCCCCAAGGGGACCCAGGTTATCACAGATCATTTATTCTTTGCAAATCACCCTTCATGTATACTTGATCCATTTGCTAAGTGAGGATCACTATACTTCATAAAGCACATTGCTTCCCAACACCTTGATCTACGAAGCACCTTTGCACCATGTGGCTGTGCTCTGCGAACTCCCTTCCACTTCGTGAAGAACCTCATAATTTCACCTCTTCCCCATGCTAAGGCTAAGGCTCCCCACTTCTCAAACCACACCACATAGCAAGTTCCCTCCTTCACGTGGACAACATAGCTCTATAAGGCCCCTTCCTATGGACCCCTCTGCTTGGAAAATCCTTTTCCCGTGCGACCCTCCAGATTGGCAAGATGTGACTTCACCGAACCCTGGACGATACTACCCATAGCGTTGCTGCACCAAATTCTTCTTCGCATAGGAATGCTAATGTATATTTCTTCATTGCATAGCCATGCTAACATAGACTCTTCTATGGTTTTCTCCCCAACACCCCCTCAATACGGCGTTGTCGGTGCCTTCCCTCCCACATGGAGCAGAGGGTACTGTTTATGTAAGCCCTTGGGGTGCAGAGTAAACACAGCTCGTCCAAGCTGCAAGACATTAAACAGGCAGCCCCCATCATCCTGAATACATGACGTTAAACTGTGACCTGACCCCGTGCCTCGCATGCAGGGTCCCCCCACCTCGGGAATTCTCCACACCCCCTAGTCTCCACAGTGGATGATATCCTCCTTCTTGGAGTGGGGTTTTCCACAGGGAAGGGAAGCCACCTTGGTGGAAGCCCCAAGATTTTCCTACCAGAGGAAGCACTCCCGCTCCTCCTCACTTCCTCTATGCCAAGGCCAGCGGAGGGCATGATAGGGAACATGGCTCCTCCTTCCTCTAGTCCCAAACCCCTATCCTGCTACACTTTGTCACTATCAGGCCTCCATAATGGAGTAAACCCCAATCTTTCTCTCTCTAGGCCACTCCACGTGTAGGCCCCACTCTACATCCCACAGACACACCTTTCTTGACGTGATCATTAGGTCTCTACTTCCTCTTGTTTCCCACACCGAGCATGACTGACATGAACTTAGAGTAAGCATCGACAATGACAACACCCTCGTCCCACATGATGTTAAACTATATTTCCCCTCGTCCTATATGAAATTAAACTGTACTTCATTAATACAAGGAATTTGATCCATGTCAAGGCATAGTACGTAGGAAGCCTCCCTGAGGTTCAAGCCAACCATCCATTGGACCCCTGGTCCATCTTCATGTCAGTTCACCGACGACACCCCATCCTGATCTATGTGTTCTTTTATCCATGTCAAGGCGTGGTACGTAGGAAGCCTCCCTATGGTTCAAGCCCGCAATCCATCGGACCAAGGTCCTCATTCACGTCGGTTCTCCGACACACCCCATCCTGAACTACATGGACTTTGAAACATGTCAAGGCATGGTACATATGCATCCTCACGAGGTTCATGCCCAACATCTATCGGACCAAGGTCCTCATTCATGTCGGTTCTCCAGGACACCCCATCTTGAACTACGTGGTCTTTGATCCATGTCAGGGTATGGTGTGTAGGAAGCCTCACGAGGTTCAATCCCAACATCCATTGGACCACGTTCCTCATTAATGTCGGTTCTCGGACACCCCCCATTCATAACTACATGGTCTTTGAACCATGACAGGACATGGTACATAGGAAGTCTCCCTGAGGTTCAATCCCACCAACCATTCGTTCCGACCATGGCGGTTCACCAACACCTTGAGCCACTTAGAGCGTAAGCATCAAATGCCCTCGTCCCGCATGACGTTAATCTATATTCCCCACTACCCAAACTACGTGGAATCTGATCCAGGTCAAGGCATTGTACGTAAGAAGTCTCTTCGAGGATCAAGCCCAAAATCATCATCCATCTTGATTCTTACTTGGGTCACCACATCTCGGTGAGATCATTCCACCTCATCCCCCTTCATAGCATTTGAGGATCCTCCCACGTGTTGTCCCCAATATCGGTGTTCCCCCATGAGGGGTTCCTCAATCTGATCCACTAGAATCAGTGTTCTGATCTGTTTGATCCATCCCCACTTGATGTTAAACTCACGGCATGCCCTGTGTTAAACATGTTAATTTGAGGATAACCTTAGATACATGCCTATGGCATATAATTCCCCATGTTCAATGTGGGATTCCTTGGTCTTCCGCACCCAAGAGAAGCCCTATATCAAGGGACATAATAAAGACAAAACATTCCCCAGCATCCAGACATGCCAGTGATGCCTAGTGTGACTAATCTTGTAACTGAATGTTGCTTCCCTGAACATACCCCTTGGAATTTCCTGATAGAATCAGTGTAATTAACTGGTGTCCATGAATATATGGCACTGCGAAGAGTTCCACGAACAATCTATTAATTTAATGAGGTAGAGCCGGACTAGGTGACGTGCTCCAAGGAGGAATCCATGGAATGAAGAAACAACATCCCATCATCCTGTTTCGATCAAGGAGAAAACTTCCCTGAAGAAGGAATGGATGTCACTCGCCTATGGAAAGTAGGAATGCGGGGTAACAAAATCCACGCCTGTCGCACTCAAGAAGACAGACGTGCGTGCCCCGACGAAAGCATCGAAAACAATTACATTTGTTTATTTCTTTTTATTTCATCACGTTATGCTTTATAATTGTTGTTATTTGATTTATTATTATTTTTACTCCCATACCTGTCTTTTTTTATCATCCATTTGTTCATGTATTCCCTAGGATATCCTATGCAGATATATGGGCTCAAAGGGTTCTAGGAGATCATTATGAATGTTAAATATAAATGTTTTTTTTTCATTTTATAATTATGTATTCAATCATCAAAATTCACTAGAATTTATGAAACGTGGATTGTAATTGATGGTAAATTATTAGTAATACCTTTTAGTGATATTTGTAAATGGATAAGGCCATTATAGTGGGTATCACAGAAAATCCTGGCTATTTTGCGAAATTAGGACTGAAAAACTTTTGTAATAATCCTAGGAATAATTATATCACTAGGGATAACCATTATTTTAATTTAGGGTATCAAAAGTTAGTATATACATTTCCATTAAACATTTATCCTTCAATGTTCATAGTTTTCTTTTATTATGATAATTAGGTAAGCACTAAAACCCGTAATTGTACTTTCTTTTCCACAGTTAATGGTTGGAAATAAAATTACTCATTCCAACAATATTTTTTTTTCAATTTGATGGTGTCCCTAATGATAGGACAAATATAATGGGAATCGTTGCTCAAAACTTCTAGATAGTACATTCATAATGGGCTCATGTTATGAATAATAACATGAATCATGTGGAACCACATCCTTCTCCCATGAAAATGATTTTTTTTCTAGAATTCTTCATGAGAAAAAGGAATCCTATATTTAAAGGATTTTATGATCGTGTCATTAAGGAACAATAAAAAAACTCAATTGAGTATATATTATCAATCCTCTAGTGCACCTATTAATTGAATGTTGTGCAAGCGTTATATTTTTTTGATGGGGAAGTTGATCAGTGGTGGACACAGATCAAGAACACAATGTACAAGGAGGGAATTGATTCCTTACAATGGGAAGATATCAAGAAAATATTTTTAATAAATATGTTCCCCAAACCCTCCGTCTTAATATGAAAAGGGAGTTCCTTGGATGAATGAAAAAGGATGATGAGAATATTGAAGCATAGGAGAAAAACAACATAACGATTATGTGATATGCCACTGGACTTTTTATGACCCCTGAAATCATGTTGGATAATTTCATTAGAATTATAAATCTATGTATAAAAAAATACTTTATGATTTTAGACACTGATTGTTTTGAAGATATTTTCTATTGTGCCATTAATGATTAAATGGTGATATGTGACTCTCAAAGGACTCATGGACCTATAGATAAAAATAAAAAATTAGAGATTAATATGGGTGGATGAACATAAAAATCCCCAGGTAGATTAAAATAAAATATCTCATTTAACAAAATTATGGGAATAAGAATCTTGTAAATTGATTAACGGGAACCAGTAAATGTATCAAATGTAGAAGAATGGGTCATATCTATAAAAAATTCCATAGGGATATGATGAATCCCAATAATATTATGAATAAGGGAAGGATAATATCAACAATTTTCGTGCAGTGTAGTGTATCAATTGTAAGTATTATGGGTATTATGAAAGACAATTCCCAAATCCAATGGGATATTGCATGAAATAGATAACCACAACCTTCAAGGAAAAAATAAGGGAATACGCTATCAATACTACTAATGTAAATTCGGACGATGATGTGGTGACATGTATGTTTTTTATTCATTAAATAATAGAAAATATACTATTTTATTTTATTTCTACATATTCATTAATATATTGCTAGTTTAGTTGAACTATTCAAACACCACATAAATAAATGGAGGTTGGTTCATCTATGAGAACACCAAATGGTGAAATTATTGTTTACAAAGTATATAACTCCTCCCATGTTAATTTTAATGGTCTAAACCTTTCAGAAAATAATTTATTATATACATTGGGGAGTGAAATGTAATATTTGGCATGGATTGGATATATTTATACAAATACAACATTGACTATTGAGAAATAAGATATCAATATTCATATAATGAATCATCCTCCAATTATATACATGTGTGAGGTTGAGTATGAATCTCCATCAAAATAATTGTCTCAGTTATAGATATTAATTCCTTATAAGAAATCATATCTAGCTAAAATTATTGATACAATGGGGAGAATCATTCTTGAATACATTCTTATTATGAGGGACTCCACCGATGTGACCCCTGAAGAGTTACTTACTCTTCATCATGATTTAGTGTTGGAGTTATCAATTAAACTTATTCATGGATATCTAACTTTTTCTAAGATACATTATGTAATGGTAATTATTGAGTTGGGAGAACATAAGAACCAGTTACAAGAGAATCTGTAAAAGGGTATTATGCATGAGGGATTTACTGTGGGGGTGCACCAGTCCTTTGTGTTAAGAAAAAGTATATATTAGTGATCCATTTTATTGATTACTGTGAGAAAAATAAAATCATGATAAATAAAATGTATCCCCTATCATGGATAGATGATTTTTTTTCAACAGCATGGGGCCAAGTCTCTCTATAAGTCAGACCTTCTGTCAGGATACCACCAACTAAAGGTGAAGAATGAAAGTATTCCTAAGACTGCCTTTCAAATGAGGTATGGACACTATGAGTTCACATTGAATACCTTCAGACTCACTAACAGTCTAGAAATATTTATGGATTTATTGAATAGTGTATTTATAGATTACATTGACACATTTTTGGTAGTCTTCATTGATGATATTTTGATATACTCCAAGAGAAAGGAGAAATATTAGGACAAACTGAATATTGTTATGAAGACATTAAGAAGATAGAAACTATTTTAAAAGTATAGTAAATGTATGTTCTGGATGAATAATGTATCATTCATGGGACTTGTAATCACAAGAAAATGGATGTATATGGATCCTTCAAAGACAAGGGAATTTAAAAGTGGAGCAGACCAATGTCAATAACAATGACATGCAACTTCATTGGTCTAGTTATGTACTACTGATGATTTTTTATGAAATCCACATGATTGTCAAAATACACTATCCATGTTGACTCAAAAGGGGGAAAAGTATGGATGGGAGAAATAATGTGAGGAAAAATTTAAGGTGCTCAAAAAGTGTCTTATCACTACATCAAAACACACACATCCAAAATGTGGGGAACTCTTTATGGTGTACAATGTTGCTTCAAATAATGTCATAGGTAGCGTACTGTGGAAAATGATATAATGATATCCTACATATCAAGGAAGTTTATAATTAATGAGATAAACAATCCCATCCATGATCTAGAGTTGGAAGCTGATAACTTTTAATTGAAAATCCGGTGGCATTATCTTTATGGAGAGAAGCGTGAGATCTATACTGATCAAAATATTATAAAATATTTATTCACATATATGGAGCTTAGTATGTTCTTCCAGTAATTTTTAGATATCATCAAGGATTATGGATACTGAATCTAATACCATCCTGGTAAGGTGAATAATGTGGATGATTCTCTAAGTAGAAAGGCTTATTCTCCTTTTTCAATCATGATAATTGAGAAGCATCCAATCAATATAGAATTGAGAAGGATGTACATGAGAATTTTTAAGGAATGTAATTCATAAATCCTTTCTCAAATAATTTCTCAATTATCCCTCATGGAAAATAATAAAGGATTCTCAATGATATGATGTGGAAATTTAGAAAATGGTGGAAGCTATAAAAAACGGTAAATCCTTAAGGATCCAAATGGATAATAAAGAGTTGTGATATTTGGGTCATAGTTATGTATTCCGTATGATATATATATAATGAAGGATCTTATTAATGATGCACAAAGCTCAACCTTCAAAATTATATTAAAGAATATAAATATGTATTGATATCTCTGATAAAATGATTAGTGGAATGATAATTAAAAGAATATCATGGAATATGAATCAAAGTTCCTAGAATGTAAGTAAGTAAAGGGTGAAATAAAACGTTTAAGGGGATGATGAAACTATTACCCATAACAACATTAAAATGGAAAACAACATTGTGGGATTTTACAAAGGACATCTGATGACATCTAGAGGATTTAGTTTCATATGGGTTATTTTGGATCATCTCATAAAGATTGATCACATTGTGGAAATTTAAGAGGACTTCTCACTGGTCCAAATTGAACAGATATACATCAGAGAAGTGATATGGCTACATGGATTACTAATGTAAATTTTATTGGATAGAGATTGATGATTCACCTCAATGATCTAGAAAATTATAAAACATGATCCAAACACTGAGATGAATTTCAGTATGGCATATCATCCTCAAACTGATGGCCAATCCAATAAGGCAATTCAAACAATAGAGGAAATGTTGAGATTGTGTTCTATGGACATTAAAGAATTATTGTCCAACATCAACCTCTGTTTGAGTTATCTTATAACAGTAGTTTCTACTCGAGTAACCAAATAGATCCATATGAATCCCTTAATAGGAATATATAAAGAACACTAAAATGATGGGATAAGTTAGTTAACATGGGATTCTAGGACATGAAATGGTCAAAGAAATGATAGAAAAGTTGAAAATAATTCAACATCATGTCAGGGAAGCCCAATTTTGATAGAAACTTTAAGCATAAAAGAAATGATGTGACCCATTGTTTAGGTTTGGAGATTTGGCATTCCTCAGCATATCTCCATGGAAGAGGATCGTGAGATTTCTAATGAAGAAAAAAACCAAGTCCCATGTACATTGGACCCTTTGATATTCTTGATCGTGTTTTAGATGTGGTATATGGACTTTAACTTCCACCTACCATGTCTAATGTACATGATGTATTCAATGTATCCTACTTGAGGTAGTATATACTGGATCCCTTTCATGTACTTAATCCAAAGGTGGCACAATTGGAATGTGATCTCTCTTATGAGGAAAAACTATTGATGATCTTGGGCCATAGAGATAAATTTCAACACAACAAGACTACTCACCTTGTCAGAGAAATATGGTAGGACCATATGTATAATGTGGAAACATGGGATCTATATAAAGAAATGATGTAGTACCCTCACATGTTTATTTATTAAAATGAAATTTCAAGTGAGAAAATTAATAATGGAGAAGAATGAAATAAAACAATTTATCAATGAAAATTATCTTCTTATAATTATGTTATACACTATAAACAACATAAAATCCCATATAGAAAACAATTTAATCTTTATAAATGATGAATTAATGAAATAAGAGGTATTTCTAGAAATTAAGTAATCCATACCAATGGAATAGTTACTTGACCATAGAAATGGTAATATGATCCTTAGGAAGAGAAAATATTACAATATAATAGTAAACTCACCCATGAGGTTATAAATAAAAATTTTAGTATCTTTTAAATAAAAATATTATGTAATTATGCCATATTATAAGTATATAAATTCTTTTGAAATTAGTATTTATGTGTAGATATTAAAAATATATATTATATTTTAAATATTATAAATAATATGACAATTTAAAATAAATTTTATTTCCATAAAATTCATTCATATATAAATATTGGGTTTTATTATTATTATAATATAATTTTATGGGACCTTTATTAGTTTTTCAATGTGTTATAAAATTAGTTATAATCTTAAAATTGGTATTTTACAAATAAGTTATGATTATAATTAATTTTAAATTTTTATATATTGAAAATTATGTTCCTAAATGGAGTCCATTTTTTAAATCTAAACATCCAAAAATGGTGATGGTTAATTTTTGGGGTTTTCCCAAAATATTTGAATTTTAGTGAATAGTAAAATATAGTAAAATATAGTATATATACATTATATGTTTACTGAACTATTCCTTCAGTAATCATGGATGTAAGCACCATATAATAAAATAATAATTATATATTTACATTATTTATTCCTGGAATAATGACTATTTCTTATCTTTAGGGAAAATATTAAACTAATGATTAAACTAATGATAAGACACCCATATCCTCTACTATAAATACCACCCACACCACCTACTATCATCACACCTACTATGCCTTTAAGCTTGTCCAATTTCTGAAAAATCCTCTTACCCACATTTCTAATCATTTGGTATAAAAAAAATACCAAACCCAATTCCCCTAATGAGGTTCTCAAGGAGGAGAATTCAAGGGTAAAAATCCACTTTCTTTTTCATTTCTATTCCATTAAATTGGTTTAAATTCTTAATTAAAACTCACCTACCCTTATCCAAGTGTCATGAAGACAAATTTATATAACATACATTAGAATTTTCTTATGTTAATGGAATAGTCAATCATAATTTATTTCCCCTACCCTTGTTGTTCAAAAACTGAAAACCTCATATGTGATGTGTTAATTTATCACATTCATGTATGATGAGTTTTCAATTTCCATTAGCACCTTCAAGGTTGGACATAAAATAATAATAGTTGAAATAGATTATAATATATTTATTGGATCATATTTAATATTTTTTAACCATTAAATATTCGTGATATTAAATTATAAAACGATACTAGTTCCAAATGATCAAAGAATTCTAAATTAATCTAAACGAATATCATTAACGAATTATCTAATGATTCATCCACAAATATGGAACGAAAATGGTATATAATGAAATTTAATATTTTATAATTTATTTTGGAACATATATATTAAATTATGGACATGTATTCTAGTATAACATGATTTTCCATACATGTATACAAGTAACTGATAATGATAACCAATGAATAAAATGCTTGCGAATCATAAAAATGTATCTTGTAACTCATAAAAAATGACATGAATGATCATTATAAAATTATAAAAAAAAATTTCTTAATTAATTATATAATGTATAAAATATGATTATTTAGGACATTAAGATCAATTATAGTACAATTTCAAACAGAAGGGAACATATTCATTCCAAACCCCCGTTTTTCCTTTAGGTTACGTCTTCTCTTTATTTTCTATAATTTAACTCTACATTATCATTATTTAATTCTTATAAATCCTAATTATATATTCCAAAATCATTTTTATAGATAATCTCATCCTTTTTTTTCAAGGATATACATTTTTTAAAATGGTTCCCTTTTCAATTCATCACTATAAGTAAGGCCTATTATAAATAACTTTCAGATTTATTACCCATTTTAGAGTTAACTCCATAAATTTTTAGGCTGAATTTTTTTTTCTAAAATCAATATTTTTTACATGAAAAACTATATTGGTTCATTTATAGTTTTATACAGAAAATTATTCATTTTTTTTATTAACAATATTCAATGTTTTCCCTTAAACTATAGTAAAATGTTTTATTTCTAAAGATTTGTAAACATTATTTTTACATGTTTTCACTTCATTTATACATCACTTATCATAATATATTCCTATTTTCCCTCTTGATTTCCCATTTATTATTTAAATCCATTCTTTCACTGGCATCACTATGATATTCTATTTTGATATGCCTTTTGACATGATTGTGATACCGAATTCATTCCTTGGGTAACCCTTATGTTTATGTTTGATTAATTATGTATCACTCTTCATATAAAACACATATTCATAAACATTTTATTATTGTTATACCTAGATATATGTCTAGTGCATTGGGTAATGTTTAGTCTCACGAAACGTCATGTGTAGCAGTCTAGGTCGTTATCATTCACTTGTGCACTATGTGTAATGGTCTTGGTGGGTAGTATAGACTCATGATCCACCATGTTAAATGATACATGACTCGTGATTATGAAATGTTTTATTTTTCTTCCACATTACTATGAATCCATGATTATATAATCCATTTTTTTGTATATTAGTCTTCAATATGGTTAGTATGTTTTATGTCATCATGTTATCCCTTCTAACTCATGTTTTATGATTTATTCTTATTTTTATTCTGTTATTGGGATTAGATCACCCATTTGTTCATGTATTCCCTAGGGTATACTATTCATATATAAGGGTCCAAAGGGTGTTAGGATCTCATTATTAAGATTAAATTAAATGTTTTTCTATTTTGGATTCATATTATCTAATTATATATCTAATCATCCAAAATCACATAACATTATGATACATGGATTTTAATTGATGGAAAGTAATGTTTAAAACCATGTAGTGATATGTGAAAATGATAGGGATTTTATATTAATAATTTTGGGTTCTCATTTTCAATAGTGTTCTAAACACACTTAGGCATAGTTTAGCTGAATTGTGTCACAAATCATGCACCCCTATTTTTTATTGATAAATTTCAATTTTTTTTTCTTAATGGAACCATAAACCAATTTATTCTTTATGAAAATCATTTATATAGTGTAAAAACTCCCCCATATCCCATTGATCTCCCTTTTCCTGAACATGTGCTTTGATTCTAATTACACATTCGGCCTCCAAATCATGATCTGTCTAAATCATTGGATAGATAATGCTATGCTCTCAATTCATATTCCTTACATTATAATATTATCATTGGATCAGTTTTAATATTTTGTTGGTAGCTCATTCTCTCTATTTTTAGGGAGTTGGTCCATTATTATAATTTCTTCCAATATAATTTGAATCTATGGTCGTTATTGTATGAGGAGTCATAAGTCACCCTAATGTAGGTGGTCTAGTTGTTTTCCTTAAAAATCATGTCTTCTTCCTAGTCGTGACATTTTACCTCATGCTATCCCTTGATGTGTGTTTCCTTAAAATGAGTTATTTGATTCTAAGCTGTTATACACAACTTTTTATACTCTTCTTGATCCTTTATAGATGATTATAGGATGTACACCTCATTTATAGATAACCCTTGGGTGTGACAGCTTGAAATTTCTATTCATATTAATTCATTAAATTATTTTACCACCTCCTATGTTTTCATATTTGGTTTAATGGATGTTTCCCACAATTATATAATTGTTTATTTAACCATAGAACATCCTATGTTCTCGACATTACATATAAATAGAATTTTTTATTGTAAGTAATTTCCCAATAGAAAATAGAACCACTTATGTTATTTATTTAACTTTGTAATTGAATTTTCAAGCCCTGTGTAATTAAATGACATGTTCAAATTGAATAAAATTATTAATTATTGTTTATATTCCTAAATTAATTAAATTTAACAATTAAATAAACATTAATGGGTGGCATGGACTCACTAATCGTTTGATTCTTAATTAAAATGAGTTTATGAAATGTGACACCCTCTTATGTATTAGGTTTGATTTGTTAAATTTTTTATACTGTGATCCATCAATTTATTATAACATTATGATTATTCAATTGATATTGGTTATAGAATTGTGTTTAATGGAATTTTTGGGCAAGAAGATTAAATATCTCTTACATCAGTTGTTGATCATGATTTATTTCGCCATTGAAACAATTTGGACTATGGGCATGACACACCACATCCCTTGGTTCTTGTGTTGACATGAATACTCACCCATAATCTCAAGTAACAATAATGACTTGTGAAATTAATCCTGAGATATAGGTTTAGTACCCTTGTTTGAGATTATAGGATTGTTTAGAATAATTATGGATTCAAGAGTTATGCCCTGGTCCAACTGGAAACTAGTATCTAGGTATATGGAAGCATATTTCCTCATGTACCAAGTTCATAAAGGTGGATATAGTATATAACTATACAATGTATATATTATTAGTATATGCATATGGTTACTGATCAGACTATTATTCCATCCTAATCCAAATACGGTATATCTTCCATGCGTCCTTTAGGATCCTGAGTTGGATTATGTTTATTTATTCAGTATTTTTGATTATTTATTTAAAAATTCACAGTAATATTCTTTTTAAAAAGGATTGGATTACCATTAGAAACAACTGGTTGTGTCATACTGGTATTATATCTCACACCTTACTCAGGCTTCCTTCGGTTTCTAAGTAGATTACATGTCAATAGGTATGGATACTGGAAATTTCCCAACCTCAAATTCTTGGTATTCTTAATTATAGTTGGATCATATAAGAATAGGACTGAGACTTTTCTTGAGATGATAGTCACATAGTATTTTTAGATTTTACCTTTTTAAATATCAGGTTGTAAATGCATGACCCCTGTTCACTTTTCATATGTCATCATTCAATGCCTCAATATATACAAAAAATCCTAGGGTATTTTGATATTATTTAGTTTCTTTTCAATTTATGATTTGTAAATTAATTTTACATCTATTATGTGTGCTACTACTATGGTGGGATTCTATTCCAATATTTTAGTTTCTATTTATATGATTCATTATATATTTCTTGTTCACTTGCTATTTTTTGTACCACTTTATATTGAAGGTATATCCCCCCCACCACCACCACCACCATGCCACCATTACACCCTCACTTACAGTTAATAGCCTCTAGCATATGGGGAGGTGAACTTGAAGAAATGTGACCCATTATATTAGAGCCCCAGTAGAGTGGATTCTAGGTCAAGATGTTTCAATGTGGTATTAGAGGAAATTTTTTCCCTTTGGATTACTAGTTGGTTATTAGATAAAATATTGGGAGATAATGTAATTTGGTAATGATCCCTTGTTGAGGCATAGTTGACCCATGTAAAGGGGAAACCCAAATTTCCTAAGATGAGTTATTGTAGTTACTGATTATTCATGATACAGTTATTATGAATTCACTATTGCATGACACACATATCTTAAAATTTTATTGTCATTTTTGTTATTGAAATGATATTTCTTTTGCCTATGATAAATTAAATGAGGTAATTTCATCACCTACATCATTACTGACATAATAGAAGTAATATATCATGCATTTTTTCATACCTCATTTATTTGTATCATGTATTTTCCAATTTTATAATATAAGTTCCTTGATTATACGAATATTTATTATAAAATTTCGTATAGGACAAAGAATTATTAATTGACACATAAAATTCCTTAATCTAACATTATTTTCTTATATAGTTTAGAATGGAACCATTAAGCGATCAATTATGACATGTTGATCCATGGACCATTGTTCACAATGTATGGAATGTGGTATGGTGTGGATTAATTGGATGCCATATTTTGGATCATGGAGAGTGTGGAACCATATGGATTTGAAGTAGCGATCTATCTAATTCAGCCATTTAAAAATAATCATGTACATAAATTGGTACAAATTCAAAATGAATATCACATTCATAATGAAATGGTTACCTTAACATTTTATATCAGACCTAGACCAAAATCCAACCTTATTGGTGAGTACATGGTGTTCCCTTATGTTCATATGACCATATATGGTCTTTCCTTACCACATAGACCTATCTTTTAAAGAAGGTAGAGAGGTGTGATCTATTCATAGGAAGGTTATGCGCCTATCCTAGTTTTCTATCATCTATATCATAAATATTAATATCTCTTCTGAGTCATGTGTTTGGAATTGTAGTGTTATGACTCTATCACATCCTCTAGTCAGACTCTCTAAATGTGGTTATGACCATGCACTAGAGGTGGTATTCCATGTGCTACTAGTGATTCCAACATCAATGCCACCTTTGGAACCTCTTTATATTCTTGATGTGGGCACTCACTCCTAGTCTTGTGAGTATTTCTTCTGTATGATGAAATTTATGAAATGTGTCACTCGGCCTACGATGACTAGGGAGGAGTTGACTCAAGATTTCATGCACCATCATCCTCTGACCTTTTTATTTGATGGAGGACCACATTCTTCTGAGTTTTAGCTCAAATAAATTCTTTCTATATTCGATCATTTAGATATGCCTCTTGAACTGAGGTATAAACTACTATCATATGTGTTATGTGATTATTACAAGAGATAGTGGTATGATATTACCTAAGAAAATAAACATCGTAATTTGTTTCCTATATTTCAATACTATATTCAAAAAATGTTTTTTTCCACAAACTTTGAGGGTTTATTTCTCTAGATATTAAATGATCCTGCAGTAAGGAGACATGTATTTCATGGAGTATTCTTCTATAATTATTGACATATAATGGTTCATAGTGACTCCAATGGGTGATGCCCTTTTATTTAGTAGACTATTCAAAGGATAGTATGATATACACCATCCAGTCACAGGTCAATGTTTTCAGGATAAGAACTATTTCTATGAAATTCAACCATTCCCTCATTACAAATAGAAATATGAGGAAAGCTGATGGTGTGAGTTAGAGAATTTTGGATCATAGATCTATTGGTGCATATTCTAGAAAACACAAGTTTCTCTTTGAGGTTAATCCCTTAGGTAGAAGAAGGCAGGATTCTGATGCTAAAAGTTTCTTAATAATTCACAAATATGGGAATCAAAGACAAATGAAACCCTAGTGTCAATAGGATATAGTGGAATACAATGGATGTAGAATTATGGACCATATTCAATGTTTATGTTGTCATTATACATTATTTCTGAACTAGTTGTAATCTACACCAACCCCATGATCTACAGTGGGTCCTATAGTTTACTGGATTGTAGGTAGTTGGAATAGCACAGAATGCTCATTCCAAGGTGGTGGTCAAGAAAGAGGTAGTCATACTCATGATTCTCAGTGCTAGAAGAGTGGGCTTGATCGAGGAAATTATGGTCATGATATATTCCAGTTAAATACATTGTATACTATATTAAAGGAGAAGTGAAAAAGACCTTCAATAGTTCAAGGTACTATTCTAGTTGCATCCACTTCAGTTTCTAATTTATTTGACACATGAGTGTATTATTCATTCATATCTGAGACTATTATGGAGAGTTTGGGCCATGATATCGAACTATTACTTTCAATTATGACAAATGATACCCTTTTATGTATCCAATTAATGATTGTTAATTATTTTAATGGTTTCCCCATTAATATTTGAAAATGACTCTTAATATGGAATGTTTTAATACCTAACATGATGGTATTTTATGTAATCATTTGGATGGACTGGTTAGTTCTATATCGAGAAAATGATTAATGCTATGATTAATGGGTGTCATTTACATCACCAGAATATAGTATGAACATGGATAATTGTGAATGAGATGTTCATGCAGCTAGAGATTGAACTCAGAAAAAAATGGTGTGTCATGTGATGGATCCGATCTCCATTTACTTTTTGATGATCAGTAGTTAAAAACAACTATGTTCCTTCTTTTAGTTGATCATTTTTGTTACTTGTTCCCTTATGACCTCTCTGGGATACGACCAGTGTGATAGGTAAAAGTTACTATTTTTCCAGATCTAGGATCAACCCCAGTAACCATTCATACTTATAAGATGGCACCTATGGAATGTATGTATCTCATGAAATATTTGGGGGGGGGGGTCTCGAGGATAAATGGTTTATACACCCCATAAATTCTTTATGGGGTTCTCCTATCCTTTTTCCAAGAATGTGGATAGTACTCTCAAAATTTGGGTAGATTACTATCGGTTGAACAAGTATACAATAAAGAATATGTATACAATGCCTCGAATAGAAGACCAATTAAATAATCTATATGGAGTGATATTTTTCTCAAAGATATATATAAGGTTGGTATATAATCAATTGTGTGTCGGGTCTTAATCCATACCTCACATAGATTTCATTAGAATGTATGGTCTATTCAAGTACAAGGTTATATAGTTCGGTCTGAAAAACACAAATTTAGTCTCCATGGTTCTTATAAATTGGTGTTTGCACCCATATCTAGATTCATTTTTGGTAGTCTTTGTGGACAATATAATAGTATATTTACTCTCTTGATACTACCATCAGAACCATCTTGAGATCATGATGAATACACTAAGAGAGAATCATATTTATGCTATGCTCATAAAATGATAGTTTTTGACTTATAAATTCCCCCAATTAGGTTGTATCTCCTAATATTCATGTGTTTCTATAAACATAGAGAAAATTATATCTATATTTTCCTAGGATATTATCAAAAAAAAATTTTACATATACTATTTCTTAGGGAAATTCATATAATACAGATGCTTCACCTAGAATTTATCATGCCCAATAACATCTATTATAGTCTTGAAAATGATGGGTGTGAATTAGTTTTTTTCAAAATCATGTGATGATGACTATTAGGAGGGGAAGGTCCATGTGAATTCATCTATGATACTAATTATTCTTGTTCATGGTTTGATTTATATGACTTATTGTGGAACATTATGTATATTTAATAGAGTTATCCTAATGTAGGATGAGTGATTCCTCCCATACAAGTCTCATAAGATAGGGCCTCAAGAGTAGAATAACCTAATGCATGACCTCGAGGTAAATTTTTTTATAAATTCCTTGTGATCTTTGAGTTAATATTTAATTAGAGACCATTTTTTGGTATTCAATGATCACACATGCCTCAAGTACACCTTTACATAGAATTATTTTAACCTCATGTTGATTAGGTGGGTTGAGTACAAGAAACCACCTGATTTTGAGTATACCTACATCCCTAATAAAGGCTATGTAATTGTCAATGATAAAAGATAGAAGACACAAATAAAGGAAGTTCAGGAGTTTAGTGGAAAATGTAATATCGTGGACTTATTTTTAGAGTTCCATGCAAGGGTTCCTATGGACATTGGTAGAATATCCTCACATCCATAGCAATGACGTCTATCCTTTTATAATGTATGAGAATAAGAAAACTATATAATTCTAAGAGTTTTTTCTAAGGTAATGAATCTCAGATGAGGATACATCCTCTTTTTGGATCATTTATGGGATTGAACGGTTATGAAATTATGGGAGTGTTTGGGGTTAAACTGACATCAGAGACGATCTGATGTGAAAATTGTTGGAATGAAGGCTATTCATTGCTAGAAATGAAGTATGATTTTTATTTTTTTTCATTCCATATAGTGTTGATGAAAGAGTTTTCAGGGAATGTGGAATTATTATTGAGGTTAAAATTAATGTTTAAGGAGGAGAATATTTCAACTATTCTCCAAATTTTTGTGCCTCAAAATCAAGATTCTGTTTGTTTGGAAAAGGAACAGTTTTGGAAAAGGAATATTTGACTGTGAACCATGTTCTGGGAATAGTTCATGAATCACAAATCTTGGTATGTGTAATAGAGTATTGAGAAACATGAAGAGAGAATGGTTTGCGGACAACAATGGATAAATGTTACATGGATAGAAGGAATTTCATTGTGAAGACATTTATTTCATGGGAATGCTCATTTTATGATGAATGCATGATGGTTCATAGGGTGGTGTGTCATTCAAAAAACCAAGGTAGAGTTTTTAAAAACCATAAAGGGTGTCTTTTTCAGAAATGTGGTGGTTATTTGTGATTCCTTGTAGGGAGAATGGAGGTACATAGACCTCATAAGGAAAATGGTTCATAGGAGATATGCTTTACTTGGTGAAGCTCTTTCAACAATAATGATTTGGTAAATCTAAAATTAGAGTATTATGATGATCTAATTGAATAAATAAGGATCAATTGTCCCTTAATTAGTCGTAGACTCTAATAGTAAAAATTTGAGAGCAATTCAGAGAAATTTGGAAGTATTTCGCAGTAAGGAAACCCCATGAATACATTAATAAAAAATATAAAAGAAATTTTGTGAAGTCCAGAATAGTTCACAGAAGATAGTACGTGGAGAAAGATATCTAGTTTTTATGAAGACACTCTCACATAAGAGTGCTTGTAAGCAGGGAAAGATCTTGGTCTACAAATTTCTTTCGGTATGTGGAGAGGAAGTGAAGACCATGGGCTGATTGGAGACGGTTCATGGAGTTGAGGTAGTATGAGGAGAAGGGGATGTTCGCGGAATGTGATTTATTGAAAGAGAAAAATAATGTAAATTTTAGAGGCGGTTTTGCGAGGGTAGGATATGGAGATGATATGTTGTACACGCGTATTAACGGTGTAGTGCAGTTCAAAGAAGAAGAAGGACAGATTGCGAAGGATAATTTCTTGAACTATCAGTATGAAAAAAAATTGAACATCATCTATGGGTAGAAACAGGGCATGAACATATCATCCATCGATAGTTGATGATGTATGATTTAATGTCCATACATTAAAGAGACCTTCAATTCAATAAACTAATCAAGACTTCTCTAAAGGCAGTGAGATAGGGGGAGACAACAAAAGTGATCAAAGGGAAGGAATGAGTTATCCCTGAACTTTTGTTATGGCAATGTGTCTGGCAGATAATGATTGTGCTTGAATATTTTTAATCCACAACTTGTGAAGATTAGTTTTCTTTGGTATAACCAATAACATTTGTTCATATTATCAATAGTCGTAGCCCTTTTCGGTGAACTAAGTAAAATTGTTATGTTTTTTTCTTTTTAGGTGATTGTTTTTTTCTGTACTTTTTCAAAATAATGTTTTAATATATTCCTACCAATATGAGAACAGTATAATTTAGATTTAAAGACAAAGTTGAGACCCTAATTCATCCCTCCCTTCATAGGGTGTTCTGGGGTCCTTCAAGTAGTGTTAGAGCCATGTTTCAGGGGTTAAATATTCTATTCCTTTCAAGAATGGATAATACAGTAAATTTCAAGGGTGTACCCCTCTTTTATATAAGAAATATTTAGATCTATAATAATACGATGAGATCTCACCTAAGATCTCTAGGAATGGAAGTTCTATTTTCAACTGCACAAGGAATATCTCTCATTAATCCAACTGTGATCTCTATAACCGATATAGATAGGAAAATGGTTTTTATAGACGCCAAAGCACAAAATGACCTCACTATAGCTCTTTCTGATCAGATATATCTTAAAGTGATAATTTCTGCACCATCAAAGTTTATGTGGAAAAAATATAGAATATGTATGCATTCGAAAACTATGTTCAGGAGGAAAAACTCTATGTCATACACAATATGTTTAATGATCTGGAAATTCTTATAGATGATAATTTTGATACATTTTTTAATCTAATTACTAAAGTTGTTAGAGAATTATGAGTATTTGGAAAGAAAATAAATGATATTTATATTTTATGTAAAATCATGAGAATACATCCACCTCCTTACAATTCAATAGTTTTAGCACATGAGGAAACCGATAACTCAAAACTTTCTTTGGAAGAACTATTGAGTAGTCTAGTGGCTTATGAAATAAGAGTCAAACCTGAAAATACAACGACTCATGTAAGTATGGAAATGGAATTTGAAGACATGGACCGACTATAATTTTTAGGAGACTTTGTTTATGAAGATAATGAGGAAAAACATTTCTCTCATTTCAAATAAAATAAAAAATGAAATAGGAAAATTTGATGGTAATTTGTCTTTATCATGTTTTTTTAGAAGATTTGGTAATATTGACTCTTTATTCCCAAGAAAGATTGATTATGAAGAATGAAAAACTAGTGACATTCAGAAGCCTTGTAAAATATTTATCAAAATTATAAACTTTAAATATAGAATTAAATTAAAATGAAATATTTTTATCTCTAAAGAAAAAGGCGATGACAATGAATTATTTGAGGAAGAGGAAGCAACATTTTTGTCTAGAAACCACACTTTCATGATGGATACAATTGAAAAAACAAAACAATCAAAAATATAATACTGGATACAATCAGTTAAATACTAATGTTGACCGCAATTTGTAAGATATGTATTATTTTTGTATGATTTATAAAAAATGTAAGATAAATAATAAGTGGATAACAATTGTTAAAGTATCATCAGAATATTTTTATAATATTGATTCAAAAATTGAATTACTAGAAGAATTTTGAAATGTTCCATCATCAATCATTGAGAGCGTAGAAAATTTAGTGTAATGAAAACATAGAATGAATAACATGGAATGGTCATCAATGATCATACCTCTAGACTAGAAGAGAACTCCAAGATCATGGAAGATCTATATGAAGAACTAGTTAACATGAGGAGAAAACATGGAAGTGAATCAATCATAAAATAGAAACTGAAGAAAATATTGTTTGGAAAAGTTTTAGATTCAATGTTTCTAAAGAGAGCTAGGCGTGGTTCCAATGGAGTTAAAAAGAAAAGTAATGACTGCTGATCTACATTCATGGGTATCAATGGAATCAGTTATGATTTCGAAACATTGAATGTGGAAAATAAAATGAGTAAGAAATAAAGGAAAGATGAATGTTCTACATGTTGAAAAGTAACCTAATGTACTAAAGAAAAAACCCTCAGTTCAAACAGAAAGGATAACTAAAAAATATTCTCCAAAATTCTAAGATGATAGTTAGTAAAACTACCCTCCTAAAGAAATTTACATGTGTCGGAATATAAGTGAATAGACATTCCCACATATGAAATGTAAATTTTATATCTATTTGGGACACCCTGTCCAACAATGTGAAGATGAATGGAGATACATTAAAGGGGAAGATCAAGGATTTCAAGAAAGTATAAAAAATTCTTATCCATATTCTTAGAGAAAAATAGTTTCTATGGATATTTTTTTCAGTGTTCCATCTTTGGTCATGATGTTTTTGATTGCAGGTAGAAGAATACCAATAATGATTCACACAGAACATAGAGACAAGTCAATACATGCGAACCAGACAGTGTATCCCTTACAAATAGTTTTTCTCCACTAGAAGAAGAATATTTCTATGAAGAACCTACTCAAAAGGAATAGAGATTTGTAAGGAATATTTTTTTTCGTTACTCAATCTCATATTTTATGTATGTTAAAGAAGAAAATTGAAAAATCTATCCTTGTAGAAGTAGCTCTCAAATCTACAATGAACAGAAACACATTGATTCCTGATAGTGGATTCCCATCCAATATAACATGAAATGCAGATTTATTAACAAGTATCAAGAAAATGTTTGATGTAATAATGAGATTTGGTAATTATAGTTCTTTGATGATCAAAGGTAGTGGAAGTATTGAACTGGCCAATGGTGATCTGAAGAAGAATTAAGTTTATTTTTTGGAAAGTTTGCATCACAATCTCCTAAGTGTGATCCAACTATGTGACTCAAGACTTATGGTGACATTAAATCAAAAGGGGTAAACTATAAAAGGAAGAATAAGTAATTCTCTTAGGAAGGGATATAGAATAGATGCCAACATATATCATTTTGATAGTAAAGAGAACATTTGTTTCATGAAAGTTTTTTTTGAGAAAAACATTTGGCCCTAATGCTTGTGTAACATAAATAAAAAATATATGGAATAGATATCTAAACTAAAAAATTTTAGTGAAATCCAGAATCTAAACCATGAATGGGAGAAGTCTTGTGATGCCTGCATGCGGGGAAGGTCAGTGTGCAGTTCATATTCCGTAAATATGTAAAGAGAATCAAATCATCTTTGACTCATTCATAGAGATATATATGGTCTGATAAGTGTTTCATGAACATATGTAGAATGATAGTTCATCATTTTCTTTGATTATTATAGTAAAATATATTTTATGATGGTTATAGATAGGAAATGAAAATTTCATGATTGAATGAAAATATATCTCCGAATAAACAACAATGATACTTGACTAAAAATAAATGTTTTGTGGTCTGATAATTGAGGGAACTACACATCCATTGAATTTGATTATTACCTGGAGAAATATAGAATACAATATTACATTGAATCTGTGAGAACCCCACAACAAAATACAATTGTTGAGAACCATAATCGACAGGTGAATATTATGGCCAGAACTATACTGATTGAGATTCATATCACACTCCATTACTAGAAAGTGTCTTTTCAAGATACATATTATATTCAAAATCAAACATGGATTTATATAGCGGAAAGCAAGACACCTTATGAATTATGTCCTAGTAATAATTTCTCAATGATGTATTTTCATGTTTTTAGAAGTCATTGCTTTATGTGAAACAAATAATAAAATCATAGAATGTGTGTTTATGATGAAAATATATGAATATTCCTCATATATTCAATTAATATAAAATAATAAAAATGTTTCAATAATTATCTTGAAATAATTGTTGAAAGTACAGATGTGAAGATCGTTAATGATAATACCAAAAAATTATCAAGAAATTAATCACCTGATGTGGTTGATGATATGGAAGAATATGGAAATGGAACAGATTCAAACATTGAAGTAAAGGAAGGCTTGAAAAACACTCAAGAATAACATCAAGATGGTTAATCAAAAGAATAATCAACAGAGGAAAACATGACTGACGAAAATTCATCTGAAACCCAAAGGAGAAATCATAGAGATGAAATTGATCTATCCTAAATCATTGAAAATTGGACAGCACCTACAAAAAAAAAGAATAATGGGGAATAATGCACAATAATCATTTCTTATGTTTTGGAACAGTCCTTATTTAGAGAATATGTATAGATTTAATCATGGGTTTAGTCCATAAATTATGAATTGGATCAGATTGATAAGAACCAAATATGGGATCTAGTTAGGAGACATAAACCCCAAATTGTGATTGGTATGAAGTCGATTTTCAAATATAAATTTTAATATCATGGTAATGTGAATTAAAATATTGGATGTATGGTGAGTAAATTTTATTCACATATAGAACGTATTGATGTTGAATAAACATTTTCTCTAATGGCTATAATGGAGTCAATCAGACTATTTCATACAATGGAAATTCAAAGAAGATAAAAAGTGTATCAAATGGATGTTAAGATATCATTCATAATTTTTGTTCTTAAAGAAGAATTCTATATTGAAGAACTAGTGGGATTTATTTTTGGTCATGATGAAATGATGGTTTTCATTTTAAATAGGGCTCTATATAGTCTGAAATAGGAATCACATGCATGGTAATCTTGTCCATATTCTTATCTAATGAAACATAAATTTAAAAAAGGATGAGTGCATCATAATATTTATTTGAAGAGTTCTCAGAAAGATCAGTTCATGTTTTTAGTGTATGTAGATGATATTATATTTGGAGGAAGCATATATGGATCAGTGGAGGAATTTTCCAATCAGATGAAATAATAATTTCAAATTTCAATGGTTGAATAAATCTTATACTTCTTAGGGATTCAATTTATCTACAAGAATGAGTACCCTTTTATTTCGTAAGAAAATTATGTACGAGAGTTTTTGAATAAATTTAATATGCATGATAACAAACCATTGTTGACTCTAATTACGGTTGGGAAAAAATTAGGAAAGCATGATTATGAGATATATGTAGACCCCATAATGTAAAGGAGATTCATAGGTAGTTTATTGTACATGACTGCAACATGAAAATATATTTCCTTTTCCATATTCTTAGTATCCCTCTATTAATGTAATAAGAAGAAAGAACATATGGATGAAGTGAAAAAAAAATCATGATATACATTCAAGGTACTCACAATTATGGATTTCTCTTTACTGGAGGAAATGATAATGAACATTAAACATTTTTTGATTTTGACTGGTCTAGAGATGTGGTGGATAGAATATTCAAAAGTGGTGGAGCATTATTCATTGGTATTAAATGTGTGGTTCAGTTGAGTATGAATTAGTAAAGAACTTCCCCCACTACTACTGAAGTTGGATATATCTCTACTAAAAAGGTTTTCACATAACTACTTTGGATAAAGAATCATCTAACTAATATTCATGATGAGGTGAAACAAACAATGGTGAATCCCTATGATAACAAGATTGAAATTGATTTTTTGAATATTCTTGTTCAACATTATCATATGAAACACATTGAAATTAGATATCACTTCATTAAAGAAAAAGTGGAACACATAATGATTAAAATGGATCATGTTGGTACTATTGATTAACTATTTACCATACTGACCAATCTATTATCAGCACATATGTTTGAGAGGCATCAGTTGAACGTCAGTGTTCAACCACCGCCCGGTGCATGAGAAGGATATGGCGTATCCCTCTCTCCCCAGCTGTACTAACTCTTTTGATCCGATTTATGATGTATTGTAGTTTTATGGGGGAGCTATGATCTAGGGGAGTGTACATAAATCTATACAAGTTCAAATTTATTTCTTTAGGTATATTTTTAATGGATGAGAATTGAGAAATTAAATGTTAATGAAATGTTTTTATTTTTGGTTTCAGGAATATAGAGAATAGAGAAATTAAAAACCTGTTACAATGGGGAAAATTATGAGTGACAAGACAAGAGAACCAAATTCACGCTTCTCTTATTTTCTACAAATAGCTTTTCTCATTGAGAAATAGTGTGTTGGATGATTTTTTTCTTTAGTATTAGGTGGTGTTTGAAGTAGGTTTTTCATCAAATTTCTTTGAGGATTTCCAACAAACCCAAAGGGGGAGATTGTTGGATCCAAGACTATTCATTTCTAGAAATAGAGTATAGTTTTTATTCAATCTATATTGCGGTGATAAAAAAGTATTCATGGAATGTGGTCTTATGATTGAGGCTGAAAGTAGTGTTAAGGTGGTATAGTTTATGAGTGTTTTCAAATTTTGGGCCTCAAAATGAAGATTTAGATTGTTTGGAAACAGTTGAGTTTCATAAAATGTTTTCCGGTCAGTGATCCAACTTTCTAGAATAGTTGGTGGATCATGAATATCAGTACGTAAAATGTAGAATCGTGAACCATGAAGTAGGAATGGTATACAGACCACATGAAAGGAATAGTTCATGGAGAAAAGGGGGTTCACAGTGAAGAATTAATGTTTGCAGCAAGGATCATTGTTCATGGTTGTCGTAATGTTTGATGGTATGGTTTGTCGTTCATGGAATCAAGGTAGTGTATTCTATAACCGTTAAGACAATTGTTTGTAGAAATGATGTGGTAATTTGTGATACTGCGTAGGGATAATGGAGGTACGTGGACCGTGTAATGAAAATGGTTCATGGGAGACATGTGGTATGCGGTGAAGGTAGTAATCCTATTAATATGTTTTTAAACTATGTTTAGTAGATTATCCATATCTATTTGCCTATATTAGGATCACTAATCCCTTCCTTAGTTTGGGCCTCTAAGATTAAAATGTTGAGGGGAATTTGGAGGAATCTAGAAGAAGATCACTGGATGAACCCCCACCCCCCAAACATTAATTAAAAATATTAATGGAATTATGTGAAGTCTATAATAGTTCACAGAAGATAGTACGTGGAGGGAGAAGGACATTTTATTGAATGAAATTTCTGTGTAGGAGATCCCGTACCTAGAGAAAGAACATGGCCCATGGATTTCATTCAGTATGCGGATAGGAAGTGGAGAAAATCCACTGAGTTGATAGGGTTTGCTAATTTAAGGTTATATACAGAGTATTGGATATTCCTGGAAGGTGATTCATATATGGAGAACATAGAGGTGGATTTCATAGGTGATTTTATAAGGTAGGATTTGGAGATGGTGCATAGTGTACATGCAGTATGCGGTGTAGTGCAGTACGTAGAGGAAGCAAGCCAATTCCTGATAGAGCAATTCGTGAACTATCAGTACGTCGAAAAGTGAACTTCATCAATCGGTAAAAACAAATCTTTAAATGATCATCCATATATAATTGAGGATAAATTATTTAAATTGAATCCATTAAAGATACCATCATGTCAATAAACTGAGTGATACTTCTTTAAATGTAGTGAGTTAGGGGGAGTCATCAGAAGTTATCAAAGGGAAGTAGTGAGCAATCCCTGATATTTTGTAAACACAGTGTGCCTAGAATAGATTGATTGTGTTTGAACTTTTTTAATACATAGATTTTGAAGATAAGTGGACTTTGGTATTAATGAAAACTTTTTTGCAAGTGCTCCTTTGACTTAGCCCTTGGTGGTGAACCACATAAAATATCTATGTATTTTCTTTGAATTTGATTGTTTTTTCTCTGCACATACTCATCAGATAGGTTTAATAGGTTACTACCAATGAGGGAACAAGATCATTCAGTTTAAAATAAATATTTCACAACCCAATTCACCCCTCTCCTCTCATGGTATTCTAGGGTCCTTCAAAGATTTAATTCCTCTGCTTGGTATGTTTATCTTGGTTTCACCAAGTTGTATCCAGAATTATCACTCTTGTAATTGTTTCAATGTATGAAATGTGATATTTTATTATTTTTTCACTTGGTGTTGAACTCTTCAGTATGTGTGTAACACCCCAAGCTTCTACGGTACGCTTCTCTTTGAATAATGCGATAGCGTGTGTTGTACGCAACACCGAGTTCTAACAACCAATCAAACTAGCCGTTATGAATAGTAAT
Source organism: Viscum album (assembly GCA_963277665.1). Classification (NCBI taxonomy): domain Eukaryota; kingdom Viridiplantae; phylum Streptophyta; class Magnoliopsida; order Santalales; family Viscaceae; genus Viscum; species Viscum album. Next base: position 1,338,723,245 of record OY728129.1, on the reverse strand, counting down.
ACCTACTTTTTAAAATTATATATATTTTATATTTCAAAATGGACTTCATTTTTGGATTCGGAATATCTAATTTAGCCTAAGGTAAAATTTTGGTACTTTTCGGATAACTTTCATATTTTGATGAATAGTGAAAATTACTAAATTTTATTTAAAAACAACTTTTTAAATCAAAATAATTAATAGTGATAAATTATGAATTTTAGTAGTTTTAAAGTATATTTAGAATATACTTTTACCATTTAATATAATTTTGGTCATTGGACATAATTTTACAATTAAACCGAACATAAACAAGTGTCAATCTTTGAATAGTTATTATCTCTTAAAAACACGCTTTTTGTTTTGACAGCGGGAATTAATTTTAAATTAATTTCTGCCACTTCTGTGTTTTGAATTTAGGAAAATGGATTCCATATTTGGAATCAGGATGTTCAAATTGTGTAAATAGGTAACTTTTATTTTTAGACATTTTGAATAATTACTGCGGTAAATATTTTATTTACCATGGTTAAGGGTAAATTCGGTAAATAAGGGTTAAAAAATAATATTATAATAATACTAAATTACCCTAAAACGTGCCTTAACCCTATTGGTTGATACATGGTCGACCATGGGCATCTTTGGGTCGATTTTGGGACCCCATGGATCCACTTGTAAGTGATAATGACACTTTATTTTAATTAAGTTAAAATAAAAATAAAAATGGCATAAGCTTACAACTTTTAGAAGAACAATTTTTACATAGGGTTATTCATGTTGGATTTTCGATTATAAATATTAATTAGAAAGCTAAAAAGATTTCCTACATAATTATATTTTATTTATAATTTTTAGACATCAAATAAGTTAAATTATTAATGACACAATAATGATTCAATGTTTAGCTCATTAAAAAATCATTTAAATAAATAAGATTATAATGATTAAAATATTATCTAAAACCTGTCCAATTCTTATTGGTTGATGTTATTTAGAATATGAGTCATCTTATCTTCGACCTAAATGATTTTTGGACCATTTTAAACCGAAAATAATTATATTATAAAGTAATACTTTCACTCTTTCCTAAAGAGCCCCTCCTCTCCCTTATAAAAGGAGACCACTTCTACTCATTCCTCACACCTCTCAAGCCACGTGGCTAGTCCAAAACCTGCCCAAATAATCTCCCCACATCCCTCTCCTCCTCCTTGAAGCTTCCCCTTAGGCAGAAAGCATTTCAAGAAGTCCTTTGGTTCCAACCAAAGTGAGTTACCTAAATTAAAGGTAACGATTTCTCTTAAATTATTTTCATTTATTTTGCTTCTCCAACCCCCAAACTCTTTTTATTTCCTTTCTTTTGTAACAAAAATAGTATCCAAAATATACTAGGATGTTGTTATAAGAAGTATTCAAACTACACATACACACAACTCCATCTAATGGATGATGAACATAATGTTTCTGTGGATGGCAAACTAACGCCTCACGAAACGAAGATTGTTCAAATACATCTTACCGCCTCTCATGGTGGCCATTATGATGGAACTGTAATTAAATATGATATTAATGATATATATTTTATATATAAGCTTCTGTAATTCCATTTTATTTCATACCATTATTCGTTTCATGTTGTATATACAAACGATAATTTCATTTGAGGAAGTGCGGACTACCGCCCCCTTAAAATGATATGACTCATTCATACCACACATGGAACGTATAAAGGATGGTGTTAATGAACATAAGTAACATATATAAAATATTATATTATACTGTAATAGTAATATACCTATGTATCATTTGGATTCTATTCTTTTAAAATAAAAATTAAATGGAAGTAGCGTTCGTGCGTACGTACGGACTACCGTCTCCACGAACGCGATGAGATTCATTCTCCATCGTATCCATTCAAGTATTATTCTCATTTTAGGGTTAAAAATAATGTTAATATCATTCTGATTATGAATAAGATATAATCTATCCATTACAAACATGTCTTACGTAACCAATCATTTAAGAAGAACGAATCGATTATCACCCGAAACGACGATAATTCTAAGATATTATTAACAAATCAATGTTAAAAGATCATATATGATATCATATTAATAAATATTATTCTTGTATAATTTAATAACAATTATTTCACCATTATACAGGTGGTTAACCTACCCCAACCGCGGAAAAGTAAAAGGTAAGGGATTTTCTTATCTCACATTCAATTCCGTGAGATTTCCATTGTTCACCACTAAATTATTGAAAGTGGTGTATTGTGTACTGCCATTTGATATATATTATTATGATTCTCTTTATATTCATTTTATTCTGTAAATCATTTGGTGGTTATTAACTTTTGGCCATACGACGCGTTTGATTAACGTGGTAAGGTGTTTTCATCTCACTCTTTATTTCCGTGAGATTCATGCCATATTTCCACTAGTATCTTTTGTGTGGTGTATGTACTGCCCATAATTTTATTATTTGTGTAATACACTTACCTTATGTGTATTTACATTTTCATTGTATGATACCTCTTTCATGGGTTGTATGTTTCATAAGTTACCAAATTGGTAAGGGTTATTTCACAATCTCTTCACTATCCGAGGTTGTTTATACGTAATAATCTACTGGGACCTCGTTATCATCCACGTCCATGTTTCTTCAAAATGTATTTCGAAACATGTTTAATATTTAAAAGAATATGGGTTAAAGTCATTTATACCCTTGTTTGACTTTTTATAAGAGGTTTATAAGGGAATCTTTCCGTCGTTTTCCAAACAAGGTGCTTTTTAACCTTTTCGACAGAATTAAGATAAGAATGTTTTTTTTAACTTATACGGCGGGTGCGGTTATTTTCCGCCGTTATAAAATCGTCAAAGATTCCCTTACAATATTATAAGAATATTTTCAAGAAATTTTTTATTTTATATGGCTCTTAAATGATCTCAAAAATAGAAAGAGATATTTCTCTAAAAAGTGTTTTGATTTCATCTATGTCAACATCCTTTGACGGATTTTACGCTTATTTGAAGTTGATTTATTATGATACAAAACATATATATTGTATTGAAGGTTTTGTGATATGTTTGACTGTGGATGTGCTATTTTTATACCATTCATAGTTTACGGTGAAATTATTGACATTTCGTATACTAGTTACAATAAGAATGTTTATGTTATATTTCAACCTTTACTTCATATGAATGTGTTGGACAAGTATGTTCCAGGTTGGGGACTGGTTAAAGTAAGCCCTCCAGGTTGGGGACTGGTAAAATTAAGCCCTCCAGGTTAGGGACTGGTAAAAGTAAGCCCTCCGGTTTGGTCTCCGGTTATTAGAGGCACTCCGGGTTGGTGTCCGGTTATTAGAGGCACTCCGGGTTGGTGTCCGGTTATTAGAGGCACTCCGGGTTGGGTTCCGGTTATAGTTAGCCCCAAGGTCATGGGACGAGGCCTTGAAAAGAAATTAATGTTTAGCATTATGCATTCCAACATTATGAAAGTGGTTATTGATTTTTGCATGTGATTATTCGATTAGTAGAATATCCATTTGAATAAGTAAATGGCATTATTTCATTTTATTTATGCCATACCATGTTGAAAGTTCATGTTTGAAAGGCTTTTGTTTTAGTTATACATTGCCTTAAATGTTTATTCTTATTTATGAAAGTTTCCGCTATATTGTTATCCTTACTGGGCATTTGATCTCACCACTTTTCTATGTTTTATTTTTCCCAGGAAGTGAAGAAGTAAATAATGAATGACCTGCAGGGATATTATGTGGGGATATGAGTGTGGATTATGGAGACATTATGTTGTTATAGTAGTTTTTCATTTTATGATGTAATGTAAAACTTATGAATATATATAGTGTTTCCAAGGCTACTAAACCAATCGGTCTTTCGAGATTTGATCTTTCTTGTGATCATGCCAATGTTATGTAATAATGCACCGACTCTGGGTAACTGGGGTCGGGGCATTACAGTTGGTATCAGAGGAAGTTTAGTACAAACCCTGGAAGCTAGATTTAGATAAACTCTGATTAGAGCACGTAGACCTAAGATGAACTTTGAGGATTAGTATAGAAGAACTTCCTAGAATTTTGGTATTGTAGAGATTTTGTGAGTTTTCCGAGAAATACATCCCTGTCTGGATATGAGCAGGTAGAGGCGGATCTGGCACGGATGTACCTAGGGGTAAAACCCGAAAACACCACTTTGAGCTAGACTCGAACGGGAACGGGTGCACGACAACGGGCCTTGCTGCACTCTTGGTTACGACACTCTCGGGGGATATGCTTAGGATGACTCTCATTTTCATTAAAAATCATTATGAAGGGTTTATGAGTATATACTTCCTCAAAGAAAACATTTTTATGATTATGGATTATATCCATAAATAGTTCAATTTATGTTAAGTGTTTTATAAGTATGGGATTATGTATTTTGATTCATAAACTGATCTAGTTTATGCCATTGTTTAGAAATGGCGCCTAGTGGAAGAAATGGAAACCGTATCAATGCACGCACTCCATGTAGGGATTGCCCTCCTGCTCAAGATAATTATAGTGGGGCTGGTGATGCAACTGGTGCTGATCAGCTAATCACCATACTGGGACAACTTACTCAGGTTATGAATAATAACCTTACCCGTATGGAGCACCCTGATCCGTAGCGTGGAGGATCAATGTTAGATCGATTCATGAGGCAACAACCACCAACGTTCAATGGGAGTACAAATCCCTTAGTAGCTGAGCAATGGATAAATTCCCTAGAGAAAATATTTCAGGCTTTGGGGAGAAGTGAAAGGGAAAAAGTTATCATGGCAGTTTACCGCCTCACTGGAGATGCTGATCAATTGTGGTCATTGATTCAAAATATGAAGGAAGATGATGAAGTATCAAATATGGAATGGAGGGAGTTCAAAAATCTGTTTTTAGAAAAATACTTTCCTCGTGACCATCGAGCAGATATAGAAAGGCAATTTCTGAGTCTGAGACAAAAGGAGGATGAGAATGTCACAATGTATTATGCTAACTTTACAAGGTTAGAGAGGTATGCTGGAGATTATATTCACAACCCAAGAAGTAATATTGATCATTTCTTTGATGGGTTAAAACCATTTCTCCATTGAGAATTAGTCTCACAATCCTTTTCATCGTACGAAGACATTGTCTCATGTGCTATCAAGACCGAAAATGAATTCTCTAAGTCTTATGACTTTAAAGAAAAGAAAGAGAAGAAGAGACATGCTGATCAATCTGGGAATGGAAATAAAGGGATGAAGGGAAAGGTTGAATATCCATCTTGTGGTAAATGCGGGAAGAAACATCCTGGTACTTGCTTGAAGGGAATGGGAGTCTGTTACAAGTGTGGTGAAAAAGGCCACCATGCTCATGATTGTAAGGGGAATAAGGAAGCTACCAACGTTCAGTGCTACAATTGCAGGGAGATGGGGCATTATGCAAATGCATGTCCTAAGCGTCAGGAGAACTTACCTCAGAAAAGGCCAAGGGATCAAGGCCAGGGTTATGCTATCACTAATGCAGAGGTAGAAGCTCCATAAGACGTGGTGGCAGGTAATTTAATGGTTTCCTCAAGTTTAGCAAATGCATTATTTGACTCTGGATCGTCGCATTGTTTCGTATCTTCCTAGTTTGCTAAGAAAATTAGATATTTCCAATTTGATTTAATAAGGGATTTGTCAGTTAAAACTCCTAAGGGAAGTATCATTGCAACAAAGTTTTGTGAATCAGTCCCCATTAGAGCACATAAATTTTCTTTATCTGCTGATCTCGTCGTCATACCTATGATTGAGTTTGATATAATCCTTGGTATGGGTTGGCTTTCAGACTATGACGCAAAGATTTATTGTAAGAATAAAGGGGTTACGATTCATGATGATAATGATAAGGAACACCTTATCTTTATAGCAGAATCGTCACCACCTAATTCTTATTTAGATCCACCCCCAGTAGCTCAACTTAATTCAATTATTGGGGAGGAAGAGAATGAAATAACTGTCGGTGAGGAAAGTAATGTTCAAATAGAGGATGTACCTGTTGTGAAAGAATTTGTAGATGTATTTCCGGAAGATTAACCTGGACATCCTCCAGAACGAGAAGTTGAGTTTTCCATTGATTTGATTCCTGGATCAAGGCCTATATCGAAGACCCCTTATAGAATGGCTACTGTAGAGTTAGTCGAACTAAAGAAACAACTAGAGGAATTGAGTAATAAAGGATTTATTCTCCCTAGTGTTTCTCCATGGGGAGCCCCTGTTCTTTTTGTTAAAAAGAAACATGTATCTATGAGGTTATGTATCAACTACAGAGAGATCAATGCTATAACGATAAAGAACAAGTATCCCCAACCTCGTATTGATGATTTATTTGACCAACTGCATGGAGCTAAATACTTTTCAAAGATTGACCTTCGATCAGGATACCATCTGTTGTGTGTGAAGAAGGAAGACATTCCGAATACAGCATTTCGAACCAGGTACGAGCATTACGAGTTTACCGTAATGTTGTTTGGATTGACTAATGCACCCTCTGTATTCATGGATCTGATGAATAGAGTTTTCAAAGAGTATCTCGATGAATTTTTGGTGGTATTTATTGATGATATCTTGGTATACTCCAAAACCTATGAAGATCATGAAAATCACTTGCGCATTATCTTGAAGACTCTGAGGAGGCATGAATTATATGGGAAGTTTAGCAAGTGTGAATTCTGGCTTTAGGATATTTCTTTTCTTGGCTATATTTTCTCTAAAGATGGAATCTCTGTTGATCCTTCTAAGACCAAGGCAATCCAAGAATGGCCAGAACCTACGCGTATAACTGAGGTACGTAGTTTTATTGGTTTGGCAGGTTATTATTGACGTTTCGTCCAGAATTTTTCCCGATTGGCTAACCCATTAACGAAGCTTACACGTAAAGGGGTTAAATTTGTTTGGACAAAAGAGTGTGAAGAATGTTTCGAAGAACTGAAGAGAAGATTAGTCAATGCTCCTATATTGACTCTACCATCGGGGAATGATGGGTTCGTTATTTATAGTGATGCATCAAAGAAAGGACTTGGTTGTGTCCTTATGCAGAATGATAGAGTTATTACCTATACATCACGACAGTTGAAAATTCATGAACAAAACTATCCTACTCATGATCTTGAGTTAGCAGCTATGATCTTTGCTTTGAAGATATGGAGGCACTACCTCTATGGTGAAAAATGTGAGATTTATACTGATCACAAGAGTTGAGGTATATTTTATCACAAAAAGAACTCAACATGAGGCAAAGGAGATGGCTTGAATTACTCAAGGATTATGATTGTACGATACACTACCACCCGGGGAAGGCAAACAAGGTGGAAGATGCTTTGAGTAGAAAAGACCATGGAATTTTGAACAATATGAGAATTGGAAGGGATCCAATTTTCATGGATCTAGTAAAGATGGACATGGGAATAACCAGGGAGGCGAAACATCAATTATTTTTCAAATGGTTGCCAAATCATCTTTACTAGAAAGGATTAAGAGTTCTCAGACCGATGATGAAGAATTTCAGAAGAAGATTAAAGCTGTGAATGATGGGAGATTGAGAGACTTTGTGTATGAAGATGGAATTTTGAAATTCAGGAAGAGACTTTGTGTTCCCGATTTACCTGACCTAAAAAGGGAATTGCTGGATGATGCTCATAGTTCCAATTTCTCTATACACCCTGGGAGCACAAAAATGTATAGAGATTTGAAGGAACATTTTTGGTGGGACAACATGAAGAGGGAGATTGCTGATTTTGTGTCAAGATGTATGGTTTGTCAACAAGTGAAAGCTGGAAGGCAATAGCCTGGAGGAGTCATGCAACCTCTTCCCATACTGGAGTGGAAATGGGACAATATTACAATGGACTTTGTCATGGGGCTACCAAAGACTCCTTGAAGGAATGATGCAATATGGGTTATTGTTGATCGTCTTACCAAGTCAGCACATTTTCTTGCTATAAGAGAAGATCTACCCCTGGAACGTCTAGCAAGACTATATATTAATGAAGTTTTGAGACTTCATGGAGTACCCTTATCAATTGTTTCTGATTGTGATCCCCGTTTTACTTCAAGATTTTGGAAAAGTCTTCATAAATCCCTGGATACTGAACTTCATTTGAGCACTGCTTACCACCCTCAGACAGATGGACAATCAGAACGGACTATTCAGACCTTAGAAGACATGTTGAGATCTTGCTCACATGACTTTCAGGGTATGTGGGATCAATATTTACCTCTGATAGAATTTTCCTATAACAATAGCTTCCATTCGAGTATTCAGATGGCACCATATGAAGCGTTATACGGAAAGAGATGTCCTACACCAACCTGTTGGGATGATGTTGGTGAAGGAAAACTTGTAGGCCCAGAACTGGTGGAGGAAACGGTGGAAAAGGTGAAAGTAATCCAAAATCACATCAAAGCAGCTCAAAGTAGGCAGAAGAGCTATGCCGATAATCGAAGGAATGATTTGGAATTTCAAGTCGGTGATCATGTTTTCCTGAAGGTATCTCCGTGGAAGGGAGTCATACGTTTTGGTATGAAAGGTAAATTGAGTCCCAGGTACATCAGACCTTTCGAAATTTTAGAACGAATTGGGGTTGTAGCTTACCGATTGGCAATGCTGCCAAGTCTCTCCAAAGTTCACGATGTGTTCCACGTATCTCTGTTGAGGAAATACATGCCTGATCCAACGCATGTACTCACCTATGAGGAATTATAAATGGAACCCGATCTTTCCTATTGTGAAGAGCCCGTCAGGATTCTTGATACGAATGAACAAGTACTGAGAAACCGGACGACGCGTCTGGTAAAAGTTTTGTAGAGAAACCATAAGATGGAAGAGGCAACGTGGGAACCCGAGGAACTTATGATGAAGAACCACCCGAGTCCTTTCATGTGATAAGTATTCTAGAAATTTTGAGGATGAAATTATTTGAAGGAGGGGAGAATGTAACACCCCAAGCTTCTACGGTACGCTTCTCTTTGAATAATGCGATAGCGTGTGTTGTACGCAACACCGAGTTCTAACAACCAATCAAACTAGCCGTTATGAATAGTAATACCTCCTTTTTAAAATTATATATATTTTATATTTCAAAATGGACTTCATTTTTGGATTCGGAATATCTAATTTAGCCTAAGGTGAAATTTTGGTACTTTTCGGATAACTTTCATATTTTGATGAATAGTGAAAATTACTAAATTTTATTTAAAAACAACTTTTTTAATCAAAATAAATAATAGTGACAAATTATGAATTTTAGTAGTTTTAAAGTATATTTAGAATATGTTTTTACCATTTAATATAATGTTGGTCATTGGACATAATTTTACAATTAAACCGAACATAAACAAGTGTCAATCTTTGGATAGTTATTATCTCTTAAAAACACGCTTTTTGTTTTGACAGCAGGAATTAATTTTAAATTAATTTCTGCCACTTCTGTGTTTTGAATTTAGGAAAATGGATTCCATATTTGGAATCAGGATGTTCAAATTGTGTAAATAGGTAACTTTTATTTTTAGACATTTTGAATAATTACTGCGGTAAATATTTTATTTACCATGGTTAAGGGTATATCCGGTAAATAAGGGTTAAAAATAATATTATAATAATACTAAATTACCCGTAAACGTGCCTTAACCCAATTGTTTGATACATGGTCGACCATGGGCATCTTTGGGTCGATTTTGGGACCCCATAGATCCACTTGTAAGTGATAATGACACTTTATTTTAATTAAGTTAAAATAAAAATAAAAATGGCATAAGCTTACATCTTTTAGAAGAACAATTTTTACATAGGGTTATACATGTTTGATTTTCGATTATAAATATTCATTAGAAAGATAAAAATATTTCCTACATAATGATATTTTATTTATAATTTTTAGACATCAAATAAGTTAAATTATTAATGACAAAATAATGATGCAATGTTTACCTCATTAATAAATCATTTAAATAAATATGATTATAATGATTAAAATATTATCTAAAACCTGTCCAATTCTTATTGGTTGATGTTATTTAGAATATGATCCATCTTATCTTCGACCTCAATGATTTTTGGACCATTATAAACCGAAAATAATTATATTATAAAGTAATACTTTCACTCTTTCCAAAAGAGCCCCTCCTCTCCCTTATAAAAGGAGACCACTTCTACTCATTCCTCACACCTCTCAAGCCACTTGGCTCGTCCAAACCCTTCCAAAATAAGCTCGCCACATCCCTCTCCTCCTCCTTGAAGCTTCCCCTTAGGCAGAAAGCATTTCAAGAAGTCCTTTGGTTCCAACAAAAGTGAGTTACCTAAATTAAAGGTAACGATTTCTCTTAAATTATTTTCATTTATTTTGCTTCTCCAACCCCCAAAATCTTTTTATTTCCTTTCTTTTGTAACAAAACCAGTATCCAAAATATACTAGGATGTTGTTATAAGAAGTATTCAAACTACACATACACACAACTCCATCTAATGGATGATGAACATAATGTTTCTGTGGATGGAAAACTAACGCCTCACGAAACGATGATTGTTCAAATACATCTTACCGCCTCTCATGGTGGCCATTATGATGGCACTGTAATTAAATATGATATTAATGATATATATTTTATATATAAGCTTCTTTAATTCCATTTTATTTCATACCATTATTCGTTTCATGTTGTATATACATACGATAATTTCATTTGAGGAAGTGCGGACTACCGCCCCCTTAAAATGATATGACTCGTTCATACCACACATGGAACATATAAAGGATGGTGTTAATGAACTTAAGTAACATATATAAAATATTATATTATTCTGTAATAGTAATATACCTATGTATCATTTGGATTCGATTCTTTTAAAATAAAAATTAAATGGAAGTAGCGTCCGTGCGTACGTACGGACTACCGTCTCCACGAACGCGATGAGATTCATTCTCCATCGTATCCATTCAAGTATTATTCTCATTTTAGGGTTAAAAATAATGTTAATATCATTATGATTATGAATAAGATATAATCTATCCATTACAAACATGTCTTACGTAACCAAACATTTAAGAAGAACGAATCGATTATCACCCGAAACGACGATAATTCTAAGATATTATTAACAAATCAATGTTAAAAGATCATATATGATATCATATTAATATATATGATTCTTGTATAATTTAATAACAATTATTTCACCATTATACAGGAGGTTAACCTACCCCAACCAAGGAAAAGTACAAGGTAAGGGATTTTCTTATCTCACATTCAATTCCGTGAGATTTCCATTGTTCACCACTAAATTATTGAAAGTGGTGTATTGTGTACTGCCATTTGATATATATTATCATGATTATCTTTATATTCATTTTATTCTATAAATAATTTGGTGGTTATTAACTTTTGGCCATACGACTCGGTTGATTAACGTGGTAAGGGGTTTTTATCTCACTCTTTATTTCCGTGAGATTCATGCCATATTTTCACTATTATCTTTTGTGTGGTGTATGTACTGCCCATAATTGTATTCTTTGTATAATACACTTTACCTTATGTGTATTTACATTTTCATTTTATGATACCTCTTTCATGGTTTGTATTTTTCATAAGTTACCAAATTGGTAAGGGTTATTTCACAATCTCTTCATTATCCGAGGTTGTTTATACGTAATAATCTACTGGGACCTCGTTATCATCCACGTCCATGTTTCTTCAAAATGTATTTCAAAACATGTTTAATATTTAAATGAATATGGGTTAAAGTCATTTATACCCTTGTTTGACTTTTTATAAGAGGTTTATAAGGGAATCTTTCCGTCATTTTCCAAACAAGGTGCTTTTTAACCTTTTCGACAGAATTAAGATAAGAATGTTTTTTTTAAATTATACGGCGGGTGCGGTTATTTTCCGCCGTTATAAAATCGTCAAAGCTTCCCTTACAAGATTATAAGAATATTTTCAAGAAATTTTTTTATTTTATATGGCTCTTAAATGATTTCAAATATAGAAAGAGATATTTCTCTAAAAAGTGTTTTCATTTCATCTATGTCAACATCCTTTGATAGATTTTACGCTTATTTGAAGTTGATTTATTATGATACAAAACTTCTATATTGTATTGAAGGTTTTGTGATATGTTTGACTGTGGATGTTCTATTTTTATACCATTCATAGTTTACGGTGAAATTACTGACATTTCGTATACTAGTTACAATAAGAATTTTTATGTTATATTTCAACCTTTACATCATATGAATGTGTTGGACAAGTATTTTCTAGGTTGGGGACTGGTTAAAGTAAGCCCTCCAGGTTGGGGACTGGTAAAAGTAAGCCCTCCAGGTTAGGGGCTGGTAAAAGTAAGCCCTCCGGTTTGGTCTCCGGTTATAAGAGGCACTCCGGGTTGGTGTCCGATTATTAGAGGCACTCTTGGTTGGTGTCCGGTTATTAGAGGCACTCCGGGTTGGGTTCCGGTTACAGTTTTCCCCAAGGTCTTGGGACGAGGCCTTGAAAAGAAATTAAAGTTTATCATTATGCATTCCAACATTATGAAAGTGGTTATTGATTTTTGCATGTGATTATTCGATTATTAGAATATCCACGTGAATAAGTAAATGGCATTATTTCATTTTATTTATGCCATACCATGTTGAAAGTTCATGTTTGAAAGGCTTTTGTTTTTAGTTATACATTGCCTTAAATGTTTATTCTTTTTTATGAAGGTTTCCGCTATATTGTTATCCTTACTGGGCATTTGAGCTCACCACATTTCTATGTTTTATTTTTCCCAGGATGTGAAGAAGTAAATTATGAATGACCTGCAGGGATATTATGTGGGGATATGAGTGTGGATTATGGAGACATTATGTTGTTATAGTAGTTTTTCATTTTATGATGTAATGTAAAACTTATGAATATATCTAGTGTTTCCAAGGCTACTAAACCAATCGGTCTTTCGAGATTTGATCATTCTTGTAATCATTCCAATGTTATGTAATAATGCACCGACTCTGGGTAACTGGGGTCGGGGCGTTACAATGTGGATGTGGAATATCAGAAACCAGATGTAGTTTTATAGAAGTTTTCCATTCTGTAGAGGAAACGTGATGCTGTTTCAATAGACTTTTTGAATGGGTTACACAGATCACGTCATGAAAATGATACAGTGTGGGTACTTTATGATCATTTGATGAATTTTGAACACTTCTACATATGCAAGAGAGCTTCTTGGTAGATGGAATATGAAGAATATATGTTAAGGAGGTCATGCATATTCAGTAGTATCCTAATTATATCATTTTATGACATAGTGGCTCACTTTACATCACTGTTATGGTAGGTTTTTCATATTTCCTTGTGCACACTTGTGATTTTGATAATTCCCTATAAACCACTGAATGATGTAAAGATAGAGCATATGATTCATCTATTATAGGATATATTTCCATGAAAGTGGGGGTTATTATGAAATTAAAATACCCCTTATTGAGTACAATTATAATAACACATTCCATGATAACATTGAGATGGATATTTATGAATCCTTATATGGTGGATCTTTTTTATCACCTCTATGATTGTTAGAGGTAGGGAAACTATTCTTAGACGTCATCTCATTTAGTAGACTACATAGAATATATAGTTTATCTGAAAGCATATGTTGATTGAACAATATAAACATCATCTATATTCCAACTAATGTAATTGACCTCTTGAGTTCAATGCTTAAGAATATTTTTTCTTATGAGTCTTAGCCAGTTTGGGACATATAAATATTCATTGTCATGGTAATCTTTCACCTTCATTCATTGGACCCTTTGAGGTGGTGAAATAGAACTAACAAGTGGATATATAGACATCCTTTCCTCAGTGTACTGGGATATTCATGATGTCTTTCACGTAAATTTTCTTCAGTGGTATTATCCATACATGTCCCATGTTCTTCAGCTTGATGATGTTGAGTAAAAAATAGACCATTAATTCATGGATTACCTAGAACATATTTTGGATCAGAGCAAGAAGAGGCTCTGAGGTAGGTCAGTTCCTTCAGTATGGGTGAAATGGAAGCACAACCATTTATAAGATGAGACTTTGGGTGGGAGGATAATATACGAGCTTAATGGTTAGAACTCTTTTATGAAGATATCGCTTGTCAATTAAAAGGACAAAGGAGGGATGGTATTCTTTATAGAGTAGAGGTTTTAATGACTCGTCTTTTCCTTAGGGTATGAAATGATTATTTTTCAATATTTTTTATTTCATTATCTTGTTCAACATGAACTATATCTTGAGGAAGGTTCCTAGAGAATCTCGGACTTTTTTGGAGCCTATTGTTCTGCAAAATGCCAAAATAGTGTAGGCAGCATGGTTACTAAATGATTAGTACCAACTATGATGGGTAATTGTGCTGGTTAATTTTGAGAAGGATGGAGGTTTTAAAGTTTTTAGGAAATTGTGTGAGCCCAATATAATGCATGTTTGGGCCTCCAGATATTTATAATTGAGGGGTTTTCATAGTTTTTTCAGGGATAGAGAAACCATGTGCCTTAACCATGTGGGGTATCCCCTTGGACAGTGCGCTTTGGACATTTTTTTCATGTTTTATCCAAACTGTGCGACATAACCATCCATCCCATTTTTTAGGGTGAAATGTAATATATTCCATTAATGAAACAGTAACCCAATTTTTTCCATTATCTACTTCATTTCTCGAGTATATGAACTCCTCCCTCTTCAATTGATATTACTTTATTCCGAAAGCATATATTTTTTTCCAATAACACATTTGGACTATAAATCAAGATATATAAAAAGAGTTGGATAGGGAGAGGTATAATCTCTAGTTCTTTTTCATTTGTTATATATTTATGTTCAAATTGGTTATGCAATTGTAGTGAAAGAAAATTCACACTATTTTTAGGGAATTAAACTATTATTATAATTTCTTCGAATCTACATCAAATATTATGACACTATTGGATGAGTATTAGTTAATGACCCTATGGTAGTTGGTCTCTTGGTTTTACATAAAAGTGGAGTAGTTTTTAATTTCCTTCTATTTTTCAACAAGCCAAAATTTACCACACATTTCCTCAAAATTAGTTATTCGATTATAAATTGATATTCACACATTGTTATACTATCTTTAAGCATTTAAATATGATAAGAGCATATAAACCTCTATTATTGAAACCCCTTGGGTCTTTTTGCATGAAATGACCTTTATAATTTATTGATTAAGTGACCAGAACACCTCGTTAGTGTTTGACATGGGTTGAAATTGAAGTTTCCCATTATTATATAAATATTTATTAAACTGAAGATCCTCCTAAGTTCTTTTCAGTAATTATAAATGGAATTTCCCCCAATGATCAATTTCCCAGTTCAAAATAGCACCTCCAAAGTAATCTATTAAAGAATATAATTGAGTTTAAATGAATTGATTAATTAAATAACTTTTCAAATTGAATAGATTAATTCTAGACATTTTTCCATCCTTAATGAATTAAATACACTAATTGAATAAATTCCAATAAATGGTAAGGCCACACCAATTTTTTAATGCTTCATTGCATAACATCTATAAATTTTGACACTGGTTTGAGTATTGAGATTTATGTTTATACTATTTATGGTGTGGTCACCCAGTTTTTTATATTTTTATGATTATTCCATGGATATTGGTTGTCGAATAATGTATATGGGTATTGTTCATCATGATGATTTACACTCACAAAAATCTGCTGTTGAGAAAGATGTCCCACACCATTGACAATATTTAGGTGATGGGCATGATGGACCACATCACATTCTTAGTGTTTACATGGTAACTAACCCACTAGCTCAAGTGATGACTATGATATCTCACATTGATCATGAGATATTGGGATGGTACACTTGTTTCAGATTATTGGTTTTTTAAGAATAGTTATGGATGCCTTAGTTACACCCATATCTACCTCATACCAGGTATCCAGTTATATGTTTTCTTACATCATCACTTACCAGATACATATAGGTGAGTATAATATATAACTATATTAATTATATATTATTAATATATACATGTGTTTACTAATCATACTATCATTCCAATTTGAGATAAATTCATGTGATCCACTAGTAATCCTGTAGGAATCGTATCTAGCTAGTGATTATATATTTTTCATTGTTTATTATTTATTTATACTTGCACACTACAGTTTCTATGAAAACAACTTAGATTACCTCTATACACCATTAGGGGTGGCCTACTATGATTTAATATCTCAACCTTCTCAGGTATCCTTTTGTACCTATGTATATTACATGTATGTATGTATGGATAATTTAAAGGGCTCTTGCATAAATTCACAAAATACTTACTTATAGTTGGATTATAGGAGTAGATGATCGAGTATATGTGCAAGATGATAATAGAGTAGTCATTTTTCCTTATTTTCCTTTTTATATAGCATGTTTTAAATGCATCTACCTTGTTCCCTTTTTTATTTCACTATGTCATTACATCATGTATATGAAAATTCCTAGTAGAGTTTGATTATTATTCAACTGCTCAGTTATTTTCACTTCTTCAGTTTAATATTATCTTTGTTGTGTGTGATTCCTCTAGGGAAAATTTACTAGAATAGTATTTTACTGTATTTTTATATTAATACACCTTTATTTAATTTATTATTTATTATTTCTATAATTCCAAAATGATATGACAGCATAATCTCCTCACTGTACCACATTAACACACTCAGCGCTACTCAATAGCATCTGATATTTAGGAAGGTGAGATTGAGGCCATTTGACACCCCATATTGGGGCCCCAATTGCGTTAATTTAAATTTGGGATGTTATATGAGGAGTTCGATGTTGATTATTTCCTGAGGTCATTTAGTGAACACGATGTGGTTTATGATTTTTATAAGCTTGATCATATCTAATAATTGTTTGTGTTTGTTTCTGTTATTGGACCTCATCAAGGTCTTGGTCCATGGTATGTCATAGTGATTCAATCTCCCTCAAAAGCTCTGATAAATGAGCTACATATGGCAGAAACTTAATGGTCGAGGTCATTACTTCTTCCATCCACATTAATTGGATTTTATCGAAAGCCAAAATATATACGAATAATTTCATTCATTGTAATGTTTCAATATTATCCATGGTTATGATGATTAATTATATTTTAAATCCTATAGTGTTTAACAAATAAAGGTCCAAAAAACCAGCATATTATGTATTTTATAAACCTTATTTACTTAATAACATGTTTATTCATTTAAAATGGAATTTCATTTATAAATATTCAGGTCATTACACTATTCCCCTAAAAGAATTTGTCCTTCAAAAATTTATTCCATACAATTAAATAGATTGGGATACTTATGTTTCATCACATATTCTCGTTCCCAAGCTACATTCACAAACATGTTGTTTTTTCACAACACTTTTACCATGTGAGTATTTTTTTATAGAACATTGTCTCAATGATCTATGATCTTCACATAAAATTCATTATATGATAGATCATTCTCCAAGGGTTCTACCTCTAGATTCATTACACATGAGGGGTCTAGTTTGTAATTCCTCAAGTGGGATACACAGAATATATTATGTAATTGAGATATGTTAGGTGATAGTGTAATTAGATAGGCCAAATCTCCAATATTATCAAGGATATAATAGGAGATGATGTATCTTGGACTAATTTTTCTCTTCTTCCCAAGACTTATGAATTTTATCCCTGATTAAATATGAAGGGGAACCTTCTCTCTAAAATCGGAATCTATTTCTTATCAAAGATTATTTTCTTCATTTTATAATGAATTTATAAATATTTCCAATTATGAGGAATGGTTTAAATCTTTTATATGATATCTATAATAAGATCAGGTCCCGTAGGCTTCTACTCTCAAAATTCATCACAGTATATTGGAGTTTGGATCCACTTCACATATAGACCCTCAAAAAGCTCCATTAGAATTCCATAAAGGAAAATATTATTATACGGTAACTCCTCAAGTGGAAGTTAATGATCCCAACATCCTTTTAAATACATTTCTCATTATACTAGTATATCCAATTGTGTTTGGATATAACTTCCAAACTGTCCATCCATAAAATGGTGATAACATTTACTAAAACATAGACATGTATCCAATTATTATATATGTCATATCAATAACCTCATGGTAAACCTTAGATCTAAAATATATATAATTAATTGTGTCACTCCATGAAATCTTACCACTCCCATTATGTATACCTTGGTGAGTTTTTATAAAGTGAAATATTTCTTGATATAAATTAAATGTGCCAAATTAGAATGGTTATGGAATACCATCCAAATGAAATTATTTCCATTATGTATCATGGTAATTCCTATAATCAAATCCATGGTTATTCTTACTAATTTCCATATTGTTATAGAAAATGGATGAATCATATCCACATACATTTGTCTTTCATATTCTACTTGTTTTTATACCATGTATCAACATACAATTTATATAATATCTCTCTTTATGTAATCCCATAATATATTTTGATTCATATTTATATATATATTCGTAATTGATGTATGAATAGAGAATAATGGTATATTAACATCATCCATTTGTTCCCTCTTTAGTTTTGGTTTTTATGGGAATCATATACAGTTTCCAAACCTTATAACTCCATCTTTAGAAGTTTTAAACTCTGAAATATTATCTACATTTTTATATATTTCCAGATAATATTTTTTTCAATCCTTAATCCTCTTAATAATGTATGGTTGAGTATTTATTTGAGAAAAGAAGTATTATGATCATTTTAGTATTTTTATTTCCATCCTTTTCATGTCTGAGATAATTAGATCCCCTTCAATCCTCATCATGGATAGGGTTTCCTGATCTATTCTACTCATAGAATCTTCGTCATTTTTCACCATCCTTAAATAGTAATTGATTTAATAATAATAATCCTTGATTAGCTGTAAAAAACTTTATTTTAACATATTGGGATACTTTTTTTGAATATATACTTGATAATTTTATAATCCATACATATGTCACACATTTCCTCTTATAGATAATTCCACAAAATCTATTGTGTAAAGATAACTATAGCTAATTCTGTATCTTGAATTTGGAATTTCTACTTAAGGACAATTATATGGTAAGATAAGTAAGCTATCATGTTGTAATATTTCATTTCTACATTCCCAATACCTTTTTGGAAGCATTGATGTTGATCATAAATCATTCCCATTAGGTGGGGAATGTGAGCACAGTTGTAGTGACTGGACTATTACATAACACTTTAATGTTTTCCTTACATTAATTATTCTAGATAAATATCACCTTATTATAATTAATCTTGGTTTTTCAGATTGAAAATAATTATTTGATTCTCCCAAATTGTTGATAGTTCCTAGATAATCTATAGAAACTATTAATCTACATCATGATATTGGTATGGTCCACCCTTCAATGGAATTTTTTAAGGATCCCATACATCCCTTTGATGGGGATAAAATTATCTAAGAATGTTACTTTGTCTATCAAAAACATGAATTTATTGTAATTTTTATACAAGTTTTTCTTTTTAATGTTAAACACTAAAACATTAAAAACCTCATTGTGTTTATCCTTCCATTTAGAGTATATAATAATTTCATCTATGAAGTCTATCATAAACATTCCATGAAAATACATAAAGTCTCTACTAATTAATTACATAAATATTGTTTGATAATTATTGAGTCCAAATTTCATAACTATAATAACATTGTGATCATAAATTGTATGAAAATAATGGTTCGGAATTTCATCCTTCTTTACCTTTAAGTGATACACTATTTACTGAAAACCCACATTAGAGAAGTAATTGCCTCCATATAGCTGATCAAATTAGTCAAAAAACTATATAGAGGATGCATATTTTTAATTATATTGTTTTTGAGCTTATGATAATCAATAAAGGGGAGCATTGACCCATACCAGTTCTTGATGTAGAGGATCGATGCACCCCATATTGAATCACTTGAGCATATAAACCCTTTACCTAGATTCTCCTATAGTTTTTTCTTCATATATTCGAGATCAATAGTGGCCATTATATATGGATTCATGGATATTGGATTATCTCTAGGTATTAACATAATTGATAACTCAAACTAAAATCATGGATGAGGACCTGGAAATTCATTATGAAACACATCAACATATTACTTAAAATTTAAATGCCATCAAGGATTATATTTTCCTTACTCCCAATAATTTATGATTGATGATATTTATAATGAGGTGACAATATCCATGATTTACATTATGCTACAAAATAATATTCATCATCCTCCTTGCAGTTATAAAAAAAAGGGTGATTCATGGTACGAAGGTTAATTTCCTTCCCTATATACATTATCATGGATATATATAAGGAAAACCATTCCATACCTATAATTCTATTGAATTCTATTGAAGGGAGTTTCATTTGGTTATATGGGAAGTTCACCCAAAAAATAAGTACATGGAATAATTTATATACATATGATGTGTTAATTTCTCTATTTTTCATTTACAATGATTGCTCAACCACAATATTTTGATATGGTTATTAAATAGTGAAGTGCAATGTGTTGCATTTGTTGTCAATGAGGCATGAAGTTGTCTTGGAATGAATGGATGTCAAGGAGTCAAGATGTGAATGTAAAAGGATGTGATGGTGATGGTGATGAAGGAGAATGGCCATGGTACTTAGAGGAATGTCACTTAGGAGATTCACTAAGTGACATAGGAGATGATGGTTGAAGCATTCTCTAAGAAAATCAGACGATTGTTGAACTGATCTTTAAGTTCATAGAACTTGTATCCTGATGATACAAAGTCACAACAATGATAGGAGACCATGAATTGTAGTGACAATGCATGGGGAGTTGAAGAAGATCCATCCACAAGTCCTAAGTGGATGAAGTAAGCTGAAGAAGTCCATGCACTATCTCTTAGTGCATGTGAATCAGAATGTGATCCAACTTGACCTCTAATTGGATCATTGAAGAACATTGGAGATTTCACTTTGATTCAGGAGCATCGGTTGATGGAAGAACCTTCAAGAATTCCATTCTTAAATGATGATTATATGTTGAAGAAGGATGATGAATTCTAATGAAGAAGAAGTTATGTGATTAAGGAGCTCAGTTGAAGATGAAGATGCCCCTTTTGAATTCCATATCCTAAGTGAAGATCATGTGAGGAGAAGAAATGGAGGAATTCTTAAGAAGAAGAAGAAGTATAGAGATTGGAAGAAGATAGCTTGGCTTGGCATTTAGAATGGGCATTTTTCATGGAGGACTTTGTTTTTACAAAGTCTTATTCAAGACTTAGCCAAAAAATTGGCCTGCCCTTGAGCACCTTGTGGGTTCAAACCCAAGGCTCATGTGGGCCTAAGGCGCCACGCCCAAGGGGGAACCCGTGGGGCGAGCTCAGGGCGGCAGGGGCGCACCCGCAGACACCACAGAGGCGCTGGGGCACGCCCGGAGGAGCGCAGGGGGCCGTGTATAAGCCCCCGAGGGCACGCGGTGGTGAAACCCGCGCGCCGGAGGAGCATAGTGGGCGCTAGGAGCGCGCCCGCAGGAGCAGAGAGTGGGCGCAGAGCGCGCCCGCAGGGAGAACACGGTGCGGGGCGGCACCGTGGAGGGAGAGGATTCAACTGGCGAGTAGCGGTGAGTGCCAGGGTTATAAGCCGCGGAAAAATCCCGCGCCGTTTCGATGTGGGACGCGTATTTTTCACCGGGAGCAAATCTCCGCCGTCCGAGCAATCGCGCGCTCGATCTGGACCGCTCATCTAATCCGCCGCGCCCCCGATTTAATCCGGCCGTCCGATATATCTCAAATGCCCGATCTGACGGCTCCCGCCTCGTCCTCTTCCTCGAGCTCGGCAGAGGTCTCCCCGCGCCTTCCCGCGAGCTCCGCTCGAACCAGAGGCAACCTGAAGCCGGTTTTCGAGTTCCCGGCCACCTCTGAAGGATCTAAGACCTCCATTGTGATCGTCTAGCCACACTAAACACAACCATGCAATAAAATATGCATGCATGCGATGAGAGGAGAATTCGAAGCAATGCCGAGGAAAGCAAAGCTGCCGAGGCCACGTGGTTCGTGTCTTTCATGGGATAGAAGAAACAGAGGCCGTGCATGCGTTATAAATCGCATGCACGAGGAGGAAGAAAATAATAAATGAGCCCGCATCAAACCGAGAATAAATATCAAGATTTGGAAAAATCTTGAAGATCCGAAGATCTCGGGTGTTTGAAGTTTTTCTCACGTGGATGAACCGAGGCTCTCCTCGCCTATAAAAAGAAGACCCGAGGCGCTGGAGAAGCTTGCTGATGCGCTGAAGTATTCTTGAAAATCCGAGTCCCGTGAGAGCTCTGCCTCGTGAAGAACAGCCCTGCGCGCACACTTGCGCGGCAGTGAAGCCCGGAGCATTCCTTGCTCCGAGAGGTTCCTTTTGCGCACCTCTTGTGCGAAAGAAGAATTGAGAGGTCCCCTGCGCGCCTCCCTTGCGCGACAGGAAGACCCGTGGCCGCATCATCTTGCGCGCCCACGGTTGAAGCCCGAGGTGCCTTGCACCCGTGGCTTGCGCGGCCCGTGTGGTGTGAGGCTTGCGCGGCAGTGTTGAGGAAGAGAGGCCGTGGTTCATACCTTGTGCAGCTGTTGGAGAAGAAGTTGGCCGCGGCTCAAGAAGACCCTTGCGCGCCTTGTTTGTGTTCGGGTTGAACACACCTTGTTCGAGACATACACTGTGTGTGTGCAATTTAAGAAGAAGCCGTGTGTGTGCAAGAAGAGAAGGAGAATAGCCCAAGTCTCATGTGTGTGCTTAGTGCAATATGAAGATGGAGTGCATTACATACCTACGGGTTGTGTGCTAAGTGAGGAAGAACTCGAGGCTTGGTTGTTTGTGGAAGTGAGAAAGCAAGGCCGAGGGCACACTTTGTGTGAATGAACAATTGAAGAACATACTTTGTGTGTGCAAGTGAAGTAGGCCGTAGCCCTTGTGTTGGTATTCGGGTGTGTGCAAGAGGAGGCCGAGGCATGCCTTGTGTGTGCAAGTGGGTGAAGTGAAGACCACACATTTGTGTGTGTGTGCAAACTTGAAGAACCACCTACGGCCCAAGTGCGTGCAAGAATAGAGGAGTAGGCCAAGATCAAGTGTGTGCAAAATGAAGAATTTGTGTGTGCTTAACAAGTGACAAGTGAAGGCCGAACCTAGTGTGTGCGCTAAGAAGTGTGTATACACATAGAAGAAGAAAAGGGAGGACATCCACACTAAAGTATAACACACATTCTAGTGTGTAAGCAAATTGCATAAAGTGTGTGAAGTCTGAGAAGTAGGTGTGTGCTCAAAAGTGATTACACCCTTTGTGGGTCTACTCCACCAAGAGGAAGAAAAGGAGAGTGCATGCATGCATGCATGCACATGCACACGTGAACAAAGCCAAATCAGTGGTGTGCAACTGAGACTGGACCAGACCGAAGATAAAGATATTATTTGTCTGAGCATTCAGTAATTGGAGAGAAGCCGGGGCATCCTTAGAAGAAGGTGATAAAGCCCGAGCAAGATGAGAAGACCTGTTCACCACAAGTGATCAGAAGAAGAGCAAGGCCAGCAGTCTTTATCCCAGACTGCTGAAGATACTTGAAGAAGCTTAAAGTGAAGAAGAGCTACTCGTGCGACTCGAGGAGCCAGGAGAAGACCCTGTGGGACTCAGGGAGAAGAAGTCTTCAGTGGGATTCTGGAGCAGGTCAGTGAGACTCTGGTAACACTGTGGGACGCAGTATAATGACCCTCCTGTGGGACTCAGGAGAGATACAGTGGGACTCTGTATCGACCATTGTAATACTAACAGATTATAATGGGAGAATCCATGCTGAGAGAGCATGGCAAGGATGTAGGCCTTTGGTGCCGAACCTTGTAAATCCTTGTGTCCTGTGCCTTTTCATTACTGCATTATCCGGGAAAGGTTGAGAGATACAAGAAGAGTGGATCGAGGCTTTAACCAGCCATAGAGGTTTAATTGATTAAGAATCAATTAGTAAAAAGTTTTAAAGGATCACTGATTCACCCCCTCCCCCTCTCAGTGATTCACACTGATCTGGGCACTTCAATTGGTATCAGAGGGAGGTTACCTCTAAAAGATCCAAGGGAGTCTATATGGAGTGCAGATTTGAGGAAATGAAAGAACAACCTCAAATGGAGATATCTGCCAAGACTCTGAAAAAAAGAATGAAGAAACAGGCAAAGAAGATGAGGAAGAAGGTTGCTGCAATCAGAGAAACTCCTTCTATGGAAAGAAATGTGAAAGTCACATCAGATGACAATTCCTTTTATCATTCTTCTGATGAAGCCTGCTCTAGCTGTGATGAAGATGGAAGGAACAATGATCTTCTAAATGCAATCAAATATCTTCAGAAGAGAGTCCCCAAGGAAATTGAAATGTGTATAGCTACAGGCCTCCTTGATCTTCAAGAAGAAAAATTACAGCTAGAAGATGAAGCCAATTCTCTAGAAGTCCAATTGGCAAAAAGGGTTGGCATAACCAACACTCTCAGAAAGCTGGTAAATGCCAAAGATGAAACAGTATCTCTTTGCAATGAAAGATATGAAGACACTGCTGAAGAATTGCAAAGAATCCTTTCTGAGAATGAATTCTTTAAGATAATGGTCAAAGAAGTGTTCCATGCACTGGAGAAGTTGCACAGAGTCTCAATGATTGTCAAAGATGCTCAACTAGAAGACAAAGTCAAAAGGGTGAAGGAGCTTGACAACTCACTGCTTGAAATGAAGCAAGTGCATGAAGACCAGATGAAACAGCTGGAAGAGAAATGGGAAGGAAAGCTAAGAACTGTTGAGGATGAGAAGAACTCCATCAACATGAAATACTTAGAACTAGAGGTGATATTGAAAAATCAGCAATCACCCAAAGCTGAATCCTCCCAGTCAGCTGAACGAAGAAATGTTGCTACTCAAGTGAACCTTGAGAAGGATGATTCTAAGAGAAATACATCCTCCAATAAAAGTGCAACATCTTCTAGAAAGAAGGTACCATCCATACCATCTTGTACTCATGCTTCTAAAAGTGTTTCTACTAAAAGTGCAGGATGGAAGAATGAATCCAAACAAGTATGGATGAAGACAGTGAAGAAAGAGAGCTCTCCTGAAACAGCACAACAGGTCAAGAAAAGTACCCTACAATCAGAAGGACTGAAAAGGTCAATATTCGTGGGACAATGCTGGTGTTGTAACAAGTATGGGCATTGTGCAAAGGATTGTTGGTACAATCCACTGAATGCCAAAGCACAGAGGAAGCCCATGCCTAGGGGGAGCAAGCCAGAAGAAAAGAAGCAGCATCCACAGGTCCAGAGACATCTGTTTACTGCTAACAGATTTGGATTACTTGACAACATCTGGGATGGTTGCAAAAGTGGTCAAATAGATACATGTCAATCTCCAACTGTATCCAGAGCTCAAAAGAAGAAAAGATCACAGAACCTGGCTCAGAGAGATTCCTTGGGAAGCAAGCAGAAGAAAGTGGAAGATGCTCCCAAGAAGAGTTTGAAGAATGAAGAGAAGTCCTTGGAATTCAAATCCAAGAAGGGTGATGCATCCAGAAGGACCACCAAGAAATGCTTCTACTGTGGGGAGAAAGGGCATATCATGGATCTTTGTAATGAAGCCATGAAATTCATTAGAGGCAGACTAGACTCAAACAGACAATCAATCCAGAAGAAGTAGAAGGGATTGATTGAAAATAAGTTGCCTAAGAGAGGTAGCTTGACAGCATTAAAGGAACCATGTGGAATATCTAGAACTGAGGCCACAACTCCAAATTATTTACTAGTCATATGGACAAATCAGTTGCAACTTGCCAAAGATCTGAAAAGAGCTGAAGATGAAGCTCTGGCAATTGCTAAGGCAAGAGGGAAGAAAAATATTTCACATGAAGATGTATTGAGATCCACACCAGCACCAACATCATTGAAGATCAAATGTGCAAGTGTGAAGACTGGTGAAAATGGGACATCTCGGTTGAGAGAATCTTCTCAACCTAGTTGTTCACATTGATGAACCAAGGAGGTTCCATCTTATTCCCTTATACTATTGGTATTTACATGTGCTAACATTACAGGGAATTGAAGATGATGATCATTCTCAACTGGAGGATGGTTTGGACAGAATGGAGTGCATCCCTTGAGGGGGAGCCAATCTGAAGAAGATGGGATTCTGAGATTAATACCATCTTGAGAAAAGTGAAGGTATTCCAATCATACTTACATCCCTTGTTTCTTAATTGAGTTTATCTTGTCAATTAAGGGGGAGTATGGATTGAAGACAAATAGATGAAAGGGGGAGCTTTATCATTGCACTGAACTTTCTAATGAGTTTTGTGAAGTATGTGCAGGATTTAGCAATTCATTGTTATATCTGAAAAATTTTCAAACCCCTGAAGCATGATCTCACATGTATAGTGAATGTTGGACAGCATTGAGTACCTTGGTTACATCACTCTTGTTTTCTACACCGGGTTAGCCCAAGTATACTTAGAGCTGATTTACTAAAGGTTCTTTGCTAAAGAAGAACATGTGACATCATCCCTCTCTCAGTGTTTTTCAAGAAAATACTTTTCAAAGGGAGGAAGATATTTTTGAAAGTGAACCACACCACACCTTTGCATTTGATTGCCAATAAGGGGGAGAAAATATTGGCACACATATTGACCCATTCATATGTGCTGATGGAGTGTATTGACAACAAATACAAAGGGGGAGATTGAAGTGCAATGTGTTGCATTTGTTGTCAATGAGGCATGAAGTTGTCTTGGAATGAATGGATGTCAAGGAGTCAAGATGTGAATGTAAAAGGATGTGATGGTGATGGTGATGAAGGAGAATGGCCATGGTACTTAGAGGAATGTCACTTAGGAGATTCACTAAGTGACATAGGAGATGATGGTTGAAACATTCTCTAAGAAAATCAGACGATTGTTGAACTGATCTTTAAGTTCATAGAACTTGTATCCTGATGATACAAAGTCACAACAATGATAGGAGACCATGAATTGTAGTGACAATGCATGGGGAGTTGAATAAGATCCATCCACAAGTCCTAAGTGGATGAAGTAAGCTGAAGAAGTCCATGCACTATCTCTTAGTGCATGTGAATCAGAATGTGATCCAACTTGACCTCTAATTGGATCATTGAAGAACATTGGAGATTTCACTTTGATTCAGGAGCATCGGTTGATGGAAGAACCTTCAAGAATTCCATTCTTAAATGATGATTATATGTTGAAGAAGGATGATGAATTCTAATGAAGAAGAAGTTATGTGATTAAGGAGCTCAGTTGAAGATGAAGATGACCCTTTTGAATTCCATATCCTAAGTGAAGATCATGTGAGGAGAAGAAATGGAGGAATTCTTAAGAAGAAGAAGAAGTATAGAGATGGGAAGAAGATAGCTTGGCTTGGCATTTAGAATGGGCATTTTTCATGGAGGACTTTGTTTTTACAAAGTCTTATTCAAGACTTAGCCAAAAAATTGGCCTGCCCTTGAGCACATTGTGGGTTCAACCCCAAGGCTCATGTGGGCCTAAGGCGCCACGCCCAAGGGGGAACCCGTGGGGCGAGCTCAGGGCGGCAGGGGCACACCCGCAGACACCACAGAGGCGCTGGGGCACGCCCGGAGGAGCGCAGGGGGCCATGTATAAGCCCCCGAGGGCACGCGGTGGTGAAACCCGCGCGCCGGAGGAGCATAGTGGGCGCTAGGAGCGCGCCCGCAGGAGCAGAGAGTGGGCGCAGAGCGCGCCCGCAGGGAGAACACGGTGCGGGGCGGCACCGTGGAGGGAGAGGATTCAACTGGCGAGTAGCGGTGAGTGCCAGGGTTATAAGCCGCGGAAAAATCCCGTGCCGTTTCGATGTGGGAGGCATATTTTTCACCGGGAGCAAATCTCCACCGTCCGAGCAATCGCGCGCTCGATCTGGACCGCTCATCTAATCCGCCGCACCCCCGATTTAATCCGGCCGTCCGATATATCTCAAATGCCCGATCCGACGGCTCCCGCCTCGTCCTCTTCCTCGAGCTCGGCAGAGGTCTCCCCGCGCCTTCCCGCGAGCTCCGCTCGAATCAGAGGCAACCTGAAGCCGGTTTTCGAGTTCCCGGCCACCTCTGAAGGATCTAAGACCTCCATTGTGATCGTCTGGCCACACTAAACACAACCATGCATTAAAATATGCATGCATGCGATGAGAGGAGAATTCGAAGCAATGCCGAGGCAAGCAAAGCTGCCGAGGCCACGTGGTTCGTGTCTTTCATGGGATAGAAGAAACAGAGGCCGTGCATGCGTTATAAATCGCATGCACGAGGAGGAAGAAAATAATAAATGAGCCCGCGTCAAACCGAGAATAAATATCAAGATTTGGAAAAATCTTGAAGATCCGAAGATCTCGGGTGTTTGAAGTTTTTCTCACGCGGATGAACCGAGGCTCTCCTCGCCTATAAAAAGAAGACCCGAGGCGCTGGAGAAGCTTGCTGATGCGCTGAAGTATTCTTGAAAATCCGAGTCCTGTGAGAGCTCTGCCTCGCGAAGAACAGCCCTGCGCGCACACTTGCGCGGCAGTGAAGCCCGGAGCATTCCTTGCTCCGAGAGGTTCCTTTTGCGCACCTCTTGCGCGAAAGAAGAATTGAGATGTCCCCTGCGCGCCTCACTTGCGCGACAGGAAGACCTGTGGCCGCAACATCTTGCGCGCCCACGGTTGAAGCCCGAGGTGCCTTGCACCCGTGGCTTGCGCGGCCCGTGTGGTGTGAGGCTTGCGCGGCAGTGTTGAGGAAGAGAGGCCATGGTTCATACCTTGTGCAGCTGTTGGAGAAGAAGTTGGCCGCGGCTCAAGAAGACCCTTGCGCGCCTTGTTTGTGTTCGGGTTGAACACACCTTGTTCGAGACATACACTGTGTGTGTGCAATTGAAGAAGAAGTCGTGTGTGTGCAAGAAGAGAAGGAGAATAGCCCAAGTCTCATGTGTGTGCTTAGTGCAATATGAAGATGGAGTGCATTACATACCTACGGGTTGTGTGCTAAGTGAGGAAGAACCCGAGGCTTGGTTGTTTGTGGAAGTGAGAAAGCAAGGCCGAGGGCACACTTTGTGTGAATGAACAATTGAAGAACATACTTTGTGTGTGCAAGTGAAGTAGGCCGTAGCCCTTGTGTTGGTATTCGGGTGTGTGCAAGAGGAGGCCGAGGCATGCCTTGTGTGTGCAAGTGGGTGAAGTGAAGACCACACATTTGTGTGTGTGTGCAAACTTGAAGAACCACCTACGGCCCAAGTGCGTGCAAGAATAGAGGAGTAGGCCAAGATCAAGTGTGTGCAAAATGAAGAATTTGTGTGTTCTTAACAAGTGACAAGTGAAGGCCGAACCTAGTGTGTGCGCTAAGAAGTGTGTATACACATAGAAGAAGAAAAGGGAGGACATCCACACTAAAGTATAACACACATTCTAGTGTGTAAGCAAATTGCATAAAGTGTGTGAAGTCTGAGAAGTAGGTGTGTGCTCAAAAGTGATTACACCCTTTGTGGGTCTACTGCACCAAGAGGAAGAAAAGGAGAGTGCATGCATGCATGCATGCACATGCACACGTGAACAAAGCCAAATCAGTGGTGTGCAACTGAGACTGGACCAGACCGAAGATAAAGATATTATTTGTCTGAGCATTCAGTAATTGGAGAGAAGCCGGGGCATCCTTAGAAGAAGGTGATAAAGCCCGAGCAAGATGAGAAGACCTGTTCACCACAAGTGATCAGAAGAAGAGCAAGGCCAGCAGTCTTTATCCCAGACTGCTGTAGATACTTGAAGAAGCTTAAAGTGAAGAAGAGCTACTTGTGCGACTCGAGGAGCCAGGAGAAGACCCTGTGGGACTCAGGGAGAAGAAGTCTTCAGTGGGATTCTGGAGCAGGCCAGTGGGACTCTGGTAACACTGTGGGACGCAGTATAAAGACCCTCCTGTGGGACTCAGGAGAGATACAGTGGGACTCTGTATCGACCATTGTAATACTAACAGATTATAATGGGAGAATCCATGCTGAGAGAGCATGGCAAGGATGTAGGCCTTTGGTGCCGAACCTTGTAAATCCTTGTGTCCTGTGCCTTTTCATTACTGCATTATCCGGGAAAGGTTGAGAGATACAAGAAGAGTGGATCGAGGCTTTAACCAGCCATAGAGGTTTAATTGATTAAGAATCAATTAGTAAAAAGTTTTAAAGGATCACTGATTCACCCCCTCCCCCTCTCAGTGATTCACACTGATCTGGGCACTTCAAATAGTTTTCCTAAAATTGAATGATATAAAGTAATATGCTAAACTATGTTTAAATAGTGAATTCACTATTATTGAATCAATAACCAACATATCTGTCATCGAACACTGTCATGATAAAAAATTGTAGTGGGATAGGAATAAATATTCCATCTATCATTAGACCATGGGGGTTATTAGTATAAGTTATCATCAAAAAACCCTTGGATTACTACAATTATTTTCATAGTATATTTAAACCTTATAGTTGGAACATTTTAAAATAGGAATACGTTTGACTTGAGTATTCCTACCTTCTATCACATTATGGTGTTTCTCCCCTTATAAGTTTTTTTCTTTTTAACCTTTCTACCTATAATGAAAGCATTACCTATTCCCCATCAGTCAATCTCTATAATGCTTGTTTATACTCTTTTGAGATGGCTGATTTCCTCTATTATTTCCCCGTAATATTTCACTATCGTACCATAAAAAATAAAATTTATTCTCCACTTTCAATCTCCAGAACTCTGAGACCCTTTAGATTCAATGACTTCTGTTTCTACTTTAAGGGAACATTGAAAGATTTCCTCATATATTTAAATGTATAAAATAACTAAATATTTTCATCAAATTAGATTTATCATGCCAGAGAAGAAGGAATATTTAATATTTAGTAAGATGAAAAAATCATAAGTATATCATGAATGCCTTGTGAATTTATCCTTGTATACTATGATTGATTCACCATCCTTTTTCTTTAGGCTTAATAAATACCTATCCATTTAAATTAAAATAGAGTGGGGAAATTATTTACCAAAAAAAATTATAAAATTCATTCCAATAAATCATTTTAAAATCCTCCTTGGGAAGGGTATTTGTTATCAACATCCACCATTTATATTCTTTTCAATCTATGTGATAAACATCCATCATGTCCATCTCTTACATGGATATTGGAATAATGGGGTTGATAATATCAATAGAGTTGATCCATCATTCTATGATTAAGGTATTAGAAGATCAAATAATGTTCATAGACCATTGTCACATAAATGACTCAATTAAAACTCATTATGTTGTAGTGGAATTTGGGTTTTCCCCCTAATTAATCATTCTATACAAAAGTTCAGTTAATTTAGAGCATATTTTCATGAGGTTATTAACTCCTTATCTCATTGATTTTGGAATCTTGTTTACATTTTTGATCACATTAGTTTCTAACTTGGTTCATCATATTCAAATCCATTGATGATAATTAATGTAAAAATTGGGATGAGATTTTTAAAACTACAATACTCAAAAAAGGGAAAATATGAACATTGAAGGAGAAAATCATAAATAGAATATATTAATTTACCTATAAAGGTTTTTATTTAAATATACTTTATCAATGAAATATTTATTATGATGAAATATTATAGGAATATTTGTTCCCTTTATGATGTTTTGTAAAGATCGTGTAAATTTTGGAAAGAATATCCCATGGTAGTGCCAAAATAGGTATTTAGTAAGGAATTTTTTGTACACAAATTGATGTTATAGTAAAATCCCAATGAACCTTTGTGTGGTTACTACTCCCAGGTAAAACTATGTCAGAGCCACATCCGAATTAATTTTCCAGATTAGGATTGGGTTATTGAGAAACTAAATGCCTTATATTTTACCAAAACACTAGGTATGTTTTCCATTATTTAGTATTATTACAAAGACATTAACTATTTTTTTATAAACCTAATTTATAAGAATAAAATTACTTTCCTTTGATAACAAATATGAAAAACCAGGTAATTAATACAACTTAACTCAAGATTAATTACATAAGGAAACACATAATACGTTAAAAAAAGATCAAGAGGCATAACGTATTTCATAAATTAACAACATAACATAAAAACCTGGAATAGAGGTAGAACAACATTATTTTAAAACTCCAAAGCAATTCCACAATATCCATTGATCTTTTAAGAATGTATAGGATAACCTTAGGACTTACATAATAAAGGGGTGATTTATAAAGTATAGTAATATAATAATCAAAGAAAAACATGAAAGAAAAAAAATTATTCAAGAGGAATGTTACGGTGACATAAAATGGATCAAAATAAAAAATGAGAGCATTGAATCATAATATAATATAATAACATCAAGGAAATATATGAATATATAAATAATATAACACATTGAATCATAATAATAACTCAGGGTTAACTTCCAAGGAATAATAAAATTATCTTATTAGGATAACCTCCAATATAAAATACATGGTATCTCATGATATAAAACATTACCCAATGATTTGGAGGGAAATATAATTTTGGGCACATCTGTCACATTCATATCATGTATATACATTTTTTTCAACATAGATCATACAATATAATGACATATTTAATCACTTTTAATTCCATTATTAATTATTATGGGCAACATACATGTAATTACCAAATATATTAATGATAATTCAATATAGTTGAATACCCTTTAGTGGAAATAGTGATGGATTTTACTACAATAAAGTGTGGCATGGAAAATCATGGACAATGTTTGAATTATAATGGGTGTACATAAAGGTTAATGGAACACATTAATGGGAGTGAAAGGTGTTATATAAATAAAATGTAATCATAAGTACTATTAAAGGTAAGTATAAAACCACATTACAACATGATATAATAGAAATTAAAATGCTTAGTACAAAGACACTACTCGAAATAAAAAGGGAGATGTGAGGATCCATTTCCTTCAGGGGGTGGTTCTATATGCTATTTAAGAGATTAATAATATCTTGGGAACACCATGGGATATATTTATAGAGTAATATGTAGAGTAAATTCATTATAAATGGTTTTTGGGTGAATAGAAGTTGGAGGATGGGTGAGTATTTATAACAAAAATAGGGGGAAATATTTATTAATTTCTAAAATTAGGTTTTTAACTCTATATGATAAAATAATCAAAACCATATAAAATCTAATGGATTTTTTCCATATATTATACCAATGAGGTGTATTTTTAGATATTGTATAATTAAAACAACCTAACATTTTTAAATAATAACATTGGTGATGTGGAAGTTAGTCATTTTTAAATAGACCTGATTTTAAAACATTATATGTTTTAAGGAATTCATTAATTATTTATAAAAATAATAAAATAAACTAAAAACAGACAATTATAAATGTTAAATATATATTTGGTCGTTTATTAATTATATGGATTTTATTTCATCAATTTTGAGCCATTATCATGTAAATATATAGAACCTATATTTATACCATATTTAATTGTCACCCAAATACTAGACTATCTCGGAAAATTTTGAAATATTGGAGAATTTAAACATGTTGAATAAAAAAATAATATTAATTTTATCAAAATTATTTTATAAACATATTAATTATAACTTATATATAAAAAATATCATTTATTGAAAAAATACTATTTTTTGATAATATCCACTTGCTGACCTTTATAAAAATAACGTGGTTTTCATTAAATAATTTTATCATTTATATTTAAATAATTATTATATATTAATAATTTTTTATTACATTACATTTAATTAAAAAATATATAATTTACAAAAAAAATCATATTTTTAACAATATTTTTTCCAAAAATGAAATTTTTTATTTTTTTGTGTCAAAATCCTATTTTTCACGAAAACATTATATAATAGTTTATAAAGTAATTAAAAAATTATAATCATCATTTTATTATAATGAAAATATTAAAATTATTATTACTAGGGTCTATATACCTAACCCCTTATTACAATAGTGTACACTCTAAGGGTAAATTGTGTGATAGTGACACTTTCGTAAGTTGGTTTAGCGAACATGGTTTGGGTCTTGATCTAGATAATCTTGAACTTCTTAAAAAAATGTTTTCACTCATGTTTCTTTTTTATATAAACATGGGATTTGTTGAGAGAAAATAAAAATGATTATATATCCATTTGATGTTCTGAAAAATGGGATTCATAGTTTGTGATCCTACTATTCAAGGTCATTTCTTCTTTCACCTGGGTATATTAGATTTTATTATAATAATTAATATATACTAATCATAATGGTCACTGTAAAAAATCTATATTATCAATGTTTACGATTCTTCAAATTATTTAAATCCAATAGGATAAAATTATAATAGTCTGAAATAACCAAATTATATCATCTGTTTTCAATCACATCAATACTTTATAAGGAATTTATTCCTTTTAAAAGATAATTTCATTTATAAACCTTTTGTTCCTTATAATATTTTTCAAAAACATGTTATCAAAACTGGAAAAATAGAATAAATCATGAACAAGATGAATCTATGGTGGGATAGATAACTAATACATCACCCCACCTATATTCTCCATCACCATAAATGGCTCAACGAACCTATATAATATCTCACTCATACAATTGAACCTTAATTTCCCATAATGATGATAAACTTTATAAAACATGGTAACTAGTCCCAAACTCTATATGTTTCCTCCTTTTATTATCATTATACTTCTAACAATTCTATGCATCCTTCATTGATCCTCAAATCACATAAACAATATATATTTTTTCTATATATTTTCCAGTCCATGCCTTTCTAACACTCTACCTTAGTCCTATATTATGGAGATATGAAAGGCCACACAAATAACACATCAAATTGAGCAACATAATTGGATGATTGGTAACTATTATTATAATAAAAATAATAAAAATGAAAATTTATTTCCCAAAAACCTCCAAAATCTAGACAAAATGTATAAAACATATCCACCTATGCTTGGATCATATATTCCATCTTCCCAACAAACTATGGTTGAGATGTTGTTTGAATGTATAACTGAGATCCAAATGTAAATTTAATACTCTTCCACAATCTTGTAAAATATGGATCATAATCTATGATGATCATCCATGCAACCCCACAAATCCAAAATACTTATTTCATATACACCCTCGTCGAAACATCCACCACACACAAATCCTCAATGAATGATACATATTGGTTTTACCATATTGAATTAATTGAGGTGATCTATGAAATTACTCAATAAAAAATTCACGAACCTTTGACAGAACAAGTATATTTCTTCAAAGCATAACCCTATGATGATGATCTGTATACCATAAATCATGAGAAATAATAAAGATGATGTTATCATGATAATCCTCCACCTCAAGATCTCCAATTGGAGACACATCCACCGGTTTCCACAAGGATAATACAGAATCTACTAATACATGAATCATCTTCCCCCAACATAATCTATAAAAATATTTAATGTTGTAATCTCCTCCATCACCCATTATGCACGTCTAAATTCATGAACTACATTACCATGGGACAATCATCTAATTACATTAGCTTCTATATTACCATTCGATAATGTATATGATTTTTTTTAGTAATAATCATACATGATCTATATCCACATCTACCAATGAACATGAAAATAACAAAGAGATAATATATCAATTAGGATTTTATAAACTATAAATACCAAATAAATATCACTAATGGGTTAATACAATTATATATTATTAAAAGAAACCACTACCACCAACTCAATATAATGGGTATGATGGTAATTCTCATTGTGGGGTATCTATGAATAACACTAAGAGATCACCACCCACTTATGTAATAAAAAAACCCAACCAATGTTGAATAGCTTCACAAATTACTTGAGAATGATTTATTTATAATGAAAATAAAGAATAAGGGAACTAATCAAATTCTTATTTTGGTACTAATACACCACTTGACACTAATAAATCCATATGAGTACCTTTTTCTTCATGGTGAAATATTTCAAAGGAATTAGAATCTGAGAGAAAGGAATGAAGCACCAGAAATATCCTATAAAACCATTGAAATTACAAACATCTACAAAATTCTTAGGAGTCAGTTAAGAAGACATCTTGAAATGTTTTAAAGTAATTTTCACTATAACCTACAGAGATATATTGTTCAAAAATAAATACATATCTAACAACTTGAACATTCACTTGGATTGCATAAAAATTGTCAATGTGATCATATTATTACCATTAACACATGATGCTATAATTGATGAACACATATTTAAACTAAATTAGGAACTCATGAGGTACTAAACTGAGTAGTCCCATGAATATAGCTAGTTTGTTCATGACACTAAATGTAATTTTAAATAAATAAAAGTGTCCATAAAAAATTGAAAACATTCATTTGGATATCATTAACCTTCACCCTCATCTGATTATACCCCATCTACAAATTGATCTTTGATAACAATATGCCTCCCCTTAACTAGTTCAAGTTATCATCAATTCTCTTGGATGGGATAAAGGTGCATAATCATCTCCTGGTTCAATCACCAATAGTTTTTATAAATCCTCAGTCTAAAAAACACATTAATGGAGAATAAAATCATATCACAACAATGATGAACATTGGGATTGATAAAAAAAATTATAATATATCATTAATGTTAATTTATAACTCACATAACTCAAAAAGATCAATCGGATAAGGATACATTGAAATCCATGGGATACATGCTCAATACATTATATCAATTCAATATCACATAAATTTTATAAGTGTATAACTTCATAAAAAATACATTAAAGAATTCCTAAAAAATACAATCAAATATGGTCAAATTCACATATCCTAAACCCAACACCATATCTTGTGACTTAGAATAAAGGGGACCCATGCATCTATGACCCTTCTAATAATTTTATGTGCTAATGAAATTTTTACATTGGGATGTCTTATCCAAGAAAACTACTCTCCTCCAAAAATATTCATTAAAAACATGAATAGTGTACAACTAATCAATTCTACGGATGGAATTATGTTATTGTATGTAAAAAAATAATAAATTTATCAATGATTACTATTTCACCATAATAAGATCACAACACTAAAGCCCCAAAATATGACTAGAATGACCTATGACTAGAATAATCAATAATAATGTTACTAGAAGTCTCTCTACCATATTTTTTAGATCCCAAACTAATGTAGGTGTGAAAATTGAGAGTGAAGTTATAGAGTAAAATAATGTATATTCCTTGTTGGAAGACATATAGTTCGTACCTTAAATAATATCCATACCTAAAAATTGTGGTAATTATTGGGAATGAAACCAATTACTACTTAATCCTATTTTTTACTAGACATGATAATGAATATATCCATCATAACATAGTGAATTATGTATAGAGAATGGAATAGTGTGAGAACACTCTCTAGGGGAGTGGATGAATCTGTGATCTCATTTCTTTTTATTAATTACCCCTCTTCAACTCATCCCTTATGGATGATTAAATCATAAATACTATCTTTCTTTTTTTCTAAAACTCATCTTGACTGATGTCATAAATAAAATCTCTGAACACATGGATATACATGGTTTTGTATTAATGTGAACCTAATCCATGTTGTGTTGGTTAATTCCCCCAATATGGATTCCCCGCTATATCAATCAATTAAAAAGAAAAATAAATAGTCATGTTGTATTATAAAACATGTGTCCATATAGAAGGATCATTATACTAACTCAAAAAGTGTTACCAAATTCCATAACATCTATCACACTATTAAGTCAGAAAATATAATATTTATACTACATTCCACATTCTTATAAATTTTCATAGTCTTATCAACTACAAGATCATCTATTTTACATCTTGATTTATGATATATTAATACATGATGATCTCCCTCAATGGGATTATTGGATCTTACTTTCTTGTGTACACATGTTTGAGTTACGTTGTAATTTTCTATTCGTTCTCATATATTTTCAATCACCTATGTATAATATATCATCTCAATTCAAAAATGAGTAGGAAGATATTATCTCTTATATCTAAATAAGTCCTTATCTCACTTAATTTTGAGTATGTAATATACAAATTTTCTTTGTTATATTATATTATATTGGGCTAATATTTTACAATCTAAAATCAATTTCATTCAATCATTTTAAATTTTCATTAGACAAGCATTACATGAGGTTCTTCAATTCAAAAATCCTATCATATAATATTATTTGGTATATAATTTTTTTATATTATTAATGTTTGAAATTATCCTATAAAGTACCTTGAATCTATCATTTCTATCTCAACATCAAATATATAAGAGAATTCATAAGCCCTTATATATTTTTAAAAGTGATTCAGATGTTTTCTAATGAATGAGACCATGTGTGAGTTCTTATGGACATATGTATGATCATGAAAAAATGAACTGTATGTAAGATTCAATTTATAATAATTGGATATTCTCCTTTATATAGACATGATGTGTGTGTGTGTGATAATAGATTTTCTTTCGCATATTCAAGGAGGTTCATGGATCGATTCTTCTCAAAGATATTTGAGTGCGTGTAATATAGAAAAATTATTTTAGGGTCTCAGTTTCTTCATGAAACCCTTGAGTTTAATAGTCAAAAGAAAGATGCCACATGATATCTTTTCCTTCTCTATTGTATGTTTCCAGTTCTTCCTCCTCTCTAAAAGAGACAGATTCATGGAATAATCTTCCATTGTTGATAATAGAAGCAAATAGATTCTTGATTTTACTCATCAAAGATAGAGATATCAATGATGAATGAAAAAAAGACTCTCTCATCGTAGAACATTGGTATATATATGAAATAACACGTATAATCTCTTCCAAATTTCTTATGGACTCAATGATGTATTTAATTTCTCGTAATATATTCTATATTATGGTTTTTATAAACCACATATATTCTATGTAGTTATAAAATGTAATTTTATGGAAAATCATGGTGTCTTATTTTATGAGATAAATTATCACATGAATGTGGTTATAATGGAATACTACATTAAATATCAAACACATACATTTAAGAATGGAATTTTTAAATATATTAGATTCTCGTAAGAATATTTCAATCGAATAACTACATGAATGTAAGATATAGACTGCATGTATGAAGTTTCACCACATCTATCAACACTGTATTGATCATCAGTAGTAGATAATGGAAGTTAGAATGAATAATAGAGTTGGTCATAGTGATGAAATTCCAATGTAGAGGAAGCAGGTTCTTTAAGGGGTTGAAGATGACATCGACCACAATTAGATGGAGCAGATCAAATAGTTCATATGGAATGTGTTCAATACATATGATTGAAATGAAGATGAAAACTGATCATTTGAACCATGTCCCACATCAATATTTCATTTGGAAACACTATCAATAATAATAAACTCTATTACACTCCTCTATCAAGCTGGCACTGGGGTCAACACCTAGACACACCACATACATGTCCTATATGGGTTATGTCAAACCCTTTACTGGTCCCCTAGGCACCCTCCAGTATTATATGTGTGTATATTCTCTGCTTCCTATGAGCTATCTATATATTTTATGTATACCATACAAACATACATTCTTCCTTGTGAGTTTCTTGATCTAGATCTCCCTTTTCATTAAGAAAATTCCCATAACGATGTTTATTGAGATGGACCATTTGACTTGTACTAGAGGCCAATTTTTTAGAATACATAGAACATAAATATATATGTGAAATATATAAAATATATATTCCAAGACATAAGAAACTGTTTAATTCACATTTTTAATTTCATATCACATTTCTCAAAAATAATTCTCAAATTCTTAATCAATTCCTACAAAAAAAATATCGTTAATAAATCTCAGATCCCAAAGGTTATGAAAGAAATAAAACATATCATTTTTCTTCAACTCATATATGCATCTTTGTGTTGAAAAAATGTGTCACCCTTAGTAAAACTGAAACAAGTATTTGAAATTAAATATCATTTAAAAAATCATAACATTTAGATATACATAATACTAAGTAGAAAATCATATATTGATATACTTCATCAATCACCAATATGTTATAAATTATTGAAAAATATGTAACTCATCTTAATTGGTCTCAACAATAACACACATTGAATTTCATATCATTACCGTCAAACAATTCACCATGAAAATATTAAATTATCTATATCTTTATTCGCTTACTTATTGAAAAAAATATAATGGTTCGTTTAGGGGTAGTCATATCAATATCAAAATAATTTTCTAATTCATCTGAACTGAAGGAATGTAATCAGTCTATTAAAAAAAGTTCTTTTCTTAATCAACTCTCTGTCAATATGGGATAACCAAATTTAGAAAAAAGGATGGTGTTACCAAATTATCCAATCTATCTATAAAATATTTTGTAATTTGATACCATTATTAGTATCATTTAAAATTATTTATTTCAAGTTTTATTTGAGATTTTTTGTCAATAAATATCCTAAACACATCTTTAACGACACTTCAAAACCATTTATGTCATAAAATATTTCTCTCCATGCCTATAATCTTTCTCATGATCCTTGACTCCCCATTGAGAAGTAGTTTGACAATAATCAAGGAAGATGTTCAGGTGTGATTTGCATACCTCATCTTCCGTGTTTTTACCCATGATAAAATTCAATATATACGTCATCTTGGAAGTCTATTTAGTTCATAATGAATATTTTTCACCCTTAACTCCATATATCTAGGATCAGATAAAAAATAATAAGGGAATAACTAGGTACATAAATTTTTTTAGGGGGATATTGAGACTGTAGTTTCTTTTCAACCTTTCATTAGTAATCTTATTCTTTGTACTATATTTTGATGAATCAAATTTATTAGTTCCCTTAAAATGTGTGATTGTTTTTTACTCTTCAGTTGACACTTCAAAAATCAATGTCTCTTCATCTTCATCACCATAAAAATTTAATTATTCTTAAAACATCAACTAAATTATCTATTCATGCACTTGAATAATTATCATACAATGTCTCAGACTACTCCAAATCTATTCACACATATTTTCCTAATATTTCACTGTTCTCTAAAATTATGACTTCACAAGTCTCACAATATTCTCTTCAATCGCCACTTGTTTTCATTTTCAATATTCTTGATCTTATCACTTAATTCAGTAGTATATATAGCATGATTGACCTTCTAATTTTTCATTTAATTATCGTAATAATGAATCTCATTTAGTAATAATATCATTTACGTCTCACCATTTTAACCATATTAACTACATTTTCCACATAATTTATCCAAGTATTAATATTTCTTTTTGTTGAATGATTAGATGATTCCTTGGTCGTAGAATGACTTATATCATAATATGATTTAATTTCCATTTCATTTATCAAACATGAATCATAATTATTCAAGGATAGGGACATATTGTACCAACATGAATAATATTAAACCCAAATACTCCACAAAACCATATGTGACCTATGTACCATGATCTTTTAAACTCATAGTAGTTTTTATTGGAAGATTGTCGACACTATCTCTTCACGGATTGTTTATGTTTATTCTGATGGGAAATTATTTTTTACTTTATTTATTATTATATTCTTGTTCTTTGGAATATGATTTACGATTTTTTATTTTGGTCCAACCTGCTTTATACATTTCAATTAATCCAGTATTTCGAAAAATAACAGATATACATTGAAACTTTTTAGACCGTTCTTATTAGTATCTTCATATGATTAATCTTTAATCCTAACTATATTTCTCATGTCTTATTCCATCCTCCTAAACTCTATTAGAGATGAAAAGAACAAATATTTTATCTCATACAACTTTTTCTTATTTCCCAATAAGTATTTCTTTATAATCTATCACCATGTTTTCACGTTCAGGTATCTTTAACATGGTTTGTTTGTTTTCATCAATGCATGTAATTTCATTATTATTAAGATATTATATTTTAGGTGAATTTTTATGAACATTTAGTTTCTTTTATATATGAGCAATATTTTTCTTATATTAACTTATGTCATTCAGATGTGTCTCTTATTTCATGGAATGATCTTCATTCTCCTTAATCAGTTTTATTTTATCCTTTTTGAGTTTCATGTTACTATAAATCGTAGCTTCAATATTATATTTTAACGTCCATTATTTTTTAGTTATCCCTTCTCCTTTTACAAATTCAAAATATTATATTTTTATTTCATATTTTTCTATTAAATAAACATGATTTCTATAAGATCATTCATCTTCGGTCGAACTTATTGACCAAGGTTGTTCATCATCTTCCATACAAAATATATATCATCTATTTTTCATTAAAAAAACTTTCTCCTCATAGTCACATTTTTGTTTTTATTCAATTTTCCAGTAAATTATTATTCTTCTACTTCAGTATTGGTGAAATTAAATTTTGTAATTAAACAATTATATTTATAATGTAAAAATCCATTTTAGTTGAAGAACTTTAGTGGCTTAATTTATATTCTAATTTATATATTTTTCATTTTTATAAATAAGTGCATTATTTGAGAAAAATTTTAATTGTTTTTATCATATTAAAAATGTATTGGCACTCGTTATTTTACATCTTTTACTCTATCCTTTACCATGGATTTATAATACATCTCATCTTTCTGTTTCTTCATAAATGATGGTGATTTTTATATTTAATATTCTATTAGAATATTTCATAGTTAATATATTGATAGAACTTCATAGTCATACATTGAAGAAACATTTAGATAAAATATATCTAGAATGTTTCTCGTTAACCTCTTCACCTTGGTTGCGTCATCAAGCTTCTCTCCAAAACCTCTACAGATACCAAAAATGTCATTAATCCTTTTATTGTATTCATAAATATTATAATCATCATCCATTTTAATATCTTAAAATATATTTATCTATACTTGAATTTTATCATCCTTGACAAGCACATTTCCCTCATAACTAATCATTAGTTTATCCCATATT
Organism: Viscum album; assembly: GCA_963277665.1. Taxonomy (NCBI): domain Eukaryota; kingdom Viridiplantae; phylum Streptophyta; class Magnoliopsida; order Santalales; family Viscaceae; genus Viscum; species Viscum album. Next base: position 1,338,680,098 of record OY728129.1, on the reverse strand, counting down.
TCATTGGTAGTTGGAAGTCCCATGATCTGATTGTATACCTTTTCATTGGGATATGTCAAGATGGAATCTTTACCATTATCATTCATTTATGTATTCATATAATCTGGAAAATCCATAGGATTATTCACATCAAGGGGTGGAAATTCAACAATTAATATATCTCTCACCTCCACTCCAAGATATATAAGATAAGGTATCATTTAATTCTTCCAGCCATGGTAGTTTTTACAATAAAATATTGTAACACCAAAAATATTAAAAGATTTTTATTCTATATTTTTAGTAGAATATTACATAATTGAAAGGGGTGTTGTATGGGGTACCAATTATAGATTCGGAATTTCTTTAAAACACTTAGAGGAGTAGAGGTGAATTGTAGAGACCCGTATCCTGACGTACATGGACATTACATTACATTTGCGGAATACTTAGTACATAACAAAAACACACACTAATGGATCGTAATAGTTTAGTGTCTTTGGAAACTCGGAACATAATCTTCTAATCCTGGTGAAAGATCTTCAATATCTCCCGTAAAGATCTTCCATTTTTTTTACCTAAAACCATTCTTTATATCCTGGGGAAAAGAAAACATAAAAGGGTGAGCTCAAATGCTCAGTAAGGGTATACAAAAGAAATAAAAATCATATCATATCTTTTTGAAAATCACAACCTGCAAAAGTGATCATAATATCTTAACATGGAACAAATCATAGAAGTGAAAATGAGATCCCCATAATCATAACATGAAACTTGAAACTTTGTGGCATGCACACATAATCATGGAAAATCATTTCTTGTTAGTCATGACTCATTGCCAAGACTATCTTAGTGGACAAAGTCCCTTTCTGAACCGAGTTCACTCCTCGTTTCAGTCCTGTATCACTGAACCGAAATAACCTTCCGTTCCAGCCATGTCTATCTCATGAGATATAAAATCTTTACCCAATGCATTGGAGGGAGATATAGGTCCCACCCATCTTATAATGAATCCTTTCTTATGTGTGCCACATAATCATAAAACATACATCATCGCATAACACATGTAACAAAAATGGGATTCTTGAAACATCATGACATCATAAATCAATTCATATATGATAAAGGAATTCATAAACATAATTCCATCACAACATAGTCAAACCAATGTAAAAATATGGATAGAAACAGAACCCTTTATTATCTTAGATGGAAAATAATTTTGATAAAACACTTGAATTGAATTCTTGAGGAAAATATCCTTTCTTCTTCAAAATCAATTTCTTTTCACAAAACATCATGCAATTTTAAAAGAAAGAGATTTTATTGAAAATAGTCATGAAATCTTTTAGAGGAAGCTTCATGAAAATATGGCTTTATAAAATAGTAGAAATCCGTTCGTGCCGTATAAGTTAAAAAAAACATTCTTCGTACTTTTGTCGGAAAAGTCAAAAAGTACCTCGTACGAAAAACGACAAAAGATTCCTTTCATACGTATTACTAAAAACTCACCGAAGGGTAAAAATGGATTTAAACAATTTTAGGTGGATGGAAATAATATTACATATTGATAAAACATGGATGTGGATGATAAAATACACCCCAGTAAATACTTACGAATAAACAATCTCGGATAAAAATGAGATTGTGATATTTCCCTTACCTTAGGTCCGATTAGCTTTGTACGTGTCCGAAGCTCCTGTATAATGGTTTAAATAATGTTATTGACTTATTCCAGAATCATACATATTGATATGATATCATATATGGTCATATTATTAGCTTCTTGTTAGTAATATTTCATTGTTACTTGTTACTCGGGTCTTTATAACTTTTTGTTCTTATGCGTGTTTTGTCGAATAAATTCTTATTCTTATCTTTAGGTTATAGATAATTCATTTCCAGAATGGTATTAGTGTAGTATATACCATATTCATTCATTCAATTCATTTATATAATCATTATTAAATGAAGATCATGTAGAACGAGTCGCATCACATCGTGGAGACGGTATTCCGTACGTACGCACGAGTGATGATATCGTTCCTATGATCGTGGAATTGTATTGGAGTATATATATATTATTTCAGTATCAATATTACTTCATAATAATCATATGTAGTTACTCATTACACCATTATACCCATCCTTGTAAGGTGATGGTGGAAAATAGATTACACCACGGCGTGGAGACGGTATTCCGTACGTACGCACGCGCGGTGATTTCATTTTTCCGTAGGATGGATAGAAGGTGAATTAGGGTTGTTTCATATTTATAATAACATATCAGTATGTAAGTAATACTGATGTTATTACTTTATCATGAAACAACTAAAGAAGAAGAAGTTGAAGAAGAAAGAAATTGAAAAGATCGGTAATGGATATTACCTCTTCTTTGGAACGCCTCTTTGAATCCTCCACTTAAGGAACTAAGATTGGTCTTTGGAGAAGACCAGAGCCTCTAGGATTATTCTAGGAAAGTGGAGAGGAGAAAATGGCAGGGGTTGGCCGAGCTTTAGTGCTCAAAATTGGTGTGAGGAGGAGGGGGAGGAGGTGCCCTTTTATAAGGGAGGAGAGGGGCACCTTAGGAATTCTTAAAAATATTAATTTATAATAAATCTAACCCCACTTAAAAACCTCCAAAAATGACTCATATTCGAAGATTAGATGAGATAGGGTTGTAATATCATCAACCAATCAAATTTAGACATGTTTGGATATTATTTTAAACCTTATCAATTATATTTAACTCTAAGTTAAATAATTTAACTTTTACCGTGTCTTTTTGTTTTCTTTCACTATATGGTTAATAAACTTACTATAACATGCCAAAAGAACCACAAATTGTTTATTATTAATATATATATCCTTATCTAAGTCATTTGGCCGAACCTTAGATTTTTAGGAATAAAATAACAATTAATAATATAATATTTGATTTAAAAACTATTTTGTGTCAATTTTGACACTATTTGATATATGATTTTTGTGAAAGTCATAACAGAATTATATGTTCGAACCAAGTTGATTAAATCAACATTAATATATCATAGTAACCTAGAAAATTAGTGGAATTCATAAAAAATCTCAAATTACATTTATTTTGGTGTTTATAACATCAATTATGTCAATATTTCATTAATAAGATAATTACTGCATCATCGTTGTGTCATAAATAAATTAAATCATTTGATGTCTAAAAATTACAAATAAAATACCATCATGTAGGAAATCTTTTTAGCTTTCTAATGAATATTTACAATCGAATTTATCTTATGTATAACCCCATATTAAAAATGATTTACTTATTAAACATTGATTTTAACTATTTTAACCCTTCTTTAAATAAATTCATAATAAATGTCCTAATCTAATCCAAGTGGGCCTAAATGGTCATATTTTATTCCTAAGTTTGTTTTTGGTCGAATTACACTTGTCCAATAGAATTAGGACATGTGTTAGGGTAATAGTAATATCATATTTACCCTTAGTTACCCTATTTACTATTAACCGCGGTAAAAAAAAGTAAAAGTTACTATTCACCAAAAATTATTTTCATCTCATTGAACCACATTTTAGTCCTTGATATTAACCGTGTCTCTCGGATTTTCGAAATTCCATTCACAGAAGTGGTAAAATTAAGTTTTATGCAAAATTCAGTTTTTAACCTACCACTTAGTGGTTTCACTATTCATCAAAAATTGAAAGTTTTCAGAAAAATGCAAAAATTTCATCCTAAGCTATATTTCATATTCCGAATTCAAAAATGAAGTCTATTTTACCAAATTCATAACATAGAAGTTGAATTAATTAATTTTATAATTAAATCCCGCTATTAAAACAAATAGCGTGTTTTTACGAAACAATATCTATCAAAAGATTGATACTTGTTTATGTCAGGTTTAAATGTTAAATTACGTCCAATGACCAACATTGTATTAAATTGTAAAAATATATTCTAAATATACTTTAAAACCACTCAAATTAATAATTTATCACTATTAATTATTTCGATTAAAAAAGTTGTTTTTAATTATAATTTAGTAATTTTCACTATTCATCAGAATATGAAAGTTATCCGAAATGTACCAAAATTTCACCTTAGGCTAAATTCGATACTCCGAATCCAAAAATGAAATCCATTTTGAAAAATAAAATTTACAAAATTTCAAAAAGTGGTTATTACTATTCATAACTGCTAGTTTTAATAGCATATCGCTGTTTAGTGAAACTCGTTATTGCGTACTACACACACTATCGAGGAAGGTTGCGATTGCGTGTAATGCAAGGCAAGTCAAGGATGCGTGTTGTGCAAGCTCCTTTTGGTGTAGCGTACAACACAAGACATTAATAAAATTAAAAAGAATATTTTTCATAAAATCTTGGGCTGTTACATTCTACCCCCCTTAAAATGAATTTCGCCCTCGAAATTCGTCGGGGTTATAAATGGTTTTCTATTAGAAAGTTTCCCACATCGTAAAAAGGAATACCAAAACTTGGCTTTAAAAACAAAAGTATGAAATGTAACGATTACCCAAATAAACTAATTGTTGGGTTTCCACATAGGTAAAAATATGGATATGGAAGAAAAATCTAACCATCATGTTCTGATGGAGAGTGGTAGAGAACATGGCTATGGAAAAGCCAAAAATCACAAATCCATAAATTTGTGATGATATAAGGTACCATCTGATTCCTCAGGTATAAGATCACTAGGACAACATTTTTGGTTTTCAAGATCATTTCCCTAAAGTTGAAAATTTGAATTAGAATAAATACTTACTTTATTTTGGTACAATCTCACTGTTGTTCGTGCCTTGAACAATTTCCACTTCATCTCTTAAATAAATGAAGTTGAATTTGTTATTCGTGAAGTGTTAGCAGATAATGTGATAGAATGACGGGTCATTCCATCTGTCTCAAACAAAAGGTTAGCAAAAATTATATGCATAAATCGATCTATAGTGAGATTAATCATATATGGTTCCTAAAATGGACTTATACTTCATATATCATACTGCTTAATATAATAAAACTAGTTTCTACTAAATAGGGACTTCCTGTAGGTCAGTGGTAGGCGATAAAGGCCAGTCGCACTTCGGTTGTGGGTTCGATTCCTACAGCCTTGTCCGAAGCGATGGGCTGTCGCCCGTCCTGCAGGTTGTCCTTTTTCTAAAACTATATTACTATAACATCCCATCAATAATATCGAGAAAACTTCGATCCTTAAAGAATACTCACTTATGTCCAACATAATCCATTTCAATCTTTAGGCTTATCCATAATACTGCAGTCCACTCTCATAATATAGTGACAACGATTACCAGAGATTTAATACTGTCGTTGATCCCCACATATCATAAGATATGTTTTGTTGGTCACATTCTAAACATTCAAAGTCCTTAATCATGTATTCTCTTGAATACCTTAGTGAAAACATGAATGCAGTTAAAAGTTAACACTTTCCACATACCAAAATCCTCAAAATTCTATATACTCAATCCATGATATCACTTAGTCCTTATATCAATCATGAGCTCATGAATATTGTTAAACATTTCATTTTCTTATTTTCCCTTCATTATGCGCATATCATCTTATTTCCAAAAATATCTCAATCACTTTGAATACCACATTAAACCAATACATAAATATTCCAATACTCCATGATACAACATTATTTTGGAATCCCATTACATAAACACTTAATCATTCCACCACATCGTTATCATATTCAACATTGCCAATAGTGATCGCATGTGATTTCCCTTTGTCCTTTGCCTTCAGTGGTTGCTCATGTTGATCATCACTAACCCTTGGATTAGGGCAATTATTAGCATAATGCCCCATTTCCTTGCACTTGAAGCATTGAAGTGTTGGCGGTGTGTTCTCTGCAGTGTTTGCTTTATTCACATCATTAGAAACCCTTTTTCCATTACTTCGACACTCAGCTGCTCGATGACCTTCTTTTCCACACTTAAAACATTTTCTAGTTCCTTTAAGACAATCTCCACCATGCTTCTTTCCACACTTTGTGCATAAGGAAACATTCATCTTCTTTTCACCATTATTATGAAATTTCTCCTTGAACTCCATCTTTCGTTTCTTGTCAAAACCATGAGATGGATATGTAACACCAACTTCCATTTCTACCTTGATAGCACAACGCACAATTTCTTCATAGCTACTGAAGTCTCTTATAGCTAATGCCCTTCGAAGACTTGGTTTTAAGCCACTGAAAAATCGATCAACTTTACTTTCAGGTTGGATGATAATGCCAGATGCATACCTTGCAAGTCTTGTAAAATTCGCTTCATATATACCAACAAATTCATCATCCTTCTGCTTCAGCTCAATAAACTCCTTTTCCATCTTTGTTCGAAGAATAAGAGGGAAGTACTTACTGAAAAACAAGTTCTTGAACTCGTCCCATTCCATGGAATCAATTTCATCCCTTGGCCTCGTATTCTTGATAAGATTCCACCATTGATCAGATTCACCTTCCAAACGATATACTGCTAAGATGACTTTATCATGTTCAGAACATTGAAGAACTGAAAATATCTTTTCAGTGGTACTGATCCATTGTTCAGCAACAAGTGGATCGGAAGTCCCACTGAAAGAAGGTGGACGTTGCCTCATGAAGGACTCAATAGAATATTGTTCCCTTCTCGGCTCATTTGGAAGTCCAGAATGATTCATAGCTTGTGTAAGTATAGCAATAAGATTTTTCACTCCATCTCCCATAACATTTGTTTGTTCAGGAGGGCAATCATTGCATTGTCCATTGCATTGATCAACACGGTTCCTTCGGGTTCCAGCCATCGTCTAAAACCCAAAAAGAATAGTGTGAGAGGCAAAAATCATGCTAGGGAAAACAACATAATAAAGGGGGAGTACCTTCAATATCCAACATCTTAGGTTTAATTCTATGATCGTTAGCGTAATTCTATTACTATAACCTATACGTATACTTATCCCTAGGGACATCCCTAGACATACCTTAGAAATATCTCTAGGGATCTCACTAACGTTTTCGCATCCTAGTTTCCAAAGGTTGACAAAACCTCCCTCTGATACCAACTGTAGAGACCCGTATCCTGACGTACATGGACATTACATTACATTTGCGGAATACTTAGTACATAACAAAAACACACACTAAAGGATCGTAATAGTTTAGTGTCTTTGGAAACTCGGAACATAATCTTCTAATCCTGGTGAAAGATCTTCAATATCTCCCGTAAAGATCTTCCATTTTTTTTACCTAAAACCATTCTTTATATCCTGGGGAAAAGAAAACATAAAAGGGTGAGCTCAAATGCTCAGTAAGGGTATACAAAAGAAATAAAAATCATATCATATCTTTTTGAAAATCACAACCTGCAAAAGTGATCATAATATCTTAACATGGAACAAATCATAGAAGTGAAAATGAGATCCCCATAATCATAACATGAAACTTGAAACTTTGTGGCATGCACACATAATCATGGAAAATCATTTCTTGTTAGTCATGACTCATTGCCAAGACTATCTTAGTGGACAAAGTCCCTTTCTGAACCGAGTTCACTCCTCGTTTCAGTCCTGTATCACTGAACCGAAATAACCTTCCGTTCCAGCCATGTCTATCTCATGAGATATAAAATCTTTACCCAATGCATTGGAGGGAGATATAGGTCCCACCCATCTTATAATGAATCCTTTCTTATGTGTGCCACATAATCATAAAACATACATCATCGCATAACACATGTAACAAAAATGGGATTCTTGAAACATCATGACATCATAAATCAATTCATATATGATAAAGGAATTCATAAACATAATTCCATCACAACATAGTCAAACCAATGTAAAAATATGGATAGAAACATAACCCTTTATTATCTTAGATGGAAAATAATTTTGATAAAACACTTGAATTGAATTCTTGAGGAAAATATCCTTTCTTCTTCAAAATCAATTTCTTTTCACAAAACATCATGCAATTTTAAAAGAAAGAGATTTTATTGAAAATAGTCATGAAATCTTTTAGAGGAAGCTTCATGAAAATATGGCTTTATAAAACAGTAGAAATCCGTTCGTGCCGTATAAGTTAAAAAAAACATTCTTCGTACTTTTGTCGGAAAAGTCAAAAAGTACCTCGTACGAAAAACGACAAAAGATTCCTTTCATACGTATTACTAAAAACTCACCGAAGGGTAAAAATGGATTTAAACAATTTTAGGTGGATGGAAATAATATTACATATTGATAAAACATGGATGTGGATGATAAAATACACCCCAGTAAATACTTACGAATAAACAATCTCGGATAAAAATGAGATTGTGATATTTCCCTTACCTTAGGTCCGATTAGCTTTGTACGTGTCCGAAGCTCCTGTATAATGGTTTAAATAATGTTATTGACTTATTCCAGAATCATACATATTGATATGATATCATATATGGTCATATTATTAGCTTCTTGTTAGTAATATTTCATTGTTACTTGTTACTCGGGTCTTTATAACTTTTTGTTCTTATGCGTGTTTTGTCGAATAAATTCTTATTCTTATCTTTAGGTTATAGATAATTCATTTCCAGAATGGTATTAGTGTAGTATATACCATATTCATTCATTCAATTCATTTATATAATCATTATTAAATGAAGATCATGTAGAACGAGTCGCATCACATCGTGGAGACGGTATTCCGTACGTACGCACGAGTGATGATATCGTTCCTATGATCGTGGAATTGTATTGGAGTATATATATATTATTTCAGTATCAATATTACTTCATAATAATCATATGTAGTTACTCATTACACCATTATACCCATCCTTGTAAGGTGATGGTGGAAAATAGATTACACCACGGCGTGGAGACGGTATTCCGTACGTACGCACGCGCGGTGATTTCATTTTTCCGTAGGATGGATAGAAGGTGAATTAGGGTTGTTTCATATTTATAATAACATATCAGTATGTAAGTAATACTGATGTTATTACTTTATCATGAAACAACTAAAGAAGAAGAAGTTGAAGAAGAAAGAAATTGAAAAGATCGGTAATGGATATTACCTCTTCTTTGGAACGCCTCTTTGAATCCTCCACTTAAGGAACTAAGATTGGTCTTTGGAGAAGACCAGAGCCTCTAGGATTATTCTAGGAAAGTGGAGAGGAGAAAATGGCAGGGGTTGGCCGAGCTTGAGTGCTCAAAATTGGTGTGAGGAGGAGGGGGAGGAGGTGCCCTTTTATAAGGGAGGAGAGGGGCACCTTAGGAATTCTTAAAAATATTAATTTATAATAAATCTAACCCCACTTAAAAACCTCCAAAAATGACTCATATTCGAAGATTAGATGAGATAGGGTTGTAATCTCATCAACCAATCAAATTTAGACATGTTTGGATATTATTTTAAACCTTATCAATTATATTTAACTCTAAGTTAAATAATTTAACTTTTACCGTGTCTTTTTGTTTTCTTTCACTATATGGTTAATAAACTTACTATAACATGCCAAACGAACCACAAATTGTTTATTATTAATATATATATCCTTATCTAAGTCATTTGGCCGAACCTTAGATTTTTAGGAATAAAATAACAATTAATAATATAATATTTGATTTAAAAACTATTTGGTGTCAATTTTGACACTATTTGATATATGATTTTTGTGAAAGTCATAACAGAATTATATGTTCGAACCAAGTTGATTAAATCAACATTAATATATCATAGTAACCTAGAAAATTAGTGGAATTCATAAAAAATCTCAAATTACATTTATTTTGGTGTTTATAACATCAATTATGTCAATATTTCATTAATAAGATAATTATTGCATCATCGTTGTGTCATAAATAAATTAAATCATTTGATGTCTAAAAATTACAAATAAAATACCATCATGTAGGAAATCTTTTTAGCTTTCTAATGAATATTTACAATCGAATTTATCTTATGTATAACCCCATATTAAAAATGATTTACTTATTAAACATTGATTTTAACTATTTTAACCCTTCTTTAAATAAATTCATAATAAATGTCCTAATCTAATCCAAGTGGGCCTAAATGGTCATATTTTATTCCTAAGTTTGTTTTTGGTCGAATTACACTTGTCCAATAGAATTAGGACATGTGTTAGGGTAATAGTAATATCATATTTACCCTTAGTTACCCTATTTACTATTAACCGCGGTAAAAAAAAGTAAAAGTTACTATTCACCAAAAATTATTTTCATCTCATTGAACCACATTTTAGTCCTTGATATTAACCGTGTCTCTCGGATTTTCGAAATTCCATTCACAGAAGTGGTAAAATTAAGTTTTATGCAAAATTCAGTTTTTAACCTACCACTTAGTGGTTTCACTATTCATCAAAAATTGAAAGTTTTCAGAAAAATGCAAAAATTTCATCCTAAGCTATATTTCATATTCCGAATTCACAAATGAAGTCTATTTTACCAAATTCATAACATAGAAGTTGAATTAATTAATTTTATAATTAAATCCCGCTATTAAAACAAATAGCGTGTTTTTACGAAACAATATCTATCAAAAGATTGATACTTGTTTATGTCAGGTTTAAATGTGAAATTACGTCCAATGACCAACATTGTATTAAATTGTAAAAATATATTCTAAATATACATTAAAACCACTCAAATTAATAATTTATCACTATTAATTATTTCGATTAAAAAAGTTGTTTTTAATTATAATTTAGTAATTTTCACTATTCATCAGAATATGAAAGTTATCCGAAATGTACCAAAATTTCACCTTAGGCTAAATTCGATACTCCGAATCCAAAAATGAAATCCATTTTGAAAAATAAAATTTACAAAATTTCAAAAAGTGGTTATTACTATTCATAACGGCTAGTTTTAATAGCATATCGCTGTTTAGTGAAACTCGTTATTGCGTACTACACACACTATCGAGGAAGGTTGTGATTGCGTGTAATGCAAGGCAAGTCAAGGATGCATGTTGTGCAAGCTCCTTTTGGTGTAGCGTACAACACAAGACATTAATAAAATTAAAAAGAATATTTTTCATAAAATCTTGGGCTGTTACATGAATCAACGATCACTTTCCTTTTTACAATTTGTTTATTTTCAATTCACAATATATGGTCATTCAAATCCTTATTCCACAATTCAAGCCTTTCGTAGACCCACCATGAATGGAAAAGTAAATAAATTTCATAAACAACATTATTTAAAAGGACCGATCTCAATTTGGTACAACTCCTTATTGTACTAGCTAATCCCCCATCACAAATTTTCTATTATATCAATCAATTACAATAATCGATACTAATTCACATAGTATTCCAACAATTGAGTCCCCATAAGATTATCCTTAGACTACTTTTAAGATTGTTACCATAGTCCACACTACCTATAAAACTCTTGAGTTAAATAAAATGATATTTATAACACATTACACAGTCATCAACTTCATCAAAGCATGGTACATTATAGGATGATATATTCTTTTTCCTAGTTACTTTTTAACCAATAAATATTTCTCTTCCACCATGATATTTTTATATCTTAATTTATCATTTAAAACTATTAATCTACCTTTTTATATTTTTTTCTTTCTCAAATATTTCTCATTGCATATGTATGATAATTTTCATCAGTTCAACAATATCTAGGTAAATATTATTCTTTTAGTCTGATTATGTTCCAGACTCACATATATATGATCTAATGATGCAGAAAAACATCATTTTAGATTATATTATCTAATATTAATCTTTCATCATATAAAACAAATTTCTTCCCTTAAAATTAAATGTTCTTTGTTGCAATAATTTCATGGGGATCTAGGTTTTGTAAACACTGGCACATAATACTACTTGGTTCATTATTTTATGTAATATTATTGAAGTTATTATAATATTTTTCTATAATTTAAAAAGTATCTCCAATACTTAACATACTCATGTATATTAGTGGATACACAATAACATCAATATTATACAATGTTTTTTACATGTTTTCCTATAATTAAGATCAACCATGAGTTATTTTTCACATATATGTGATCATGAAAAAATGAAATTGTGCATCTGGTTCTCTTCATGTGAATTAGAAAATCTCCTTCACATAGATAGGATGTTCATGAAACATCATAGATTATGAATTATTTATTTATGTTGTTTCATGTATTATTTTTTCATGAATTTAGTCATGGTTTTGTAAAAAAATGTCATGTATTGTCTTGGTTTCTTTTTGAAACTCTTGGGTGTGAGATTAAAAAGTAATATTTCATGGGATCTATTTTACATTTTGAAAGTATTTCATTAGTAATTCCTCTTCAGTAATGTAGAGTTATTCATTGAATATTTTTCCATTCACATAATTAGAAGCATGAATATTTACTCATTCACTTTGTAAAATGAAAGCTCTCAATGATGAATGAGAGAAATAATCTCCCAACCTTGTATTTTAGTATTTATAGGAAGTTTATAATTATCTATTATTGATTTTCAATCCATTTAAATTATATATTTAGAGTAATAAAAAATATTTCTTGTAATGTTTTATATAAAAAAACTAATGGTCTCAGAGTTTATCAAATATCCATTCACTAAAAAACATGGATTATCTTCTTAAATGATGAAGTATCACATGAATATGATAAAAAAACATTATCCATTCATGATTTGACCCATCTATGCATTAATGAAATTATATATCTACATTTATTACTCACAGAACATGTTAATTAAATAACTTCATGCATAAAAATGTAGATTTCCTCTATGAAGTTTCACAGAATTATTTGAGCTTGTCTTGATCACCGATAGTAATTGGAGACACATAGAAATAATAATGGTGTTCGGTAGAATGATGAAATACTAATTTTAAGTATGTTAGTACTTTGGGAGTTTGGAGATAACGTTGACCAAGATCATATATACATGTTAAAATTAATTATATAGTCAGTGTTCTATTAATATATTTTAATCAAGGAAGAACAGTTAATGAACCATGCATATCCCAAATTTTAATTACATTCAACCTCATCCTCCTTAATGATATATCTCATTCTACTGACCATTCATTCCAGCATTGGGGTAAACACCCAAAAACACCACCGAGAAACCCCGCATGATCCATATCATTCCCTTATGTAGTCTCATGGGAACCCTCTTGTGCACCTTCTGTGCACGTCTCCCAGTTAATATCTATATGTTCTATATACATATAATCATACACACATGACACCACAAGAGTTTTTGAAGATACACCACCCTTTTAGGTGAGATACGTCACATGATGATGATTATTGAGTTAGGAATTCTGGATTGTATGTTTGGCCAAATATATTTTTAATACATATAAAATAAATCTATATGTGAAAAATCTAAAATAAAAACTCAAAATCATAAACTCAACATTTTTTTACCTTTTTAATTCCACACCTCATTTCAAAAATTATAAATCTCAAATACTTCATCAATTACTTCTTCTCATGTTATCTATAATAAATATATTTTCCCCATGTTTTTAAACAAAAAAACTTCTCTTTATTCATAAACACAAAAATTGTTTAACATGCTACAAAAATCATGTAATCCATATCATAATTAACACATGTATTTGGTATTTAATATTGGATTAAAAATCATCACAACTAATGATACTTAAAACTGAGAAGAAAAACACAAATTGAAGTCCTTATTCAATAACCAATACTTTATAACATATTGAAAAAAATGCAACCCAACATTACTGGTCTCAACACTCTATCCTAGGGGATCTAAGATGTCACAAAGATTCCATTTACCTACACCATATAACGCCAGCTATCTAAAATCATATTCACCCAATTGTTAATAATATGGAATCATAGGATAATTCTTGTAAGGGGATGTAGTAAATTAATGGCATACCCCATGTAAGCCACTAATAAGGGTTGGGAACTAGAAGTGATAATACACATGATCCTCATAAGAATAAAAACATATGACAAACACTCCCAGTAGAGGATTGAGAACTAATAGAATTTTAGAAACAAAAAGTAGAAATATTAGACTAACTGAACTTTTTTTTTCAAAAGTAGAGAACCTTACAAGTACAAGAATTCAAGGAGTTCTAAAATGATGGTTCCCCAAGGTGTCCCCCATCACGATTACAACACCCTGATAGGGTAAAGATCCCATTTGATAGAAAAACACCAAAGGGGAATCATGACTACTCACCGGAGAAAGGGTGTCCTCAGCAAAGTTGGGCTCCCAAGGAATATGTTGGAATACACATTCATTATCAAACTCTTTTCCACAACCACAAACAAGGTAAGTCAAACCCCAAGCGAAGTCACCATTCCCATGGCGGGCCCGAATCAGAACCTTAGTTTCTAATTCCACTTCCATAATCACTAGTGATAACTTTTTTCATATCATAACACAGGTGTGTAACACCTGTACCTCCATGCCCAGTGAATTCTCTGGACCATGGTAACTACTAAAGGCAAGTAAAACTGAAAAACTTTTGTCCTGAACCAACTCTCCCTCACGCATCATCCCATTCATGAATGTCTCATCTAAATTATGTTTAAGGTGGTTAGTCGGTAGCTACCATCATACACAGCCTCCTTATATCTAGGCTCGAGTCGCCGGACCATATAGAAAAAAAGAGACCACATAATAACCCCCCCCCCCTTCAGTAGAGACTCTAACACAAACAAAAACCCCTTCATTCACACTAGGAGGACAGAAACTACATTAATAAACTCACATATAGCTTTATTTATCACCTCCCATATAATCTAAAAAATGGAGGTAACGATGGGGCTATAGGTCATGGTCTCCATCCCATTCTGCTCCACTCCCAAAAACCTCCCTTCCAAAAGCTCCTACATGGAGTTACAAGAAGCCATGTAATTACCCCATCTATCTGAGCTAGCCCAAAGATATCATGCCCATTCACTACCAATAAATAGGATGAAAGTCGATTCCACTTGAGGACTCCTGCAATAAAAACACTAGTACGCCAAATGTATACCAATTTTATGGATGTTATCATTCATAGACAAGGCCTAGTTTCGAGCTCTCCAAACAAGAAAACTAATCTTCTATGGTAGCTCCTTACACCACAATAGCTCACCCCATTCATCCCAGCTTCCTTCCTATTGTATTACGCAACGAAATCCCGGAATGTTAATGAACCGAGAGCTAGCCTTGGTTAAACATAACCGGTCATCATCTTATGAGATAACAATATCTTTAAGCCTCTCATTTTGACCCTTGCTGGTAATGGCCTCCAATAACATTGGATGCTACCAAGCCTCCCTCAGATACAAATAAAAAACAAGGCACACTGGGAAATATAGATTCTCTCCAAGCCAGTTGTCCCACCAAAGGTTCACCTCCCCATGGCCAACCACCCAATGAGAAGAATCCTGGTAGATATCCAAACTAAAAGATATTGTTTTCCTCAACTTGGACAGTTTAATTTTGTCCCAATCCCCCCAATGTTGTCCATATTTTATTCTTAGAGTTTTGGCTCATAACAAATTCCCCATCAATAAATTCCAAGATAATCGTGCCTGCATGGATTGCATGGAAACATTTAACTCTCTCGTCAAGACACCTCCATCGTCAACTATCTTCGCCAACCGAGACCATGAGGCTTAGTGTGCCTTACCTATATCATTTTGATCCCATATAAATGTTAACATTATCATCTCCATGGTAGAAATAATCCTCTTAAGTGGGGTGATGATAGATAATACATGCATCGAGATCGAAGAGACCACGCTATTTATTAAATTCACCCATCCCCGAAAGGAAAGAAATCTGTTTTTCAAGTTATAGATCCTCCCAGCCATCCTATTAATTTGATCCTCAATGAAGGCCATTTTCACTCGACCAGTAGAGATTATAGCCCCTAGATACAATATTGGCAGCTGTTTTTGTTGCACCCCTATAATTTTTGTTATGCTCTGGGCCCTCCCCCTTAGGAATTTAGTAGAAATAATGATGTTTCTTTTCCTACCATTAATCTACTGGCCACTCAAACTACAATAAACCCCCATGATCCGCATGAAATTAATCAAAGATGACCATCTTCCACTATGAAAAATAATAATGTAATCAGCAAACATCGGGTTGGAATAGGATCCATCCGAGTCCTATGAGATATAAGGTAGATTCCTCTGGTCCAGAAGCCCCCTTTGGAGGTTTTGGGATTAAGGTTCATAAGAAATAAGAATCATAAAGGGGTAAAGGTAGTCCTTTTTCCTTACACCTCACACATTCTTGAAAAATCCAAACCCTTCCCTAGAAGATAAATAGGAATCCATGGAGAGTAGAAACAATAGAAGAAAAAATCATAAACCCATTCATGGAACCCAATATCCATCATGAATTGAATTATAAAACCCCATTCAAGATTTTCATACACCTTTTCCATATCGACCAAAAAATAACATTGGACCCCCACCTTCTTTTTCACATCCTCTAGAAACCCTTAAGCCACACCCACCGCCCAATGGAAACCAATGCCTTGAAACATCCATGTTGTACTAGGGAAATGATACTAGGAATTACCTTATTTAGGTACGTGGAATAACATCATTGAAATGGGATACAACATCATTATTGAAACATCCTTAACATCGTTTTAAAATTACTTGGAGTTTAAAACTATATAGGATAACCTAGGGACATACAAAAGAATGAAGTGATATATAACTCCATATTAAGGAATAATAATAGGATATGTAACACCCCAAGATTCCATGGTACGTTTCCCTTTGAATAATCCAATGGCGTGCATTGTACGCAACATTGAGATTCTAACACACCACAACCAATCAAACTAACCATTATGAATAGTAATAACTACATTTTGAATTTTTAAAAATTATATCTCTCAAAATTGACTTCATTTTTGGATTCGTAATATCTAAATTATACTAGGGTGAAATTTTGGTATTTTTCGGATTACATTCATATTTTGATGAATAGTGAAAATTACTAAATTTTAATTAAAAACAACTTTTTTAATCGAAATAATTAATATTGATAAATTATGAATTTGAGTGGTTTTAAAGTATATTTAGAATATATTTTTACCATTTAATTCAAATTTTGTTATTGGACATAATTTCACAATTAAACCAGACATAAACAAGTGCCAATCTTTTGATAATTATTATCTCTTAAAAACACGCTTTTTGTTTTGACAGCGGAAATTAATTTAAAATTAATTTTTTCCACTTATGTGTTTGGAATTTGGAAAAATGGATTCCATATTTGTAATCAGGATGTTAAAATTGTGTAAATAGGTAACTTATATTTTTAGACATTTTGAATAATTACTATGGAAAATATTTTATTTACCATGGTTAGAGGGTAAATCCAGTAATAAAGGGTTAAAAAATATTATTATAATAATAAAAAATTACCCAAAAACGTGTCCTAACCTTATTAGTTGATACATGTCCAACCACGGGCATCTTGGAGTCGATCTTGGGACCCCATGGTGCGACTTGTAAGTGATAGAGACACTTTATTTTAATTAAGTTAAAATGAATACAAAAATGACACAAGCATATATCTTGTAGAAATACAATTTTTACATAGGGTTATATATGTTTTATTTTAGACTATAAATATTCATAAACGATTTCCTTCATACTGGTATTTTATTTATAAATTTTAGACATGAAATAATTTAATTTATTTATGACAAAATGGTGATGCAGTAATTACCATAATAGTGAAAAATTAAAATGATTGATATTGTAGTTACCCAAATAAATATAATTTTAGACCTTTTAGGAATTAATCTAATTTTTTAGGTTACTATGACATATTAGGAGTGATTTAATTAAAAATTTTTGAATTAATCATTCTGTTATGAGTTTTACATAAATAAATTATTGAATAGTGTCAAAATTGACATAAAAGAGTTTTAAAAAAAATATTATATTATTAATTGATATAAAATTCCTAAAAATCTAACGTTCGGCCAAGAAACTTATATCATGATAGGTTTATCATTAATGGATCACTTGGGGGTCTCTTGGATGTATATAGTAAGTTTATTAACCATATAATATAAAAATACAAACAGACATTGTAAAAGTGAAACTAATTAACTAAGAGTTAATACTGAATGATAAGGTTAATATAATGACCCAAACCTGTATAAATTATATTGGTTGAGTGGTTTGCGACCTATACCCACCTTAAACATTAAATAATCCACTTTGGAGCCACTGGAAAACCGAATATAAATTTATTATAAAATAATATTTTTAGCTTTTCCAAAGGTGCCCCTCACCCCTCTTATAAAAGGGCACTCCCCCTTCTCATTACTTCACACATTCAAATCATTTTGGTTCGGCCAAACCCTGCCCAAATACTCTCTAAACTTCCCTAACTACAACCTAGCGGCCTTATTTTGATCAGAAAGACAACCTAAGGACTCTTTTTGATCAAATCAAATGGAAGAACTCGAAGAAGAGGTAATGTTTTTACCACCCCTTTTCAAATTCTTTTCTTCTTCAACTTCTTCTTTATTTGTTATTCCCATTCTACATTAATGAATCCAGTATCTCCTATATACTGTATTATTATTATAAATTTTTTACAATCATATTTAGTATTCTATCCATCCTTTGAATGACATGTCACTATAAGTGCGTACGTACGGATTACCGTCTCCACGTCGTGGTGTAATTGTAATTCAATAAATTATTATTTGTATGGGTATAATAATGAAGTGTAATTAATTTAAACAATAAACGTAACATGATAATTATTCTGTCTATATGATATACCATCAAATTATATATTATTTTAACATCAAAAGAATGATATTGTCGCTCGTGCGTACGTACGGACTACCGTCTCCACGAACGCGATGAGATTCATTCTCCATCGTATCCATTCATGTATAATTATCATTTGATTATTTAAAAATAATATTTAAGGACTTTATATCATTATGGATATAAATAAGATATAGCCTTTTAATGAAAAACATGTCTTACATAACAAAACATATAAAAGAAAACGAGTAAGTTAACACCCGAAACAACGATAATACTAAGACATTATTAAAAAATAAATGTTAAAAGATCATATATGATATCATATTAATGTAAATGATTCTTTTATAATTCAATAATAATTATTTCACCATTATACAGGAGGTTAACCCATCTTTAACCAAGGAAAAAGTACAAAGTAAGGGGTTTCTTATCTCACTTTTAATTCTGTGAGAATTCCATTGTTCAACACTTATTTATTACATGTGGTGTGTGTACTGGCCATGTTTGTATTCATTTTGTAATATAATTTAATTCATTTATATTTACATAATCATTGTATGATCCTTCTTTCATGGGTTTATGTTTTGTATGTTAGCAAATCAATAAGGGAATTTGAAATTTCAATTTTCACACACTCGGCTTTAGGCATATTTTATTGATTATTTTACTCCAAGATTATGTGTGGAATAACTATTCATTTGATTATGTCATAATTTCCAATCCCCTTTCTGTGGATATAATTTTTATACACATAATCACTCCATTGATAAATTCTCAAGTCATCGGTATGAACTTGATAAGAGTAATTTTAACTCAATCTGCATTTGTTGAGTTAAATATCCAATTCATTGGTGTTGTTTTTACAAGATAATGTGAGAATGTCCTTTGATTTTTTTACACTGAATATCCAATCATATTTAGTGTATTTATATTTTTCACACATAACTATGTTGTTGATTTATCCTTAACCTAAGGATACAGCCATTATGAAGTATTTCATCTCAATTTATATTCCATTGAGACTTCTTTGTTGTTATACACCAAATCACTTTTATATGGTGTATATAATGTACTTTGACATAGTATATCATGAATCCCATTATTTTCATGACATTAAAAAGCCTTTTATTACCTCAATTTATTTTATTCAAGTGTCTCTCCTTTGGTTAGAAACTCTAACTAAAGTATCATTTTTAAATGTTTTGAAGATTTATTCTTATAAATCTTGCTCATTAATGTCCATGTCTTAAAAATGGTTTTAAGGATTTACTTATATGGACATTATGGTTTTAAAATCAAAATTATGTTTAAAAGTTTCAAAGTGGTATGGGACATGTTGATTCAAAAAATATGTTTTTAAATGACTTCTTGACATATAGTGCGACTTTTAAATGATTTCAAGAAATGGTGGGATATTTATCTCTAATAATTATGATGATTATTTTCATATATCCACCATCATTATCTATTGAGGTTAATCTGATACAATACAATCTCCCATATTGTATCGAATGAGATATGTTTGAATTTGGATGTGCTATTTTTATACCATTCATGGTTTGTGGATAAAGTATTGACATTTCGTATGCTTGTTTTAATACAAATGTTTATGTTATGTTTCAAAATCTTCATACGAGAAATGCATTGGACTTAGTAAGTGACAGGTGGATCCCACTATATCTCCTCAATGCATCGGTAGGTCTCATGGGACAAACTAGTGTCTTGGAACAAGGCCTTGGTAAAATATTATTTGTAGTCTTGGCACGAGGCCTTGGCTATGTGGTTATGATAGTCTAGCATTATGCATTCCATCATTATGAAAGTGGTTATTGATATTGCATGTGATTGTTCGACTAGTAGAATATCCATGTGAATAAGTAAATGGAATTATTTCATTTTACATTTGCCAGATTATGCTGAAGTTCAAGTTTAAAAGGATTTTGTTTTAGTTATAAATTGCTTTAAGTGTTTATGATTATCTACGAAAGCTTATTCTATATTGTTATCCTTACTGAGTATCTGAGCTCACCCCTTTCAATGTTTTATCTTTTCCCAGTATGTGAAGAAGTAATTTATGAATGACCTGTAGGGATAGTATGAGGGGATATGAAGACAAGATTTTGTTGTAGTTTTTTTACCTTATTATGTAATGTAAGACTTATGAATATATCTTTTGTTTCCAAGACTACTAAACTAATCGGTATTTCGAGACTTGATCCATTGTGATCATGCCAATGTTATGTAATAATGAACCGACTCTAGGTATCTAGGGTCGGGGCGTTATAGTTGGTATCAGAGGAATTTTAGTACAAACCTTGGAAGCTATATTTAGATAAACTCTGATTAGAGCACATATACCTAAGATGATCTTTGAGGATTAATATAGAAGAACATCCTAAAATTTTGGTATTGTAGAGATTTTGTGAGTTTTTCGAGAAATGCAGCCCTGTCTGGATACGAGCAGGTAGATTCGGCTCTGGCACAGATGTACCTAGGGGTAAAACCCAAAAACACCTCTTTGAGCTAGACTCGAACGGGAAACGGTGCATGACAACGGGCCTTGCTGCACTCTTGGTTACGACACTCTTGGGGGATATGCTTAGGATAATTTACATTTTCATTACAAACCGATTTGAAGTATTATATATAATATGAGAGTAAATGACCTTGGTTAATCCTAATGTGTTTCAAATTGAGAATACGGTGACATGTTAATCTCTAAATGATTTTATGACTACTGTTACTCACACAATTCTTTATGGTTTTAGTCAATGGATGGATTCCAAGGAAGTCATAGTGACTTGGAGAATGATGTACAAGGTGGGGAAGGTGGTGGAAATGAGCAAAAAAATGGAATGTTGATAGGCGTAAAATATATATTATTTATCCTAAATCAATTTTCCAAAAATATGATCAACAATATATATATTAACCAATTCCCAGACTCAACAAAGAAGAGAAATGTGATGAATGATAAGAGCTCCAGCAGTAGAGACCATGGAGAACAGAATCCTTAATTTCCATCATGCAGGAAATGTGGAAGGAGACACCCAGAAAAGTGTCTCAATGGGACAAAGAAATGCTTTATGTGTGGGAAGGAAGGACATAAAGTGAAGAATTTCCAAATAAAAATGAAGAGTACTATTGAAGAAGATAAAAATGGTCCCAAGAATCCATTTACAGTTTTTTGCCGTAAATGTAGGGGACCTGGCCATTACTCAAGTGAATGCCCTATTCTATAGGATATTTTCTTGGTCAAAGAAGAATCTATGTGGAAATAAATGGTTGGAGAAATGATTAAAAAGTATTAGTGCTCCTTGTTGATGGGTTTACTTTGGAATAATTTTCTCTTGTATTTTTAACCCTACAGTTTTCCATGTGAGAATGATATTTGAGGAAGAAGTATCTTTTCTATTTCGGATATAGTTATAAATAACCATTTGGTTTTATAAGATCATTGGGTTTGAGTAAATTATATGTTATTATAATTTGGGATGATAATGCAAGGTATGAGATACGATTTGTGGTTAAATTATGTTATGGTTATTTTGAGAAATTTATCTCATTTTGGTAATGTTATAAAATATAGTTTTTGAAAAAGGAAAACACGCAGACCGTGTGACAACCTGTCGCGTCGGACAAAGCTATGGGAATCAAACCCACAACCAAAGTGCGAATGGGATTTATCGCCTACCACTGGACTACATGAAGTCATTGGTTAGTGTGACTATTATTTTTAGTTAAATGATTTTATTGATCAATAGTAATTTTATTTGGGATCTTGTGTCTTATCAAATAAATACCGTTAGTATAGGAAAATGATTTGGCGATTAAGTGATAAATGTTATTTTGGAAGTGGTTCGCTTTGTTGTGAACACTATATGCCCAAGGAAAATAGAATATTATGGGATTTCATTTGAAGAGTAATGGTGGATTTTTATCTATGTTTTTATTGTGTATTTAGAGTGATTTGGGTTATTTATGGAAATGATTAGGTTAATTACTTTTAAGTATGTGACTTTAAGAGTAATTAATGTCATTTGGAGATACAATTAAACGTGGAAGACTACATTCTTATAATTTTTGGGTTTTAATATTAGTTTGGATTATATTGAAGGATTTTACGGATAATTTATTATTGAATGGTATTTATTTAACTTTGGGGTATTGAAGGTTTAATTTTAGAAATTAAGATTAGTGTTTTTTTCCTTAATGGAATATCTATTTGGGGGATCATCAGATATTATACTAACCATTTTGGAATTGATTAATCTCCAAATAAAAGGTAAATATATATTTTATCCTACGTGGATCATGTATTTCAATAGATGTTTATTCTATCTCTTCCATTGTGACCAAGTCTTCTTGATTAATCATTTTTTAAAAAAATGATTTAGTGGTAAAAATTTATTAATGAATGAAACTCTATTTAAAAATTAAGTATATCTCTTTACGTTATTAGTTAATATCATAAATTAATTCCTTTTCCATAGGTAATGTAACTTAAAACAAAAAATATTTTCCGTTTACTTTTCCTTCTGGGAGACTAATGACCATTTGTCCCAACACAAGTTTGTGATTTTCTTACTGTTAACTTTATCCTAATCATGTTTTCTATCCCTCTCCATCAGAAAATAACACTTAGTTTAGCATCCATATCCATGTTTTCCTACCTGGAATCTTAGTATGGGTTATATTGGGTGACCATTATACCTCTCTTCCTTTTTTTAATGTGATAGTTTTATTGACTCTTTTTCCGATGTGGGACTTTCCATTATATTCTCAATCCCAATTTTAAAAAAATTGCGAGGATGCAATTTATTGAATGAGGTGAGAATGTAACACCCCAAGATTCCACGATACTTTTCCCTTTGAATAATTCAATGGCGTGCATTGTACGCAACTTTGAGATTCTAACAGACCACGACCAATCAAACTAGTCGTTACGAATAGTAATACCTAATTTTTTAATTTTTAAAAATTCTATCTCTCAAAATGGACTTCATTTTTCAATTCAGAATATCAAAATTATCCTAGGGTGAAATTTAGGTACATTTCGGAATACTTTCATATTTTGATGAATAGTGAAAATTACTAAATTTTAATTAAAAACAACTTTTTTAATCGAAATAATTAATATTGATAAATTATGAATTTGAGTGGTTTTAAAGTATATTTAGAATATATTTTTACCATTTAATTCAATTTTTGTCATTGGAAATAATTTCACAATTAAACCATACATAAACAAGTGCCAATCTTTTGATAATTATTATCTCTTAAAAATATGGTTTTTTGTTTTGACAGCGGGAATTAATTTTAAATTAATTTCTTCCACTTATGTGTTTGGAATTTGGAAAAATTGATTCCATATTTGGAATCAGGATGTTCAAATTGTGTAAATAGGTAACTTTTATTTTTAGACTTTTTGAATAATTAATTCGGTAAATATTTTATTTACCATGGTTAAAGGGTAAATCCGGTAAATAAGGGTTAAAAAATAATATTATGATAATAAAAAATTACCCAAAAACGTGTCCTAACTTTATTTTTTGATACATGTCCGACCATGGGAATCTTTGTGTCTATTTTGGGACCCCATGGTGCCACTTGTATGTGATAGGGACACTTTATTTTAATTAAGTTAAAATGAATACAAAAATGACACAAGCATATATCTTTTTGAAAAACAATTTTTACATAGGGTTATATATGTTGGATTTTCGACTATAGATATTAATTAGAAACCTAAAACGATTTCCTACATACTGGTATTTTATTTATAAATTTTAGACATTAAATAATTTAATTTATTTATGACAAAATGGTGATGCAGTAATTACCATATTATTGAAAAATTAAACTGATTGATATTGTACATACAAAAATAAATATAATTTGAGACTTTTTATGAATTACAATAATTTTTTAGGTTAATATGACATGTTATGAATGCTTTTATTACCTGTTTTGTAAGTAATCATTCTGTTATGATTTTAACAAAAATCAATTATCGAATAGTGTCAAAATTGACATAAAAGAGTTTTTAAAACAAATATTTTATTATTAATTGATATCAAATTCCTAAAAACCTAGGGTTCGGCCAAGAAACTTATATCATGATAGGTGTATCATTAATGGACCACTTGGGGGGTATCTTGGATGTATATAGTATGTTTATTAACCATATAATATAAAAATACAAAGAGACATTGTAAAAGTGAAACTAATTAACTAAGAGTTAATACCTAAAGATAAGGTTACTATAATGACTCAAACCTATCTAAATTCTATTGGTTGAGTGGTTTTATACCTATCCACACCTTATCCTTTAAATAATACACTTTTGAGCCATTATAAAACCGAATATTAATTTATTATAAAATAATATTTTTAGCTTTTCCAAAGGTGCCCCTCACCCCTCTTATAAAAGGGCACTCCCCCTTCTCATTACTTCACACCATAAAAGCCTTTTGGTTCGGCCAACCCCTGCCCCAATACTCTATAAACATCCCTAAATACAACCTAGAGGCCTTATTTAGATCAGAAAGCCAACCTATGGAGCCCTTTTGATCAAATCAAAAGGAAGAACCCGAAGAAGAGGTAATGTTTTTACCACCCTTTTTCAAATTCTTTTCTTCTTAAAATTCTTCATTCATTGTTATTCCCACTCTAAATTAATGAATCCAGTATCTCCTATATACATTAATATTATTATAAATATAGTACAACCATATTCAGTATTCTATCCATCATTTGAATGACATGTCACCATACGTGCGTACGTACGGCTTACCGTCTCCACGTCGTGGTGTAATTGTCATTCAATAAATAATTATTTGTATGGGTATAATAATGATGTGTAATTCATGTAAATAATAAATATAAAATGATAATTATTCTGTCTATATGATATAACATCCAATTATATATTATTCTAACATCAAAAGAATGATATTGTCGCTCGTGTGTACGTACGGACTACCGTCTCCACGAACGCGATGAGATTCATTTTCCATCGTATCCATTCAAGTATAATTATCATTTGATTATTTAAAAATAATGTATATGGACGTGATATCATTATGCATATGAATAATATACAACCTATTAATTAAACACATGGCTTATATAACAACACATATAAAAGAAAACGAGTAAGTTAACACCCAAAACAATGATAATACTAACATATTATTAAAGAATAATTGTTAAAAGATCATATATGATATCATATTAATGTAAATGATGCTTGTATAATTCAATAACAATTATTTCACCATTATATATGAGGTTAACCTACTGTCGACGAAGGAAAAATTACAAAGTAAGGGGTTTTTTATCTCACTTTTAATTCCGTGAGAATTCTATTGTTCACCACTTATTTATTACAAGTTGTGTGTGTACTACCCATGTTTGTATTCATTGTGTAATATAATTTAATTAATTTATATTTAAATCATCATTGTGTGATCCTTCTTTCATGGTTGTATGTCTTTTATGTTACGAAATCAATAAGGGAATTTTAAATTTCAATTTCCACTCACTCGGCTTTAGGCATACTTCATTGGTTATTTTCCTCCAAGATTATGTGTGGAATTAATATTCATTTGATTATGTCATAATTTCCACTCCCCTTTTGGTGGAAATAATTTTTATACACATAATCACTCCATTGATAAATTCTCAAGTCATCGGTATGAACTTGATAAGAGTAATTTTAACTCAATCTCCATTTTTTGAGTTAAATATCCAATTCATTGGTGTTGTTTTTACAAGATAATGTGTGAATGTCCTTTGATTGTTTTGCACTTAATATCCAATCATATTTAGTGTATTTATATTTTTCACACATAACTATGTCATTGATTTATCCTTAACCTAAGGATACATCCTTTATGACAGATTTCATCTCAATTTACCTTCCATTGAGACTTCTTTGTTGTTATACACCAAATCACTTTTATATGGTGTATATAGTGTACTTTGACATACTATATCATGAATCACTTTATTATCATGATATTATAATGACTTTGATTACCTCAATTATTTGTATTCATGT
Organism: Viscum album; assembly: GCA_963277665.1. Lineage (NCBI taxonomy): Eukaryota > Viridiplantae > Streptophyta > Magnoliopsida > Santalales > Viscaceae > Viscum > Viscum album. The sequence continues at coordinate 1,338,653,243 of OY728129.1, read as the reverse complement.
GTCTCTCCTTTGGTTAGAAACTCTAACTAAAGTATCATTTTTAAATGTTTTGAAGATTTATTCTTCTAAATCTTGCTCATTAATGTCCATGTTTTAAAAATGGTTTTAAGGATTTATTTATATGGACATTATGGTTTTAAAATTTAAATTACGTTTAAAATTTTCAAAGTGTTATGGGACACTTTGATTCAAAAATATGTTTTTAAATTACTTCTTGACAAATAGTGCAACTTTTAAATGATTTCAAGAAAAGGTGGGATATTTATCTCTAATAGTTTTGATGATTATTTTCATCTATCCTTCATCATTCTCTATTGAGGTTAATCTGATACAATAAAATCTCCCATATTGTATCGAATGAGTTATTTTTGACTGTGGATGTGATATTTTTATACCATTCATGGTTTGTGGATAAAGTATTGACATTTCGTATACTAGTTTTAATACAAATGTTTATGTTATGTTTCAATCTTTTCATATGAGAAATGCATTGGACTTAGTATGTGACGGGTGGAGCTCTCTATAGCTCCTCGATGCATCGGTAGGTCTCATGAGACAAACTAATGTATTGGCACAAGGGCTTGGTAAAATCTTATTTGTAGTCTTGGCACGAGGCCTTGGCTATGTGGTTATGATAGTATGGAATTATGCATTCCATCATTACGAAAGTGGTTATTGATCTTGAATGTGATTGTTCGACTAGTAGAATATCCATGTGCATAAGTAAATGGAATTATTTAATTTTATCTATGCCATATTATGATGATGTTCAAGTTTAAAAGGATTTTGTTTTAGTTATAAATTGCTTTAAGTGTTTATGATTATCTATGAAATCTTATGCTATATTTTTTTCCTTACTGAGAAATCTGAGCTCCCCCTTTCAATGTTTTATCTTTTCCCAGGATGTGAAGATGTAATTTATGAATGACCTACAGTGATAGTATGAAGGGATATGAAGACAAGATGTTGTTGTAGTTTTTTACCTTATGATTTAATGTAAGACTTATAAATATATCTAGTGTTTCCAAGACTACTAAACTAATCTATATTTCGAGACTTGATCCTTTGTGATCATACCAATGTTATGTAATAATGCACCGACTATGTGTATCTAGGGTCGAGGCGTTACAGGATAAGGATAAACATGTTCTAAAATAGGTATATAAATGGGAAATAAAACAAGTGAGATTCATAATCATGAATAATAAGTCATGATATAGCATGATGGTCAAAACATTTTAAATGTGGAAGAAACATAAAACTGTACATCATAAACATAGGTCATGGCTAACTACCAAGACATCATGATGGAAAAATTCCCATAAAGGAATTAGGTTCACTATCTTTCCCATCATTACTTCTCACATGACTACACATAATCCAATTCACTTTAGCGAAGTATAATTCTGGGTGCACCCATCACATTCATATCATTTTCTTGATTAAGTGTGAAACAAAGACCATGAAACGGTTACGAAGGTATGACTCTGATTATGATATACTCTGTAATACCAAACGTAGGATCAAAATAAAAATGAGATTCTCAGATAAAAGAAGAGGGGTGAATTGTATCTTTTAAAATTCCCTTAGGAAATTTTTAGGATGGTTATGTTTAACAAGTTTAGACAAGAATATTCACAAGACCTCTATAAGTACTAAAGACTTGCTATATTTCGGAATAGTGATTTCAAAAAAGGAACTTAACAAAACTTACAAAGATTATGATTCTTCCTTAAGGAGTATCAAATCTAACTAAATCAGAGTACAAGTAAGGAACTATAAGAAAGTTATACATTCCTTAACAATATAAAAATAAGTGTAAAATAGATTAGTAAAAACTAAAAGTAACAAACAATAACTCTTTTAACCCAAATAGAAGGGTATCCAACAACCTTGGACAAAGGTCCCTTGATTTATAATTTCAAGCAAGTCTGTTTTACCCACACCAGGGTAAGCCCTTGATACAAAGATTGGATTCTATCTTGTTATCCCTACAATACTTCAACTATCAGGTAGTCGGCACCTCTGTCTTCTCTGCAAAGAAGTCTTCAACTTCAAGGTGTTGGAACCTCTGTCTTCCTATCCCTGGAAGCCCTCGATTGTAATCACCAACAATTAAAGTCTCACAAATCATGTTTGCACAAGGAAAAGTTTGAACATGCCATTCAAACTTTCTGCATGAAGCATTGAGAGTTGATAGGATCCTCTCTCTCTAGAAATGACTTCAGGAAGTTCTGATCACCAAAATTCCAAAAGATCCAAAAGTTGTCGCTCTTTTCAAATGAGATCGTATTTATAGGAGAAGCTACAATGGTCGGCTCCCTTCTCAAATGATCATATTTCTCTTGGAATTTTGGAGGGACCTATACACATGTCACTCAACCAACAGTTAGTCAGTAACTGAAAGCACGACATCATTTTTTAATGAAATAAGTGTATGCATAAGTAAAACTGATGTACAGAATGTAAGAAAATAAAAGTCTAGAGTAACCAAAATGGAATTCAGAGTCTATAATAACGAGATATTTGGATTCTGTTTTATAGGAATTCATGACCAGAATTCTATAGAAATCTAGAGTCTGAATTTCTAAGGAAATTCAGAGTCTGGTTTCACAATAATTCAGAATCTGAACATACAGACTTCAGAGTAGAACATATAGAAGTTCATAGTCGAACTAGTAAGAGTTCGGAGTAGTGTTCATTGAATTTCGGAGTATAACTCATAGATGTTCAGAGTCAAACTAGTAAGAGTTCCAAGTCGATCTCATAGAAGTTTGGAGTTGAACTCATATAATTTTGGAGTCAAACTAGTAATGGTTCAGTGTCAAACTCATAGATGATTGGAGTCGAACTAGTAGAAGTTCGGAGTTGAACTCATAGAAGTTCAGAGTCGAACTAGTATAAGTTTGGAGTACAGAATTCAGATTTGAACTTTGTGAGAGTTCGTATCCATAATTCGGAGTGGAACTTTAGTAATGTTCGTATCCAGAATTTGGAATGGAACTGAATTAGAGTTCGTATCTAGAATTTGGAGTGGAACTCTATCAGAATTCGTATCCAGAATTTAGAGTGGAACTTTATTAGAGTTCATTTCTAGAATTCGGATCCTAAAACATAATTCTTCATATATAAGTATTATATGATTCCGAGGATTTAGGTATGAATCCTATTTTTATACTTATGAAAAATATTGATATGTATAAAGAAATCTAGTTTAGGGAACATTTCCATAAGGAAGGAAATTTTCCTTAGAGAAGAAAAATATCGATTTTCTTAAGTATAAGGTGTTTTTGATTTTCAAAACAAGAATGAATGTAAAAGTCATAAGGAAAACCTTATTGACTCAAAAATGTCCCCCTTCTTGGAAAGCACAAACAACCTTACGAAAAAGAAATATAAGGACTTAGAAAAATTTATTTAGACATTGAAATTTAAAACTTATCTCCCTTTGTTCATGGAAGATAATGAATAAAACTAACCCAACCTTTGGCTTTGGAACTCTAAGGATTGTATTCTGGATTTCCAGAATGGATTTTTCATTATCATAGGAATGAAAAACTTCGTAATGAGAAACTCCCCCTTAGTTTAAGGATAGTTCTTCAATTAGAAATTTTTCATCTCCATTTTAATTTTTTCCTTCACCTCTTTTGAGTAGTTCTTTTTCCTTCTCCCCCTTTGTGATTTTCCAAACCTATTTAAGGGAATGGAAAAGAAATATGGTACCTGAAATATTAGTAAATACATACAAGGAAAACAAGAAACCATAGTTCTATTTGGAGAATATTTACAAGGAATATCATATGAAACACAATATCGGATTTTTCTATTTGTCCTCCTTTTCCAAGGGGATTAACTTTTTCAACAAGGTTTTTAGCTTCTTCAATTCATTCTGGTCCTCCTCAACATGCTTCTACAAATCTATTATCCTTTCATCGGGAGATTTCATGACTTCTATGTGAGCTTTCAAGGCCACTTCATGCATCTTCAATAACTCTTCTTGATTTATAATCTTTTCTTCAAGCTCAATCTAGAGATATCTATCCCTTTTAAAATTTTGATCAAGAGAGTTCACCTTCCCATTAAAGTCCTTCACTTGTTGATTCCGAGACTTTTGTTCAAGGTTCATCTTTTCTTGTAGATTCTTAATCTTGGAATCCTCAGTGTCAAAATCATCTTTAACATCATTCAAATAACGATAAAACTCATCCAAATCATCATCAACATTCTTTGACCATATAGTGATTTTGCTGTAAGATTTTTTCTAAACATCCTAACTGATAAGAATGTTTCTATGTTCTTATTCAATCTTCACACACTTATCCATCACCATAGATAAGGATTATGACTTCTGGTTCAGATTGTGTTGAAGAATCTGGCATATGGATCCTATAGTGGGAACGATCGGAATGTTGTCCACCAACTTTTTTAATGATTCAACAACAAAGTCATGACACAATACTGATGACTCTGAATCCGATAAATTTCTATGAGATTATTCTTCTTCATTTTCTACCAACATTCTTCTAGAAGTACCAGCAACATCTTTCTTTCTAATGATATCTTTTGTTGGGGTTTCTATGAGCACTTGCTTCCCTTTATCAACTTTCGGAACTTCCTCATCAAGAGATTCTTACTCGCTTTCAGATACTTGTAAAATCTTGTCTTCATCGAGTTTCTCCTTTTATACTATTTAGTAAGGAATGTTATTTTCATGGCTTACTTCCTCAGATGATTCATTCTCTTTTTATTCTTCCTCGAAATCATCATTCTTACCATCTTTGTAGTCTCCCATTCCCGGAGTGACTCGCTTAGAGGATTTAGATTTTTCTTGATAATCCTCAACTTTTTTAATCAATACATTGAGATCATCACTTCCTTATTCTACTTATTCTTCTTCACAAATATCTTCAACAACTTCTTCGTCTACTTCTTCACAATCTAGTTTCTCTATTTCTCCAACAGCTTGTTTCCCTTTAGACTTTTCCGGAGTGAAGTAGTTCATTCTACAGGTCTCTGGTAATGGCTCAACAAGAAATGTTTCCGGAACGGGAATATTCTCAAAGGATACCTTTGTGGATTTCAATAGAGATTAACAACTCCAGCTTCATACATATTCTTATTCATCTTCTTCTCATTTTCTACCTTCTCAAGTTATTCAGTCGTCTTCTCCGTTAAGGATTTAGCTTTAGCCGGGTCCAGTCCGAACTGAGGGCCCCCTTCTTTCCTGTTCTCCTTATCTTCCCTCCATTTAGAAGCCACCTCATCTGGATGTGCATTCTGTTTTTTCAACATGGGAGGTGCGGATTGGGTTTCCTTAGCTTTGGTAGATTTGTGTTCAGCAACCAATTCTTTCAATTTCCTCTTCTTAGTAACCTTCTTCAATGGCTCATCCTTCTCTACATTTTCCGGAGTGACATCTACCTCTTCTTCTGGAAGATCATGAAAATCACTTGATTCCATTGAAAAACTAGCATTCATCCTCTTCAATTTTTCATCACTTATCGGCATTACGTTAGAAATTCTCATCTTTGAGGTGCAAGAAACCTTGAATGAATCAAGACAATGAATAATAAGCTTGGAGATAAGAGCAGGATACATAATGATTTGATCTCTCAAAGTTCCATTCTTGATATTCTGAACTGTAATAAGAACATTCCTCATCAGATTTATCTTCCTTAGATTTACCAAAAAAATCTATGATGTAGATATCACTTTTCCTTAGGTTATCCTTATCTCCTTTCCTCTGAATGAAAAACCCTTGAACCCATAACTGGAGAATCCGTTTGTTGGTGGAAAGATGAGAAATATTTGCGGTTTTATCATATTTATGACCAAGGAATTTCATTGCCATAACTATTCTAAAACTTCCTTGCACATCCGGTAGCTTATGTGAACAAAATTCTAATTCACCATCATATGATAATTCTGCCAATTTTTCAGCCTTTGTGTAAGAAAGCTTGTAAGTCCTCCCATATGTCTTGAAAGAAATTTTTTCTCTACCGTCTTCTTCATAGAAGGAAACATACTCATAAATTTCTACCAGAAAATCCATATAAACAACAACTATCCCCACTAGTTTCGATATGCAGAAATATTCCCAACCATTGTGTTTGATATTATTTGAAATTAGAGAATCATACTCACTAAAGAAATCCGAATAAACAAACCTTTCCATATAGACCAACCATTTTGAGATTGGCTTCATAGAAGACATATCTTAGGAAGTGGCTTCTATAGACATTCGAAATGGAGGAGCACTGAATGATTCAGAATGGGCTTTAAGACCATAGACAGGGCTTCGTCACGCAAGAGATGAAAAATGATGTGGGACACAAAATGGGGGTGCACTTTATATAGGTGATGGAGCTGGCCTGTCAGCTAACAAAAGCAATCTAGCGGTTGAGAATTTCTCGGATCTGATCTGACGGTTGAAATCATACCCGCTAGGAAATCTTGAATCTGACCTTGTGAGGTTTTAAAAACATTCATATTTAAGAATAAATGAATCCGAGAAATTTTTTAAGAAAAAAAACTACCAGCAACTAAAAATGACTACGAAAACATGAGTAAGGATGTCATACCTTTTAGATTGAATAAGAATTTTATTCTTAATAGGTGATATTCTTCTTGAATAAAATTTGACTACGAAGAAACTCATTACAAAAAACTCACTACGAAAAACTCACTACGAAAAAAATGAGTACCAAAATTCCTATTAAAAAAATTCTCATTACGTAAATTATCATTATGAAAATTCTCATTACGAAAATTCTCAGTAAGAAAACTTCATTATGAAAAATTCCAGTATGAAAACATCATTACGAAAATTTCCAGTACGAAAATCTCCTTAAGAAACTTTCCAGTACGAAAATTTCATTACAAAAATTTCCAGTACGAAAATTTCATTACGAAAATTTCTAGTATGAAAACTTCATTACAAAAATTTGTAGTATGAAAACATTATTACGAAAATTTACAGTAAGAAAATTTCATTATGAAAATTTCCAGTGTGAAAACTTCATTACAAAAAAAATATGAAAGACTCATTATGAAAATTGTTGAAAGACTCATAATGAAATTTTTTGAAACACTCATAAAAAAATATAATCCCCTTATAAAAAGGAGTTTATTACTCTAGGGAGAATGGTTCAACAAGAAGTTAATGACTGAAGATTACCTCACTATTATCATTCCTAAATTCTATTTATTGTATTCAAATCTATCAGAGGGTAATGATTTTTTGAAGATTTATGCAAGTTGATCATGCGTTCTGAGAAATTGAAGAATGATATCTCCTTTTTAAACAAAACATTTGAAATCAAAGATTTTCCAAGAATAACAATGTTACCTATACAAATAATTTCTCCCTGAGCATTATCTCTGAGAGTTACTTTTCCTCCCTTCATCTTGATAATCATTTCAAAATAGTTTTTTTTCCAGTCATATGTCGGGAACATCCACTATCCATGTACCATGTATTGTTGTTGGTACTTTACCTATTTTTCTGAAAATAAGAAATAGTTAGGTTTTCACAATCCAAACATTCATGGATTCAGAAATTTAGAAAGTAAAATTTTGGGTACCCACATCTTCTAAGAAAATTAATCCTTATGAAATAAAAAATATTGGCTTTTGTTTAATAAAAAATTCATTGCCCAGTGACCACAACATTGACACTTTGTGAAAAAATGGGGCACTTTGAGGAACAAATTAGTTGTTACTAAAAATTGGTTTAGAACTAGTGTAACCAAAACCATAAGTATGCATTTATGGTCGAATTTGTGAATACATTTTATCAAAATTTTCATTACCACAGTTAATGTTTGACAAACACTTCCTCAAGGAAAATATTTTGGATTTGAGTTTTACAACAACGTTCTTATTTTTAAAAAACATCTGGTTTTGAGCTAGAGATAGGCTCAAAAACATCTTTCTTAGATATTACATTTTATAGATCTTTTGAAAGCTTATTCTTCTAAGAATTTACTTCCTTTAGATTTTTTGAAATCCATTAAAAATCAGAATTTTTTATCAATATCTTTAGAAAGATCCGATATTTCCCTAGTAAGAATAGTATTCTTAGAGTTTTCCTTATCATTATTTTTCATGAGTTTTGAGTTCTCAATGTCATGATGTTCAGCAAACCCAGAAACTTCTTCATAGGTAGGTAAAGTATTTTCTTCATCAGAAGAAGATTATTCATTAGAAGAGTTATAATATTTACTATCATTAGCATTTAAAGAGACGTTGGTCAAGGATTCAGCAATGTGTACCTTAGCCATAAAGAGATGATTTTCAATTGGTGGCCTAGCAATAAGACCAAGATTCTTATGTCCATAATATTCATAATCAGAAGATTCATATGAAGAGTCACCACTACTGGAACTCCAGGTGTCATTAGTTTTCAAAACATTCTTAGCTTTGGACATATAATACTTCTTTATATTCCTTTCAGAATGTCTATCTTTTCTCTCTTTTCTTTTGAGAATAGGGCAGTCATATCTTATGTGTCCACCTATCTTGCATTAATATCATATGACCTCTGAATCTTTCTTATATTTCCTTTCCTTCTTCTTATACTTGGGTTGTAAATTTCTCTGTCCATCTATCTTGTTCACCCTTCAAGAAATATTAGCTAACTAATTTTCTGAGACTTCACTCTCGCTAGATTCTGGTTGGATAATCACCTTCTTATACTTGGATCTAGTAACTCTCTCAGGAGTCTTAGCTTTCATGTGATTTTAAGTAATATTAAATGAAACACTACCATTCAAATTCTTCTTCTTTATGTTGTCAGCATCTCTCTTCAATCTAGTTTCATATTGAAGATGAGTTACAAATAGTTCATCAAGAGAAATTTGAGTAACCATTCTATTTTCATCAATGGTAGTTATCTTCGAATCCCACTCATTCGGCATGATATGTATGATCTTTTAAACAAGGGATTCATCACCTAGACCTTTCTCTCCCATAGATTGTAAGCTCTTTATGATATTCATGAATCTCTTTTTCACCTTACAAATTGGTTCTCTATAAGGAAAATTGAAACCATGATACTCAACTCTGAGTTTGTCTCTTCTAGTCTCAATCAGTTTAGATGTACCAAAATGTGTAACATCAAGTTTCTTCCATATACAGTTAGTTGTTTCACACGAAGAAATTTGGCTATATATATTCCTAGTCATTGTACAAATTAGAGTATTGCGTACATTATAGTTTAGTTAGTATTCATACTTTTCTTGATTATTAAAAGCACTAACCTCCTTATTAGGAATTTTGTATCCACCAGTAAGCATAAGAAATTTATATAACCCAGTATTGATAATGAAATTCTTCATACGATCTCTCTAATATTCATAATCATTGCCATCAAAGATCGATGGTCTTGTAGGATTTAAGTTGTCGATAGAACCAACCTTTAAACCTGACATCCATAAGAAAAACATTGGTGCACAAACATGTTAGAAGTAAAAGTTTGTAAAAAAGAGAAAATATTCTATGTAAGAAAAATTGTATCACTATACAAAAAGTCAATCTGAACTATGATTCCGAAAAATAAGAATCTAGAAAGTATGAATCCGAAAAAAAATCCCTTCTGAATCTAATCGTGAGGTAAATTCTGATGGAACTAATTCTCTGTTACCAAATGATAGATTGGTACAGGGTATGAGTTCGCCTCCCATGATACCATTTGTTAGGATGAGATGACTCTGAGTATGATATACTCTATAATACCAAATGTAGGATCTAAATTAGAATGGTATTATCATATACAAGAGGGGGTGAATTGTACCTTTAAAAATTACCTTTGGAAATTTTTAGGATGGTTATTTTTAAGAAGGTTAAACATGATAATTCACCAGAGCTCTATGAGTACTAAAGTCTTTCTAGATTCTAGAATAGTGACTCTGAAAATGGAACTTATCAAAAGTTACAAAGATTAAGATTCTTCCTTAATGCACATATAATATAACTAAATCAGAGAACAGGTAAGGAAATATAAGAAAGTTATACATTCCTTAACAGTATAAAAAGAAGAGGAAAAAAAGAGTAGTAAAAACTACAAGTAACAAACAATAACTCTTTTATCCCAAAGAAAAGGGTATCCAACAGCCTTGGAAAACGGTCCATTGATTTATACATTCAAGAAATTATGTCTTACCCACACCAGGGTAAGTGCTCGATATGAAGATCAGGGTATTTCTTGCTATCCCTGTAAGCCCTCAACAATCAGGTAGTCGACACCTCTATTTTCCTCATCATGGAAGTCCTCAACTTCAAGGTGTTGGAACCTCTATATTCCTATCCCCGGAATCCCTCGATTGTAATCACCAATAATCGATGTCACATGAATCATGTCTGCACAAGGAAAAGTTTTAACAATCCATTGAAACAAACTACATGATTATTTGAGAGTTTATGAGAGACTCTCTCTCTAGAAATCACTTCAGGAATTTCTGATCACTGAAATTCCAAAAGTTCCAAAAGTTATCGCTTTTTTCAAATGAGATCCTCTTTATAGGCAAAGCTCCAACTGTCAGATCCCTCCTCCAAAGGTCATACTTTTACTTGAATATCAGAGGGACCTATACAAGTGTCCCTAAACCAATGGTTAGTCAATAACTAAATTTAAGACATCATTTTTTAATGAAACAAGTGTAATCATAAGTAAAAAAGATGTTCGAAATGTATGAAAATAAAAGTTCGGAGTCTAACCAAAAAAGGAATTCAGAGTCTATAATAAAGAGATATTCTGATTCTATTTTATAGGAATTTGGAACCTGAATTCCGTACAAATATAGAGTATGAATTTCTAAGGAAATTTGGAGTCTAGTTTCACAAGATTTTATAATCTGAAGTTACCGATTTCGGAGTCGAACTTATAGAAGTTCGGAGTTGAACTAGTATGAGTTCAGAGTCAAGCTCATATATGTTCGGAGTCGAACTCAACGAAGTTTGGAGTCGAACTAGTAATACTTTGGACTCAAGCTCATAGATGTTTGGAGTTGAACTCATAGAATTTCGGAGTCGAACTAGTAAATGTTCAGAGTCGAACTCATAGAAGTTCAGAGTCGAACTAGTAGAAGTTTGGAGTCGAACTCATAGAAGTTCGGAGTTGAACTAGTTGAAGTTCAGAGTCCAGAATTCAGAGTTGAACTTTGTGAGAGTTCGTATCCAGAATTCAGAGTGGAACTTCATTAGAGTTTATATCCCGAATTTGGAATTGATCTTCATAAGAATTGGTATCCAGAATTCGGAGTGGAACTTCATTAGAGTTCGTATCTAGAATTCAGAGTGGAACATTAATAGAGTTCATATCTAGAATTCAGATCCTAAAACAGAATGCTTCATATCTAAGTATTATATGATTCCAAGGTTTTAGGTATGAATCCGATTATTATACTTAAGAAAAATATTGATATGTTTAAGGAAATCTAGGTTAGGGAAAATTTCCTTAAGGAAGGAAATTTTCCTTAGAGACGTAAAATATCAATTTGCTTAAGTATAAGGTGTTTGTGATTTTCAAAATAAGAAGGAATGTAAAAGTCATAAGGAAAACCTTATTGAATCAATAGAAACATGGATCCATTAATCATCATATTTTACTCCACAATCAAGGGTTATGGAGTACATACATGTAATTCCCATTTCAAGTAATTATATGTTCATAATGGTAAAAAAACCTTGATAGGAAATGGGTATGGTATTCACTATATAATTATTTTCGCATTGAAAATTACAGTGATATTTTGGTAGCATAATGGCATCACATAAAAATTCATAAAATGGTTTTATGAGAGTGAAATGGATCCCTAATAATTTTTACATAAAATAGGCACTAATGGGGTCATTTGAATAAATTTCCCAACATTATATATTGGAAATAGAGGCACATGATAATAAGGAAACTTGAATAAAACAGATAAAGAAAGTATATTTATAGGAGTGTGTGAGTCCAAATTCTTGGTATGAGCTTCTTGAGAGAATGGGGAAAAAATGGAGAACACTATATAGGGGAGTAAATAGAAAGTACATTCTCTATAGAGTTTTAGTGATGCAAAATTTGGGCGTATGTGGTACTATATAAGAAAGGGTTGGGTATATTGTTATTGTATCTCAAACATAGGTTTTTTACTCTATAATGTAATAAAAAAAATAAAAACCATACCCTGGTGTTTTACAAGGGTTTATTCAATGTGGGAGTGGTTATTATTTATTTTATAAAGTTGAAAGTAATAAAATAAAACCCTTGATGATGTATATGTGATTCAATCTCTTAATGAAATATTTTAAAACCATAAAATATATTAATGGTTATAGAGGATTCATAATGGATTCATAAATTAATCAAATAAAATTAAAATATCACTATTTAAAATACAAAAACGTATATTTGGTTGTATATATCTTTTACATTATTTATTAGATAAATTTTTGGTTATTATGATCTTATAGTAAAAAAGTATATTTATAAGGTATTTAAGTTTTACCCGAAGATTCGACTCTCTCAAAACATTACGAAAATTTCACTATTGAATAAGATATATGTTCTGATTCTAATAATAAGATTTATTTTATATAAATTATTTTCCTAATATTTGAATTTTCACTTTAAAAATAAAATCTACATTTATTAAGAAATTCTTATTTTTTGACAAAAAAAGTATTCAAAACCTTACAAAAAAGAAATTTGACTTCATAAAATTTATATGATCAATTATATTTAATAAATAAATATAAAATAATAATAATAAAATATTATATATTTCAAAATTCTATTAATTCATCAAAATATTATTTAATTAAATTTTAATATTACATAAAAAACTATTTCTTTTTTATAGTATGAAAATAAAGATCATTTATAATGTAACAATAATATGACAAAAATATATCCATTATTATATTGAAACTAATCAATATACTCATATCCCTACGTTCAATATAAATATCCCTTTAATATGGCATAATACTCGCTAAGAGTAAGTTGTGAGATGGAGAGACTTTCATAGGGTGGTTCAGTGTACATGATTTGGGACGTGGTCTCAATGATCATGATATTCTTCCGTAAACTGATTTTATAATGAATAAGTTATTGGTTATCAGCTTGGGCTTGGTCAAGGGAAAATACCCGGGATTCTATCTCCCCTACAGGATCTAATAAATTGGATTCATAGGGTAAATTTTTACAGATTGAGGCTATCACTTCATTTTTCTTTATCAATTGGATTTATTAAAACCCGATATTTATATTAATCATCTGATCATTATTCAATGGCGATATTATAATTTATTATGATTCTTAACATCCAATTAAATCAAATTATATATAAATCAAAATAATTTCATGTGATTTCTATAACCATATTATATAATAAGATATTTAATTAAATCATATATGAAGTTTTATTTATAATAGTTCTGTTTTTTACAATATTAACCCATTTAGAAATTCTTCCCTCAAAAGTTTCATTTCCCGCTCTAAAACATATGAGGGTAACTATGTTTCATCACCTCCTCCTCTTCCCACATCTCTTCTCCAAACATGTAGTTCCTTCACAATAATTGGATTACGTGAATTGAATTGTTCCATAGAACCTTTCCTATATGATCTAAGATCTCCATTGGATGGTCCTCACAAGAAATTCCATTATATAATGGTACCTCCTCTGGATTTAGTACAAAGTAGTGGTCCATTATATACTTTCTCAATTAGGATACATTAAATACATCATTTACATGATATAGGTTAGGTGGGAGTGCATGTCAATAGGCCACCGCTCTGCTGTGATCAAGGATCTAAAAGGGGCCGAGGTATCTTTGACTAAGCTTTCCATTCTTCCAAAATATCCCCCACTATCTTCCATGGATATTTGTGGAGGAATACAATGTCTCCATCATCAAAATGTAGGTCTCAGTGATGATAATAATAATAGTTATTATTTAGACATTGAGTATCCTTGATGTGATATTGAATGGTCTTAAACTATTCCACCATTTCCTCACCATTTCATGACCAAGCAGTTTATGTTCCCCAAATTCATCCTAAAATGCATGTGTTACGAACCTCTTCAAACAATTGGATTTATAGGGATCCATTTAGATTATTTAGTGAAAAAAATTATTGTAAGATAAATAAACTAGAGAAAGATGTTGATCCCGTAATTATTTGAAGTAAATTGAGAATTCTCTCATCAATTCCTCTACTATCTAGATATTCCTCTCAGATTGGACATCAGTTTGGGGATGATAAGCCTTGATGATGTTCAACTCCATGTTTTAATTTTTTAGGGGACTTTTTCTAGAACGTGGAGGTGAATATTTAGTCTTTATTGGATATAATCATCAGGGGTACTCTATTCAGCCTCACCACTACATGGATGTATCTTTATGCAAGTTCATACAAGGAGAAATCCTATCAAATCCTAGTGATTTGTGTTTCCTTTTTAATACAATCCATCACAACCCATATTTCAGTATTACATATTGATTTGTTTGGAAGTCCAGTGATCATGTCTTTGGTGATGTTTTCCCATTTCCATATAGGAATGGGTAATGGATGCATCTTCCCCTTGGATTTTTTCCTTTCAACTCTCACTTGCTATCATTCCAAACATATTGATGTATATTTTGAGATATTCTTCTTCGTTTTGTCCCATAAATAGTGTTCTTGGATATCTTGATATATATTTTTTATTCAAATGTGGATTGATAAGGTTGATCTATGTGCATCATCCAACAACTCCTTCATTAACCCAGGATTTGATGGTATACATAGCCTTCACCCAAATCTCAAAACACCATCTTCATTAACATTGAACTATAAGGATTTATATTTTTTATACTTTCTAATATCATTCTAATTCCCACATAAACTAATTTATCATCCATTTTCTTTTCCAAATTTTATGTTTGAGAAATCTTTTTCGATGGTATTGGGGGTCTTCCATTATTTATGATTCCCATGTCCATTTTCTTCAAGTCTATGATGATCGAATCATTATCAGTGATCATCAATGATAAAATTATTGGATAATTTTTACTTAGTTTATCTTCCACTTTATTCTGTTTCCCAGGATGGTAGTGAACTGATCAATAATAGTCCTTAATCAGCTCAACACTTCTTTGTTGTCTCATATTAATCTATTTCATTGTGAATATATATACTTGAGGCCTTTTTATCCATATAAATGTAATACTTATACCCAAAGAGATAATGCTGTCATATTATCAAATTGGATATCATGGAAGACATCTCCAAATCATGTGTTGGGTAGTTCTATTCATTAAATTTATACTACTTTGAATCATAGGCTATGAATTTGACTATCTGGATTAACACACAACCCAATCCATTCTTCAAATCATCACTGAAAACCAGAAAAGTTCTCTACTTGTTGGTAGTGTGGAAATAGGGGTAGTAATAAGACTTTATTTCAGGTCTTTGAATATCTATTCACATTATTCATTCCTAGAAGACCTGACTCCCTTCTAGGTAATCTTGGATAGTGTGATTGACAGTCATGAGGAATTTCATCAAAATTGACTATAGTTCATAGATAATCCATGGAAACATCGCATATCAATCATATATGTTGGTATCATATATCATTCAATTGATTTTTCATTTTATGGGTCTATAAATATCCCATTTCTTATGATTATATTCCACAATAGTGATACTTATTTTAACGAAAAATCATTTTTTTTACTTTTCATAAGTCATTTCCTTTCATATGGTATTTTTCACATTGTTCATATACTCTTAATTATCCTAAATTATTTTGGGTTGTATTAGAATATAATCTATAAGATCTTCCAAAATTTTCCAAGGTAATCTCTAAATACTCTATTAATCAATTACATTAAAATTTATGGAGCATTCATTATTCTGGATGAAATTATTATGAACTAATAGTGCTCATACCATATATGAAAATCAATCTATATTATATCCTACTTCTTCTCCATAACCAGTTAATATTCAGGCTGCAGATCCACATTGGAGATGTATAGTGATCCATGTAGCTAATCAGACAAGTCAGAAATCTATGGAAGAGGATACTTGTTCTCTATCATCGCCTTTTTTATCACAAGATAATCAATGAAAAGGTGTAATTGTAACACCCCAAGCTTCCACGGTACGTTTCCCTTCGAATAATGAAATGGCGTGCATTGTACGCAACTTCGAGATTTTAACACACCACAACCAATCAAACTAGCCGTTATGAATAGTAATACCTACTTTTGGAAATTTTATAAATTCTATCTCTCAAAATGGACTTCATTTTTGGATTTGGAATATCGGAATTAGCCTAAGGTGAAATTTTGGTACTTTTCGGATAACATTCATATTTTGATGAATAGTGAAAATTACTAAATTTTAATTAAAAACAACTTTTTTAATCAAAATAATTAATTTTGATAAATTATGAATTTGAGTGGTTTTAAAGTATATTTAGAATATAATTTTATCATGTAATACAATGTGGTTCATTGAACATAATTTCAAATTTAAACCAGACATAAACAAGTGTCAATCTTTTGATAGTTATTGTCTCTTAAAAACACGCTTTTTGTTTTAACAACGAGAATTAATTTTAAATTAATTTCTGCAACTTTTGTGTTTTGAATTTGAAAAAATGGATTCCATATTTGGAATCAGGATGTTCAAATGGTGTAAATAGATAACTTTTATTTTTAGACATTTTGAATAATTACTGCGGTAAATATTTTATTTACCATGGTTAAGGGTAAATCCAGTAAATAAGGGTTAAAAAATAATATTATAATAATACTAAATTAACCTAAAACGTGTCCTAGCCTTATTGGTTGATACATGTTTGACCATATGCTTCTTTGGGTCGATTTTGGGACCCCATGGAGCCACTTGTAAGTGATAATGACACTTTATTTTAATTAAGTTAAAATAAATACAAAAATGGCACAAACATATATCTTTTAGAAAAACAAATGTTATATAGGGGTATATATGTTTTATTTTAGACTATAAATATTAATTAGAAATCTAAAACGATTTCCTACATAATTATATTTTATTTATATATTTTATACATTAAATAAGTTAATTTATTTATGACACAATTGATGTTGTAATTACCATAATAGTGAAAAATTAGAATAATTGATATTATAAATACCCAAATAAATATAATATGATACTTTTATTTAATTAAACTAATTTTCTAGGATAATATGACATATTAGTATTGATTTAATTAACTTATTTTGAATTAATAATTTTGTTATGTGTTTCAAACAAATCAACTATTGAATAGTGTCAAAATTGACATAAAAGAGTTTTTAAAACAAATATTATATTATTAATTGTTATTAAAATCCTAAAAATATATGGTTCGTCAAAGAGACTTATCTAATGATATTTATATCATTAATGGACCACTTGGGGGTCTCTTGGATGTATATAGTAAGTTTATTAACCATATAATATAAAAATACAAATAGACATTGTAAAAGTGAAACTAATTAACTAAGAGTTAATACTTAATGATAAGGTTAATATAATGACCCAAACCTGTCTAAATTCTATTGGTTGAGTTGTTTTCGACACATACCCACCTAAAAATTGAAATAATATACTTTGGAACAATTATAAACGGAATATGAATTTATTATTAATTAATATTTCTAGCTTTTCCAAAGGTACCCCTCACCCCACTTATAAAAGGGCACTCATCCTTCTCATTTCTTCACACCTTAAAAGCCTTTTGGTTCAGCCAACCCCTACCCAAATACTCTCTCAACTTCCCTCACTACAACTTAGAGGCCTTTTTTTGATCAGAAATCCAACTTAAGGATCCCTTTTGATCAAATCAATAAGAAGAACCCGAAGAAGAGGTAATGTTTTCACACCCCATTTTCAAGTTCCTTTCTTCTTCTACTTATTATTTCTTTGTTTTTACCATTATAAAATAATAAATCCAGTATCATATATATACTGTGATGTTATTATAAATATGGTACAACAATATTCAGTATTCTATCCATCCTTTGAATAATATGTCATCATACGTGCGTACGTACGGCTTACCGTCTCCACGTCGTGGTGTAATTGTTATTCAATATATTATTATTTGGATGGGTATAATAATGATGTGTAACTCATGTAAATAATAAATATAACATGATAATGATTCTTTATATATGATATACCATCCAATTATATAGTATTTTAATATAAAAAAATGATATTGTCGCTCGTGCGTACGTACGGACTACCGTCTCCATGAACGCGATGAGATTCATTCTCCATCATGTCCATTCAAGTATAATTATAATTTGATTATTTAAAAATAGTATCTAAGGAATTTATATCATTCTGGATATGAATAATATAAATCCCATTAATAACGAATATGGCTCACATAACAAATAATATAAAGTAAAATGAACCCGTTAACACCTGAAATTACGATAATTCTAAGATATTATTAAGAAATTAATGTTAAAAGATCATATATGATATCATATTAAAGTAAATGATACTTGTATAATTCAATAACAATTCTTTCACCATTAAACAGGAGTTAAACCTACCGTCGACCAAGGAAAAAGTACAATGTAAGGGGTTTCTTATCTCACTTTTAATTCCGTGAGAATTCCATTGTTCACCACTTATTTATTGCATGTGGTGTATGTGTACTGCCCATGATTGTATTCATTGTGTAATATACTTTAAATTATGGGTATTTAAATCATCATTTTATGATCCTTATTTCATGGGTGCATGTTTCATAAGTTACCAAATCGATAAGGGAATTTGAGATTTCAATTTCCACTCATTCATCTTTACGCATATTTCATTGATTATATTACTCCAAGATTATGTGTGGAATCACTATTCATTTGATTATGTCATAATTTCCACTCCCCTTCCTTTGGATATACTTTTGATACACATAATCACTCCATTGATAATTTCTCAAGTCATGGATATGAATTTGATAAGAGTAATTTTAACTCATTCTCCATTTGTTGAGTTAAACATCCAATTTATTGGTGTTGTTTTTACAAGATTATGCGTGAATGTCTTTTGACTGTTTTACACTAAATATCCAATCATATTTAGTGTATCAATATTTTTCACACATAACTATGTCGTTGATTTATCCTTAACCTAAGGATATATCCATTATGAGAGATTTCATCTCAACTTAAATTCCATTGAGACTTCTTTGTTGTTATACACAAAATCCCTTTTATGTGGTGTATATAATGTACTTTGACATAGTATATCATCAATCCATTTATTCACATGATATTACAATGTTTTGGTTACCACAATTATTTGAATTAAAGTGTCTCTCTTTTGGTTAGAATCTCTAACTAAAATACCATTTTTAAAAGTTTTAAAGACTTATTCATCTAAATCATTCTCATTAATGTCCATGATTTAAAAATGGTTTTAAGGATTTATTTATATGGAAAATAATTTTTTAAAATTAAAACTCCTTTTAAAATGTTTCAAAGTGTTATGGGCCATTTTGATTCAAAAATCAATTTTTAAACGGTTTTTTGACAAATAGTGTGACTTTTAAATGAATTCATGAAAAGGAGGGATATTTGTCTCAAATAGTTTTGATGGTTATCTTCATCTATGTCAACATCCTTCATTATTATTGATTGAGGTTAATTTGATACAATATAATCTTGCATATTTTATCGAATGAGTTATGTTTGACTATGGATGTGCTGTTTTTATACCATTCATGGTTTGTGGTTAAAGTATTGACATTTCGTATGCTAGTTTTAATACGAATGTTTATGTTATGTTTAAACCTGTTCATATGAGGAATTAATTGGACTTAATAAGTAATGGGTGGAGCCCACTATAGCTTCTCGATGCATTGGTAGGTCTCATGAGACAAACTAGTGTCTTGGTACAAGGCCTTGGCAAAATCTTATTTGTAGTCTTGGCAAGAGGCCTTGGCTATGTGGTTATGATAGTATGTAATTATGCATTCCATAATTATGAAAGAGGTTATTGATATTGAATGGGATTGTATGACTAGTATAATATCCATGTGAGTAAGTAAATGGCATTATTTTATTTTATCTTTGCCATTTTATGTTGAATTTCAAGTTTAAATGGCTATTGTTTTAGTTATAAACTGCCTTAAGTGTTTATGCTTATCTATGAAAGCTTCTAATATAATGTTATCCTTACTGAGAATCTGAGCTCACCCCTTTCAATGTTTTATTTTTCCCAGGATTATGAAGAAGTAATTTATGAATGACCTCCAGGGATAGTATGAGGGGATATGAAGACAAGATGTTTTTCTATGATGTAATGTAAAACTTTATGGATGTATCTATTTATTCCAAGGCTACTAAACTAATCGGTCTTTCGAGACTTGATCTTTATTGTGATCATGCCAATGTAATGTAATAATGCACCAACTCCGGGTAACTGGGGTCGGGGCGTTATAGTTGGTATGAGAGGAAGTTTAGTACAAACCTTGGGACCTAGATTTAGATAAAATCTTATTAGAGCACGTAGACCTAAGATGAACTTTGAGGATTAGTATAGAAGAACTTCCTAGAATTTTGGTATTGTAGAGATTTTGTGTCTTTTCCGAGCAATACATCCCTGTCTGGATACGAGCAGGTAGAGGAAGCTCTGGCACAGATGTACCTAGGGGTAAAACTCGAAAACACCGCTTTGAGCTAGACTCGAACGGGAACTGGTGCATGACAACGGGCCTAGATGCACTCTTGGTTACGACACTCTCGAGGGATATGCTTAGAATAATTTACATTTTCATTACAAACCAATTTCAGTAATATATATAAGATGAGAGTAAATGACCTTGGTTAATCCTAATATGTGTCAAATTGAGAATATGGTGACATGTTAATCTCTAAATGATTTTACGACTATTGTTACTCACACAATGCTTTCTGGTTTTAGTCAATGGCTGAATTCCAAGGAAGTCATAGTGACTTTGAGAATGATGTACAAGGTGGGAATGGTGGTGGCAATGAGGAAAAAAATGGAATGTTGATAGGCGTAAAAGATATCGTCTTTATGCCAAATCAGTTTTCCAAAAATATGATCAACAACATATATATTAACCAACTCCTAGACTCAACAAGGAAGAGAAAGGTGGTGAATGATAAGAGCCCTAGCAATGGAGACCACGGAGAAAAGAACCCTCAATTTTCATCATACAAGAAATGTGGAAGGAGACACCCATGAAAGTGTCTCAATTGGACAATGAAATTCTTTACATGCGGGAAGGAAGGACATAAAGTGAAGAATTGCCGAAGAAAAATGAAGAGTACTATGGAAGAAGATAAAAATAGTCCCAAGAGTCCATTTACAGTCGTTTGCCGTAAATGTAGGGGACCTGGCCATTACCGGAGTGAACATCCTATTCTATAGGATATTTTCTTTGTCAAAGAAGAAGCTATGTGGAAATAAATTATTGGAGAAATGTTTAAAAAGTATTAGCGCTCCTTGTTGATGGGTTTACTTTGGAATAATTTTCTCTTGTATTTTTAACCCCGCAGTTTTCCATGTGAGAATGATATTTGAGGAAGAATTGTCTCTTCTCTAGTGGATATAGGTATAAATAACCATTTGGTTTTATATGATCATTGGGGTTTGAGAGAATTATAAGTTATTATAATTTGGGATGAAAATGCAAGGTATGATATAACATTTGTGGTTAAATTATGTTATTTTGAGAATTTATCTCATTTTGGTAATATTATAAAATATAGTTTTTGAAAAAGGACAACACGTAGACCGTGTGATAACCCATCGCATCGGAGAAAGATGTTGGAATCTAACCCACAACCAAAGTGCGATTGTGATTTATCGCCTACCACTAGACTAAGTTAAGTCCCTGGTTAGTGTGACTATTTTTTTAGTTAAATGATTTTATTGATCAATAATATGTTGATTTGGGTTCTTATGTCTTATCAAATGAATACTCGTAGTATACGAAACTGATTTGGTGATTAAGTGATAAATGTTATTTTAGAAGATCTTCACTTTTTTGGGAACACTATATGTCCAAGGAAAATAGAATACAATGGGATGTCATTAGAGGAGTAATGGTGGATTTTTATCTATGTTTTTATTGTGGATCTATAGTGATTTGGGTTATTTATGGAAACGATTAACCTATAATAAAGAATATGTGATTAGGTTATTTACTTTTATGTATGTGACTTTAAGAGTAGACGATGTCATTTGGAGATACAATTTTACGTGGAAGACTACATTCTTATAAGTTTTGGGTTTCAATATTAGTTTTGATTATATTGACGGATTTTAAGGAAAATTTATTATTTAATGGTATTTATTTATCTTTGGGGTATTGTTGGTTTAATTTTATAAATTAAGATTAGTATTTTTTTTATCTAATGGAATATACATTTGGGGGATCATCAGATCTTATACTAACCATTTTGGTTTTGATAAATGTCTAAAGACAAGTTAAATATATAGTTTATCCTACATGGATCATGTATTTCTATGGAAGTTTATTCTAAATCTTTTATTGTGACCAAGTCTTCTTGAATACTCATTGTTAAAAAAAATAAGTTAGTGGTAAAAAGTTATTAAATAATGAAACTCTACATAAAAAGTAGGAATATATCTTTATGTTCTTAGTCAATATCATAAATTAATTCCTCGTCTTTATGTAATGTAACTTAAAACAAAAAAAAAATGTTGTCTGATTACTTTCCTACGAGGAGACTAAAAACTGTTTGTCGCAACACAAGTTTGTGGTTTTCTTATTGTTAACTTTCTCCTGATCATGATTTCTATCCCTCCCCATCATAACTTGACACTTATTTTATCATCAATATCCATGTTTTCCTACATGGAATCTGAGTATGGGTTATCTTGGATGACCTTTATACCTCTCTTTCTTTCTTTTAAAGTGATAGTTTTATTGACTCTTTTTCTGATGTGGGACTTTCCATTATATTCCCAAGCACAATTTTAAAAATTTCTAGGATGCAATTTATTGAAGGAGGGGAGAATGTAACACCCCAAGCTTCCACGGTACGTTTCCCTTCGAATAATGCAATGGCGTGCATTGTACGCAACTTCGAGATTTTAACACACCGCAACCAATCAAACTAGCCTTTATGAATAGTAATACATACTTTTGGAAATTTTATAAATTCTATCTCTCAAAATGGACTTCATTTTTGGATTAGGAATATCGAAATTAGCCTATGGTGAAATTTTGGTACTTTTCGGATAACTTTCATATTTTGATGAATAGTGAAAATTAATAAATTTTAATTAAAAGAAACTTTTTTAATCAAAATAATTAATAGTGCTAAATTATGAATTTGAGTGGTTTTAAAGTATATTTATAATATAATTTTACCATGTAATACAATGTGGTTCATTGAACATAATTTCACATTTAAACCAGACATAAACAAGTGCCAATCTTTTGATAGTTATTATCTCTTAAAAACACGCTTTTTGTTTTAACAACGGGAATTAATTTTAAATTAATTTCTGCCACTTTTGTGTTTTGAATTTGGAAAAATGGATTCCATATTTGGAATCAGGATTTTCAAATGGTGTAAATAGGTAACTTTTATTTTTAGACATTTTGAATAATTACTGCAGTAAATATTTTATTTACCATGGTTAAGGGTAAATCCGGTAAATAAGGGTTAAAAATAATATTATAATAATACTAAATTACCCTAAAACGTGTCCTAGGCTTATTGGTTGATACTTGTTCGACCATATGCATCTTTGGGTCGATTTGGGGACCCCATGGAGCCACTTTTAAGTGATAATGACACTTTATTTTAATTAAGTTAAAATAAATACAAAAATGACACAAGCATATATCTTTTAGAAAAACAATTGTTGAATAGGGTTATATGTGTTGTATGTTAGTCTATAAATATTAATTAGAAAGCTAAAACGATTTCATACATAATGATAATTTATTTATATTTTTTATACATTAAATAAGTCAATTTATTTATGACACAATGGTGATGCAGTAATTACCATAACAGTGAAAAATTAGAATAATTGATATTATAAATACCCAAATAAATATAATATGAGCATTTTATTGAATTAAACTAATTTTCAAGGATAATATGACATATTAGGATTGATTTAATTAACGTTTTTTGAAGTAATCATTTTGTTATGTGTTTCAAAAAAATAAACTATTGAATAGTGTCAAAATTGACATAAAAGAGTTTTTAAAACAAATATTATATTATTAATTGATATTAAATTCCAAAAAATATAATGTTCGGCCAAGAGATTTATATCATGATAGGTATATCATTAATGGACCACTTGGGGGTCTCTTAGATGTATATAGTAAGTTTATTAACCATATAATATAAAAATACAAAGAGACATTGTAAAAGTGAAACTAATTAACTAAGAGTTAATACTTAATGATAAGGTTAATATAATGACCCAAACCTATCTAAATTATATTGGTTGAGTTGTTTTCGACCCATAACCACCTTAAAATTTGAATAATAAACTTTGGAGCCATTATAAACCGAATATGAATTTATTATTAATTAATATTTCTAGCTTTTCCAAAGGTACCCCTCACCCCACTTATAAAAGGGAACTCCTCCTTCTCATTTCTTTACACCATAAAAGCCGTTTTGATTGGCCAAAACCTGCTCAAATACTCTCTCAACGTCCCTCACTACAACCTAGAGGCCTTAGTTTGATCAGAAAGCCAACCTAATGATCCCATTTGATCAAATCAAAAGGAAGAACCTGAAGAAGAGGTAATGTTTTCACCACCCCTTTTCAAGTTCCTTTCTTCTTCCACTTATTCTTTCTTTGTTTTTACCATTATAAAATAATAACACCAGTATAATATATATATTGTGATGTTATTATAAATATGGTACAACAATATTCAGTATTCTATCCATCCTTTGAATAACATGACATCATACATGCGTACGTACGGCTTACCGTCTCCACGTCGTGGTGTAATTGTTATTCAATATATTATTATTTGGATGGGTATAATAATGATGTGTAACTCATGTAAATAATAAATATAACATGATAATTATTCTGTATATATGATATACCATCCAATTATATATTCTTTTAATTTCAAAAGAATGATATTGTCGCTCGTGCGTACGGACGGACTACTGTCTCCACGAACGTGATGAGATTCATTCTCCATCATATCCATTCAAGTATAATTATAATATGATGATTTAAAAATAGTATCTAAAGAC
Organism: Viscum album; assembly: GCA_963277665.1. Lineage (NCBI taxonomy): Eukaryota > Viridiplantae > Streptophyta > Magnoliopsida > Santalales > Viscaceae > Viscum > Viscum album. The sequence continues at coordinate 1,338,627,968 of OY728129.1, read as the reverse complement.
TTTATATAATTCTTGATATGAATAATATACATCCCATTAATAACGAATATGGATCACATAACAAAGAATATAAAGTAAAATGAACCCATTAACACCTGAAATGACGATAATTCTAAGATATTATTAACAAATCAATGTTAAAAGATCATATATGATATCATATTAAAGTAAATGATACTTGTATAATTCAATAAAAATTATTTCACCATTATATAGGAGGTAAACCTACCGTCGACCAAGGAAAAAGTACAAAGTAAGGGGTTTCTTATCTCACTTTTAATTCCGTGAGAATTCCATTGTTCACCACTTATTTATTGCATGTGGTGTATGTGTATTTCCCATGATTGTATTCATTGTGTAATATACATTAATTTATGGGTATTTACATCATCATTGTATGATCCTTCTTTCACGGGTGCATGTTTCATAAGTTACAAAATCGATAAGGGAATTTGATGTTTCAATTTCCACTCATTCGGCTTTACGCATATTTCATTGATTATATTACTCCAAGATTATGTGTGGAATCACTATTCATTTGATTATGTCATATTTTCCACTCCCCTTCCTGTGGATATAATTTTGATACACATAATCACTCCATTGATAATTTCTCAAGTCATCGATATGAATTTGATAATAGTAATTTTAACTCATTCTCCATTTGTTGAGTTAAATATCCAATTCATTGGTGTTATTTTTACAAGATTATGTGTGAATGTCCTTTGACTGTTTTACACTAAATATCCAATAATATTTAGTGTATCAATATTTGTCACACATAACTATGTCGTTGATTTATCCTTAACCTAAGGATACAGCCTTTATGAGAGATTTCATCCCAAATTAAATTCCATTGAGACTTCTTTGTTGTTATACACCAAATCTCTTTTATGTGGTGTATATAATGTACTTTGACATAGTATATCATGAATCCCTTTATTCACATGATATTACAATGTTTTTATTACCACAATTATTTGTATTCAAGTGTCTCTCTTTTGGTTAGAATCTCTAACTAAAATACCATTTTTAAAAGTTTTAAAGACTTATTCGTCTAAATATTTCTCATTAATGTCCATGTTTTAAAAATGGTTTTAATGATTTCTTTATATGGAAATTAAAGTTTTAAAATTAAAACTTTTTTTAAAAAGTTTCCAAGTGGTATGGGACACTTTGATTCAAAAATTAATTTTTAAACGGTTTCTTGACAAATAGTGTGACTTTTAAATGAATTCAAGAAAAAGAGGGTTATTTATCTCAAATAGTTTAGATGATTATTTTCATATATGTAAACATCCATCATTATTATTGATTGAGGATAATGTGATACAATAAAATCTTCCATATTATATCGAATGAGTTATGTTTTACAATGGATGTGCTATTTTTATACCATTCGTGGTTTGTGGTTAAAGTATTGACATTTCGTATGCTAGTTTTAAGATGAATGTTTATGTTTTGTTTAAACCTGTTCATATGAGGAATGCATTGGACTTAATAAGTGACGGGTGGAGCCTGCTATAGCTCCTCGATGCATCGGTAGGTCTCACGAGACAAACTAGTGTCTTGGCACAAGGCCTTGGCAAAATCTTATTTGTAGTCTTGGCACGAGCCCTTGGCTATGTGGTTATGATAGTCTGGCATTATGCATTCCATCATTATGAAAGTGGTTATTGATATTGCATGGTATTGTTAGACTAGTGTAATATCCATGTGAGTAAGTAAATGGCATTATTTTATTCTATATTTTCCATTTTATGCTGAAGTTCAAGTTTAAAAGGCTTCTGTTTTAGTTATAAACTACCTTAAGTGTTTATGCTTATCTATGAAAGCTTCTACTATAATGTTATCCTTACTGAGCATCTAAGCTCACCCCTTTCAATGTTTTATTTTTCCCAGGATTATGAAGAAGTAATTTATGAATGACCTGCAGGGATAGTATGAGGGGATATGAAGACAAGATTTTTTTTATGATGTAATGTAAATATTTATGGATTTATCTAGTTATTCCAAGGCTACTAAACTAATCGGTCTTTCGAGACTTGATCTTTATTGTGATCATTCCAATTTAATGTAAAAATGCACAGACTCTGGGTAACTGGGGTCGGGGAGTTACAGTAATGCCCCATCCTTCTTCATAATGAAGTGGAATTGTGAACCCCATAGTGATAGACATATGTTTATGTTCTGTTTATCATTTTTCTCATGTAGTTGATTCTTCATCCCATGAGGTTCAACAAAATCTATTCTACAAGGATTCTTGGATAGTTTCAACACCCCATGTATATGCTTTATTTAAAATTCAACCTCTCAGCTTTGAGGAGGACCAGGAAATTCTTTGGGAAACACATAAGCATATTTACTCATAGTAATAATATATTTGAGGATGGTTCTTTCCTTATGATCAACCATTTTATTTTGATACGTTTCTTATAGGGAAATAATATCAATGCTTCAGATGTGTCTGATAAAAAATATTCATCCACATCCTTATAGTTGTATAGACTCGAGGTTCAATTCACAATACAGAGAGTGATTTTTTTTTTCACACCAATTTATGTTTGCAATATACTGGTATATCTAATACATACTCAAAATCTCATCATATTATACTATAGGTTCTATAACGAGGTTCATTGGGATGTTATTCCCACAAATTTTGATATGGGAGGAGATATATATATGTTGGAATAATGTTATCATTTTATATTTTCACCAACAACTCTATGTCCATAATTTTCAGTGGTATTTGAATACTTATACACAATATTTGTTTGATATTAAGGACTAAATAGAACCAAAATAAAAAAATTATGTTTGTTGTTCTGGAATGAATAACTAGTTGACCTGTCACCACATCATTATCAGGATCCAAATTAGTGGTTGTGAAGGAAATATCTCACCTTTTCTACCTAGGAGGTTGTTGGTTGAATCTTAAAAACCTTGTGTCAGTGCATTAGTTTGAAAAGTTCCATGGTTTCTTATAGTTGAAGCAATGAACAATAAACTAAGGCTTTACATAAGTATTTAATTCTTCCATTACATTATCAAGGATCTCTTACTGACAATTATTAGTTATTTGTACATCTATCATACACATAAATCATTTCCTTTTCTCCATTATTAAATTGATAAGGTTTTTATTTCTTCGGATTTGAAAATTGGGAGACAAAAATTTCTTGGAACCATTAGATTTATCTATTAGACCTCCAGAATCAGACTGCACTTTCCACTTCTTATCCCCAGGTTACCCATGAGGTTCAATAATCTCTTTTTAGATAATTAGGGTGTAACAGAAAGTTTTCTCATAGCTATCAAAGTCTCAGATCACCTAGGATTTGTTTCAAATTATGTTTTAGTCCACCAAAAAATAATTCAACCTTGAATTCAGGGGTAACGAAAAAACTAGAGGCATATCATGCAAGTCTTGTGAAGTTTGTCTCGTATCGTTCAATATATTAATCATTTTTTTAGGGAAATGAAGTCCCTTTCAATTTTAAGATGGAAATTGAGAGTATAATATTTATCAAAAAATTTATCCCAAATTCCTTTCACCACATAACGTTGATCCCTTCCTCAATATTCTTATATTTGATAAATTTCCACTACTGGGCAACTTCTCCCTCCACCCGATAAATAGATAGTAAAACCATAAAATTTTTAGAAAATTAAAATGTGGAAAATATATTTTCAATGAAGTTGATGCATTGTTCCATGATTAAGGGATCAGATAATCCTTTAAAATTCGGAGGCCTTTATCGCATAAAAACTCAATAGCATTTCATCTATTTTAGGGGTATTTTTTTATCCTCATCATCTAAGTTTCTATTTATAGATATAGTTATATGATAGATTCTTGTCACATTTTTTTGATTCCCACTCCCTTTGGGTTGTGGTCCTCATAGGGATAGACATCACATTTCTTATTGCATTGATGGATTACCAGATTCATCCTATTTCTTACCACTGGCTAGAATAAAGGGAAAATAATTGATGAGTATTTTAATAATATTAATAAAAAAATTGAATCTATAGACAACAAAGAGATAACTTATAAATTATATGTATTTACTTAACTTACAATTTTATGGGCTTCAATCTATGTTATCCAGGATCAATTCACTAACACATATTCTTGTATGTATTTTTTATTCCCTTAATCCTGGTTCATAATGATCTTATGAATTTACCAATGAATATCCCCCAGGAGTGTCAAATTAGGGGCGCAGTAAGGCGTTTTTTCGCCTGCCAGGTTATGTTGAGTCAAGCGTGATGCCCCTTATCAGAGTTGTTACCTATATGAATTTTTCTTCCAAAACCAAATATAATTGTTGTATCAATACATATACGTATTTTATTAAAAATACTTACACTACACTTATAAAAATTTATGGATATTTTTTTATACTTATTTTTATCCCTACAGATTTTTCTAGAGTTCCCTAATCATAATCTCAAAAATAACTACTATTTTCATTTAATACAAACTATAAAAAAGCCTTATCTTTATTTCACATTAATATATAATTTATTAAATAAAATTTCACTTAATAAAACTTTGAATATCAATAATTATTGTGTATTTGAGAATTATATACATAGAATTTCACCTTGAACATGTGATATAACAACATTATTTAAAACAAACATATCATGACTCTAAATTTCCTCTCTTTTCAAAACTATGTGATATAACCTGGAGACATACACAAGAAAAGAATAATATATAAATCCTAGTAAGGGAATAATCATATCATAAGTTAATACATGTTAGAAAATAGGAATATGTATGGTTAGTAATAGGAGTGAGAATCATAAATATGAATAAAATTTCCTTGTATAAATTGATAATCATAACATGGAAAATGTTGCATCAACTTATAACACTACATCAAACACACATTTCAAGGAATACTACCAATAAATAATTATGGAAAAAATTCCATAAAGTAATTAGGTTCACTCTCTATCCTAACATGACCATCTCATGAGACTAAATATTACCCAATGCATTGGAGGTTATATAATTTCGGACACACTCATCACTTTCATTTCATTCTCATTTTTAAGTGTTCTATAATGATCGTAGAATAAGGATTCATTCACCATTATATATTATTCCAAGGTCAAGGAGTATGGAATAAATACATTTAAGTCCCAATTCAAATAAGTATAAGTTTTTAAATTTTAAAACCCTTGATATGAAATCGATATGATATTAACTATAAAATTGATTTGGCATGGAATGTTTTGGGGGAAATATCAGCAGCATAACAACATCAAATAAAAATTAGTAAAACAGGTTCATGTGAGATAAAGTGGTCTCTCATAATTTGGACATAAAATAGGAAATAATAGATACATGTAAATACATGTCCCAAATTTATGATTTGAAAAGAGAAGGCATAATATAATAGTGAAACCTGAATAAATCAAATAATGTAAGGATCCCTTACCTGAGTGTGTGACTTAAAATGCATGGGACATGATTCATGGGAGATTGGTTCTCTTTTGGGAGACTATAGGGGGGTATTTAAAAGTAATTACTTGATCCATATAGTTTTATTGAAGATAAATGGGATTTTTTGTGGGTTTATATAGTAAATGAGTGGGGATTTATTTATTTTTCATCAAACATAGGTTTTGAACCCTATATAATAAAATAACCAAAACCACAAACCATACAATTTTTTTATCACATGGTTTCTTAAAATTGAGATTTAGTTTCAATATTTTATATGTACAAAGTATGAAATTAATAAAATAATACCCTTGTTGATGTGTAAGTGATTAATACTCTTAATGAAATACTTTTAAAACCATAAAATATATTAATAGTTATTTGGGATTTGTAATGGCATTATAAAATGATTTAAATAAACATAAATTCACATTATTGTCATTAGAAAATATATAGTTAGTTCTGGATAAATTTTATAGTATTTATTACACAAATTTGTGGTCATTATGATGTCATGATACACAGTGTATATTTATATGGTATTTAATTTTTACCTAAAAATGTGATTGTGTCAAAACAATTATAAATAATTCACTCTTGGATAATTTCTGCATTCTGATTCCGAAAATAATATTCATTGTACCTAAACAATTTTATAAATAATTAAATTTTAGCTTCTAAAATAAAATCAAATTTTGTTAAGAAATTCAAATTTATTTACAATAAATGTTTCATAACCCTCATAAAAATTACATTTGACATTATAAAAATTATATGATTGTTTATATTTAAAAATTAATATTTAATATTATTATTAAAATATTATTTATTTTAAAAAAAATTAACTCATCAAATAATATTCCTTAATTGAATATGAATATTATAGAAAAATATTATTCTGGTTTTATAGTATCAAAATAAATTTTTTTATAGAGTAACAAAAATAGGATAAAAATATATCCATTATTCTATAAAAAATAATTTTCATAATCATATCATTTTGGTATTGATACATATACCTCTAAGACCCTAAAAAAATCACTATGCATATGGTGTGTGATGGTGAATCTTTATGGGGTTGTTCAGCATGTATTTTTTGAATCATCATCTCAATGAGTTGAATCTTCTCTCGCAAGTGATTTCTCTCATTATTAAGTTATTGTACATCGTCTTGGGAATGGTATAGGGAAAATTCCAATGATTCTATATCCCCCGGAGTCTTCAATAAATGGGACATGAAGGGTATAATCCTATTGGTTGAGTCCATCACTTTATTTTTCTAGGTCAATTGGTTTTTTTAGAACCTAATATTTATATTAATCATGTCATCACTATTCAATGACTATATTATCAATTCAAAAGATGCTTAATATTAATGTAAGTCTGATAATATATGAATCAAGATGATTTCATTTGTTTTATATAACCAAAACACATAATAATACATTAAATTAAAAAAAAGTGAACTTTTATTTAAAACAGTTTGTGTTTTGACACCATTTCACCCAAGACTCCTAGCACTAATGAAGGAACTAGAAACACTACTAATAAAGAAAACCCCTCTAAAAACTATCATATAATTGAATTTAAATTTTCATTCCTTTCACTGATTATAACGTAATAAATCTTAACATACCCCAACAACTGATCACTCCCATGATCGAGGATAGTTCCCTCGTTATTTATTGTGATCTGACACTAATACTCGCATAGTATCCACCTCCAAAACTAGTCATCCTCAATTTCAACACACATGTAGTCTATGAAATCATTATACTATGCTTTTAAAATATAAACCATAAGAGGAAAAAGACAACTTTCTATCTATACAACATAGAACAAGGAAAACTTTATCCTAAAACATAGAATATGTTTGAGATCACTTAGTTATATTCATTTTAGTTTCCTTAGATAATAACAATAATTAAATAATATGTGAAAAATGTATTCTTCATGAACCACACCATGGTCAATTCCCCTCAATCACCACTATATCACCTAGTTTGTTCTATATTCTTTTATTCCACCAAAAAAAGGAAAAAAATCCTAAATTGCAATGTTCTAGTCAATCTCCCATTCTATATAATGTTATATGATTGATTGATATCACTAACCTACAAAACCCACATATTCGTTAGTAATTCCTAAATAAAAACTCTACCATAACTCTAATACATCAATATAATAACAAAATTTCATTACTCTCCTAGTATTAAATACATGTTTTCCCCCAAAGATTTCCTCTAAAAGAAAATAATTGACTTCTAGAATCAAGTGTATAAAAACAAACATTTGAGAGGAATTGCCGTCATATATTCTAGGAAAATAAGTTAAAACCACTAAAAAATCTATATGATAATAAAATAAACCAATCCATAATGTAGTTTTGTCATATATAAAAATAATCCTCAAAAATAATATAAAAAAAGTAACACCTAGAGAAGTTACTCAAACACTAACGATAACTCCAAAAGATAATAATAAAATGAACAATCACTAACAACAACATGGAAATTTATAAAAAGTATATAAATAGATTATGTTGATAAGATATGTATACTCATTAAGTTCCTCCCCAAACCCCCTCACAAAATTATTGATGGGGAATATTGATTCCTTATTGAATAAACAACAAAACCCACATGATACCTACACCAACTCATCAATAAACGAACCTTACAATGTCTCACTAAAAAATATCATTTGAAGATATTGTACTATAATATCAAAAAAAATATCAATAAAATTTCCTTAAAGAAATTACATATCGAACTAGTCACCCTCATTCTCCAAATAAATAAACCCTAGTACAGGTCACAAATATAGTGATCAACATGGACATCAAATGTTGAATTTCCAATAATTAAAAATAATAATAAAATTAACATTTAATGAAATTTTTTATAAACCCAATGACAACAAAATCTAACCACAAATAACATGCATAGTGATTTAATATCATAATCCGGAAATTAGTGAATAAATTACAAAAATATTTTTATAGTACTTCAGATCAATGGGTGCCTTTATCTATTCTGGAAATCTATTTATCCTCAATAGATTCATCACCCACCATAAAAACTCACTTTTGAATGTGAGTGGCAACACTTTACAACCAGAATGCTTCACCCATGATACAAAAACCAAAACCATCCATTTTCACACATAGAGTAATAACCTATAACATTCCTTTTAAATTTGAGGAAGATCTATTCATTATTTTTTTGAAGCATAGTTGTAATAAAAAACTGATACTTTACTGGACCAAGTAATGTCTATTTGAGCATTAATTTTTATTAGGTATTCATAAAAAACATCTACCTTTTGATTGGCACTATAAACCTATGTAACACATAAAATTGTGCAACTATATAGTGTAGAGAAATATAGTATAGTGGCATAATAAAATGATGAACTAAATATAATAACGTTTGAAGAATATATTGGAATCGAACTAGGTAATCTCTGAAACTTAAAAATAATGTAATCAATTAGGTTCATGCATTATATCAATGGAATTTCATCGATAATATAATTAAACATTTCATAAAACATTAATAAATTAAATGTTCATGAATCCATGTTTATATAACACTACTATAAGTATCTTTTATTCATAATGTCATATTAATTTTCTACTTCCTCTTCAATCACCATGATATTCCCTTATTAAATATTCACAAAAAAACGTCATTTGGAATCCACGATAATTATCATAACATAAAATAAAAAAATGTTATTAAATTAAAAATCTCAATATAGTAATAAATGAAAACATAATCATTGAATTTAATAAAAATATATTCCTTATAATAATGTGAATAATATAATTTAATATTCCACCCATTTAAATTTGAAACAATGGAATCCATATAAAAATTAGCTAATAACCCATCACTTATATTGAATCTTTATAAAAATATTCATTTTTTAAAAATAAATAATTCATTATATGATAGTAAAACAATTGCTCTGTAAAATTTATCTCAAAAATAAAATTTAATAGTTATTTACATAGTGATATATTCTCCTATGAGAATTCATAATCTTCACTCTCATAACTTTTTAATTCATAAGAGTTGATTAATTTTCCGAAATACTAAAATAGTCAAAGAATAATGTATACAAAATAATCATTAAATATGATCCATTTGAATCTCCCGCTATATGTAATATTCAATTCCCTAAAAAAAATCTGATTTCATACTTCTACAATTTATAAACATAATAAGGAAAATAAACATAATATGTCTGGTCATTATCATCAAAATGTTCATATCCTTTTTCAAATATCCACTCCCTCTGAACTTCTAAAGGTTCAATATTGAATCTTTATATTCTTAAAAAACCATAAGGTTCAAAACATTCTATAATTTATATTCACATGTTTCACCTAAATAAGGTTCAACATTATAAAATTAAACTTTCTAACGTCCTAAACATAAAAAAAATTTCAAAATCATGAACATTGTAAGTTCTTGTAGTAGAGTTTGTATAGTTATCAAAAACTCACTATCATCATATTAATTTATTATATAAAAACATTTTAATATTTGAACACCTATTGAATAATTAAAATAATAAATACCGGATAAATAACAATTAAATAAATTCAACATCATTGTTTTCTTTTATATGTTGTTCAATTTTCATAAATTAAACCCTCAAAACATGATATTTATAAACATATGATATATATAGTGATATCTTTCAATTGTGTGAATATAAAAAAATAAAGTATATCAGAGGCACTCAACAATATTCCCCTATTTCATAATTATGACACTAAAAACTAATAAATTTCCCCCTTTTGTTATTGATAAAATTATATATATATATATAATATATTAATAATGTTAGAAATATACACTTTTTTAAAATAAATTAACAATTTAAAATTTTAAACAAATTAATAAAAATGAATCTCACATATTTAAAAAATGATATGATAAAGGTTAAGTAAAAATTGTAAAGCTCCCCTAAGTTAAAAATTGATATAATAAAAAAATAAGTATGCTTAAACAAAAAATAACATGAAATAAATCATTCCCAATAACAAGTTAATGATAAAATACGAAGGGATAAGTGGGGAAAAACATAAAATATCACCCTTAATTGATTATTATATTCAAACTTAAGAGATGAGATAATGAATTTTCAAAAATAATATTTCTCAACCAATATAAAATAATTGTTACAATAAGGATCCAAAAAAGTATGTTAAATATTATTCAATAATTTCATAAAAATATATTCAAATAATTAAAAATAACTATTAATTTACATTCTAGAAAACTAGAATATAAATGATTAATAATGCTTATATTCCGTAATAAATAGTTAGTAAAATAAATATTAGGCTATTATATCATTATATTTAATAATAAGGGTACATATACTAGATATAATATTACTCACCACTTCAGTATTTAGAAAAACATAGGTAAAAAATAATTTGGAAAAGAACCATTAGAATCCCATGTATTTGAAGGATATTAAATTTTATCAATAAAATAAAATTTATATATAAAAAATATTTTAATAATGTGATTGATGATTTCATTAAGAATAATAATATAAAGAAAGACCAAATTCTCCACAATATTTAATAAAGAAATATTTGTAGATTTTCCTTTATAAAGCTGATATATATATATATATATATATATATCAGATGAAGCATCGTATCATAACCAATTTCTTTTATGTTTTTTGTTAATTTTTTTCATATACATAATTTTATTATACATATATCTTCCTTGAAAAAGAGTTGAAAGATTTTTCTTATGACATTAAACTCTAGATATAGGGTTTTCATTATCCTTTTGAAAAACATATAAATCCTGGAAAACAATTTTATTTTAACTATAATTGTTTTTCTAGAATTATTCACTTTCATTCAGAAACTTCTCATTTTCGTCTCCAATATTCACAATTATAGAATAAATATATTTGTTTTATTTAATTTAAAATTATTTTCCCTATTAAATTTAATAAGATAATTTAAATTTGTGATTAAATTTTGTTCTAACTCATCAATTCTATTTTTCTGTTATTTCATAATATTATTATAAAATTTTTAATTATAATCATAATCAAAAGTATAATTGGAACTATAATTTTCATCCAAGCTAAAAATTAAAAAAATATTTCCATATTTTCTTCTAAAATTATCCATAACACTTTAAAATATAATTAATAATGTGAAAAAAAAAATTTCTAGATTCTTACATATGAAAATGATTACTAATTAACATAACACTTCTAGATTTACCACATAAATATGAAATTTTTTAATATCTCAAATTAGCAGCCAAAAAATAATTTATCCTTTTTTAATTTTTATCCTTTGAATTCTTTATCCTCTAGAAATTAGTTTTTATGGGTTCTTTATTCCTACACGCAAAAAATATAAGATAAAAATATTCTGAATTAAAATTTCTTTTCTTTTCATTGTTTATGTGGTCATTTCATTCTCTTGTAGAATTATTCTTCTTTATTTATTTTTTAACTCCTCTAACTAAAATGGTTATCATTTATTTTATATCAATTACTAACATGAATCATCAGTAGAACTAGATGAATAAAAAATTGTTTTAAAAGGAATACTTTGAATTTTTTTATCAACCTCATTCCCAATGTTTTTTTATATAATATCATATTGAATAAGTTACCTAAAAATATCATCCAATTTATAATATTTATATACTGTCTTATCAATGAAAATGTTCATATAATTATAATTTTGGGATGGTGATCTTAAAAATCATGAAAATATTGTCATATTTTCAAATGTTTAACAAAATTTACAAATCCCATTTATTATACTTTCGAATAGAAGTAATTTATAACAAATAATTACATTATATCATATATTTAAGTTTTGATATTTATCCAATATCATAAAGTTAATTGTTCTAATAAACATGTATGATCCATAATGAGCACATTTCAAAATTTCATAGATATCATAAGAAGTTTTATAAGCAATAATATGGATAATATAATTTTTTTTCTTATGGTTCAATATATAATATACATGATCTTATAATTGATAACATAATTTACTATATACACATTGGAAAGAGAATTAGGATCAGTTTTAACTAGTTTATAATGTTTTACTAAAGAATTCTATAGATAAATTCTATGCTATTTAAAATTATACTACATCAGTGTTTTCCAACTACCATTATAATTTACAATAAAATAATTTTATCTATTGTGTACCAATAGATTATTAGAATCCTGAGATTTTATCCTAAATATATATACCTAGATTTTTTAATGTATAGAAAAAAGATTAGATTAATGATATATAATAAAAAAAACTAAAATAAATAATTAGATCTTCAATAGATAAGATATGATACTAATTGTGATTCCTATATTTAGTAATGATAACTAAAACGTGGGTGGTAAATTTTTTATAATTAAAAATATTAATATGATTAAACTATAATGTAGAAAGTGATCAAAATAAAGATTAACAATTCAAAAACATATAATAAGTGTATTGAGTGAAGATTGCAAATATTAAAATAAATAATAGGAGTAAGAATGATTTTTATTTTATTTCATACCAAAATGATCATGTGTATACTATTTATACCTCTATATCCTCAAAATATTATGATATTAAATTTTAACCATAGAGACACAACCCCAATCTCACATTTTTCTATCTTGTAGGAACAACATTGAACATTAATTTTGAATTTAAGGTTAAAAAAACATTTCTTTTGCTTATAATAATTTATAACAGATCAATCTCTTTCTTTTACCATAAAAAAGAAATAACTGATTCAGTCTGATATTTGAACAGGTAAGCATACCTGAGTCCAACATTTTTATGGGAATTATATCCCCATGTGACATGTATATGTGTATAAAATTAAAGTAAATAACAATAAATTATATTGAATAATAAAAAATGACACCAATAAAATATTGATTGATGAAGATGTTGACATCAAACTAACTAAGTTATGACTATTCAAAATATTTTAAATGATAATGTTTGGGAATTCCATCAAAGGGAGTGAATCAACAATATAGATAAAACTTTTATAATTAATTAGTATGTCATTTTCATTCATATGAATAAATACAGAACTACTATATTCATCATCTATTTATAATAAAATCTATAATTCATAGTTCTTTCATTTAAAATCCATGATATTATATTCTTAAATATTCAACAGTAATCTTCACATGGAAACATTATTAATTGCCAGAACAACTTTTAAAATAATTTAATTATATTAAAAAATATATAAAATAGTATTTAATACAGCCATAATAAACATATTTAACAATTATTGTATTCCATATAACCAGGAATACACCATTATTTGATATTCGATCCATTGGAATTTGAAAAAATGGAATCTGGATCATTGGTGTAGTAATTAAACCATGTAGTGTATTTGTAATTTTGGAAAAAACCTTCATTATAAGTTATATGATATTTAAATAATATTAAAACATCTACTTCCAAACACCATTATCTAAAATAATATGTAATAGTCATTTACACAGTGAAATATCTAACTTTTAAATGTTTGTAATAGTTATTATGGTTCATTTTAAATGTGTAAGAGTTAATTATGTTACCAAACTATTGGAATATCAAAATTATATTTAATATGTAATTTTCATTCTGTAAGAGTAAATTATTATCTCTTTATATAAATAATTTTCTAGTCCTTAACCAAATTTCAAGAATATATACTTTATAATTTTTGTAATGATTGTATGGTTCAAATCCACCATAATGTTGATCAAAATTTTATTAATGTTCTTTTCAATTGTAAAATATAAACACTTATTGATTTTTGTGATGTAAAATGTTGAGCCGTTATTTGTTTCAGTACTTTGTAGTATTCAAAACGTCATAAGGTTAATCTCTGTAAGGTTTATCATCACATGGATTAACTTATTAAGGTTTAACACATATAAAAGGTTTCATTCTTGTTTACCTCAAAAGTTATAGATCATATTTCAGAATGATAAAATAGTTTATCAGAAATTGTAATGATATTATATTAATAAATTTTCTATGAAAAATCCAATATTTAAATATATAAATAATAATTTAAAAAAATAATATAGACTAAATAATAATAAAAATAAAAATCATTGTATTCTTTTATATGAGTTTCGTTCTTCAAACATTAAAAACATTAAACATGAGAAAAATAAACAAATTAGAAATATAGTGAGGGGTTCTAATTATAAAAAAATACATCAGTATAGTTTAAATCAGAAAGTAAACAACTAGTAATCCCATCCCATTTATGTCCACATAACCAAATCATAGTCATAACATTATTTCAACTACCAGATCACAACCATATAGGTATAACACATCATTGAATATCCATTATCTCATCACAACCTCTTTGTGGTATGTTATATATTCATGAAGTATATCAACTACATTGTATCTTCCTTTAATTTACACCTCCACCATGTATCGATTTCATCACATCATCACCACATATATATTAAAATCTCACACCATCAATGATAACATACATCTATAAGTGATGTTATTGAAGTGGTTTTACTCATCCATCTTTTTCACCTCAATCCTATATGTTGGTAATAACACCCATAACCCATGACCTCGTATGTGTGTGTATAAGGTCTCCTGACTCAAATGTTGGTGTGTATGAATTAACCTGAAAATAAGTGTGATATATAGTAAACCACATAAGTCCAACCTGTGGTTTGATGATATGGGAATTTTTTCATAAAATCATCCTCAAGAAAATTAAATATCACATTGTTTTCTTGTGGATGACCAGAGTTATCTCATGAATTCATTTTCCAAACACACATTTTTTAATAGGTTGTTCTCCGTTATTATTATTTTTTATTTTTCTTTAAAAATAATTCTAAAAATAAAATTAAATGAGAAATTGAAACATTAATCATAAATTTAAAATGAATAATATATAAGAAACAAAATTTTTATCTAGAATGAACTAGATATTTGGAAAATATTAATGAAAATATGCCCTTATTCCTATTTATTTATCTCAATCTCTCATTATATATTAAAAAACTTCTTAAAACACGTCACGTTAATAATTTTGTATGACTATGTAATGTACTAGAACATTTATAGAAAATCCCACAATCACATCTTACATTGGTAAGTGAATGTATGTGTTCTCAACTAAGATAATCCAAAACTCACATCCATTGTGTGCTCCCATGCCCATTCAAAATATTCATGATAACTACAATTAATGATATAGTAAATTAATGAAATATACATGATTAATAGTAATACGTAAATGTGTAATGAGTGGGAAGATCCATTTTCACCCAGCCAACACCCTTGAATCATATATAATTCTTAGAATAATAATAAGATAAGAATTAATTGAACAACTGCTTGAAAAAATCATAGTAAACTCTCTTTGGTGAACTTTTTTTATAAGTTTATGGAATTGAGGTATGAAATTACATCAATGAGGAATAAATTATAAAACAGAAAAAAAAATCATTTTGAATACTAAGGAAACACATGGAATTAAAATAATATAGAATGATTATGATGTTATAATGTCCTACAATGTATGGTTTTCCAATTACTTGATTCTTACATGGTTCATAATCCCATATATTTATTAACACGTAATATTTTATATAGTTTTTTTAATCTCATTAGTACTGTATATTTTTTCACTATTTCATATATTACTAACCATTTCTCCTATAAATAAATGAAGACTCAAAAATAATGTCCAATGTTTTCAATTAATTGATAAAATAAATAAAATATTTTAAAATAATTAATAAAATTATATTAATAATTTTTCATGTATTAAAATTGTGTTTTATTCTATGGATTTATTATAATTATGTGGATAATTTTTACTCAAAATGAAAAATAAATATGGAAAATGTAGTTTTTATCACTCTTGTGCACTCATTTCATTGAAATCTAAGAAAATTTCAATCAATTCAACCAATATTTCCATGATATAATGTTCAAATTTAAATACCAATAAAATGAAAAATAACTAGTCCCTCTATTATTGAACATTTATCTTACCTCCTCTATAACTCAAATTTGTTAACTCAATTCATCTCACCCTTTCTTTTAACATTATAACAATTCACATTCTATTAGATGACTTACCTCCCATGAAATTTCATCCCTCATCACTGAATGAACATATCAAATATAGTTATAAATTTTACCAAACTATATTTGATCAACCATAGGCTTTCCATTATCAAAGGATATCCACTATTAGAGAGAATGTTTCTACTCATAAAAAGTTCCAAAAGGTTTTTATAGGGATAGGGGATGGTGGGATTAATTTTCATTGATTATAGGAGGAGCATGATTTTTAATATATAAAGTTCAATGGAATATATATTTCCATCTACATTTCATGATGAAGTAAATTATCTCATTTCATCTAAAATCTATCACCAATAACTACTTGTACCCTTTGTTCCTTTTTTGGTAACATCCATAATCATTAATAATAGTGAATATTTATCCTATTTTATCAATTTTCTTAATATATATATATATATATATTATGAAAAATGGTTTTCCTTATATCTATTTATTTATAATAATAGGACTATAAAAATTATAACGCTGAACCGAAGCTATGACAATAATTTTCCTAAAAAAAATAGAGTAACATTACACTCATATCTAAAATAATTAACCTCCTCCCTGTAATTGCCATGAACACACCCTGCACCCCATAAATAGTTTAAAATATTAAAATAAATTCACTAATATATAGTAATGACGAGATATAAATTGCTTGATATATAGCTTACCTAATAGTAAGTGGACTTTCTCTAAAAAATAAAAGGGTTAAAATGTCATGGTGGTTTGAAACAAAAATTTATAGGGGGTTTTCAAATCTATAATGGTCTCAATCAAACATTTCACACTTCGATCATGCATATTTAAATAATAATAAAGGAAAATTACAAATTTATACATCTATTATTAATATAATGAAATGGGTTACAAGAAATATTATACTAAATAATGCTCAAAATGTCTCTTAGGTATGGGAATAAAGAAGTTGGGATAATAATTCCAGGTAATGGTAATTAATTTCCTTCTAACATACATATATTGAACCATGATAAAAAATCATTTCTTTTACACCATTTCCATAAGATATAAATTAAATATCAAAAATTAATCTCCTAATCCAATGAATGGATGTATTAACATCATTAAAGTCCTGTTATGTAGGTAAATTATTTTAAAAAACATGTGAATATTTCCAAATTATTTAATTATACGATACTCCATTATAGCCTTCTCATAAGAATTACCAATTAATATAACTTGGGGAAGGGAATCATAATAAGAGTGATATAAAATTCATTATAAGGTTAGTTATATAAACTTGAAATTAAGGTTTGGATCATATGTATATGATGAAACATGATTAGAAGAGAAATATATTATTAAAAATAATATGAAACAATAAGATTTATACATATGTATTTATTGAAGGTCATGAAATCTGACAAGAACAGCTTATTTAGGGAAAAAAGTGTGTGGAAACACGATATAATAAATTTGAAAAATGGATCATAACATAATCATTTGACAAAGAATTATAGAATTGGTATAATCATAGGTTTTCATAACATTATTAACTTATCTAACTATATCTGTTTACACTTATTCTTATAAACGTAGCTCATACACCCCTTGTTGATACTTCATATCATGAAAATTTCTAATATTGGTTGCGTTCATGATTAATCTTTTGATCTTCGATAATATGAATCATTTTCATGAATAATCTTGTGAAGGTTTCTAATCCACAATATGTCAACTCTCATCATATTTACCCCATGAGTTATAAAACCTCAATAAGTGATATAGAGGGATATATAAGATAATTTTCATGATTATCCATACATATGCGTTATGTAATAAATTAATCATTGAATATATAATGAAGACCCATTCGAAAGAAAATGGATTACATTCACTACATCATAAATAACCCATGGAAATAAAAAATGTGATTTACAATACGTTAAGATGGTATTTCTGAGATTGACCACAAGCATGTAAATGATTAATACTGAAAACTAAATCACCTCAAAGAGATATTACATATATAATTTTATAGGGTGATTCAAGAAAAATAGGATTCATTTTAATTAAACTTTTAGTGATTTATAGTAAAACATCCAACAAAAACATAAATAAATTTGAAAATGATGGTTTTAAAACTAGAGTAAAATAATAATTTATGGTTCATTATGAAATTGAATTTTCTTGAAAGTAACTTTGGAGATATTAAAAATAATGAATTTTTTAAATCATAATTTTTAAATATATCTCAATAATGACTCCATGAATGATACATAATGGTTTAATTTTTTTTAAAAACAAATTCCAGAAATTTACTTTTAAAATAATCAATAATTATGGATCAATGAAAAATATAAACAACATTCAAAGAGTTGAAGTCAAAACACATTGAAAACATTTACTATAAAAATAATTTATACTGATAGATCCATGAAAATTATATAGTGGTTTAAAAAACATAAAGTCAACTAATTTTCAAAAACAAAATATAAAAAATAAACATTGAATAATAGGGCATTTCAAATACATAAAGGGTGATAAAAAGGAACGTGTATTGGAATATAAAACATTTTATTTTTTCAATCGATGGAAAATCATTTAACCAATTTAAAATAGATTTATTGAAAACCTGCATCATAAAAGTGGTGATAAATACATCATTTTTAGAATAGGGGAACATAAATATAAATGTCACATGTGATAACACATTAGTATTCCAATTATAAAAGAAAATATTGGAATGAATGAAAGGTATAGAAAATGAGGGGAAACTATTGTTTAAGATAAAGGTCATTATTATATGTAGTGATATAATTTTTTGGGAATTAAATTTATTAAAGGAAGTCCTTTGTACATAAAATTAATTATCTTCTATAGAGGATGAGAGGATATAATAAAACAAAATCCAAGGGTGAAAAAAATAATTCATATAAGAAATAATAATAAGAAGAAGAATTTTAATTAATTTAAGGAATTGGAGTTTTCAAAAAATATTAAGTACTTCTTATCCTTTGAATTAGAATACATTTAAATAAAGGAAAAAAACATGGATCTTAAGACCACATGAATTTGATGAATATGGTCAAAGATATCAATTATACAGTAATTACACCATATTAATAATTTAATGGTGAAAAATAATAATTATGTCTTAAAAAAATAAATTTCAGACATGAATCCATTACCTTCAACTCATTATTAGTTTATCACACTTTAACATCGTTGGAAATTTGAAACATATCCTGAATTATCCATTTAAAATTAAGGTCTTGAGGCATATTATTCAGGATAGGGGATTCCGAAGTTATATAAGGGGTCTATAAGAGCTTAATTTGGTAAAATTTAAGGGTAATTTTTAACAAGGTGTGTGAAATGAACAGTATGGAAGTGAGCTCTTTTTATACATAAAAAAGGGGGACAAATATTTGGAAAAGAATGTTACGTAATGTAGGAGAATACATTTTCAAGATATTTATTTGAGTTAGCTGGGAATATTTTGGTGAGTTATATGGGTTTAACATTATAACCTAAATTAGGTATTATATATAGTATAAGTGTGAACATGATTTACTAAAATTCATGCCACATTACATTACCCATTTTAACACTTATTAATATTTATTTAAATTAAACCATGGTAAAAAATTTATCACAAAATAAATATTGTCCCATCATACCATATATTCTATTTATAAATCTAAAATTTTAATTCATATAATTTAATTCAATTTATAAATAGAGTAAAATTAAATTTTAAATTAAAACATATAAACTATTGAAAGACTATTTTTGCAGAAAAATGGTGTTTTAATAATTTAGTTTTTTAGATTTATTTTAAAATTATTACAAACTAAATGAAATTTATTTTATTTATGTATATTATTAAATTTCCTATTAGAGTATTTATTTTATAAACATATCAATTTAATTAAAATTCATAGTATATATAAAAGTATCATTACTTGAAAAAATAATTGTTTTACTATGGTAAATAATATATATCTATTGAACAAAATTTTATACATATATATAAAATCAATCCCATTAACTAATTTAAAAATTATAATTAAAATTACAAAAATTATTTTATAGGATTAAATTTCCCATAGATAAAAAATTATATTTAATATAATAATTCATTCATGAAAACTATTTTATGGAACATATATCCTATAAGCATAAAAATTATTCCTAGCATACCGATTAGTAACTATTATATCAACGTTAATTTATTTATTCTCAATAATATCTAATCAGACCATTATTTAACCATAATATAATAATAATTATAGAACATGGAAATGAAAACTATTTATCAACATATATTTTTATGCATAAACTTATTTTATTTGTTATTTAGTTGTACTGATATAATTTTATCACTTAATTATTATCAATAATATCCTCCATTTTTATACATATATTTATTATTTTGTTTACCACTATATTTTCTCTCAATTTCATAGACTATATTTTAACTATTATATGATGTTATGTATTTTATGTTGATTTGGTGTTGAATATAAGGAAATCCATTGAACACATTATGAATTAAAGGAATATATAGATATATAGTAAATTATTATTGAATTAAATCCCCCTATGTAAATAAAATTTTTCCTCACTAAATATATGATCATCTACTAATGAAAATATTAAATGTATATAAAAATAATACTGGACCCATGTTACAATTTCTAGTCATATTTTACCTTGAAATCATAGGAAACATATCTTCTTCCTCAAAATAGGCTTATCTATAACATTGATTTTCTTTCATCCAATCATTTCATATAATATACTATCATTAATTTGTATCAAGAACCATTTTATAAAAAAATTCCTAATGTTTATTCATAATAATCATTTCATTTTTAGAATACATTGGGATGGTTTGATACCCTTATATCTAGTAATAAAATTTTATTTTATGTAGATTTAACCAACAAATTATTAAATCCACTTAAGGGAATGATAATAATATTTTCTCTAGGTGCATTTCAATAAGCTCCATCATGTGATATAATGCAATAAGAAATTTTTTCCATTATAAAATCATTATGGTGGTTATATTATGATCCTAGAAAACATTTGAGTCAAACAAAGGTATTTGGAATAAAAACAATAAGAGGATATCAATTATTTATAGGAGGATAGTTATGAATTAATAATAATGATCTTGTTCATAAGTGATCATTACATAGGTTCTTCCTTTTTTGGGAATTATAGTATATTTATTCTATTATTATAATTATCATTTATATTGGGAAATATATTTTAATAATCATTTATCTCTATGAATTTAAAGCATTATACATTTTTTTTCCTCCATTTCATTATCAATACTATTCACCCATAATCAAAAAAATGAGCATGATGGACACCCTTTCCAATATTGATAAATTTCCTAGTTCCATTCTAGAAATTCCATTGGTGTTTCCTCCCACATTTTTTTCATTTCAGTGATTGTAATTTAATTCACCTATAAAATTTTTAATTTGAGTACTGTATTGAAGGGAGACACAAACATGGTTGCAGGTGAGTACAATAATGAAAATCCCATCAACTCTTATGACCCTTCAAGACCTCTTTCTCAACAACCACAGTAATGTAGTAAATAATAACAAAATATAAATTTTAATGGGTTTTTTCTTCTTATTAATAAATAATTCCCTAGTGATTCATGGAAATTACCCCAAGCACACAGTCCCCTTATTAAGATCTAAAGAAACTCAAGCAAGAGTATGACCTTGAACTGGTATAACAACTAGAAAGACCCAGTTAAAATCTCAAATAAATAGAACTACAAACACCTTCTTGATAAATTATCAATAATAAATACATGAGCATTCACATGGACTCCAAAATCATATATTTTCTCTCTCTTCATTGTAAAACAATCTCACATGTCTTCTCTTAGATCATATTCTTCAATAGAGTTGTGTATAAATTCACCTTCTTATAATTTTTAACACAAAATAACAATCAAATAACTTATTTTCTTATAAATAATATATTTTTTTAAAACAGTTTTATTAAATTTTATGAAAATATCCTTGAATATAATTCTCATATAAAAAACAATTGAAACCTTGTAAATCCCAATAGATTTCACCATTCAAAAACATTATGTACATTCCGATAAATACTGTGTTCTTTCTTGGGGTGGGATATCTGAATTATAAAATTATTTATTTATATTAAAATTATCCATGAAATAAATTCAATTTAGTTTCTTGATATTTCCACATAGGAATAGTGATATAAAATCTCATTCAATAGTTTCAAACTAATCTCAGCACTCCAGTATTCTACTCTAGGTAACTCTTTTAATTTCATTTAGAATCACGGTAATGTATTTTTACATGATGTTTAATCAATGTCAAAAATAAAACTTTCATAATCAGACTTAAATATTCTATTATTAAAATTTTCATGTCTTAATATATATAATTTAATTTATCCAAGAGAATTATCAATATGTAATTCTCATAATATCAAAAGGTAAGTGATCATACCAACATTTTGTAGCTGAATATATATTTCAGGACATTCAAGTATTCTATATGTGTAAGATAAATTAACTGATGATATTCTAAAACCTATACATTATAGGATAAATCCATTTAATTATTTTTCATTCAATATTATTTCATCCATATGAATTATCATACGTGGTTCCAAAACATCATTTGGACTTATTAAATATCATATGAAACTCTAAAAATACATATGTCTCTAATATTTACCTTCATTATTTTTTAGTCATATATAGATAGATTATCATTCTTTAAACTAAAAAAATCATACATGATCCTAACCATGTGATATTTTCATTTTCTATTTTATTCTACATCATGAAAATGCATCCATAATTTCTTTAAATAAATTACAATGATCAAGAAATCAATTTTAAAACTTCTTAAAACATATATTATCTTTCATAAAAACATCAAATATGATTTCAATGAGATTTTATGATTCTATTAAATTTAACAACACCATGAATGTATTTTTAAATTCTCAATCTAATCAATCCTCCATTCATGATGGATTTTAATTACGAAACACACAACAATCAATTATCTTCATAGTAGACACACATAAAACTCATTATAAACTATTATAGAGAGTTCTCCTAACTAAATATCACACATCATATATCTATTAAGAATATAATATCAGTAATTTCACATAAATATATATTTTTTAAAAATTTAAAAACATCATCAAATGATTAAAAATCTACCCCCTTTGGATTTATTATAAATACAACTCATTATTCCCCCTATTAAAAACAAATCATAAGTGAGTATGTTTTATGGATAAGCACAGCCTATTGAAAGTAATTTACTAAATAAAGAATAATTTACAATTATAAATTAGATATCAATTTATAGAAAATGATTGTGATTGAATCAATCATCAATGTTTTCCAAAATAAACTAAATATTCAATCTTAACAACCATCGTTAGTAAAATATTTATTTAAGATTATTTCCAATACAACTCAGTAAAAAAATAAAAAAATCATCAAAGGAGAAAAAACAATTCTCCTCATATAAAACACATCTGCATAATAATTATAAACATTAAGGAATGTGGAATAAATATCAATTAAATACATACAAAAATAATATGGAATGGGATCTACTTACATTTTCATCCTTACATTATAGAATTGTTCATTAAAAAATAGTTTATTTAGGATATCTGTAATCTATTATTAGGATGATATAAATTCTAATTTGATGATTCCCACTTCAAGCTTCTCTTTGAAGGAGTGGAAAATATCTTAAGTTTATTTAACATAGAGTAATTTACTGGATTTTTTAAATAGGTTTAGAGAAATCAAATTGTCACATTACATTATCAAAAGATAAAATGCCTCGACACTCAAGTCATTTAACAATACATTCATCAATATAATATTTTTATCTTTTTGTGTTGTTTTATTAGTCTCATTGATGCTTTATTCTTTAAATTACATGACATAAAACTCCTTCAAATGAAAAATACTCCACTAGATATGGATTTATGGTCATCAAATACTCTTGACAAGTCTACACAATTAAATTCCAATAATTCTAGTTCACTTGTATTCTTTTAAATTTAATTAATTTTCTGTGTTATAATGTATATCAGTATCTTATTTTCTACAAAATGATTTTTCCATTTAATTGGATTTATATTAAAAAATAAAGAGTGAGGAAATATACAATGTTAGGTCTTTATTTTTTTAAATACTGAAGGCTTTCAATCATAATTATGAATTATTTCTCATTAATATCTTACACTTCATCATCTTTTTCAATATTATTCCAACCTGAATTTCTATAGAAAATCAACTATAATTTTCATGTCAAACCATTTTAATAGATCTCATAAATATTTATCTTTTTGGGAAAAGATATACCATATTTCATATATAATTTACATCCCAATGAAAAAATAATTTCTACTAGAATAGAAATTTTAAACCAGTTTCATGTTCCTTGAGAATTAAGCACATAAAAATTCTTCTTTGATGGAAAATATTATATTATCAATATAAATAATCAAAAATAGTGTTGTGTTATTTCTATTTTTCACATAATTATTGTTTTCTAGATTCCACTTCAGAACTATCATTTATTTTAGAAACTCATTAAGCCTAAAATTCACAGTTCTTCGACATTTATTAAAATCATAGAGATATTTATTAATCTTTCCAAATTTTATTCCATCTAAATTGTGTCAAAAACCTTATTGTTTTTCTACATAAAGTTTTTATCATTTTTGTATATTATAAAAAATGATTTAACATCCTTATGAAATATTATGAAACTCCTATGAGCCACTATAGTAAGATATACTCTGTTAGATTCATATATGGTTACTGGAAAAAAGGTTCCATCATATCTAACCATGATAATTTCATATTATACTTTTCATACAAGCCTATTAATTTTTATAGTCACTTTAATATTCTAACAATGCATGTTTATAAAAACCCATTTGTCTCTAATCACATTATTTTTTGGGAGTCTAAGAATAAGTTACCATGTTTCACATTCTTCATTATGGTATACTTCTTCATTCATGGCATTATCCCACTCTTCTAATTAAAAAGATTCCTCAACATAATGAGGTTAAAACATTGATAAAAGACCGGTATGAATAACTTCTATGATCCTTTTTATTGTATAACACCTTTAATATAATCACAAATACTTTTATCATCATCAATATACTTTTTATTCATGAATTATTATTCCATATAAACTAATTTCCATCTTCCTCACCCAAAAAATTGAAATCTTTATCTTTTGATAGAGTCTGCATGTTTTCAATATTTTCTTCAATAGGTTCTAAAATGAAAATTTCATTGTCATCATCTATAAGGATAGTATGTCTTGTCCTTTAATCATATCAATGAATATTATGTATCCAATATCAATACCTATTTTATATTTCTTATTCTATCACATTTATGATTTTCTATTTCATGTGTACCCAAGAGAAATTCCATCTCCATCCTTATCATCAAACATTCTTCTACTATTTTCCTTTCTCTGGATAAATCATTGATGTACAAATACACCAAATTTTTTTTACATGTTTCTTTCTTTTAAAACATATATCACAAGAATTCAAGTGTTATTTTGGCCTTATGATACACTTATTTTGATTTATTCCTTATGTTAGGATGGTCTGAAGACAACAGTACTTTGAGATTTCATGCTCTACCAGTATAGTCCAAAGTAAGTCCATTAGGCTTCTAATTCACTTTCAATCACTATATATTATTTAGTTGCATTTGGATAATTGAATTTGATTTTTATTGAACTATTTTTATTATATTTAGTTAACTAATTTTTTTTATATTTGTTATATTATCTGACCTTAATATTTTTATGTGCAACCCTTTTTTGAAAGTCTTCTGAAGCTCCTAAATCTTTCCAGGGCTTGTGATTTATGAGACATGATAATAATGAATGTAATATTTATTAGTTAATCTATGAATGTGGTAAAATAACATTATACAATTATTTAAATATTCTTCATAGGTCCAAAACATCATAATGAAGTAATTCAAGAAGCTTTGATGTTTGAATTTCAACTCCATTATAGATTTTATTCATCATTTAAAATTTTAATAATGTTTTCAAAATTGTAGAAGTGTCTCATTTTAGTAGAGAATAAATTTTCTAGATTTTATATGATTGAATTTATAATGTTCTTAAAGAAAACCTGAATTATTCTATAGTTCCAAAATTAATTTTATGCATATTTTCTCAAATAAAAGTTTTATTTTTCCTCCCATGTTCTAAATATATATCTTAGGGTTGTCAAACATCTTTTAACATTATCCCCATCTTTCAGTGGATAAGATATAAGTTTATTATTTCTAAATATAACTTCATTTTCAACATCATTTAGTTTTCATATACACAAAATTTTATACGTTAGTCCATACATAAACAACACACTATTATAAATAAATTGATATTTACCAATGATAGCTAACCCAATTCCATTAATATTAAGAGAAATTACATTTTGAAATTTCACACCCCATCCTTCATATTTGAATATTGTTTTTAGGTTTTTCATAACACCATCCATCTGCGATGAACACACACTATCCATAATCAAAGGATTGTCTTATTTGAAGGAATTAAATTCAACTTCAATAATATTCTCTTATTTATTGACCTGTATTTGATTTTGGTTATTTAAAAACATTGAAAAAATATTCAGATGATTATGGATGAATGATACATATATATATCTGAAGTATATATATCTTGATAACATCTTCTATATAGCTCTTTCAATTATTCAAAACTTTTTTCACTTCATAGTTATTTTCGAAAAATTGATGTGTTTACTAAGTCCTAAGAAATTATTATTGCCGAACCCATGAACCCTTATCTCTTCCCAATATAAGAAAATATATATTGTACCATCAGTTAAAATAACTATGGAAAAACACTACCCAACACAAGTTGTATCCCTAAAATCGTTTACTTTGATAAAAATTATTCTAATGAATTGGTTTTCCCATTCCCCATTTTCATTCTTTAAATAATTATATATTTCAAGATCCTTTTTTACATTTATGTCGTTCGTATTTTTGGATGAATAGGATTTATTTATAAATTTATTTCATTTCATATTCGATCATATTTCTTTCTTTATATAGTTAATTCATTCATTCCATATTGAAATCTATAATGAGTTTCTTTAATTTTATTAATATTCATTTTTTAGAACATTAAAATAATTTCATTCTTTATATCATGAATATTTATTGTATTATATATTTTATATTTACATCATATAATATTCTATTATTTAATCAAAACACTTTTTCTTTTTTATGTTTGATTTTTTTATTATGATTCTGGGATTCATCATTATTTTTCATAGTTTTACCAATTTTAATATATCCTAAGATAAAAGGGCAGTTCATATGTTAAATGGTTTTGGCCTTCAATAAACTATTAGGGTTCAGAAACACTATTTTATCAAAAATTATTATTTTTCTTCTAGAATATTCATTTTATTTTCATACCCTTTTTTAGTCGAGTATTATCTACTCTCTAACATTTAATTTTCTTTATAATAAATAATGATCCCTATTATAATGGTTGTTATTTAACAGTATCACCATACTCTAATGAATATCAACTATTGTATTCAATTCATCTTATTATGGGGTTTCCACATATTTGTCTTGTTCTAGGAGAACCATTTAAGAGAAATATCTATGAACTTCATCATCACCACTTTCTTCACTACCAGACACTCCTTGTTTAATCGATTGAATGTTCCATCTAAATGAGAATAGAGAAAACTTCTTCATCCCTTTTAATTTTGTAATTGACTGATCTGTAGAAATTTTCTTCCAAAATGCTGTTTAATTATAATTTTCCATTTCAAATCTCATAGGAAAGTTATAATATGAATGGTCAAGCCTTCCAATGATGAAATATTAAAAGGTATGTTTTCTTCTATAATTTCCTCTTCCTGCACATATAAAAATACTTTTTATGATCTAAATATTCCCATCAAAATCTTCCATTTTTTATTTATATTATAAGCATCGTTGGTTCTTTTAAATAAATAACCCTTTGATGGATTTAAAGGAATTTTATCTTTCCTACACATATGTTCTATTAAGATAAGGTCCTCTACACACATCATAATTAATAACAATATGATAATGCTCACCAATAGAGAATTCATCATGATCCCAATATTGATCTATGGAGATTTTGGAATCCAATTTATCTAAATGGTTTCCAATTAATTTGAATACAAATTTAGATTCTTAAATAATTCCTCGAAACCCTCTTATAGGTATCGTAATTTGATTTAACCTGGTAAAAATTTCATCAATAGTTTCATCATTTTGTATCCTGACAACACCAAGTTGTTTTCAAATAATATATAGTTTTACTTCTTTCAACTTTATTCATCATAAATATAATGAAGATTCTTTAAAATAGCATTTTCAATTCAACAGCATATGAATTTTTTCAGTTCCATTTCATATAAAAATATAAAAATTGAATTCATTTATTTTACATTATTTTAAATGTTTATTCTATCTCCATTTGAACACTCTTTTTTCATACATAAATAATAATCAATATTATATGGATTCAATAATTTAAACCTAAGTGAAACAATGTAAGGAATCATTCCCTATTATAAATAATGACACACATTTCCATAAAATATTTGTATGAGTTTTTTATCATCAATGTTTTTTCATCCATGACCATTAATTTAGAGATAAGTGTCATAAAATCTAAAGTTCCCATTTTTGTATCACGAAATATTTTCCACACATAGATAGTGGGTGAATCAGCATGTATGGAAAAAAAATCTCTTCAACTCACATTCTTCTTTATCACCTATATCTCAACATATACACTTATGTACTAAATAATTACATGTTATAATATTTAATTAGGTTCATAATCATTCATATGAACACATCCTTGGTGAGGAATTTTTATTATCCCATGCACGTAGTCCTCTTATTATTATGAAGAGGAACTTGACAAAGGGTATTACCTTGAACACATATAATTGCTTCACCAACTAGTTACTATCTTGAATTAATTGAAAAAGAAACAACTACAGGAAGAGATAACATTAATAAACACATGATCCTCCACTAGAACTCCACTAAAGATTATCTTATTCATAATCATTTTACAAAAATCTATTGTGTCTTCTCTTAGACCATCTTCATTAATATAGCTACATATCTGTTCACCTTCTCAGAATTATCAACATCGAATATTCATCAATTAACATCATTTTTATATGAATAAATTATTTTTGGAATATAATTTTAATAAATTATTTGTAAATATCCTCGAATCATAATGTCATGGAACAACTTATTCAAATATCATAAACATCGATTGAAATCATCATTTAAAAACATCGTCTGTATTCGTCATAAGATTTAATTACTTCTTAGGAGTGGTATAATAATTATAAATATTTAAATATATTCAAATTCTACTTGAAATTCAATCCATTTAGCAAAATTTATATTTCTACATATACATTGTGAAATTTCATCTCATTCTATGGAATCAAACTAATATCCACACTCTAGAATTCTCCTCCAGTTGTAACTCCATTGATTTCAGCAAGAGTCGTGATAATGTGTTTTATCATGATGTTTGAACCATAAGGAGATATCACTTTCAACATTATATTTATTTCTAATTTTATCAAAATATTCATTTTTGAGTATATCTCATTTCATTCCATCCATCACTTGTCTCAATATAGTGGTCATAGAATATCACAAATCTGATCATCATATGTACTCCATGTAGTGGAAAATATCTTACAAGCATCTAATGTTTCATATATTCATAAGATAAATTATATGATTTGTTCCTTAAACCAACACCATGTAAGATCTGTAAATCCATAAATTTATCTTTCATAATAAATCCATGTATATGAATTATGATATGTGGCTCTAAAATATAATAATAAATTTTTAAATATCATACATGGAACAAATAAGACATATATATATATATATATATATTATAGTTAACATTATCAGTTTTCACTCCTATATAGATAAATTATAATATGTGGTACCAAAAATTGTTTCATAGCCTCTTTATTTGATATATTCCTTTCTATTTTTTCATCTTTAGAATAATGCATCCATAATTTCTTCAAATAAATTTTTATTATATTGAAATTAATTATAAGAAATATATAAAAATATTTAATCCTTCTCAAACACATAAAACATATTTCCACGGATATATTAAAATATACTTCTAGATCACAAAACATTATATGGATTATTCATTACATCATCTCATCAACCCTCTATTCGAGAAATCTTTCAATGGTATAATCCAAAACTCCCGTAGTTGATCATATTTTCCACACATCAAACTCTTTATGAACTATTGTAAAAATCAATTTATTCTCCATAGTTCTCATCATTTTTCCACTATGATAAACAAATAATGAAACTTATTTCCAAAAAATACAACAACATCAACAACAAATGTTAAAAAATTCACTAATCATATTACCCAAAAATGACTAAATTAATCCTAAAAAATAACTAAGAAATTATTTGATACCTACTATAGAGACCCACAATTATCCCATGATTTTTTATATCATTTACATATGATACCTAATACATCTCAAAAAATAATCTCACTATCCCAAGAAAGGATGGTTATGTTTCAGTGAGGACTACTTACTATGTATCCTTAATTAATAAAACATGTAATCATTTTTCTATAACAGAAACATACAAGACTCCCTTCTTGAATTCCCATAAGATATACTCATATTCATATTCTAGGGAAGGGAAGCATAGAAAATATGTAATCTAAAACACTATGTTATAGAAATACCATCAACATATCATCAAGGTTTAAAACATAAGCATCTGGTAAATCATGATATAGGGGAAAACATACTAAAAATAACATAAAAAATGTTCATCCAAATTTCATGATTGGAGGGTATTTAATATAAACATAAAATAATATAAAATGAAAAAAAATTGTTTGTATACATGATATAATAAACATCCACCATGAATCATAGATTATTAATATGACATTTAATAGTTGTATAGTTATAAGACTATGAATTACTAATAATATGAACATAGCTACCCACATAGTGTTCATGCTCATTATTTTGAATGTGGTTATTCCAAATCTAGTTCATACACAATATTATTGAATTGGATAATCCACATTGTAAATACCCTTCCCAAACAATAGTGTCCGAACCTGACTTCCACATGTCCTCAGCATGCCTCTCTATATTCCAGTTGTTTTTAACTAACAGTGAGTTTAATTGAACTACTAAACCCTTGTTTCGATTAAGAGAAAAATTTTGGTTTTAAATTATGATAATTTATATGAACCCAACGACACCAACAATATAACAATAATATCAATATCACATGAGATATTGAATAGAGGACAAATGGAAAAAAAATAGGTAGGATGGAAGAGAGATGTATGAGAGGAAGTTGAATGGACATTTCACAGAGATAAGGTCATACTAAGTTTTCCCCCTAATTTTTTCCTTTATAAAAATATTAATTTTACCAATTGATATTTATTCTATATCCTTATCATAAGTTGTATGTCACTTTTCATTTCCTCTCCTATGGGTGATAAAACTCCTCCCCTTTATTTTTTTTTTATTTTTTATTCTTCCACATCAATAATTTCAACCATTCATAAAATATATAAATTAATGTTAATCCATTTATATACATGCATAAACAGAAACATAATATATATTTATATATATTATTTTTAACCATATATATATATATTATATATATATATATTCAAATCATATATATATACATGTGATATATATACATACACACCCACACATTTATGTACATACTTATATATGTTTAACACATATATGATTTCCCAATATAATAATAATAATAATAATAATATTTATTATTATTATTAAATCTCTAACAACATTTCCACACATTATAGTAATATAATAACCATCATTAATAACAAAAAAATAGTTATTAAATTTTATTATCCATGCTAAATTTATTTTATCTAGGACATAAAAAATTTCACCATTATTACATTGGTTTCAAATAAATTTACACACATAATGAAATGTATCTCTACATATATGAAAATTTGACTACACATGTAATTTACATTTTAAATTATTTAACATGTATAATAATAATAGTAGTAATATAATTATTATTAACATAGATTGAGATTTAACCAAATAATAGATGCATACAACAGTCATTTCATTCTTTGGGAAAACCCTACATCACAGACCCAGTAGTGGTCTCCAATTTTTCAAATGAGACACCGTTTGGGAGATATTCAGTTTTTTTATGAAAATTTGTAACAAAAATATTATATAAATTACCCTCACACTAGTTGTTACTAAATAGATAATACACATAAATTTTATTCCACTTCGAGGATAAAACATGCATCTTGTACCTAATGGGGTTTTAGGATTCCTCATATGAGACAATGTTCAAAAGATATTTCACTAATTTATAAAATAGAATACATGCATGATATATTATATTCAATATTTTTATTAAGTCAATATCGAGGCTCGACAATAGACCTAATTCTATGCTAGCATAGCATCTGACATTGAGAATATACCCTAGAATATTCCAAAGTCTTAATTGAGGTTTTATACTTATATAAAAACATTCAATCATTTATTAATTGGATTTTATTAAAAAAATTCATTTTTCACATACAAATACTCATGAATTATTTACAATGTGGGTTTTATTATCATTAATAATTTGATTATGTTATAATTTCCCTCCTCTATTGACTTCCCATCCTCGAGAAGTTAGTCTAGTGGTCTTGTTTACTAAACTCAAGTCACTAAGATCAAATATCAGACTCTTACTCTCGTGTTTCAACAATTATTGAAACATTAAGAACCTAGATAGATAATATCTCAGCTATGGGATCACACAAGGTTCCCCTACGAGGCTACCATTGACCCAAGGTATACCCCAACTAGAAGTAAACAAAGTATCTGTACCTGAATTTTAGTCAGATTCATTGTATATATAAAAAACATCAATATGTTAGTTTAAAATAATTAATTCTAATAAACATATATTACACAACATGTCAATATATATATAAAATTAGGAAACTATCCCAAACAGATTTTATAAAAACGGAATTTAATTAAAGAATGACAATTCTATATAAAAGCTTATATATATATAATTTCAACAAATATTCATATAAACGATTCATGAATATAATAAAAATCTCAAAAATAAAATATATATTTCATGTGCATCACACAATGTGATTTTAATCAACTGTAACTTAAATACATGAATTCCCATTTTATGGTTACTCGGTGGTCCATAATATAGGGTCAGCCATGCATGATCATAAATTCCATTCCAATGTCTTGACCATCCTATATCCTTATTACCATATCTCAAATCAAAGT
Organism: Viscum album; assembly: GCA_963277665.1. NCBI lineage: Eukaryota > Viridiplantae > Streptophyta > Magnoliopsida > Santalales > Viscaceae > Viscum > Viscum album. The sequence continues at coordinate 1,338,593,862 of OY728129.1, read as the reverse complement.
AAGGTGGTGAAACATGTTAATGAGTCATAGTCCACCAATATCATTTTGTAACTACCTTACCTAAACCATCGAGTTTAAGACAAATTTCCAAATGACCTTAGCCATGCCTGCCATTATGACGGTGGTTGTTGTAACATACCAAGTAAGTAATTAATAATAGAAATTTTTATCTATGTCTATTAATTAATTAGATAGTGTTTTAGAGGCTTAAAAGGAAAATAAATACAATCTTATGCATGGAATACACTAATGTTCTTAAAAGATTGTTTTATTGCCTTTTGATGGAAAACCCTTTTTAAAATCAAACTTTTGACAATTTTAAAATCTATATTTGTCAAAATAAACATATTCATTATGATTGGGACATTGAAATTTACATTGGATAAATATTTGGTATTTTTCTGACAACGTTCATTTTTTAATGAATAGTGAAAAATACTGCATTTTACATCAAAACTACTTTTTTCATTTAATTTAATTATATGGTTATATTATCATTTTAATTGGTCTTAAAGTGTAATCTGAATATAGTTTTACCATTTAATCCAATGGTGTTCATTGGAATCAATTTCACTTTGAAATTGGACTTAAACTAGTGTCAATCTTTTGATACTTATTGTTTCATAAAAACACGCTATTTGTCCTGACAGCGGGAATTAATTATTAAATAAATTAATGTAACTTATATGATTTGAATTTTTTAAAATAGAAATAATTCTTGAATTCATAATATCAAATATATCTTAGGGTGAGGTTTTGGTATTTTTCTGAAAAACATCAATTTTTGATGAATAGTGAAACCACTAAGTGGTAGTTAAAGAAACTGATTTTTCGTTTAAATGAAACTTTTCCACTTCAATGATTTGATTTTCAAAAATCCAACATACATGGTTGTAATTAAGATGTAAAATTTGGTTCAATGAGATTAAAATAATTTTTTGGTGAATAGTAACTTATTAGGTTTTTAATCGCGATTAGAGGTAATTAGTGTAGTTTAAGGTAAAAATAATGTTTTAATAATATGAGATGAGCTTGACACATGTCATACCCTAATTGTATGTGTAATGGGAGACCCAGAAAATCCATGAGTCATCTTGGGGACACCATGGAGCCACTTTGGTTGGGAAATGACATAAATAACTTTTTATTTAATGTAAAAGTAAAAATGACACAAACAGGACATGTTTTACTAAAAAAACATTTACATGGGGTTATACAAGTAAGATTTTTTATTTTAAATATTAATTGGAAATCTAAAAAGATTTAATAAATCATATTATTTTGTTTTATAATTTTTAGACTTTAAATAAATTAATTATTTATGACATCATGATGATGCAGCGATTACCTCATTAATAAAGTATTTAAATAAAATGAAAAGATAATGTAAAATCCATCACATAAACATGTCCAAAACCTTTTGGATGGGAATATTTAGAACCCTTATCACCATAGCCTCTAATTATATCAATGTGGGACCTTTTTAATCCGAAACTCATTTTAAAATAAAGTAACATTCTTTTACTTTCCAAGAGTGCCCCTCCTCCCCTCTTATAAAAGACCCCCACCTCTACCTCCTTACCCACACTTCCAAAGCATTTGGTTCGGCCAAACCCAGCCCATATTGTCTCTCCACATCCATATCTTACTCTTTGAAGCCTCACTTTGGGAAGAAGTCTTCCCAAGGAAGTCTTTGAGCTCAAACCAAAGGGAGTTACCCAGTTTTATGGTAATGTCTTAACTTGAGTCCTTTTGTTTTATTTTGATTCTCCAACCCCCTAAACTCTTTTTATTCATTTATTTTGTAACAACTCCAGTATCTTCAATATACTAGTATGTTGTTATAATAAGGATTTGATCTACACTTACACACACCTACATCTAATGGTTAAAGGACACACTGTTTCTTCGGATGGTGAATTTATGTCTCCCGAAACGATGATTGTTGAACATTATTTTAACACCTTCAAAGGTGGACATTAAGATGTCACTATATTTATATATGATATATAATATGTTTATTTTTTCATTAAGCTTCTGTATTTTTCATTTTTGGCATACCGTTATGGTTTCCATTATAGGTAAACGCGATATCTTCATTTAAGGAAGTGCAGACTACCGCCCCCTCAAAGTGATTTCATTCGTTAAATACCATATGTAGGACGTATAAAGGATAGAGATATGGTATTATATATGATATTATACTATAATTATAATATAAATTTATATCATTATGATTCCATTCTATAAAATACGAAATAGAAATGAAAGTAGTGTTCATACGTACGTACAGCTTACCGTCTCCATGAACGGTGCATTTTATTTCATACCTCTAAATGATTATGTAATATTATAAATTCATGTATATACTGGATATATATGATATATACATCATGATTATAATTATGTATATAATGGATACATGAACAAATTGTAATTATAAAGGGTTTTTTTGACTCAAGTACTAATGATCGTTAAAACGACCGTTATTAACTTAAATAATTACATAGTGTTAATGACATGGAAATAAGTGATATAAAAGGAATAATGAACTTAAAAAAGGTTCTTAATCAATTATAAATTAAATCAAGTTTATTATTTAGGACATTAAAGAATGATCGAGTCATTTTGGACCCGAGGTATGGGACTTCGTCTCAATCTCCTTTCATTGAGGCATATTTTGTTTTATACACAACCTTCTTTTATACAGTGTATAAACCCCATTGAATTTTATGTTTATTAAATATAGAATCTTTTTTATATGATGTGTTTACTAAATGAAGAAAGGGAATGTTTTTATTGTACATATGCGGCAACAACAACTTCTCCGCCGCCGTGACCATTATTTGAGTTTCGGCTTCCTCTACAAGCCATACGTTCTTTTTAAAAGAAAAATAAATACAATGTTTTACTTTTATTTTATTTTGGTATTGAAAATGGTTTTCATAATGTTTTTATATCAATGTGTTGTATTGATATCTTGTGATTGAAAGGTAGAAATGTTATGTTTCTTTTATGCATGTTTTATGTGATACGATTATGATGAGGTTCTTGGGCATTATTATGAAGACGGGTGGTTCTGTGATAAACTAAGGGAGGGTGAGCCCGATATATCTCTCCAATGAATTGGGTAACGTGGATGAGTGAAACGTTAAGGTTTCTCCGAATATATTTAGGGAATATACTGTGATGGGTATTCCGAATGTAACCAAGAGGGTTACTCCCTACGTATGAATGTTATGAATGCCTCAAGTTACCTTTATGTTTTATGATTTCTATGATTTATTCATGATTTGATGAGGTATGTTAAAGTGATTATGTTTTATGGGTAAAGTATGATTTTATTCTTATGTATATATGTACCCATGTTTCCTTTCCATATATTTTTATATCCCTTACTGAGCTTTTTATGCTCATCCGAAGTTTTTTGAAATGTTTTTCACAGGTCAAGGGAAAGGTTCCTGATATGATGATAGTGTCAAGGAAGTGTCAAAAAATAATCCATGTTTTATTTTAAATATGTTTACATTGATGGGAAAGAATAATACTATCTTTATGTAGCCACTTTGTTTATATGTGGAATGTAATGAAAGTTTTATGATATAATTCTCTAAAACTCTGAACCCGAAAAGATCCTCAATGTGTAATGTTGTAATAACTCAAGATTAAGTAAGGATTAAGGCTGGGGCCTTATAGTTGGTATCAAAGTTAAGTTTAGATAACTTTAGGAGTTAGAATTCTATTAAATGATTATCCAAATTTTTTTTGGTCAAATTGAAGTGATATAGTATTTGAAGATTACCATGTTGCTTCATCTAAGACATGTTTTTTAAGAATGGTTTTCCATAGAGGAAACAGGGAAGCAGTGCTAGGAAGGAATGCATAAGGAAATAACCTTCCGAATCAGCATCCTGAGATGGTGGGAATTGGAACTGAACAGTTTGTTATAGTAATGGCATAGTTGACTCATGTGATAAATGGCGGTGGTATCCATAAACGAGATCAGCCAGATCAACCGCAGAGGAACATGTCAGTGGTGGAACATTTCATGAGGCAACATCCCCATCATTCAGAGGATCAACTAACCATGTGCTAGCTAAAGGGTGGATTAATGCACTGGAGAAGATTTTTGATGTCATGGGGTGTTCAGACTATCAAAAGGTTAGTCTTTCTATTTACCGTTTGGAGGGTGAAGTAGATCAGTGGTGGTCAATGGTTAAAAATATCAGGGACGCTGATGAGATTGATGCTCTCGACTGGGATGAATTCAAAGTTATATTTCTTGAAAAGTATTTTCCTAAGGCTGTTCGACTTAGGATGGAAAAACAATTCTTGGAATTGAGGCAAGAGGAAGACTCAGTGGCTGCCTATGAAGAAAGGTTCACTCGATTGGCAAGGTATGCTCCAAATTTTATCCGAGACCTTGATAGTAAAATCAATCATTTTTACTCAGGATTAAAGCCAAAATATTTAAGGGCATTAGCTTCTCGTGAGTTTAAAAGTTATGAAAATCTTGTTCGATGTGCTGAGAAGGTGGAAATTGAGTTTACCGATGTTCAAGTGTTCTATCACAACCAGCAGAAGAAGAGACCAAGGTGGCAGGAGAAAGGGAAGAATTCTTCAAAAAGGTCTGATGGTAAGAATTCTAAGTTTCCAGTTTGTGATAAATGTGACAAAAGGCATGTTGGGGAATGTCTTCTAAATTCTGGAAAGTGCTACCGATGTGGTAAGATGGGACATAAGGCTCGGGATTGCACTGAAAAAGATAAAGGTGAAGGTAAGACCAAATTTGATTTACAGTTAGTGAAATGTTTTAAATGAAATGAGATGGGTCACTATGCAAACGAGTGTCCGAAAAAGAGCTTGAGTGATGGTAAGCAGTTATACTACAAGCAGAAAGGGGTGGTGAAATCCTTTGCAACTACTTCAGCAGATGTTGGGCCATCAAATGAAGTTGTATCAGGTACTTTATTTGTTTTTTCAGATTATGCCAGTGTTTTGTTTGACTCAGGGTCCACAAATTCTTTCATCTCTAAAACCTTTTCTAGTAAAATGGGAATACCATCTCAAAAAATGACTCCTGAACTTTTGGTAAAAACACCTAGGGGAAATGTTGAGGCAAAAAGAATTTATAAGAATCTTCATATCCTTATCTGTGGAAAGAACCTACTTGCAAACATTATTGTTCTACCTCTAGTAGAGTTTGATGTTATCTTGGGTATGGATTGGCTCTCTATTTACCATGCTATGATTGACTGTAGAGCTAAAGAAGTTTCTTTTCAGAAAGAATTTCAGTTTGTGTACAAGAATGAACCCTTACTGTTGAAAACTTATCAAGAGTCCAAGAAACATGTAAAAGATATAAATGAATGTGACCTTGCAAACATCGTTAAAAATAAATAAACTGTTCAGATTAATGATGTGCCAGTGGTAAATGAGTATCCTTATGTTTTTCCTGATGAGTTTCCTGGAATAATACCAGATCGGGAAGTTGAGTTTACTGTTGACTTAGTTTCTGAAGGTAAGCCAATTTCAAAACCCCCTTATCGAATGGCTCAAATTGAACTTTTAGAGTTAAAGGAGAAATTGAAAGATTTACTAGAGAAAGGTTTCATTAGACCTAGAACATCACCATGGGGTTCTCCTGTTTTATTTGTTGAAAAGAAAGATGGTTCAATGAGACTTTGCATTGATTATAGAGCCTTGAATAACATCACTGTTAAGAACAAATATCCTTTGCCTCATATTGATGATTTGTTTGATCAGCTCCAGGGAGCTCAGTATTTTTCAAAGATTGACTTGAGATCGCGGTACCATCAGCTAGAGGTAAAGGAAGCAGATGTTCCGAAGACCGCGTTCCATACATGATATGGACATTATGAATTTGTAGTAATGCCTTTTGGGCTAACCAATGCACCTTCTGTATTCATGGACTTAATGAATAGAATTTTCCATGAGTTATTAGATAATTTTGTGGTGGTTTTCATTGATGATAATTTTGTGTTTTCTAAAAGTAAAGAGGACCATGAAAGACATTTAAGGGTTATCTTGAAATACATAAAAGAAAAGAAACTGTATGGAAAATTCAGCAAATGTGAGTTTTGGTTGCAACAAATTTCGTTCCTTGGTCACATTGTTTCTAAAGATGGGATAACTGTTGATCCTGCAAAAACAAAAGTTGTGAAAGACTGGCCAAGACCCACAAATGTAACTGAGATTCGTAGCTTCTTTGGTTTGGCAGGCTATTACTGAAGGTTTGTAAGAAATTTTTCACGGTTATCTAGTCCAATGACTAAGCTAATTCGGAAGGGTGTTAAGTTTATCTGGATAAAAGAATGTGATGATTGTTTTCAGGAATTTAAAAGAAGATTGTTGAATGCTCTAGTTTTGGCACTACCTTCCAAGAATGGTGAGTCTGTTATATACATTGATGCTTCATTGAAAGGACTTGGTTGCGTCCTAATGCAGAATGATCAGTTAATTGCTTATGCTTCACGACAGTTGAAAAATCATGAGGTAAATTACCCTACACATGATTTGGAATTAGCTGCTGTTGTTTTCACTTTAAAAATTTGGATGCATTATTTGTATGGAGTAATGTGTGAAATATATACTGATCACAAAATTTTAAAGTATATATTCACTCAGAAAGAGTTAAGAATGAGACGGAGGATATGGCTGGAATTAATCAAAGATTATGATTGTAAAATTCATTACCATCCGAGAAAATAAAATAAAGTGGCTGATGCTTTAAGTCGAAAAAGTAATGATTCATTAGAAATGTTGTGTTTGGAATGTGATACTTTGGTTTAGGATTTGATGAACATTGGCATAGAAGTTGTTCATGCAGGAAGATCTTCTGTTTTGTTTCAGGTATCAGTGAGATCATATCTATCAGATAGAATCAAGCAAGCATAGAAGCAAGACAGTGAGTTGCAGAAAAAGGTAGAGCTGGTTCAGAAAGGTATGTTGCCTGATTTCAACATTTATAATGATTGTGTTTTGAGATTTGGGAAGATATTGTGTGTCCCTTATGATTCAAAGTTGAAGAGAGAGTTGTTATGTGAAGCTCATAGTTCTCCGTTTTCAGTTCATCTTAGCAGTACTAAGATGTACAGAGATCTACGGGAGTATTACTGGTGGGATGGAATGAAAAGAGATATTGCTGATTTTACTGTGAAGTGTTTGACTTGTCAGCAGGTTAAAGCAGAGTGGAAGTTACCGAAAGGGATGCCTCAGCCTCTACCAGTGCCAGAGTGGAAATGGGAGAATATATCCTTGGACTTTGTTGTGGGATTACCGAAGACATCTCGAGGTAATAATGCAATCTGGGTTATTGTTGATCGCTTGACTAAATCTGCTCATTTCCTTGCTCTACGAGATACTTTTTCCCTAGATCAACTTTCCCGTTTGTATCTTAAAGAGATAGTTATGTTACATGGAGTTCCTCTCTCCATTGTATCTGATGGTGATCCCAGGTTCACTTCCAACTTTTGGAAAGGCCTTCAGAAGTCGTTGGGTACTGAATTAAATTTTAGTACAGCTTTTCATCCTCAATCAGATGGGTAGTCAGAACGAATAATTCAGACCATGGAGGATATGCTACGAGCTTGTTCGATGGATTATCAGGGAAGTTGGGACCAACATGTTTCTTTGGTTGAATTTTCATATAATAACAGTTTTCATTCCAGTATACAGATGGAACCATTTGAGGCGTTATATGGGAAGCGGTGTCGAACTCCATCTTTTTGGGATGAAGTGGGTGACAAGAAGTTTATGGGACCAGAATTAGTAGAAGAGTTGGCAGAAAAAGTTCAGCTGATTCAAAAACACAAGAGAACGGCTTAGATCAGGCAGAAATGTTATGCGGATAACCGAAGGAAAGATCTATCTTTCAAGGTAGGTTATCATGTTTTTCTCAAGGTTTCTCCATGGAAAAGTGTGATGCGATTTGGTAAGAAAGGAAAGGTGAGTCCAAGGTTCATTGGACCATATGAAATTCTGGCGAGATTTGGATCAGTTGCATACTGGGTGGGTTTACCTCTGAGTTTATCTCAGGTACACAATTTTTTTCATGTTTCGATGTTGAGAAAGTACATGCCAGATCCATCTCATGTTTTGAGTCCAGAGGTAGTTCAGCTGGAAGAGAACCTATCTTATGAGGAACAACCGGTCCAGATTCTTGACCACAGGGAGCAAGTGTTACGAAATAATGTCATTAATCAGGTAAAGGTTTTGTGGAAAAACCACATGATGGAAGATGCAACATGAGAATCTGAAAATGCAATGAGGGATAAGTACCCCCATTTATTCGATAAGTAAATAAATTGCGGGGATGAAATTTTCTAAAAGGGGGGAAGGATGTAACATCCCAAGTAAGTAATGAATAATAGATATTTTTATCTATGTCTATTAATGAATTAGATAGTGTTTTAGAGTCTTGAAATGAAAATAAATACAATCTTATGCATGGAATACACTAATGTTCTTAAAAGATTGTTTTACTGCCTTTTGATGGCAAACCCTTTTTTAAATCAAAATTTTGACAATTTTATAATCTATATTTGTCAAAATAAACATATTAATTATGATTGGGACATTGAAATTTACATTGGATAAATTTTTGGTATTTTTCTGACAATGTTCATTTTTTAATGAATAGTGAAAAAATACTGCATTTTACATCAAAACTGCTTTTTCATTTAATTTAATTATATGGTTATATTATCCTTTAAATTGTTCTTAAAGTCTAATATGAATATATTTTTACCATTTAATCCAGTGGTGTTCATTGGAATCAATTTCACTTTGAAATTGGACTTAAACTAGTGTCAATTTTTTTATACTTGTTGTTTCATAAAAACACGCTATTTATCATGACAGCGGGAATTAATTATTAAATTAATTAATGTAACTTATATGATTTGAATTTTTTAAAATATTCATCATTTTAGAATTCATAATATCAAATATATCTTAGGGTGAGGTTTTGGTATTTTTCTGAAAAACTTCAATTTTTGATGAATAGTGAAACCACTAAGTGGTAGTTAAAGAAACTAATTTTTTGTTTAAATGAAACTTTGCCACCTCTGTGATTTGACTTTCAAAAATATGACACACATGGTTGTCATTAAGAAGTAGAATGTGGTTCAATGAGATTAAAAATTTTTTTTGGTGAATAGTGACTTATTAAGTTTTTAATCGCGATTAGAGGTAATTAGTGTAGTTTAAGGTACAAATAATGTTTTAATAATATGAGATGAGCTTGACACATGTCCTACCCTCATTGTATGTGTCATGGCAGACCAAGACAATCCATGGGTCAACTTGGTGACCCGATGGAGCCACTTTGTTTGGGAAATGACATCAATAACTTTTTATTTAATGTAAATGTAAAAATGACACAAACATGAGATGTTTTACTAAAACAATTTTTACATGGGGTTATACAAGTCAGAATTTTGATTATAAATAATCATTGGGAAGATAAAACGATTTAATAAATCATAGGAGTTTTTTTATAATTTTTAGACTTTAATTAAATTAAATTATTTATGACATCATGATGATGCAGCGATTACCTCATTAATAATGGATTTAAATAAAATGAAAAGATAATGTAAAATCCAGGACCTAAACATGTCCAAAACCTATTTTATGGGTATATTTAGACCCCTTATCACCTTATACTATAATTATATCAATGTGGGCCCTTTTGAATCTGAAAATCATTTTAAAATAAAGTAACATTCTTTTACTTTCCAAGAGTGCCCCTCCTCTCCTCTAATAAAAGGCCCCCACCTCTACCTATTTACACACACTTACAAAGCCTTTGGCTCGTCCAAACCCTGCCCATTTTGTCTCTCAACATCCCTCTATTACTCCTTGAATCCTCACTTTCGGCAAAAGTCTTCGCAAGAAAGCCTTTGATCTCAAACCAAAGGGAGTTACCCGATTTTAAGGTAATGTCTTCACTTGAGTCCTTTTGTTTTATTTTTCTTCTCCAACCTCGTAAACTCTTTTTATTCATTTATTTTGTAACAACTCCAGTATCTTAAATATAATAGGATGTTGTTATAAGAAGGATTCGAGCTACACTTACACACACCTACATCTAATGGTTAAAGGACATACTGTTTCCGTGGATGGTGAATTTATGCCTCCCGAAACGATGATTGTTCAACATTATTTTAACACCTTAAAAGGTGGACATTAATATGTAACTATATTTATATATGATATATAATATGTTTATGTTTTACTTAAGATTCTTTATTTTTCATTTTTTGCATACCTTTATGGTTTCCATTATGGGTAAACGGGATATCTTCATTTAAGGAAGTGCGGACTATCGCCCCCTCAAAGTGATTTGATTCGTTAAATACCATATGTGGGACGTATAAAGAATGGAGATATGATATTATATATGATATTATACTGGAATTATAATAAACCTTTATATCATTATGATTCCATTCTATAAAATATGAAATAGAAATGAAAGTAGTGTTCATGCGTACGTACGACTTACCGTCTCCATGAACGGTGCATTTCATTTCTTACCTCTAAATAATTATGTAATATTATAAATGCATGTATATACTGGATATATATGATATATACATCATTATTATAATTCTGAATATAATGGATACATGATCAAATTGTAATTATAAAGGGTTTATTTTTGACTCAAGTACCAATGATCGTTAAAACGACCGTTATTAACTTAAATAATTACATGGTGTTCATGACATGGAAATAAGTGATAAAAAAGGAATAATGAACTTAAAAAAGGTTCTTAAATAATTAGAAATTAACTCAAGTTTATTATTCAGGACATTAAAGAATGACCGAGTCAAGTCGGACCCTAGGTATGGGACTTCATCTCAATCACCACTTTCATTGAGGCATATTTTGTTTTATACACAACCTTCTTTTATACAGTGTATAAACCCATTTGACTTTTACATTTATTCAAAAGAGAATATTTTTTATACGAAGCATTTACTAAATGACAAAAGGGAATTTTTTTGTCCTACGTATGCGGCGACAACGACTTCTCTGCCTCCGTGACCATTATTTGAGTTTCAACTTCCTCTACAAGCCATACCTTCTTTTTACATGAAAAATAAATACCATGATTTACTTTTCTTTTATTTTGGTATTGAAAATGGTTTTCATAATGTTTTTATATCACTGTGTTGTATTGATATCATGTGATTTAAAGGTGGAAATGTTATGATTCCTTTATGCATGATTTATGTGATACGATTATGTTGAGGTTATTGGGAATTATTATGAAGATGGGTGGTTCCGTGATAAAATAAGGGCGGGTGAGCCCAATATAGCTCTCCAATGCATTGTGTAACATGAAGGAGTGAAACGTTAAGGTTTCTCCGAAGAGATTTAGGGAGTATACTATGATGGGTATTCCAAATGTAACCAAGAGGGTTACTCCCTACGTAAAAATGTTATGAATGCCTCAAATTACCTTTATGTATTATGATTTTTATGATTTATTCATGATTTGATGAGGTATGTTAAAGTGCTTATGTTTTATGGGTAAAGTATGATTTCATTCTTAGGTATATATGTACCCATGTTTCCTTTCCATATATTTTTATATCCCTTACTGAGCTTTTTATGCGCATCCCAAGTTTTTTTAAATGTTTTCACATGTCAAGGGAAAGGTTTATGATATGATGATAGTGTCAAGGAAGTTTCAAGAACGAATCCATGTTTTATTTTAAATATGATTCCATTTATGGGAAAGAAGAATAATATCTTTATGTAACCACTTTGTTTATATGTGGAATGTAATGCAAGTTTTATGATCTAATTCTCTAAAACTCTAAACCAGAAAAGATCCTTAATGTGTAATCTTTTAATAACTCAAGATTAAGTAAGGTTTATGGCTGGCGCCTTATAGTTGTCCACTAGAATTGTGGGTCTCGAGTGAATCCATGGAGAGGATATACCCTCCATCAGAGTACAGAAAAGAAAAAAATTACCAATGTAATAAATAATTACAGTATATTCAGAAACTCAAAGATGAAACACATGATAAAATTACTAAATCAAAATAAGGATCTGAAGTATAGGTTATACTAGTAAATGAAGGTAGTAGTACATGTCCTTCTTGAAATCCTTTTAGAAATGACCACATTCTCTTACACCACCTACTCAATTATACACCATGGGGCCTTACCCATTAACTGTGATTATGTTCATGAAGTCTACAAGGGTACTAAAATGCATAAGTATAGTGTGAGTATAAGAATTAGTAGGACACCACTCACGAACATAAAAATTAATTATTAAAATATAAAAATTGATTCCCTGAAAATAAATATGGTATATATATAAATAGAAGCATATTTGTATATATATGTCTATAAATATATTACTCAAGTACCAAATACATTTCTGGTCCTCAGGGGCTAAATCTACCAACTTCATATCTATGCTGATATAATCATACCTACTTCAAAAAAATACTAAATAAAATAATTGGAAACCATCCTAAAACATATTACATGAGGGGATATCCCCAATCTTGTTACAAATTATTCCAACCTGTATAATCCATGTACATAACAACCACTATAGTTTTATCACATCAATCTTGTGGGGATATACAAGACATTAGTCATGTATCACATGCAAACTAAATCCTTATCATAACCCTACTATGTGGATAGAAAAAATAATTTTTCACTTCCTATTAGCTAGAATAGTCTAGGTACATACTGACTAAATACTATACTTCCCTCTCGGAGGATAGTCTCAAACATGCCTCAAATATCACATGCATTCAATAAGGTGTCATATCTAACATGTCATCCCATGTCCACCAAAAAAATTTTTAAATATCAAATTTAGAAATAAGAGGAAAAAATTCACACTCAACTACAGTAGAAAATAATACAATATACACTAAAAATGATGGTTTGTGGTGTTTTTTCAATGGAGGTTCTAGTAACCACCAAGAAATAAATCCGGATAAAAAATACAAATAATATAGTGGTAGTTTCAGAAAATAGCCACTATATGTTTTTATGTTTTTCAATTCGTGGTGATTTCAATTATACTCTGACTAATTTTTTTTAAAAACACAAGTCCATCCCCCTCCCTCACTCCATATTTGAAATGTCAATCCCTTCACATGCCTACCCCTAACCTCCTCCTCTCATCCCGTCAATGGAAACCCCGGGTGTGTGACCCCATTTTCCCCACCCCTTCTCCTCTATTATCCCATGTGGTGACTCTGATCCCATGACACATGACCCACATGATTGTCCCTACGAACCTGACCACTGCAAACCTCCCCTCTTTTGACATCCTCTATGGCTAGCTCACCGACGATGTGAACCCCATTCCCCCAATCCTCTAACCTCTATAAACGTAGATCAGTTCCCCTCATCAATGGTCACACAGACCCCCCGCCCCCCTCTGAGATCCCTATACATAGTTCGGATCCCCTCTTCAGCGGCAGCATAGACCCCCATAATGGTTTCATCATTATCACACTAAATTTTTTTTATAATAATTAGATGGACAATCTAGGTTGATAAAAAAAGTGTAAAATTTGATAATTATTCATTCAATTGTTATTATATATGTAATTTTGGATTATAAGGTTTCATTTGGATTTTGAAAATATCTTCTTGGACTTATAATAATCATTAATTTTGATTTTTTTTGTATCAAATTATAAAAGTAAATTATGTTATGATATCTGTCAGTTACGGAATCTTGATCATTCACAATTCAATGGTTTTTAATTGATATTAATTAATTGCACTTTGTTATATATATGTCAATGCATCATATTTTTATATAGAAACATAATTGAAGATATTTTTAAACTCATGACCAATTTTGGGTAGGTTTTGGGGTCACATATGGTTTCATCACCAACCCTATAAAGGGATATAGGGACGGAGGCCTTATAATTTACATATTATACCCTTTTTAAATTTATTAGAATGCTTCATGTTTTATGAATATGTGAGGTATCATTTATTTTAATAAAATATATTAAATAATTATAGTGTAATTAGGGTTCTGTTTTACATTAATGATAGTCAATTATTTATTATGGTAACTGGAATAGCTAAAATAGTTTCTTCGATTTTATTTTAACTAACATTCTTTTTAATAAAATTAATTATAGTGTGTAGTTTGTTCTCTATTGATTCAAATGAACAGTTTTTTATCATTAGATTTGAAAATAATTATATAAATTGTCCAAATTTATTTTAACATAATGTTTTATATATTTATCTCAAATTTAAGAATCATTCAATTTAATGTTATGTAAAAATACAAGATATATATAATTCATGGAAAAACAAGATGTCAAACTAAAGCAGTTAAATAAAATATAGAAATTTGGAGTTGAATATTTTGGGTATACATGACATATCTTGATATCAAATTAAGGAATAAATTTCATTCATATTTTTTAGTGGATCCTCTTGGTCATAGTTAAATCATAGGAAATGTTTCATACATTGATTAATATAACTAATTTTTTAATGGAATAAATCCTCATAAGTTACAACACTAGGGTAGAATACACAGTTATATTTTATTTGATTCGTAACATTAATCTATGATTGTGTGAAAAATTAATTTATTTGATTAATGTTTTTATATTACAATTTTATGATGAATATTTTTATTATTTGGTTCATCTCATATCCCTTTATAGTTGTTATAAAAGAGTAATGGTGAAGTTTGGTGATATAAATTTTGATTTTACTTGTTTTATTAAACATTTATATCTCTATATATAAATTTATAGTGAGAATACAATGCAATTAATATGGATATAAGTTGGATTAATTTACCATGAAACACAACTCGATATGGAAATGGTTTAGATGAATTTTTAAATTATGAAATTGTAAACTGATCAGTGGATGGTATAATAGAATTTATGAGTCCTAATTATGAATTCAAGAAATGGTTGAATATAAATGATGTATATATGTTAATTTGATATTGAAATAGTTTTCTACTCCATACTTATGTGATATTTTTGAATGGAGAATCAAATGTTATGGAAAGTCAAAAAAATGAAAATACTGTCAATGAATAACAAAGTGACCCGACAGATGAGATTTCAATTCGAATTTTTGGAAATAGATCATTTGGATTTATAGAATACAATTTCAAAGATTTATATAGATCAAAAGAACCATCAATTGATCTAGAGTAAATTTAATCATGATCATAACATCAGTTCCCAACAAATGATTTTTTTGAGTTATTTGAAGATGGTAAACAAGAACTATATAAAGGGTTTTCCAAGTATTAAAAGTTTTATTTAACCTTATGTTGTATCATATAAAGTGTCTCTTTGGATTTAAAAACAAAAAAATGACCATGATTTTATAGTTTCTTGATGATTCATTTTTGTAAATCTAAGACACCTAGATCATTCTATGAAATAAATAAAGTTATCAAAAAAATGAAATTGATTATAATAAGATACATACATTCCCAAATGATTTCATGTTTTACTGGAAGAGGGGTTTTATAAAACATAATATTCAAGTTCTCATACAATTAGATTGAATTCAATGAAATTGAGGCAGATTATAAATCAATTAAACACTAGGAAGAAACAAAATAAAGAAAATTCATGAAAAGGTATTGCGTTACTTTCATTTGAAACCAAACTTGAAAATATTATTCGTGTAATTTGATAATTTAGATGACATGAAGTTTCATTCTCAGGATAGTAATAATGGATTAATCAGTCATCCAAATTAATCAAAATCATAGAATATATTCACTATATTCATATTTTTAGTTAGATCCTAGGAATATGAAATTGGGATTGGATTTAGTTAGGATTAACCCATTTGGTACTTTATGTACTAATTATATCATTTGGATAGTTTTTTTGATCCCCTATATTCTAACTTCATGGATGTTTATGAAGATGTATTCTTTCATTATTTTAATGATTATTCATATAAATAAAATTCAAGTAAATGACATTGATGAATACCTTCAACCACTAATCATAGAATTGTGAGAATTAATTGATGATGGAATGGAAACATGTGATGGTTCAATGAGACAATCATTCAAGATTTATGGTTCATTAATGTGGAACAATTCTGAATTTCATAGACTATAAAATATTTCTAGTTTGAGCACTCATACTTGTTTGTATTTTCTATATTATAATCTTTATTTTTAACATCAACATTTACCTCATCACAGAAAATGGTTTTTTTGTGTGTCATCATTGATTTCATGATGATTATTATTTATTTAGGATTAACAAGACACAATTAAATATATATATAGAAATGATAAATTTAGTGAAGGTGTTATATAGTTGATAAATCATGGGATAATTAATGAATGTCACTGAAGAATTTTGAAAATGTCATCGGTTTAATGAAGGGGAAAATGTTACGAGGTACAACATCCAAAGAAGATGGAACACAACTATGGAAGAAAAATATTATATTTTTCAAACATGATTATTGGGATTTTGATATGATACATCATAATCTTTAAGTAATTCATTTTGAATGAAATTCTATGAGAGTGTAATTTTAATAGTGCTTAATGAGGAGGGTAAATCAAGGGATCTTCATAATCCTCGTAAGCATTTGGATTCAATTAATATAATGAATGGTTTGTGGAAAAATGATAATGGATTGTATCCTTCTGCTATTTTTACAGTTAAAAGTCATAATAAAGTCATATTAAACCAAACATCATAGAATGTAAAAGTTCCATATGGATATTCAAGTAACATGTCAAGGTGTCTTTACTTAAAACATAGAAAGTTACATGGGCTTAAATTCATGACTCACATATATTGATGGATAAGTTGTTGCTGTATTTTTCTAGTAATGTACCTTAAAAACTAACTTTGGTTCTAATTGATTTTATACTTTTTCTGATAGCTTTGTTGAAAGTCACTAAATCCAACTGATATTTATAAACATTAACAAATAACTCTTTTGGCACTTTTTCAATTGGAGATGTTTTTTCCTACTTCATTCTTCACAGTCATGATTCATTTGACTATTCATTTGTTTAAATAATCTAAAATATGTAGACAGGTACACTATCAATGGATGTATCTAATTGAGTTGTGCATTGTTATTTTTTTATTTTCATTAGTAAATTCAATTTTTTCACATATTTGAATAAAATATTTTAATATATTTCAAATTTTTTTTAATCAGGTACATGGGTCATTTGTAATCATATGTGAAGAATAACGTTCAACCAGAAGTCCATACTTATAAAGGATACATAGCAGGAGAGTCCTTGACTATCTGTTCGAGGTATTTGGATGGGATTGAGACAATATTAAATCGTAATGGACGTTATGTTGATATCTCCACTAATTCTGGTTTGGATAATTAGTCATTAGTATTTACAACAATTGGAAGGCCTATTTGGAAGGGGTAAAATTTTACACCAAATGGATTAGAGTTTCTACAAGAACATAGATATTTTATACTCATTAGTGTTATTGTAGATCCATTTATTCGATAATTATGACTTTATTCAAAGTGGTGATTAAGGGGTGGAGTTCAAAATGATATTGAATTAATAAAACCTATTAATAAGGATCATTTCAAATGGTTCACCAAACATTTAAGTATATACTAATAATCATATTATTGACATGTATTTATTTTTTCAATAATGAATGTAAAGGCTTATATCGTTTTGTTTCGATATTTAATTTCTACAATTGATCTAAAATATCAAATTATTTGATTTTTTGGCACGAGATCCTCTAAGGATGGACAAGATATTTTATACCAACAATATTCATGGATTTTGGTTTTGTACATTTTATCATGAAGAAGACATGAAAACTGAAAATAGTGGTGTATTTACAATTGCACAGGTGGGATACTATGCGAAGCTAATTCATATAATTGAATTAAACTATCATGTCCAGTTTCCAGTTCTCTTATTCAAATGAAAGTGGTTCAACATTATTAGGGGTATAATGAAAGATTTATTAAATTTTTCTTCTGTAAACATCTATCTCCAGATGGAAAATAGTGAGGGAGAAAATCGTGATCCATTTACATTGGATGTACAAGATAATTTGGTTTATTATTTGGGTGAATATATACATAATGGTTGGAGCGTTTTTGTTAACTTAATATAGGGAGAGTTATATGGTAATAGTGGTGAAGATTAATTGGTTTTTATTATAATGAACCTCATCAACCACAAAATATTGAATTATTTTTTTCCCAACAGTATAAAACTGGTCGAACTTACTTGAGATGGTTAAAATGAATGACTCACTGTAATGGAGGTTGATAAAAATTGATACAATAAAGATGAAGATAATTGAATGTATAAATTTTTAATAAAGTAATATTACAATTTCTCATTGATAAGTGTTTCATACGTATATAAATTTTTCTAGTTTTCCATTTTATTTTATATGAAAATAATTTCGTTTTTTATTTCTTTATATATTTGATATAACTAAACCATTTTAAATGAAAGAATTTTGTGAACAAAAAAAATCCGGGTTCTCGCGGATTAGTATCTCAGAGCATGCCAACACTTTTGTCATCTTTTTTGGATACTAGTGATTATATTTTCCCCAAGACTGAAACCAAGCTAGCTATTTCCACAAATGATTTTAGTATCCCACTTCTTGATTTTCTTCTAGTGATGGAGCAATTGGTCAACCCTTTATCTTGGAGATATTGGCGAGTTGCGGTTATTGGTGCGTATATCATTTTTCAAAAAAAACATTTTATTTTATTTATTTTTTAATTAATTTGTAAAATAGATAATGAAAACCATAAAAGGGATACATATATAAACACAACAGATGTATGGTACTTGAATTAATTAATGATTATTTTTTTCATTTGATGCATTTGGGGTGCCTACGGGTGACGTCGTTGAAATATATTCACACACTCTTGGTAGATTCCTTACAAGAGTTTGAGTTTTCCCATTAGTTATAAATATTATATGCATATTCCTAATTCATGGAAAATTGAGGTCTTTGATACTAAATTAAAGGTAATAATACTTTAATCTTCCTTGATATCTAATTTATGAGACATGAGTAAAATTTTGTAATATACATACCCTATGTTATGTCCTTTATATCTATATTTTCTCATTTTGATATCCCTGATTTCGTTTCACACCCATAAACTTTCACAATAACACATACAACATCCATAAAAAACTAAAATGACACTTTTATATTGATTTCTCGCATTTTAAATTATACCAACCATGCCTTGTGCTATTCTAACAAGTGGATGATTACTACACATCAAAAATAATTTATAGATCATTATACATAATTATAAAAACAATATGATCTTGTTTTGTCTGTTTTGGACTTGGTAAACACTTATGAAAGGTATATAAGCATTTAAAAACAGGTTTTAGGGGGTCAAACCAGGAAACTATTATTGGATTTCCATGAAATCGTGGGATCTGATTACATATTTTATTGTGAAATGTAGGAACTAATTGCATGTCATTCTCAATGAGAGTTTAAATATTATGGTTGTAAATGCGCATTTATTTTTTTAACACTAAACTGTGTATTGAATGGTAAAAACCCAGAAAATAATGTCATATTATCCTAAAATCATCGGACAAGGAACATAGATATTATTTTTAAATATAGGAACCAATGGAACATCCTTCAAAATGATAGTCTTCTTGTTATGGTCATAAATACATTTTAATTGTTTTAAAACACTAAAACATGCATGTAATGGTCAAAACCAGAAAAATGAAATTAGATTATCCTAAAAATAAGGGATAAATAAAGTTTATTTAATTGATGAATATTGGAACTGATGGATTATTATTTCGAATGATGGATTTATTATTATGGATGTAAGCACTTTTTATTGTTTTAAAACACTAAAACGTGTGTGGAATTGTGAAAACAATAGAAAACGACTTCATATTGATGTGAAATCATGTTACAAACACCATATGGTTTTTTACATCCATTTGTAGACAACACATCAAAATTATGTGCGGTGTTGTCGGAATTACTTGGTAACACTTATGAAAGGAAAAATGGCATTGAAAGTAAGTATTGGGTGTCAAAACGTGGCATATGAAGTCAGATTTCCCTAAATTTTGGGGAAAATAATTGTAGGTCTTATTTTGATATATAGAAACCAATGGTACATATTTATAAATGAATTTTTTCTATTATAGAAGTAAAATCATTTTTAGTGTTTTAAAACACGGAAGCATGCATCAAATGGTCAGAATAAATAAAATGTGGTTAGATGAATTATTATCAAGGGAAATCCACCTCTTATTTATTTTTTATGTGTACATGCTAAGAAATCTTTGATTTGATGTGAGGTGTGATCAGAATTACTTAGTAAACACAAATTAAAGGTGAAAAATACTTTAAAAACAAGTTTTAGGGGGTCAAAACATTGAAAATAACATTGTATTTCCATGAAATCAAGGGACAAAACCCCTAGACATACTTGTGAAATGTAGGAACCAACAGAAATTCATTCCCAATGATAGTTTTCTATTATGGTCATAACCGCGTTTTGAGTGTTTTAAAATACTAAAAAATGTATAGAACATTCATAATTAGAAAAACAATGCCAGATTATCTTTAAATCAAGGGAAACCCACCACTTAGTTTTTTTTATGTATGCCTAGACAACACAACAATATGATGTGTGGTGTGATCAAAGTTACTCAGTAAACACTTATGAAAAGTACAGAATCCTTTAAAAACAATTTTCATGGAGTCACAACTAGGAACAAGATGTCGTATTGCCATGAAATTATGGGAAACAACTGTAAATTTAATTGTGAAATGTTGGAACCGACTAACTTTCATTCACAATGATTGGTTTTCCATTAACTAAGTAAATATATTTTTGGTGTATTAATCCTCTAAAATGTACATGGACTGGTGAAAAACTGGAAAAGGATGTTGTAGAATCCTAAAATAAGGGGACAATGATCATAGATTTAATTTTGAAATGTAGGAATAGTGAACACATCATTATAAAAGACGGTTTTACAGTTATTTATATAAACATGTTTTTAGTTTTTTTACACTACAACATGCGTGGAATAGTCAAAACCAGATAGATGATGTCATATTGTCATAAAATTAGGTTCAAAAGAAAATATAATTAATTATGAAATATAGGAAATGACAACATGTCATTCCGAACAACGGTTTTCCATTTCTGGATGTAAATGCTTTTTTAGTGTTCTAAAAACCCACAAAATGTGTGGAATGTCTAGAACATAGGAAAAGATGTAGGATTTTCCTAAAATAATAATACAATTTATATAGATTAAATAGGGAATGGAATGAGTTAACAATATGTCATTCTAAATTTTGGTTTTCTTGTTATGGTCATTAACATGTTTATAGTGTTTTAAAACACTAAAACATGCTTGAAATGGTAAAATTCAGAAAATTGGCATTGATGTATCCAGAAACTAGGGTATAACCAAATTAGATTAATTTGGATTTTTAGTAATTGGTAGAACATCATTTCAAGTGGCAGTTTTCCCATTATGGTCATAAATGCATTTTTAGAATTTTAAAACACAAAAATGTCTCTGGAACATTCAAGACCAATACAATGATGTTGCATTTTCCTAAAATTAGTGGAAAATAGACATATACGTAATTTTGAAATATAGAAACGAATAACTCATCATTCTAAATCATGTTTTTTCCTTTCTGGTCATAAACATGATTTCAATTTTTTAAAACAGTAAAATGTGTGTGGAATGGTAAAAACTAGAAAAAAGATGCATGATCCTAAAACAATCACGACTAACCCACAATATATATAATTGTGAAATTTTCTAACTGTATTCACATCATTCTGAATGATATTTCTTCCATTATCATTGTAAATGTATTTTTTCGTTTTTTAAAACACTAAAATGTGTGTGGAATAGCCACGAGCAAGAAAATGACGATGGATTTTCCTGAAATCAAGGTAAAATTACTATAGATTTAACTATGAAATAATGAAATATATGTCACATCATTCTAAATGATATTTTTTCATTAGGATCATAAATTCATTTTTTATGTTTTAAAACACTAAAACATGCATGGAACAATCAAACCCAAAAAAATGTCATCTGATTGTCCTAAAATCAAAGGAAAACCACTATATATATAATTGTGAAATTTGGGAACCAAAGGATCATCAATACAAATGATAATTTTCCCATTATGGATGTAAATATGTAAATAGTTTTTTAAAACACTAAAACAGGAATGGAATGGTCAAAGCTAGATAAACAATGCAAGATTATCCTGAAATCATAGAAAATGATGGCAGATTTAATTTTTAAATGTAGGAACTTACGGAATGTCATTTCAAATTATGTTCTTTCTATTATGGATGAAATATCATTTTTAGTGATTTAAAACACTAAAATGTGAATGGAATGGTCAAACCGTAGAAAAAATCCTCAGATTTATGTGAAATAATGGGACCAACGACAATTAGTAATATTTAAAATATACGAAATTCTCTTTATCCAAAATCATTTAACATTGATTATTAAATAAATTTCATTCACACCATATGTTTCCTTTAAAATAAATTAGAATATTTTATTATCCCTTTTTAGTTTCAATTTCTGAATCATATCTTAAATATGTATTTTTCGATATTAAAATATTTTTCACTACATATTATATTATATATGTTAAAATTATATCTATTTTATTAATAAAGTAAAAAAAATTATGGTGATTATTTTGAATATATTCTGTGTTTTTTAACTTTCACATTTATTTTCTAAAATATCATGGTTTTTTAGGTGAAAGATGCATGTATAAGGAAGGATTTTGACCTTTCTGATCCAAAAAAACTCATAATCCATTCTTGAAGGTTCTCAGTTTCCCTATTATGTTAATATTTTATTAGTTATTCTACTATATTTCTGATTTATTATGTGTAGATTTAATTTTTATTTATTTTTTTACAACTAATGATATGACGTGGTCGGTTTCAACTATTTAGATTATGTGGATGTATACATATTTAGTGGTGGTCATGACATGGATGTATATAGGGAATGGGTTTTTTTTCGACAAAATATTTATATATATTGATTATTGATGTATTGGTTGATGTGTGGGGTGACTGAGTGTTGGGTAATGATGAATGTGGTTGTTTTTATATGACTGGATGTATAATGTATGAATGTCGGGTTTGTCATATATTTATGTTTTAGTTTAAATCCTATCAGTATTTATATATTTTTGTAAAATATTGTTTTTAAAAAGAAAAATAATTATTAGAAGTTAGTAGTAACCTCCACTAAACAAACTATATTGAAAGTATTTTGCAGAGGATTAGCCTAACTATAGCTTCAAATAACCACCGTAAAATTATTTTTAATGGTTAATTTTATTTTATTTATATTCCAAGTGGACATTTGTTTATTATTAAACTGACACTAATTAAATATAAAACCACTATTAATTTCTCAAAAAAAATTCACTTAACAAACTACTGCGGAATAAAATAAACAATTGTTATTGGAATAGTGATCATAAAATATGTTCTAGTTTTAAGAACCGATGACATGAAACTTAGTGGTAGTTTAAACCACCAATATAACACTAAATAAACTCCACTAATGACCCTTTTATTTGTAGTGATATAAGATACATAATGTAGATGACACATCAATATCACATCACATAGAATGTATCATAATCCTGGTCATCACAATACATATGAAAAAAACATCAGCACGACTATAATTACAGTCACACACACACCACATGTGGTCATCAATCAAACATAGCACTCATGTGCTACATACACATGGAAAAAAATAATTCCAATAACCTATATTAAACATGCTCTAAAGGAAATTAATTCTCACAGCTACACACACACATGAAAAATCATATCAATAACCCAATTAGATATGCACAAAATATAATGACTTCATATATTATATAAAAATATGACTAATGAAAATTGTTTATGATTAATAATAATTACACCACCCAAGCCTTATTGGATTTGGGAAAAAAAAGGTTTAATATTCATCTCTTTGAGAAAAACCCAATGACACTGAATGTGCACCAATCTGATCAATATCACATGATATATAGATGAGGGATATTTTGGAAATATAATAAAATACAAAATAGAAAAAATAGAAAGGTTTGAATAGAGTGGGAATGAGGAAATGGAAAAGATTCATAAGGGACATAATTCACTTTGGTTGTTTCCCCCCCTCATTTACACCATTATAAAAAAATTAAACTGGTCAACTAATATATACCCTCTCTCATTATCAATATAGTAATGTCAATTTACATATCCCCTCTTATTGTGTAGAATACTCCACCACATCATTTATTTATTTATTTACTTATTATTCTATTTTTATTCCTCTTATATAATTTTAGGTATTGATTAAATATATATATATATTAAAATTAGTCTATATATATACATGAATATACACATGCATATGTATATAAATATTTATTTTTTTATTTAAACCACACACATATATATACATATTATATTAATCTGTTTATATATACACACATCATATATATACTTATACACCCACACATGTATGTGAATAAATATATTTTTATATCATATATATTTTCCCAAATTTAATAATAATAATAACAGGAAAATATTTATTATTATTATTAATTAGAAAAAACAATTTCCAAAATTTACATTTCAACAATAAAATTCATTAATTTAGTGAAAAATTAATTAAATTATACTAACCACATTAAATTTTATTTACATATAAAAATAAAAATTTCATTATTATCATATGGATTTCAAATAAATTTACACACACTGTGAAACTTTTATCTTCATTAATGTGAATGTAATTACATATGTAATTTCCTTTTTAATCTTTTAAACATAAATAGTAATAATAATATATTTATTTGTACCGTTATGTGTGATTTAACCAAATACCCAATGCTCACAAAAGGTCATGACCTTCTTTGGTTAAACCCTTCATCCATGACCTAACAGTGGTCTCATATTTTTTATATGATACACCATTTATGATATTTTCAATGTTATATATAAAATTTAATAAAAATTTTAAATAAATCACCCTCACTTGTGACGATACCAAGAATCTAAAACATACAAATGTTTGGTCAAATATTTAGTAAACCCCAAAACCTAGAATTAATTATGATTTCTCATTTTTCATTTGAGGCACCCTTCAGGATATAGTTCATTATTTTGAAAAAAAAGAGAAAACATGTATAATATAATATATTCAATATTTTTATTAACTTGTTATATATCCCTTATGGGAATCATAATTCTGTGACAAAATTTCTCGTGACTCTGAAAATATTCTATTAAATATTCTAAAATTATTGTAGATATTTTTTCCTTACAAAAATCTTTTAAATCCATTATTATGTTATTTTTTTGAAATTTTACATTTTTACATAAAAATACTCATAAATTATTTATAAAGAGGGTTCTATTATCCTAAAAATATAGATGATGTTGCACACATAGGTTTCCGCCTCAAAATTGTGAATATATATATTATACATCATAACATATTTACCTTATGAGGTCTAAAAATCTAACTAGTGCATTAGAGGGCAATATATCACCCCACTAATGGTAATACAAACACATGTGTTCTATATGAAATTAGTCACTCAATATATCATGAATAAACATGGAATAATGGGTTTCATTCTCCATATCATAAATAACCAATGGAAATAAAAATAGGTATCACAACACTTCAAGTTGGGATCACAAAACTTTACATGAAGCCAATAAGTGGTTGACAAAAAAAGAAATCACCATAAAAAATATGTTTCATAAGAACATGTATATTATGATTCTTTTAAAATAAATCCCACAAAACATAATCCTATATTGATAAAGAGAAAAATTGGTAGATAAAATGTCAAAGTGTTTTTAGATAATTCTTTAAATATTGGCATAAAATTAGAATTTAAAGGTTATTTTAAATATTAATTTTCATGAAGTCCACATTTGAAAAAATGAAAAAATAAATTTTCAAAATCATAGTCTTGAAATAAATATAAATAATTATTCCTTTAATGAAACATAATGTTAATAAAATATTTATGTTAAAAAAAATTTAAATCACTTATTTTAAAAATAATATTCTAGAGAATTGAAAATGTATAGAGGTTTCAAAATAATTATGTTAAAACACATTGAAAGTTTTTACTATTGATAAAAATAATTAATAATGTTTCCATTAATATATAATGATGGTTTCAAAATGGTGATGTAGAAAAAATTGGAAAATAATTAATTTTAAAAGAATGTTTCATAATAGATCCTTGAAAAATACATAATACTTCCAAAAAAGGTAAATAAAATTCACATTAAATACATTTCCCTTTAAAATAATCATTATTTATGAATCCATAAAAATGAAAAAAGGATTCAAAAAAATATTTTTGTGAAAAAACATTGAAAACATTTACTTTTAAATTGAATAATTTGTATTAGCACTTTGAAAATAAATAAATTTTATGAAAAAGTAATGTGGAGTGGAATATAAAACACTGATTTTAAAAGTATAGAAAACTTTTTGAACATTTATAAATATCTTTTTTGAAAATAATCATCATAAAAAGGGTAACAAAAAATTCCATTTTAAAAGAGGATAAGGGTTATTAATACAAATTTTTATTTTATTTTCATTTAGTTTTTCAATATATATTTGGATTAGAGATGAAGTAGTGATTCATAGTGAATTTTTTCTATCAATATGAGTTAGTGATTGAATATAAAGTGGTGCTTCTTTGATAATTTTCGTAGATTCATTTATTGTAATTACATGTACTGATTCAAAAATTCTCATTTTTGATATGATGATTGATGTGATAATCTTCAATGTAATACGTGGTTAGTTTTGGTCAATGAATAATCCATTTCTTCATTATGTGTTTGATGTTGGAAACAATTGTGAATTGAGTTGGAGGTTATTGAGAAGGCCCTAAATGATGTTGATTTGAATTGGATTCCTATATAAATGTAAATAAAACAAATACCTATGTAAAAGTAACTTCTTTAAATCTAAAGGTAAATTATGAATTGAATTGAAAAATAATGGTAAACTATTGTGATTAGGAATTTTGTAAAGGTTCTTATTGACTGCTTGTGTAAAGGTAATATTCTACATAAAGTTACTTTGCGGACTTCTGTAAATGTAACTTAGAATGAATAAAGGAAATTTAATACCTAATTAAGGGTAACCCAGGTTGTGTAACTGTATTTTGCGACTTGCATCAGGGTATTTGGTTCTACATAAGTATATGATGATAATAACATAAGGGTAATTGGTTCTATGTAATATTATCCAATGCTGTTGATAATTGTATATATATGGACGACATAAAGGTAATCATGTCATTAAAGGTACACTAAAATCATTAGGACCTATTTAAGGGTTAAAAATAACTATGTACGGGGAGAAATATTTGGAATTACACTGTATATCTATAACTCAATGGTAATAGGGGTAATCAAAAATAATGTTGGTAGACTGTGTAATGGTATGAAGTTGATATGTTGATAATATTTCTACTTATAGGATTCATGTTCTTTAATTTTGAATAAATATCTCCCACTTGACATCATGTTCCACCACAAGGTATTGTGTCCTAATACTAGGTATCCAATGCTATTGTAGGGAATTATGTGATACCACCATGAATCTTATGTTATTTTCAGTCATGATCATGAGTACATCTTGAGTTACCATGTCAAATGATAAAAAAAGAGATGAATATATTGTGCGATTAAAAATAGAGCATTCATTCTTTCATGCGAGTGCAGATGAGTAAGTTCATATTGTCAATAAATTCATGAGGTATGTTTAATATAATATTACATGAATGTAGTTACTCTTCCATAAATGTAAATTGAATTTAAAACGAAAGGAAGTGATGTGTAATCTCATCATGATGATTTCATATCCAA
Source organism: Viscum album (assembly GCA_963277665.1). Classification (NCBI taxonomy): domain Eukaryota; kingdom Viridiplantae; phylum Streptophyta; class Magnoliopsida; order Santalales; family Viscaceae; genus Viscum; species Viscum album. The sequence goes on along the minus strand of OY728129.1, from coordinate 1,338,565,831 downwards.
TGGAATCCATGAACCTGTTATGACTAACTATCATGTTTCATGTGTTCCATACATGATAGATTGAAAAGACATTCAATGTATAATTTAATGTTGTATGATAATAATGAGATCGTGTGATGAAATGGAAATCCACAAGAACTCCAGAATGAATATATTTATGTAAGTAAATAGGTTATCCCAAATATTTCTTGAATTAGAATTGAATTCACATCTATTATTTGAAATATTTAAAAAAAATAAATGATTGATTTCTTGAGTTGAGGAATAAAGAGTCAATTTTTATTCATTAACCTTGTGAATAAGTAAAATAATTCCTGAGTTTTTGGTATACTTCAAATGAGTAATTTCTTATGGAAATTTAGAATGAAACTATGTCCATAATAAATGAGGATATAATTCAGCATCTAATTACCAAATTAAAATTTTAAAATTATCTAATGTCAATGATCGCAGTATTTCCATATTCATGGATAATTTCTATGATAATAAAGAGTATTTTATTCATGATATTATTATTGTAAATATAAGTGATATATGCACGTGATAAAGATGATGTTTGGAATATAAAATCTTTTGTTCTTTATTCATTAGTATTTTTTAGGAGACTGATACATATTTATAATGAAAAAGGAAGGGGTCAATGTCAGTATATCCGTAATGAAGGTTATCACATATTTCTAAGTATTTTAAGATGATAATTTAGATCATTCGTGATCTAAAAGCAGTTTTTAGGTAATCAATATTGTTCCAAATAACTATTAAAGTCATTTATGTGTATATATGAAAATCAGTTGATCTAGAAAGCTTGTAGAATAGGATTAACATCCATTGGTACATGAAAGTATTGGTTCATAAGATATTTCTATAAAATTATCAAAACCAATAAGAGGAATGATCTTGTGACAGAGGGGGTATAACCATTTTCTAGAGAGGATTGAGATTGGGAGGTCTAACTACTCTTGAAAAAGATAATACATTTATTAGGGTATAACCAAGATCAAGTGGACGAAATACTAATGGGGTCTAAAACCAGTTACTAACTAAAACATTTTAATCAATCATAAAAATGTATTGGAATATCTATTTAATGGGTTTGACCAATATAGAAAAAATTAGGATTTTATATCAACCCTTGTAATTACCATGGGATTCTCTCTCTATTATTATATCTACAACTGATGTAATATTTATGGATAATATTTAGTGGATATATAACATTAACTTGATAGAGTGGATGAAAAAAATAGTAGTTCATTAAAAGAAACCATTGAATCAACCGTAGTGGTCAATTCATCCTAACTCACTAAAATTGGTATTCCATGTGTTCCCTGTAATGATCTAAAAAAATTTAAGATGGATTTTATTATGGATTTAAATTTAATTATATCTTTTATTTCATGAAATATAAAAAGGCTAGATTGAATATGGAAGGAAAAAAATTACTAGTGTACCTAAATAATACTAAAAATGGTCACATTTTTTTATATTTCACTGAGAAGAATCTGATGATTATAATTGAATGATTTTATTTATCCTCATGAATTGCACAATTCATTGATGAAATAAATTTAAATCCCATTAATGATAAGAATAAAATAAATAATTCTTCCAAAATATTTGTTCTCCAACCAAGCTAAAATATAAACCTAATGTTATCTCTGATTCTTACAATCACATTGAGAAAGGATCTAATATATCAGACTTTCCCTTGGAGTAGGAAAGGATATGTGATTATAGTGATGAAGAAGAAACAAAATAATATAGTGATTCAAAGGATTACTAATGAGATTATAAAGGATATAAAAGGATAGTCATTCATGAAGTTTACAGTTTTACAGTAAATGATTTTCTTCAAAAAATGGAAGACTAAGAAGATAAGAAGTGGTTTTTGAATCTCAATATAATGCAAATAGGACTGAATACGAAGGATAAAAGTGGTATAACAGAATGTATCTCCCCTAATTTAAAAATACAATTTCCATAGATAATTATTTGAATTATAGAATCAAACCTCTTAAACCAAAAATTTAGGAAAGTGGAGAATCAGGTATGGTTGGTACTTCAATTTTTCAAGTAATATTTTCTTGATAGAAAAATAAAGACATAAAAATAACATTCTTTCAGTGGAGTATAAAAACCTTGATATAAACCATGAATATACATCTAAAATATATCTTAACTTGTGTATAAACAATGATTAATATTGATATGATATCTGTATTTAAATTTTTTTTCTCGTGAAAAATCTGGAGTTCTGGCTACAAAAAAGATAAAAGAACCAAAGTACATTTATTGTTGACTATTTTTCCATATCCAGATTAGATTTTTTGAAGCCAATAAGAACAAAGTTTCTAGAAGAACTCTTGCAGTTCCAACATCTCAGTAAATGAGATGTAAAATTAGGTATGAATATTTGGTTCAATGTTTCTTTTTTTTCAAATATTTGTCACATGGATAGGTATTGAAAATATAGAAATTCCACTATGGAAAAAATCTATAGAGAGACATTCCAATCCTATGACTTGAACAGAGACTGTTTATCCAAAAATTTGGAATAATTTTATGGAATATAGTTTAATGTTTTTGAAGATTAAAATGGATATAAAAAGGGTTTATCAAGCACTAAAAGTAAATCTCATGGATAAAAAAGACAAATGAAGGAGAAAAAAATAAGAATTTATTCCATCTATGAAGAAGGTGGTTGAAAATGTGCATTTTAATCTTTCAATAAATATATATTTTATGTTGTCAGTTTTATCATAGGGGGAGAGATTTTCAAAAGTGGTCATACATTGTTGATAGTCATTACAATGCATACACATTATGCAGATAAGACCTTTGAATCCAATATCAACCTTTCCTTTGTGAAATAGGTGATCAATCATAGTTTTATAATATATGGTTAGGAAATTATAATGTTCGTTCATTTGCCAAAATTTTTAAGAAATTAATTGTTTGAATTTTACTAGAGTTAGGTTTTTATTATTATAAAGTTTGAGATATTAGTAAATTTGGAAAGAAAAATAAGTCAGGATTTAAATATATTAGTGAATTTTAAACATCTAATTCTTTATAGTTAATGAATAGACATTTTTATGGACCTACAAAAACCGAAAGTGTTGGTGTAAAATAAAATTCATATGTATTAGTTTATTCCTAAAATTATTATATGTGGGTGTATTTAATTTTAAAAATGTTATAAGACTATTTTGGTTTTCAAAATTATGTAGCGCATTTTAAAAATATAAAAATTCTTACTTCTATAAATATTTATAGCAATAGTGGTGTAGAAACTAAGAATTCGTATTCTAAAATATTTTTTAGTAAAAGTTTTTTGTATATAACTTATTATCTACTACAACATATTATAAAAATGATTTTGTTGAATATAGAAATAGATTTATTTGCAAAATTAAAATAACAATGTTATGTTAATGCTAAATTTTTAATTTGTTTGAACAAATTTAGTATGTACTACCTGTTATACTATAAAAAAATATTTTTATTATGAATTTTATAAATAAAAAACCATATTATATGTGGATAGGATAAATGATAAATCATTTTTATTTCATTTTATTGGATTAAAAAATTTTATTTTATATACAAATGATAATTAACCTAAATTTTATCTAAAATATATTAATGGAAATTTTCTTGTATATTAAGTAAATTATAAAGAATATAGAGTTATTAAATCAACAAATATACTATTGAATAAATATTTCTTGTTAAATTTTAAAATTTGGATCGTTTTGTTTTTAAATTACCCAAAACCAAATCATCATATGATTTTTATAAAACTGATTTTCAAAACACTGTTGGAAAATTCTTCACATGATAGATCAAAATAAAGAAAAAATTACTGATTGTTTTCCTAAATAATTGTTTTAAACTATTTTTTAAGAAAATATTTATTCATATATTAAGGAATCAAATAATTATTAAGAATTGTCAAACTAATAATATCATTGTTGATGTAGTTTAATCAGTCAAAATAATAAGAAACATAACATATGAATGTGAACACTTTGTATTTTTATCTCAATTGGTACTTAATATTCCAAATGTATATGTATTTGTTAATGATTGGAAAAAAGGTATGATGAACTAAATGAGTTTAAGAATAATTAGTTTTAGAAATTAGCAGAACATCCTAAAGATTTTCCTCTATTTTTAGTAAAATGGGGCTTCAAAATAAACATGATCAAAATGGAATGATTATTATAAATAAATAATGAGTTGTAACGAATATTTATTATCAAAAATAAATAATTGACTATGAAGAAACACTTTATCTGGTAGTTAAACATTAGAATACTCATATTCTTCTATCATATGCAACATACTCAAATTTTATTCTTTTCCAAATAGATATGAATTATGATTTTCTTAGTGAATATGTTATAGAATAAGATATATTAGAAAACAATTAGCAATGTATTTTTTCAATAATTCTATATAAATCTTACTTATTTTTATTATAAACAATACCTTTAATTTTTTTAAAATTAAATTAATTTACTTATTTCTCAGGAATATATTTCTTGAGAAGGTAATCTTATTTATGAGTTATAAAATTTATTAAATAATTCTAAATTTGTTTTAAAAGAATTCTGGAAACCCTGTTGATACCCTACAAATGAAATTATAAGTCTAGTGTATGGTTTAAAAACCCAATGTTTGAGAAAACACATATAGATCTTATTCCCAGTGCTGTTGAAAAACTCTTTTTTATCAACCCTGTGTTTGGATGGAATCTTATATTAGATAAATAGGAAAAGTATGGACAAATAACCCAACATTTTTATGGAACCTTAAATTTTCTGAAAAAATGTATATTACATCATCCCTACTTCTATAATCAACCAAATTTTTTCATCCACAATGTTTGTAATTTTTTGTCACATGAAGAAACCTTATGATTGACTTTTCAATGATAAAGTTTTCATTAATGAAATATTATGTGATTTATGCAAGTCTTAATAGAAGTAAATATTGTTTTTAAAATATGTTACAACAAATTCAAAGGCTTATATTCAATGGAGTAAATCATTCTTCTTTATAAGTAAAATCCTGAATTCAATGAATGATTTAAATGGGAATGTTTGTGATATAGCTGGAGATATTCTTAGATCTTCTCAATCAAATATATTTTATGATTTTATATAATATCAAGAGAATTTAAACCTTATATAAGAAATTATAATTTGGATTATATTTTTTAATACAAAACTACTATAATGAAACAAAATATCAAGAGACTACTATTTATGAAGAAGCTACATTTTGGAGAGTTACAAAACCTTAAGACACTCTTTGTTTGTTTCTACTATTATTGACGATCATTCACAACTCATATATATTCCATGTTATTCTCTCTTAAATTATATAATCATTTAAAATGGTCATCAGTATTATGTCACTTGTTACTGAAACTGTGGTCAAGAGCATATGAATTATTCCAAATCAAACTCTTTTGATTTAATAGAGTTTTATGCAATCGAACTCTATGGCGTAAGAGTGTATTCTTATCAAACTATGATTTGGAGGAATAGTTTCCATATAAAATAACTAGAATCCTTTGTAAAGACTTATTGTAAAATATATCAACTGCATTACTCAGTTGTGAAGGTCTTATGATAAGATTATTTTTCTACACAAATTTAACAAAATCACAGAGAGAGAATTAGTGGAGTGTACTAGGGGATATTTATTACCTAAACCACTATAAAAATTGTTATGTTGTTTTATATTGTTTATCCTATGCTCATATTACATACAGATGTTAATTTTATATATATTTTAAAGTCATAAAGATAGATAAAATAAAACCTTCATGTTTATCAAAAATACACAATTCACCCCTGTATCTTTCAATTATTATGACCTAAAAAATGGGTATCATAAGTTCTATTTTTTGATAAAGGAGATAAAGCTCCTAAAATCATAAATGTATATGGTCTATACAATGAAATAGGCCAATTGAGATCCTAGAGATGTTATGTAAATGATAATCGCTTCATAATTCAATGGTGATAACACAAGATTTTTTAAAGAATGTATTATCATCTACCTAATAAATCTTTGATTGAGTTTTTTTATAAGGATTATTTCACCTAATGAAATACCTAAGAAGTCGAAAACATTGGATGTTGAAAATGTAATTGAGTATGATACCAATTCGAAATAAATGGATGATATAATTTTTTGACCTGGTCTCGATGAATTTAATTGATTATATCATTGTCCTTTTGATTATAAACATTGGAAAAAAATTGCATTTATAGGGACAAATAATGTCAAAAAAATGAGGTATGCTACTGAAAAAATAATGTTTTATACTATAGAAATATATGATGGCATATAATAACTTAAATAAATTGGTGGTTGTTATAAATAGTCAATGATGTTTCTAAATTTTGAGATACAATTTCTTAATTTGATAATGCACTATATGTACTCAGTGTTCTACCTTCAAAATGGAATTTCATATATGCATCTATATGAAAATCATCACCAGTCAAATATTTGAATATGAAATAATTAATTTTAAAACTAATTATGTACAAATAAGAAGATAAATTTGAAGTTAGAGATCATTATATTGTAAAAGAGGTAAAATAATTCTCCTAAAGTTACATCAATGTAGCATGAAATTAAATCGAGATAAAATGTCAATGTCTGAAAATTGTCAGACTAAATAGTTTCTCAAATGCAACATTCTCAGTTTGGTAAAAATTTAGAATATTATATTATAAGAATAGTGTCTTCAAAAAACCCACCACGATAGATAAAAAATTATACCAATAATTAATATTATATTAATTATTTTACATGGTCATATTAGACCTGTTTTCCTAAGATAAACTAATAGATAATAATCATGGAAAGGAAAAAATTAAATTAAAACTAATTATGATCATAAAGGGAAAAGAGATATGAAATCTACATAGATTGTTTTTTAAGAATCCAGTAGTTATTTCAATGTTTATTAAGAAAAATAGAAAAAATTATGAAATCAAAGTTGTTCTTTATGGATAATGAATGATAATAGGTAAAAACCTATTATTTTTATTTTGCTGACTCTCATAACTATTCATATAAAGAATTAGCTACTTATTTCTCAATGATTGAAGAAAAATACAATTCTTTATCAAACAAATTCACTAAAAAATATAAATTCTATTGTTTTAAATGAAATATATGTAATATTTTTACACCATAAATAACTAAAATAATATGTTAATAAAAAAACATCAAACAATAATGATCATGAATATAAAATAAAATAACTATTGAATGAAGTTGAATATTTAATAAGTGTTTCAAGTATATTAACTAAATGAGAAAAATATCCAAATGATATTATTGGAAAAAATGACCATAAAAGGGAAAATAAACAATATGAATAAAGGGATGGAAATAAAAATTATATAAAAAATATTTTTTCCAAGTTCTAAAAATACTACAAATTTCAATTCTAGAATGAAAGGACTGACTGAAAATTATATTTTTTTAAAAAGAATCCCTTTTAAAGAGTGAGGGGGAACCCATGAAATCATCAACTTAGAAAATAAGGAACCCAATGGTCCAAAATCTCCAGACCAGAAAAACCTGCAATACAAGAGAGAAGATCCTCCCAGCAACAAAAAACATTAAATCCAGCTTCCACTATTTCACAGGTGAACTACTAGTTGTCCCATGCAAAAACTCACAAGCCTAGAACCGATGTCTAGATACATACCCTATTAAAAATATGATTCTGAATAGCCATAAAATAGAAAGAAACCATTTCCCTACACGTCATCTTAAACATCTTTCTATAGAAAATTGGTTGCAAATTCCCTTGACAAGCATTATAGCGACACCAAACCCAAATTAACATCACGATAAAACCAACCATCCAGCATGAAAAAAACCTAAATCATCCCAAGATTATCATTAAAGAATGCCTCATGAGAAGGGGCTTGTAGAAAAAATCCTTAACACGAAGAAAACACCAATTCACAAGAAAGATTAAAACATTCCACATCATTGATTGCCAAAAACATCCATCCACTATCTGAGCCAAGATGATCTCCAAGCACATTGATCCACCAAAATTAGAAAAAACCATCATACCTTAACTGAAGAATGGAACCCTTCACTATAACTAGAGCCATATACCCCACAACAACCACAAGACACCCTTCAACACCAAACCTCATTAAACAGAAGTGGAAGATAGACCAAGGAGCATGAAATCATGTCTTCATCACCCAAGACTGGAATATCAAACTTCACCTCAAAGGAGCATTGTCGTTTAGAAGAACCGGGAGGATCTGATCCATCAACACCACCCTGGTCTTAGAGGAGGATAGATCTAAACCACGAATGAACCCTCACTGAATTCCAAATTGGAAAAACCTTGAGAAGTATAAGGGGACTTCGAGTATGGATAGGGCCATCTGATGATGACACCACCTCTTGGCTACCCTTGAAGCTTCTGACCTAACACCTAAGACCTTTAGATAATTGAAATTTAAAAGGCTTTTATTTCCCATAATATTTCTAAAGAAAGTAATCTAAATTTTCCTAAATCGAGGAAAATTTTGATTCCCAAGTCATTTTTTACTAGTACAACTAGAACAAATAAAATATTGGTACTAAAAAACTCTTGTTTAAATACTTTTTTCATAGAGGACCAGATGAAGAAAATACTATATTTTATATTTATTGTGGGTTCTCTAGACACATTAGTGGATACTCTTCCAATTTTTGTACCCTTGAAAAACTATATGGAGGTATAGTAACCTTTATAAACAATGAAAAATAAAATTTAGTATGATTTGGAATAGTTTGATATCCAAAGTCAATTTCAATAAAAAAAATGCTATATTATCGAGTACTAAAGCATAACATGATATGTATTTCTCCAAACTGTGATGATGGTTTTTATAATTATTTCTCTAAAAATTATTTATCAGTTTTAAAAAGAAAATTTTATAAATTTAGGTCACATAGAACTGAAAATTATTATACGTTGGATCTTACTTCCGTCTGTACACAAAAAGTGAATTTTTTATCCTCTTAGACATATAATTCATGGGTCTAGAATATAATACATCGAAACTGCAATATATTTAATATGTATAAATTATCTAATAATAATTCCATTTCTCATTTTCCTAGTCGTAAATTTTATAATGATTGATTTTTTATGCTTGTAAAATTAGAAAACATCACCAATATTCTTTTTAATCTACTAATAAAATTTATACATCTGAACCACTAGAAATTTTATATGTGGATTTATTTGTACCATCAAGGGTATAAAATTTGACTGAAAATATGTATGTTTTTGTATTAATTGGTGATTTTTCTAGATGTACTTGGGATTATGATTTAAAACATATAAATGAAGTATTCACTATTTTTCCGATTATTCGTAAAATAATTCAAAATCAAAAATATTTTAAAATAATTTCATTAATAAGTGATCATGGGGGAAGACTTTTTGAATAAATAATTTAATTCATTTTTATAAAACATTGGTATTACCCACACCTTATCTATGCCAAGAAAATATCAACAAAATTGAATTATATATAGAAGAAATAGAACTATTCAAGAGATTTCAAGGACCATGTTAAATAAATATAGCTTACATAACTATTTTTTCTATGAATATTCAATCACATATTTCTATATCATGACTAGAGTTTTAATAGAACCTATTATTTAAAATAAAACCTAAAATTTTCCAAATAATATAAAACCTAAATTAAATTACTTTGAATTATATAAATGTATGTTGAATATATTGATTACTATAGAAAACATTTTTAAATTTGATCCAAATCCTGGTGATGGAATATTTCTATGATATTAAGCTACTTATAATTCTTGTAGAGAGTTTAATAAAAATTCATCAATTATTTAGAAATCAATTCATGTAATGGTTGCTGAAAGTGATCCTTCTAAAAAACGTAAATATCAAATATATGAAATTGTTGACTATTTTGACAATATTAGGCTTCAATCACCAAAGAATAATTTTAAAAATAACATAACTAAAATTCCTCCTAGTATAGAAGAACATGAAACAAAAAAACAAGAAACTTCATTACCTAGATAGTATAGAACCTTAAGTAATCATCCATTAGAATATTTTATAGAAAATATTGTCACATGATTAACAACTATAAAAATGTTTAAAACTTATGATATTTTTATGCCATTATATTAAAACTATAAAATAAGACCATAGAAGAATATTTAAATGATGAAATCTGGTTATTGACTAGGCCAGAGGTGTAGAGAACCAAATATTGACATAAATATACATTACTTTACTTTTTCTGAATACTTAATACATAATAAAACACACAACAACGGAAAGTAATAGTTTAGTGTCTTTGGAAACTTGGAACATAATATTCTAATCATGGTGAAAGATCATTAACATATCCCATAATGATCTTCCCCTTTTGTTTTCATACCTAAAATATTTCTTTATATCATGGGGAAAATAAAACATAAAAAGGGTGATCTCAAATTCTCAGAAAGGGAAAACATAGATAACAAAAAACAATCCATAAACATTTGAATGCATAAACTTGAACATAAAATCTAAACTTCAAAATGATGACCAATGACATAAATCTTGGAAGTACGTAAGGGAAATATCATAATGGAACATCAATCATGATAATATAGAAAGGAAATAAAACATGTAATTTTGGTGAACCATTAAGCACATGATATGATTTCCATAGTAGACAAGGCATTGCTGCCAAGACCATCTTAGTGGACAAAGTCCCTTCTGAATCGAGTTCACTCCTCATTCCAGACCTGTATCACTAAATCAGATTAACATACCATTCAATCCATGTCTATCTCATGAGATATAAATCTTTACCCAATGCATTTGAGTGATATATTGGTCCCACCCATCTCATAATGAAATCATTCTTACTTGTTCCACAAAATAAACATAAATCATTCATCATAACCCAAAGAGTCAAATGGGTTTCATAAACATCATTCCATCATAACATAATCCATATATAACAAATGGATATCATTTCATCATAATAATATTTAACCCATTTGAATCATAGAGAAAATATACTTTAAACATGCACATATGAAATAATTTCATCTTACATGGAAAATGGTTTGGATAAAACACTTGAAATGATTTCTTGAGGAAAATATCCTCTCTTATTCAAAATCATTTTCTTTTCAAAAAATGTCATGAAATTTTAAAAGAAAAGGTTTTTTTTTTAAAATATTCATGAAATCGTGTAGGGTATGCTTCATAAAAATAAGGTTTTATAAAATTGTAAAAATCTGTTCATGCCGTATAAGTTAAAAAAAACTTTCTTCTCGTACTTTTTCCAGAAAAGTCAAAAAGTACCTCGTATGGTGAAAAAAGAAAGATTTCATACATACCATGTAGTAAAAGTAAAAAAAAGGGTAAAAATGACTTTAAACATACATGAAACAATTTTTACAAAACAGGGACATGGATGATAAATATAACCCTAATAAATACTTACGAATAAACAATTTCAGATAAAAACGAGATTGGAAAAGTTATCCCTTACCTTAGGTCCGATATGATTCATACGTATCCGAACCTCCTGTATAATGATTTAAATAATTTCCATGACAAATTAAATAATAATATTCATTTTTATCATATCATATATGGTTCACTTAAGACTTTATATTATGCATTATTTTGTAAATTCCATGTTAAAGAAGCGTTGTCGGTAAAATCGTTTTATTTATCATACGTGTTTGGACTTGTTGTTATTGATATTATTATTACTTATATCATGATTTACATACTTCTAGAATGTAAATCATGATATATATATATATCATATATATTCATTATATATATATAATCGATAGATAAATGAAATGAAATACACTGTTCATGGAGACGGTAGGCCGTACGTACGCATGAATGTTGTTTTCCTTTCCTTACTGACTCGAATGGAAGTAATTAGATGATATATATATATATCTAGTAGCTTTATCATGTCATATATTACATTTTTTTTTCATTATATATACATTACTATCATTCTTGAATGGTTAACCTGGAGAATGAATCTCATTGCGTCGGGGAGACGGTAATCCGTACGTACGCACGAGCGATGATATCATTCCCATAATTATTGGATTGAGTTGGAGTGGATTATATAATATATCATAATCAGTATGATGTTATAATAACTAGATATAGTTATTCTTTACACCATTATACCCATCCAAGTAAGGTGGTGGTGGAAAATAAATTACTCCACGGTGTGGAGATGGTATTCCGTACCTACACATGCGCGGTGATTTCAATTTTCGTAGGATGGATGGAAGGTGAAATGAGGTTGTTTCATATTTATAATAACATAAAATTGTATTATTGATACTTATTTTATTAATTTATAGTGAAACAAATAAAGAAGAAGAAGTTGAAGAATAAGGAAACTTGATTAATCAGTAGAAGAGATTACTTCTTCTTCAACACACCTCTTTTATGCTTCCTCTTAAGTCACTAGAGTTGGTCTTTTGAGAAGATCAGAACCTCAAGAATGTTTCTAGGGAAGTGGAGAAGAGAAATGGGCAGGGTTTGGCCTAGCTAGACTGCTCAAAGTGTTGTGATGACGAGAGGGAGGAGGTGCCCTTTTATAAGGGAGAATAGGGGCACCTTTGGAAACCTCAAAAATATTAATTTATAATAATTAAAAACACACATAAAAACCTCCAAAATGACTCAAATACGATTCTTATATAATATAGGGTTGTATTCTAATCAAACAATACAATTTAGAGATGTTGTGAATTTATTTTAAACATTATCAACTTAATTTATCCTTATTTAATCTATTTAATTTTATTTGTGGTAATAAGATTCAAAATTTTAAATTGTTATAAATAATTACTTATCTATTCTGAATTGTTAATAATTAGCTAATTTATTATGTTGTAGACCATATTAATTTTAATTTATAATTTTTAAATATTTTTGTGATTTAACAATTTTATATTATGTAACTTTTATAAAAAAACAATAGAGTTAATTTTGAAACTATTCATTTATTTGAATTTAAATAAAATCCTCACAGAATATATGTTTGAACTAAAGGATTTACTAGATTTATAACATGTCATATTTATCTATAAAATTAGTTTAGTGCATTAAATAGTTCATATAATATTTTTTTTAATATTTTTTTTATAAAATTTTTGATATTTCAATCAATAAAATAATTTCAACATCACTATTGTGTCACCTTTAATGATACCTATTTAATCCCTAAAATTTTTAAATAAATAAAAATTATGTATATAATTTTATTATATTTCTTGAGACTATTCATTTTTTATGTTTCATGAAGTTGATCACTAAATTAAAATTATTATACTTATAAGATTTAAGAGAGTGGCATGTTGTCACTTTCGTTGGTTTTAATAATAATTAAATTATTTTCATGTTAAAAAGTCTATAAAATGAATCTAATCTGACCCTTATGTGATATGGGTCGACATTTAGACATCCAATAGAATTTTTTAATGTGTTAGGGTAATTTTATAATCTTAGTTTTACCCTTAATTACCTGATTTATCTTTAACTGATGTAAACAAACATTACCGCAATTACTATTCATAATATGAAAAAAATAAAATAACCTATTAAAATAATTTGGACCCACTGAATAAAAATCTGGAATCAATTTTTTAAAATTCAAAACACCGATGTTTCAGCAATTAAATTGAAATTTATCCCGTTATTAAGAAAACGGGTCTTAAAAGCTAAAATATTGCCAAAGATTGAAATGTTTTCACCTATAAATTTAATGTAAAAGTACTGGTAATGAAATAAATTATATTAAATGGTAAAAATATATTCTATTTATACTTTAAAACCATTATATATTATAATTTAACCATATAATTTTTTGCAACGAAAAAAAGTTGATTTTAATTAAAATATAGCGTGTTATTACTATTCATTAAAATATAAATGTTATCAGAATAATATGAAAAATTTATCCAATGTAAATTTTTATATCCTTATTCCAAAAAAGATTTTCATTTTTTAAAATTGAACTTGTAAACATGTCAAAAACTATATTTAATGTGGGTATACCATCAATAGGCGGCAAAACTGCATTTTTTTAAAAAATACTTATTTTACCCGAAAAACGTATTTTTTTCTCATACCATGTTCTAGAAAATGTGTAAGATGAATAATAATGTTATAAAATACAAAATTTAGTTAATAATATTAATAATGGATACTTCATAATAATATTATAACCATATATCGTTGTTTAGTGAAACCTGATATTGCGTACAACAAACGCTATTGAAGAAGGTCATGATTGTGTGTAATGCAAGCCAAGTTAGGGCTGAGTGTAGTGCAAGACTCTTCTGTTTTTGTGTATAAAAAAATCCAAAAATATTTCAATTATATATTGAATATATATATATATATACTCAATTTTGCGTAGAATAAATGCTATCAAATGAACTTGAAATTGTGTGTAACACGAGCCAAGAATAGTGTTGCGTATACTGCAATCTAATACAGTGTTGCATATAAAAAAAGATAATTCTGTTGTAGCGTACAACACAAGACATCAATGAAATTAAAATGAATAATTCTCATACAATATCAGGTTGTTACATTCTACCCCCCTTAAAATGAATTTCACCCTTGAAATTCATCGGGGTTATAAATGATTTACTACTTGAAAGTTTCTTTCATAGAAACCCACATCGTAAAAAGAAATACTAAAACATAATTTTAAAAAGTGAAGTATGAAACATATCTATTACCCAAATTAACTCATCAATGGGTTTCCACATTGGAGAACATAGGTGAAAATATGGATATGGAAGAGAAACCTAACAATCAAGTTATGATGGAGAGTTCTAGAGAAGATGGCTATGAAAAATCCAACAATCACAAAGCCCTAAATTTGTCATGATCTAAGTTACCATCTGATTCATCGGATATAAGGGAACTAGGACAACATTTTTTGGTTTTCAAGATCATTTCCCTAAAGTTGAAGAATTTTAATTAGAAGAAATACTTACTTTATTTCTGTATAATCTCAACGTTGTTCATGCCTTGAAGAATTTCCACTTCATCTCTTAAAGAAATGATGTTGAATTTGTCATTCGTGAAGTGTTAGTAGATCATGTGATGGGTAATTCCATATGTCTCAAACAAAAGGTTATCAAAAGTTATCAAATATACATAAGTTCATCTATGGTTAAGATCATCGTATATGATTCCAAAAATGGACTTATACTTCATCTATCATATAGCCTAATAAAACTAGTTTATACTAACCAGAGACATATTGTAGGCTAGTGGTAGAAAATAAAGGCTTGTCGCACTTCGGTTGTGGGTTCAATTCCCGCAACCTGGTCCAACGCGACGAGTTGTATCCCATCCTACAGGTTGTCTTTTTTTCAAAAACTTCACCATTATAACATTACAGAAATAATATCGAAAAAATTTCTAGCCTTAAATAATACTATATAATGTCCGAAATAATCCATTCCAGTCTTTAGACTTATCCAAAATACATATGTCCAATCTCATAGTACAAACAAAATTATTACTAGAAATTTCATTATCCAAGAATTTTAATACCATCATTTATCCCTCATATAGCATAAGATATATCTTGTTGATCATATTCCAAACATGTGAATACGTTAATCTTGTATTCTCTTGCAACATGAATTACCATAGAACCATAGTGAAAACAGGAATGCTGTTAAAAGGTAACTCTTTCCACATACCAAAATCCCAAAATTTCAATACACTCAATCCATGATATCACTTTGTCCTTATATTAGTCATGAGCTAATTAATATTATTTTCCCCTTATCCTTTAATTATGTGCATATCATGAGCTTTCCAAAATATTTGAATTACATTTCATGGTTACCGGTACCATATAATTATTGAAAACCATAATAAAACAATACATAGATATTCCAATATTCCACAATACTATAAATTAGATTCCACAACATTATTTTGGAATATCGTTATATAAACACATAATCATTCCACTACATCATTTTCATACTCAACATCTCCAATAGTGATCGCATGTGACTTCCCTTTGTCCTTTGACTTAAGTGGTTTCTCACGTCGATCATCATTAATGTCTGGATTTGGTCATTGACTAGCATAATGCCCCATTTCCTAGCACTTGAAGTATTGAAGTGTTAGTGGAGCATTCTCTGTAGTCTTTTCCCTATTCATGTTAGTAGAAAACATTTTCCCATTACTTCGGCACTCAGCTACTTGATGACCTTCTTTTCCACACTTGAAACATTTTCTAGTGCCTTTTAGACAATCTCCACTATGCTTCTTTCCACACTTTGAGCATACAGAAACATTCAACTTCTTTACACCATTGTTCTAAGGTATTTCCTTGAACTCAATCTTTAGATTTTTGTTAAAACCATGAGATGGATATGTTACACCAAATTCTAGTTCTACCTTGATATCACAATTCACAATTTCTTCAAAGATATTGAAGTCTCTTATAGCTAATTCCCTTCAAATACTTGGTTTTAAGCCACTAAAGAATCGATCAACTTTACTTTCAGGTTGGATGATAAAGCCAGATGTATACCTTGAAAGTCTTGTAAAATTATCTTCTTGTATACCAACAGATTCATTATCCTTATGCTTAAGCTCAAGTAACTCCTTTCCATCTTTGTTCGAAGAATACGAGGGAAGTACTTACTGAAAAACATTTTCTTGAACTCGTCACATTCCATGGATTCAATTTCATCTTGGGGCCTTGTATTCTTAATTAGAGTCCACCACTAGTCTGCATCACCTTCTAAATGGTAAACAGCTAAAATGACTTTTTCATGTTCTAAATAGCGAAGTATGGAAAATAACTTTTCAATGGTACTGATCCATTGATCAACAACAAGTGGATCAGAAGACCCATTGAATTACGGTGTACGTTGCCTCATGAAGGACTCAATAGAATATTGTTCCCTTCTCTGATCATTTCGAAATCAAAAATGTTTCATAGATTGTGTAATTATAGAAATAAGATTTTTCACTCCATCTCCCATCACATTTTGCTGCTCGGGTGGACAATCAATGCATTTTCCTTTACATTGATCAAAAAGGTTCCTTTAGGTTCCAGCCATCATCTAAAACCCAAAAAGAATAGTGTGAGAGGAAAAAATCATTCTAGGGAAACAACATAATAAAGGAGGGGTAACGTCAATATCTAACATCTTAGGTTTAATTCTAATATTGTTACCATAATTCTATGACTATAACTTATACTTATACGTAACCTTGGGGACTTCCCGTGAGATACCATAGAAATATCTATAGGGATCTCACTAAAGTTCTCACATTCTAGATTCCAAAGGTTGATTACACGATTCCTCTGATACCATCTGTAGATACCCAATGTTTGATGTACATAGACATTACATTAATTTTGCATAATTCTTAATACATAACAAAAAGAGACACTAAAGGATTGTAATAGTTTAGTGTATTTGGAAACATGGAACATAATCTTCTAATCATGGTGAAAGATCTTCAACATCTCCCATAAAGATCTTCTCATTTTTTTCATACCTAAAACCATTCTTTATATCATGGGGAAAAAAACATAAAAATGGTTAGCCCAAATTCTCAGTAAGGGAAAACATAGAGAACATAAAACAATCCATGAACATTTGAATGAAAAAACATGAACATAAAATATAAAAATCAAAATCATGAGCAATGACATAAATCATGGAAGTATCTAAGGCATATATCATAGTGAAACATCAATCATGACAAAATAGAATGGAAATAAAACATGTAATTTTGGAGAACCATTAAGCACATGATATGATTTCCATAGTATCCAAGGCATTTCTACGAAGACCATCATAGTGGACAAAGTCCCTTTCTGAATCAAGTTCACTCCTCATTCTAGTCCTGTATCACTGAACCAGATTGACTTAGCATTCCAGCCAAGTCTATATCATGAGATATAAATATTTACCCAATGCATTGTAAGGAGATATAGGTACCACCCATCTCATAATGAAATCATTCTTACTTATGCCACAAAATAATCTTAAATCATTCCTCATAACCCAAATAGTAAAATGGGTTTCATAAACATCATCACATCCTAACATAATCCATATAAAACAAATGGATATAATTTCATCATAAGAAAATTGAAACCATTTGAATCATAGAGAATTTATACTTGAAACATACACATATGAAATAATGTCATCTTAGATGGAAATTGGTTTTTATAAAACACTTGAAATGAATTCTTGAGGAAAATATCCTTTCTTCTTTAAAATCATTTTATTTTCACAAAATGTCATGAAATTTTAAAAGAAAATGATTTTTTTGGAAATATTCAGGAAATATTTTAGAGTAAGAATCACAAAAATAAGGTGTTATCAAACCGTAAAATTTCTTTCATGCTGTATAAGTTAAACAAAACATTCTTCTCGTAATTTTTCCCAAAAAGTCCAAAAGTTCCTCGTATGGTGAAAAAAAGAAAGATTCCTTACATACCATGTAGTAAAAGTAAAAAATGGGTAAAAAGGTCTTCAAAAAAACATGAAACAATTTTTAGAAAACAGGGACATGGATGATAAATATAACCCAATTAAATACTTATGAATAAACAATCTTGGATAAAAACGAGATTGGAAAAGTTATCTCTTACATTTGTTCTTATATACTTCGTGCGTATCTGATCCTCCTGTATAATGATTTAAATAATGTCATCGACTAATTACATTATCATATTAATTGTTATGATATCATATATGGTATAATTATGACATTATATTACCCGTTCTTTTTTAATTTCCATGTTAAAGCATCATTTTAGGTAAAATTATTTTATTTATTGTACGTGTTTGGACATGTTTTTCTTGATATTGTTATTAATTATATCATTATTTACTTACTTACAGAATGTAAATAATGATATTTATATATATATCATATATATTTAGAATATATATATAATATATAGATAAATGAAATGAAATACACCGTTCATGGGGACGGAAGGCTATACATACGCATGAACGCTGTATTCCATTCCTTATTGACTTGAATGGAAGTAAGTAGATGACATATATATATTAATAAATATAGTAGCTTTATAATGTCATATATTTCATTATTATTCATTATATATACATTATAATCATTCTTTAATGGTTAACATGGAGAATGAATCTCATCACGTAGTGGAGACGGTAATCCGTTCGTACGCACGAGCGATGATATCGTTCCCATTAATATTGAATTGAATTGGAGTGGATGATATAATATCTCATAATATGATTGATTTTATAATAACTAGATATAGTTATTCTTTTCACCATTATACCCATCCAAGTAAGTTGGTGGTGGAAAACAGATTACACCACGGCATGGAGACGGTATTCCGTAGGTACGCACGCGCGGTGATTTCGTTTTTCGTAGGATTGATGGAAAGTGAAATGGGTTTGTTTTATATTTATAATAACATATCAGTATATTATTAATATTGATTTTATTAATTTATAATGAAACATCTAATGAAGAATATGTTGAAGAAGAAGGAAACTTGAAAGAATCAGTAGAAGAGATGACCTCTTCTTCAACGCACCTCTTTTAAGCATACTCTTAAGGCACTAGAGTTGGTCTTTTAAGAAGACCAGAACATCAAGAATGTTTCCAGGGAAGTGGATAAGAGAAATAGGAAGGGTTTTTTCCACGATTAAAGGTTCAAAGTGTTGTGAAGAGGAGAGGGAGGAGGTTCCTTTTTATAATGGAGGAGAGGAGCACCTTTGGAAACCTAAAAAATATTAATTTATTATAAATCAAAACCCACTTAAAACCCGCCAAAATGGCTCGAATCTGAAGCTTGGATGATATAGAGATGTATTATAATCAACCAATAAAATTTAGACATGTTGGGAATTTATTTTTAACATTATCAACTTGATTTAACCTTATTTAATCTATTTAATTTTATTTGTGATAATAAGATTCTAAATTTTAAATTGTTATAGGTAATTACTTATGTGTTGTCAATTTTAAATAATTGGATAATTTATGACACTTTCGACCATATAAATTTTAATTTATAATTTTTAAATATTTGTGTAATTTTTAAACAATTTTATATTATGTTATTTTTAAAAAATAACAATAGTGTCATTTTTGACATTATTCATTTATTTGAATTTAAATAAAATCCTCACAGACTATATGTTTGAAATAAAAGATTTAATAGATTAATAACATGTAAATTTATCTATAATATTAGTGTATCACATTGAATAGACCACTTAATATATATTTTAATATTTTTAAAACCATTTATTTGACATTTCAATCAATAAAATTACATCAACATCACTATTATGACACATTTAATGATACATATTTAATCCCAAAAAATTCTAAATAAATCCAAATAAAGTAGATGATTTTATTATATTTCAAGAGACTATTCATATTCTATGTTTCATGAAGTGTTTCACTAAATTATAATTATTATACTTATAAGATTTAAAAGAGTGACATGTTGTCACATACATTGGTTTTAATAATAATTAAATTATTTTCATGGTCAAAATTCTAGAAAATTAATCTAATCTGATACTTAGGTAATATGGGTCTACTTTTAGTCATAAAATATAATTTTGGAATGTTTTAGGGTAATTTTATAATATTAGGTTTACCCTTAATTACCTGATTTATCTTTAAGTGAAGTAAATAAATATTACTGTAGTTAATATACATAATATCAAAAAAAAAAATTAACCTATTAAAATAATTTAGACCCACTGAATCCCAATATAGAATCCATTTATCAAAATTCAAAACAGAGAAGTTGTAGTAATTAAATTAAAATTTATCCCGTTGTTAAGAAAATTTGTTTTAAAAGATAAAATATTTCCAAAGATTGAAATATTTTTACCTATGACTTCAGTGTAAAATTAATGGTAATTAGATAAATTATATGAAATGGTAAAAATATATTATATTTATACTTTAAAACCATTCAATATTATAATTTAACGATATAAATTATTTTGAAGAAAAAATTTGTTTTTAATTAAAACACAACGTGTTTTTATTATTCATTAAAATATGAAAGTTATCAGAATAATATTAAAAAATAAATCCAAAGTAAATTTTTATATCATGATTCCAAAGATGAATTTTATTTTGTCAAATTGAACTTATAAACATGTCAAAACTAGATTTAATGTGGGTTCCCCATCAAAAGGCAGCAAAACTGCATTTTCTGAAAAATACTTACTTTACCGGAAAAATTTATTATTTTATCATACCATGTTATAGAAAATGTGTAAGATGAATAATAATGATATAAAATTCAAAATTTAGCTAATACTATTCATAAAAGCTAGTTCATAATAATATTATAAACATATATTGTTGTTTAGTGAAACACGGTATTGAGTATAACACATGCTATCGAGGAAGGTCATGATTGCGTGTAATGCAAGCCAAGTTAGGGTTGCGTGTAGTGAAAGACTCCTTTGTTGTTTCATATAACAAAATCCAAACATATTTCAATTATTAATTGAATATATATATATATATATACACACTCAATGTTGTGTACAATAACTACTATCAAATGAACATGAAATTGTGTGTAACACGAGCCAAGAATAGTGTTGCATATACTGCAATCTAATATAGTGTGGCGTATAGAAAAATCTACTTTTGGTGTAGTGTACA
This sequence comes from Viscum album, assembly GCA_963277665.1. Classification (NCBI taxonomy): domain Eukaryota; kingdom Viridiplantae; phylum Streptophyta; class Magnoliopsida; order Santalales; family Viscaceae; genus Viscum; species Viscum album. Next base: position 1,338,544,029 of record OY728129.1, on the reverse strand, counting down.
ACAAAAGACATCAATGAAATTAAAAATAGTAATGCTCATAAAATCTTGGGTTGTTACAAGAGGGAAGTAATAAACTGAGTATAAATAACGGTTGGGGATTAATTGATCGACTAAACAATTATCCAATAATATGAATGAAATGGGTTTTTAGAAATAAATAAGATATTCAAGTGATAATTACTATAAATAAATAAATATTAGTAGCAAAAGGATACAACCCAAAAGAAGTGATATACTCTGATGAAACATTTTTACCTATTTATATATTTGAGGTAATTAGAATCATGTTTTCTTATCTATGTCATATTAATTTTAATTCATATTAGATCGATATAAAATTTTCTTATTTAATTTGATAGTTAATAGGAGAAGTATATTGAAAAATACAATACATTTAGAAAACCCCCATCTACCATATTTAGTATTTATAATTACAAAATCTCTTTATGACCATAAAGAAGAACCAAGAGCTTGGTATAATAGATAAAGATCATTTTTATTGAAAAATGGATTTCTAGTAGGATTATGTGATCCTACTCCTTTTGAAAACTGTTTTCTCTAATATATTATTAGTGAAAATATATATTGATTATATTATTTTTATACCAACAAATAAAAATCAATTTAAGGCTTTTTTGAATCTTACGCAAAATGTATTTGATATGAGTATGATGATAGAATTAAATTTCTATCAAGTATTTTAAAATTTTCAAAGATATTATGGAAATATTACAAATCAAATAAAATAATATAAATATTTATTAAATAAATAGGACTTCGAACAAGTAATACATATACAACTCCCATGTTCACTAATGTTAATCATGATTTGGATGAAGCCGAGAAACTTCTAGAGAAAAATTTATACAGTGGTGTGATTTGGATTTAAATATATATTATGGCTAGAAAACCAGATATAGAGTTTTCTGTATATTTATGCACTAGACTCTAGTAAAAACCAATATAATTATGTCTTACTGATGTTAAAATAACATTGTAGATATGTAAAAGTAAATATTTTTCAATCTCTAATATTCCCAAAAAAATATGATTTTATTTTTATTTCATATTTAGATGATGATTTTGGAGGATGGAGATTATATATAAAATACACAACTAGAACATATCTCTTTTTAGTAAAATAATTAGTTTCAAGGTTGAATAAGAATGAACATTCAGTTGCTCTATCAGTAGATGAGCTATAATATATACCTTCTGAAAATTTTTATACATAATTGTTATGGATGAAAAACAACTTACATGACTTTTGAATTGATTTTAATAAAATATCTATTTTATGGGACAATACCTGTAACACCCGGAGATTTTATGAAAAATATTCTTTTTAATTTCATTAATGTATTGTGTTGTATGCTACAACAAAAAGAGCTTGCACAACACACATCTTTGACTTGACTTTCATTACACGCAATCACGACCTTCCTCGATAACATGTGTAGTACGCAATACCGAGTTTCACTAAACAACGATATGCTATTAAAATATTATTAAAACTAGCCGTTATGAATAGTAATAACCACCTGTTATAATTTTAGAAATTTTATCTCTCAAAATGGACTTTATTTTTGGGTTCGGAATATCGAAATTAGCTTAGGGTGAAATTTTGGTACTTTTCGAATAACTTTCATATTCTGATGAATAGTGAAAATTACTAAATTTTAATTAAAAACAATTTTTTTAATCAAAATAATTAATAGTGATAAATTATTAATTTGAGTGGTTTTAAATTATATTTAGAATATAATTTTACAGTTTAATACAATGATGGTCATTGGATGTAATTTCACATTTAATCCAGACATAAACAAGTGTCAATCTTTTTATAGTTATTATCTCTTAAAAACACGCTATTTGTTTTGACGACGGAAATTAATTTTTAAAATTAATTAATGTAACCGATATGTTTTGAATTTGGTAAAATAGACATCATTTTTGAATTCATAATATCAAATATATCTAAGGCCTAATTTTTTGTATTTTTCTGGACACTTTCATTTTTTGATGAATAGTGAAACCACTAAGTGGTAGTTAAAAAACTGAATTTTTCATAAAACTTAATTTTACCGCTTCTGTGAGTGGAATTTCGAAAATCTGAGAGACATGGTTAATATCAAAGACTAAAATGTGGTTCAATGAGATGAAAATAATTTTTGGTGAATAGTAACTTTTTACTTTCTTTTACCACGGTTAAAAGTAAATGGGGTCCTTAAGGGTACGAATGATATTATTATTACCCTAACACATGTCCTAATTCTTTTGGATAAGTTTAATTCGACCAAAAACAACCTTAGGAATAAAATACGACCATTTAATCCTACTTGGATTAGATTAGGACATTTATTATTAATTTATTTAAAGAAGGGTTAAAATAGTTATAATCAAAGTTTAATAAGTAAATCATTTTTAATATAGGGTTATACATAAGATAAATTCGACTATAAATATTCATTAGAAAGATACAAATATTTCCTACAACATGATATTTTATTTGTAATTTTTTGACTTTAAATAATTTAATGTTTTTAATGACACCATGATGATGTAGTAAATATATTATTAATGAAATATTTACATAATTGATGTTATAAATACCCAAATAAATGTAATTTGAGACTTTTTATGAATTCCAAAAAAATTATATCTTAATATGACATGTTAGTGTTTAATTAATTAACTTTTTCTAACTAATCATTCTATTATGATTTTTACAAAAATCAATGACCAAATAGTGTCAAAATTGACATAAAATAGTTTTTAAAACAAATATTATATTATTAATTGTTATTATATTCCTAAAAATATACGGTTCAGCCAAATGACTTAGATAAGGTTATATATATTAATAATAAACAACTTGGGGTTCGTTTGGCTTGTTATAGTAAGTTTATTAACCTTATAGTGTAAGAACACAAAAAGACACGGTAAAAGTAAAATTATCTAACATAAAGTTAAAACTAAATTATAAGGTTAAAATAGTAAACTAAACTCGTCCAAATTCTATTGGATGATAGGATTTCGAACCATCCCCACCTTAGCTTCTAAATAAATCAATTTGGAGCTATTTAAAACCGAGTTTCTTTTTATAATAAAATAATATTTTTATTATTCCAAAGGTGCCCCTCTCCTCCCTTATAAAAGGGCACCTCCTCCTTCTCTTCCTCACACCACTTTGAGCATTCAAGATCGGAAAAACCCTGACAAATTCTCTTATACACTTCCTTAGCAATATCCTAGAGGTTCTGGTCTTCCTCAAAGACCAATTTTAGTGTCATAAAAGGAGGTCTCAAAGAAGCACTTCAAAGAAGAGGTAATGCCCGTTACCGATTCTTTCATCTTTATTTCTTCTTCCACTTATTCTTCTTTAGTTGTTTCATCATGAAGTAATAACATCAGTATCACTCATATACTCATATGTTATTATAATTATGAAAGAACCCTATTTCACAATCTATCCATCCTACACAAAATGAAATTACCGCGCGTGCTTACGTACGGAATACCGTCTCCATGCCGTGGTGTAATCTATTTTCCACCACCACCTTACTTGGATGGGTATAATGGTGTAAATAATAACTATATATGATTATTTTAAAGTGATATTGATTCTGAAATAGTATACATACACTCTAATACCGTCCCACGATCATGAGAACGATATCATCGCTCGTGCGTACGTACGGACTACCATCTCCACAACGCGATGAGATTCATTCTCCACGTTAACAATTCATGAATGATTATAAAGAATATATAATAAGTAATCAAGAAATATATGAAATAATAATGATACTGGATTTATGTGTATATATATGTATGTCATCTACTTAATTCCATTCAACTCAATAAGGAAACGAAAACAGCGTTCATGCGTACGTACGACCTACCGTCTCCATGAAGAGTGTATTTCTTTCCATTTACTGATTTAGTATATATATGTATATTCTGAATATATATTATATATAAATCATGTTTTATATTCTGGAATTAAGTAATCATGATCTAAGTAATCATATTAATAATTACAAGTCAAAACACGGATGACAAATGAAACAATTTTACCCAAAACGCTCTTTAACATGGAATTTACAAATGAACGGGTAATATAAAGTCATAAGTGAACCATATATGATATCATAACAATGCGTATGATTCTGGAATAAGTAAATGACATTATTTATATCATTATACAGGAGGTTCGGACACTTACGAAGCAAATCGGACCGAATGTAAGAGATAATTTTGCAAATCTCATTTTTTATCCGAGATTGCTTATTCGTAAGTATTTACTGGGGATATTTCTATCATCCATGTCCATGTTTCATAAAAGTGTTTTCATGTAAGTTAAAAGTTATTTTTACCCATTTTTGACTTTTACTACATGTTATGTAAGGAATATTTCTTTTGGTTACGTTACGAGGTACTTTTTTGACGTTTTCGGTGAAAGTACGAGAAGAATGTTTTTTTAACTTATATGGCACGAACAGATTTTTACGGTTTTATAAAGCCTTATTTTCATGAAGCTTACTCTAAATGATTTCATGACTATTTTCAAAAACATTCTTTTCTTTTAAAATTTCATGTTGTTTTGTGAAAAGAAATTGATTTTGAAGAAGAATGGATATTTTCCTCAAGAATTCATTTCAAGTGTTTTATCAAAACCATTTTCTATCTAAGATGACAGTATTTCATATGTGTATGTTTCAAGTATAATGTCTCTATGATTTACATGGTTTCAATTTTCTTATGATGAAATATCCATTTGTTTTATATGGATTATGTGGTGATGGGATGATGTTAATGAAACCCATTTTATTCTTTGGGTTATGATGAATGTTTTAAGTTTATTTTGTGGAACAAGTAAGAATGATTTCACTATGATATGGGTGGGACATATATCTCCCTCCAATGCATTGGTTAAAGATTTTATATCTCATGAGATAGACATGGCTGGAACGGTAAGTTAATCCGGTTCAGTGTTATAGGACTGAAACGAGGAGTGAACTCGATTTAGAATGGGACTTTGTCCACTAAGATGGTCTTGGCAGCAATGCCTTGGCTACTATAGAAATCATAACATGTTCTTAATAGATGCCACAATCACATGTTTTATTCCAATGATATTTTATCAATATTGATGTTCCTTTATGATATATGCCTTACGTACTTCCAATATTTATGTCTTTGCTCAAGGTTTTATTGTTTATATTTCATGTTCAAGTTTTTTCTTTCAAATGTTTATGGATTGTTTTATGTTCTCTATGTTATCCCTTACTGAGCATTTGAGCTCACCCTTTTTATGTTTTATTTTCCCCAAGAAATAATGTAATGTTTTAGATAAGGAAAAAAAGGGAAGATCGTTATGGGAGATGTTTAAGATCTTTCAACATGATTAGTTGTTTATATTCCGAGTTTCCAAAGACAATAAACTATTACGATCCTTGTGTGTCATTTTTGTTATGTATTAAGTATTTCGCAAAAGTAATATAATGTCCATGTACGTTAAGCTTCGGGTCTCTATAGTTGTTATTAGAGGAAAAGGATGTAGGAATGTATCCGATCCTTGGGAACTCTCATATGTGAGCGTGGGACGAAGCATGGATCTCCGCCCAAAGGATTCATGAGGAAATGGCTGCCACTGGGGATGGTGGTGTGTCCCACCCAGGGGGTGTAGCCGCCCATGGAGTGCCCTGATAGGTATCAATTATAGTCCACTGGAAGTAATTCCAGACCGCTACAGTTGGTATCAGAGGAAAGGTTTAGTCAACCTTTGGAAACTAGGATGCGAGAACTTTAGTGAGATCCCTAGAGATATTTCTAAGGTATGTCTAGGGATGTCCCAAAGGTTAAGTATACGTATAGGTTATAGTCCTAGAATTACTCTAACGATCATAGAATTAAACCTAAGATGTTAGATATTGAAGGTACTCCCCCTTTATTATGTTATTTTCCCTAGCATGATTTTTTCCTCTCACACTATTATTTTTGGGTTTTAGACGATGGCTGGAACCCAAAGGAACCGTGTTGATCAATGCAATGGACAATGCAATGATTGTCCTCCGGAACAAAAAAAATGTTATGGGAGATGGAGTGAAAATTCTTATTGATATACTTACACAAGCTATGAATCATTCTGGACTTCCAAATGAGCCGAGTAGGGAACAATATTTTATTGTTTCCTTCATGAGGAAACGTCCACCTTCTTTCAGTGGGTCTTCTGATCCACTTGTTGCTGAAAAATGGATCAGTACTACTGAAAAGATATTTTCAATTATTCAATGTTCTGAACATGATAAAGTCATCTTAGCAGTGTATCGTTTGGAAGGTGATGCTGATCAATGGTGGAATCTTATCAAGAATATGAGGCCAAGAGATGAAATTGAGTCCATGGAATGGAACAAGTTTACGAACTTATTTTTCAATAAGTACTTCCCTAGTATTCTTTGAACAAAGATGGAGAAGGACTTTGTTGAACTAAAGCAAAAGGATTATGAATCTGTTGGTATATACGAAGAGAATTTTACAAGGCTTGCAAGGTATGCATCTTGATTATCATCCAACCTGAAAGTAAAGTTGATCGATTCTTCAGTGGCTTAAAACCAAATCTTGTAAGGGAATTAGCTATAAGAGACTTCAGTAGCTATGAAGAAATTGTTTGTTGTGCTATCATGGTAGAAATGGAAGTTGGTGTTACTTATCCATCTCATAGTTTTGACAAGAAACGAAATATGGAGTTCGAGGAGAAATCTCAGAATAATGGTGAAAAGATGATGAATGTTTCCTTATGCTCAAAGTGCGGAAAGAAGCATGGTGCAGATCGTCTTAATGGGACTAGAAAATGTTTTAAGTGTGGAAAAGAAGGTCATCGAGCAGCTGAGTGTCAAAGTAATGGAAAAAGGGTTTCTAATGATGTGAATAAAGTAAAGACTGCAGAGAATAGACCACCAACACTTCAATGCTTCAAGTGTATGGAAATGGGGAATTATGCTAATAAATGACCTAATCCAAGGGTTAGTGATGATCGACATGAGAAACCACTTAAGGCAAAGGACAAAGGGAAGTCACATGCGATCACTATTGGAGATGTTGAATATGAAAATGATGTGGTGGAATGATTAAGTGTTTATGTAATGGTATTCCAAAATAATGTTGTATATAGTATCGTGGAATATTAGAATATTTATGTATTGGTATATTGTAGTTTTCAATAATTTTATGTTACCGGTAACCATGGAAAGTGATTGAGATATTATTGGAAACAAGATGATATGCGCATAATGAAGGGAAAACAAGAAAATGAAATGTTTGATAGTATTCATGAGCTCATGACTGATATAAGGAAATATTTATATCATGGATTGAGGTTTTGGTATGTGAAAAGAGTTAACTTTTGATAGCACTCATGTTTTCACTAAGATTCAATGGGTATTAATTTTTCAAGAGAATACATGATTAAGGCCTTCGAATGTTTAGAATGTGACCAACAAGACATATCTATTGATATACGGGGATCAACGATGGTATTAACATTCTTGTTATATGAACTCTTTGGTAATCGTTTTCACTATAATATGAGATTGGACAACAGTATTTTGGATAATACTAAAGATTGGAAATGATTATGTTGGGCATAAGTTAGTATTGTTTAAGTATAGAAATTTTTTTCGATATTATTGATGGGATGTTATCGTAATGTAGTTTTAGAAAAAGGACGACCTGCAGGATGGGCGACAACCCATCGCGTCGGACAAGGCTCTGGGAATCGAACCCACAACCGAAGTGTGACTGGCCTTTATCGCCTACCACTGGCCTACAAGAAGTCTATGTTTAGTAGAATCTAGTTTTATTATATTAAGCAGTATGATATATGAATTATAAGTCAATTTTATGAACTATATAAGATTAATCTCACTATAGATGGTCTTATGTATTTTTTTGATAACTTTTCTAACCTTTTGTTTGAGACAGATGAAATGACCCTCATTCTATCACATGATCTGCTAACACATCACGAATGACAAATTCAACTTCATTTCTTTAAGATTTGAAGTGGAAATTGTCCAAAGAATGACCAACAGTGAGACTATACCAAAATAATGAAAGTATTTCTTCTAATTCCACTTTCATCAACATTAGGGAAATGATCTTGAAAACCAAAAATGTTGTCCTAGTGCTCTTATATCTGATCAATTAGATGGTAGCTTAGATCGTCACAAATTTATGGCTTTGTGATTGCTGGATTTTCCAGAGCCATGTTCTATACCACTCTCCATCAGAACATGATGGTTAGATTTCTCTTCCATATCCATATTTTCACCTATGTGGAAACCGAGTGATTAGTTTATTTGGGTAACCGTTACGTTTCATACTTTTGATTTTAAATATTGGTTTTGTTATTCCTTTTTACGATGTGGGTTTCTATTAAAGAAACTTTTGAGTATTAAACCATTTATAACCCCGAGGAATTTCGAGGGCGAAATTCATTTTAAGGGGGGGGGGGGGGGGTAGAATGTAACACCCTGAGATTTTATGAAAAATATTCTTTTTAATTTCATTAATGTCTTGTGTTGTACGCTACACCAAAAAGAGCTTGCACAACACGCATCTTTGACTTGGCTTGAAATACACGCAATCGCGACCTTCCTCGATAGCGTGTGTAGTACGCAATACCGAGTTTCACTAAACAACGATATGCTATTAAAATATTATTAAAACTAGCCGTTATGAATAGTAATAACCACCTTTTAAAATTTTATAAATGTTAACTCTCAAAATGGACTTCATTTTTGGATTCAGAATATCAAAATTATCTTAGGGTGAAATTTTGGTACTTTTCGGAAAACTTTCATATTCTGATGAATAGTGAAAATTACTAAATTTTAATTAAAACCCACTTTTTTAATCAAAATAATTAATAGTGATAAATTTTTAATTTGAGTGATTTTAAAGTATATTTAGAATATATTTTTACAATTTAATACAATTTTGGTCATTGGATGTAATTTCACATTTAAACCAGACATAAACAAGTTTCAATCTTTTGATAGTTATTATCTCTTAAAAACACGCTATTTGTTTTGACGATGGAAATTAATTTTTAAAATTAATTAATGTAACAGATATGTTTTGAATTTGGTAAAATAGACATAATTTTTGAATTTATAATATCAAATATAGCTTAGGCCTAATTTTTTGTATTTTTCTGGAAACTTTCATTTTTTGATGCATAGTGAAACCACTAAGTGGTAGTTAAAAAACAGAATTTTTCATAAAACTTAATTTTACCGCTTCTGTGAGTGGAATTTCGAAAATACGAGGGACACGGTTAATATCAAGGACTAAAATGTGGTTCAATGAGATGAATATACTTTTTGGCTAATAGTAACTTTTTTGCTTTTTTTACCACGGTTAAAAGTAAATAGGGTCATTAAGGGTACAAATGATATTATTATTACCCTAACACGTGTCCTAATTCTATTGGATAAGTTTAATTCGACCAAAAACAACCTTAGGAATAAAATATGATCATTTAAGCCCACTTGGATTATATTAGGACATTTATTATTAATTTATTTAAATAAGGGTTAAAATAGTTAAAATCAATGTTTAATAAGTAAATAATTTTTAATATAGGGTTATACATAAGATAAATTCGACTATAAATATTTATTAGAAAGACAAAAATATTTCCTACATAATTATATTTTATTTAAAATTTTTAGACTTTAAATAATTTAATTTATTTATGACACCATGATGATGCAGTAAATATCTTATTAATGAAATATTGACATAATTGATGTTATAAATAACCAAATAAATGTAATTTGAGACTTTTTATGAATTACAAAAATTTTATATGTTACTATGACATGTTAGTGTTGACTTAATTAACTTGTTTCGAACAAATCATTCTTTTATGATTTTTACAAAAATCAATTACCAAATAGTGTCAAAATTGACATAAAATAGTTTTTAAAAAAAATATTATATTATTAATTTTTATTATATTTCTAAAAATCTATGGATCAGAAACATTACATAGATAAGGTTATATATATTAATAATAAACAACTTGGGGTTCGTTTGGCTTGTTATAGGAAGTTTATTAACCTTATAGTGTAAGAACACAAAAACACACGGTAAAAGTAAAATTATCTAACTTAATGTTAAAACTAAATGATAAGGTTAAAATAGTAAACTAAACTTGTCCAAATTATATTGGATGATAGGGTTTCAACCCATCCCCACCTTATCTTCGAGATAAATCAATTTGGAGCTATTTAAAACCGAATTTGGCTTTATAATAAAATAATATATTTAGTTATTCCAAAGGTGCCACAGGGTACCTCCTCCTTCTCTTCCTCAAACCACTTTGAGCCTTGAAGCTTGTCCAAACCCTGACAAATTATCTTCTCCACTTCAATAGAAACATCCTAGAGGTTCTGGTCTTCCTCAAAGACCAGTTTTAGTGTCCTAAAAGGATGTCTCAAAGAAGCACTTCAAAGATGAGGTAATGCCCGTTACCGATTCTTTCATCTTTATTTCTTCTTCAACTTATTCTTCTTTAGTTGTTTCATCATGAAGTAATAACATCAGTATCACTCATATAATGATATTTTATTATAAGTATTAAACAACCCTATTTCACCATCTATCCATCCTACAGAAAATGAAATCACCGCGCGTGCGTACGTACGGAATACCGTCTCCACGCCGTGGTGTAATCTATTTTCCACCACCACCTTACTTGGATGGGTATAATGGTGTATATGACAACTATATATTATTATTTTAAAGTGATATTGATTCTTAAATAGTATAAATATGCTCCAATAAAGTCCCATGATCATGAGAACGATATCATCGCTCGTGCGTACGTACGGACTACCGTCTCCACGACGCGATGAGATTCATTCTCCACGTTAACCATTCATGAATGATTATAAGGTATATATAATAAGTAATCATGGAATATATGACATAACAATGATACTGGATTTATGTGTATATATATGGATGTCATCTAATTAATTCCATTCAACTCAATAAGGAAACGAAAACAGCGTTCATGCGTACGTACGGCCTACCGTCTCCATGAACGGTGTATTTCATTCCATTTTTAGATTTAGTATATATACGTATATTATGAATATATATTATATATAAATCATGTTTTATATTCTTTAATTAAGTAATCATGATCTAAGTAATCATATGAACAATTACAAGTCAAAACACGGATGACAAATGAAATTTTTTTACCCAAAACGCTCTTTAACATGGAATTTACAAATGAACGGGTAATATAAAGTCATATGTGAACCATATATGATACCATAAAAATTATTATGATTCTGTAATAAGTCAATGAAATTATTTAAATTATTATAAAGGAGGTTCAGACACTTATGAAGCAAATCGGACCTAAGGTAAGGGATAATTTTGCAAATCTCATTTTTATCCGAGATTGCTTATTCGTAAGTATTTACTGGGGATATTTATATCATCCATTTCCATGTTTTATAAAAGTTTTTTCATGTATGTTAAAAGTCCTTTTTAACCATTTTTTCTTTTACTACATGGTATTTATGGAATCTTTCTTTTTTACGTTACGAGGTACTTTTTTGACTTTTCCGGTAAAAGTTCGAGAATAATGTTTTTTAAACTTATATGACACGAACAGATTTTTACGGTTTTATAAAGACATATTTTCATGAATCATACTCCAAAATATTTCATGTCTATTTTCAACAACATCATTTTCATTTAAAATTGCATGTTGTTTTGTGAAAAGTAATTGAATTTGAAGAAGAAAGGATATTTTCCTCAAGAATTCATTTCAAGTGTTTTATCTAAACCATTTTCTATCTAAGATGACAGTATTTCATATGTGTATGTTTCAAGTATAATGTCTCTATTATTTACATGGTTTCAATTTTTTTATTATGAAATATCCATTTGTTTTATATGGATTATGTGATGATGGGATGATGTTTATGAAACCCATTTCATTCTTTGGGTTATGATGAATGTTTTAAGTTTATTTTGTGGCACAAGTAAGAATGATTTCACTATGAGATGGGTGGGACCTATATCTCCCTCTAATGCATTGGGTAAAGATTTTATATCTCATGAGATAGACATGGATGGAACGTTATGTTAATCCGGTTCAGTGTTACAGGAATGAAACGAGGAGTGAACTCGATTTAGAATGCGACTTTGTCCACTAAGATGGTCTTGGCAGCAATGCCTTGGCTACTATGGAAATCATAACATGTGCTTAATGGATGCCACAATTACATGTTTTATTCCCAAGCTATTTTATCATGATTGATGTTCCTTTATGATATATGCCTTACATACTTCTAAGATTAATGTCTTTGCTCAAGGTTTTAATGTTTATATTTCATGTTCATGTTTTTGCTTTCAAATGTTTATGGATTGTTTTATGTTCTCTATGTTTGCCTTTACTGAGCATTTGAGCTCACCCTTTGTATGTTTTATTTTCCCCAGGAAATAAAGAAATGTTTTAGATAAGGAAACAAAAATGGGAAGATCCTTATGGGAGATGTTGAAGATCTTTCAACATGATTAGTTGTTTATATTCCAAGTTTCCAAAGACAATAAACTATTACGATCCTTGTGTGTCTTTTTTGTTATGTAATAAGTATTCTGCAAAAGTAATGTAATGTCCATGTACGTCAAGCTTCGGGTCTCTACAATAACAATGTAATTAATATTTCCAAAAATTATATAAGTCATTCAAGAACCATGAATATTGATATAAGGAATCCCTTTCATATATATCATGTTTTTACAAAAGATATATCTTTAGAATTTGAAAATAAATAATTTCAACTTAATGATATTTTTACTAAACTGATTCCCATTGAATGTTTTTATTTTATTAAGGGGAAGCAAGGAATATTTAATTTTAAAGAAATTTTTGTTAATTTAAACCATTAATTTCAATATTTATATATTTTACTTTATTATGTTACTTGTTTATTTATTTCTAAATCTAATAAATTAAAACAGTAATTTTATTCATTTTTAAAAAAAATTTCTTTTTAAAATGGAAATTAATAATGATTATGGTGATTAAACTTTCTAAATATAGTATAACAGTGGCTCCCAAAACCATCAGAAAACCATTACTCTATCTCTTTCTCTTACTTAACCATATCCTTCAGAACTTTTTTTCATCAAGGGACCTTTTTTTCTTTCAAATATATATAATCTGAATCCTTTGAGGAAAAAATTCTCAAAAATTTCAACAATATAGAGAACTTATGTAGGTGAGAAAATCATAATAATGCTGCAATAATTTACCAACATAAATATTCTTCAATGAATGGTGATATATTTTGAATGGATCAGTCAAAAAAATATTATTCTAAAGCATTATCTAGAATTTCAAGGTATAGAAAATATATTTACTAAATAATTAATCATATTTATTTTTGATATATATATAACTGATTACATCATAAACATTCAGTTATATTTTTTTCAAATAGAGAATGTCATCTTATCTTGGATAAATGATACAGATTTTTCAATCTCTTCATTTGAAATAGAAAATATTTTTAAGTTTCCCCATCATGGAGTTTTTAATTTCAATAATCAATCCATTGGGAACGAAGCAGATTAATTATTTGATATTATGACATTTATCTTTGGATCCACCCAAATAAGAAAAAAAATTAAGGATCTCGAAACACGCTACAAGTTTCTAGTCAATTATATCTAGTTACAAATAATTCCAAGAATTTTCGAACTAGAAATGGTTATTTACGTAGATATGTATAAAATATTTTAGATGATAGGTGATTTCATGTTAAATTTTATAAGTTACCTGTTAAGATACATTCACTATTATTTCCAATAGGATGAAAGGATGAATTTTTATCCTTATGGAAGGATAATTTCTTTTATTCTACATTAAAAAGGCATGTTAGAGATATACAATTGCACACCAAGTTTTATCATAGTAAAATTCTCAATATTGGTATTCTAAGGATGATATGTTTCTTATGAAATACATTACATATAAGGTTGTTACCTATTGGTGCTGTAACCCCAAAAGTATTTGTTCCGATTTGTCATGGTGTATGTAATTTTTAAATATGATACTCTTGTCCAAACTTAAGAAGAATAAATTGTGGAAATGATAATAGATGATGCCGTTAAAAAAGACAAAGAACTAGATAGGGTGTATCTAATCCGTAGGCTTCAAAATATGTTATTCAATCTCTTGAAGACCATTTTGAAGAAACAAATATTGAATCCCTTCTCATCTTCTTTGGAAAAACCTATGAGCATGTAGTTCAAGCATAAGAGGTAGAGGTTGGTGCAGCTGATGATCTTTCTGAACCAGACAATAGAGAATGGTAAGTGTCTCCTATGACTAATCTAAATTACAATTAGATTCAAATAACTTCTTCAAAAGAACAGGTTTAGGAAAATGATCAGTGAAATTAATGAGACAAAAAATAAATATATGATTCTATAAAAATTTAATATTTTGTTGAGTTAATGTAGTAGAGGTTATTGAGGCTGGGTTTTATTCTATTAGTGAAAAAGTGATGAACAATACTAACTTTAATTTGACATAGTTCAACTATCTCAATCATAAAAAGTAGAACATTCTAATTCATTGAACAATATAATTGAAGGATTTTTTTCATTTTTACAAGTTTTGAGAATAAAATTATGGTTTTCACAGTGAAGTCCTAGATAAAAGAGAACATTTCGACGACTTAAGAAGAATAATTGTTCCTATATATGTGTTGTAATCTATTTAGTACCAACCAAATAATGTGAATTATAGTTTAGTGTAATGACCTAGATTTCCTCAAACCATTCCTTTATTAAACACTACTACTTAGGGTGTTCTTGGTGGAAACAATGGCTCATTTCAAGAGTTTTCCAAATTTAATGTTTTTTCATCAGTGACTCAGGGTATCAGCCTCGACATGTTAGTGCATCGTCATGTCACTGTCTTAGAATTTTTGTGTGTCGGTGGGTCAATGGTTTCAGTATCAGGGAGTCAAGAGCATCGGTGTTGGTGAGTCGAGGGTTTCAGTTTCGGTAGGTCATGGTGTTAGTACTATAGAGCATTGGAAGGTTGTTGAGTTGGCAGCTCACATGTCGGTGGCTCAGTATTTATAGGTTATGTCAGTAGCTCACTCATTGTTGGCTCAGCATCAGTAGGTCGCATCAGTAGCTCACCTATTTGTGGATCAGTGTCTATAGGTCACATCGTTAGCTCACCATTTTGTGGATCAATGTCAATTACTTACCCATCGGTGAATCATTTATAGTTTTTTCCAGTTTTCATAGTTTTCCAATTTCTCCCCTCTTACATCATATTTAGTGGAAAACAATTTTAAAGAATTGTTTTGTGTATTAATGGATTTTTATAAAAATATTATTTAAAATTTTAATATCCAACTTCTTAGTGGACTTTGAGATACTCAAACAACATAATCCTAACCATGATCCCATGGTTTATGACTTTTAAAACAGTTCTTGCCTTAATATTGGCTCTGGAACTTTAAATCTGAGATCTTCCCATCCTAGTGTGTTTTCTACTTTTCCTTGGTGTGAATTGATCCTTCATCCCTAGACTAGTTGTGCACCTTTTCTAGATCCCTCATGCTCAGTTTTCTTATAGTTCTTCCTTACTAATCGCACGATCCCCTATTCTTGGAACAATGCGCAACTTCGATCCTTTGATCATCGAGTAAAGATTTATTGTATCTCTATTAAAATATGCATCATGTCGGGTGGGTGTAATAATGATCCTTGTGGAGAACAGATGAATATTAATTCTGAAAATAAGAAATAAAGGGGAAGGGAATTTGATCAAAATATAATAGGGATCACTGACATAATGGGCTTGGAGTGGATTGAGGTTTGATTGGTTGTGTTATATGTTTATAATTGATTCCTTATGGATTTTTATTATTGTATTCTTAATGAAAATTATGGTCCTTGGTGGACTTTTCTTTTGAACTATTGTCGTTTTTTTTTGTTTTCATCATACTATTTGATAATGGTCCATAACATGAAATATTCATAATCATTTATACCTGGTTAATGAGATGAATTCCTTAGTATGAAAACTCCTGTGTGATCACCCATGATCATTAAATAGGGTTCAATAACATTGTTTTCAAAAATCTAAATATTTCATATTTGATAGGTGTGGCTGAGTGTTGTGTTCTACTGGGTTTGGTGACCATGTGTGGGTTGTTTGGTTCTTCTATTGAGAGAACTGTTATTGGTACATGGGTGGGCAGGGGATTTGGTTTTGTGAGAATAGTGGGGTATGTACGGTGGGGTGTTGGTTAAATGGTAGTTACTGTGGGTGTTATGAGTGGGGCATTGCAGGTGGTTTTGGTATCCTAGTCTAAGAGACTTATTGATTGCAGAATGGATGAACTTGAAGGTAGCATAACTACCTTTGATTATGATATGGTTATAGAGAGATGTTGGGTAGTGGGATTGTATGGTGGTTATGAATTGTTATGCAGTGGGATTGTATCTGTGAAATTTTTGGGCAGTGGGGATGTAGGACTGGGATGTGCGAGAAGGATTCTGTGGTATAACTTTTAAGAGTGATAGTTGGATGTAGGTTGGTCATTGTGGGTTTAGTTATCCAGGTTCGTCGCCTTGTGAGGCAATTGCAGTTGTTATGCCTGATAGTTTTCTTATATAGTTATGGAATAAATTAAAGTGAACCCCAGAATTAATGAATGACAAGTCTCTAAATAAATAGGTTTTTGGATTATACATAGGTAGTGGTTGTTCAGTTGTTGTGCATATAGGGGTATCAACAATGTGGTTCGGTATGAGTTGGTGGTTGTTGTGGGATTCGTAGGATGGGGATGAGTGTTTTGTTACCTATATATATATATACATGAATATATATATATATTGTAATTCCTTGTGATTTCATTACGCACCACACCCTTTTTTAGAACAATGTTCGAGACACCCCCATTTCTTGGGGGGGGGGTCTTTCCCAACATCTCGGAGGGTGGAGAGATGGATGATCACTGGATTTATTCCCCACACCCTCTTTTGAGTTCTTACAACTCGAGGGTTTTCAGGTAGGATAAAATTTCTTGATACAAAACATTTTTCAAGATTCTTTGGGAAGTTTTTTTTATATGAGAGTTATAGGTGTCTGTGGGCTAGGATTTTTTTCAAAAGGGTCTTCGAAATAAGGCCCATGTGTCTTCAGGTGAGGCATTGTTATTGTGGCCTAGGTTTTTGTGGGATGGATTGTGTGTTATTTGAGGCCCATGAGTGTGTGGGAATGTTTTGGTAGTGGGACTTAATATGGGAAGAGTGTTAGTATCAACGAGTTAGCCATTAGGAATGATACATTAACCAGTGGGAAAGTGGTTCAGGGTATCAAATGCCAATTTTCGTAAACTACTACTTATGGGACTTTTGTTATTTAGTGATTGTTCCCTGGTGATAATGGGATTGTTTTTATTCCATGGTAGGTTCTTTAAGGATATACTATTTTATCACAAGGACATTAGTATGTTCCTCCACTTGTTAATGGGTAGCTTTAGTTTCCCTACGGTGTATACTCATCTTCTCAACCTTTGTATATAAAAATTCTTTCTGGTTTCTTGAAGGACATTGAAGACCACACTGAACATTGCAAGCTCGGGCATTGAGATTAGAAGTTTTTTTCCTCGTTTCATTTACTTTTGTACCTTCATTTGGAGTTTTCATTGTACTTTGTATCATCTTCACTTTTGAACATTCATGGGGGAATGAATTTCTATTTACTTTTACTTTTAGTATTTGGAGTTTTTTGGGATTTAACATCCCCTCACCCAATCTTGATCTATGAAAAAGGGTATTTCCTTCCATATTATGTGAGATTCTATATCCTTGGTGCTAGTATCCACTTTGGTTTCTATTAATGGTGGGACTCGGGGGTTATTATTTATCATTCATCTTGAGGAAGGAAGGGTGTGGCACATTGATGTCCCTTCCCTCATCATGAGGAAGGCGAGTCATGAAAAAATGGTCTGAGATGTCAGGATTTGTGAATTGAGATATAGGATGCAGTTTGGAGTTATTAATAATAAGGATTGAATGGGATGATAGGGAAATGGTTTTAGGTAATCATGGTGTGTGAAATAGGCCAGGGTAGACTATCTAAGAAATGGGATTTTAGGGGCCCATGATCAAATGAAAAGACTCTAAGTCTACCGAACGACCATGTGAGGATACAATAGTTATAGGGTATTTACACTAAGGAAGGTACATGAATCATAATTACTTGTGTTCTTGTGTGCCTTGGGAGTTTTGGGAATTTAAAATAAATTAACAGATAAAATTAATTTAAATGAACATTTCCACACCACCCTGCCTTTGGAGTTGTCTTTTACTTTTTCATCTATGGAACTGGATTTTCATCCACGTGTGGTACTAGTAGTTGAGACCTTGAAGGTTGAATTTGTTGATCAGTGGAGGGATGATCGAGAAGAGGGAGAAGACCCATTGTAGAAGATGCTTCGTACCTTCCAGCGACTGACTCATGGAAAGTACTAGGGCTGCGTCTCAGACATAGAGACAGACAGTTGTCTTGAGGAGCTACTGATCACTTTGAACATGATCTGGGACCTTATACAGTATTGGGTTCTTATGTATGTTATTCATATATGAGGAGCAGTGTGTCAGTGGTGGATGCTTTACCTCGGGTAGAGGATGGAAACTGAGGTTTTGTGGGCTGAATTTGAGAAGGAGTTTCGGGAACAATTCCTTTATTCCACCATGACGGCTAAGAAGTGACAAGAGCTACTCTCCCTCTAGTACAGAGGTACGTCGGTAAGGAATCTAGGTATCAAGTTCAATTATCTCCTACACTTCACACAAGATCTCTTTCTAAATGAAGAGTCCCAAGTGAGAATCTTGGAAGAGGAACTCCGACCATTCCCCAGTATGTTGTTACTCCTTTCACTCTACTAATATACATAGTTTTTTTTAGATGATGGATGAGGTGGTGGAAAGTATGAAATCAGTGGGAGGCATACTATGAGAAAGAATCCATCCAATATTTTTCAAGGGGATGGAAGTTAGCAACAAGTCTCAGACACCAGGACCATCCTTGTTTCAGACAGTGGGAAGTAGGCATCAGCAGTTCTAGTTCTGATCTCCTGGTCCTCGACCATTCCCTATGGGCCTGGGATCAAAGACCTTTATCAATGGTGGTCATGGAAATCATCATGAATAGTTACCAATTTAGCAACGTATAGTGTTGTTGGGAATGTTTTGCACCCACTTTAGCAGCACCAGTTTCCAGTTAGGCCTTTCCAGCAACAGGGGCAGCGGGCTCCCACTCCACCGAGCATAGAAGGTGTTGGGGGAGGCCGACCTCAGGGTACTCTCTAGGGTCCTCGACTTGGGGGTGGTTGGGGAGGCGGTCAATAGTAGAGAGGAAGAGGATCTAGGCCTTGAATATTTCTTTTTGTAGAGGCAAAAAATCTAGTAAGGCCAGAGGTTGTTCGAGGTACGATTAGTCCCTTTAGTACACTTGTCTATTCTATGTTTGATTTAGGAGCTTTACACTCCTTTGTTTCACCTTGTCTAGACCATTCCATGTGTCTATATTTAGAGAGATTTTCCATGCTTCTATGTTTGAGTATGCCAATAGGGTGTCATACCAATCTATTTCATATATGTTGGTTGTGTAGACTATTGATGGTACCACATCAATCACAAAGGGATCCATTCTAGATATAGATTCATCCATACAATGTCATCCCAGGCATCAACTGTTTGTTTCCTATGCACACTATTATTGACTACTTCTGATGAAGGGTTATGTTTTCGGATATGGATGACCCGTGTGTAACATTCGTTGGATGGATGATGTGTTAGGTGGGAAACTAGCATGTAGATCCTCCTCTTTCATTGTTTGTCAAGTTTTCAATGGGGTCAGCAGACACAGATATGGAGGAAGTTACATGGGTTCTTAGTGACTTCCTAGTTATCTTATAGGAGGAAATTTTGACTCTACACCCTCGATGTGATATTGATTTCGCGAAATATTTTCAGCCCGATGCCCATTTAATTTCGATGGATCCCTATCGGATGGCACCTTCAGAGTTACAGGAGATTCATACTCAGTTTGATGGACTAATAAAGAAGGGATTTATCTGGAAATTATTTCATTATGGGGTGGTCCAGTCCTGTTCGCGACGAAGGAATATGGTGGTCTAAGGCAATTCGTAGACCATCGGAGACTGAATCAGGTGACGATCAATAACTGTTACCCCTTTCCGAGGATCGATAGCCTTTTCAACTAGTTGAAGGGAGAAATTTGGTTCTCTAAGATCAATCTACGGTTTGGATATCACCAGTATTAGGTTAAAGAGGGTGACAACCTGAATACTACTTTCAGGTAAAGTTATGGTCACTTTGAGTTCATTGTAATTTTCTTTGGTGTTACGAATTCTCTAGCCGTGTTCATTTGACTCATTGTTTCTGATGCTTTCGTCGGGGCACGCGCATTCGTCCGTCCGCGGAGGAGGACGCGCTGCACTATTTCCTCGCATTCCTGCTTTCCAAAGGCGGGCGGCATTCGCTACTTATTCAAGTATGTCTACTCCTTGATCAAAATAGGATGATGGGATGTCGGTTCTTCCTTCTGTGGATTCCACCTCAGAACTCGTCACCTTGTCCGGGTCTCCCTCATAGATTTAATATGTTGTTCGTGAAACTCTTCCAAATTCCATGTTTCCATGGACACCGGTTAATTAAACTACTTTTGTCGGGACATTCCAAAGGGTCTGGCCAGGGCAGCAACCTTCAATCGGGGGAGTAGTCACGTTGAGACATCAGTAGCGTGTCTGGATGCTGGGGAACCGGCATGTCTGTCTATTATCCCTGGTCATAGGGCTTCTCGAGGGAGTGGAAGCCTGAGGCATCCCACATCGAGCGTGGGGAATTATATTCCATAGACACATATATGAGGTTTTCCTCAGCTTCCCGTGTTTAACATAGGGTACGCTGCGAGTTTAACGTCCAGCGGAGGCGGATCAGCCCGATCAGAGCATTAGCTAGAATGGATCGGATTGAGGGATTTCCCTTGAAGGGGTGTCGATACCGGGACCAGCCCATGGGCGGTTTTAAAGAGGAACGTACCGACATGGTCTCACCGGGATATGACGGTCCAGGCGAGAATCAGGGTGGATGATGGATAGACGAATGAAGTGGAGGGGGGAATGGCAAGGAACCATCGCAAGGGAAACAGTGAAGTTGGGCTTGAGCCTTGAAGGGGCTTCCAATGTATCCCCGTGGAAGGTAATTAAAGTCTGCATAGTTCGGGATGGTGTCGGTGAACCGACATGAGGGTGGACCTTGGTTTGATGGGCATCATCAGCGAATTGACGTGAATGGGGAGGTCCAGGATGGTCCTAGTCGTGGTGGGCTTGGACCTCGTGGAGGCTTCCTACGTACCATGTCGTGACATGGATCAAAGACCACATAGTTCAGAGGGGGCTTTGTCGGCAAATCGACGTGAAGGTGGACCTTGGTCCGATGGCTGGTGGGCTTGAACCTCGAGGAGGCTTCCTACGTACCATGCCTTGACATGGATCAAAGACCTCGTAGTTCAAAGGACAGGATTCTTCAGCGAACCGACGTGAGAGCAGACCCGGGGGTCCACTAGTGGTGGGCTTGAACCTTGGGAAGGTTTCCTACGTACCATGCCTTGACATGGATCAAAGTCCTCGTAGTTCAAAGGATTGATGGAATACAGTTTAACGTCATGCGGGACGGTAGTGAACCCTGACGTGAATAAACAACAGGTCGTGGGCATGACACTCATGGAGGCTTCCAACATACCATGCCTTGACATGGATCAAAGTCCTCGTAGTTCGGAATGGCGGTGGGTGTCTGCGAGCCGACGTAAATGAGGGACCTTGGTCCGATGGGAGATGGTCTTGAACCTCTGGAAGGCTTCCAATGTACCATGCCTTGACATGGATCAAAGTCCCCGTAGTTCAAAGGGTGGTCACAACAGCTTTTCGTCGGACTGGAATGCAGTTTAACATCATGTTGGACGAAGGTAGAACTCGACGTGAAATGGATTATGGGTGGGCTTAAACCTCATGGAGGCTTCCTACGTACCGTGCCTTGACATGGATCAAAGACCTCTTAGTTCAAATGGGTGTGCAGTTTAATGTCATGTGGGACAATGGAATACAGTTTAACGTCATTCTGGACGAGGGAATGCAGTTTAACATCATACTGGATGAGGGTATGCAGTTTAACGTCATGCTCGATGATGGTATGTAGTTTAACGTCATGTTGGACGATGTATTGTCATGGCCAATGCCAACTCTAAGCCCACATGAGTCATGCTTGGTGTGAGAAACAAGAGACAGTAAGGACCTGACGATCACGCCGCGAAGGGTGCGTTCGTGTGAAGCGAAGAGGGGATTATGCGTTAGGTGGCCAATCGTGTTGGGTCTTACTCTAGGATGGAGGCCCGGAGTGCGACAAAGAGTAGCGAAAGAGGGATTTGGGACCAATGATGAGAGGTTCCTCGTTCCCTATCATGCCCTCCACTGACCTTGGTAGTGGGGAAGTACGGCGATGCAGGGGTGTAGCCATCTGTTGGGGAACTAGGGTCGCCCTTCTCCTGAGAACATACTCCACTCCAATAAGGAGGATATCATCCCTTGTGGATGGGTGATTCCACTCCTATAGAGACAAGTGGCATAAAAAATGTTCGAGCTGGGGGGACCCTTCGTGAGAGGCACGAGGCCGGGTCACAGTTTAAAATCATGTGTTGAGGACGTGGTGCTTGGCAGTTTAATGTCCTACAGCTCGGAAGAGGTGGGTTCACTCCACACCCCTAGGACTTACATAACCGATACCCTCTGGTCCTTGTGGGAGGGAAAGTACTGGCAAGGCCATGGTCATGGGGGGTTGTGGAGCGAACCATCGAGGGGTCCACGTTAGCGTGGCTATACAAAGAAGCAATATCCATTAGAGTGCCTATGTGAAGAAGCATTTGGCGAATCAATGCTACGAGTGGTATTGTCCGTGGGACTTTGAAATCACAACGTGCATACATAGAGGGTTGCACGGGAAGAGGAATTACCAGACAAAGGTGTGTGCTTCGCAAATAGGAGTGCCTTAGCCATAGCATGGGGAATAGGTGTGAGTGGAGGGTGCTTCGCGAAGTGGAACAGTATTTGCGGAGCACTGCCTTGCGAAGAAGAGGTGCCTCGCGAAGCAGGGTGCTGCGAAGCAGTGTGCTTCACGGTGTGTAGCGATCCTGCCTTAGAATAGGGATCACTAGTACAGGTTGGGTGTTTCTCGAAGCATAAACGCTCCGCGGTTGCCTGGGTTCCCTTGGGAATCCCCCTCCTTCGCGAATGCCCTTGAGCTTCGTGAAGGGCATCCCTCTCGGAAGAGGGGCTCAAAAAGAGACAAAGCGAAGGCGTCACGCGAAGTAGAAGTACCTCGTGGAGCTCATGATTCCCGGGGGAAAAGAGTGCTTTGAGATTCAGGAGAGGAGAAGCCGAAAGGCAGGATTGTCCTTCCCCAGGACTCAGGGGGAGTCCAGTATTTATAGAGAAGGGGTGCCAGGAAGCAGAACTCGTGCGCCGCCTTAGGTGCTTCATGGCGGGTTCGCGAACTTCAAATGCATTCGTGGAGAGTTACCTCCTCTGCAGCTTCGCGGCGGGCTCGCGAACGTCAAACTCGTTCGTGGAGATTTACCGCCTCTGGAGCTTCACGATGGGATCGTGAAAGTCAAACTTTTTCGTGGAGAGTTACCGCCTCTGGAGCTTCGCGAGACCGTGATGCTCGGGGTGCTTCGGGTCGGTGCTTTGCGAGGCAGCGGGCTGGCCTTCTTTTCCGTGCCTTCCTTGCGTGCAATATTTTGGCGCCAACAAATGCCCTCCTGCATACTTGGAGCCGTGGAGGGTGAAGGGTCAAAGTATGAGGGAAAATCTCCAAAATTGTTGGTGGTTCGCGATGCGGCTTCGCGAAGGGGGCCGGCGGTGCTGATCGGGCCCCCAGATCCGGACGCACAGCGATTCTCCGCGCGGGTGAGGCGTGCTGCGATGCTCCAGGGTCACCACCTATAAATAGGGGGGTGACCTCTTTTGTCTTCACGTGACTTCCTTGACCTTTTGTGCTCTCTATTTCGCGAAGCTTCGTGTACTCCGCTCCTGCTCTCCGCGAATCGAGCTTCACGGTGAACTGCGGGTCTCCGTCTCTGTGTCTGCACCAAGCGAACTTCTGTTTGTCGGCCTACGCTAGACTTCGCGGCTTGGTCTTGTGACCGAACTTTGAGATCTGTCTTCGCAATCCGGCTTCGCGATCCGTTCTGAAAAAATTCTTTTCTGTGTGCCGTAATTAAAATGTCCCATCAACAAGCTGTATTGGGGGTGCTTGCAGATGCCGCCCATCAAGATGAGATGGCCAACCGTCCAGGCCATAGGGAGATGGTCCGAAGCCATTCAGACCACGCTTCTTTGACAGATCTACTATCGGAGGGTTAGAAGAATTATCCGTAGTGGAAGAAGCTTCCATTGCATGGCTTCGGGTTGAGGGATGACGTCTTCATCCCTGAGGCGAGTAGGGACGAACCAGCTTGCTGGTTCAGGAGCACACCATGTCAGCACCAATGGTTCTGGGTGGCCTATAGTCATGCGTAGGAGGACTTCACACCCGTCACTGTTGATTGTCTCTACAACCATGCAAACAATATTGATGGGAAGCCACTGCAACTGGAGACGTCCCCTCCTCTCTACCGTACCATGCTGAAGGCGGCTTTGCAGGATTCGAAGAAGGGATGGACCAATGAGTGGGAACTGCGCTAGGGCGGTAAATTTACTGATGACTAGGCCTAGGCCTACTGGGTAGGCACCTCATGCGAGGAGTTTGGGGCCGAGCTGAGGAGAGTGGGGTTATATGAGGCGGCATTGACATCCCAATTCCACATTTACCAACCGAAACAACTGATGCTGGAATTGTTGAGCAGATGGTCGTCTAGGACCAATACCTTTCACCTGCATCACGGGGAGGTGGGAATCAGCATGTGGGATGTCCACCAGATTTTTGGGGTTCCGATCTTGGGTGCCATGTATGATGAGTTCCTCCCCGTCATGAGCGCGTGGGAGGATACAGAGAAAATTCTGCGACTGGTGTCAGTGCTGATGGAACTCGTCCTTAGAGAGGACAAGGAGGCAGTGAGGGATGTCCACTTTAGGAGATGGTTCAAGTTCATCTTGAATTTCTCAGAGAATAGAGAGTTCCCTCCGAGGCCTCGAACTTGTCCAAGGGCGTCCCAACGGGGTAAGGGTCACTTGTATTGGTGGGTCTTGGAGGACAGCCAATGGAAGACTTGGGGTTTCAGTGTCAGCACTAAACAACAGCCGATAGTCAGGCTGGCGGCGTTCATCGCAGCTCTTATCTGCGGTTGGCTTCTACCGGCGAGGGATATAAGCATGGGGGTGCAGCCCAGCTCGTTTATTATGGCGTCCATGTTGGCCATGGGGAAGCCGATCAATCTGGGGATTCCAATTCTCGCCAAACTGTACAGTATTCTGTGGCACATTAGCAAGGGCAAGAAGCCTCCAAGGATATGCGAGCCCTTCCACCTCCTGTATGGGTGGATCTCAGTACACATCAGGGGGGGGTCTATGAGTATCCAAACCCTATTTCACCACCGTGATCGAAATTCTGCCCCTCCATCTTGAATGCGGTCAGGAGCTTCCCGTTCAAACTAGTCGTGCCGATGGTACTGAATCGGGTGTGGAGGGCGGATGAGTTTAATTTACACCCCTTCCCATTGCCGTCAGGGATACTTACTGACGACGGGAGGGGAAAGGAAGAACATCAGGCTTACCTCCTAGCCTTTCGAGGCGGAGTTTTGGTGGCACGGATAGATCGTGAGCCAATCTGCGAACCGTACACCCCACATCGGTTTGCGAGGCAGTTCCGGTGCCTCTAGAGGCTGACCCCGCAGGTCTACTGGGAGGTGTGTCACGAGGATCACCCATGTGTGATGAGGCAGTTGTGGCTCATGTTCACACGGGAAGATGGGACGATGTGAATTGCATTGCCTCCATCCACTGCCGCTTTCGGATTGGTGAGGGATTATGCCATTAGTTGGGAGGCTGCTTACCCAGGGGAGATGCTGAAGCAACCAACTATTCGGGTTGGTGACGGTGGGCCTCCTTTATCTCAAGGTCAGGGCCGGAGGGCATCTTGGGCCTCTCGCGGTGGCGGGGCTTCCATGGAGGCGAGACCCACACCGACCGAGGGTGTGGCAGCAGCGGCGGATCCGGTGATTCCGGAAGAGAAGGGCCATCCGGAGGGGCAACCACTGAAGGGATTTTGTAGGATATCCACTCATGCTCCGGGGAAGCGCCTGCGTCATATCGACATGGCAGAGGATGTTGTCTTCCCGGATGCCTGGGACATTTGGGATTTCAACCGGCATTTCCTCATCCCACCCGAGATATGGGCCCACCTGAATCGCCTCGTGATGGAATTACCGGGCATAGGCCCACTCCGGGATGGATTCATGGTGTCTCCGACTGAGGAAGAGCAATACTTGGACGAGCTAGAGGATTACGTCCACTCCAATGGTGTCCCTCACCCAATGACAGACCGGGTGAGGGTACCGCTGAATCGAATGGTCCCCCCACAGTTATCGGCTACCTATCTGAGGGAGCGCTTCCCCCTGCTGGAAGAATCAGGGGACTCCTCTCGGGAGGATGAGGTTGGAGGAGGGAGCCGTTGGAGGAGGGCGAGGTCGGAGATCAAGGCTCAGATTCCGACGATTTCACAGAGGCTCTCGAGGTAGAATTCCAAACTTCTTTCATTATGGTCTGTTCTCGGGCCACTATGGACTTCTCACCGATGTTTGAGCCATGAAGGAGGAACTTTTTCGCATGCCTAATTCTCGCCCCTCGGCAGGTGATGATGCGGGACCTTCAGAACCCATGCCTATGGCTGCGTCCAGTTCCACGTCTGGTGGGACCAGAGCAGCCGAGGTGGCTCCTCCAGAATCTCCAGACCTTCCTACAGTATACGAAGGGCCTCACCTCAGGGTCCCATCAGTACTGGCTCACAAGAAGTGCCAGGAGGTCGATCTCCGTACGTTTCCTCTACAGATTTCCTTGTCGTCATATGTAGACTATGCCAACTATCCTTTATATCCATCTCTGTTGTATAGTTCTCCGACTGGCGTGGGCTACTGCGGAAAGACGAGTCAGGATGTCTAGTGGCGTCCCTCCTAGGGGAATTTCGGAGATGGTGGCGATAGTCCCCCATCTCCTCAAGCTACAACACACATCATCACTAGCTGGACCACCAGCAGGGTCATGCTCGAAGTCATTGAGGTGGACTGCGATGAAGAGGATCAACCGGTCGGTCCTAGTCCTGTCACACCAGCTCCGGCGCCAGATGTCGTACTGGATTCAACACCAGATGTAGATCCTGCCGAGGATTTCTTGCTGGCGTATCCCACATATGAGCATGCCAATCACGCAGACTGGGACGAAACGGCCTCCGACAAGGAAGACAACAACATAGTCCGCCACCGATCGTGGAATCTAATCATGCGCTTCATCAAGGACACCCCCATAGCGCAATTGCTGGCCGAAATGGATAGACTCCGCTCGCGGTTGCGCGAACTGTGCGCTGGGGGAGTGGATTCCCAACATCCTCACGCACTCATCCGAGATCTTATGGATGAGAAGATCTGAGAGCATGATTGTGGGCTCAGTGTGGGATGGCAGTGGAGGAAGGCGTCCAACATCAAGAAGCTCCAAGAGGCTGAAAGTGAGGTCCAACAGATGCAGACCCAGGGAGATGAGCTTTCAGCCTCTCTTAATGCACAATCTGAGCTGATCTCACGGTTGAAGGCCCAGCTGACAGAGGCAGAAGATCATATGAGGCAGGCCTCTGGAAAGATGGTTTCCGTTCAAGCTGGCGTAGAGAGGGACAAAGCCAAGGCTGACGAACTGCGCCCCGCCGCTGCTGAGGAGGAGCGAGAGCTGAATCAGCGGCAGTAAGCCTTCGACATCACAAGCCAATGGGTGTCAGATCTACAACGCTCTTTTGATGGGGTCAACCCGTCCATGGGGGGGGGGGGGGGTCGACCCCTGGGTATTTTAACAAACAAACAATCTCTTATTTGTACTTTCATGATTCAATTTCATCTTTCATTGTTTTGAATGCCATAGCGCGCACGATTTCCACTGTTTGAATTGCCTCATTACATCCCTACAATGTATATGGGACGTTCGTTGATAATTCCCCAAGCCCACATGGGTCGAGCATGTTGTGATAAATTGGAGAAAGTTACCTTCTCGTCCCACCTAACATAGGAGTGGAGACCATGCTCCGAGCATCCAGGATTTGGATTACCAGTCCGGATTTTTGAAAGATGGGTGGGGCCTGACCGGAGAAGGAACTTTTCAGGGCAGCTGAATTACTATTTCTTCAGCATGCCCTCATGCACGAATGGTGCAACACCAGGGACACTGGAATCAGTCTGAACAGACGGAAACAAGAAGAGTGAATTACGATGCCCAAGATTCGGAGCACTGTGAGGATGGCGTGACAATAAAGGACAACCATTAACCATGGTGGATAAGCGGTATCCTTACTGCGTTAGCCTGTAATGGGGACAAAAATGAGGGTCGACTGTTGACCATGTTCGAAACACGGGACCATGTCACAAATATTGTCGGTCAATCTTTTGGTACATTGACCCAGGACAGTTGGCAGACCATAGGTCAAACATCCATACTGTTAGGGGGTCCATCCAAACATGACCAGTCTTCCGGAACATTGGCCCAGGATGGTAGGTGAGTCGATGCGGCATGAGACCAGGCCGTTAGGGGGTCCCGTGAGATATGAAAGGGGACGAGGGTCCGAATAAGTGGCATGAAAAGCGTGGAATATGGATTGATGGTTTGTCAGAACAGAATCTATCACTTAGGTAGTTACACCACCGAGGTGGGAGTACACCATATGGGCGCATTGGTTTGATCATGGATCATTCCTTCTTTCAAACAGGGCCTCTCGGGCGAGGGGATTTACCACTTCCCAATGTAATCTTGGGGCATTCTAAACTTGTTTAGGGCAGAGTCATAATTACATGGTCCCCTATGAGGGGTCTGACCAGGGGGAGGAACAGGATTTTACGATTCATGGGGCTGGACCCTAGGTGAAATGCCTGGGTGTCCCTACGTATCCCATAAGGATGGGAATCAAGCCATACTTAGTTCTGGAAGCACAGTGCAGTAAAAGACCAACACTAGCAGGTGAAATCCTCTCTGATAGAGGCTATGGTGCATCCCGTGATTAACATGGGGCATCCTGAACTTGTTCAGTGTAGAACCGCAGTTTAGTGTCATGCGTTGAGGACACATGGACTCTTGTAGTTTAATGTCATACGATAGGACGAAGAATAAAAGGGAAGATCCCAGGGAGCGTGTGGTGCGGTAGACATGAAACTGACGTGTATGAGGACTTGGAGTCCAAATCGCACCACGTACCCCCGGAGGAAACACTTCTGGTCGAGGGACCAAGAGTGAGGATTAGGCTGGGCCCGAAGCAGAGTGGTCGGGTGTTCTTATGTACACCACGAGGATGGGAATCAAGATGAATGTAGTTTTGGAATCGCAGTTTAACGTCATGCGGGACGATGAGAAGACTGGCTGTGTTGGTACACATCCTGCCAAAACTACTAATCCTACGTGAGTCGTGCTCGGTGTGGGAAACAAGCAGTAGTGGTGGGAATTTCCCGACACAAAAATGGGCAGGTTAGGGAAAAGGGACGCTCGATGAATACCTTCCCAATGACACTAACACGATCATTTAGTGCACCTCGATGTGCTAAGAGAAAGAGCCGAGTATGATGGAATTCCACTTGAAGATGAGGAAGTGGAAATGTTCGAATCATGGCGCTCGAGATTCAGATCACGATGATGGCGGCGTGATGATGGAGGATAACTGTTGACCGTGGCGGAAAACCAGCATCCATATCGCGTTGGCCTAGAATGGGGACAAACAAATGAGGGTCGACCATTGACCATGTTCGAAACACGGGACCATGTCACAAATGTTGCCATAGATCCGTAGGGATGTTGGCCCAAAATAATTGGAGGTCCCTTAGGTCCAGCATTCATGGAGAGCCCTTAAGCCTAGTATCCATGTCGTCCGAGGGTCCTTTTGGATGTGGAAGAGAAGGAGGATCCAAATAGCGATCTCACATAGCATTATCATGGGATGAGGAGGATGTCCCTATGAAAATCCCACACTTTGGGCTCTTTGTCAAACCACATCTGAATAAGACAACGAGAAGTGTTAGATAGAGGGAGAAGATTCCTTTCCCATAGGGAGATCATAGTTTAGGGTCGTATAATTCGGACAATGGATGGGAGGAGACATAAGAGGCACATGGTGGAGCAACTCAAACACCTGGCGTGAATGGGAATAGGGGGTGTGTGCGGTGCAATTAACAACCCAACGTGAATGAGGACACAATCCCATATCACACCGCACGACCTCCTTAGGTGAGGTTTTTGGTCAAGGGACCGAAATTGAAAGTTAGGATGGGCCTGCGGGGAAGTGCCCAGGAACTCCTACGTATCTCATAAGGATTAGAATCATGCCTCACGTAGTTCTTGATGGAACTTAGACCATAAATGGGTAAAGGGAGAATGGGACACATGGAAACAAAACCCGACGTGAAGGAGGACCTAAGCCCCACTTACCATACGTTCTCTGGGGAAATGCTCGAGTCGAGTGACCGAACACAAAGGTTAGGCTGGGCCCGCGGGGAAGTTCCTAGGCGCTCCTACTTATCTCATGAAGATGAGAATCAAGCCACGTGTAGTTCTTAAAGGTGACATGGTAAGATTCCAGTGCCAGGGGAAAAGGGTAGTGCGGCCGTGGCCCGTGCACTAAAAGAAGCGGAATTTGATAAATCTTGTTTGTCCGTTAGGGTGAGTGGTTTTTTTGGTGATGCGACATGCCAAGATTAGTAGGCCGTGGTGTCGCCAGAAGGATCAATCTATGATTGGCGTTGACAAATGGCATGGCACATGACCAATACCCAATGTGATGTCCTCTACAATGAGGTCACCACAATGTAGTTCTGTTTTTCGTCGTGCGGCCAGGACGATATTGTCATAGTTTAGGGTCGTATGATAGGACCAAGCATGCATTTTATCATCATGCAGCGCAGACGTAGCAGAGACGATGCTAGGAGGGGAATGTGCGTAGTGTTATAAAACACAATTGATGCAGACATGATCCCACATCACATTGTATGCCACTCGGAGAGGGACACCTTAGGCCGAGGGGCCGATATAGAGGTAAGAGGTAAAACATGGGGAAGAGATTGGCTCCCTAAATGGGCTGTACCCGAAGACAGGGCATCCGGGCGGTCCTATGTATCCCATGTGAATTGGAATCAAGCTCAATGTAAGTCTAGATGGATCATAGTTTATGGTCTTAGAGCTCGGACCATGAATGGTAACAACCTCCCAAGTTAGCGTAGACGTCAACCCGATCCCTAAGCCCACGTGAGTTAAACTCGGTGTGGGAAACAAGGGGCGGAGATCCTTATCGCAATACATGGGGCGTCCATCAGAGGGGAGTCGGCAGAGAGCCCCTAAGGACACCATTGACGCAACTTGTTTCCCCAACGTGCAGACGTGCATGGAGGAAAAGTACCAAGAGTTCCGAGACTCTACATGGACACGGTGAAGTGATGAAGGGTGTGAATCATGTACACGACATTTTGGGCTTAAGGGGTTGGCGTGGAGATAGAGGAAAACTATTAACCATGGTGGAAACACAGCGTCCATACCGCATTAGCCTGATGTGGGAACAACAAACGAGCATCGACTGTTGACCATATTCCCAACGCAGGATTTTATCGATTTGTTGTCCGAAACCCTCGGGGGCGTTGGACCGTAACGGTAGGAGATCCCTTGGGAGTAGTATCCAGGCTATTCTTGGGGGTCCCTCTTGGTGTGAAAGATGATGGAAGCCCTGATGCAGGGATACACAAAGCCTAGAAATCGGGTGCGGACGTGTCCGAGTAAAGCTTGGCATTCCATGTAATAAACCAGAGTACTCTTAGGCACATTGGTGAACCGCCGAAAAGGGATTGACGAAACAGATCAGGAGGGAGAGGTACATGGCATGGTCATTACGAGACTGACGTGAATGAGGACATAATCCCACACCACACCATATAATCCTCTCATGGAGGAAGGGTAGGCCAGAGGGCCAAGATGGGATTAAGATTCTCAAGATATGGGGCTGGACCCGAATCCTAGACATTCAGGTGGTCCTACGTATCCCATGATGATGATAATCAAGCCACACATATTTCTCTAGATGTAGTTTCATGTCATAAAGGACGAGGGGGGGAGTAATATACCCCCAAACAAGGGAGGTGTACTGTACGGGGAATAAACCGACGTGAATGAGAAAATAACCTCACGCCACACCATACACTCTTATAAGAGAGGACCTGGGCCAAGGCCCAAAAAGGACAAGGGGACTGATGGTTAGGCATTGGTCAAGGAGGCCTAACCCACATGAAGATTAACGTCTTGTAGTGAGGGTGAGGTCCAGGGACCCAAGGAGGCCAAGGGGCCTGAGGTTGGGCCTCATAAGGGAAGGCGTGCGACATGGGACATGATCCCTACGTAAATGAGGACATAGCCCCCCACCACACCGTACACCCCCTATAGGGGAATCAGGGCCGTGGACCCGACCGCTAGCACCACCCGGGGGGAAGTTTTTCACTTCGGAATGGGGTCGAACGAATCATTGCACTCGATGTTTGGGACATCTCGGGGTGGACCCGAATATCCAGGACCCTGTTGACCATGTTCGAAACATATCATTCCTGTGGTGACCTGATATGGGAGCAACAAATGAGCATCGACCGTTGACCAAATTTGCAAAGCGGGACTTTTATCGCCTTGTTTCTTGAAAACCCTCGGGGGCGTTGGCCCGTATCGGTAGGAGAGCCCTTGAGCATAGTATCTAGGCCGTTCTTGGGGGTCCCTTTGGGAGTGCAAAAATGATGGAATCCCAGTCAAGGAGTGGGTGAAGCATAACTGTATCCATCCAAGAAAGAGGCAAAAATCTTCAGTGGGGATGTGTAGCCGGGTCGAGGCTTGCTCGATGTGAGTTGGGGAAAAAGTGTGCAACCTGCCATATGTCTTGACACGAGGGGAAGATTTTGGCTTTCAGGCTGGGCCAATGGATGAAATACCCGGGTGTTCCTACGTATCCCATTAGGATGGGAAACAAGCCATACGTAGTTCTTGAAGGCCATTCAGTTTAGCG
This sequence comes from Viscum album, assembly GCA_963277665.1. Taxonomy (NCBI): domain Eukaryota; kingdom Viridiplantae; phylum Streptophyta; class Magnoliopsida; order Santalales; family Viscaceae; genus Viscum; species Viscum album. Next base: position 1,338,510,612 of record OY728129.1, on the reverse strand, counting down.
TCATGTGGTGAGGATGTGGGAGGATAGAAGAACAGGAGTCGGCACATGGTGCGACCCTTACAATCCTTGTGTGAGCGGGGTTGTATGAGCGGGGCTAAGAGAGCCTACTCCCCGCTACACAAAGATGCTCTAAGGAAACTATTCCCATGGGGTATAGTGGAAGAGAAAATTTTGGGGCAGGGCTCAAGACGAGGCATCCGAGCATTCCTACATATCCCATTGAGATGAGAATCAAGCCACACATAGTTCTTGAGATGCAGTTTAACGTCATGCGGGATGAGGATGCATCTCATTTGGGGATATGTAAGGTATGACAAGTAATCCGACGTGAATGAGGATATAGTCTCACACCATACCGTACAATCCCGCAAGAGGGTAAGTCGGGGAAAACCAAGGGGACAGAGGCCGGACCGCGGTCAGGGAGACCTGACCAGCTTGTGGTATAACGTCTCGCCGTGAAGACGGGGGCTGTGGGCCTGAGGAGGACAAGGGGCCTGAGGCTGATCCTCGGTCAGGAAAGCCTGACTGGCTTGCAGTTTAACGTCTTGCTGTAAGGACGTGGGATAGGGGCCCAAGGAGGCCAAGGGGCCTGAGGCTGAGCCTCAGCCAGGAAGGCTTGACTGGCATGTAGTTTAACGTCATATAGTAAGGATGGGAGGAGATCTTAGTTTATGGTCATAGAGCATGGACCATTCTGCAGTTTATTGTCTTGCAGGATGAAGATGCAGTTTAAGGTCGTGTTGGACCTTACAGTTTAAGGTCGTTTAGGACCATAACGTGCCGTTTAAGGTCATGTGGGACCATAACATGAAGTTTAAGGTCATGCAGGACCATAACGTTCAGTTTAAGGTCATGCGGGACCATAACGTGCAGTTTAAGGTCATGCGGGGCCAGGTAAGATCAGGCGAAGTACCGCTTGAAGAACCTGACATTAGTGGGAGGGGTTATCCGCTCTCCATCCGTGGTCACCAAGGAGTACGCCCCATTGGGGTAAAACTTATGGATGATATAAGGCCCTTCCCATTTGGGTTCTAACTTGGGTGGTTTCCTACCGGGAATCATTGGTGCTCGAAGGGCCAGTACGAGGTCGCCCTATAGAAAAGAGAGGAGATGAACCTTCTGGTTGAAGGCCCTCGCTATCTTATCCTTATGCCTTTCCAGATTGTGTAGGGCACGAAGCCGGTTCTCATCCAGTGCTTCTAATTCATCTAGATAGATTTTAGCTACCTCATCTGATGTCTGGTGGTTATATACTGTAGTGTGTAATGATGCCTGCTAGATCTCAATGGGTAGGACGGCCTCAGCTCCATACACCCGGGAATATGGGGTCACCTGGATAGAGTCATGAGTCATCGTATGATATGCCCAAAGGGCATTGGGGAGCTTGTCCGGCCAACTTTTCTTGTTCTGACCAACCATCTTCTGCAGAATTTTAGAGAGGGTTTTGTTGAACACCTTGATCTGTCTGTTTTCCTGCGTGTGGTAGCGGGAGGTATGGTTCGAACGGATGCCATACTTGGCGTACAATTTCTTCAGTTCAACCGCTCGAAATTTTGTGTCTTTATCGGTATGGATGACGTGAGGGACCCCAAATCGGTGGATAATATTGGAGCTCACAAAGTCAACGATGGAATGTGCCTTGACCTCTTTCAGTGGAACTGCCTCTGCCCACTTGGAGAAGAAATCTGTAGCAGTCAAGATGAACCTACACTGGCGGGCTATTGCTGGTGGATATGGTCCCACTACATCAAGTCCCCATACCGCAAATGGACAAGAGTACTTGGTGGAGTGGAGGGGCTCCGACGGCCGATGCAGGTAGTTGGCGTGAACTTGGCACACGTGGCATCTCTTGGCATACCCAATACAATCGTGGATCATAGAGGGCCAGAAGTACCCCAACCTCTGGATTTGATGGGAAAACTTCAGCCCAGCTTGATGGGCGCCACAGGAACTAGCGTGAACCTCTTGCATAACTTGAGGAATCTATACTCCTTGAATGCAACGGAGGAGGACGCCATCAAACCTCTGCTTATAAAGGATCTGTTCAAGACTAGGGCTGCTCTGGAGGGTAAATTACAGCGCACGACATCGGATTCGCTCGCGCTCGGTCCGGTTGTCTGGGAAGCGACCATTTTGGAGATACTCGAAAAAGGTGCCCTCCAATCAAGAGTGGCTTCAACCACTGTGTCTGACGAACCTAGGACCCCTGACGTGGAGGGTCCGGCGGTGAGATGACTTACCCACAGGCCATCATTGTCCTCTTGGGTGACGGGGGAAATTACTCTCCGGTGTGCCACATGTATGATCAAATCATCTTGCTCGGGTTCTGCGAGTGACGCGTCCAAGCCAGCCAAGGCGTCTTCTTGACCGTTCTGTGACTGTGGGAAATGGGTAACCTCTGGTCGAGAAGAGAACTAGGCCACTAGGCGGAGGGTGTACTCCAGCAACAGTACAAGCTCCAGCTTCCTGACGATGTAGTTTCCATTAACCCGCTTGATTACCAGCTCAGAATCTCCTTTCACATGTAGATGGGGCACATGGATCTCAAGGGCCAACTCAAGGAAGGTGATGAGAGCCTGGTACTCTGCCTCATTTTTCATACAGCCTTCTGTCAACAGGAATGAGTATGGCTGGATGGCTTGCATCGGGGTAATGAAGACAATACCCAGGCCCACTCTAATGATCATGGGATCGTTGATCCGCCTACTGGTGGGGCTCTGGGAGGCACCATCGAAACACATTTTCCAACACGGGATGACATGATTGACTGAGAGGTTCGTCTCATCAGGAAAATCCAGGTCTAGAGACTGATCCGCAGAGGTTGGATAGACAGCTAAAAAGTCTTCCAACGCCTGTCCCTTAATAGCCTTCTGAGGTATGAACCTGATATCACACTGCTGGAGAATCACCGCCCACCGTGCTAGTCGGCCAGTCAGCATGGGGCGGTTCAGGATGTACTTCAGTGGGTCTACCTGGGAGACCAATTGCACCTCATGGTGGTGCAGGTAATGTCACAACTTATGTACGGTGAAGACGAGTGCAATGCAGCTCTTTTCGATAGGGGAGTATCTGACCTCCGTATCGAGAAGCAAGCGACTGAGATAGTAGAGACTATTCTCGGTACCCTTGTTATTCTTCTGGGTGAGAAACGCACCGAGGGATCTTTCCAGGGCGGTCACGTAAAGGACCAGCAGCTTTCTGGAGACGGGTGGCATCAAAAATGTAGGTTGGAGAAGATATTTCTTGATTTCCTTGAAGGCAGTCTGACACTCCTCATCCAATTCGTAGGCAGCGCCCTTCTTCATGTGTCGGGAAAAGGGCATACTCTTGCCAGCCAGATTCGCGATGAATCGGCGTATATAGGCTAAGTGGCCTTAGAGGCCTCGAAGCTCTCGAATGTTGCTCGGGGGAGGCATTTGGATGATGGCCTTGAACTTCTATGGGTCGATCTCAATGCCTCGGTATCTAACAACAAAGGCCAGAAACTTCACAGAGGTGACCCCGAAGGCACACTTCAATGGGTTCATCTTCAGGTGAAGGGAACGGAGGAAACAGAACACATTTTCAAGGTCTTTGAGATGGTCCTGGCATTGAAATTATTTGACAACTAGGTCATCTACGTAGCATTCCACCGGTGTACTGAGAATCAGCTTGAATATGCGATGCATGGCCCTCTGATAAGTGGCACCTGCATTTTTCAAGCCGAATGGCACAACCTCGTAGCAAAGGGTACCTTGGAGAGCCCTGAAGGCAGTGGACTCCTCGTCCTCGGGGGCCATCCGGATCTGGTTGTACCCGAAATACCCATCCATGAAAGAGAGAGATTGGAATCCGGTCGTGGCATCAATCAATAACTACGTCACCTAGAGTGGGAATTCATCCTTTGGGCAATGGCGATTAAGATCACGGAAGTTGATATAGACTCTGATCTGCCCATTCTTCTTCCTGACTGGCACAATGTTGGCAAGCCACTTGGGGTACTGGACTTCCTTAACTAAGTTGGATTTGATAACCTTGTCAACTTCGGCCTCAACCATAGCACCAGGAGAAGGTTGCATCTTCCTGGGAGGCTTCTTAAACCCATGATGTTTTTCTGGGAGGCCCAGACGGTGAACGGCTACCTGGGGATCTAGTCCTGGCATCTCGTTGTAACTCCAGGAAAACACATCACGGTGTTGTTTGAGGAAGTCTACGTACTACTGCCGCTCCTCAGGGGACATGGCTACACTGATCAATGGGGGTTTCAGATCTGCCTCGCTTCCAAGGTTCACCTGTATCAGTTAATAAACCGTGGTTGAGATTCCTTCCTCAAAGGTGGGGGGATCATCCTCCAGGTCTTCCTCCCCACCTGTGGGGGGATTTCCCGCGACGGGAGATACTTCTGGGCTATCAAAACCTGGGGGGCAGCTGGGGCCGGCTTGGGCAGTAGTGGTCATCATATCAGGAGACTCACTCTCCATTGAGACCATAGCAATGAAGGTAGTCGACCCTATCCCATATGGCCTTCGGCCTAAGGGGACATGTTTGATGATATCAAAGCAGTGGTGACATGTCGCCCTAAGTCGGTGGATTCCAGCCTAGTGGAAGAGACACGTATGGCGTACCACCATTGTCATAAGGTTGACATCCCAGTACCGTACAAAGGTAGGAGGTTCTGGGATCACTTAAGCCTAGTTGATGTTGGAGTATGAGGTGATTTTCCTCCGTCACTTGGACATGAGAACATGCCTTCCTTGTGTACCCGAAACAACAAAACATTGGCCCACGTCGGGGGTCGTGGCCTCCAATCGGTGGATCAGGAGGATGTAGGTGTCATCCATGCTTGACCAGGGATAACTTATGACCGGGGCGGGTTCATCCTCATTTACTAGGATTTTCTTATCCTTACTTTTCTAATAACTAGCATCCAGATAGTGGGCCTCACAAGAGGCAAAAGGAGACACATATCTTTGGAGCACGCCTACTCGACCGTTGAGTGAGCATTTGAGACACTGGTGATACGATGAAGGGACCGCTGCATGCAGATGGAGCCATGTCCTACCCATCAACGCGTTGTAGGCGGTGTCCTGAGAGACGACCATGAAGTCGGTGCTGGAAATTAAGCCACCAAACTGAGTCTTCAGGCGGATCTTGCCGACTGGGGTTTGTTCGGTCCTGTCGTACCCCTAGATTCTGAGGTCAGAGGGAGTAAAATCACCTTCAGACTGACCTAGCTTTTGCAATGTCCGAGTCGGAATTAGGTTGATTCTGGAACCCGTGTCAACGAGGCAGCGGCCGACTTCCACACCATTGAAGTGGCCAGTGATGTACAGTGGGTGAATATACCCCTATATAGGAGGGTCCTCATCTTCACTGGAGAACGAGATAAACACCTGACATTTGGCATTATCAATTGTCTCGATATGGAAGGCATCTGTAGCTCCTACCTCCGTCTCAAACTGGAGGGGGCTCTTTAGGGCCTCGACAAGTGCCTCACGCATTTCGGATGACAGGTGAAGGGCCTCAAGGATAGAAAGACTTGTCGGAATGCCGGCCATGTGCTTCAGGACATCATACATTCATGCCAAACGCGAACCTCTGCCTACAGGAGGTCGTTCGGCATTTGGAGGCATAGCAGTTCCTGCCGGTTGAACTGGCGATCTGCTAGTACTGGGTTTATCCTGCTGCCTACTAGTTGATGCCTGGAGAGTAGTCGCCGGACTAGGATTGGACAACGGAGGCTGGCCTGTATCTGGGCAAGACTGACTGTGATACGAACGAGGCATCTCTCCCGGATCTAGTAGCACAAACGGCGGTGGAGGTAGAGCTAAGGGTGTTAGATGGGGTTGCATGTGTTGAGCTCTGCGCTGAGCCCGTTGTCTGGTCTCAGTAGCGTGCACGGCTTGGATGAAAGTGCCCACTGACGTACCTCGATGACTGGCGCGGTTGCAATTCCTCGGACGTTGACGTCGGCTAGAAACATTGGGGAGGTTCGCCTGGCGTTCCCCCTCATCGGGAGTCATATAGGGCTTTATCAGCTCCACGGTGTTAACCGAAGCGTACCCCTGACTGTCACTCGAGGAGTCATCCAACACCGGGCGGATTCTGGGAGGAATCCCCTTTTCAGGGGGCATAAAGTCACCGAGAGTACGGGATGACGATGGCACCCGCAGTTCACATTGCTTCTTCTTGCGTCGCCACTGTTTTCCCTTTTGTGAAGAGGTCGACTGTGATGGTGATGCGGAGGTACTGACTACTTCTTATGAAAGTTCTGGCTTCTTCAGGCGTGCCTGGATGATACCATGGGAACGAACGATGTTTTTTCAAGCCATCGAGTCGTCGTATTTCCGGGATCCATGGCTGGGAACCTGCTGCCACTCGCCTTCGCTATCGCTACCGATCTCTGACCCTGCAAAGACACCCGCCACTTGTGCTGGTGTTGGGCCCAACTTGACTATGTTGTTGTTGACCTGGTCTTGAAGCCATTCCTTAAACACATATCATTTCTTGAGGGTGTGCCCCAAAATCCGATGATAAGGATAGTAGTTGGGGTGATCGGTGAGATTCGCCTCTGTCGGCCTTCTGCACTCGGGCAGGCGCAAAATCCCTTGCTCTAGAGTACATCAGTAGTAGCCATGGACCTGATTTTTGTTGAATGAATAAGTCTAGTGCCTTCTTTCCAGATAGGGGGGCCAAGGGGCCTGGCCCTGACGAGGGCCCAGAGGGGCCTGCTAAGGAGGCGGCGCCTGATTGTCTCGCCTAGGTGGAGGTGGCACATTGCGCGGGGGAACTTGTCGATTCTGAGGCGGTCGCTGCTGGGCAGGAGCATGTGCTTGAGGTGGGGGACCTCTACGGGGTTGCGAGGATGGTGCCACTAGTAGTAATTCCAGCTCCCTGGGGGCTTCTATTTGGGCCACCATAGTGGGTTCGGCTCTGGCGGTCCTCCTAGCTGGGATCATAGGGGGAAATGAACGTGCCTGACTAGCCTATTGCAAAGCTTCCTCAAGGTGCAAAGACTTATCTGAGAAATCTCAGAACCCTCCATGGTAGTTCTAGGTAATCTGGGAGGGTACCAACTCCATTTTGATGTTCCCCACACACATTGTCAGTAATTGCTCCTGAGTCAGTCGAATATGGAGGGAATACATAAGTCCCTTCCATCGGGAGATGAAATCTGCGACTCGCTCATCAGGACATTGCTTGCACTTGAAGAGGTCTTCAATGCTGGTCTTCCGCGTGGTGGAGCTGAACTGGTATAGGAACTGCCAGCGGAGATCCTCCCAACCGGTCACCGATCCGATAGGGAGCTGGCTGTAACAGACGAATGCGGGACCTTCCAATGTCTATACGAAACATCAGAGCTTGGTGGCTCCTTGCTGAGCCGGGGTCCCCAGCATGGGGCCACACTTGGAAGAAAAATGAGCCAAGTGTTGCGGCGGGACCCCTTTCCCATTGAATGGCGAGAAAGTGGGGTTCCCAAAACCTGGGGGTGCGGGAATATCATCTGCCCACGCAAGATATGGCTTGCCATCTGGTGGGACCGCAACCTGCCATGTTTCAAACGCTTCGAGGCGGGCTGTGAGTGCCGCTATAAGATCATCTGGGTGGGGGTCCCTGTCTTGACGGGGATCCCTAACCACAAGTGCATTTCCAGGTTCTTCAACATGGTAGATGGCTTCGGCAGCTCATGGATCAACTGGCGGAACGACCTGTGGGGCGACTGGGGGAACCCGGACTGGATTCTTCAGATTGCCCCGTTGTTCGTGGGGGTTTGGCGAGACGTATTGCAACCTTTTTCCGTAAGTTCCAAGTTCTGCCCTGTCTGCGGAAGTAGCATGATTAGGGTTGCCCAGAGGCATCTCACAGGAGAGAAATTGTTCCTGCCCCTGCTGCCCCGGCCTGGGATTACCATAGTCGGGTCGCCGCTCTGCGGCGCGCTCAGCCAAGAGTTCATCAACCATCCTCTTCTGCTCAGAAAGCTGCTGGCGTAACGTGTCCTTCTTGGGATCTTTGTCTGTTTTCTACATAAAGGCAGACAGGTCAGAGTTCTTGATAGTTCCGACGTGCTCTTTACCCTTGCCGATATTTCGACCGAGTACCAGTGACTCGGTGGGTACAGGGAGGCCTAGCAGGTTCCTCTACTGACAGGTAACCCTCCCTAATGGGTCCAGCAGTGGTGGTACGCCCTCGGGGGGTAAGTCTCCATCCAGGAATTCAAGCTCATCTTCCTTGTCCACTATGTCAGCCATGTGGACCACGACCCCTCTCGAGGGCATGTCCTCAATGTCGCATAACTAGTCGGGCTGTCGTCGGATAGGGTCGAAGAGGAGAGAATCATAGTGTCCCCAACCACAGACTTGTACATGGGAGGTAGCTTCCCTGAAGACTCTGTGGAGTAATTTGAAACTCTGAACACATTTCTGTTGAAGGGGGCTCTGATGGCCTGGTGACTCAGGGTGCTGGGCCACAAGGAGTGCGGCCAAATCGATCAAGAGGCATTTCTCGCTGATTTCATTGAGGTGATCTCGACTTCTGGGGTACACCACCCGCTCGTAATGAAGGAGGAAGTTTGTCGCTCATATGGTTCGACAAAAGCACCCCACTTCATCAGGGGTAAGGGACTCTGTTGCGCGAAATTTCAGCACCGCCGTCGACCAGAACTTCTCTGAGAAGTAATCCGCTGTGAGAATACTCCAGAAGCTCCTGGGTTCGGACTCGCGGTTTGGCCCTGTATTTCCCCACTCATCAACCTGGGGTGGATGAAGAAACCGGTACCGGTACTGAGGAAGACCTCTGGGATAGTAAACTCGGTGGCGGAGAATACGGCGAGTGAGCTAACTGGCCGCCGAATTCCGGGCCATCCTCTGAAGAGTGAGGTGACCTGGCCACAATGTCACGATATGATGGGCTGATAGCCACAGCTTCCGGCACAGGAGTCACGGCTGCTGGGGATAGGTCTTGTCGTCGCTCTACCGCCGTTGGCCCCCAGAATAGCTCTCTGTGATCTCTGGTAGTGGTAGAGGGCACTTCTGGTGACAATGGTGGATATTGAACGGTCAAGACCTGCAGAATTTCCACTATTTTTTCCTCCTGGATGTACATGCAGAGGGAGATGGGAATCTGGTGGACCTCGCATTCCGGGAGAATGAGTCTAACACGCCTGGTTCCTGCCCCAGTCCTTGATACGGAGGAGCGGGGAGATGGTTCCATCCCTGAGTCGCATTCCGCTTCAGAATCCGAGATACGGGCTGGTTTGATCTCCAACCGGTCCTTCCCAGGACTCTTCTTGTGGTGGTGACGACCCGCTCTCCTGCCCCGGGGTGGCTCTTCGGGACAACGTTGATCCCTAATAAGTAGCCTTGGGGCGGTGCTAGCACCATGGCGAAGAGGGCCCCCACTCGAGATAGCCGAGGTGCGAGGGGCACCAGGGCAAATGTCGAAGGGTACATGGGGAGGACCTCCATGGACAACACCCATGTGGGCGGAGCCTCTGTTGTAATCGGCAGGAGCATGGGGAGGACCTCCATGGTTGATGCGGGCAGAGTGAGGCTGACCTTCAGTCCTCGAGTTGCTGGGGCGAGGAGGACCTTCACCGGTTGCAGAGAAGACGTAGGGAGGGCCCCCATGTTGGAGAAGGACCGGATGGACAGTGCCTTCATATCAGCGGTCAGGGGCAGGAGGATGGACTCCATACCCTGTATAGTGGGTGCGGGAATGGTTTCTGCGCCGAGCGTCGCTGCTGCGGGGCAGGTCTTCCTTCACGATGGGGGTAGCACGAGGCATACCTCTATGACGAGCTTCAGAGTGGGGAAGGCCCACGCTCTATGGAGTATTGGTATGGGGAGGGCCTCCGTACGGGGTGACATCACTGTGGGTTAGTTCGCGGCGATCACCACTCGGGCCTGCAACCCAGAGAGTCAACCCAGCCTACCCGTGGGGCGGTTGGGGTCTCGATCCTGCTTGGGTGAAGGAGTGCCCCGGCTCAGTGTATGTAGGGACTCCATGATGCACGTCGGTGGTGGCTCGGCCCCCTGTAGCTATTGCCGTTGACGCATCTGGGATGGCGTCCTCAACCCGGGCCCGGCACTGACGTCGGGTTAGACGAGCTGGCGCAGGTGGTGCAGGGGCATAGCCTGCCTGCTCTTCCTGCGGAGTCGGACGGAGGCACTGACGCGGCCGGACGGGAGCCCTTTCCTGGAGCCCTTGGGTCGGGACCCTGAGCGGGCCGAGCCGGACGGTTCCCACCTCATCAGCGTAAGGCGAGGAGTCATCACGGCGTTCCGGGGACAGGCTCCCGAAATGGTTGAACATTGGGATGGGGAGCAGGGGCTCCCTGCGCAGCCTATTAGGGCTGCGTTGACGGTGGGGCCTGGATGCCTCTAGGTCCAGGCGGGCCATATCCCGAGTTGGGATGACCCCTTCCTCCTCGTACCTACGTACGAGGTTGTTGATCACCCTTTGCTGGATGAACTCTGATGGGGAAAGGGGACGTGGGCACCCCGTATTCCGTGATGTGGCGGCCGTTGTGGCAGTTGCGGAGCCAGGCGGGGTGGTTGTGTCAGTGTTTCCCCTGCCCCTGCGTAGGCGAGCAGGTGGTGATCGTGTCTCTGTAACAGCAACCTGGTTTCTGAGAAACGAAGGGATCAAATAATAAGCACTGCGAGCAAAAGGATTGACAACTAGTGCCCTAGCGTCCTTCCATTCTCCATGTCTATAAGAAGGATCCACGCTAACACGATGCAGAACAGAGTGCCCCATGTTCTACTACCCCGACTTCCGGTGAGTTTCACGATAGTCCCACTATTTTCTTGGCAGGACCAGGCGCCAGATATCTAGATCCTGTGACATGTCAATCTGTTGGTGTCTCGAATGCTACTAATCTCCACATTGAGGAGAATAATTTCATGTTGGGTTCACCATTTCTGTTTCCAATGCTTTCACCGGGGCGCGCGCATCCGTCCGTCCGCAGAGGAGGACGCGCTGCACTGTTACCCCGCATTCCCACTTTCCAAAGGCGGGCGACATTCACTCGTTATTCAGGTACGTCTACTCCTTGATCAAAAAAGGATGATGGGATGTCGGTTCTTACTTCTGTGAATTCCTCCTCATATCTCGTCACCTAGTCCCGGTCTCCCTCATAGATTTAATACGTTGTTCGTGAAACTCTTCCCAGTGCCATGTTTCCATAGACACCGGTTAATTACACTGCTTTTTTCGGGACATTCCAAAGGGTCCCATCAGGGCAGCAACCTTCAGTCATGGGAGTAGTCACGTTGAGACATCAGTAGCGTGTCTGGATGCTGGGGAACTGACATGTCTGTCTATTATCCCTGGTCAAAGGGCTTCTCGAGGGCGTGGAAGCCCGAGGCATCCCATATCGAGCACAGGGAATTATATTCCATAGACACATATCTGAGGTTTTCCTCAGCTTCCTGTGTTTAACACAGGGTACGCCGTGAGTTTAACGTCCAATAGAGACATATCAGCCCGATTAGAGCATTATCTAGAATGGATCGGATTGAGGGATTTCCCTTGAAGGGGTGCCGATACTGGGTCCAGCCCATGGGAGGCTGTGAAGAGGAACGTACCGATATGGTCTCACTGGGATATGACGGTGCGGGAAAGAATTCTGGCGGATGATGGATAGACGAATGAAGTGGAGGGGGGAATGGCAAGGAACCATCGCAAGGGAAACGATGAAGTTGTCCTTGAGCCTTGAAGGGGCTTCTTACGTATCCATGTGGCATGGAATCAAAGTCCGTGTAGTTCAGGATGGTGCCGGTGAACCGACATGAGGGTGGACCTTGGTCCGATGGCCATCATCAGCGAACTGGCGTGAATGGGGAGGTCCAGGAGTGTCCCAATGGTGGATGGCTTGGACCTCGTGGAGGCTTCCTACGTACCATGTCATGACATGGATCAAAGACCACGTAGTTCATAGGGGGATTCGTCGGAGAATCGAAGTGAAGGTGGACCTTGGTCCGACGGGTGGTGGGCTTGAACCTCGGGGAGGCTTCCTACGTACCTCCCTTGACATGTATCAAATACCTCGTAGTTCAAAGGATGGGATTCGTCAGTGAACGGACGTGAAAGCAGAACCGTGGGTCCACTTGTGGTGGGCTTGAACCTTGGGAAGGTTTCCTACGTACCATGCCTTGACATGGATCAAAGTCCTCATAGTTCAAAGGACTGATGGAATACAATTTAACGTCATGCAGGACGGTAGTGAACCCTGACGTGAATAAAAGACGGGCGGTAGGCTTGAACCTCGTGGAGGCTTCCTACGTACCATGCATTGACATGGATCAATGTCCCTGTAGTTCGGAATGGTGGTGGGTGTCGGCGAGCGAACGTAAATGAGGGACCTTGGTCGATGGGAGATGAGCTTGAACCTCTGGGAGGCTTCCTACGTACCATGCCTTGACATGGATCAAAGTCCTCGTAGTTCAATGGGTGGTCACAACGGCTTGTCGTCGGACTGGAATGCAGTTTACCATCATGATGGATAAAGGTAGAACTCGACGTGAATTGGATGATGGGTGGGCTTGAACCTCGTGGAGGCTTCCTACGTACCATGCCTTAACATGGATCAAAGACCTCGTAGTTCAAATTGGTGTGCAGTTTAATGTCATGCGGGACAATGGCATCCAATTTAACCTCATGCTGGACGAGTGCATGCAGTTTAACGTCATGCTGGATGAGGGTATGCAGTTTAACATCATGATGGATGAGGGTATGCAGTTTAATGTCATGTTGGACGATGTATTGTCATGGACAATGCCAACTCTAAGCCCGCGTGATTTGTGCTCGGTGTGAGAAACAAGATACAACAAGGACCTGACGATCACGCCGTGAAGGGTGTGTTCGTGTGAAGCGAAGAGGGGCTTACGTGTTAGGCGGCCCATGGTGCTGGGACATAATCCAGGATGGAGGCCCGGAGTGTGACAAAGCGCAGAAAAAGAGGGATTTGGGACCAATGATGGGAGGTGCCTCGTTCCCTATCACGCCCTCCACTGACATTGGTAGTGGGGAAGTAAAGAGATGCAGGGGTGCAAACATCCATTGGGGAACTTGGGTCTCCCTTCTCCTAAGAACATACGCCACTCCAATAAGGAGGATATCATCCCTTGTGGATGGGTGATTCCACTCCTGTGGAGACGAGTGGCGTAAAAAATGTTCAAGATGGGGGGACCCTTCGTGAGAGGCATGAGGTCGGGTCATAGTTTAATATCATGTGTTGAGGACGTGGTGCTTAGCAGTTTAACGTCCTGCAGCTCGGACGAGGTGGGTTCACTCCACACCCCTAGGACATACATAACCGGTACACTCTGGTCCTTGGGGGAGGGAAGGTACTGGCAAGGCCATGGTCAAGGGGGGTTGTGGAGTGAACCATCGAGGGGTCCAGATTAGTGTGGCTATGCGAAGAAGCAATAACCGTTAGCGTGACTATGAGAATAAGCATTAGGCGAAGCAACACTATGAGTGGTATTGTACATGGGACTTTGAAATCACATCGTGCATACCTGGAGGGTCTCACGGGAAGAGGAATTTACAGGAAAAGGAGTGTGCTTCGCGCATCGGAGTTCCTTATCCTTAGCATGGGGCATAGGTGTGAGTGGAGGGTGCTTCGCGAAGTGGAACAATATTCGCAGAGCACTGCCTCGAGAAGAAGAGGTGCCTCGTGAAGCAGGGTGCTGCGAAGTAGTGTGCTTCGTGATGTGTAGCAATCCTGCCTTAGCATAGGGATCACTAGTATAGGTTGGGTGTTTCGTGAAGCATAAACGCTCCGCGGCTGCCCAGGTTCCCTTGGGAATCCCCCTCCTTTGCGAATGCCCTTGAGCTTCGCGAAGGGCATCCCACTCGGAAGAGGAGCTCAAAACGAGACAAAGCGAAGGTGTCACGCGAAGTAGAAGTACCTCACGGAGCTCATGATTCTCGGGGGCAATGAGTGCTTCGCGATTCGGGAGAGGAGAAGCCGAATGGTCGGATTGTCTGTCCCCGGGACTCAAGGGGTGTCCAGTATTTATAAGGAAGGGGCACCGCGAAGCAGAACTCGTGCGCCGCCTCAGGTGCTTCGCGGTGGGTTCACGGACGTCAAATGCATTCGCGGAGAGTTATCGCATCTGGAGATTCGCGGCGGGCTCGCGAACGTCAAACTCGTTCGCGGAGAGTTACCGCCTCCGGAGCTTCGCGGTGGGCTTGCAAACGTCAAACTCGTTCGCGGAGAGTTACCGCCTCTAGAGCTTCGCCAGACCGCGATGCTTGGGGTGCTTCACATTGGTGCTTCACGAGGCAGCGGGCCGACCATCTTTTCCATCCCTTCCTTGCGTGCAATATTTTGGCGCCAACAGTCATGAAACCTGTCTTCCGCAAGTTCCTAGACCAGTTCTTCATCATCTTAATCGACAACAACCTGATATACTCAAGGCCAGATGAGGAGGATGTTGAGAATCTTTGGACCGTCTTGGAGTTCCTCTGACACCACCATCTCTACAGGATGTTTTTGAAGTGTATTTTCTATATGTGATAGGTTCCCTTCCTCAGACACGTGGTGTCTCGGTAAGGGATATCATTGGATCCTTTAAAGGGTGATGCATTTGGTTTAGGGATAACACCCAAGAATTTGGTAGAGGTTCATCAAATCCGGTGTCTAGAAGGATATTAATTTTGGTTCATACACAACTTCTCTAGAGTTGCCGGTCTATTGATAGATTTGACCAAAAAAGATCAAGCCTCCATGTGGAGTGTGGAGTAATAGGTAGCTTTCATCTATCTAAAGGGGAGATTGGTTATTTCCCTAGTTCACAGTCTTCCATAAGTATGGATGATGTTTGAGGGGTTATATGATTCTTTCAGCCTATTCTTTGGATGTGTGATAATGTAATAGAAAGGATTAATTTTTTAGGGATCTAGATAGTTACGTCCTCGTGAAAAAAATTATTCCAGCCATGATTTTCTACATTCCATGGTCATGTTCTCACTTATGTTGTAATGGAATTACCTCATTGGGGAGTGCTTTCGGGTCTTCATGTATCACATGATCTTGACGTATATATTTTCCAAATGATACATGAACATGCAGAAATGATGTTGGATAGAGTTTCTCCAGGACAAAAACTTTGAGATCTCTTATACCCCAGGAAATGGGAATGTGGTGGCCAATGCTTTGAACATGATGTTAGAAAAAGAATGTGGTTTGGGAAAACAAATAATCTTGGAAGGAAATTGGGGAGTTTTCTACTTTTCTATTGGATGTGAAAGTGGATGATATCCAAGGGTGTCTTTTTCAAATGACAGTATAACCTTCCTTAAAGCAACAGGTGGAGGATTCTTTGTGGGGAGACTCAAAGACTGAAGTAATGAGTGATCACATTGTCTAGGGTGGTATTTTGGAAGCATGGGAAGAGGATAGTCAAAATCAGATGTTACCCCATGGGAATCTATTGGTCCCAGGGGAAATGCATAAGAGAGTTCTCCTCAAGATCCATATCTCACCCCTAGAGGTACACCCATGAGATTAGAAGATGTACCATGGCTTGAAGAAACTGTTTTGGTGGCCCATGGTGAACCATGAAATGGAAAAGTTTGTGTCATAGTTCCTAAGGTGTCAGTAGGTGATGGTCGAGCACTATGTTTCCAGTGTTCTGTTGTATTCCTTAGAAATATCCATGAGGAAGTGGGATGGCATCCCAATGTATTTCTTCATAGGACTACCCTAGTCTTTAGGATGTTGTGATGTTATTTGGGAAGTAGTGGATCAATTGATGAAATTATCTCACTTCCTAAAGACCAAGGAGTTTAGTGTAGTGGATGCCTTAACATAGAGGTATATAGGTGAAGTGGTATGACTGCATGGAGTTTAATGATCCATCTTCTCGGATTGAGATTCACGGTTTACCTCATGAGTTTAGAGAGGATTACGGTGTGCTTTTGGAACCCAACTATGCCGCATCACTTCTTTCCACCCTCAGAAGGATGAGTAGACTGAGAGGACCATCGAGATATTGGGGGATATGTTATGGGTGTCTGTCCTTGGATTCAGATGATTTTGGGTGTGACACATTTTTTTGTTAGAGATTTCATACAATAACAGTTATCATTCTACCATTTTTATGGAACCAATTGGGTATTTGTAAAGATGGTCGTGTCATTAACCTATATGTTGGACATTTGTTGAGGAATAAGCCCTTCTTGGCCTCAAGGTAGTGTAGAGAACAACAGGGAAGGTTCATCTTGTGCATGATTAGATGAAGGTAGCTAAGGACTGGTAGAAGTCCTATGTTGATCACAGGAGGAAGCCATTGGAGTTAGAGTTTGTGGACCATGTTTTATTTAATGATTCCCCTCAATCTGGTTAGCAAATGTTCGATAAGGGAAGAAAGAATTCTCCCATGTTCATTATAATTTTCAAGGTGTTGGGACAATTTGGCGAGGTGGAAGATCAGCTAGCATTGCTTCTATAGTTAGAGAGGATCCATGACATCTTCCATATCTCTAACCTTCGTTATTATCTACACGATGACTCCCATGTCATTATGATGGGGAGTTAGATATCGAGGAATACATGATGTTCTTGGAGAGCCAATGGAAATAAAGGACCATAGGGATAAGGTGCTTTAGAGAGGGACCATTCCTTTGGTCTATGTGCTATGTAGGAATGGTGGCCTTGTAGGAGAGTACTTGGGAGTGGGGGTTACAGATGTGTTCCTAGTACCAAGAGCTTTTCTGAGTTTTTCTCTTGTGTTTCTACTATGTGCATTATTATGAAGTAATGTTTGACATTGTTTTCTATAAACTCCGTAGTTTCTTTTTTCTCTAAATGTGTGTGAAATTTCTTAACTATGGGTAGTGGAGGACCTAATCCATAATTAAGGCCAATTAATATGAATGAGATTAAACTCATGTGTATGATTCAGTGCTGCCCAAAGAATATATTATCTTGACATTGAGAAAATAGCTCCCTGATCCATGTGTCTGGATGGTGTGACCTTGGAATTTTTGTGGTTTTTTGGTGTTGTGGGGGCCTTATTGTTTCTTCAGTTTCCTAGGAGATAGATGATAATGAGGTGTTCTCGTATGTTGAGGTGTTCATTCCATCATTAAAATAATACAAGGTGGTCTTCTCCTGAGTGGTATCTTAAAGAGTATTTGTTTAGACCCCCTTTATTCTAGTTCAGTTTTGAATTATCAGGGATGAGAATAGTTTAAGAGGTATCTAATGTAATGTCCCAGATTTCCTGGACCATTCCTTTGTGAAAATTAGTGATTATGGTGTTTTGGGAGGCAACGATGTATCATTTCAAGGGTTTTCCATATTTATAGTTTTTTCATCAATGAATTAAGGTGTCAGGGTCAGCAAGTCAGTTCTTCATCATGTCTGTGCATTGGTGATTCAAAGGCATCAGCATTAATGAGTCAAGAGCATCGATGTCAGTGAGTCGAGAGCATCAGTGTCATTAGGTCGAGGTGTCTTAGGATCGGATGTCGGTCGGTTGGGGTGTCAGTAGGTCGTTGTGTTAGTAGTTTAAACATTTGTGGATCAACATTGGTAGATTTCATCAGTATCTCCCCCATAGGTGGCTTAGTTTTAGTAACTCACTTGTCGATGGCTCCGTATTGGTGACTCACCCATCAGTGACTCATTTTCAGTTTCCTCCAGTTTTCCAAGTTTTCTAATTTCACTTAAATTATATATTATTTTACATAAACTATGTTTAATGCCTTGTTTGGATTTTTAAGGGTGTTTTTAAGTATATTTAGTATATATTTAATATCCCAATGCTCGGTGGACTTCAGGATACTGAAATTCATAATCTTGACCATAATCCCACAATGTATGGATTTTGAAACCATTCTTCTTTTAATATATGACATGTCACATCAAAGTCAGTATCTTCCCTTTCTGGTGTGTTTTCTATTTTCCCTTGGTGAACATAGAACCTTCCTCCCTAGATGAGTTGTGTGCCTATGCTAGATCCCTCCTGATCAGTTTTTTTAGAGTTCTTCCATGCCACTCATGTTATCCCCTATTATTGATGCGGGGAGGAACATCTATCGTTTGATCATCTGTTAGGGATTTATTCTGTCTCTCTTAAATTTTTCATCATGCGGGGTGGTTTTACTAATGATTAATTTGAAGAACCGATGAATACTCATTTTGAAAACAAGAAAATAAATAAGAAGGGAATATG
Organism: Viscum album; assembly: GCA_963277665.1. Lineage (NCBI taxonomy): Eukaryota > Viridiplantae > Streptophyta > Magnoliopsida > Santalales > Viscaceae > Viscum > Viscum album. Next base: position 1,338,492,442 of record OY728129.1, on the reverse strand, counting down.
ATCAAAACATAATGAGGGTTAGTAACATAATGGGATGGGAGTGGTTTGTTTTTTGATCAGATTTTTTATTTTTTTATCCATGGTTTAATATGTATTTTTGTTGATATATACCTTCAGAAATCATAGTCGTTGGTGGTATTTTCTTGTGCACTGGTGGTTTTCTTGTTTTCTTTTTTCATGTTGTCTGATAATGGTACAAAACTAGAAATCTGCATAATCATGTATACCAAGTTAAATGAAATAAATCTCCCATGATGAAAAAACATGTGTGATCACCTTTTTTATCAAAGTGGGATAAATAAAAGTGTTTTAAAACATCCGAATATATTTTTTTTTGATAGGTGTGGCTGAGTATTGTGTTCTGTTGGGATATGTGACCATGTGTTGGTTGTGTGGTGCTGATGTTGGGTGCACGATTAGGGGTACAAGAGTAGGCATGGGAGTTGGTTATGTGATAAGGGTGTGGTAAGTATAGTAGGTATTTGGTTAAAATCGTAGTTACCATGGTAATTGTGTGTGGGGTGTTACAGGTGGTGTTGGAATACCAGTTTTAGATACTAATGGATTTTAGAATAGATGAACTTGTAGGAAGCAGAACTAACTTTGTTTATGATATGGTCATGGAGTGACATTGGGAAGTGGGACAACGGGGTGGTTATTAAATATTCTGCTGTTGAACAAAATTTGGGAAATGTTTGGGTAGAGGGGATACAAGACTAGGTTAAGAGAAGAAGGATTGTGCATGAAATGCCCCAACCCTAGGTTCCCAGAGTCGGTGCATTATTTTAATACATTTTTATGTTTACAAGAAATAAAGTCCCAACAGACCAATCAGTTTAGCAGTCTTGGAAAATAGATTACATACATAAACATTACATTACACTTTCTAACATACAAAAAAAATCCATTGAGGAAACCATTGTCCCCTTATCTTAAACCTACATCTCAAATATAAAACACTTCATGGGATCTTGGGAAAATTAAACCTAAGAAAGGGGTGAGCTCAGATGCTCTATAAGGGTAAATAATTTAGTGGAAGCTACAAACTTATATGGAAAGATGTGTAATAAAAACAACAGCCTTTTAAACATAAATATGAACATAATATGGAAAAAGTAAATAATAAATTACCATATTAACATGAGCATGGATATTATATTATTTGAATAATCACATGTAATAAATAATTTCATGATGAGGGAATTCATAATGCCGGACATTATAAAACATTTTATCAAGGCCTCAGCCATGACTTCTAAAAATTATTTAGGCCTTGACTAAAACCATATATCGAATTTGGAAAGGCCACTACCAAATCCACATAAAGTTGTCTCATTAGACCTATTGATGCTTTGAGGAGCTATAGTAGGATCCACCCATCACATACAATGTCCAATTCATTCCTCATGTGAAAATGTTTAAATATAACCTAAACATTTGTATAAAAACTAGAATAAAAAATGTCAATACTTTATCCATAAACCATGAATGGTATAAAAATAACATGTCCACAGTCAAACATATCACAAAACCTTCAATACAATATAGATGATTTTTATCATGACAAATCAACCTTGATGAATAATAATATCCAACAAAAGTTGTTGACATAGTTGAAAATGATCAGTAAAACCCTTTGAGAGAAATATCCGTTTTTTCATGAAATAATTTTAAAACTCATGCAATTTATAAAGTAATTCATTTAAAAGATATTTTTGAATCAAAGTATCCCATACCAATTTGAAACTATTGATATTAATTACCATTTTAAAATATTCTTGTCCATATAAATAAATCCTTAAAAACATTTTGTGTACATGGACATTAATGAGAAAGGTTTAGAAGAATAAATATTTAAAAAATTTAAAATGATTTTTTAGTTAAATATTCAATTAAAAATAATCATTTTGAATACACTTTTATGAAACATGGGCATGGATAATAAATATGTCCCAATAAAAACATACACATAAACAATCATGGATAATATTGAGATTGAGGAATTTACCTTTACCTTGCACTTTCCTTTGGTAGAGGGTACGTTTAACCTCCTGTATAATGACCATTGTATGTTATTAAATTCTTCCAGAACCATATTTATATTTATTATATCATACATGATTCATTTATAATTTTATACTACCCATTTAATAATGATTTCTATGTTAAATTAACATTTTAGGTAATGATCACTTTCTTTATCGTACGTGTTTTAAATTTTATTATTGATTGTATCATTTAAATCATGATTTAAATACTTTGAGAATATAAACCATTATTTTTATATCATACATATTTAGAAAATAAATATTTATAATAGATAGATATGTGAAATAGAAATCACTATTTATGGTTACGGTATGTAATGCGTACGCTTAAACGATATTTTCGTTTTCATATTATATTGAACGGAAGTAACTAGATAAGACATATGAAAGTAAATATATATATTTATATCCATTAGAATTGTTATTTGATGTATTACATACTTATTAATAAAATATATATTTTTATAATCATCGTTGAATGGTGAACGTGGAAATGAATCTCATCGCCTCGTGGAGACGGTAATCTTTATATACACACGAGCAAAAATATCATTATATTGATGGAGGAATAATTTGTAATTGGATGGTATATAATATATACATAATAATTAAAATTTTATATTTATTATTTACATAATTTATACTCATTATTATACCCATCCAAATAATGAAATGTTTTAATAAAAACTACACCACGACGTTGAGACGGTAATCCGTACATACACACATATGGTGACTTCGTCATTTATAGGATGGATAGAATAATTAATATGGTTTTACCATTTTAATTATAACATTATAGTATATATAAGATACTTGAGTTATTATTTTAGAATGTAAATAGCAAGGAAAGTGGAAGTCGAAGAAGAAAAGAACAAGAAAGATGAAATGAAATATTTACCTATTCTTTGTGTTCTTTCTTTTTACTTGATCAAAATGGCTCCATAGGTTGGATTTCTGACAAAAGTAAGGCCTCTAGGATGAAATTATTAAAGTTGGAAGGATATTTGGGCTGGGTTGGCCATGCCAAACGGCTTTGGAGGGGTGATTTTGAGAGAAGCGGAAGTACCCTTTTATAATAGGGGTGAGGGTCACTTATGGAAAAGATTAAAGTATTAATTTATTATATAATCATATTAGGTTTTTAATGCCTCAAAATAAATTTATATATAACCTTAGTTGGTTATGTATTGAAATAATATCAACCAATAGGTTTTAGAGATGGTTAGGTTACCATTTAAACCTTATCAGTTTTATTTAATTCTTAATTAAATAGTTTAACTTGTAACGTGTCTTCTTGTATTCTTACACTCTATTGTTAATAAACATACTATAAACATCCAATAGAACCAGAAGTGGTTCATTAATGACATGTAAAATATTATTTAATCCCTTTGGAAGAACCATATATTTTTAGGAATATTATATCAACAAATAATATAGTATTTGTTTTAAAAATTAATTTATGTCAATTTTGACACTATTTGGTATTTTTTTTGTGAAAGTCATAACAAATTTATCCCTTCTAAAAAAATTTATATAATCAACCCTAACATGTCATATTAACCTTAAAAATTATTGTAATCCATCAAAAGTCTCACATTACATTTATTTGGATATTTATAATATCAATTATTTTAATCAGTCATTAATAAGGTAATTACTGCATCATCATTGTGTCATAAATAAATTAAATTATTTAATGTATAAAAATTATAAATAAAAGAAGATTATGTAGGAAATATTTTTTATTTTTAAAATAAATATTTATAGTCGAGTTTATCTTATGTATAACCCTGTATTAAAATGATTTAGTTATGAAAACATTAATTTAATACTTTTAACTCTTCATTAAATTGTATAATAATAAATGTCCTAATCGAATCCTAGTGGGCTTAAAAGGTCATATTTAAATACTAAGGTTTATTTTTGTTGAATTACACTTATCCAATAGAATTAGGACATGTGTTAGGGTAATAATATTATCATTTTTAACATTAATTACCATATTTACATTAAATCATGGTAAATAAAAGTCAAAAGTTACTTTTCACAAAACAAAATAATCTTATAGAACCAAATTTTACTTACTCATATCAACCATGTCTCTCAAATTTTTAAAATTCAATTAACAGAAGCAGAAAAATTAATTTTCATGGAAATTTTCAAGTGCTCCTAGGAGGTGGGAAAAGACTCTAAAAAGTTTAATAAAATTTTTATATATCTAAACTAATTATAAAATGACTCCCATTAATTAAATTGAACTTATATAGGTATTATATATCTATTTTCACTTAAAATAAATTTAAATAAATTTAAATAATTATTTATCTAAGATGTCAGTTTTAAATAATAACGTGGTGCTTATCACTATTCATAAAAAATTGAATATTTTCTGAAAAATACCAAAAATTCATCATAAGATAATTTTGATATTCCAAATTAAAAAATGAATTATATTTTACAAAATTCAAAAAATATAAGTTGCATTTATTAAATTAAAATTAATTCCCGTTGTCAATACCAAAAAACGGGTTTATTAAAAAGTAAACACTATCAAAAGATTAACATGTGTTTATGTCAAATTTAAATGTAAAATTAATTATAATGACCAAAATTGTATTAAATGATAAAAATCTAATATAATTATACTTAAAAACAATTCAAATGTGTAATTTAACCCTGAAAATTATTTTGATTAAATTAAAATTTCAGCTAAAATTTATTAATTTTCACTATTCACCAAAATATGAAAGTTTTCAGAAAAACATGCAAAATTTATCATAACTAAATTTTTATGTCCCAATTATAAAGAAGAAGTTTATTTGGTCAAATTTAATATATAAAAGTTTCAAATATTGGATTCAAAAAGGGTTCTCCATTAAAAGGCGTTAAAATTGCTTTTTTTAAGACGCCTTTTATCTAAAAAAATAAATTTGTTCATATATTATGTATAATAAACACATAATATGGATGTTAAAACTATATATAGTATATAATATTCAAAATGTAGTTAATACTATTTATAACCGCTTTTTTAACGGCTAGTTTGGTAATGTTGTGGTGCACTCGAACTCGGTGTTGCGTGTAGCGCAAGCTATTAAATTACATTAATGAGATAACATACTATGAGATATTTGGATGTTACATTACCCCCTCATTCAATAAATTGTGTCCTTGAAATTTGAAATTTTTCTTCTAAAATAAAAGTTTAAGAATATAGAAATACCTTTTTGGAAAACCCACATTGGAAATTGGGTTAATAAAATTTACTCTTAATAAGAGGGAAAGGGAAGTGAAAACGTTTCCACAAAATTATGATCTGGATATAGATAACATTGGTGTAAATTAGAGATACATAATTTGAGGGAAAACATAAATATTTATAGGTAGTTATTGAGGTAATCAATTAAAATATATCATTTAAATATATTGACATAACAAATCCATTACCAAAACCATTTTCAATACCAAAATATGTAAAAAGAGTATTTGGTATTTATTTTATTTTAAAAAAAATATTTTGGCTTATTAAGGATGCCCAAGATCAAATAAAACTCGCAGCAGGAAAAAGGTCATTATTACAACTTACATTAAAAAAATTCCTCTTTTTGTGGTTTAGTAAAATGCTTCATAGAAGAAGGTTCCCCTTGAAATGAAATGTCAAAGGGTTTTATACACCGTATAAAAGAGTGTTGCTTAGAAATCAAAGGATTTCTCAATGAAAAGAGATTGAGATGAATTCCCTTAACTAAATATTAAGAATTAATTTAGTCATAGATTAATATGGGTTATATATATAAATATAATTCACAATTATAGTTACCTCTTTTAACCAATTCCTTCAACAAACTCATCTTTCACTCCAAAATATTTCAAAAAAATATTCTATTTCTAATAATCATATATGCTTCCAATATTAATGAATTTATAATTCACCTATCATACCTATTAAAGAAGAAACATCATAATACAATCCAAGACATCATGTAGGCCTATGGTAGGTGATGCACCCTTGTCACCCTTCGGTTGCGGGTTCAAGTCTTGCGGACATTCCGAACATGACTGATTATTGGCTGACCACTGGATTGTCCTTTTTTATGACAATCCAAAAATAACCAGATTCATTGTTTCCACTTTCAAAATTAATCCATTCCAAGCTTTAGACGTATCCAATATACTTTAATCCAAACTCATAGTCCAAAATTTATAAGCAAATTAAACACAATAATGTTTTTTTCCACATAATAACATGTAAACACCATCATCATGTATTCATTTATTATATAATAACATACAAGATTACCATAAAACCTTATTTATTACATTAATGTTCCATTATTTATTATATAATAATAGATATATTCTTTATATCCAATAATTTTGAATATTCCAACAACGATGAAATAAAAAATATATAAATCAGTTCCAAGGAACCCCAGAATATCCAATTAATTTATCGAAATCAACCATCTCTTATTCCAAAATCACTACCTCAATATCAGGACCATAATAAGTATTACCTTCATTCAACCATGTATTTTCCAAAAATTTTATCTTACTATTAATTCAATTTTCTTATAACCATATAATCTCAAATCCTCAATAAAATAGTATTGTAGTACAATCCTTGTTTATCTCTATAATTCATATAACTAGTATATTGTTGATGCAACACTCAAATGAAATAATTATATATTAACAACATAATAACACTAGTCGTTCCTCTTCATCTGTGGTAGTATCCTAACTTTATTATTATCTAGTACCATAATTTTTGGTATACTCTGATGACTGGTACATTGATTCGTGTTGTGTCCCAATGCCATGTAGATGAAGCATTTTACATTTGAAACCTTTTTCTTACCCTGGAAATAATGTAATTGGTGTCCTTTTTCTCCACACATATAACAAACACTCATTCCCTTCAAGCATTTAGCATGGTGATTCTTTCCTTATTTATCATATATGGGAAAATCCTTCTTTCCCCTCATCTCTTTATCTATATTTTTCTGTACAATCCTTTTCATCTCTTTATTACCTTCAAATCCATAGGACTAAGAGAATTATTAACTTATCTTATTAACACATGATATTATTTCTTCATATGTTGAGAATACATGGGAGACTATTTCCTTTCTAAATTTTGGATTAATTCGAGGAAAGATGTGATCCTTCTTATACTTTCTATCATACGTATTGCTGGAGTTCCCATTCCTTCTACTAGGTGCCATTTCTAAACAATGGTAGACACTAGGTCAGCTTATAAATCGCAATGAATATTTCCAAACTTGTAAAATACCTAACTTAAATTGAACAGTATATGGATATAATCCATAATAAAAAAAATGTTTTCTTTGAGGAAGTATTTACTCATAAATACATAATAATGTCTTGTAATGAAAATTTTAATTACCCGGAGTATATCCCCTGGGAGTGTCGTAACCAAAAGTACAGCAAGGCTCGTTGTCATGCAGTAGTTCCCATTTGAATCTAGCTAAAATCGGTGTTTCTGGGTTTTACCCCAAGGTACATTTTCTCTAGATCCGCCTCTACCTGCTCGTATCCAGAGAGGTTTGTATTGCTCAGAAAACTCATAAAATATCTACCTTACCAAAATTATAGAATGTTTTTCTATACTAATCATCAAAGTCTATCTTATATTAGTGTTCTCTAATGAGTGTTTATCTAAATCTATTTACAATATTGTTAATCAACTTCCTTTGATAGCAACTGTAATGCCCCGACCCTAGATTCCCAAACTTGGTGCATTATTTTAATATAGTGGCATGATTACCAGGAACCATGTCCTGAAAGACAGATCAGTTTATCAGCCTTGTAAAATATATTATATACATGAACGTTACATTACACTTTATAACATACAATAAAAAAATAATCTCTTGAGAATGCCATTTTTCCCTTAGCATAAACCTGCATCTAAAACATAAAACAAATTTTTGGGATCCATGGAAAATAAAACATAAGAAAGGGGTGATCTCATATGCTCAGTAAGGGTAAATAATTTAGCAGAAGCTATAAACTTTTAAGAAAATTTGTATAATAAAAACAACAGCCTTTTAAACATAAACATGAACATAATATGGAAAAAATAAATAAAAAATTACCATATTAACATTAACATTGATATTCTGCTGGTCTAATAATCACATGTAATGTCTAATTTCATAATGAAGGAATGCTTAATTCTGGACATTCTGAAACATTTTGTCAAGGCCTCTGTCAAGATTTCTAAAAAAGGATTTGGGCCTCAGCCAAAACCATATATCAAATTGGGAAAGGCCTCAGCCAATTCCACATCTAGTTGTCTCATGAGACCTAGTGATGCATCTAGGAGCTATAGTGGGTTTCACCCATCACTTACTAAGTCCAATGCATTCCACATATGAAATGGTTTAAAAACAAAATATACATTTGTATTAAAACAAGCATAAAACATGTCAATAAATTATCCATAAACCATGAATGGTATAAAAATGACACATCCAAGGTCAAACATATCCCAAACCCTTCAATACAATATGGAATATTTTTATCATAACAAATAAACCTCGATCAAGAATAATATCCAATAAATGATTTTTACATAGATGAAAATGATCAGTAAAACTCTTTGTTAGAAATATCCCTTTTTCATGAAATTATTTTAAAAGTCACACAATTTATAAAGGAATTCATTTAAAAGATATTTTTTTAATAAAAGTGTCCCATTACACTTCAAAACGTTTTAATGGAACTAACATTTTAATACATTCATGTCCATATAAATAAATCATTAAAGTCATTTAGAAAACATTGACATTAATGAGAAAGGTTTAGAAGAATAAATATTTAAGAAATTTAAAATGATTTTTTTAGATAAATTGTCCCTTAAAAAAAATCCTTTTGAAAACTACTTTATGAAACATGGTTCGGGATAATAAATATGTCCCAGTAAAAACTATCACATAAACAATCACGAATAATAATGAGATTGAGAAATTAACCCTTACCTTGCACAGTCCTTTGGTCGAGGGTACGTTTAACCTCAGGTATAATGACCATAGTATGTTATTAAATTATTCCACAACCATATTCATATTTATTATATCAGACATGATTAATTTATGAGTTTATAATACCCATTTAATAAGTATTTCCAAGTTAAATTAACAATTTAGGTAATCATCACTCTCTTTATCATACGTATTTTAACAAGTTATTCTTGATCATATCATTTAGATCATGATTTGAATACATAAAGAATATACACCGTGATTTATATATCATATTTATATTTATAATATTAATATTAATAATATATAGAAATATGAAATTGAAGGCACTGTTTATGGAGACGGTATGTCATTCGTATGCAAAAATGTTGTTTCCATTTTCATATTGTATTGAACAGAAGTAAGTGAATAAGATATATGAAAGCAAACACACACACACACACACACACACACATATATATATATATCTATTAGATTTATTATGTTATATATCACATACTTACTAATAATATATAGGTTTTTATAAATATCATTGAATGGTGAACGTGGAAATGAATCTCATCGCGTCATGGAGACAGTAATCTGTACGTACACACGATCCACAGTATCATTATTCTGATGGAGGAATAGTATGTAATTGGAAGTTATATCATATATAAAGAATCATTAACATTTTATATATATTATTTTAATCAGTTATACTCATTATTATTCCCATCTAAATAATTAAAATGTTTGAATAACAAACTACAGCACGACGTGGATATGGTAATCCATACGTATGCACGTATTGTGACTTTGTCATTTATAGAATGGATTGAATAATGAATATGGTTGTACCATTTTTATAATAACATCATAGTATATAGAGTATATTGAATTTTTTATTTTATAATGGAATAAACAATGAAAGAGGAAGTGGAAGATGAAATAAACTTGAAAAAGGTAATGAAATATTTACCACTTCTTTGGGTTCTTCCTTTTGACTTGACCAAAAGGGCTCCTTAGGGTGGATTTGTGACCAAAGTAAGGCCTCTAGGGTAAAGGGGGAAAGTTTGGGTGGATATATGGGCCAGGTTTGGCTGATCCAAATGGATTTGGAGGAGAGATTTTGAGAAAAGGGGAAGTTCCCTTTTACAAGAGGGGTGAGGGTCACTTTAGTAAAAGATTAAAGTATTAATTTATTATACAATCATATCCAGTTTATAATGGCTCAAAATAAATTAATGTATATAATTATGTGGGTATGGGTCAAAATAATCACAACTCATAGGTTTTAGACATGTTTATTTTACCATTATCATGTTATCTTTTTGATTTAACTCTTAGTTAAATAGTTTATATTTTACTATGTCTTCTTGTATTCTGACAATATATGGTTAATAAAAATACCATAAACATACAAGATAACCTCAAGTGGTTCCTTAATGACATATATAATATTATTTTATCCCTTTGTCCAATCCTTATATTTTTAGGAATATTATATCAACCAATAATATACTATTTGTTTTAACAATTAATTTATGTCAATTTTGACACTATTTGGTATTTAGTTTTTGTGAAAGTCATAACAACCTTATCACATAAACAAAATATCTAATCAGCTCTAACATGTCATATTAAACTATAAAATTATTTTAATGCATCAAAAGTCTCAAATAACCTTTATTGGGATATTTGTAATATTAATTATTTAAATCGGTCATTAATAATGTAATTTCTCCATCATCATTGTGTCATAAATAAATTGAATTATTTATTGAATACAAATTATAAATATAATAACATTAAATAGGAAATAATTTTATATTGCTAATTAATATTTATAGTTGAATTTATATTACGTATAACCCTATATTAAAATGTTTTAGTTATGAAAACTTGAATTTAGCACTTTTAACTCTTCTTTAAATTAAATAATAATAAATGTCCTAGTCTAACCCATGTAAACCTAATGGGTCATATTTTATTCCTAAGGGTGTTTTATGTCAAATTAAAGGTATCCAATAGAATTAGGACATGTTTTTGGGTAATAATAATATCATTTTTACCGTAAATTACACTATTTACTTTTAACCATGGTAAATAAAAATCAAAAGTTACTATTCACCAAAAATTATTTTTATCTTATTGAACAAAATTTTACTTAGTGATATCAACCTTGTCTCTCAATGTTTTTAAATTTAATTCACAGAAGTGGTAAAAACAATTTATGCAAATTTGTAAATACTTTTAAGAGGTTGGTAAAAGACGGTAAAAATTTCAATAAACTTTTTATATATCAAAAAATATTATAAAATAACTCCAATGAATTACATTGAACATATATAGAAATTATGTATATATTTTTACCTAAAATAAATTTTAATGAAATAAATTATTATTTAAATAAAAAGTAAGTTTTAAACAATAACTTAGTGTTTTTCACTATTCATAAAAAATTGTGTGTTATCAGAAAAATACCAAAAATTCACCTTAACCTAATTTTGATATTTTTAATTAAAAAATGAATCTTATTTTACCAAATTCAAAACATATAAGTTTAATTTATTAATTTTAAATTAAATCTCATTGTCAATACCAAAATAACAGGTTTTTAAAAATGTAAAAATATCAAAAGATTGAAATGTGTTTATGTAAAATATAAATGTGAAATTACATATAATGAAAAAAATTGTATTAAATGATGAAAATATAACCTAATTATACATACCAACCATTAAAAAGTATAATTGATCAATAAAAATTATTTTTATAAAAAAAAATTCCTGTTAAAATTTAGAAATTTTCACTATTTCCCAAAGATGAAAGTTATCAGAAAACACCAAAAATTTATCGAAACTAACTTTTTTATGTCCTGATTCTAGAGAAGAAGTTTAGTTTTTAAAATTGAATATATAAAAGTGTCAAAAATTGGATTTAAAAAGGGTTCTCCTTTAAAAGGTGGTAAAATTTCATTTTTTGAAAATTGCTTCATTTATCAGAAAAAAATGAATATGTTCTTAAATTATGTATAAGAAACACATAATATGGATTTTATAATAATATAGAGTATATAAGATTCAAAATATTTTTAATAGTTTTATTGTCTCTTTTTGAATGGCTAGTTTAGTAATATTATGGTGCGCTCGAACTCGGTGTTGTGCGTAGCACAAGCTATTAAATTACTTTAATGAGATAATGTACTATGATATCTTGGGTGTTACAGTGCAATATATATTTGAAGAGTGATAGTAGGTAGTAGGTTGGTTGTTTTCTGTTTAGTTAACCAAGCTCTTCACCTTCTGGGGAACTTGCAGATGTTTTTCCTCGTAGTTGTGACGGGTATTTCAAGAATAATTATAGTGAACCCCAAAGTAATGAATCTCAAGTGACTAAATAAATAGGGGTGGGATTATACCACCTTAGTTTTAGGTTTGTGGGTGTGCTTATACGGTTAGCGGTAATGTGGTTTTTTATAAGTTGGTTTTTGTTTTGATATTTTTAGGTTGGGGATGAGTGATTTATTTCCTATATATATTTTTATATAAATTTTTTTCCTTTGTGATTTCTATGAGAACCCCACCCTTGTTCCGCAACATGTTCTGAACACCCCCCCCCCACTTCATGGGGGAGTGTTTCTTTTCAAAAATCAAGGTGGCATGATGGAAGGCTAGTTACTGAATTTCTTCCACGCACCCTCTTCCGAGTCCTTAATACTCTATCATATCTAGGCAGACTATAATGGCATTAGTCTTACCATAGTCCAAGATCCTTTGGGAATGAGTTTTTTGTAGATGTGATTCTTATGTGTCTATGGGCTAGGACTATTTTCCCTTGTATATTCGGGATCAGTCCCATATGTCTTCATGTGAGGTGTGGTTGTTGTGCCCCATGTATCTATGATGGTGATTATGTGTGATTTGAGGCCATGGTTTGTGTGGGAAAGTTGTTGTAGTGGGTTTGTGTATTGGAAGAGTGGTAGTGTCAAGATGTCATCCATTAAAAATGAGTAGGTAACATATGGGAAAGTGGTGTGGGGTACCCAAATGTCGATGTGATTATACTAATACTTACTTGAATTTAGTTATTTGGTGAATGTTTCCTTGTGAGTATGGGATGGTTAGTATTCATTGGTAGGTGGATTTAGGATCTACTATTTTCTCATAGGGACATTATTATATTCCCATACATGTGCATGGGTAACATTATATTCCCTACTATGTATACACATTTACTCTCCATATGTATATGAAATTGTTTTTAGGGTTCCAGGAGGACTTTGAGGATCATGTTGGACATTACTTTCTCGAGCGTTGGGAATAGCTGTTGTTGCATCCTAGTTTATTTTCTTTTGGTACCTTACATTATATTTTACGTTGTACATTGTATTATCTTCACATTTGAACATTCATCTGGAAATGGATTTTGTATTAATTTTACTTTTAGTATTTAGAGTTTTTTGGGATTTACCATCTTGTCTCCAAATATTTTTCTATTAAAAACACTAATGGATTCCATATTATGTGAGACTCTATACCCATGGTGTTAGTCGCCACTTTGGGGCCTATTGAAGAAAGGACTCGGGGGTCATTATATCTCCTTGATCTTGAAGAAGGAAGGGTGTGGTACTTTGTTGTCCCTTAACACATTTTAAGGAAGGTGGGTCATGATATATAGTTACAATAATAGATTTTGAGGTTAATTGTGGAGAAATGGCCGATTATTTTGGAAGGCTTTAGGTTGATCCTGTTACAAAAATAGAATTCAGTGATTTCATATTATTTTTTGGGAGCCAGTTTGAGCTTGTCGGAGGTAGTGGAAATACATCCAAAGCATATACATATGCCCATCAAACTTCTCTAACCATAATTAGACAATTTCATGTTATCATTACTGTAATGTATTCTTACAATGATAGGTTTCATACAATAAAATGAAACATTATCCCTCTCATTGTTTTTTATATAGTCAATGGGATCTATTTGAAAAGATTACATTAGGAAAGATCAGTATAAGGACTCTTATAAATCAGTTTGGATTACTACAATCAATGTTTTCACATTGAGAGTAAAAAATTCCTGATTTTATAAAAGTAAATTCGGCTAAATATTTGAAGATTTTTCAAGATTCAATGATTTTTATGAAGTCATTGGATAAAAATATTACTAAAAGTATATCAGGATAGATGGTAGAATTATAGGATGAAATTAAAAATATTTATGTTTCACCATAATCTAATGCCTCTTTTTAATTATCCCTCTTCGATTTATACATCCATGTTTCTTAGACCATACAAAAAAATATTCTTGTAATTGTAAACTTATTTTCATTAAATTCTTTTATTCTTTATTTGAGTTAGCATTATTTTTGTTCATTTTTTATTCGAGTTCACATGTCTAATTTTTCTATTAAATTATTATATAATATTAATTTATTATTCTATGATACATTGAATGTATTTTAATCTATTTTCATTTAATTTTTTTCTAATAACAAAAAATGGGGATAAAATAAGGTAAATAGAATGTTCTTGACTCTTTTTACGAGTTTTAATTAACAATAAAATGAATTTGTTTTTTGTGTAAAGTTAATATTAAAAAACTATAAAATCTACAAATTTTTAAAAATATTATTTGTTCTGACAGTTCCTATATTTTTGATGTTATGTTATGGGTTTTTTATCATAAAAAGGGGTAGATTGTTGGAATGTTTTGTCTCAATAATATTGTATAAATATTATTAATCTTCATACTCACAGATAATTTTTTAACTTTTATTTTCATATTAATTATTTTTTAGGAATATATTTCTTGATAATATTATATTATTTATGGGTTACATTATTTCTTATAATATTTTGAACATGTTTTAAATATGTTTAGGAAACATTTTTCATTCCCTTTTCTTATAGGTATATGTGTAGTGTATGGTTCTGAATCCCTATGTTTGAGATAACACATTTGGATCATAGACCCAATGTTGTTGAAAAATTGTTTTTTATCAACCATACATTATGATATAAAACTAATTTTGACAAAAAAGGGTAAGTATGAAAAAAACACAACATTTGTGATGAACCCTAAATTTTTGGAAACAAATGTATGATACATCAACCCTTATTTTGTAATCAACCATACATTTTCAAACCCCATGATTCAAATTTTTTCATCACATAAAAGAACCCTATATTTTACTATTCAATGAAAAAAATATTAAATATATTTCACATGATTAATATAATGGTATTGATTGAAGTAAATATCACTTTAAATATTTTTACAACTACTTTAGAGGATCATATTCATTGGACTAAATTATTCCTAGATATAAGGAAAGTTACCACTCCATTGATTGATTTAAATTTCAATGATTGCAATATATCAAGAAATATTCTAGGATCATGTCAACCAATGAAAATAAAATATTTCTATATAAGTTAATGAAAAAATTTCATTTATATATGACTATATATTATTCAATATGTTTTTTAATACAGAACATATGGAAAGAAAAAAAGCATGTGACTCTGTTATTTCTGAAGAAGCTACATTTTGGATATTTAAAAAACCTCATGTTATTTTTTTATTGTTACTATCATTGAAGATAATTTCTTACATGAATCACTTCAGATATATTCTCTCATGAAGAAATTTTAATTTAAAGAAAAATATTTTTATTTCATCAGTTTCTACAAAAACCATGATCGATAAACGGTCAATTCATCCAATTTAGACACATAAGATTTTTTTGGAGTTTTGGCTGCTTGAACACATTCCTAGAAGTGTATCAGTTTCATTGACTAGTCTGTGGAGAAAGAAGATCCTTGTCAAATAACTAGAAGAATTTTTAAATATGTACTCTAAATGATCTCAACCATCTGAACTCATTGGTTAAGGGATTATGATTGGAGGACCATTCTAGTTAATATTTTTAATCTCATACAGAGAGCATTGGTGGATTAGACTGGGGGATCAATTTTCCCCGAACCGCTATAAAATTTCTATGTTCTTATTTATAACTTATGAATTACTCAAATTTATTAAAGAAGAGGGTTTTTCATGTCTACATAAATTGGAAAGAATGATAATGTAACACCCCAGGTAAATAAAGAATGTGACATTTTTTTATTTATCCCTATTTGTGAAAAAAATATTAATATCACTTTAAGGGAACACTATGCTCGATGGCGTACCCAATACGCGACAACACGTTCCTTTGAAATCTTACGTTGCACTCTAATAATAAAATAATATTATTTTAAATGGTAGTTAATTCCTAGCCATTTTAATTGCGGGAAAGAATGGAACTAACTAAAAAATGATTATATATGTTTGTGAAATATTTTTACTTTTTACAAAAAATGTTAGGGGATTAAAAATGCGAATGAATCCAATTTTAAGCGTACACATTCTAATATTTTTTAAAAGGAAGATTAACCTCCTTTTGATGGCGAACCTCTTCTAAATCCACATTTTGAAAATTTTATGTGTTATATTCAACAAAATAAAATTCTTCTTTAGAATCGGGACATAAAAATTTACTTTGTGTAAATTTTTTGGAATTTTTCCAATAAAGTTCATTTTTAATGAATAGTGAAAAATGTTATATTTGAATTCAAAACCTCCTTTTAATATAATTTATTTATATGATTATATTATCTTTTGAATTGGTTTTAAAGTGAAATTATAATATATTTTTACCATTTAATCCAATAGTCGTCATTGTAATTAATTTTAATTTGAAATTGGACTTAAACTAGTGTCAACCTTTTAGTAGATATTGTTTCTTAACAACACGCTATTTGTTTTGACATCGGGAATTAATTATTAAATTAATTAATGAAACTTATATTTTTTGAATTTTATAAAATAGACATCATTTTTGAATTAAGAATATCAAATATAGCTTAGGGTGAATTTTTGGTATTTTTCTAAAAAACATCAATTTTAGATGAATAATGAAACCACTAAGTAGTAGTTTAAAAACTGATTTTTCGTTTAAATGAAACTTTACCAGTTTTGTGATTTTATTTTCCAAAATCCAACATAGATGGTTGTAATTAAGATGTAAAATGTGGTTCAATGGGATAAATTTTTTTTGGTGAATAGTAACTTTTATGTTTTAAATCGCGATTAGAGGTAATTAGTGTATATTAAGGAACAAATAATGGTTTAATAGTATGAAATGACCATGAAACATGTCCTAACCTTATTGGATGAGTCATGGACGACCAAGACAATCCATGGGTCAACTTGGGGACCCCATGGAGCCACTTTGGTTAGAAAATGACATTAATTACTTTTTATTTAAAGTTAAAATTAAAATGTCACAAACATTTGTTGTTTTACTAAAACAATTATAACAATGAGTTATACAAGTAATATTTTTGACTATAAATATTAATTAGAAATCTAAAAAGATTTACCAAATCAATATATTTGTTATATAATTTTTAGACATTAAATAAAATAAATTATTTATGACACCATGATGATGCAGTGATTACCTCATTATATAATGATTTAAATAAAATGAAACAATAATGTAACTTTTAAGACCTACACTTTTCAAAAACCTATTTGGTGGGTGGATTTAGAAACCTTATCACCTTTTACTTGGAATATATCCTTTTGGGACCTTTAAAATCCGAAACTGCATTATATAATAAAGTAATATTTTATAACATTCCAAGAGTGCCCCTCCTCTCCTCTTATAAAAGGCCCCCACCTCTACCACCTTACCCACACCTCTAAAGCCTTTGGATCAGCCAAAGCTTGCCCATTTTATCTCTCCACATACCTCTATTCATTATTGAAGCCTCTCATTTGGCAGAATCCTCTCCAAGGAATCCTTTGAGCTCAAATGAAACAGAGTTACCCGATTTAAAGGTAGTGTTCTCTCTTGCATTCTTATGTTTTATTTTACTTATCCAACCATCTAAACTCTTTTTATTCCTTTATTTTGTAACAAAAATAGTTTCTTCAATATAATAGGATGTTATTATGTGAAGGATTCGAGCTAAAATTACACAAACCTTCCTCTAATGGTTAATGAACATACTGTTTCTGTGGATGGCGAATTTCTGCCTCACGAAACAATGATTGTTCAATATTCTCTTAACACCTTTCATGGTGGCCATTATGATGTCACTATAATTTATATATTATATATATGGTATTTATGTTTTCTATATGCTTCTGAATTTTATATTTAAAACATTCTTTTATTCTTTTCATGTTGTGAAAATGTGATAATTTCATACAAGGAAGTGTGGAGTACCGCCCCCTCAAGTGATGTGACTCATTCATGATATACATGGAATGTCTAAAGAATGAAATTAATGAACATATGTGACCTATATAACATATATAATATACTGTAATTATAATATATATATCTCTCAATTATTTTTAATTCCATTATTATGTCAAATAAATGAAAGTAGCGTTCATGCGTACGCGCGGCCTACCGTCTCCATGAACGAAGCATTTCATTTCTTTTTATCTCCAAATTTTATGTGGTAGTATGAAATTAATATGTACTGGTTATATATGATATTTAAATCATCAATACTATTCTATAGATGATATATATATAACCACATGGACAATCATTTTCAAACAAGTTCATTTTTGACCTATATACCAAACATCGACAAAAACGTCTGATATGAACTCACATTATTAACCAATTATTATAAAATTATAATATGTGATATTAACTGAATAATAATCTTTAAAAGAGGTATTTAAGAAACTATAAATTGACCAAAGTTTATGACACAGGAATATAAAGAAACAAACAAGACAAGTCGGACTTGAGGTAAGGGATCCCACCTCGCTCTTTCTTTTTAAGCACTCTCTTTTATGTCATTTCATTTAAGCTCATCTTTATTATGTTTGGGAATGTTATTTTATATTACTCTTACTTTAAGTTTTATATTAATATGGTGAGAGACCCTATTTGATCTCATCAATCCATTTTTGTAATTTCTAAGTGGCGTTGTTAGGCTGCTGAGTTTTCGTAAGGGATTTTTCCTCTCACTTTTATTCCCGTGACATTTATGATATATTTGCCACCATTTCCTTTGTGTGGTGTGTGTAATTCCCATTATTCTACTCTTTCTGTAATATACTTTCTTTTATGGGTTTTCACATCTTCATTGTATGACCCTTCTTCCATGAGGTGTACGTTTCGAAAGTTACCCATGTCGGAAAGGAAGCCTTTCACCCTTCTCTTTTAAAAAGACTTATTTTGTTATGTCTTTTAATTCACATACTATTATGTTAGGATATGTTCTTCTATATCCTTATTGATGTAAATTTTATGTCCAAGCGATGAGATACCCTTTTTATCTCTCATCAACTCTTTTTCTGAATTTTGAAGTGACGTCGTTAGGCTGTCAATTTTTGCAAGGGAACTTCTTAACCCAATTTTGATTCCTTGGGATAAACTTGTAATCCTTGAATATGTTGTTCTATGAATATGTGTGAATGTCCTCTGATTGATTTACACATAATATCTACTTATATTTTTTGTATTCGTTTGTCACACATAATTATGTAATTGATTTATCCTTAATCCAAGGATATCATCTTTGTAAGGGACTTCATCTCAGTATCTTTTCATTGAGGCATATTTTGTTTATTCACAACATTCTTTATATAGTGTATAAACCCCTTTTAATTTTACTTTTATTCAAAAGGAATCTTTTTTATACGAATCATTTTACTAAATGACAAAAAGTATGTTTCTTTTAACATACGCGGTGACAATGACCTTTCTTCCGTCGTGAGTATTATTTGATCTTTGGCTTCCTCAACAAGGCGTAATATTTTTTAAAAGTAAATAAATACCATATACTAGTTTATGTATTTTGGTATTGAAAATGGTTTTGATAATGTATTTGTTAAGTCAATATATTTAAGTGATATATTGTGATTGAAATATGCAAATCTTTTCTTTCATTTATAATTGTTTTATGTATTATGATTTTGTAATGGTACTTGGACATTTTTCAGGTGGTTTATTGATAAACCATATGACGGTTGGTGTCGTGAATACAAGTATGGGTGGTTACGTTATAACCTCCAATGCATTAGGTATGGAAGTCGGCCGTATGGCTATTCCATTAAGTGATATGTGTGGAAGTTGACCGTATGGTTATTCCATTTAAGTATGTTTATGTCCCAAGTTACCTTTATATGTTATGTGATCATTATATGGGTTTTATGGTAATCTTTTGGTTACAAAAGGGTAAGTAATGAACTTTAATTCAGTGAATATTTTTTACTACTTCATAAAGGTGAAAAGTATTACTTTGATAAAGTATACATGGTTTACTTGTTGTTTTGAAAAACTAACAGTTTTCATTCATTGTGTATCCCTTACTGAGATTTTTATGCTCACCCCATGTTTTTGAAATGTTTCTCACAGGACTTAAAAGATGAATAGGGTCAAGGATGGGATTAAGGAAAGACATGCTATCTAAAACATGGAACTAGACATGTTTCTTTTAAGAGTTTTTTTATGGAAACGTAGTAGAATTTTCTACTTTGTAATCTTTTGAGATGTAATAGTTATGTCCTAATTCTCTAAAACTCTAAACCTGAAAAGATCCTCAATGTGAATTATTCATTTAATTCAATATTAAGTAAGTTATAAGTCCAGGGCCTTATAGTTGGTATCATAGGTTGGTTTAGATAACTTTAAAGGTTAGGGTATTCTCTAAGCATAAGTGACATTAACATAATGGTTAGGATTTCCGAAAGAGTCGTAGTTTTAGATAAAGTGAATGAGTAAGTATATCTTAGTGTTTATATTCCTCATTAGTACATGATGGTTTTTATGATATACGCACACTGACCATTTTGGTTTTAGTAAATGGCTGGATCTAGCATGCACCAATGTAACAGTGGATGTGAAGGAAACCGTGACAGTTTTCTGAGTGAGAAACTGAATGATATGGGAGAGGTAATGAGAACTCTTGTATTTATCTTTAACCAACTTTTTGGAGTCATGAATGAACACCTAAACTTTGGTGATTTATATAGAGCATCATATATGCGAGAAACAAATCCCTACAGAACTATAGGTAATAATCATAATGGTATGTTTGTTCAAAAACCTAAGTGTCAAAGATGTGGAAAGAAATACCTAGGAAAATGTTTCAAAGGGACAAAAATATTCTATAGATGTGGAAATGAAGTTCATAAAGCAAGAACCATCCAAGGAAAAAGGAAGCATCAAGTTGACTCGAGTAAAGGTAAAGAAGTTCATTCTGAGGGATCAATTGAATGTTTTAAATGTGGTTTGCATGGTCATTATGCAAACACATGTCCTATGAAGAAGTTTCGGGAATGGGATCACCAAGATCGAACAAATATTCGTTTACCAATACCTAATTCCATTCTGATTGAGGATGAAGAAACTGACAATGACCAATCAAAGGTATGGATTTATTTCTTAACTTTTGTTTTCCTATCTTGGAATCTTAGGATTTGATTCATGATTTTGTTTGAAGGAAAGAAGTATTTCTGAATAAGTATGAAAGTAATGGTTAATTGATCATGAAGAATGTTGAATGAGTAAGAAGTCAACATATAAGGGCATCAAGAGTTATGGTGAAATTATTAAGATTATTAAGTCTTTTTTGAAGATGGGGTTACATTAGAAGACTTTTTATAGTATGTGTAACCCTGATGTTTGATATATGAAAAATTTATTCATGGAATAGTTATCTGTTCTTTGGTGGACATAGTTATAAAGAACCATTTGGGTTTATATGGTCTTTACTTTTGAGGTAATTATGGGTTACTATATGTTATTATGGAAAGTGAAAGGCATGATATAAAATTGAGGTTAAATTATTTTATTGTTATTTTTGATGATTTTATCTCTTTTTGGGGAATTATTTGAGAATTATATAGTTTTGAAAAAGGACAACACGTAGACCGTGTGACAACCCGGCACGTCGGACAAATCTATGGGAATCGAACCCACAACCAAAGTGCGATTGGAATTTATCACCTACCACTAGACTACGTGAAGTCCCTGGTTAGTTTGACTAATTATTTTCAGTTATATGATTTTATGAATTAAGAGTAAGTTGATTTTGGGTTATCTATGGAAATTATTAACCTATCATGGAGGATATGAGATTTGGTTAATTACTTTTCAATATGAGAATTTAAGAGCAACTGATGTTGTTTGGAGGTAAATGATACGATTTAACATGGAAGACTATGTGATTAAATCTATCAAATATTTGGGTTTCAATCTTAGTTTGGTTTACTTATGGTCTTCGTTGAACTTTGGGTTTTTTTGGACAAATTTTGGAGATTAAGAATAGATTTTTTTTATAAAGGGTTATCTTTTTCTGGATTATCTGATCTTATACTAACCTTTTTGGTTTTGGTTTTGGTTTAAGTCTAAATACATGGGAAGTATATAGTTCTCTTTTGTGGATTAGGTGATTCTATAGAAGTTGATTATAGTACTCTTAATGTGAACAAGTCTTCCAAAATACTCATCATTTGGGAAAAGTATGAGTTTGTGTAAGAAATATAGTAAAAGTTGAAAGTCAACATGACAAGTAAGTATGTTTCCTTAAGATCAAAAATAAAGTCCTCAATGAAAAGTAACTTAAAAAAATGTTGTCCATTAACTATTCCTATTGGGGAATCGAATACCATTTAACCCACCACACGTTTGTGATTTTCTTGTGGTTAACTTTCTCCTAAACATGTTTTGAATCACTCTCCCTCAGAACACGAACCTTTTCTTTTTCTTCCATATCCATGTTTTCCTACATGGAATCCTAGTATGGGTTAGCTTGGGTGACCTATGTATTTCTCTTTCTTTCTTTTAAAGTGATTGTTTTACCGACTCTTGTTCCGATGTGGGGCTTTCGATGATGTTTCTGAGCCCAATTTTAAAATTGCTAGGACGCAATTTCCAAAAGAGGGGAAGGATGTAACACCCCAGGTAAATAAAGAATATGAAATTTTTATATTTATCCCTATTTGTGAAAAAAATATTAATATTACTTTAAAGGGAACTCTATGCTCGATGGCGTACCCAATACGCGACAACAAGTTCCTTTGAAATCTTACGTTGCACCCTAATAATAAAATAATATTATTTTAAATGGTAGTTAACGCCTAGCCATTGTAATGGTGGGAAATAAAGGAACTAACTAAAAAATGATTTTATATTTTTGGCAAATATTTTTACTTTTTTAAAAAAATGTTAGAGGATTAAAAATGCGAATGAATCCAATTTTAAGCGTAAACATTCTAATATTCATTAAAAGGTTGATTAAACGCATTTTGATGGAGAACCTATTTTAAATACACTATTTGAAAATTTTATGTGTTATATTTGACAAAATAAAATTCTTCTTGAGAATCTAGACATCAAAATTTACTTTGTGTAAATTTTTGGTATTTTTCCGATAAAGTTCATTTTTTAATGAAGTGTGAAAAATGTTGTATTTTAATTCAAAACCTCATTTTAATCTAATTTATTTATATGATTATATTATCTTTTCAATTTGTTTTAAAGTGAAATTAGAATATATTTTTACCATTTTATCCAATAGTGGTCATTGGAATTAATTTCACATTGAAATTGGACTTAAACTAGTGTCAATCTTTTATTAGATATTGTTTCTTAAAAACATGCTATTTGTTTTGATAGAGGGAATTAATTTTTAAATTAATTAATGAAACATATATGTTTTTAATTTTTTAAAATAGACATCATTTTTGAATTCGGAATATCTAATATGGATTACGGTAATTTTTGGATTATTTCTGAAAAACTTCAATTTTAGATGAATAGTGAAACCACTAAGTGGTAGTTTAAAAACTGATTTTTTGTTTAAATGAAACTTTACTACTTCTGTGATTTTATTTTCAAAAATACGACATACATGGTTGTCATTATGATGTAAAATTTGGTTCAATGGGATTAAAATATTTATTTGGTGAATAGTAACGTTTTAGTTTTTAATCGCGATTAGAGTTAATTAGTGTAAATTAAGGAAAAAAATAATGTTTTAATAATATGAAATGTCCTTGACACATGTCCTACTGTAGAGACCCGAAGCATATCGTACATAGACATTACATTACTTCTGCGGAATACTTAGTACATAACAAAAACACACACACAAGGATCGTAATAGTTTAGTGTCTTTGGAAACTCGGAACGTAATCTTCTAAACGTGGTGAAAGATCTTCAACATCTCCCATAAAGATCTTTTTTTTTTACCTAAAAACCTTTATTTATATCCTGGGGAAAAGAAAACATAAAAGGGTGAGCTCAAATGCTCATTAAGGGTAAACAAAAGAAATATCAGTCACATAATTTTCATAAGAACATAACATTTTTGGAAATCTTAACCTGCAAAAGAGAGCATAATTTCATAACATGGGATAAATCATAGTAGTGAAAATTAATCCCTTACTTAAAACATTACTCATTGTGGCATACACACATAATCATAGAGAATCATTTCTTGTTAGTCAAGACTCATTGCCAAGACTATCTTAGTGGACAAAGTCCCTTTCTGAATCGAGTAATCCTCGTTTCAGTCCTGTTTCACTGAACCGGTATAACCTACCATTCCAGCCATGTCTATCTCATGAGATATGAAATCTTTACCCAATGCATTGGAGGGAGATATAGGTCCCACCCATCTCATAATGATACCATTCTTATGTGTGCCACAAAATCATAAACCATACATCATACCATAACCCATGAAATAAAATGGGATTCTTAAACATCATGCCATCATAACATAATCCATAAACAATTGATATCATTTCATCATAAGAAAATTGAAACCATTTAAATCATAGAGTCATCTTACTTGAAACATACACATATGAAATAATGTCATCTTAGATGAAAAATAGTTTTGACAAAACACTTGAAATGAATTCTTGAGGAAAATATCCTTTCTTTTTTAAAATCATTTTCTTTTCACAAAATTCAATGCAATTTTAAAAGATAAGGGTTTTTTTTGAAAATAATAATGCAATCTTGTAGAGGAAGCTTCTTGAAAATGAGGCGTTATGAAACCGTAAAAATCCGTTCACACCGTATAAGTTAAAAAAAAAATTCTTCGTACTTTTGTCGAAAAAGTCAAAAAGTACCTCGTACGAAAAACGACAAAAGATTCCTTTCATATATTTTACTAAAAATTCAACGAAGGGTAAAATTGGATTTAAACAATTTTAGTTGGATATAAATAATATTACATACTGAGAAAACATGGATGTGGATGATAAAATACACCCCAGTAAATACCAATGTATAAACAATCTCGGATAAAAATGAGATTGTGATATTTCCCTTACCTTAGGTCCGACTTGCTTTGTAAGTGTCCGAACCTCCTGTATAATGATTTAAATCATGTTATTGACTTATTAAAGAATCATATTCATTGTTATGATATCATATATGGTTCACTTATGACATTATATTACCCGTTCTTTTGTAAATTCCATGTTAAAGAAGCGTTTTGGGTAAAATCGTTTCATTTATCGTAGGTGTTTTGACTTGTTGTTCTTGACATCATTATTACATATATCATGATTTACTTACTTCCAGAATATAAAATATGATTTATATATCATATATATTCAGTATATATATATATATAATAGGTAGATAAATAAAATGAAAAACACCGTTCATGGAGACGGTAGTCCGTACGTACGCATGAACGCTGTTTTCCATTCCTTATTGTCTTGAAATGGAAGTAAGTAGATGACATACATATGTATATATATACATAAATCCAGTAGCTTTATAATGTCATATATTTCATTATTATTTCTTATATATACATTATAATCATTCTTAAATGGTTAACATGGAGAATGAATCTCATCGCGTCGTGGAGACGGTATTCCGTACGTACGCACGAGCGATGATATCATTTCTATAAATATTGAATTGAATTGGAGTGTATTATACAATATATCAGAATCAATATGATGTTGTAATAACTATGTATAGTTATTCTTTACACCATTATACCCATCCATGTAAGGTGGTGGTGGAAAATAGATTACACCACGGCGTGGAGACGGTATTCCGTACGTACGCACGCGCGGTGATTTCTTTTTCCGTAGGATGGATAGATGGTGAAATAGGGTTGTTTCATACTTATAATAACATATCAGTATATTAGTGATACTGATGTTATTACTTCATAATGAAACAACCTAAGAAGAAGAAGTGGAAGAAGAAATAAAGATGAAAGAATTGGTAACGGTAATTACCTCTTATTTGAAGTGCCTCTTTGAGACCTTCCCTTAGGGCACTAAAATTGGTCTTTGAGGAAGACCAGAACCTCTAGGATGTTGCTAGGGAAGTGGAGAGGATAAATGGAAGGGGTTGGCCGAGCTTGAGTGCTCAAATTGGTGTGAGGAGGAGGGGAAGGAGGTGTCCTTTTATAGGGGAGGAGAGGGGCACCTTAGGAATATCTCAAAATATTATTTTATATTAAAGTCAAAATCGGTTTATAATGGTTCCAAATGGTCTTATTTCGAAGATAAAGTGGGGATGGGTCGAAATCCTATCAACCAATAGGATTTAGACAAGTTTAGGGTGTTATTTTAACCTTATCAATTAGATTTAACTCTAAGTTAAATAATTTAACTT
Source organism: Viscum album (assembly GCA_963277665.1). Taxonomy (NCBI): domain Eukaryota; kingdom Viridiplantae; phylum Streptophyta; class Magnoliopsida; order Santalales; family Viscaceae; genus Viscum; species Viscum album. Next base: position 1,338,465,711 of record OY728129.1, on the reverse strand, counting down.
TTATCGTGTCTTTTTGTTTTCTTTCACTATATGGTTAATAAACTTACTATAACATGCCAAACGAACCCCAAATTGTATATTATTAATACATATATCCTTATCTAAGTCATTTGGCCGAACCTTAGATTTTTAGGAATAAAATAACAATTAATAATATAATATTTGATTTAAAAACTATTTTATGTCAATTTTGACACTATTTGATATATGATTTTTGTGAAAGTCATAACAGAATTATATGTTCGAACCAAGTTGATTAAATCAACACTAATATATCATAGTAACCTAGAAAATTAGTGTAATTCATAAAAAGTCTTAAATTACATTTATTTTGGTATTTATATTATCAATTATGTCAATATTTCATTAATAAGATAATTACTGCATCATTTTTGTGTCATAAATTATATTATTTGATGTCTAAAAATTACAAATAAAATACCATCATGTATGAAATCTTTTTGGATTTCTAATGAATATTTATAGTCGAATTTATCTTATGTATAACACCATATTAAAAATTATTTACTTATTAAACTTTGATTTTAACTATTTTAACCCTTCTTTAAATAAATTAATAATAAATGTCCTAATCTAATCCAAGTGGGCCTAAATGGTCATATTTTATTCCTAAGTTTGTTTTTGGTCGAATTACACTTGTCCAATAGAATTAGGACATGTGTTAGGGTAATATTAATATCATATTTACCCTTAGTTACCTTATTTACTATTAACCGAGGTAAAAAAAAGTAAAAAGTTACTATTCACCAAAAAATTATTTTCATCTCATTGAACCACATTTTATTCCTTGATATTAACCGTGTCTCTCGGATTTTCGAAATTCCATTCACAGAAGCGGTAAAATTAAGTTTTATGCAAAATTCATTTTTTAACCTACCACTTAGTAGTTTCACTATTCATCAAAAATTGATGTTTTTCAGAACAATGCCAAAATTTCATCCCAAGCTATATTTCAAATTCCGAATTCAAAAATGAAGTCTATTTTACCAAATTCATAACATAAAAGTTGTATTAATTAATTTTATAATTAAATCCCGCTGTTAAAACAAATAGCGTGTTTTTAAGAAACAATATCTATCAAAAGATTGACACTTGTTTATGTCTAGTTTAAATGTAAAACTACATCCAATGACCAACATTGTATTAAATTGTAAAAATATATTCTAAATATACTTTAAAACCACTCAAATTAATGATTTATCACTATTAATTATTTCGATTAAAAAAGTTGTTTTTAATTATAATTTAGTAATTTTCACTATTCATCAGAATATGAAAGTTATCCGAAAAGTACCAAAATTTCACCTTAGGCTAAATTCGATACTCTGAATCCAAAAATAAAGTTCATTTTGAAAAATAAGATTTACTGGATTTCAAAAAGTGGTTATTACTATTCATAACGGCTAGTTTTAATAATATTTTTATAGCATATCGTTGTTTAGTGAAACTCGGTATTGCGTACTACACACGCTATCGAGGAAGGTCGCGATTGCGTATAATGAAAGTCAAGTCAAGGATGTGTGTTGTGCAAGCTCCTTTCGGTGTAGCGTACAACACAAGACATTAATAAAATTAAAAAGAATATTTTTTTATAAAATCTTGGGCTGTTACATTCTACCCCCCTTAAAATGAATTTCGCCCTCGAAATTCGTCGGGGTTATAAATGGTTTACTATTTGAAAGTTTCTTTAATAGAATCCCACATCGTAAAAGGAAATACCAAAACTTGGCTTTAAAAACTAAAGTATGAAATGTAACGATTACCCATATAAACTAATCACTGGGTTTCCACATAGGTGAAAATATGGATATGGAAGAGAAATCTAACCATCATGTTCTGATGGAGAGTGGTAGAGAACATGGCTATGGAAAATCCAGTAATCACAAATCCATAAATTTGTGACGATCTAAGGTACCATCTGATTCATCAGGTATAAGATCACTAGGACAACATTTTTGGTTTTCAAGATCATTTCCCTAAAGTTGAAAATTTGAATTAGAATAAATACTTACTTTATTTTGATACAATATCACTGTTGTTCGTGCCTTGAACAATTTCCACTTCATCTCTTAAATAAATGATGTTGAATTTGTTATTCGTGAAGTGTTAGCAGATCATGTGATAGAATGACGGGTCATTCCATCTGTCTCAAACAAAAGGTAAGCAAAAGTTATTAAATATACATAAGTCATTCTATAGTGAGATTAATCATATATAGTTCCTAAAATGGACTTATACTTCATATATCATACTGCTTAATATAATAAAACTAGTTTCTACTAAACAGGGACTTCCTGTAGGCCAGTGGTAGGCGATAAAAGCCAGTCGCACTTTGGTTGTGGGTTCGATTCCTACAGCCTTGTCCGAAGCGATGGGCTGTCTCCCGTCCTGTAGGTTGTCCCTTTTTCTAAAACTACGTTACTATAACATCCCATCAATAATATCGAAAATCTTCTATCCTTAAACAATACTAACTTATGTCCAACATAATCCAGTCCAATCTTTAGGCTTATACATAATACTGCAGTCCACTCTCATAATATAGTGACATCGATTACCAGAGATTTAATACTGTCGTTGATCCCCACATATCATAAGATATGTCTTGTTGGTCACATTCCAAAAATTCAAAGTCCTTAATCGTGTATTCGCTTGAATACCTTAGTGAAAACATGAGTGCAGTTAAAAGTTTCCAAAATCCTCAAAATTCTATATACTCAAACCATGATATCACTTAGTCCTTATATCAATCATGAGCTCATGAATACTATTAAACATTTCATTTTCTCGTCTTCATTATGCGCATATCATCTAATTTCCAAAAATATCTCAATCACTTTGAATACCACATCAATAAATATTGCAATACTCAATGATACAACATTATTTTGGAATCCCATTACATAAACACTTAATCATTCCACCAAATCGTTGTCATATTCAACATTGCCAATAGTGATCGCACGTGATTTCCCTTTGTCCTTTGCCTTCAGTGGTTGCTCATGTTGATCATCACTAACCCTTGGATTAGGGAAATTATTAGCATAATGCCCCATTTCCTTGCACTTGAAGCATTGAAGTGTTGGTGGTGCGTTCTATGCAGTGTTTGCTTTATTCACATCATTAGAAACCCTTTTTCCATTACTTCGACACTCAGCTGCTCGATGACCTTCTTTTCCACACTTAAAACATTTTCTAGTCCCTTTTAGACAATCTCCACCATGCTTCTTTCCACACTTTGTGCATAAGGAAACATTCATCTTCTTTTCACCATTATTCTGAGATTTCTCCTTGAACTCCATCTTTAGTTTCTTGTCAAAACCATGAGATGGATATGTAACACCAACTTCCATTTCTACCTTGATAGAACAACGCACAATTTCTTCATAGCTACTGAAGTCTCTTATAGCTAATGCCTTTCGAAGACTTGGTTTTAAGCCACAGAAAAATCGATCAACTTTACTTCCAGGTTGGATGATAATTCCAGAAGCATACCTTGCAAGTCTTGTAAAATTTGCTTCATAGGTACCAACAGATTCATCGTCCCTTTGCTTCAGTTCAAGAAATTCTTTCTCCATCTTTGTTCGAAGAATACGAGGGAAGTACTTACTGAAAAACAAGTTCTTGAACTCGTCCCATTCCATGGACTCAATTTCATCTCTTGGCCTCGTATTCTTGATAAGATTCCACCATTGATCAACTTCACCTTCCAAACGATATACTGCTAAGATGACTTTATCATGTTCAGAACATTGAAGAACTGAAAATATCTTTTCAGTAGTACTGATCCATTGTTCAGCAACTAATGGATCAGTAGACCCACTGAAAGAAGGTGGACGCTGCCTCATGAAGGATTCAACAGAATGTTGCTCCTTCCTTTGCTCGTTTGGAAGTCCTGCATGATTCATAGCTTGAGAAAGTTGTGTGAGCATGGCTACAAGATTTTGCATTCCAGCTCCTATATCGTTTGGTTGCTCAGGGGAACAATCATTACATTGCCCATCACATTCCGTATTAACACGGTTCCTTCGGGTTCCAGCCATCGTCTAAAACCCCAAAAGAATAGTGTGAGAGGCAAAAATCATGCTAGGGAAAACAACATAATAAAGGGTTAGTACCCTCATAATCTAACATCTTAGGTTAAATTCGAAGATCGTTAGCGCAATTCTAGGACTATAACCTATACGTATACTTAACCTTAGAGACATCCCTAGACATACCTTAGAAATATCTCTAGGGATCTCACTAAAGTTCTCGCATCCTAGTTTCCAAAGGTTGACTAAACCTTTCCTCTGATACCAACTGTAGAGACCCGAATCTTATCGTACATGGACATTACATTAATTTTGCGGAATACTTAGTACATAACAAAAACACACACACAAGGATCGTAATAGTTTAGTGTCTTTGGAAACTCGGAACGTAATCTTCTAAACGTGGTGAAAGATCTTCAACATCTCCCATAAAGATCTTTTTTTTACCTAAAAACCTTTCTTTATATCCTGGGGAAAAGAAAACATAAAAGGGTGAGCTCAAATGCTCAGTAAGGGTAAAGAAAAGAAATATCAGTCACATAATTTTCATAAGAACATAACATTTTTGGAAATCTTAACCTGTAAAAGAGAGCATAATTTCATAACATGGGATAAATCATAGTAGTGAAAATGAAACCCTTACTTAAAACATTACTCATTGTGGCATACACACATAATCATAGAGAATCATTTCTTGTTAGTCAAGACTCATTGCCAAGACTATCTTAGTGGACAAAGTCCCTTTCTGAATCGAGTAATCCTCGTTTCAGTCCTATTTCACTGAACCGGTATAACCTACCATTCCAGCCATGTCTATCTCATGAGATATGAAATCTTTACCCAATGCATTGGAGGGAGATATAGGTCCCACCCATATCATAATGATACCATTCTTATGTGTGCCACAAAATCATAAACCATACATCATACCACAACCCATGAAATAAAATGGGATTCTTAAACATCATGCCATCATAACATAATCCATAAACAATTGATATCATTTCATCATAAGAAAATTGAAACCATTTAAATCATAGAGTCATTTTACTTGAAACATACACATATGAAATAATGTCATCTTAGATGAAAAATAGTTTTGACAAAACACTTGAAATGAATTCTTGAGGAAAATATCCTTTCTTTTTTAAAATCATTTTCTTTTCACAAAATTCAATGCAATTTTAAAAGATAAGGGTTTTTGTTGAAAATAATAATGCAATCTTGTAGAGGAAGCTTCTTGAAAATGAGGCGTTATGAAACCGTAAAAATCCGTTCACGCCGTATAAGTTAAAAAAACATTCTTCGTACTTTTGTCGAAAAAGTCAAAAAGTACCTCGTACGAAAAACGACAAAAGATTCCTTTCATATCTTTTACTAAAAATTCACCGAAGGGTAAAATTGGATTTAAACAATTGTAGGTGGATGGAAATAATATTACATATTGAGAAAACATGGATGTGGATGATAAAATACACCCCAGTAAATACCAATGTATAAACAATCTCGGATAAAAATGAGATTGTGATATTTCCCTTACCTTAGGTCCGACTTGCTTTGTAAGTGTCCGAACCTCCTGTATAATGATTTAAATCATGTTATTGACTTATTACAGAATCATATTCATTGTTATGATATCATATATGGTTCACTTATGACATTATATTACCCGTTCTTTTGTAAATTCCATGTTAAAGAAGCGTTTTCGGTAAAATCGTTTCATTTATCGTAGGTGTTTTGACTTGTTGTTCTTGACATCATTATTACTTATATCATGATTTACTTACTTCCAGAATATAAAATATGATTTATATATCATATATATTCAGTATATATATATATATATAATAGGTAGATAAAGAAAATGAAAAACACCGTTCATGGAGACGGTAGTCCGTACGTACGCATGAACGCTGTTTTCCTTTCCTTATTGTCTTGAAATGGAAGTAAGTAGATGACATACATATGTATATATATACATAAATCCAGTAGCTTTATAATGTCATATATTTCATTATTATTTCTTATATATACATTATAATCATTCTTAAATGGTTAACATGGAGAATGAATCTCATCGCGTCGTGGAGACGGTATTCCGTACGTACGCACGAGCGATGATATCATTTCTATAAATATTGAATTGAATTGGAGTGTATTATACAATATATCAGAATCAATATGATGTTGTAATAAATATGTATAGTTATTCTTTACACCATTATACCCATCCATGTAAGGTGGTGGTGGAAAATAGATTACACCACGGCGTGGAGACGGTATTCCGTACGTACGCACGCGCGGTGATTTCTTTTTCCGTAGGATGGATAGATGGTGAAATAGGGTTGTTTCATACTTATAATAACATATCAGTATATGAGTGATATTGATGTTATTACTTCATAATGAAACAACCTAAGAAGAAGAAGTGGAAGAAGAAATAAAGATGAAAGAATTGGTAACGGTAATTACCTCTTCTTTGAAGTGCCTCTTTGAGACCTCCTCTTAGGGCACTAAAATTGGTCTTTGAGGAAGACCAGAACCTCTAGGATGTTGCTAGGGAAGTGGAGAGGATAAATTGGCAGGGGTTGGTCGAGCTTGAGTGCTCAAATTGGTGTGAGGAGGAGGGGAAGGAGGTGTCCTTTTATAGGGGAGGAGAGGGGCACCTTAGGAATATCTCAAAATATTATTTTATATTAAAGTCAAAATCGGTTTATAATGGTTCCAAATGGTCTTATTTAGAAGATAAAGTGGGGATGGGTCGAGATCCTATCAACCAATAGTATTTAGACAAGTTTAGGGTATTATGTTAACCTTATCAATTAGATTTAACTCTAAGTTAAATAATTTAACTTTTACCGTGTCTTTTTGTTTTCTTTCACTATATGGTTAATAAACTTACTATAACATGCCAAACGAACCCCAAATTGTATATTATTAATACATATATCCTTATCTAAGTCATTTGGCCGAACCTTAGATTTTTAGGAATAAAATAACAATTAATAATATAATATTTGATTTAAAAACTATTTTATGTCAATTTTGACACTATTTGATATGTGATTTTTGTGAAAGTCATAACAGAATTATATGTTCGAACCAAGTTGATTAAATCAACACTAATATATCATAGTAACCTAGAAAATTAGTGTAATTCATAAAAAGTCTTAAATTACATTTATTTTGGTATTTATATTATCAATTATGTCAATATTTCATTAATAAGATAATTACTGCATCATTTTTGTGTCATAAATTATATTATTTGATGTCTAAAAATTACAAATAAAATACCATCATGTAGGAAATCTTTTTAGCTTTATAATGAATATTTATAGTCGAATTTATCTTATGTATAACCCCATATTAAAAATGATTTACTTATTAAACTTTGATTTTAACTATTTTAACCCTTCTTTAAATAAATTAATAATAAATGTCCTAATCTAATCCAAGTGGGCCTAAATGGTCATATTTTATTCCTAAGTTTGTTTTTGGTCGAATTACACTTTTCCAATAGAATTAGGACATGTGTTAGGGTAATATTAATATCATATTTACCCTTAGTTACCTTATTTACTATTAACCGTGGAAAAAAAAGTAAAAAGTTACTATTCACCAAAAAATTATTTTCATCTCATTGAACCACATTTTAGTCCTTGATATTAACTGTGTCTCTCGGATTTTCGAAATTCCATTCACAGAAGCGGTAAAATTATGTTTTATGCAAAATTCAGTTTTTAACCTACCACTTAGTAGTTTCACTATTCATCAAAAGTTGATGTTTTTCAGAACAATGCCAAAATTTCATCCCAAGCTATATTTCATATTCCGAATTCAAAAATGAAGTCTATTTTACCAAATTCATAACATAAAAGTTGCATTAATTAATTTTATAATTAAATCCCGTTGTTAAAACAAATAGCGTGTTTTTAAGAAACAATATCTATCAAAAGATTGACACTTGTTTATGTCTAGTTTAAATGTGAAACTACATCCAATGACCAACATTGTATTAAATTGTAAAAATATATTCTAAATATACTTTAAAACCACTCAAATTAATGATTTATCACTATTAATTATTTCGATTAAAAAAGTTGTTTTTAATTATAATTTAGTAATTTTCACTATTCATCAGAATATGAAAGTTATCCGAAAAGTACCAAAATTTCACCTTAGGCTAAATTCGATACTCTGAATCCAAAAATAAAGTTCATTTTGAAAAATAAGATTTACTGGATTTCAAAAAGTGGTTATTACTATTCATAACGGGTAGTTTTAATAATATTTTTATAGCATATCGTTGTTTAGTGAAACTCGGTATTGCGTACTACACACGCTATCGAGGAAGGTCGCGATTGCGTGTAATGAAAGTCAAGTCAAGGATGTGTGTTATGCAAGCTCCTTTTGGTGTAGCGTACAACACAAGACATTAATAAAATTAAAAAGAATATTTTCTTATAAAATCTTGGGCTGTTACACCTACCCTTATTAGATGAGTGATGGATGACCCAGAAAATCCATGTGTCAACTTGGGGACCCCATGGAGCCACTATAGTTGGAAAATGAAATTAATAACTTTTTATTTAAAGTTAAATTTAAAATGTCACAAACATGTGTTGTTTTACTAAAAAACATTTTACATGGGGTTATACAAGTCATATTTTTTACTATAAATATTCATTAGAAAGATAAAAGGATTTCCAACATCATTATATTTTTTTAGAATTTTTATACATTAAATAAATTAAATTATTTTTGACACCATGATGATGGAGTGATTACCTCATTATTTAATGGTTTAAATAAAATGAAAAGATAATGTAAAATATAAGACCTTAACCTGTCACAAACCTATTGTATGGGTTAATCCATAATCATTATCTCCTTATTCTATAAATATATCCTTTTGGGACCTTTAAAATCCGAAAAAGCATTATATAATAAAGTAATATTTTATAACATTCCAAGAGTGCCCCTCCTCTCCTCTTATAAAAGGCCCCCACCTCTACCACCTTACCCACACCTCTCAAACCTTTGGCTCGGCCAACCCCTACCCAGTTCATCTCTCCACATCCCTATATTCATCATCGAAGCCTCACTTTGGGCATAATTCTTTCCAAGGAAGCCTTTGAGCTCCAATCAAAGATAGTTACCCGATTTAAAGGTAGTGTCCTCTCTTGTGTTCTTATGTTTAATTTTGCGTCTCCAACCCTCTAAACTCTTTTTATTCCATTCTTTTGTAACAAAACCAGTATCTGCAATATAATAGGATGTTTTTATGTGAAGGATTCGAGCTAAAAATACACACACCTTTGTCTAATGGTTAAAGAACATATTGTTTCTGTGGATGGCGAATTTTTGCCTCACGAAATGATGATTGTTCAATCTTCTCTTAACATCATTCATGGTGGCCATTATGATGTCACTATATTTTATATATGATATATATGGTATTTAAGTTTTTTATATGATTCTTAATTTTATATTTAAAACTTTCCTTTATTCTTTTCATGTTGTGCAAATGCAATAATTTCATACGAGGAAGTGTGGACTACCGCCCCCTCAAGTGATGTGACTCGTTCATGCAATACATTGAATGAATAAAGAAAGCAATTAATGAAAATATGTGACCTATATAACATATATTTATACTATAACTATAATATATATATCTCAATTATTTTTAATTCCATTAATATGAAAAATAAATGAATGTAGTGTTCATGCGTACGTACGGCCTACCGTCTCCATGAACGATGCATTTCATTTATTTTTATCTCCAAATGTTATGGAGTAGTATAAAATGAATATATACTGTATATATATGATATTTAAATCATAAATACTATTCTAGAGATTATTTACTTATAACCACATGGACAATCATTTTCAAACAAGTTCAGTTTTGACTCATGTACCAAACATCGACAAAAACGTCTGATATGAACTCACATTATTAACCAATTATTATAACATTATAATATGAGATATGAACTGAATAATAATCTTTAAAATATTTCCTTAATAAATTATACATTGAACAAAGTTTATTCTTCAGGAATATAAAGAAACAAACAAGACAAGTCAGACTTGAGGTAAGGGATCCTACCTCTCTCTTTCTTTTTAAGCAATCTCTTTTATGTCATTTCCTTTAAGCTCATATTTATTATTTTGGGGATGTTATTTTATTTTACTCTTACTATAATTTTTATGTTCATATGGTGAGATACCCTATTTTATCTCATCAATCCATTTTTTGATGTTTTAAGTGGTGTTGTTAGGCTGCCGAGTTTTCTTAAGGGATTTTTCATCTCACTTTTATTCTCGTGACATTTATGCTATGTTTGCCACCATTTCCTATGAGTGGTGTGTGTACTGCCCATTATTCTACTCTTTGTGTATTATACTTTCATTTATGGGTATCCACATCTTCATTGTATGACCCTTCTTCCATGGGGTGTACGTTTCTAAAGTTACCCAAGTCGGAAAGAGAACCTTTCACCCTCCTCTTTTTAAAATACTTCATTTGTTATGTCTTTTAATTCACATACTATTATGTTAAGATATGTTATTCTATATCCTTATTGATGTAAATTTTATGTCCAAGTGATGATATACCCTTTTTATCTCTCATCAACTCTTTTTCTGAATTTTGAAGTGATGTCGTTAGGCTGTCGAATTTTTGCAAGGGAAATTCATAACCCAATTTTGATTCAATGGGATAAACTTTTACTCCTTGAATATGTCGTTCTATGAATATGTGTGAATTTCATCTGATTTTTGTACACATAATATCCACTTATATTTGGTGTATTCGTTTGTCACAGATTATTATGTAATTGATTTATCCATAATCCAAGGATACCATATTTGTAAGGGACTTCGCCACAATCTCTTTTCATTGAGGAATATTTTGTTTATACACACCTTTCATTATACAGTGTATAAACTCCTTTGACTTTTAATTCTATTCAAAAGGAATCTTTTTTATACGAATTGTTTTAATAAACGAAAAAAAGTATGTTTCTTTTAACATACACGGTTACAAAGACCTTTCCACCGCCGTGAGTATTATTTGATATTTGGCTTCCTCAACAAGCCGTAATATTATTTAAAAATAAATAAATACCATATACTATTTTATGTATTTTTGTATAGAAAATGGTTTTGATAATGGATTTTTTAAGTCAATATATTAAACTGATATATTGTGATTGAAATATGGAAATGTTTTCTTTCATTTATAATTGTTTTATATATTATGATTTTGTAATGGTACTTGGAAATTTTTCAGATGGTTACGTGATTATCCATATGACGGGTGGTGCCATGAATACTAGGATGGGTGGTTACGTTATAACCTACAATTCATGGGGTATGGAAGTCGGCAGTATGGCTATTCCATTAAGTGATATGTGTGGAAGTCGACCGTATGGTTATTCCATTTAATTATGTTTATGTCCCAAGTTACCTTTATATGTTATGTGATCTTTATATGGGTTTTCTGGTAATATTTGGGTTACAAAAGGGTAATTAATGAACTTTTATTCAGTGATGAGTTTTTACTACTTCATAAAGGTGAAAAGTATTACGTTGATAAAGTATACATGGTTTACTTTTTGTTTTGAAAAACTAACAGTTTTCATTAATTGTGTATCCCTCAATGAACTTTTTATGCTCACCCCAAGTTTTTGAAATGTTTTTCACAGGACTTAAAGATGAATAGGGTCAAGGATGGGATCAAGGAAAGATATGCTATCTAAAACATGGAACTAGACAAGTTTCTTTTAAGTGTTTTTTATGGAAACTAAGTAGAAGTTTCTACTTTGTAATCTTTTGAGATGTAATTGTTATGTCCTAATTCTCTAAAAATATAATCCTGAAAAGACCCTCAATGTGAATTATTCATTTAAATCAATATTAAGTAAGTTGTAAGGCGAGGGCCTTATAGCTAAAACCCATAATCCATCACAATTATCGAAAAGACACAATTCACCCCCCATTTGTGTATCGTTTTATTATTCTAACCTACCAGAAAACATAAGTTTTTTTTAAATTAAAAATTATCATATATTTTTTTAGACTTACTATGGCCCTATATAGAATTAGAAAAGCCTCAATAGCCATTTATAATGGACTTAATATATTTTTATTACAAAATAATTGGGTTACGGGAGTTGTGGATCCACCTATTTTTTTTTAATGAATCCATTATTATTCAAATTTATGTATAGGAAAATATATTTGGCTCATCATAAAAAATTATTTCAAATATAATAATTAATCTTATGAAATATTAGTTGGAAAGGAGCTTGATGGGTTAACTTATTTATTCTTTAGTTATTGAATTTCCCAAAAAATAAAAGGAAATTTTATTTATCAAAAAATTATGTAAACTATATTTTTAAAAATTTTGATATGAAAATACTATAAGTATTAATACTCCAAATAAACCTTAAAACATTAGAACATGATGAATCTAGGAATACAATTGATCAATATACATTCAATTAAATGATTGGTAGTTTACTATACCCAGTAGATATTCCACAAGATTTAATGTTTTTTTTATACTAATGTGTGATTTTTCAAGAACACCAAAATGTTCCCCATTTCAATTTTGTAAGAAAATATTGTCTTCATTATGGAACCATTTATCTTAGACTTTTTTATTATTTTTGAAATTATTTTTAATTAAAGATAATTTCAGATGTAGAATTTGGTATATATAAAACTGATAGAAAAATATACCAAGGGAACATTTCATTTCATATTAGAGGATTTAAATTCATGGTCTTGTATGAAATAAAATTATTTAACACTTTATATTTCTAATTTTCAATATTTTATAGTTGGATGTTATTGCGTTCAGGTGTTTTGGATTTAAAAGCCACTCACTGATTTTGGAATGTGTTTTTTGTAAAACTTCTATTCTGTTTGATAACAAAAGTTACATAAATTTATGTAAAAACCCAGAATGACATACACAATCAAATATCACATATATAAGACACTATTTCCTTTAGTATAACATGGAAAAATGAGATTTAATTTTATAATTCATCGTAATGAAACAACATCATACATATATATTAAATAATACCTAAATTATGATAGATTTTAATATATAAAATAAAAGAATGGAATGATCAATATAAAATTATAATTTATAAAATTTCACATTAAACTATATCGATATAATAAATAACTTATTAAAAAATGGGGATACAAATTTTAAAATTTTGTAAAATTCCCTAGGCTTAAAAAAATAAACAATGTTTTTATTATTTTTTTTCAATGAATGTTTTTAAATATATTTTAATTTAAAAAAAAATTGTCCAGGAAAACGTTTTTATTTAAACAATTTATCTCGGAAAAAAATTCTCATGAAAACAATTTTTAACCTATAAGTTTATAGGACTCAATAAACATTCAAAACTAAAGATTAAAATTATATTCTACTGAGCATGAGACACTCAAAACCTTTAATAAAAATCCACAAAATATATTCCATAAAATCTAATCACTTCAATACCTTGCAAAACAAGCAACACTGAGAATAAATGAACACTGATATATCATACAGTTATCACCTAGTCTTTAAATTAATAGGTATGAATATTATTAAATATTTTATGAAAATTCAATACATTGTATGTGTACCAAAAAACTAAATGGTTATATATATATATATATATTAGTAATAAAATAAGAATCAATTAAAAGATAAAAGAAATGTTTTATAAAAATATATATTTCTCTAAAAGGTCGTTAATCAAGAATTTCCCTCATAATTTACAATTATTTTTTTACCAATTTCAGAAAAATTATTTTATAAAATTAACATCATTTTTTAAATATCATATCAAAATTATCATATAGTGAATTTTTGGGATTTTCTTTAAAAAAATGGATCATTTTTTCAATGAATATTGAAAAATACTAAATCTTATTGAAACTGCATTTTTATTTAAATTGTTTTCATAGTTTAACTATATTTTAAATTTTAAAAAATATGTTAATTATATTATTAATATAATAATTTATGTTAATGGAATAAATTCTATATAAAATGTTGATATTAAAACAGTTTATACTTGTGAATGTTTTCATACTGAAACTCGCTTTTTCATCACATTAGTGAGTTTAATTTAAAATTAGACTCTTCAACTTATATAATTGGAATTTGAAACAATGGATGCCACATTTTAAATCAAAATAATTTATATTATATAATAACATGAAATTAATTTATTACAATAATTAATGGTAAAATCAATAAACATTAATTGTCCTAGTTATTGTGATATCTAATTTACTATGGGATTAAATTAAAAAGATAAGGGTTGAAATGAATTAACAACTAGATAAACACTTATTGGCTTGATATAATTAATACCTAGATTGACGAAGTGTCTATAATGACCAATTTGTGAGGATTTTATCATAATAATGACCATTTTATAATAGAAGATGTTTGAAAATTGTATGTGTGTCCCCTCCACCACTTATAATAGGAAACCCCCTTTTCCCCCCTATTCACACATTCAATGTTATTTTTATTGACCAATACATTTCAAAATTCCATCCCTAATCCTATTAATACATTCTTGAGCCATTGTTTATCATAAATCCAATGAAGGAAGGCTTTTGTTGCAATCCTAAATAAGTTGTTTGAAATAGATGTAATGTTCTTAAATGAGAATTTTTATCTTATTTATTCTTAAACCTCCGTAAAATCTTATTAAAACATTATAATATATGATAATAACAATATTAAAAATTATTATATTTTAATCTATTAAAGTAATTACCTATATTCGTCTCCCCTTCCATAAAATGGAAAATGATACCATCAATCGTGTGTATGGGTGCATTACCCCCTCCCAAACATATGCAATTCAATTCACATAACCACAATTAATGTTTGGATATAATAATGGATTTAAAAAATTTATATGATATAAATGATATTATTATTACTATTTAACATTAATATTACAAATATCTTCTTAGTTTGTATTACCTTTAAAATATGATAATTTTTATTGTCAATACGATGGACTACGGCCTTACAAAATGATAGGATTCATTTTTCACTTATGTATCATGTGGAAGGTAATAAGGATAAATATAATGAATTTATATGATATATATTAAATTATATTTATTCTTTATAATTAATATATTACACAGTTCCTTACCCTCTCACCCATTAATGAAATGATAATATCGCTCGTGAGTACGTTCGACCTACCGTTTAAAAAAAGAAATGAGATCTATTTTGCATGATAAATTTAAAATAATGATTCTAAAAATGCATATAATGAAAAAAAATTATATTTATAACATTAACATAATTATTAAGATGATTGAACTGTATAATATGGAAAATAACCATATCTTTCATGACCAAACTGACATGATAAAATGATACAATTATCACATGAAACTATGAAAATAATGATATATTATTAACAAACAGGGATGTAAAATATTATAAGGTGGTTATATATAGTATACTTAATATGGATATTTTTATATTATAAATTAAAAACATTCTTAAAAAAATTATAGAAAAGTTTAATGAATGTTCAACCAAAAGAAAACATGAGGTGATGGAATTCATTATAAATTCCCTTCATTGAGGCATATTGAAATGTTTTTCCCATAATTTCATTTATATGATTTATATACAACCAATTTTAATTGTAATACCATGATTAATTAATAATTAATGATATTTTAAGTCTAAATTTTAATTAATTCATGCTAGAATATTTTACATAAATTTCACCATCTGGTAATAAATTTCCTAACTCAATTTATTTTCATTGGATTATGTAGGTTATTCATCATCATTGATATTCAATGGTTATGTGCATCATGAATTATGACTAAATTATTATTTGATTAAAAAATTTTATGTGAACTTTCTTTTCATTAGAATAATTGATTAACGAGTTAATTCTCACTTCAATATTATTATCAATGTAATGGCTTATTTCACAACCACATTTTAATCGAGATTTTCAATGCATGAAACAACAAAGATGGAAATATATTGGTCATTGGATAATAAAACCCATTAAATTTATTATAATCATGTTATTCATTATTTCGTCATGTAATAGTACAATTTTATCAATTTTTGGTCTTAAAATGAATTAAAAAGAGATTTTAATAAAATTTTACTTCACTTCCCTCTTTAATCAACGTTTATTCTTCTTCCAAAACCATGTTTTCTTATAATGTTTTCATATATATTTTAAACAATATACAATTGAATTACGAAAGAAATTTTTACCCTTATATCACTTTTTTAAGTAATGTTTATGTCTTTTTTCAAGAAAAGGCATGTTTGGGTTTTATCAAAAATGTGAAGTGTGTATTTTCTTACATGCATGACATGTACGTAATTTCATAATATCCTAAACACTATTTTTTAATGATTCATTTATAATTTCAAAGTTTATTTTCCAAGAAAATTATGTTGAAAATTTATTTTTTAACTTTTATTTGGAAAAATATTTTTTCAAAGTGAAACAAAAATCCTTAAAATGTTTTTAATGAATTTTTATGATATTTATATTCATCAATGAAAATAACCCCTTATTTTACACATTCTCCACTAGGTATATGTCCTATTGAGAAAATCCTTATTTTTTCTATGGATTTTTATGTCTCTTTTGACTAAGGAATTTATTTATATTCACTTTCTGGATTCATTTTTGTAGATATTAACAGTAAGTTGAAATATTCACTACCATGTGATCGTTGGACATAAAATTTTCCTTAAATATCCATAATATTTATCATGAAAAAGTTTACTTCATAAAATATATCTCATTTATATGTCTAGTGTTCTGTGTTGGATATCATTTGCTTCTCTAGAAAAATATCAATAAACCTGTATTCCATACTCTATACAGATATTTGATGATAAGACACATTTTTCATAAATTAAATACATTATTTTATATATGAGGAATGATTTGGACATGTCTTGATGGGTGGGTCATGGAATCATATATCCACTCAATTAATTAATTGTCTCATGTGGGAAATTTTTAAGCTAGCATTAAATTGTTTTTTACCTGTAATGTTAAACTATTTAGTGAAAGGTATTGATAGTTGCAGTATCATGATACATGAGATAATAACATCCAATAATTAAGAATTTACTTCGTTAATAACTCATTTATTATTATCCATGATATTTTCACAGTGATATTATCTCTATATTAATTTTATTCCCAGTTAATGTTTTAATTAATTGTTTTTCCATTTTTTTACCTTGTTATATTGATTATTCCTTATCTACTCATGATAGACAAGCTATTTAAATGGAATGTGTGTTCTTTTATTTTCATATTTATATTGATTTTTTTATCTATTCCTGCTATTTATGTTATTAATTTGGAATGTATGTTCAATTATTTACCTTTCTATATTGATTAATATGTATCTAATCATGATAGTCATGTTATCAATTAAATTGCATGTGTGTTCAAAAAATTACCTTTCCATATTGATTATTATTCATTTACTCATAATATAATTTACTTTATTAAAATCATACTAAAAAAAATGTGGTCACTCTTGTTTTGGTTACCTTTAAAGAAATCATAGAAGTATACTATGGGTGAAACAAAATGATATGTTAGAGGGAATGATAATATTCTTGTAACGAATTATTTTCTAATTTGTTTATTCAAATATAAAATATGAATAATTTTTGTATCTACATTACCATGACTAATAAAATATTCAGTCCTGTAGTATGTTATATCTTATATCTTATAAAAATGCAGTAAATCCAATATAGTATCAGGGTTTCTAGGGTCAATTCCTTTACATTACTATCAGATGAAGTTTAATAGAAACCATAAGAACTATATTTTAGAAAACATTTATTAGGGAACATAACCCTATGATAAAATTTTAGAATCTATATGAATAACATCCTAAAGATTTGGTATGGAGGATATTATGTGATTTTTCCAGTAAATAAATCCCTGTCAAGATAATACATGTGGAAATGTTTCTACAACTATTCTGTGTAGCAGTAATAACACTAAAATGGGTGTATTGGGATTGACCTAATCATCACATAGTGCATGAAAAATGCCTTACTATTCACATCTTTTTACACACTTATGGGATATTAAATAAATACTTAAAATATTCATTATAAATCATTATGATGTCTTTTAATAGATTATGATAATTAATTAAATAGGGCAAATACAAAGTGTATAATATTAAAAATAAGGTTTCATTATTTTGACATAATTTAAATTCAAAATGGTTTTCCCACTATGATTATTTTCTATCACACTTTGAATTTTGTTCTTATTCAATGGATGTAACCCAATGGAATCCTGTTAACAATTAATATGATGTACAATGCAGTGACTATGATCAACCAAATGAGACGATGAATGTTGGAAAATATATCATGATTATGGCTAATCAGTTATCCTGAAATATGATTAATAACCTATACCTTAGCCAACACTATGACACACCAGATATGATAAGGATTTATTTCACTAACATATCAAGTGATAGAGGCCATGGAAGAAAGAAACCATAATTTATTTCATGTCAAAACCATGGAATGTGTTGCTATGGAATTTTTATCAATGAATGAAACACCATTTTCATGTAGAAAATATGGTAATAATGAAATGAATTAACGAGGGAAATATAATTGTTTAATGGAAGGAAATTAATTTCACCATAGGGACCCATTTATAGTCTGTTTTCATAAATTTTGGGAACTTGGGTTTTATTTATACTCAATTCCTTATTCTAAAAGTAAACGCTTATACCAAGAAATGAAATATTTTAAAATAAAACTGAGGAAGTATTTTGGTATTGGGATTCAAAAGTTGAATTGTGAAATAATTTTTACTATTAGTATTTCGTTTATAATACTCATTAAATGTATAAGTATTGTTTTAAATTTTTGAACCATATTTGTAATCAATAAATTAATAGTTATGGATAGAATCATGGGTCTATTATTATAAATTTCATAACATGTTTAATGTATTAAAACCCCTTTTTATGATTTTATTTGTTGGAATATAACTTGATTAATGATATTTTGTGAACACATTTATGTCAATACATTATATTGGTTTGGTATATATTTTAGTGAAAAATTTTATTTAAGGAATGATATCATTATATTTTCATGGAATAAGCTTAACGGAATTGGTAAACATTATGGTATATATGATATTATATTTTTTGGTATTAATGGGTTGTTTAACTTTGTAAATGTTATAGAAAATTTATTTATATGGTTTTAGAAAGAGAAAAAACAACATACTAGTTGACAACCTATCGCATCTGGTAAGGTCATGGGTCTTCATCATATAACAAAATGGTCATAAGGGTTTAACACATAGAACTGTCATATATTATATCATATTTAATATTTCAATGCTTTTAATTCAATTACTTGATGAATAAATATTAATTATTAACCTATAGTGTTACTATTAATGTATGTGGATTACTGTATTATATTTCATAAAATGTTCTTACCATATTGGTTTTGGAAAATATGTAGAGACATATGGAAAGAAATTTCATTATTTTATATATCTTATGATTCAATAAAAGTGAATTTTATTTTTTAGGAATAAATAATATTTTATAGCTATTAATTCCATAGAATATGTGATTAATTAGAAATTTATTGAGGCACAATCAAAGGATGAAAATGTTATTATGAATGAAAATGATATCATGTTTTCATATTCACATATATTCATAGATAGTAAATAAAATACTCATCATTGGAAAAGGATCATGAATCAAAAAAGTTATCAAATTACATTGATCATTTATAAACAAAATGGTATTTTAAATCATTGAATATTTATTTTTTTGATGCCCTTAACTTTAAATTTGTCATTCACTTCTTTGTGATATATTACCACTATCATTCACTATAATTATTTATTCTATTCATCCATTTACATATCCTCACACTAAATTAATTTTATATTATCTGAAAACCAAGTTATTTTTTATTTGTGATGACCATCATATTTTCATTTCTTCATTTTCAAGAGGTTTTTTTCTTAACCCATTTACAATATGGGTTTTTCAACCATGTTATTTTCAAATTTCAGTCCATTGATTATCAAGATCATGTTTAAATTATGATAATGTGATTTATTGAAGGTGGGTAGAATGTAACACCCCATGATTTTAATAGTGGAAAATTTCCCTCTACAGAATATTTGACAGAAAACACTAATAATAAACAAACCAATAAATATATTTCTTTAAATTTAATCTCTTTGATGGCATGTGGAACACACAACCCCAATCCAAAATGAATTCTAATATAGTATATCATTATAGCGTAGCCATTAAATTTTTGTATATTAATAATAATAATAATAACTAAATTTTTAATTTTATATATTTTACACATTTATAAACAAATTCATTAGTTATCTATTGATGAGGAATAAAATAAGATTTACTTGAAACAAAAAAT
Organism: Viscum album; assembly: GCA_963277665.1. Taxonomy (NCBI): domain Eukaryota; kingdom Viridiplantae; phylum Streptophyta; class Magnoliopsida; order Santalales; family Viscaceae; genus Viscum; species Viscum album. Next base: position 1,338,445,119 of record OY728129.1, on the reverse strand, counting down.
AACATTTTTTGAAAAAAAAAACTATATTTCTCTAAAAGACTATTTACTCATCCTTTGCACAAAAAATTTCAAATTTATTTTTACAACATTTAGAATATATATTTTATAAAATTATATTCTGTTTTGAATTCACTATGTGAAAAATGGGGTGATTATGTGGATATTTTACTAAAATGTTCCATTTTTTATGAATAATAAAAAACAATGAATTTTTTAAAAAATCGCCTTTTTGAATAAATTATTAACATAGTAAAATTATATTTTAAATTTGTTTAAAAGTAATAAAATAGATCAATAATATTAAATTTTTACAAATTCATTCCATTTAATTCAATTTTATATTATATTTTGATAATAAAACATTCTATAGTTATGAGAATATTCACTTTCGAAACCCTTTATTTCATCACGTATGAAGGTATAATTTCAAATTTGATTAATTTCCTTATGTTAATTGAATTTGGAAATTTATTGATTCATTAGAATCATAATAATGGAAAATTACGTATCATGAATAGTAGAAATATTAAAAATTTAATTATCATGGTAAAAGTAAAAACTAATATACTAATGTGTGTCCCCTCCATGTCTTATAAAAGGACACCACCTATCATCTCCTATTTAAAATTAAAAATCCATTTTTATCATCTAATAAATTCAAAAATAACTTCATTACTCCCATAAAAACACCTATATCATGTTTTTTTATTATAAATCAAACCTAGAAAGGATTTTGGTGCAAACCAAAAGAAGTTCTCCGTAGAAGGGATGATGTTATTCAAAAATTATCTTTGTTTTGTTTCTTATTCCACTTCATAAAAATATTATTAATAAATGATAATATAATAACCTCAATGGATTGAAATTAATGATATTTTATTATGTTAAGAGCATGACCTGGGTATATGCCATCTTCTATCAAATTGGAAATGAAATTGTGTATTGTGTGTATGATGAACAACCGCCTTATGAACCGATGTAATTTTTTTTCCATAAAAAACATTTAAGGATATATATAATGATTTATTAAAGAATTATTCTATTTATTATAATATTATTCTTCTATAATTATTATATCAAATAAACCTTCTTATATTCTATTCTGTTTAAAATATGATAATGTCAATCATGTGTATAGAATATTACTGCCTTATGAAGTGATTTCATTATATTCTCACATAAGCATTATATGGAAGGAAATAGTGATAAAATTAGTAATTATGTGTGATATATATGAAATTATATTTATTATTTAAAATTTATATATCAGACACTTTCTTACCATTTCACCCAACAAGGAAATTATAACGTCGCTTGTGTGTACATATGACCAACCATCTCGACAAAGTGACGTGATATATTTTTTGTGTTGAAATTTCAATAATGATTATAATAAATTGTATAAAAAATGTAACATATATTTATAAATTTAATATTTTATGTATATTATTTGAATATTTAATATTGGCATGAACTAGAACATTGATGAAAAAACATGCATATGAAAATAAGGAAATTAATACTAAAAAAAGTAAATAATGAAATTATATTAACATACAAGAGGAAAAATTATATAATGGAATCATAAATTATATTATAAATATAGATACTTTTATATTATAAATTAATAACATGCTTAAAACCATTATAAATTAGGTTAATAAATTTCTATCCAAAATGATGGTTGAGGAAAGAGACATTGTCTTAATTTTACTTCATTGAGGAATTTTAGAATTTTATACACCGAATTTCTTTTAGATGGTGTATATTCTTCCCCATTTAAATTTGATAAAATGATAAATTAAAAAATCATGGTATTTTAAGTTTTCATTTGAATAATTTCACCCAATTTTATTTTTCTTAAAAGTTATCATGTTTTAAATAATTCCATAACTCTAGTTATCTTCATTATGTTCTGTTACATCTTCATTTTCTTTGATATTATAAGATTATGTTTGTATTAAATCATTACTATATTATGTTTTACTTAAACATTTTTATATTTATTTAAATTTTGTTAACATAATATAGTTAATGGTCAACTATCATTTCAATGTTATGATGTTTTTTTGCATTTATTTAAAAACCCCATTTTAATCGGGATTTCTTATGCCTGAATTTTCATTTAAGGAAATTATTTTATCATTGAATAAAAAACCCATACCATTTAATTATCCTCTACTTATTAATTAATATTCCAAATAATGGTATAATTTTTCTACCCTTTGGTAAATGAATGGGAAATTGTTTTTATAAAACCTAAATTTATTTATCCCTTCGATCGAAAATTATTCTTTTCTCTAACCAATTTCTTCTAAAAAATCAAAAAACTTATTAAAATTATCAAAATAGTTTATTAAATAAAATTTTATTCAACTATTACTTTTAATAAAAAATATTTTTAAAGGAATTCTTGTGTCCTTCTTAAATAATACACATTTTGAATTTTTGAAAAATATGAAAGGAATGTTTGTTTTAAAATTTAAGACATGTAGTTAATTTATACACATCATGAGCACTAAAATATTTTAAGTATTCCTTTTTATGTTTCAAATTTATTTCTATATAAATTTATTTTTAAATATATATTTTTTTGAAATTTTAGTTTTAAAAAATCGATGTGAAAAGGGTATTTATCTCAATATTTCTTTTTACAATATTTTTATGGTATTTCTATTCATAAACAAAAAAAATTATTTTACTTATAATTCAAAAGGGATTTTTTGTATTTGTACCACAATTATTCTTTTTATAGATTTTTTGTGATTATTTTGACAAAGGAATGTATTTAAATTCAGTTTATTGACTCTTTTGTTCGTCATATTTCGCTTGAAATATTCATTATCCAATGATCATTTGAAATTAAATTTACCCTAAATATATATAATATTAATCATGAATATTTTTATTTCTTAAAACATAAATCACTTCTACTAATGGTGGTACATATTTAATGGTATTTATTTATCTCATGAAATATTAATAAATATATATTATGTACTCAATACACTTATTTGATGATAAAGAAACTTTTTCATGAATTAAATCGACTATTCAATATGTGAGGATTTTTTTGGCATGAAATGATGTGTGGGAGGTGGTATTATATAACCCCATAAAGAATTAGTAGTCTCATGAGGTGAATCAGTTGGCTAGAATTAAATGTGTTTTTACCAATAATTTTAAAACTATCATTTGAGTGGTCCTAACAGTAGAGACATCATGATGAATAGGATAATAACATACAATAATTGTGAATTTCCTTCATTAAGAATTAATTTAGTAGGTAAATGGTATTTTCTCCTTCATATTATCTATCGATTCATTTCATTCTCCGTTATTGATTAAATGGCACGTGTTTTTAGTTATATACATTGAAATATTTATTTGAACTTATCAATTCAAGATAGTAAAATTATTTAAGGGTCATGTGTGTTCAGTTATTTACCTTTACCTATTTATTAGTCCTTATCTATACTTGATAGTAATTTTATTTAAAAGAAATATTTGTTCAACTATTTACTTTTCTATATTTATTAGTCTTTATCAAATCAAGATAGTCATGTTATTTATTAAATATAATCTGTGTTCTGATATTTTCTTTAACATACGGATTATTCAATATTTATTATTCTTTATCAACTCAAGATAAATTACAGTTTACATAACTCCTATTGATAATTTTATCTCACCATTATTTTATTTCCTTTCCCATTAATCTATGAATTGTGCTATAAATGATATGCAATGATATGCTAGAGGAAATAATGATATTCTAAAAAACATATTTTTAAATTTGAGTATTAAAATTTAATATTTGAATCGTGTATATTTCTAGCTTAGCAAGACAATTAAATTATTTAGTGCTTTGGGATGCAGTTACTTGTATCTTATTCCAATTTATTCTAGCAGACACCTAATCTGAGTTACTGAGAATGTGGTCCTTACATATTATGTTGTTTATATCATTTATAAAAAAATTACAATATTTTATATATCATTAGAATTAATCTTCATCTGATAAAAAAATATTTATTCAAGTGTTAAATTTTTTATTTTCATCATTTCAGAAATGATTTCAATAGTAGATAATTATAAGGGTTTCAAAATGATCTTTTTTAATCTAAATAAATTGAATGGTTTCCCTCTTTAAATATATATAAATAAGATGTGGGTCACCACTCCTTTAAAGATGTTTTTAGTGCACTAATATTGCGAAAGTTTTTCCTTTGTTTTATATTTTAAAAGTTCATACATTAGTTTTTTGTTTTATCCAATTACAAATAATAGCTTCATTTGGTGACATATCAAACATATTGTCTTTCTTCCTAAATTCCCTGACTCCAGAAGCCAAGAGATGGTGGTTACATTATTACATTAGCATAACATAAAAGGAATCACATCCCAAAATATTGAATATTTTATTAGTCATGGTAAAATAGATATATACTGAAATTTTACATTACCATTTTAAATGTAAAATAACAAATAGTGATACTTTTTAGAACACCATTATTCTCCTAGCTAAACCATACATATAATTTATAATAATCTTAATGGCATCTAAGGGAAAAAATTAGAAATGGGTGAACTCAGATTCTTAGTAAGGGTAATAATTTAGAGTAAGTTATGAAATATAATAATATATGATTATCTGAAGGTAATTAATGGAAGCCCATTCCATTTAGTGAAAAACATGATAATAATGTGGAATGAATAAAATATGATCAAGTAATATCATATAAACAATAACAAGAAAATGAAACATAACTATGGATGTTCTACTAATAGAATAATCACAAGGAATATGAGTACTTAATCTCAAAATGATGAAATTTATAGTTCTGGAAATCATAAACATACCTCCAAGGCTTCAACCAATACATCATACATTAATAGGTATTAATTTTTCCAACATCCAAAATAGATTCTATTATGAGACCTGTCGATCCATTGAGGGGATATAGTGGGCTCTTCCTATCACATAATAATTCCAATGAATTATTCCTATGATAAGGGTGAAGCATAATAAATATATACTAACATGTGAAATTTAAAAAAATTCCCATTAAAAAAACATAATCATAAACCATCTAGAGTAATATCATGAATGATATCAAAATAAAACATCCATAGTCAAACTAAGCATAAGCCATTCAATAAAATATGGTATATTTTATCATTAGATGTCAAAATAAATTTAGAATAATATCCAACACAATATGTTTATATAGATGCAAATAATCTAATAAAATCATTAAAAATATCTTGAGAGAATTACACTTCATTAATTTTAAATTGTATATTAAAAAATTCATGATACTATAAAAGAAAATAATTCCATTGAAAATAATTCTTTAAACTTGTAAAAGAAGATCAAAAACATTAAGGCATCATGAATGTGGAATAATTGACTCGCGATAAATAATTTTTTTAAAAAATATTCCTTATTATTATCAAATAAGACATAAAGTACATTATTTGGAAAAAAATAAAAATATTACATTCAAAAAAATCTATAAAATATAGAAAATGGGTAGAAAGACCTTAATAACTTCCATGATAATATTGAAAATATTTTTGAAAATATTTTTATAAAACATTGACTTGGGATAAAAATATTCCCTAATAGAAACTTAAAAAGAAACAGTCTCAATTAATGATGATATTGTGAATTTAACCCTTACCATTGGTCTGATTTCCTCTGTATGTGACCCAAAATATTTTATAGTGGTTTTAAAAAAAATTATTAACTTATACCATAATTATAATAAAATATTTGATATCATATTGTATCCTTTTATAACATTTTACCACTCATTTATTAATAACATTTTATTCATTTCACTATTTAAGGTGTTAATTATCATGTTTTATCATGCTTGTTTTGTCTTGAACGTCCCAGTTCTGTTGAATATGATATATATCCAAAATTTTCAGGAAAAAAATTCATTAATATAATATTTATTCATTAAATAAATTTTATAAAATATATTTATTATTGAACAACAATAATGAATGGAATTACTTTGTGGAGACGGTAGGTCATACGTATGCACGAGCAAGAATATCATTTCTATATGGCTAAAAGTGTAAAGAAGTGGATGGTATATTAATTTTATAGAATAAATATTATTTTTTTAATTAATATATATATATATATGCTTTATTTCCATTATTATAAACATCCTAAAAAAATGGTGATGAATAACATATTACACCATGACGTTGAGATGGTAAGTTGTACAAATGCATGCACATTGCTTCCATTTTTCATTAGATAGTAAAAATGTGGAATATTATTTTACCATAATCATAATATTATATCATAATATATATTATACTAGAGTTCTTACTTTATCATGGAAAAAACACAATAATAGAATGTATAAGAATAAATGAACTTGGATGAGTTGGTAGAAACAATTACCTCATCGGAGGAGGACTTACATTAGATCTCTTATTGTGTGATCTATGGTAGGTATATTTGGATGAAAATGATCCATATAACATTTAAAAAATATTAATAGAAATGGGAATGGGTCGGTTTATCTAGAAGTCTCTTAATGGGGTGAAGAAGTGAGGGAGTGGGGGCCCTTTTCTAACTGAGATGAGGCACACTTTCAGAAAATTACTATTTTTTATAATAAAATAAATTAATTTCCTATTTAAATGTTCTCCAAAGTGAGTTATTTGAAATATTAGATTATTATGAGTTGGAAAAATCTCATACAATAAATTTTGAATTATTTTAGGTAATATTATTACCATTATATTTTTGTTTTAACCCTTAATTAATTCATTTAACTATTAGTATGACAACATGGATTATAACTATTTTATGGTCAATATGAGTACTATAAAATAAAAACATGACCATAAATGAATCATAGATAACATTTTAGGCCTTAAAAGATTCATTTCCTTGATGTTTAGTTTTTATAAATTTTATATCATTCAATAAAATATAATTTATTCTAATATAAAGTTAATGTCAACTTGACATTATTCATTACTTTGAATTTTAAAAATAATAATAAAACAATATATCTTCACACCAATTATTTTAAAACATTACTAACATTTATGAGTTATTTTTAAAATTATATTATTATATTAACTATCTGAAATTATATTTATTTTAATATTTTAATAGTCATTTACTTGATATTTCGATTAACTAAACAATTATTAGATCATCATTGTGTAAGCCATTAAGATAAGTATTTATTTATTAGAACTTTGAAATAAATTATCATGATAAATATAAAAAATGTATATTTCAAATTAAAATTTAAATTCCAATATATGTTCTGAATAACCACATATTAAAATTTTAATACATATTAAAAACATGAGTATGAAATTTTTGTCTTTTCATAAAATAAAATACTATATAAGAATTATATTCTTCTAAGTGGCTCCAAGAGGAAATAAAATCATAACAAGGATGATTTTGGTATAAAATAAATAATCTAAAAAAAATTGGAAAAAAATTTCGGTAACTTCCAAATATTTATAATATATTTTTTACCCTTAATTAACTTATTTACACAAACTCATAGTAATTAAAATTACTAAGTTTACTATTCATCTTGTACAAAAATTAAAATTGAATAATTACAAAATTTTTACATTTTGATTACTCATATGGAATCTATTTCTCAAATTTCATAAAACCTAAATGGATATAATTGATTTATATATAGTTTCACATATGGGCTGAGAAACTAGGTTTTTTCAAGTAAAAAATTCCAAAGATTGAAATGATTGCATATAAAATTTCAAAATAAAAATTATTCCAATGAACTAAATTGAATTAAAATATGTATAATGGACTTCATTTTACTTTAAAAACTTCTTATAATATAATTACAATTTTAAATTATTTAGATTAAAAGTTTATTTTCAATTAAAAGATATTTTTTCTCATTATTCATCAAAAAATGAAACTTATCGTAAAAAGTAAAAAAATTAATCCAAAGTAAATTTTGATATTCCAATTTCAAAAATTAAGTTTATTTTTTAAAATTTAATTCATAAAAATGTTAAAAGTATTATTAAAATAAGTTTTCTATTAAAAGGCAAGAAAAATACCTTTAGAAATATATTCCTTTTATGTGTAAAATTGGATTTTTTTTAATTTCATGTTTAGAAAACAAATAAGGAAAATTTTAAAACATATATTGAACTTATAATTTATAAATTTTATAATTTTTATAATAGTATTCATTCCCTTTATTTTGACAGCTAAGTTATAAGAATATTTTTGGTTCGTTTTTGATGGGTTTTGTGTGCCACATAATCTACAGAAAAGATTGTATTTTAAATGAGACATACCATAAAATATTGGTTTGTTACATTATACCAACCATTAATAAATGGATTCCTAAAAATTTCAAATTTCTCATCAAAATCATAGTTTGATACTTAAAAATATCTTTATTTGAAATCCACATAAAAAATAGGGTTAATAAAACATCCCCTTAATAATAGGGAAAAAATGTGATGGTCATCCCAAAATGAATCTTTTGACTAGGTTTAAATTGTTGGGAATTGAAAAAATAAATATGGTAGACAAATATAACTATCATGTTTTATGGATAGTGAAAGATTCATTAGAAAATTAACCATCAGAAAACAATAAATTTGTGATGTGTTAAAAAGGACATTGGTTTCTTCATATGAAAATTAAAATAATAAAAATTGTATTAAAAAAAATTTCCTTGAGTACAGGGATCATTTAAATTCAATACAAAAATATACTTACATGAGACGAAAACATTCATCCTTTAATAAATTCCCACCACAAACTCATCTTACTCCCCAAAATATAATAAATGTAAAAATTATTCTATTTGTTTATCATATTGGGTGGGAAAATTTAACTAAAAATATATGTGTCATAATATTTAAATAATAAAAACTAATTTATACTAACTAGGACATCTTGTAGGCCAGTGGTATGTGTTTCACTCTTTTCTCCCATCGATTGCAGGATCAAGTCTCATGTCCATTATAGATATGATGGGTTATCATTTGAATTGTGAGTGGTCTGTTTTCTAACATCTTATAATTATAATAATTCAAAAATTCCAAAAATAACATTAATATATTCACCATTAAATAAATGTTTTAACCTAAAAGGTTATCTCAAATGTTTCATTTTTAATACTCATATTGCAACATTATTTCCAGGATTCTTTGGTAATTCAGTGACAAAGTATATAGTATTGTCCTCCCTTACATACAAGAAATGAATATCCAAAAATTATTATTTTATCCTAAAGCACTAGAATTCACTTTTAACTGATCTAAATATCTATAAATAGAAAAAATTAATTCATTTATCTCCACTATTTTCCACAAACCAATATGATTGAATTAAGATATCCATTATGAGTAAACACATTAATCATTAATCCTTGTACAAAGTTCAACTGAATCCATTTCACAAATGGTTAAAATTATGATCTGTCTAAAAGATCATTATAGAAAACATTAGATGGAAGGATACTAAATTTATAAAATGAACCTACCATTAATATCTCAAAAAATATGAATTAAATCATAGTTGTAACATACCAAACATGTGAATAAAATAATCAAATATTCTATTAGAATATAAAAATAAACTGAAGTTACATAATTCCTTATTGAAACCATGAATTCATCCTTATTTATTAAATAAAAATAGATTATTTTATATTTTCCATAAATAAAAAAATCAATCCCAACAATGGTAGCACAAAATACCTGTCAACAAATTATTAATCAGCTCTAAGGTAGTCAATACTATCAAATTTAATATATCCATAGCAATTAACTCTTCATTCCAACATCATGAACATATTAAGGTTATATTCCAAAAAAATCTGGTGTTTTATAAAAGATTAACATGCAACTAAATCAATTTTATTGGTCATATGTGACATTAAAAATATTCTCTCTAATCTTTAAGGAATATATACTTTAGTACCATACTTATATATTTCAAAATGAAGATAACCTAGAAATCACTGAAAAATACTCAAATGACATAATTCATGAATCAAAAAATAGGAATATTAATCATTCCTCTTTATATGTGGTATTATAGTAAGCGTTTCCATGATCTAATATCTTGTTTTTAGGTATATTCCTTCGATGCTTGACACATATATTTTTATAGTGACCTATCTACTTACAGTTGAATCACTGTACATTGGATACTTTTTTACCTTTTAAGTCACAAGAATAGTAAAATTTACCTCCATACATGTACCAAACTCCCATGAATTTTAATAAAGTACCAGGGTTTTTCTTTCCACAACTATCACATATGGGAAAATACTTCTTTCCCTCCGTAACTTTATCCATATTTTTCACAATCTTCCCCTTATTCTCATTCTTCCTTCTAAATCCATAATACTAAAAAAACTCATTTTATATCTTGTTAGCATATGATATATTTCCACAAATAATGATAATTTTTAAGATAGTAGTTCCCTTTGAAATATTACTTTAAACCAATCCTATAAATGATCATTATTACCTATTATCTTATGTGCATTTATTTGGTTCTTATCCCTTATGCTTGGTACCATTTTTAAATGATTTAATACACTAGATGAGATCATAACATTATGAAACATAATGTATATATAATAATACTTCTCTTTATTTCATATTAACACATGATTTATTACATAATATTACACTTAATATAACCATTATGATCTAGAAGTCTATTGTATTTTGGAATTAGGTACATTACATAACAATTTAAAATAAAAAAGACATCATATTTATTGAAAACATCTTTAACATGCTCCAACTTTTAACTGCATTGGATAACCAGGGGACATACATAAGAAAGGGGTGAGATATAAAGCATAGTAAGGAAATAAACCTGGAATAAGGTGACACATGTTAGATAATAGGAATATCAATGGGTCCTAAAAAGAGTATTAAACACAAACAAGAACAATGAGACATGATATAGATTTATAATCATAACATGTGAAATGTGGAGGAAAATTAAAGAAATGTACCATAAAAATAGGTCTAGGATATCTTCCAAGAAATAATGTTGGAAAATTTCCCAATAAGGAATTATGTTCACTCCTTGTCCCAACCAGATGCCTCAAGATACTAATCATTCTGCAATACAATGGAGTGCTATAAAATTCAGGGCACACCTCTAACTTTAATTTCATTCTCATGCTTAAGTGTTCCACATATATTATACAACATGGATTCATTAATCATCATTATTTATTCCATGATCAAGGGGTATGGAATAAATAAATTTATTTCCCATGTAAATGAATTATGTGTGTATAAATATGTAAGGATGTGACCTGGGTCGCCCACAAACCCAGCACCTGACTCGATTCTTCACATACCTGAAGGGAATTCTCAATCCCCACAAGTTGGTGAAAAGCACCCGGGCATTGAAAGAAAAAACTAAGGGAATGATTTCACCCACCCTGAATAACCCCACATTATATATATATAGATAGAAATAAAGGAATAATGGAACACTAACAAGACCTATATTCCATAATTGTAAGGAAAACAGTGGGAACAAAAAAAATATAATAGTAAAAAAACCCAAAAGGCAAGTCCAACTTCAAAGGACCCAAACCAAACTACTACTCTAAATGATGATGTGGAAAACACCTACCATCTCACCGCTAGCTACCCATACTAGTTGACACAATCATTGTCACCTCCCTGTGGCGCCTTGAATTTCTATGCAATGGATGACAAAAAAAGGTCTACAAACAACTGAATATGTGTGTAGGGTGTGATCTAACAAGCTCAATAGGATCCCACCTAGGTGTTCCATAAACAGTATCGATATGACAAATCATGTATTCTAATTTTAAAATAAAACATTTCATGATATGTAGTGAAGTAGTTTTATAGAAAACGTGGTAAAAAATTCCCTTTTTCATAGTTCTAAACAAAATCATGTATAACCATTTCCAATCACATATTACCTTTCATTTTTTATAATCATTAATATCATGGCTAGCTCAAAAATACAAATCGTAAAAATTAAGAAGTATAGTTGTCACAACACTAAGGAATACTACAGGACTAGGCTACAGACTACTCGTAACATAATAATCAGGTGCAAAAATATGATCCTAGAACAATTTTCTTGCGATGAATAGGAATACCAAGTGATTAAACCCCCCACCCCCATGTTAATATCGATCTCCAATATCAATAGGACTAGAAAACAAAGAAAATTCCTAAAACAATCCTCCTTGATAATCACTATGGAATGGATGTTGGTATCAAGCTAAACCTTCTACTTAAGTACCCAAGGTAACCCATGTTAACTTCTTCCAAATTCATTTCAATTATTTTAAAACAATTAAAAAGCATTCAAAATGCACTTCAATTCTTTAAAAACCTTTCAAAACCAATTTCACAATTCATTTATCAAAATCCATGGGAAACCCTTTTTTCTTTTAAACCCCATTATCAACACACACAAACAATCATTCCAATTTAATAAATTGGTTTATGATGAAAAAAAAAGAAGGTTTATTATCATAGGCTAGAAGCAAACCACCTACCTCAATGCTCATTTTTTACATGCCCACAATGGAATGCATACAACATGAGATCCAATGATGTGAAAAAAGTTCCTATAATTGAACCCAAACATCTCATGATTCATACAAATCTAGAATACAATGGGTTGATTTGTATATTAAAACCCACATACCTTAAGAAAGGACGTCTTCCGTCCCCCAACTAGCCAAGGAATGACCTCTAGAATAAGATCTCACAACAAATTTAGAGGAAGAAAACAAGAATCATCCAACATAGCTAAATGAATGTAGTACCTCAGAGAAAGGGTGCTATCATGATCAACTGAAATGATGAACAAGAAGGAACACTTACCCAGAGTGATAAACCATAGATGAAACAAATATCTGAAGCAGATTGGATGAATCTAGAAGGGTGGGAGCCTATAAAAATTACCTAGGTGTATCCTAGGTTAGAGATCAATGAAGACAAGGAAGAAAGGGCATAGAAAAACTGAAAAACACATGAATTTAAATTCAGTGTGGGTCAGGTTATGGTGTGTACCCCTTGGTCACTATGTGTAGGCTACGCTGGATAATTTACCTCGAAAACAATCATCTCCTCAAGTTAAAAATATGATATTTAAACCCTAAATAATGTGTACCTTCTGAAAGTGTGATCTCCCATTTCACAGTGTGAATCCATCAGCCAGTACACGGCGTGTTCCTTAGGTAAACAGCATGTACCTACTCAATAGATTTTCAAATTTCCATAAAACACCTATGAGGACTCTAATCCAAAAGGGATCTTGTAGATTGTGGACAAAAGATCAAGTTAAGAGGATGTTATAAAATCCCCACCATAAATACATTCCATCCCGAGGAATTCATGCGAAAGATGTAACTCCTAGAAAAAGATAAGGCCATTACTCCCTTATCAACCACTCACATTCACAAGTATCATGACCATCATATACTAGTTTCCATATAATGATAACCAATGCAATCAAATTCCCAAGAATGACTTTTATCTGAGAGTCAATGATCTCATCTAGTTTCTCAAAAATAGATGCATATGGATCTAGCTAAATTTCTTCCCAACAAAGAATGTGATCGGGATTGGGGTGACACTTCTTGAGATGAAATACATGGAAAACATCATGAATTACCATGAACAAAATAGGAAAAGCTAACTAATATGAAGCTTTTCCTAGATTCATAGTAATCTTAAATGGTCTAATATATCTCAGAGCCAACATTCCCTGCTTTCCAAGATAATGGTGTTCCAAATGAGGGGAAACATTCAAGAAAGCACAGTCTCTTATGGAAAAATCCAAAGTAAGATGTCGTTTTTCAACAAATCATTTCTGTAAACTCCGGGTTACAGCCATGTGTTGATGCACCCAGTGAATCTTCGCTGACATATCTTAAACCAAACATGGTCCATCCAAAGGAACTTTTCCCACCCTTCCAAACAAATTGGTGATCTGAATGGGTGACCATAAAATGCCTCTAAAGAAGATATTATTTTCGATGAATGATAAATGTTTTTGTAAACAAACTCAACTAGTCCTATATTGCTATCCCATGATCCCCCAAAATCCAAGATACGTGCACGAAGCATATCCTCCAGTATCTGAATTACATGCTATGTCTGATCATCTGTCTGTGGATGGTATGTTGTGCTCAACTTGATCAGAGTCCCAATTTCCTCTTATATAACCCTATAGAACCTCAAGGTAAACCTAGGATCCCTATTTGAAATTAATGGAAGAATGAATCCCATGTAACCTCACATTCTTCTTCACATGCAGCTTACCCAGATATTTATCTTTATTGGTGGCTTTGATCGGAATGAAATTAGTAGACTTTGTCAGCTGATCAAAAACCACCCAGATTGAAATTTTCCCTCTAAGGGTCTTTGTAAACCCAACAACAAAGTTCTTCGATAACTTGACCCATTTAGAAATAGGCACCAAAATTGGTTGAATCTAACTAGAAGTTTTTGAGTACTCTACCTTTATCTGTTGTCAGGTGTAATAGCGGGACACAAAATATACAATGTCATGCTTCATACCATTCCACTAGGATCTTATTCTAATTTCATAATTCATCTTCATAGACCCTAGATGAATGTTCCATTAATATCTATGAAAATCAAACTATACTGAACTTCTCACAGGTGCTTGGATAAAAACCCTCTTTTCGAAGTAAAGTATACCATCTGAAGGAAGAGACCCAAAACAAATAGTCACCCAGCCACAAATAATTTCCCATGTCTTCTGAAACACATCATCTTGTGGCTGACTTTTAAAAATAGACTCTAGGATATATTATTACCACTGAGAAATATTTAAAACTATACCAAAAACATTGTCCTGATCTTCCAAGTGCAACTGAGCGAAAAAACCCCATAAGACTCCACTCCTATATCAATTCCAAAACATCTTGTGATGGTACCTTATAGCTACGAGAATCTAGAAAAACATTCCCTTTCCCCATTATATTGGCAGTGCTGAAGAATAATATCTGAAGGTATTATATCCATCATATCTATCTATTATTAAATTATTTCTAAGAGAAGATATATCTCAGACTCTTATAATCAAATAATACTATTAACATCTCCCCAAATAGATAGTGCTGGAAACATTTATGTGCATTCATGGCTGCTGCAAGCTCTAAATCATGAGTGGGGTAGTTCTTCTAATGTGATCATAGATTATGAGAGTCGTAAGCTACCACAAGATCATCCTACATCAGCACGCATCTCAAACCAATACAAGATTCATCAAAAAACACCACGTACCCCTTATTAGGATGAGGTAATATCAAAAAAGGATCTGGGGTCAGAATTCATTTTAGTTTGTTGAAATAACACTGGCACATTGCATCCCAGGACAATTTCACCACTTTCCTGGTAAGAGCAGTCATAGTTGATGCCAACTTAGAGAAATACTTAAAAAATGTCAATAGTATCCTGATAGACCAAGGAAGCTTCATATATAATATACATTTTTTTGTTCCATTCAAGAAATAAAATAATTCAACTTATCCAGATCAACCGATAATCTATTCTCAGAAATTATTTGCCCTAGTAATTTCACTTCTCGAATCCAGAAACTACATTTTGGAAACCTTCCATTCTGATGGTGAATCCTCATAATTTCCAAAACCAAACTTCTATAGTGATCTTGCACATGCTCTTTTTTGGAATAAACCATAATATCATCCATGGACACTACCAAAAAAAGTTTCGTAACGTCGGTGGATTATCTCATTCATCAAATCCATGAAAACTATAGGAGCATCAGTCAGACTGAAAGGCTGCATAGAATGTCCATAAAAGACATAGCTGCTCCTGAAGTCTATCTCTATTTTATCAGACTCTCAAACACAGAGTTGATGATAACACCCCCGATGATCAATATTCAAGAACCACCTTACCCTGTTCAACAAATCAAAAAAAGCATCCACATGTGGTAAAGGATATTTTTTCATAACCATTACTCGATTCAACTTCTGATAGTCCACACACAACTGAAGTGAACTATCCACTTTCTTGGTAAGGAGCGCAAGGGATTCCCAAGGATAAACACTAAGGTTAATTAAACATTTGTCTAACATTTCATCTAAAAGAACCTTGATTTATTTCAACTCAACTGGTGTCATGTGATAAGAAGGAATCGATAAGAGTTTTGTACCCAGCACCAGGTCAATCGTATACTCTAACTCTCTATAAAGAGGAAGAAGAGAGAAATTTTTTGGGAAAATGTCATAAAATTATCTAAGAACAAAAGTTACATAATTAACAGAAGACACTCTATTGGGATCAAACACAAAAGCAACTAACAAATACAATAGATTTGGGTGGGAAGGTCCAACACGACATGACCTCAGGTCCCACTCTCCCTAAAACACATGTGATCTCCCATCAGCAGCAAGAAATAAAACATGTTGATGATAATAATCACCCTCATTTCAATGAGCGAAAAGACAATTCATACCAATGATGATGTCAAACAGATCTAGATCAAGAATGAGAAAATCCCAACCCAAATAGGTATCATCTATCGTTAACCAACAAGATGGATATTGAAAATATTGATCCCCCAGATTGCTTAGAGGTGTCACTAACTCCATTATAAATGTCACAAGTTTCATAATATGTTTAAGAATATCAAAAATTATTATAGATATGAATGACTTGAAGGCACTAGAATCAAATAAATCAAGTTCCACTGAAGATGTAATAAGAAGTGTACCGCTCACTTTTGATGAACCTGCATCAACATCCATTGGACACTCATCTACTACATGTAAATTATTCTATCCTGAGGCTAGTGGCTGGATACCTGTAATATTTGAAGCTTATGTCTTCATCACAATAGCCTTTGGATCCAATGAACCCTGTACATAATTGGGCGTATTCACAGCCAGACGGAAACATTCTAGATGGACAACACATCCACAACTATTACACTTATTTTTTGGAATAGAGAACGAACATCTAGTGTGTCCTCCCTTTCCAAACTGATATAAATTCAGATGAATACTACCAGCTACAACAGATGGTGCATAAGATTCTCCCTATTGAGACACACCTCCACCAATTTTGTGTCAGTCCTGTCACTTCCTATTATTCCAATACACACCACTGAAGCTTTCAACTGTTGGAAGAGAAGTGGCTGTAACAATTACCGTTCCTACCATGTTCAAATATTCCATCATATATATTTCCACTATCTCCACATAGGTATAAGTATTCAGGATAAACATCTTCTATCTGATATTTATTTTGAAACCTAAGAGGTACTTCTGCACCTTCTGCATGCCATTGTTTACCACATCCAGAGATAAATGTAAAAGTTCAGCATGTTGGTTAGTGTCTGCTGACACAGAACACTCTCCCTAATGCAAATAAAGGAACTCTGGGGAATTTTACAACATTAGCGACTCTAGAAAAAAATACTGAATGAATAGGGGTTTGAAACCCTTTTAATCCAAGCCCACATGTTTGTCTACCTGGACAATAGAATCCCAAAATCTCTTTCCAGAACCCTTGCGTCAAAACATTTCACACGTTACCTTGATATTATCAGGTGTTTCAAGGAATTTTAAGATTTTATCCATCATATCCATCCAATTCTCCACCTCTTGAGGTTAATAAGTTCCTTTAAAAGATAGTTTGTTCTCATGCAAGAACTCTTATGATCAATCCCATTCTCTACTCGCTCCAGGTTATACATCAACCATTGCGTTCTAAACTCGTGGAACATTTTCATCAACAACATGGACTGTCTATATGATGGTCTCAGTGAGATTTTGATCTATAGGTGGATTTCCTTTAGGAACATCGACTGCACCTTCCTGATGAACTTATGGAATATGTCTTGAATTCATACTGATGCACTCCAAAACATAAGAATGATCATACTCCTGACAAATAAATGTTAAAACTAGAAAACCCATAAATAAAAAACTAATATTTTACAAGCAAAAACCAACACTAGAGCCACAAAACCCAACAACCAATGGTAACTTGAGTCTTGTTTTGAAAATAGCTGGCCAGGCACTCATCGCAACATATCTCTAATGTCCTAAAATTCCTTTCTCTTATCTAACAGACATCCCAAGAAAAATATTTTTGAGGGAAAAAATTTATTTGATACTAATCTATAACGAACTAACCCAAGTCACCCTCAAAATCGGCACCCGACCCAATCTGTCACATCCCTGAATGGCGTTCCCAATTCTTATAGGCTGGTGGCAAGCACCCATGCATTGAATGAAAAAATGGAGGGAATGATTTATCCCACCCTAAACAACCACATGGCATGCATATATATAGAAATAAAGTAATATAAGAATACTATCAAGATATATATTTCATAACTGTAATGAAAATAGTGTAAATATAATAATTGTAAAAATAAAACCCCCAATAGAAAAGTCCAACTAGAAAGGACCAAAACAAAACATTGACTCCAAATGTTGGCATGGACAAACCCTCACCATCTCACCACCATATTCCCATCTCAAATAACACGGATGTCACAACCTCACCGTGGCACCCTTTCTTTCCCTTAATTGGGAGATAAACAAAGGTCTACACACCACTGAATAGGTGTGTAGGGTGTAAGCTAATAGGATCAGTAGGATCTCACCCGGGTGTTTCATAATAAGTCTATATATAACAAATCATGAATGTTCATTCCAAAATAAAACAATTCATGAAAAGCAGAAAATAATTTTTATAGAAAGCATAGTAAACATTTTACTTTTTCCAAAGTTCTATACAAAAGCATGTATTACAGTTTCAAAGAATTTTTTCCCTATAATTTTTTCACAAGAATAAACATTCATATCAAGGCTTACTCATAATGACAAACAGTACAATGTTGAAGCCCATGTATCACAACACCGAGGAATACTACTGGACCAGGTTTCATACTACGCATACCACAATAATCATGTTCAGAAATTTGATCCTATAACAATGGTCCTAGGAAGCAGAGGAATACCCCATGAGTAACCCCCCCCCCAAATGACAATATCAATCTCCGTTGAAAACAGGCCTAGGAAACAGAGGAAATACCCAGGAAAAACATCATAGATAATAACAAAGCGATGGATGATGGCCTCAAGCTAAACCTTCCACCTAAGTACCCAAGGTAACCCATTTTCTCTTTTTCACAATTAATTTCAATGATTTAAAAACCATTCAAACCCATTACAAATTCATTTTAATGCTTTTAAAACCATTCAAACCCATTTAAAAATCCATCAATCATAATCCAAGGAAAATCCATTTTTCTTTTGAAACATTTTTTAAACACACACAAACAATCATGTCGATTTAATAAATTAGTTTATGAAGCAAAATAAGAAAGTTTATTATCA
Organism: Viscum album; assembly: GCA_963277665.1. Taxonomy (NCBI): domain Eukaryota; kingdom Viridiplantae; phylum Streptophyta; class Magnoliopsida; order Santalales; family Viscaceae; genus Viscum; species Viscum album. The sequence continues at coordinate 1,338,425,686 of OY728129.1, read as the reverse complement.
TATTCTAGTGATAGAAAAACCTTCTTCTATGCTTAGGTTTCACATGACCACAACAAAATCCACCAAATACAAGATCCAATGATGACAACGACGGTCCTAGAATTGATCCCAAACTTCTCAGGATTGATCAGAGTCTAGAAGACCAGGGTTTGGTGGATTAAAGAAAACTGACGTACCTCAAGAAGGGAAGTCCTCTGTACCAAAACTATCCAAGGAACAAACTCCAGAATAAGATCTCAAAATTAATCTAGAGGAATAGAACATGAATCATCCTTGTTAGGTTATTGGATCCAGATTGACAATGCTAGGGAATTATCGTGATCAACCACATCAAATAACTAATAAGAACACTTACCCGGAGAGATGCACCGCAAATGAAAAGATTATTTTAAGATAGTAGGATCAATCAGGAAGGATGGGGCCTCAAAAAATCACATAGTTGTTTCCTGGGGTTGAGAGAAATTGATTTTAGAATGAAAGGGAAGAGAAAAAATGCCTAAATCATTACATTAACCTTCGTGTGGGCTAGGTCATGATGTGTACCCCATGGTCATGGTGTGTAGGCCATGCTAGATAAGTTACATCGAGAAACCCCTCACCTTTGGTTAAATATCATATATTTAAACACTAAAACAATTGTAACATTGGTATATGATATGTACTCATAGCAGGATCTCCCCTTTTATAAATTTAATCGAGCCCCTAGTATAAGATGTTTACCTCAGGTACAAGGTGTGTACCTACTCTACATCCTGCAAAAAGTCTAGAAAAAACGTATAAGGACATTAAACAAAAAAGGAAGTAGGATAGTGGGAAAAAATACCCTATAATGTTAATTAGATGTTACAAAAGGAGAATAACCTTGATAGGAAATGGGTGTGGTATTCACTACACAATTGTTTGGCCAAGACAAATCATGGTGAAATTTATGCAGCATAATGTCATCACTTAAAAATTATTAAAATAGGTTTATGAGAGTTTATGGGTTATCTCATAATATAGAAATGAAATAGGAAGTAATAGGGAAATGATAATATATATACCAACAATATAAATTGTAAATATAAGGTATAAGATAATAAAGAAACATGGATAAATAAGTGAATATGATAATCCCTAACTTAATGGTGTGAATTAAAATGTGTAGTTGGATCTTCCGGATAGCTTGGGGAACATTAGAAGGAATCTAGAGAGGGGTTGGTATAAGAAGGATGTGATATAAGTATTTTTAGTGAATATACATGTGACGTTGGTTGGGTTTTCATAGGAAATGAGTAGGGATTTCTTCTTTATTTCTCAAACAATGGTTTTGGACTCTATATAATAAAATATACAAAACCCCAAATCCTACAATGCTTTCTCCGATTGATTCAACCAAATGGTATTGGTTTTATTTATTTAATCTTTTAAAGGTACAAAAATGATAAAATAATTACCTTTCTTATTTGAAGGTGAGTGATAGTCATAATGAAACAATTTAATAACCATAAAATATATTAAAGTTATTGAAGGATTGAAAAAGTATTTATCAAATTAAATAAATAAACATAAAATATAATTATTTTAAATTTAAAACATATATTTTTTCATGGATACATTTTATATTATTTATTACACATATTTTTGTAAATTATTATGTTAATACACAAAGTATCTTTTTACGGTATTTAATTTTAACTAGCAGATTCAGCTCTCTCAGAAAATTATGAAAAAATCCCCAGTATATAATTTTGATGCTTCTATTCAGAAAATATTCATGATTTTATATAAATAATTATTTATGTTTTTTAATTTTTACTTTTGATATAAAATCGACATTTATTAATATATGTTGGGTTTTTTGACAAAAACTGTTTCCAAACCCATATAAAAAATTATATTTGAATTCATAAAAATTACATGATAATTTAAATTTAATAAAAATTATTTTATAATAATATTTTATTAATATATACTTTATTTAAAAATTCATTATTTCATCAAAATAAATTCCTTAATTTAATTTTAATATTACCCATAAGTACTATTTTTTATTGCATCAAAAAAAATCTTTTATAATGTAACAATAATTGGATGAAAATATATCCATTAAAAAATAATTTATATACTCATATAGATAGGGGATTGATACATCTCCCTTTAATACCATAATCAAATCCCAAAGAGTCAGGTGTGTGATTTTTAGACATTCATGGGGTGGTTCAGCATACATGGATTGGGTTGTGATCACTATGTGCTTGATCTTATCCCATAAATAGTTTTTCCCAGGCTTAAATTGTTGGATATCATATTGGGATTGGTCATAGGGGAATTCCAGTGATTCTATCTCCCTTGGAAGGTCCGATAAATGGTATTTATAGGGTACAATCCTACTAGTTGTGGTCATCACTTCCCTTGTCTGTGTTAATTAGATTTGTTAAAACTCTGTATTTATACTAATAATATTATCACTGTTCAATGTATATATTATCAATGATAATGATTCTTAAAAATCATTTAAATATTAAAGGATATAATAAAACCAATTAATATCACATTCATTCTATAACCATATTACATAATAAGATATTAAATTAAATCACAAGAGAAATTTTATTTATAGTAGTTTGGTTTGTTATAATCCTCCCTTTTAAGAAATTATTATCTTGAGATTTTCATTTCCCACACAAAAATAGATAATGGTAACTCTATTTCATCACCTCCTCTAGTTCTAATACCACTTCTTCAAAAATTTGGTTTCTCCACAGTACTTTGAAAAGGTGCATTGTCTTGTCTTGTAGAACGTTGTCTCTCTGATCTAATATCTTCATTGACTTATCCCCATAAAAAGGTTCATTCTCCAGGGGTACACCCTCTTAAATGAGTAAATGTGAGGGGTATAGTATGTACATTCACAAGAGGGACACATGGAATACATCATGTAGTTGAAATAGGTTAGTTGGGGTGCTAGTCGGTAGGCCACCTCTCTGATGTGATCTGGGATCTCAATGGGGATGGTACATCTTGGACTAAGCTTTCTATTATTCCAAATTATCATCACCTTATTACCTTGAGATATGTATAGGAATATGATTTTTCCAATATAAATATCTATTTGTCATTGATAATTTTTATAATATCGCCTCTATCAACTCTCAGCATCCTTGTTGTCATGTTCAATGGTCTTAACCTTTTCCGCTATTTATTCATCCATTTTGTGACCTAAAAGTAATTGTTCCCCAACTACATCCCTTCATTTATGTGTTCTTAACCAATTCCAATAATGGGATTCATAGGGTATATTTGGATGTATGAGTTGATACTTTTATTTTAGGAAAACCTGACCAGAGGAAGATGTGGGTCCCATCATCCTTTGATGTTCATAGAACATGATCTCAACATGTCTTCTACTATCTGATTATTCCACTCAGACTAGAAATTAGTTTGAGAATGATAGTTAGTACTGAAGATCATCTCAATTTTTAGGGATGTTGGATAATTTTATTGAACTTGGAGGTAAATATCTCATATCGATGAGAAAAAAAATCAAAAGTCATCCTCTATATATCCTCATCATTTATCTAATGTATATTTGTTCAGGTTGATCTAGTGACAAATCCTTTCAAATCACAATATAGTGTATAGTAATTGTAAGACAATCCACTACAATGTATATATAATTGTTTCCAATAGCTTCATTAATAATTCTAGTGAAAAAAATCCATGGTGATGTTTTTCCGTTTTTATATAGATATGGGTAATGGTTTCATCCAACCCTTATACTTTTTCCTTTATACCATCACGTTATGACATAGAAGACATCTTGATGTATTTTCTAGGATCGTCTTCTTCTTATTTCCCTACCAGTATTTTTCTCAGAGATCAATATAGATCATTATAATTCTAGAATGGTTAGAGAAGGTTGACTTTTGTGAATCATCCAAAAGCTCATTTTTAACTCATAATTTGATGGTACACATATCCTTGACCAAACTCTTAAAAAACATTCTTCATTAACATTGGAATATAAGGATTTATGTTTTCTTATAGTTCCCAATTTCTTTTGAATTCCAACATCATCTATTTTACTATCCTTTATCTTATACAAAATAGATAGTTGATAAATGATTTAATAAAGTATATATGATTTTCCTTCCTTTATGATTCCCATGACTATCCAATTTATGTCTAGGAAGATCGTATCCCTCTCAATTCTCATCAATGATATAATTTTTGTTTCATTTATTCATAGAGTGTCTGACAATATATTTTCCTTGTCAAGATTTTAGTGGATTGATTAGTTATATTCACTGATCAACTCTAACCATCATCGTTGGTTCATATTCCTTCCTTTCTATGTGAATATATGCTTTAGGAATTTGTGATCTGTATATATTTCACACTTCTCCTCAAATATTTCTTAACATTCATCATTCTAGGAAAACATGAATCCCTCCTAAGTTATCTTGGTAAGATTGTTTGATAATCCTAAGAATTTTCACACAAATCATAGATAATACCTAGATAATACAAGGAAAATGTTGATATCTTTTATATATGTTAGACTCATCAATACGTCAATTGTGTGTTTCTTTTAAGGTTTTATAGATATCTCATTTTTTGTGATGATATTCCCCTAGAACAAAACATCCTTCAATGAGAACTCAATTTTTCTATACTTTACATAGAGCTTCTCCTTTCGTAAAGTCTTTATCATAGTGCTCTAATTTTCTTCACGTTCCTCCTTGATTTTGGAGTATATTAGATAATCGTCTATAAATACTAACAAAAATTTATTGATATTAACATTAATGAATTTATTATTCATGTCTATAAAAATTTATGGAGCATTACTGAGATTTAATGTCATTACAACGAACTCAAAGTGCATGTACCTTGTATGAAACATATTCTAGGGGATATCAACATTATTCACCAAAACATTGTAAAATATTGGATATTGATCCACCATAGAGAATCCATTCTCCCCATATAGTAGATTGAAAAACTCGTTAATTTGTGGTATAGGATACTTTTTCTTTATCGTGATCTTTTAGAGCTCACAAAAATCATTGAAAAGGCACATTGACCGGTCCTTCTTCTTGATGAAGAGGATTAGTGAAACCCAAAGTGAAGCACAGAGACATATTTGACCCTTTATACAGATTTTTCTCTAGTTTTTCTTCAACTCCTCGAGATTCATAATAGTCATTCAATATATATTCTTGGATAATTTCAACACCCCAGGTATAAGGTTGACATAAAATTTAGTTTCTCAGATAGGATGAAAACTATGAAATTCCTACAAAACACATCACCATATTCCCTCAAAATAGGAATATATTTGATGATTCGTCTTTCATTAGACTCAATAATTTCAGATAGATATTCTTTTTTAGAGGAAAATAATATCAATTCTTGAGTTTTTATTGTTAAAAAAGATTCATCATCCTCTTTACAGTTGTACAAAACCATTTTTCAACATAAAATACAAAGAGAGATATACTTTCAACAAAATTTATTTTTGATCTATTTAGTGAAATCCTATCTATAACTAATCCTTCATCAATTTCCACCAAATGGAGTATGATAGAGTTTTTTGGGATCTTTATCCCCCAAATTATGATTGGGTGGGAGTTATAGACATGGGATAAAATAATTTCCATATTTTTCATTATCAATGATAACTCCACTTCATTTCTTTATGGTGGTGTTTGAATAGTAATACTAAACATTTGTAACAAAAAAGAATTTATAGAACCAGAATAAAAAATTATTTATTCTATCCATGAATGAATAACAAGCATACATGTCACCACTTCACTGTTGGGATCTCCTTAAATAGTTTTGATGGTTAAATATTTCCCTTTTTCCCTTGGAGGTTGTTGGTTTTCTCCAAAAACCCATGTCTTAGTGAATTGGTTGGAAAATTTCCTTGGTTCTTTCAAATTGAAGAAATCAATAATGAACTATGGTTTGAATGGAGCAATCTGTTCCTCAGTCACATTAGTTGTTTTCTCCTGTAAAAATTACTAGTTAGGTGTCTATCCTTCATACACCTAAAGCAATTCCTCATCCCCCTTAGTAAATTTTTTGTGTTCTTTTTTACTCAAATTTGATAAGTGGGATGTTGAAATTTCATATAATCGTTTGATTTACCCATCAGATAGAAAAAATTAAACTCCAATTTATGATTCTTATCCCTATGATACCCTTGATATTCCATGATATTCATTCTGACTTTGAGGGCACATCCATAAATATCTTCATATCTATCAAATTCACGAATGTGTAAGGGTTTTCATAGACTAGGTTTTGTTCCACCAAATAATTGGTAAACCTTTCATTCTGGTGTAACTAAAAAACTATATTTGTATCGTAAAATTCTTCTAAATGTTTCTTGATACGCCTCAATCAATTCTTCGTATATTTTTTTTAAGGTAAAAGAAATCTCTTTCAGTTGTATGTTAGAGAGTTTGTGGAAAATATTAATTGGAAATCATTTTCTAGAATTCCTTCCACCCCATTTCTTTGATCTCTTCCTTTGGCTTTTTATTCTTTATAAATGTCTATAAGAGATCAGCTTCCCCCTCCATAAAATAAAGAACAAGTAAAAGCTTCTCCTGTTTAGAACATTGAAGGATAGAGAAGATCATCTCAATGTTGTTGATTCATTATTCCATGATTAAAGGATAAGATGATCCATTGCAATTTGTATGCATTTGTCACAAAATGATATAAATTTTGGCTTGTTCTTTCTAATGGAAATTTATACACTCCATCTGATGTAGGTTTCTATTCATCACCTGATTCAGCTGAGAGGGTATTGTGGAAAAGTTTGTGATTCTCTCTCCCTTAGGGTTTGACATCTCATTCGGGTAGTCATAAAATTTCCCAATGCATTTATTGTTGAATAAATTTTAACTATTTTTATCCATTCTATAAAATAAATGGAAAATTTGGGATGAGTATTTTTAAACTACTGAACAACATTATAAAATTTGAGAAATTAAATGGATAACAAATAGATTACATTTATTTCATTAAATTATGAATATCTAGGATTAAATCTTTTTAATTTATGATCGATTTCCCATCATATATTCCTATGGTTATATTTTCCTTCCATTAATAATGGTTCATAATGAGATTATAGATGAACCAATGCATATCCCCTAGGTTTTTTAAACCAGGTGCATAGTAAGGACCGTTGACATTGTAGAATCCTACATATTTATAGAATAATGTTTTTTATACTTATTAATAACTATGAATTAGATTGTAATTTTACTATAAAGGGGACGATATATATGACAACATACATGACACACAGTAATGATTTTCTCTGAAATCATATGTGGCATGAAAAAATGGGTTAAATCAATAAAAAAATTTGTTAATATTATTATTTCAAGTGATAGTTACCGCATAGCCATTGTATCAATGTGAATGAATGTAAATAACTATATTATGTTTACAAATATTTATTAATTGTTATTCCATTCACCCAAAAAAAAATTATTCGCTTAAAAATCCAATTTTAAAATTAAAAAAGATATAATATTTTTAAAAGGTAGTTTTACAACATATATATTCAGAACCCCTTTTAAATATATGTTTTTAAATTTTTTAAATTTTTATATAAAAAATTAAACTTTTTTAAAATAAAAATAACAAAATTTATTTTTGGTGATTTTTTTATTTTTCTAAGAACATTCATATTTTTATGAATATTCAAAAATACAAAATATTAGTTAAATATTAATATTTCAACAAAACTATTTATATAGTCCAAATTGCTCCAAGGCCTTATTTTTTATTTATTTTTTGACAACCCCCCTTTCATGGGATGAGGTGGAACCCTTATAAGGCCTGAAGGCATAGAGATTACATGACTCGTCATTCTTAGGAAATATAAAGCCTAAACATAGAATTGTTCCACCCTAACTCCTTCATTGTTATATCATCTCTCCATATTTTTATGTCTAATTCGGATAGGCATCTCGTGCATGCACAAGCTGGTCCTGATGGCAATGACATACCGTCTCTTCTTAAAAAATTCTCTTAGCTTCTACTATGGTAAATGTTCCTTTTTTGAATCCCCATCTAGAGTATTCTCCTGGTAGAGTCTATCTAGTCATTTAAAGAAATATTTCAGGTGTCATAAATGCCTTGATGTGGCCCTACGGCCTTTAGGTGGCCCGAAAACCTTACTATCCTGAAGGACATCGGTGGCCCGAGAGCCTTAAAGGACCCGAGGCACAAACTGGTGGATCAAAAGCCCAAACAGATGTATAGTTCTAGATGTACAATACCGACTATAGTGTCCTCTATATTTCCTCTTATATTTATTTCTATATTACTAATATAGTTCTGTTATAGTGACCTGGAAATTATGTCTCCACTCATTTTTGAACTCAGGTCTCCTAGATGCACTTGTTGAGTCCTCACCAACTAGGCTGAGGCACTAGTTAAATTATGATTTTTATTGGATTTAAAATATAATTACAATAATATGTTATCATTAAATACAAATTAGTTCATTGTAAACAATTTCACATTGAAATTTTATTCAAACTCTTTGGGAATATTTTTTTGATTTTACTTTAAAAACTCATTTTCTCGATCCATCAATTGAATTAATTTTAAATTAATTTTACGAAATGGTGAGATTTTAATTTTTAAAAATGGATTTCATATGTTGAATCAGAAGGTAAAATTTTAATAAATAGTTCCCTTTCATTTTTTGAAAATATGAATTATAGATTTAGTAATTTTTTATTACCATGGTTATGGGTAAATCGGGTAATTAAGGGTAATTATAATATTATAAAATATGGGAAAATTACCCTAACATTTTTCCAAATTTAGTTTTATGGGTTATATTAGAACATATTAAACCTTGGGATGATTTTTTGATCTCTTGGATCCACTTGGGTGACTTTAATACATTTATATTATTTAATTCAATGAAATGTTAATATTCTCATTATTTTATTTTAAACAAATGAAATATTTTTATTTTGAGTTTATACAGAATGAAAATTTGACTATAAATTTTAATTGTAAATATAAAATATTAATATTCATCATGATATTTTATTTCTAATTTTTAGTGATGAAGTAATTAAATTAATGGACTTCACAATAATGTTGTAATTATTGTTCAATTAAATGAAATATTAAATAAATGATATGAAAATTTTTAAAATAAATACAATTTTATATCATTATTGGCATCCATGAATTTTATAAACAACTTTGAAATTTTTCTTTTATTTTCAAGGAGTTTTTTATAATATACCCTATTGTTATGATATTTTTATAAATTGGTGAAATGAATATTGTCAAATTTGACAATAATGGTATTTTAAAATATAAAATATTTTATTAAAAGATATAAAATTTATAAACATATAATATTTTGAATTTTTTTTGATAAATCCTAAAATGTCATAAATTAAACAATTATCATTCCTTTTTCATGTTATAGTATTTATATTAACCCTCAAAGTGTAAATTACTTGATAACATAGTAAGAGTTAAAAGGGTAAAATAATGGATAAAACAAAGAGATAAGGATTAAAATAATAATAATAACTTTATAATTTCCATTATATGATGGTATTAAGATCCATACTCATCATAACATATAAATAACTCTATTTTTATCCACTTAAAATAGAAAATTAATTTATATTATTTTAATACTTTGAAAATTTTCAAGAGTGCCCCTCTCCTCTCTTACAAAAGGGTACTTCTTATTATCATTTATTAACACTTCCAAACCAATTTTTTCTAGAACTGGTATATATAAATATATTAATATAATCTCTACCCTCATTTTAAAGGACTTAAATTTTACATAATACTCTCTTTAGAGGAGTTACGTTGATAATCAAGAGAAATCTTATGAAGAAGTGGTATCGTTTTTAATTATGTGTTTCTATTTTATATCATCTTAAAATTATATAAATTATTATTAAACAATGATTAAATAATAAATAAAGTATCCTAATTATACTGATATATAATTATATTAATATAATCACATAAATCCATCTACAATTTCATCAAAAGATAAATTAATTATTTGATTGTGCATACAACGGACTACAAACTCACAAACTGGTATATATTTTTCCAATCACTTTATCTCTTTATTATTTATAATGATTAAATTAATGTTCATATATTATAGTCATGGAATATTTATAATTATTAAAAAAAAATATCATATACAATATTACTTTTCCATACATATAAAAATGATAACGTTATTCGTGTGTACATGTGAGTTATCACCTCCACGAAGCGTTGTGTTTCATTTTTCACCTCCAAATCACATGGATGATATATATAACAATATTCAATTTATTAATATGATATTAATTAGGTTATTAAAATTCTGTAAATAGAAAATTATAATTACCTTCTTTCCATAATGATAATTGAACAATTGAAACATTACTTATGCTTATGTATGGCCTACCATCTGAATGATTATAACATTGTTCATTTTTCAAAGATATACATAAAAAATATAATTGATGTTAAAAAGTGATTATTTTGAATTTAGTATTATTCTAGATATGATTTAATTATTATCATTTTGACTATAAACATCATTTTATATTTATTTGGGACTCATGTATCGAATATAGACAAAATGCCTGATGCGAACATAAATAATAAAGTAATTATTATGAAATGATAATAACTCATATAAAATGAATAATAAACATTAAAAGGGTTCAAAAGTATTTATGTAATTTAAAAATGTTTATTATTCATGAATAAAAAATTTTTTAGTGACGGTTTGGACTCAGGATAAGGGACTTCCCATTAAAAACCCACATTTAAAGATCCTTATCAAACTTATTTTGAAAAATTCAAATGGAATTTTTTTTAAAATTATAGAGAATTAATTTATTTTCTATATTTAATTTCTTATTCATGTTTGGATAACTCCTTTATATGTTTACACTTTTATTTTCATATAAAGTGTCTTCATTTTTGAGTAAGCGGCTTTGTAAAAATTAAAAGTGAATCAAACGTTATTTTTATTTTATAAATAATTTATGTTTTGTGATTATGTTATGGTTCTTGGGAATTTTTTATGAGTATGGGTGGTTCTATAATAAACCAAGGGTTTTTGAGCCCATTAAATGTTTTCAATTAATTGGTAAAAGAAACAAATTTAATCAGTAGGGTTTCTCCTAAGTGAATAAGAAAATATACTATGGTGGGTATTTCAAATGTAACCATAAAGGTTACTACCTATGTAGACATGATAGATACTGTAAATTTAAGTGTTATAAAGATTTAATACCACAATATACCATTATGATATATCTTTACTATGTATTTGTACATGAATCATTTGATTTCAATAGGTAAGCTAACTAGCTACGGTTTTTAAAACATTGTGAAAATGTTTTCAGGGGTTTTAAATATTCATGGACTAATAGTTTCTTTCCAAATTTTATGTCCCTTTCTGGTAAATGTTTTCTCATCCCATAATTTAAAATGTGTTTTTTCAATTTATAAGTATGTGTAAGAGAAATTATGATGTCAAGATGAATGATAAAAAGAATTTTTATGAAAAGTAAATAATATTTTCTTTTAAAGGTTTTATATTTTGGATGAAATGGAAATTATTTTTACTCTATCCACTTTGTATGAATGTGAAATGTTATGAACTAATTCTGTAAAACACTTAACTCAAAAATATCCTCAATTAATGGAAAGAAAATTCTTGACATAAACTCAAGTTTCTGAAATTTTTAAGATATAGGCATTATAATTAGTATCCATGGTTTGTTTAGATTACTTTAGAGGTTAGCATAATATTAATAATATACCATTGAAATATTATACTTATAGTCGGGTTAAAATGTTATAGTATTTAAATATTTAAATGGTAATGTTTTTAAACTATGTCTTTTTATAATGGTTTTCATAAAAGTAAATAGGTAATAAATAGTGGTAAATAATCAAGAGGAAACCATCATTCCAAATCAACATACATAAATTATTAGAATTGGAAGTGAGCAATTTATTTTAGGTATGGATTTGTTGAATCAGGTGATAAATGGTAATGGAATCCATTCATGAGATCAACAATAGAATAATATTTTAGTAGTGGGTCATTTTATGAGACAACATCCCCCATATTTAGTGGAAATTCTAATACTGTTTTATACAAAGGGACTATTAAAGCACTATAAAATATCTTGGATGTCATAGGGTGTTTATATAGTCAAAAGGTTAGTCTTCCAATTTACCATTTTGAAAAATAAGCTGATTAGTGGAGGTCAATGGTATATAATATTAAAGGAAATTAAGGAGATTAATTCCTTGGAGTGGGATGAATTTAAATGTATTTTTCATAAGAAATAATTTCTTAAAGCAGTTCAACTTATGATGGGAAAAAATTAATACAGTGAAGAAAAGGGGATTATTCAGTGGTTACTTGTGGAGAAAAATTCATTGGACTATCTAGGTACGCTCTGAATTTTATATGGGATCCTGACAGAAAAATCAATCATTTTTTACTCAAGATTCAAGGAAAAATATAAAAGGGAATTGGCTTCTAGACAACTCAAAAATTATAAAACACTTGTTTGATTTGTAGAGAAGGTGGAAATAGAGTATTCTGATGATCATGTGTTCTTCGAAAACCATCTGAAAAATAGTTCTAGATGGAATTTGAAAAGGAAATAATTCATAAAATATTTCTAATGATAATAAGAATAATTTTATAGTTTATGAGAATTTTGGTAAAAACACCCTGGGCATGCCTTTTGAATTTTTTAAGTGATTTTGATGTGGTAAAATGGAGAATAAGGCTTGTAATTGAAATGAAAAATATTATTGAAGTTGTAAGAGATAATTTGAAATATATTCTGTAATTTTTTTAAAATAAAATGAGATGATTAATTATGAAATCGAGTGTTCGAAGAGGAACTATAATGATGGAAAGCAGCCAGACTATAAGTAGAAAGGTGTGGTGAAATCATATGAAACTACTTAAGTAGATTTTGGGCCATCAAATGAAGTTGTATCGGGTACATTGTTTTCTTATTCAGATTATACCTATGTGTAATTTTATTCTAGGTCTACACATTCTTTCATTTTAGAAGAATTTTCTAGTAAATATGAAATTTCACCATAAAAAATGAATCTAGATGTTTTGGAAAAAACACCTGGGGAAATATTAAGGCAAAAATAAATTGTAAGAATCATTACTTCTTTGTCTATGGAAATAATTTACCTATACTTAAAATTTTTCCTCTATTAGAGTTTAATGTTATTTAAGGTATGGATTAGATTTCTTTTTAATATACTGAGATATAATATCATTTTAAAGAAGTTTCTTTTTAGAAAGAGATTTAGTTTGTGTACATGAATGAAATGATGACATTGAGAACATATGAGGAAGCTGAGAAACTATTAAAAGATGGAAATTAATGTTATTTTGAACATATTGTTGAAAAAAATAACTCCTCTGATTATTGAAGTGTTGGTGTAAATGAGTATGTAGAATTTTTTTCTAATGGGTTTTCAAGTATTATACCCGATCAGAAAGTTAAATTTATTTTTGACTTAGTTCCTCATACAAATCCACTTTTAAAACTACCTTATCGAATGGATCTAGTAGAAGTTATAGAATTGAAAAGGAAATTGAAGGAGTTATTAGTTAATGGTTTCATTCGACCAAACACTTCACCTTTTAGAGCTCAAGTCTTTTTTTAAAAAATAAATATGGTTCAAAAAGAATTGTCATTGATTATATATCCATGAATAACATAACTATTATAAAAAAGTATCATATTCCTCTTATCAATGATTTTTTGATCACCACCATGGAGAATAGTATTTTTTTGAAAGTTGACATGATTTTGAGGTATGACTAGTTGAAAGTAAAGTATGTAGACATTCCAAAGGCTATGTTTCAAATTAGATGTTAGAATTATGAATTTTTAGTAATGTTTTTTGGATTAACTATTGAACATCTCTTATTATTACTGCTTTCGCTGTTGTATATCTGTTTTACTTCCACTGTTTACTCTGCCAAGGAGGTCATAGTTTCCCTATTATCACACCCAAGGCCCTCATTACTAGTAGGTAGCCACTGGCATTTTGGGAAATATTCTTGAGGCCATGTCACAAACCGGGAATGGGGCACCTCTGGGTGTCCTCTAGAACTGGGATGTTACAATGTCATTTTTAACTAAGTGTTAATGTTTTATTTTTTCTTCTGCTTTTTTAATATGTTATTCCACCATGATTAAATAATAATTATAGCATCATAAATATAATTATATGTTATTATGTTCATATAAACACCTAAATCCATCTCCAATTTAATGAAATGGTAAATTAATTTTTTATTCGAGTGTATGATGGACTTCCACCTCATGAATTGATATAATTTATTTTCCATCACCATCTCTCAATTCTGGTAATAGTGATGAAATTAATTTTTTAGTATGATATTCATCTCCTACTTATCATTATTAAATAATAACATATAATTTACATTCTTACCTTTCCATGCACAAAAAAAATGATAACATCATTCTTGCTTCTGCATAAACTATCACCTACAAGAAACAATATGATTCATTTTTCATCACCAAATAAAATAAATGATATATATAAGTTTATTTAAATGATTGATATTATATTAATTATGTTATTATAATTATATAAATATAAAATTATGGTTGTCCTCCTTCTATAAGGATCATTGAAAAATATAAACATTACACATGAGTAAAAACGACCTATCATCACCATGATTATAACATTGTTTATTTTTCATAACCATACATAAATGGTTTGATTTAAAATTATAATTTATGAGTAAAATTTTTTATAATGTCTTTAATATTATTTATGATATTACTCAATTGTTACAATTTTGACTATATAAATCATTTCAATGTCATTTTGGACTCAAATATAGAATATCGACAAAATGGTCGATGTGAACATAAATAATTAATTAATTGCTATAACATGATTATAAGTAATATAAAATTAATATTAAACATTAAAAATATTCAAATTAATTTAAAAAATTAACCAATTTTTATTATTTAGGTTGATAAATATTACACATGACGAGTTGGACGCATGGTAAAGAACTTCCTTTTAAACACCCCCATTTAAAGATACTTTTTCTAAATATTTTTAATAAATAAAAAAGGAATATTCTTTTTAACTTATTATAAAGATTTTATTTTCAAGATTTTATTTTTATTTAATGTTTTTATTGTTACTTTAAAATATTAAACTTTTATTTTCAAGTATAAATTTTCTATTTTTGAGTTTGCAGCTCTGTAAAAAAGAAAAGTGACTACAAAATTGATTTCTTGTTTATACAGTATTTATTTATTTATTCAGGTTTTAGTTCATGGAAACCTCTTATGATCATGGGTGTTTATAAGAGAAAACAAGGGATGGTGATCCCATTAAGTCTATATAATGAATTTTGGATTGATGTGGCATTAATCAGTAGGGTTTCTACTTAGAGATTAAGGTAGTATACTATGGTTGTTATTCCTAATGTAACCATAAAGGCAACTCCAAATGTTATTGGGATAAATACTATAAATTTAAGTCTAATGTGGATTTTATGAAATATTTTACCATTATGATTTTTGTTTTTTTATTGGAATCATGGGATTTCATGAGGTATGCTGAAGTGATTATGTTTCTATAACACTGTGAAATTATGTTCATGGGTTCTAAGTTTTCATTGACTAATAGTTTCTTTCATTACATTATGTACCCTATTTATTTTTTATTATCAACTTATGTTATGAATATTCTTTCACAGGGCGTAAGGATGGGTAAGATAATGGGGGAATTTGTGATGAATGTTAAGAACAATTTTCATGAAAAAGAAAACATGTTTTCTTTTAAAATTTAATATTTTGAAAGAAATGGATACTATATTAATTGCATCCAATTTATATGAATGTGAAATGTCATGAAATAATTCCATAAAACACTAAACATGAAAATAATATCAATGTAAATGAGACAAATTTTTTTTTACTTTAACTGAATGTTATGTAATTTTTAAGGTCGTGGCCTTGTAGTTATGTACTAGGTTACACTGACTTATGCCCCAACGTACCCTGTTGGAGTTGTTATCCCTTGGTTAATCTAGGATATAACCATGTCATATTGTATTATGTAAATAGGGATTAGTTTTATTGATAAACCACTTACTCTATAATTACCAAAACAGAGGGTTGTTTTCTTAATATTTGTTTTCTCCCTAAGGATTTATCTAGATTTTTCTAATCCTAGTCCCAAAATAACAAAGATTTTCCTTTTATACCAACTAAAACAGCCATTCTTTTTATATTTCATAAATACATAATTTATTATATAAGATTACACATAATAAAAATAATAATATTGATAATTCTACTATATTTGGTAATTATGTACATTACATAAAAATTTAAAACAAGAAATATATCATCTATATGGAAAACTTCTTTAACATGGTAAAACATAAAACTGTATGGGATATCTTGGGTACATACATAATAAAGGGGTGTGATATGAAGCCGAGTAAGGTAATAAACATGTAATAAGTTGATACATGTTAGACAATAGTAATGTAAATTGGGAATAAAAATATTAGGAATCATAAACATGAATAATGAGACATGATATAGCATGATAATCAATACATGGTAAATGTGACGCCAACTTAAAACACTACATCATAATCACATGTGAAGGATTACTGCAAAATAATCATGATTGAAAAAAGTCACATAAATTAATATGGTTAACACTCTGTCCCGAAACTATGTATCATGAGTCTAAACATTATCCAATTCATTGGAGCACTGTATAATTCATTATGCACCTGTCACTTTAATTTCATTCACATTCTTAAGTGTTCCACATATATCATACAACATGGATTCATTCACCCCCATAGTTTATTCCATGATCAAGGGGTGTATAATACATTCATGTAAATCACATTCAAATAATTATATGTGTTTAAAGGTAGATACACATTATAAAAATGGATATGGTATTCACTAAACAAATTTTATCATGACAAATTATGGTGAAATTTTGGAAGCATAACAACGTCACATAAAAATTAACAAAATGGGTTGATAAGATAAAAATGGGTATAAAATCATTTTTAAAGGAAACGTGATGTAATATGGAAATGTAAAAACATACACTGACATTAGGAATATTAAATTGAAGCCATATGATAATAATAATACCTGGATAAATAAGGGAATGTGGGATACCTTACATGACTGTGTGAATCCAAATGGTTGGGAGGATCTTAATGATAGAATGGGGTCCCCTTGGGAGGTATTTAAAGAGGTTAAAAAAGATTAATTATATTCACCAAGGATATTTTTGAAGGGAAATGGGAGCTTGGGTGATATTATATGGGAAATGAGTGCGGATTTCATTATTATTTCTCAAGTTTAGGTTTTGGACTCCATATAATAATATATCCAAAAACACAAAATGTCCCATGTTTTTTCCCATGGATTCTACAATATGGGGGGAATTTTAATTATTTTATTCTTCCAATATCTGAAAGTAAAAGAAATAATCACCCTTCTTCTCTGGAGGTGATTCATACACTAAAATAAATGATTTTAAAACCATAAAATATACTAACGGTTTTGGAGGATTCATAATGGTTTAATAAAATTAAAAAAAATTAACAAAATATTATAAAATTATAAATGGAAAACTTATATTTGGTTTTGGATTCCTTTTACTGTATTTATTACATCATTTTTATGTCATTATTATGTCATAATACACAAAGTAGATTTATACGATATTTAATTTTTACCTGAAAATCATACTCTCTTAGAAAATTATTAAAAATTCACCAGTGGATATTTTTGATGTTGTGATTCCAAATATAATACTAATTTTATATAAGTAAGATTATATTATTTTTTAATTTTTTCATTAAAAAAAACCACATATATTACGAAATTTAGGGGTTTTTTACAATAACAATTCTCAACCCCTTATAAATAATTATATTTGAATACATATAAATTATATGATCATTTATATTTAATAAACAATATTTAACAATAAAATTTTATTAATATATTATTTATCTCAAAAATTTATTAATTTATGAAAAATTAATTCCTTAATTGAATTTGAATATTACATAGGAAAAGTATTTGTCTTTTATTGAAAAAAAAAAATTCACAAACTAACAATAACAGGATGAAATTTTTCAGTTAAAAATAATACACATACTCATATCACTATAGTCTTGGTACATATACAACTGAAAATTTAAAATTTTTATGGTGTTTGGTGGTGATACATTCAAAGTGTAGTTTTATGTAAATGCGTTGGGACCTGATCTCAATGATATTGAACGTCTCCCATATATAAATTTGGCCATGCTTATATTATTGGATCTCATCTTTGGATTGGTATAAAGAAAAGCCCAATGATTCCATCTCCCTCAGAAGCTCAGATAAATGGGCATCAAAGGGTATGATCCTACTGGTTGAGGCCATCCGTTATTTTGTTTCTGTTAATTAGATTTTTTAAAACCTATATTTATATTAATCGTGTGATCACTAATCAATGGCTATATTATCAATGGTAATGTTTCTTAATAATCACTTAAATATAATTGGATATAATTAAACTAATTAATTTCATGTTTTTTCTATAACCATATTACATAATATGAAATTTAATAAAATCACAAAGGAATTTTTTTTACAATAGTTCGGGTCATTATAGTATAATCCCAAAACTAGTGAAACACTTAAGACAAATTGAAATTTTAGGTATATCCAATCCATAAATAGTAAGATTGGTTTCGTAAGGTTTTCTTATATAATTATCCCCAAATTCAATCTTAGGGATCTGTTCCATAATATATTATTTCCTATATCTAATTGTCAAGGTTTCTACTAAACTTTCTCTGATACCAACTATAATGACAATGAACCTAGTAGCTCAAATTCAGTGGTCACATTATTTCACTTGTATAAGATAAAAGGAATCACTTCCCAAATGTTATAATAGTTTATTAATCTTGTTAAATAGATACATACAAAAATCTTACATTAAAATTTAAAATATAAAATAAAACGCAGTGAATCCTTTTAGAACACAATTATTCTTCTATCATATCCATGAATATCAGTCATAATAAACTGCTTATAATCCTATAGAAAAATAAAACATAAGAAATATGTGATCTTCAATGATCAATAAGGGTATGAATATAGTGTAATATATCATAAATAAGGATAAATAATTTGGGAAATGTAATTAACTGAAATACATTCCATTTTATCAATAACTTGAGAATAATATGGAAGGAAAAATACATTGTCAAATAATGTCGTATAAATAATCATATGAGAATAAAACTTTACCATAGATGTTCTACTAATGAAATAATCACTAGTAATATCAATAAATAATATATTTAAGAGGGAATTATTAATTCTGGAAAACATAAACATACATTCAAGGATTTGGCTAAGACACAATGCATAAATAGGTAAGGCCCAAGATAATTCCAATTCTATTTTTTCTCATGGGACCTATTATTGAATTAAGGGGCTATATTGTGCCCCTCCCATTACTTACTAAGTCAAATTAATTCCTCATAATAAATAGATGATACATAATCAACATATTTTATAATTTGAAATTTTAGTAACATTACTCAATCAATAAACACAATAATAACCCATCTTGAGTAATTTGATGAATGGTATCAGAAAGGAACATCTACAGTCAAACCAATTATAAACCATTTCAGAAAAGAAAAAATTTTCATTGAAAGGAATGGTGTAAACTTGTAAAAGAAACATAAAAACATTATTGTGTCATGAATACAAAAAAAATCACTCATTTCGCATAAGTTGAATAATATTTCTTCCATATTTATGTCAAAAAATCCATAAAGTACCATATTTGGAAAATGAAAAAAATAATAATTTCAAATAATTTTAAAAAAAGTAGAACATGGATTAAAAAAATTAATAACTATTATGATATTATTAAAAAAAAATTGAAAATAGTTTTATAAAACATGGACATGGGAAATATAAATTACCCAATGGTGAGTTAAACAGAAATAATCATGATTAATGATGATATTGTGAATTCAACCCAAATCATAGTTATAATTTCCTCCATATGTATCAAAAAATTTGTTTTAGTGGTTTTAAACATATTATAAACTTATACAAAAATAATATTAATATTTATGATATCAAATATGATCACCTTATAACATTTACCACACATTTATTAATAATATTTTATTCATTTTGTTGTTTCAGGTGTAAATTTCCATGTTTTCATAGGCTTTTTTATATTTAAAGTCTCGGATCTCTTATATAAGATATATTCAAAAAATCTCTATAATAATTTTAATTTCATAAATATCATATTTAATCATCAATAAATTTTTGGAACCACTCTTGAAATATGAACATAGATAATGAATCTCATCACTTTATGGAGATGGTAAGTCATATCTATACACGATTAATGATTCCATTTACATATGGAATAAATTGTAAGGAAATTGATGGTATATAAATTTTACATAATAAATATAATTTCATATTTATTATATATATAACCCTAATTTATATCCTTATATCCATCCATGTAAAATGGTGATGAAAAAAATATTACAATACATTGTGGAGATGGTATGTCATATGTACGTATGCACGGTGCTTTCATTTTTCATAATATGGATAAAAGGTGTAATATAATTTTCCCAAAATCATAACATTATCACATTATATATATTGTAATATATTTACTACTTTATTATATAAACAACACATGATGATAAATTTGAAGAAGAAATTAACATGGATGAGTTGGAAAAAATGATTACCTCTTATTCAGAGGAATTCCTATAGAAATCTTCTTATGGGATATAGGGTTGGTATTTTATAAGAAATGGATATCTAAAACATAGATAAAATTTTTTAAATAGAAATGGGTTTGTTTTAGTCTAGATAAAAGGCTCAAATTAGTGTGATGAAATGATAATGGAGGTATGTAACACCCCCACCCTAGTTACCGAGAGTCGGTGCAATATTACATAACATTGGCATGATATAAGGTATGATGTCTCGAAAGACCAATCAGTTTAGTATCTTTGGAAATACTAGATACATTCAAAAGTTTTACATTACATTATAAAATGGAAAACTACAACAACATAGTCTCCATAGGCCATACTCATATCCCTTTGACTATCCCTATAGGTCAGTTATAATATACTACTTCATATCCTGAGAAAAAATAAAACAAATAAATGGGTGAGCTCAGATGCTCGGTAAGGAGTACAATATTGAGGAAACTTCCACAAATTAGCATAAAAATTTATGGAAATTTATATTATTAAAACAAAATTTTTTTAAACATGAACATAAACATAATATGGAAAATATACAATAAATAATTTCATTTACTTATTCACATGGATATTCTCCTAGTCTAATAATCACATGCAATATCAATACCCACTTTCAAAATGATGGAATGCATAATGCCAGACTTAATAACCACATATTCAAGGCCTTGTTCCAAGACTACAGATAAGATTTTGTCCAGAACTTGTTCTAGGACACTATTTTGTCTCATGAGATCTAATAAAGAATCGAGGAGCTATAGAGGACCCCACCCAACACCTACTTAGTCCAATGCATTTCTCATATGAAAAGGTTTAAACATAAAATAAACCTTCGTTTTAAAACGAGCATACGAATTGTAAATAAAATATCCATAAACCATGAATGGTGTAAAAATAACACATCTACAGTCAAAAATGTCAGAAAACCTTCAATACAATATGGAAGTTCTGTATCATAACAAATCAACTTCAAATAAGCTTAAAATCCATCAAAGGATGTTGAGATATATGAAATCAAAACATTTTTGTAGAAATATCTCTTTATATATTGAAATCATTTAAAAGTAATATAATTATAAAATAAAACATTTATTTTGAAAATATTTTTATAATATTTCAAGGGAATCTTTGACGATGTTATAATGATGGAAAATAACTGCATCCGCCGTATAAGATAAAAAAACATTCTTAGCATAATTTTGTATAAAAGGTCATAAAGTACCTTGTTTGGAAAATGATGGAAATATTTCTTACAAAACATATAAGGTAAAATAAGGGTTTAAATTATTATATCCCACTATCTATTAAATAGTTAAATTATTTTGAAATACATTTTTAAGAAACACGGATGTGGATGATAAGGAGGTCCGAGTGGATACTCACGTATAAAACAACCTCAAATAATAAATAGATTGTGAAATTAACCCTTACATTGTACTTCTCCTTGGTCATGGTTAGGTTGAAATACTATATAAAGGTGAAATAATTGTTATTAAATTATACAAGAACCATATACATTAAAATGATATCATATATGATCTTCTAATATTGTTTTTAATGATATTTTAGTAGTATCATCATTTCGGGTGTTAACTGATTCATTTTCCATTATATGATTTGTTACATAAGTAATGTTTATTATGAATAAGATGTGTCTTATTCATATTAATAATTATATTAAGTCTTTAAAAATTATTTTTAATCATAAAATGAAAATTATTATTGAATGGATACAATGGGGAATGAATCGCATCTTGTTCGTGGTGACGATAATCTGTACGTACGCATGAGCGACAATATCATTCTTTTGATAATAAAATCGTATATAACTAGATGGTATATCATATATAGAGAATCATTATCATGTTATAGTTAATATTTACATCATTTATACTCATTATTATACCCATCCAAATGATGAAGTGTTTGAATAACAAACTACACCACGGCATGGAGACGGTAATCCGTACGTACGCACTTATGGTGACTTTGTCATCTATAAGATGAATATAATAATGAATATGGTTGTAAAATTATTATAATAACATCACAGTATATAGGAAATACTGGAATTATTATTTTATAATTGAAAAAACTAGGAAATAAGAAGTGGAAGAAGAAAAGAACTTGAAAGAGGTGATGAAATATTTACCTCTTCTTCGGGTTCTTTCTTTTGATTTGATCAAAAGGGCTCTTTAGGATATCTTTATGACCGATGGAATTCCTCTAGGATGAAGGGAGAAAAGTGTAGAAGATATTTGGGAAGGTTTTGGCCGAGCCTAATGGATTTGAAGGTGTGAATTTGAGAGAAGGGGAAGTGCCCTTTTATAAGAGGGGTGAGGGGAAACTTAGGAAAAGATTGAAATATTATTTTATAATAAAATAATTTTAGATTTCAAATGGCTCAGAAATGATTTATTTTGAGGATAATGTGGGAATGGGTCAAAAACCACTAAACCAATAGGTTTCAAATAGGTTTGGGTTAATATATTAGTCTTATCTTTTATATTTAACTCTTCGTTAAATTGATTGACATTTACCATGTCTCTTTGTATTTTTATATTATATCATTAATAAAATTACTATAAACCTCCAAGAGAACCCCAAGCGGTTAATAAATGATACACCTATCATTATATATTTCATTTGGCCTAACCATGTATTTTTAGGAATATTATATCAATTAATAATATAATATTTGTTTTAATACGCTTTCATGTCAATTTTGACACTATTTGGTATTTTTTTTGTTAAATTCATAATAGCATTATTACATAAAAAAATTCATTTAATCATCCCTAACATGTAATATTGACATAGAAAATTCGTGTAATTCATTAAACATCTCAAATTAGTTTTATTTGGATAATTATAATATCATTTATTTTAATCATTCATTTTTTAAAGGTTGGGGCCGAATACTCAATTTATTATTAAAGAAATGAAAAGACCACTTTAATTGGGTAGAGTGGGACCCATTACATATCCCAAAGGCATAGTAGGAATTCAGCACATTACATGGCTCGTAGGCCCATTTTTTTGGCCCAAATTCCATTATGTTAATAGTATTGCTACAGTACCCGCACTGCTATAGTACTGCACAGTACACGCTGCTGCTACAGTAAACTGAAGCCACTACGGTAACATGTCATGCTACAATAACTTTCTACCACTACAGTAACTACCACTACTATAGTAACCTGCCACCGCTACAGTAAACTACCACTGCTACAGTGCCCACCGCTATAGTCGAATTTATCATATGTATAACCATATATTAAAATGGATTAGTTTTTGAGCTTTGATTTTTACTCTTTTAACTCTTCTTTAAATAAAATAATAATAAATTTCCTAATCTAATCAAAGTGGACCAAATGGGATTATATTTTATTCCTAAGGTTTTTTTGGTGAAATTATACTTATCCAATAGAATTAGGATATGTGTTAGGGTAATTATTATATCATTTTACCCTTAATTACTCTATTTTTACTTTTAACCCTGGTAAATAATAGTCAAAAGTTACAATTCACCAAAAATTATTTTCATCTTATTCAACCTATTTTTAATTACTAAAATTAATCATGTCTCTCATGTTTTTGAAATTCTATTCATAGAAACGGTAAAATTATGTTTTATACAGATTTGGAAATGCTCATAGGAGGTGGGTAAAAGGCGTTAAAATTTTGACAAAATTTTATATATATAAACTTATTATAAAATGACCCCAATGAATTACCTTTTTAACACCCCAAGCTTCCACGGTACGCTTCTCTATGAATAATACAGTAGCGGGTGTTATACGCAACTTTGAGTTCTAACACACACCACAACCAATCAAACTAGCTGTTATGAATAGTAATACCCACTTCATGAAATTTTATCAATTTTATCTGTCAAAATTTACTTCATTTTTGGATTCGGAATATTGAAATTAGTTTAGGGTGAAATTTTGGTATTTTTCTAAAAACATTCAATTTTTTATGAATAGTGAAAAAACACTAAGTTATAGTTTAAAACAGAATTTTTATTTAAATAATTATTTATTTTATTTAAATTTAATTTAGGACAAAATAGATACATAATACCTATATAATTTCAATGAAATTAATTGGATTTAGTTTTGAATAATTTTAGATATATAAAAATTTTATTGAACTTTTCACCGTCTTTAACCCACCTCCTAGGAGAATTTAGAAATTCACATAAAATATAATTTTACCGCTTCTGTGAGTGTAATTTCGAAAATCAAAGAGACATGATTAACATAAAGGTGTAAAATATGGTTCAATGTGATGAAAATAATTTTTGGTGAATAGTAACTTTTTACTTTTATTTACCACGATTAAAAGTAAATAGGGTAATAATGGGTAAAAATGATATTAATATTAGCCTAAGACATGTCCTAATTCTATTGTAAATTGGTATCTCGACCAAAAACAACCTTATAAATAAAATATTATCATTTAGGTCCACTTTGATAAGATTAGGACATTAATTATTATTTAATTCAAATAATTGTTATAAGAGTTAAAATTAATGTATAATTACTAAAAGGTTTTTAATATATGGTTATACATGAGATAAATTTTTTTATAAATATTAATTATAAATATAAAAAGATTTCCTACATAATGGTATTTTATTTATAATTTTTAGACATTAAATAATTAAATTTATTTATGACACAATAGTGATGCATTAATTACCTAATTAATGAAATATTAAAATAATTGATATTATAAATATCCAAATAAATGTAATTTGAGACTGTTTATGAATTCCACTAATTTTATAGGTTAATATGACATGTTAGTATTGATTTAATTATGTTTTTTCTAAGTAGTCATGCTGTTATGATTTTCAAAAAAATCAAATACCAAATAGTGTTAAAATTGACATAAAAGAGTTTTTAAAACAAATATTATATTATTAATTGATATTATATTCCTAAAAATCTAAGTATCGACCAAAGGGATTATATCATGATATTTGTATCATTAATGAACCACTTGGGGTTTTTTTTGGATGCATATAGTATTTTTATTAACTATATAATATAAAAATACAAAGTGACATGTTTAATGTCAATCTAATTAACTAAGAGTTAAAACTAAAAGATACGGTTAATATAATGACCAAAACCAGTATAAAATCTATTTTTTGAAAGAATTTCGATCCATCCCCACCTTATACTTTGAATAATCCACTTTGGAGACATTATAAACCTAATATTAATTTATTATAAATTAATAATTTATGTTTTTCCTAAAGAGCCCATCATCCCCCTTATAAAAGGGCACCACTTCTAACCAATTATTCACACATTAAAATCCTTTTGGTTTGGCATAACCCTACCCAAATATTCTCTCAACTTCCATCACTTCTACCTAGAGGCCTTCCATTAGTCAGAAGGCCAACCTAAAGATCCCTTTTGATCAAATCAACAGGAAGAACCCGAAGAAGAGACAATGTTTTTCACCACCCTCTTTCAAGTTCCTTTCTTCTTCAAATTATTCTTTCTTTGTTATTCCCATTATAAAATAATAACTCCATTAAATTATATATTTTGTGATGTTATTACAAAATATGGTACAACCATATTCAGTTTTCTATCCATCCTTCGAATGACATGTCACCATACGTGCGTACGTACGTCTTACCCTCTCCACGTCGTGGTGTAATTGTTATTCAAAACATTATTATTTGTATGGGTATAATAATGATGTGTAATTATTGAAAATAATAAATATAACATGATAATTATTATTTATATATGATATACCATCCAATTATATATTATTTTAATATCAAAATAATGATATTGTCGATCATGCATACGTACGGACTACCATCTCCACGAACGTGATGCGATTCATTCCCCATCATATCCATTCATGTATAATTATCATTTGATGATAAAAATAATTTTTAAGGACTTTATATAATTATGTATATGAATAATATACATCCCATCCATAAAAAATATTTCTCACATAACAAATAATACAAATAAAGATGAATCAGTTAACACTAGAAATGATGATAATACTAAGATATTATTAACAAATCAATGTTAAAATATCATATATGATATCATATTAATGTATATGATTATTGTATAATTTAGTAACAATTATTTAACCATTATACAGGAGGTTAACCTACCATCAACCCAGGAAAAGTACAAGAGAAGGGTTTATTTCACAATCTCATCATTATTTTGGGTTGTTTATACATAATTATTTACTGAGACCTCTTTATCATCCACATCCATATTTCTTAAAAATGTAATTCAAAACATTATTACTATTTTATAGACTATGGGTTAATATAATTTATACCCTTTTTGACTTTTTATAAGATTTTTATAAAGGAATCTTTCCGTCGTTTTCCAAACAAGGTCCTTTTTATCCTTTTTGACAAAATTAAGGTAAGAATGTCTTTTTTTAACTTATACGGAGGGTGCGGCTATTTTCTACCATTATAAACTCGTCGAAGATTTCCTTACAAGCTTATAAGAATATTTTCAATGTAAATGTTTTATTTTATAAAAATGTGACTCTTAAATGATTTTAAAATAGAAGGAGATATTTCTCTAAAAAGAGTGTTTATTTCATCTTTGTCAACATACTTTGATGGATTTTAAGTTTATTTGGAGTTGATTTATTATTATATAAATCTTCCATATTGTATTGAAGGTTTTTTGATATGTTTGACTGTGTATGTGCCATATTTATACCATTCATGATTATGGTTAAATTATTGACATTTCGTATGCTAGTTTTAATACGAATGTTTATGATATGTTTATACCTTTTCATATGAGGACTGTATTGGACTTAGTAAATGAAGGTTGGAGCCCGCTCTAGATCCTCAATGCATCGGTAGGTATCATGAGACAACTAGATGTGTAATTGGCTGAGGCCCTTTCCCAATTTGATTTATGGTTTTGGCTGAGGCCTTAATCATTTTTAGACGTCTTGGCCGAGGCCTTGAAAAAATGTTTCGGAATGTTCGGCATTATACATTCCCTTATAATGGAAATAATATTTATGGTTCATGTGGTCATTTGACTGGTATAATACCCATGATTATGTTTTATTATGGCATTATTTACTCATCTAATATTATTTCCATAAAATTATTCATGTTTATTTTTGGTTAAGGCATAATTTTTCAATTATTTACCATGATTAATATTTATGTCATTTTCCGCTTTATTACTTACCCTTACAGAGCGTTTGAGGTCACCCCTTTCTTATGTTTCATTTTCCTAGGATATAAAGAATTTATTTATGAGTGACCAACAAGCATAATATAGGAGGCTTGGATGTTTCTAATGAAATATTTTTGTGTTTTATTTCATTTCAAGTTGTAAAGTTCAAATTATGTATGAATCTTATTTCTAATAATATTAAACTGATCAGTCTTTCGAAACATTATTTCCTTATGAGCGTCCCAATGTTATGTAATAATGCACCGACTCTGTGTAACAGGGGTCGGGGCGATACAAATGGTATCAGTGGAAGTTTAGTACAAACCTTGGAAACTAGATTTAGATAAAATCTGATTAGAGCACATATACCTAAGATTGACTTTGATGATTAGTATAGAAGCACTTACTATCATTTTGGTATTGTAGAGATTTTGTGAGTTTTCCATGAACTACATCCCTGTCTAGATACGAGCAGGTAGAGGCAGATCTGGCACAGATGTACCTAGGGGTAAAACCTGAAAACACCGCTTTGAGCTAGACTCGAATGGGAACTGGTGCACGAAAACGGGTCTTGCTGCACTCTTGGTTACAACACTCCCAGGGGATATGCTTAGGATAATTCTCATTTTTTTACAAACCATTATGAAGGGTTTATGAGTATATACTTCCTCAAAGAAAAAATTTTTATGATTATGTATTATATCCATAAATAGTTTAATTTATGTTAAGTGTTTTACAAGTATGGAATTATGTATTTTGATTCATAAACTGATCTACTTTATGCCATTGTTCAGAAATGGCTCCTGGTGGAAGAAATGGAAACTGTATCAATGCACACACTCCATGTAGGAATTTTCCTCCATCTCAAGATATTTATAGTGGTTCTGGTGATGCAACTGGTGCTGATCAGCTAATAACCATACTGGGACAACTCACTCTGTTTATGAATAATAACCATACATGTATGGAGAACCCTAATCCACAGTGTAGATGATCAATGTTAGATCACTTCATGAGGAAAAAACCACCAACATTAAATGGGAGTACAAATCTATTAGTGGATGAGCAATGGATAAACTCCATAGAGAAAATATTCCAAGATTTGGGGAGTAGCGAAAGGGAAAAAGTTATCAGGGTAGTTTACCGCCTCCCTTAAGATGCTGATCAATGGTGGTCATTGATTCAAAACACAAAGTAAGATGATGAAGTATCAAATATGGAATTGAGGGAGTTCAAATATCTGTTTTTAGAAAAATACTTTCCTTGTGACCATCGAGCAGATATGTAAAGTAAATTTTTGAGTCTATGGAAAAAGGAGGATGAGAATGTCGCCAAGTATGAGGCTAACTTTACAGGGTTAGCAAGGTATGATGCAGATTACATACGTAACCCAAGAAGTAATATTGATTGTTTCTTCGATTCATTAAAACCATTTCTCCATCGAGCATTGGTCTCACAATCCTTCTCGACAAACGAAGATATTGTCTCGTGTTCTATCAAGACAGAAAAAGAATTCTCTAGGTCTTATGACTTTAAATAAAAGAAAGTAAAAGAAGAGATTTGCTGAACACATTTGGAAAGGAAATAAGGAAACTGGGAAGAAGGGAAGAATTTAATTTCCACCTTGTGATAATTGCGGAAGGAAGCACCCTGGTGCCTGCATAATAGGAAAAGGAGTATGCTAAAAGTGTGGACAGAAAGGCCATCCAGCTGGTGATTGTAAAGGAAAGAAAGATGCTACCAATATTCAATGCTATAATTGCAGGGAGATGGGACATTAGGAAAATGATTGTTCTAATCATTAGGGGAACTTACCTCAGAAAATCCCAAGGGATCAAGTCCAAGCTTATGCTATTACTACTACTGAGGTAGAAGCTCCAAAATACGTGGTGGTTGGTAATTTAATGGTTTCCTCATGTTTAGAAAATGCATTATTTGATTCTGGATCATCACATTATTTCATATCTTCCCAATTTGCTAAGAAGATTAGATATTTACAATTTTATTTAACAAAGGATTTGTCTTTAAAACTTTTAAGGGAAGTATCATGGAAGCTATGTTTTGTGAATCAGTCCCCATTAGAGCACATAAATGTTATTTATCTGTGGATCTCATCGTCATTCCTATGATTTAATTTGATATAATCCTCAATATGGATTGGATTTTGGACCATGATGCAAAAATTTGTTATAAGAAGAAGGAGGTTTCTATTTTTGATGATGATGATAAGGAACACCTTATCTTTAGAGTAGAATTGTGAACCCCTAATTCTTACCTCGTTCTACCCCTAGTAGCTCAACTAAATTCAATTATTGGTGAGGAAGATAATGAAATAACTATGGGTGAGGAAAGGAATGTTTAAATTGAGGATGTATCTATTGTGAGAGAATATGTTGATGTGTTTCTAGAAGAATTACCTGTACATCCTCCAGAATGAGAAATTTAGTTTTCCATTGATTTAATTTCTAGTTCAAGGCCTATATCAAAGACCCCTTATAGAATGGCCACTGTGGAATTAGTTTAACTAATGAAACAACTAGAGAAATTGAGTAATAGAGGATTTATTTGACCTTTTGTTTCCTTATGGGGAGCCCGTGTCCTTTTTGTAAAGATGAAAGATGGATCTATGAGGTTATGTATGAACTACAGGGAGATAAATTCTATAACAATAAAGAACAAGTATCCCTACCTAGCATTGATGATTTATTTGACCAACTGCATGGAGTTCAATACATTTCAAATATTGACCATCGATCTATATATCATCAGTTGTGTTTGAATAAGGAAGATATTCAGAAGAAAACATTTCGAACCAGGTACGGGCATTACGAGTTTAGAGTAATGCCTTTTGGATTGACTATTGCACCCTATGTATTCATGGATCTAATGAATAGTGATTTCAAGGAATATATCGATGAATTTGTTGTGGTATTTATTGATGATATCATGGTATACTCCAAAAGCTACGAGGATCATGAAAACAACTTGCGCATTATCTTGGAGACTCTGAGATGACATGAATTATATGCGAATTTTAGCAAGTGTGAATTCTGGCTTCAAGAGATTTCTTTTCATGGACATATTTTCTCTAAATATGGAATCTCTGTTGATCCTTCTAAGACCAAGGAAATCCAAGAATGTCCTGAACCGATGAGTATAATTGAGTTACACAGTTTTATTGGTTTAGCAGGTTATTATCAACGTTTTGTTTAGAATTTTTCCCGGTTGGCTAACCCATTAACAAATATCAAACGTAATGGGGTTAAATTTGTTTGGAAAAAAGACTATGAAGAATGTTTCGAAGAACTGAACAGAATATTAGTCAATTCACTTATATTGACTCTACCATTAGGGAATGATGGGTTCGTTATTTATAGTGATGCATCGAAGAAATGACTTGGTTGTGTCCTTATGCAGAATGATAGGGTTATTTCTTATGCATCACAACAGTTGAAAATTCATGAGAAAAACTATCCTACTCATGATCTCAAGTTTGCAGTTGTGATATTTTCTTTGAAGATATGGAGACACTACCTCTATGGTGAAAATGTGAGATTTATACAGATCACAAGAGTTTAAAGTATATTTTCTCACCAAAAGAACTCAACATGAGGAAAAGGAGATGGCATGAATTACTCAAGGATTATGATTGCATGATACACTACCACCCGGGGAAGGAAAATAAGGTGGAAGATGTTTTGAGAAGAAAATATCAAAGAGTTTTGAACAATATTAAAATTTAGAGGGATCAAATTTTCATGGATCTAGTGAAGATGGACATGGGAATAACCATGGAAGGTGAAACATCAATAATTTTTCAAATGGTTGTTGAACCATATTTACTAGAAAGGATAAATAGTTCTCAAACAGGTGATGAAGAGTTTCAAAAGAAGATTAAAGCTATGAATGATGGGAGATTGAGTGACTTTGTGTTTTAAGATGGAATTTTAAAATCTGGGAAGAGACTTTGAGTTCCCGATATACCTGATCTGAAAAAGGGAATTGTTAGATGATACTCATAGATCCAATTTCTCTATACACCCTGGGAGCACAAAAATGAGTAGAGATTTTAAGGAACACTTTTGGTGGGACAACATGAAGAGAGAGATTGAATTTTTTTTTCAAGATGTATAGTTTGTCAACAAGTGAAAGCTGGAAGGCAACATCCTGGAGGAGTCATGAAACCTCTTCCCATACCTGAGTGGAAATGGGATAATATCACAATGGACTTTGTCATGGGACTACCAAAGACTCCTAGAAGGAACGATGCAATATGGGTTATTGTTGATCGTCTTACCAAGTCAGTAAATTTTTTTCCTATAAGAGAAGATCTACCACTGGAACGTCTAGAAATACTATATATTAATGAAGTTGTGAGACTTCATGGAGTACTGCTATCGATTGTTTCTGATCATGATCCCCGTTTTACTTCAAGATTCAGGAAGTGTCTTCAGAAGGCCTTGGATACTGAACTTCGTTTAAGCACTACCTACCACTCTCAAATAGATGGACAATTAGGAAGAATTATTCATACCTTAGAAGACATGTTTAGATCATTCTCACTAGTCTTTCAGGGTATGTGGGATCAATATTTACCTCTGGTAGAATTTTCCTATAACAGTAGCTTCCATTCGAGTATTCATATGGCACCATATGAAGCATTATATGGAATGATATGCCGCACACCAACCTGTTGGGATGACGTTGGTGAAAGAAAACTTTGAGGCCCAGAAATGGTGGAGGAAACAATGGAAAAGGTAAAGGTAATCCAAAACCACATCAAAGAAGCTCAATGTAGGCAGAAGATCTATGACGATAACCGAAGGAAGAATTTGGAATTTCAGGTAGGAGATCATGTTTTCTTGAAGGTATCTCCATGGAAGGGAGTTATACGTTTCGTTAAGAAGGGTAAATTGAGTCCCAGGTACATCGGACCTTTCAAAATTCTAGAATAGATTGGGGCTATAGCTTACCCTTTGGCATTGTTGCCAAGTCTCTCCAAAGTTCATGATGTGTTCCACGTATCTCTGTTGAGGAAATACATGCCTGACCCAACGCTTGTACTCACCTATGACGAATTAAAATTGGAACCCAATTTATATTATTATGAAGATCCCATCATGATTCTTGATAAAATGGAACAAGTATTGAGAAAACGGACGGCTCGTCTGGTAAAAGTTCTATGGAAAAACCATAAGATGGAAGAGGCAATGTGGGAAACTGATGAACATATAATGAAGAACCACATGAGTCTTTTCATGCGGTAGCATTCTAGAAATTTCAAGGATGAAATTATTTGAAGGAGGGGATAATTTAACATCACAAGGTTCCACAGTATGCTTCTATTTGAATAATACTGTAGCGTGTGTTGTGTGCAACTTCGAGTTCTAACACACACCACAACCAATCAAACTAGCCGTTATGAAATGTAATACGCACTTTTTTAAATTTTATAAATTTTATTTTTCAAAATGGACTTCATTTTTGGATTTGGACTATCGAAATTAGCCTAGGGTGAAATTTTGGTATTTTTCTGAAAACATTCAATTTTTGATGAATAGTGAAAAAGCACTTAGTTATAGTTTAAAACAAAATTTTTATTTAAATAATTATTTATTTTATTTAAATTTAATTTAGGAAAAAATGGATACAAAGTACCAATATAATTTCAATTAAATTCATTGTAGTTAGTTATGAATAATTTTATATATATATAAAGTTTATTGAACTTTTCACCCTCTTTTACCCACCACATAGGAGAATTTAGAAATTCACATAAAACATAATTTTACCACTTCTGTGAGTGGAATTTCGAAAATTAAAGAGACACGGTTAATATCAAAGAGTAAAATTTTGTTCAATGAGATGAAAATAATTTTTGGTGAATAGTAACCTTTTTACTTTTATTTACCATGGTTAAAAGTAAATAGGGTAATTAAGGGTAAAAATGATATTAATATTAGCATAATACATGTAATAATTCTATTAGAAAAGTGTATCTCGACCAAAAACAACCTTAGGAATAAAATATTTTCCTTTAGTTCAACTTGGATTAGATTAGGACATTAATTATTATTTAATTCAAAGAGTAGTTAAAAGAGTTAAAATCAAAAGTTAATTACTAAAAAAAATTTAATATAGGGTTATACATAAGAGAAATTCAATTATAAATATTCATTATAAATATAAAATAATTTCCTACATAATGGTATTTTATTTATAATTTTTAGGCATTAAATAATTTAATTTATTTATGACACATGGCGATTCATTAATTACCCAATTAATGAAATATTAAAATAATTGATATTATAAATATCCAAATAAATGTAATTTGAGACTTTTTATGAGTTAAACAAATTTTATAGGTTAATATGAAATGTTAGTACTGATTTAATTATGTTTTTTCTAAGTATTCATGCTATTATGATTTTCACAAAAATCAAATACCAAATAGTGTCAAAATTGACATAAAAGAGTTTTTAAAACAAATATTATATTGTTAATTGATATTCTATTCCTAAAAATATAAGTTTTGGCCTATGGACTTATATCATGATACATGTATCATTAATGGACCACTTGGTGGTATCTTGGATGTATATAGTATGTTTATTAACTATATAATATAAAAATACAAAGTGACATGGTTAATGTCAATCTAATTAACTAAGAGTTCAAACAAAAATATGGTTAATATAATGATCCAAACCTATCTAAAATCTATTGGTTGAAAGGTTTCAACTCATCCCCACCATAGACTTTGAATAATCTACTTTGGAGCCATTATAAACCGAATATGAATTTTTTATAAATTAATACTTTAAGTTTTTCCTAAAGAGCCCCTCCACCCCATTATAAGAGGACACCAATTATTCAAACCTTCAAACCCTTTTGGTTCGGCCAACCCCTACCAAAATATTCTCTAAACTTCCCTCACTTATACCTAGAGGCCTTACTTTTGTCATAAGGCCAACCTAAAGAGCCCTTTTGATCAAATCAAAAGGAAGAACCTGAACAAGAGGTAATGTTTTTCACCACCCTCTTTCAAGTTCCTATCTTCTTCAACATCTTCATTCTTTGTTATTCCCATTATAAAATAATAAATCCAGTATCTTCTATATACTGTGATATTATTATAAATATGGTACAACCATATTCAGTATTCAATCCTTACTTTGAATGACATGTCACCATACACGCATATGTGTGGCTTAACGTCTCCACGTCGTGGTTTAATTGATATTCAAAACATTATTGTTTGGATGGGTATGGAAATGATGTGTAATTCATGTAAATAATAAATATAACCTGATAAGTATTATATATATATGATATACCATCCAATTATATATTATTTTAATATCAAAATAATGATATTGTCACTCGTGCATACGTACGGACTACCGTCTCCACGAACACGATGATATTCATTCCCCCGTTATATCCATTCAAGTATAATTCTCATTTGATGATAAAAATAATGTTTAAAGACTAGATATCATTCTGGATATGAATAATATACATCCCATCCATAACAAATATGGCTCACATAACAACAAATACAAAGAAAGATGAATCCATTAACACCCGAAATGATGATAATACTAAGATATTATTAACAAATTAGTGTTAAAAGATTATATATGATATCATATTAATGTATACGATTCTTGAATAATTTAGTTACAATTATTTCACCCTTATCCATGAGTTTAACCTACCATCAACCAAGGAAATGTACAAGGTAAGAGTTTATTTCACAATCTATTCATTATCTGAGGTTGTTTATACGTAATTATCTACTGGGACCTCTTTATCATCCACATCCATGTTTCTTAAAAATGTATTTCAAACCATTCTTACTATTTTATACACTATGGGTTAAAGTAATTTATACCCTTTTTTACTTTTAATAAGATTTTTATAAAAGAATAATTCCTTCATTTTCCAAAAAAGATCCTTTTTAACCTTTTCGGAAAAAGTAAGCTATGAATGTCTTTTTTTATCTTATAAGACAGGTGCGTGTATTTTCTACCATTATAAACTCGTCGAAGATTACCTTACAAGATTCTAAGAATATTTTAAATGTAAATGTTTTATTTTATAGTTATTTGAATCTTAAATTATTTCAAAATAGAAGGATATATTTCTCTAAAAAGAGTTTTGATTTCATCTATGTCAACATCCTTTGAAAGATTTTATGTTTATTTGGAGTTGATTTATTATGATACAAAACATCCATATTGTATTGAAGGTTTTGTGATATGCTTGACTGTGGATGTGCTATTTTTATACCATTCATGATTATGGTTAAAGTATTTAAATTTTTAATGATATTTTTATTATGAATGTTTATGATATGTTTAAACCTTTTCATATGAGGAAGGTATTGGACTTAGTATGTGAAAGGTGGAGCCCGCTATATATCCTCGATGCATCGATAGGTCTCATGAGACAACTAGACGTGAAATTGGCCGAGGCCCTTTACCAATTTGATTTATGGTTTTTGACGAGGCCTTAATCATTTTTAGACGTCTTGGATGAGGCCTTGAAAAAATGTTTCAGAATGTCCGACATTATACATTCCCTCATTATGGTAATAATATTGATGGTTCATGTGGTTATTTGACTAGTAGAATACCCATGATTATGATTTATTATGGACTTATTTACTCATCTCATATTCTTTCCATAAAAGTATTCATGTTTATTATTGTTAAAGGCATGAGGTTTCAATTATTTACCAGGCTTAATATTTATGTCATTTTCCACTATATTACATACCCTTACTGAGCGTTTGAGCTCACCCCTTTCTTATGTTTCATTTTCCCATGATATGAAGAAGTCAGTTATGAGTGACCAGCAGGAATAATCTAGGATTCTTGGATGTTTTTAATGAAATTAATTTGTGTCGTATTTCTTTTCAAGTTGTAAAGTTCAACTTATATATAAATCTAGTTTCCAATAATACTAAACTGATCGGTCTTTTGAGACATGATTTCCTTATGATCATGCCAATGTTATGTAATAATGCACGGACTCTATGTAACTGGGGTTGGGGCATTACAATGTTGAACATATATAGGTATTATGTATCAATTTTTAACTAAAATAAATTAAAATAAAATAACTAATTATTTACATAAAATGTTAGTTTTAACCAATAACGTAGTGTTTTTGTAATATTCATCAAAAATTTTAAGTTTTCAGAAAAATACCAAAAATTAAACCTAAGCTAATTTTGATAATCCAAATCCAAAACTGAAGTTCATTTTGAAATATAAAATTTAAAAAATTTAAAAAAGTGTGTAATAATATTCATAACGACTAGTTTGATTGGTTGTGGTGTGTTTGAACTTGAAGTTGCGTACAACACAAGCTATTTTATTATTCAAAGGGAAACGTACCATGGAAGCCTGGGGTGTTAAATTCTCTCCTCCTTCAAATAATTTCATCCTATAAATTTATATAATATTATTGCATAAAAATATTTGTGTGGTTCTTCATCATAAGTTCCTTGGTTTCCCACATTGCCTCTTCAATCTTATGGTTTCTCCATAGTACTTTTATCAGACGAGTCATCTGGTTTCTCAACACTTGTTCTCTTATGTCATGAATCTTGACAGGCTCTTCGCAATAAGAAAGATCGGGTTCTAGTTCTAATTCCTCATAGGTGAGAACATGTGTTGAGTCAGGAATGTATTTTCTCAACAGAGATACGTGGAACATATCCTAAACTTTGGAGAGACTTGGCGGAATTTCCAAATAGTAAGATACAACCCCAATTCATTCTAGAATTTCAAAAGGTCCAATGTACTTTGGACTCAATTTAGCTTTTTTACTAAATCGTATAATTCCCTTCCATGGAGACACATTCAAGAAAACATGATCTCCTACATGAATTTCCAAATCCTTCCTTCAGTTATCAGCATAGCTCTTATGCCTACATTGAGGTGCTTTGATGTGGTTTTGGATAACCTTCACCTTCTCTATCATTTCCTCAACAAGTTCTGGTCCTATGAGTTTTCTTTCACCCACATCATCCCAATAGTTTGGTGGGAGACATCTCTTTCTATATAACTTTTCATATGGTTCCATCTAAATACTTGAATTGAAGCTATTTTTATAGGAAAATTCTAACAGAGGTAAATATTGATCCCTCATACCATGGATGTCAAGTGCGCAAGATCTGAACATGTCTTTTACGGTTAGAATAGTCTGTTCTGATTGTCCATCAGTTTGAGGGTGGTATAAAGTGCTCAAATGAAGTTCTGTATCCAAGGATTTCTGAAAACATTTCCAAAATCATGATGTAAAATAGGTATCACAATCAGAAATAATCGATAGGGGTACTCAATGAAGTCTTACAACTTTATTAATATACTATCTTCCTAAACTTTCAAGTGGTAAATCTTATCTTAAATTAAGAACATATGCTGACAAGGTAAAATGATCAAAAGTGAACCATATTATATCATTCCTACTAGGAGCCTTTGGTAGTACCATGACAAAGCCCATCGTAATATTATCCCATTTTCACTCAAGTATTAGAAGAGGGTTCATGACTCCTCTAGGTCATTTCCTTCCAGATTTCACTTGTTTACAAACCACACAACTTGACACAAAATCAGAAATCTCCCTCATCATGTTGTCCCACCAAAAATGTTCCCTCAAATCACTATACATATTGGTTCTCCCATGATGTATAGAGAAATTGGAGCTATGAGCATCATCCAACAATTTCTTTTTTAGATTAGGTATGTAAGGGACACAAAGCCTCTTCCCAAATTTCAAAATTCCATATTCATATACGAAGTCGATCAATCTCCCATCATTCATAGATTTAATCTTCTTTTTAAATTCCTCATCGTCAGTGTGAGAACTTTTTATCCTTTCTAGTAAATATGGTTTTGAAAAAAATTTAAAAAGCATTGATATTTCACCTTCCATGATTATTCCCATATACATTTTCACTAGATCCATGAAAATATAATCCATTTTAACTCACATATTGTTCCCAAAACCATGATCCTTTCTACTCAAAGCATATACCACCTTATTTTCCTTCCCTGGGTGGTATTGTATTGTGCAGTCATAATCCTTGAGTAGTTCAAGCGATCTCTTTTTCTGCATGTTGAGATATTTCTATGAGAAAACATACTTCAAACACTAATGATTGGTATATATCTCAAATTTTCACCATAGATTTGTTGTCTCTATATCTTCTAAGAAAATATTATAGGTGGTAACTCGAGATCATGAGTAGGATATTTTTTCTCATGATTTTTTAGCTGTCATGAAGCATAGGCAATAACCCAATCATTCTGCATAAAGAAACAACCATGTCCTTTCTTTGATGCATCACTATAAATAGGAAACCCATCACTCCCCAATGGTTGAGTCCTGATAGAATAATTAAATAATCTTCTCTTCAATTATTCAAAACATTATTCTCACTCTTTTGTCTAAAAAAATATAACCCCTTTACATGTGATCTTGGTTAATGGGTTAGCCAATTGGGAAAAATTCTGGATGAAATGCCGATAATAACCTCATAAACCAATAATACTATGTACCTCGGTTATAATCATTGGTACTAGCCATTCTTGGACTGATTATATCATAGAAGGATCAACAGAGATTCTATCCTTAGAGACAAAATGGCCAAGAAAAGAAATCTCCTGAATCCAGAATTCACACTTGCTAAACTTCTGTTATAATTCATTTCTTCTGAGGGTTTTCAGAATGGTGCGCAATTGATTTTCATGATCTTCATAGGTTTTGGAGTATACCAGGGTATCATCAATAAATAACACTATAAAGACACCAAGATATTCCCTAAAAACATTGTTCATTAGATCCATGAAAATAGAGGGTGTGTTAGTCTTCCCAAAAGGAATTACTATAAACTCATAATGCCCGTACCTGGTTCAAAATGTTGTTATCAGAATGTCTTCTTTCTTCACACACAGCTGATGATATCTAGATCAATGTTAAATCATTGAAAAATATTGATCTCTATGAAGTTGGTCGAATAAATCATCAATGTGAGGTAGGGGATACTATTTCTTTATTGTTATAACATTTATCTCCATGTAGTCAATGCACAATCTCATAGATCTACCATTCTTTTTAACAAAAAGGACAGGGGATCCCCATGGAGAAACACTAGGGGGAATAAATCCCTTTTTCCTGAATTCCTCAAATTTTTTCTTTAGCTTCACTAATTCTAAATTGGACATTCTATAAGGGGTATTCCATAGGGGCCTTGAACCAGGAATTAAATTAATGGAAAACTCAATTTCTCTTTCTGAATGATGTGTAGATAAATCTTCTAGAAACAGATCCACATTTTCTTGCACAATAGGTGAATCCTCTATTTGAACATTCCATTCCTCAGACACAGCTATTTCATTCACTTCCTCTATTATAGTTGAATTTAGTAGAGCTACTGGGGGTGGATATAGATAAGAATCAGATGGTGAAGTTTTTGCTCTAATGATAAGGTCATCCTTATCATCATCAAAAATTGTAACCACCTTCTTCTTACAATAAATTCTCACATTATGGTCTAAAAGTTAATACAAACTGGGGATTATATCAAATTAAATCTTGGTTTTGACGATGAGATTAGAAGATAAATAATTTTTATATTCCTTAATGGGAACTAATTCACAAACATTTGTTGGAATGATACTTCCCTTAGGAGTTTTGGCTGACAACACCCTTGTTAAATCAAATTAGAAATATCTAATTTTCTTAGCATACAGGGAATATATGAAACAATGCGATGATCTAGAATAAAATAATGCATTTTCTAAACTTGAGGAAACCATTAAATTACGTGCCACTATGTCTTTCGAAGCTTCTACCTCAACAGTAGTGATAGAATAAGAATGGCCTTGATCCCATGGACTTTTTTGAGGTAGGATTTTTTGGTTCTTAGGACATTAATTTTCATAATTCCCTCTTTCTCTACAATATTAGCATTCAACATTGAAAACCAATTTCTTCCCCTTGAAATCATGAGCATGGTGGCCTTTTTCACCACACTTATCTCTCATTCCCTTTCGAAAAGTACCAGGGTGTTTTTTCCAACATTTACTACAGGGTGGATATTCAACATTTCCCTTCATCCCCTTATTTACATTTCCATAGTGTTCAGCAGAACTCTTCTTCTCTAGATTTTCTTTAAAGTCGTTAGACTTAGAGAATTCATTTTCGATCTTGACAGAATATGAGTCAATATATTCGTACAATGAGAAGGATTGTGAGAAAAATACTCGATGGAGAAATTGTTTTAACCCATCAAAGAAACAATCAATCTTACTTCTTGGGTTACGTATATAATCTACAACATGACTTTCTGGATGTGTAAAGTTAGCTTCATACTTTGCAACATTCTCATCCCCTTTTTTCCTAAGACTCAGAAATTGACTTTATATATCTACTCAATGGTCATGAGGAAAGTATTTTTCTAAGAAAATATCTTTAAACCCCCTCCATTCCATATTTTATTCTTCATCATCTCCCTTTGTGTTTTGAATCAATGACCACCTTTGATCAGTATCTACAGTGAGACAATAAAATGACATGAAAATTGTTTCCCTTTCGCTGCTCCCCAAAGAATGAAATATTTTCTCTATGGAATTTATCCATTGCCCAACTACTAATGGATTTGTACTCCCATTGAATTTTGGTGGTTTTTACCTCAGGAAGTGGTCTAAAATTGATCCTCCGTGTTGTAGATCAGGGTGCTCCATATAGGTAAGGTTATTATTTATAACCTGAGTGAGTTTTCCCAGTATGGTGATAAGCTGATCAACACCAGTTGCATCACCAGCTCTACTATAATTATCTTTAGTAGTATAGAAATACCTACATGGATTACGTGCATTGATACAGTTTTCATTCCTTCCACTAGGTTCCATTTTTAAAAAATGGCATACACTAGATTAGTTTATGAATCACATTACATAATTCCAAACGTGTAAAAGAGTTAACATAAATTGAACAATTTATAGATATAATCCATTATCATAAAAAAATTCTTTGAGGAAGTATATACTCATAAACTCCTCATAATGTTAAGTAATGAAAATGAGAATTATCATAAGCATATCCTCCAGGTGTGTCATAACCAACAATGCAGCATGGCCTGCTGTCGTGAACCAGTTCCCATTCGAGTCTAGCTTAAAGCGGTGTTTTCATGTTTTACCACAAGTTTCATCTATTCTAGAGCTGCCTCCAGCTGCTCGTATCCATACAAGGATGTATTTCTTGGAAAACTCATAAAATCTCTAAAGTACCAAAATTATAGGAAGTTCTTCTATACTAATCCCCAAAGTCTATCTTACGGTATTGTTCTCTAATTAGAGTTTTTCTAAATCTAGATTCCAAGGATTTTACTAAACTTCTTATGATACCATTTGTTACACCCCTACCCTAGTTACCTAGAGTCTCTTCATTATTACATGACATTAGCATGATATAAGGAATCATGTCCTGAAAGACCGATCAGTTTAGTGGCCTTGGAAATACTAGATACATTCCTAAGGTTTACATTACATTATAAAATGAAAATATACAACAACATAGTCTCCATAGGCCACCCTCATATCCCTTAGACTATCCCTGCAGTCCAGTCTTAATATACTTCTTCGCATCCTGGTAAAAAATAAAACATAGAAAGGGGTGAGATCAAATGCTCAGTAAGAATAAAAATATAATGGAAACATTCATAAATAAGAATAAACATTTAAGGAAATGTATAAGAATAAAACAAAAGACTTTTAAACATGAACGTCAGCATAATATGGAAAAGATAAAATCATATAATTCCATTTACTTATTCACGTGGATATTCTACTACTTGAATAATCACATGAAATA
This sequence comes from Viscum album, assembly GCA_963277665.1. Classification (NCBI taxonomy): domain Eukaryota; kingdom Viridiplantae; phylum Streptophyta; class Magnoliopsida; order Santalales; family Viscaceae; genus Viscum; species Viscum album. Next base: position 1,338,382,633 of record OY728129.1, on the reverse strand, counting down.
TCAATAGCAACTTTTATGATGATGGGATGCATAATGCCAGACTTCATAACCATATAGTCAAGGCCTTGTGCTAAGACTAAAAATAAGATTTTTTCATGGCCACGTTCCATGAAACTAGTTTGTATCATGTGACCTATCCATGCATCGAGGAGCTATAGCAGGCTTCAATCGTCACTTACTAAGTCCAATGCATTCCTCATATGAAAATAATTAAAAATAACCCAAACATTTGTATTAAACCTAGCATAAAAAATACCAATACATTTTCCATAAACCATGAATGGTGTAAAAATAACACATCCACATTCAAACATATCAAAAACCCATCAATAAAATATAGATGTTTTGTATCCTAATAAATCAACCTCAAATAAACGTAAAATCTATCAAAGGATGTTGACATAGTTGAAATAAAAACTTTTTTTAGAGAAATATGTATTTCTATTTTGAAATCATTTAAAAGTCATATAATTATAATAGAAATCATTTATTTTGATAATATTTTTATAATCTTATAATGGAATCTTCTACAATGTTATAATGGCCAAAAATAGTCGCACCCACTGTATAAGTTAAAAAACATTCTTACCTTAATTTTGTCAAAAAGGTCATAATCTACCTTATTTGGAAAATGACAGAAAGATTCCTTCCAAAACATATAATGTCAGATAAGGGTATAATTGACATTAAACCATTTTCAATTAAATGGTAAAAATTATTGGAATTATATTTTTAAGAAACATGGATTTGGATGATAAAGAGGTCACAGTAGATACATGAGTATAAAAAAACCTCTGATAATAAAAACATTGTGAAATTAACCCGTACCTTGTAATTTTCCTTTGACAAGGGTAGGTTAAACTCTTTTATAATGGTTAAATAATTGTTATTAAATTATACAAGAACCATATACATTAATATGATATCATATATGATCTTATAATATTTCTTTATTAATGATATTTCAGTAGTATCGTCGTTTCAGGTGTAAACTGATTCGTTTTCTTTTATATGATTTATTACATAGGAAATGTTTTTTAGGGATAGGATGTATCTTATTGATATTAAGAATGATATTAATTCACCCAAAATTATTTTTAATCATCAATTGAAAATTAGTCTTTAATGGATACGATGGGGAATGAATCTCATCGCTTTCGTGAGGACGGTAGTCCGTAGGTATGCATGAGCAACAATATCATTATTTTGATATAAAAATTGAAAATAATTTGATGGTATATAATATATAAAGAATTATTATCTTGTTATAGATATTATTTACATCATTTATACTCATTATTATACCCATCCAAATGATGAAGTGTTTTAATAACAAACTAGACCATGACGTGGAGACAGTAATCCGTATGTACGCACGTATGGTGACATTGTCATCTATAGGATGGATAGAATAATGAATATGGTTATAAATTTTTTATAATAACATCATATTATATAGAAGATTCTGAATTTATTATTTTATAATGGAAACAACAAGGAAAGAATAAGTGGAAGAAGAAAATAACATGGAAGAGGTGATGAAATATTTACCTCTTCTTTGGGTTCTTCCTTTTGATTTGATCAAAAGGGCTTCTTAAGTTATATTTATGACCAATGGAATGCCTCTAAGATGATGTTAGAAAAGTTTAGAGGATATTTGGTATGGTTTGTCCAAGCCAAAAATCTTTGAAGGTGTGAATTTGAGAGAAGGGGAAGTGCCCATTTAGAAGAGGGGTGAGGGGCACCTTATGAAAAGATAGAAATATTATTTTATAATAAAATAATTTTCACTTTTTAATGGATCCAAAATAATTTATTTGAAGGATATGGTGGGGATTTTTCTAAAAACACTCAACCAATAGGATTTAGATAGGTTTGGGTTAATATATTATCCTTATCTTTTAGATTTATCTCTTAGTTAAATAGTTCGACATTTACCATGTCTCTTTGTATTTTTATATTATATGGTTAATAAACATACAATAAACTTACAAGAGAACCCCAAATGATTCATTAATGATAAATTATAATTTTATTCGTCCTCTGGAAGAACCTCATATTTTTAGGAATATTATATCAATTAATAATATAATTTTGTTTTAAAAACACTTTTATGCATATTTTAACATTATTTCGTATTTTCATATTGTTAAATTTATAACATCATTATTTATTCGAAAACAATTTATTTAATCATCCCTAACATGTCATATTAACATATAAAATTAGATAAATTCATTAAAAGACACAAATTAGATTTATTAGGATATTTATAATATCAGTTATTTTAAACATTCATTAATAATGTAATTACTACATCATTATGGCCTCATAAATAAATTTAATTATTTAATTTCTAAAAATTATAAATAAAATAATATTATTTATGAAATCATATTAGATTTATAAAGAATCTTTATAGTCAAATATATCTTATGTATAACCCTGTATGAAAAATGGTTTAGCTATTAAACATTGATTTTAACTTTTTCAACTCTTCTTTGAATAAAATAATAATAAATGTCCTAATCTAGTCCATGTGGACCAAAGGGGATCATACTTCATTCCTAAGGTTATTTTGGGTCTAATTATACTTTTCCTATAGAATTAAGACATGTTCTAGGGTAATTAAGATAACATTTTTACCCTTAATTAATCAATTTACTTTTAATCGTGGTATATAAAAGTCAAAAGATACTATTCTCCAGTAATTATTTTCATCTTATTGAACCACATTTTATTAACTTATATTAACAATTTCTCTCAGATTTTTAAAATTAAATTCACAGAAGCAGTAAAATTATGTTTTATATGAATTTGGAAATGCTCCTAGGAGGTTGGTAAAAGACGGTAAAGAGTTCGATAAAATTTTTTATATCTTAACTTATTATAAAATGACTCCAAAAAAGTTTTTTAGGACAATGTGACCCATGGATTGGAAAAAAACCAAATCCATGGACCGAGAAAAATTTATTAAAAAATAAAACACACACAGCCCCAATGTCAAGGATTACAAGATACAAAGTGTCCAAATAGAGCACCAGCATCCGGAAATTTCAGTCAAATTCAGGATCAGCATATAAGCAAACTAACTAAACATGGGAAAACTGGACATCAACTTTCCACCAGTCAACAATCCGGTCTTTAAAGATCGTGATATCCAAGACACCGCCTTCAAATATCAATTTTTTCTTCGAACTCGTCCATGAGGAGCTCCCCCCTCTCAGATGTCGCCCTCAAATCCAAACAGTGGAATAATCTCATGCATTTTTCTGGATCATGGGTAGAAAATGTCAAACTAGATCCATCCTGTTAATACTCATCATTGAAAACATCCCTTGCATCGACAGGATAAGAAGAGACATCGAGAGTATATACAATCTATTGGATGGTAAACATCACATCCTGCGGAAAATCTGAATTTACCACATTAGTCTGCAGAGAGTAAACAAGTTATTTGGAAACATTAACCTTCTTTATCTAAGTGTCATAAGTGACAACACCCTTTGTATCAGAAATGCTGCAAAAAAATCCAGCATTAGCGCACACAGATCCTACTACATCAGAGATAACAACAGAATCCTGTAAATTCGAAGTCATAGCAGCATCTTCAAAAATATGAAACAACTCCACCTAGGAAGAATCAAACCATCAAACTAAATCACCCAAAACCATGATGTCCATCCCATTCACAGTCAGGTTCAGCTCCATGTAAACTCAGTATCTTCGAAACCTTTGATGTCCAAGCCATTGCCATTATGAGACAAGAACCAGCCATGAGAAAAATTTCCATGGTGATTTATTTTACAGATTCAGCAAGCTCTACAAGATAAGCTTTAGTCATTATGGGGATATGTTTTGAACTCCTAACCTTTAAAGCAGTATCTATGATTTTTCCAGATTTAGGGGGTATCCCTACATTCCTTTTCGAGCTTCGAGGACCTCTAGAGACTTGAAGCAAGTAATAAATGTTTATAGCTTTAGGTATCCCACGTGTAATGGACACAATTATTGTGTCCATTTTTCAGTGAACAGTGGAAGAAATACTTGCTGGATTTGAAACATTACTTTTCGAAACAGAATCATATGAAGCAGTTTTACCAGAACTTGAAGTAATCAGAGTGTTCTGAATGTCTTGATCATCAGGAAAAATGCTAGAATCTACCCCTAGAACAAAAGTAGAATATTTGAATATGCAGGTATGTCCAGATTTGATAGCAGTAGGAAGATCATGATTAGAAAAATTTCCCTTCAAAGATTTTTTAAGATATAAACCTGCTACTTCAGAAGAATTCAATAAAGGAGCATCCTCCTTATCATCATCTAAGGATACCACAAGATCAAGGATATCGTTGTAAAAATCCGGAAATAACTGATTCTCCTCATCATCATTCTGTGAGACTATAACCAGATTATAAACATCATAATAAATTCCAGTAAATAATTCATAATCCTCCTTACAAACCCATTCAGTAACTAGGTTACCAGATTGGATAACCTTGGGTGTTGGATCCAGAATATGCTCTTCCTCCTCTGCTAAATCATCCCATGACACTTTTATAGAAGAGTAATGAGTACAGTGAATGTATGTGGGAACTTTTCTAGTAGAAGGAGCACTTTGCGTTTGAACAGGGAGGACCACTGAGTTTTTCAGAATTCCATTTTTCTCAATAAAGACAGCTTTGTTCTTCCTATTAACTTCAGTCCGTTCTGAACCTCTAAGTGAAGCTTTAGCATTTCTTTGAATCATCCTACAGTTAGAAACTGTATGCCCCACGATTTTGCAGACATCACAAAAATATGGAACATTCTCATATTCCAATCTAATATCTGACTTGAATCCATTAGAATTAAACAAAATGCAATTAGGTCTTTTGATTTCCGAATTGATGTCCACAAGGATTCTAGCAAAGAAACCCATTTCAGCATCCAGGTTACGCTGATCCAACCTAATTGGAGTGCCGAGACATGATGCAATATCATTTAGAATTATAGGATGCCAATACACCTAGTTTAATCCATGCAACCGCACCCAAATTTGAGCATTCGGTTGCTTGAAGGTGAAAGGATTAAAATTGACATCCCATTCAGATAATCTCAGGACTCCAGGTTTGAGTTAAAGATTGCCCAAATTGCAAACAGAATTCAAAGAATCAATGGAATTGAAAAGGATGTGAAAATACCCTTTACCAATTGAGATTAATTTCCAATCCATCATACCCCAATAGTGTGAAAATATATTTTTGAGATCAGCATAAGACCAAGGTTTATCCCCTTTTGATTAAATCATACGACCAAGTAAGGAGAACATACATAAATCATGCCTTTGCTGCAATGCATCTGGATCAGCAACCACCGAAAACCCACCATTCTCTAACATGGTGATGTTTTAGGATTTAGATGAATCCTCATTTGTAGGATTTAAAGAACCAGAAAGAGCCTCCGCAAAAGACAGACTCTTTCTTCGTAAATTCAAAGAATCCTGAGAGCCCGAGGGATTGAAATCATCCTTCAAGAAATGACGATTATCCTCGAAGGCTTCTTCCCACTCTGGGTTGAATGATTCCATAGATAAACTTATGTTAGTTGAACAAAAATCTCCAAATCGCCATTTTTGCGAAGGGGAGTCGGGGATTTCTTGCTCCTGGTCCGTTTCACCATTCGTCTTTCCAGCTGACTCCAACAAATTATGTTGAACATATATAGGTATTATGTATCAATTTTGACTGAAAATAAACTAAAAAAATAACAAATTATTTAAATAAAAAGTCATTTTAACCAATAACGCAATGTTTTTTCAATATTCATCAAAAATTTAATGTTTTTAGAAAAATACCAAAAAATCACCCTAAGAAAATTTCGATATTATTAAACCAAAAATGAAGTACATTTTGAAAGATAAAATTTATAAAATTTTAGAAAGGGGCTATTACTATTCATAATTGCTATTTTGATTGGTTATGGTTTGTTTAAACTTGGTGTTGCGTACAACACAAGTTATTGTATTATTCAAATGGAAATGTACTGTGGAAGCAAGGGGTGTTACAAGGTACCCTATATAATCAAGGTGAGGCACACTTTTGGAGACTCCCAAAATTTAAAATTAATATAAATTAAATTTCTATTTAAAATAAATAAAAAGTGAGTAATTTAAAATATAATATGATTACTAATCTAAATATTCTCATCCAATAATATTTATATATGTTTAGGTAACACTATTACCCATACCTTTAGGTTTTAACCCTAATTTAATCATTTTACCAATTACTAAGACAACATGTATTTTTACTATTTGAGAGTAAATATTGTTACAATAAAAAGAAACATAATAATAAATGATTCAATTATAAACTTCTTACCATTTTTCAAATAATTTATAAGAATTTTATATTTTTTTAAATTTTATAACCATTAATAAAATATTATTTATTTTAATACAGCATTGATGTCAATTTTGATAATATTCAATACATTGACATCTAAAAAAATAAAAAATAAAAAATATATCATCAAAAAAACATTTTTAAAACATAAATATAATTTAAAAGTTATTTATTAAATTGCTCGATGCTATTTAGTATCTCAAATTATATTTATTTTAATGTTTTTATGATCATTTATTTGATATTCTCATTAATCAAAAATCTATTGCACCATCATTATATAATCCTTTACAGTATCTCTGAATTATAAATTAAAAATAATTTTTTGTGATGAAGATAGAAATTTTATATTGAAAATGAATAGTTGTAGTCATATATATGTTCTGAATAACCGCATATTAATATTTTAATACTTATTAAAAACATGAGTATGACATTTTTGACTTTTCTTAATATAAAATACTATAAAAGGGATAAATTCATCCAAGTGGTTCCAAGTGGATATAAAATTGTCCAAATAATGATTTTAGTTGAACCTAAATCTTCCAATAAGATTATTAAAAGTTATGTGGTAATTTTATAGCATTTATAACATTATTTTTACCATTAATTACCTGATTTACCCTTAACTGTGGTAATTAAAATTAAAAAGTTTATAATTCACATTGTACAAAAATAAAAGGGAACTAATTACTACATTTTTAACTTCAAATTACAAATATGGAATCATTTTTTTACAATAAAAAACCAAGAAATTGCAATAATTATTTTTAAATTTAATCCCGTAGACGGGGTAATAAAATATGTTTTTAATGTAAAAACATTCAAATGTTTGAAATTTATTCATATCCAAACTCAATATAAAGATTATTAGAATGACCTAAATTAGATAACTATGTTTATAATTGAATTATTATTACTTTAAAATCTATTTATAATATAATTTGACAATATAAATTATTTAGTTGAAAAGACAGTTTTCAGTTTAAATGCGGTATTTTTCACTATTCATCAAAAAATGAAACTTATCATAAAAATAAAAATAATAAACTGAAATAAATTTTTTCATTAAAAATTTAATAATAAAATTATTTTTTAAAATTTAATTTACAAAAAATTAAATATTTGGTTTTGAAATAGTTATTCCATTAAAATATTGATCATTTGACTTTAGAAAAATATAGTTTTTTGTATAAAATTGGATTTTTTTATATCATGTATAGAAAACACATAATAAAAATTTCAAAAACAATATTGAATATATAATTTATAAAATTGATAATGAGGTTAATACTATTCAAACCCACCTATTTAATGGTTATGTTATAGTAATAATTCATTGTTAGTTTAAGTTGGGTGTTGGTTGCAACATAATCTATTGAAAATATTAAATTTAAACAGAGAATTCTACTATCTTTACAAATCCTAGGTTTTTCCATGCTACCGTTCACCCAACCAGCGCACCATGTCTCTAATTTTATTATCAACTATTCTTGTGGCCACTATATATTCAACATTTTAATTTTCGTATCCCCTGAAAGCACGACCGATTGTCGCCTATCGAACTTTCAAGGTTCCGGTGCTCTGCTAATGTGTATAGCAGCACTCGGGTCGAATCCTCGGCGATGCTACAATTTTTTATAGTTGATTGTTTTTGAATTATGTTTTGATTTGGGGGTTTGTTTGCAGAGTTTTAATTGAAATGATTGATGGATTAATATTGATTTAACAATTTGATAAATATTGGGGTGAGTTCATCATTAGGTAGTTAAGCTTGTGATATCCTGGAGCTTTTCTTTATATTTCATTAAATTAACACCCATGTCACAAGTTGACATTGATTGGAATTCCCAAATGTTAAGGCTTTAATCCAAGCCTTGACTTAAATCAGGGTTCTAATCTTAATAATATCTTATTATGTTAGTATATTTATTGTTCCAATAATCCATGGAAACCACATGTTAAACAAAACAAGTTATTAATCCATGACATGCTAAGTCCAACATACGCAATGTTAATTCAAAGAATACACATCGATCAAAAGCTCTCCATCGCTTAACATACCTAAATTATAACTCGCCCCAATGAGATATTTACTCATCCATTAGGATGGGTATTAATCTGGTAGGATGTTTATATTATTAGGGTATGAGAATAAGTGGAAGAAGAATTGAACAAGAAAAGACTGGTGTGCCGAACACACACACGAACTACAAAGAACGTGAATGAAACAAGTGTTTTGATTGAATAAGAAATAACTTCAAGTAAATGGTTTTAAGATTGATTTTTAAAAATTAATAAACTATTAATATTAAACTACAGAAGGTGTATGACAATTAGAAGTGATGAAGGAGAAACTTGCATTAAAACTCAAAAGAAATTACAAGTACACTAAAATAATTACAAAGGAAAGAGCATGAAATACATGGAAAGAAATGAAGGAGGAAAGGTTTCTCAAGTAAAAACTTGAGTATAGCAGATCCTCCCAAGCCCTTGTAAATGACTTGTTCGTGCCAATATATCCTCATAAGTGCCAAAGTGCCGACCTCTTGCAAGGAGAAGAGGGGAGTGAATTTATAGCCAAAGGTAGTGGACTGTTTTCATTCCCAAACTGCCCCTCAAGTTGGCCCGCCAATTTGACCTTTCAGAAAGCTGATTCTCGAGAGATATCCTTCTTCAATATTGTATATATGGATTTGGACTAGTCACCCTCAAAATATTTATGTCATGAGACTTTTGTGGCCAAAGTTATTGCCGGATTACTAAAAACCTTTCTACTGTACAATTGTTTCCAGAAAGTTTCCATGGCCTAAATGTGAATGCATTTATGGCTATGGAGATGCCTTCAAATCCGAACCATTTCTTCTGAAAGGTTTATCCTACATATCTTATATTTCACACCACAAAATATGAGCTTCTTTAGACAAGTGGATTAGTTGAAATGTCAAGAATGGTGGGCTGATTAAAAATCCCGGACAGAATGGTGGACTTGATTTCAATGGATCCATTGAGCCCCAAAATGGTAGAGTTGGGCCTTTAAATTTTAATCCATGACTCCTGAAGAAATTACCGATCTTGAAAAAGAATATCCACTCATTGGGCCTAGGAAAGTGAGCCCAGTAATGAAATCTTCATGGATGGTCAAGAAATTAGGCAGATCCGGTGGGTCATCTTGTGTGGTCCATATGGCCCTTCAAATGGCCGAATTAGCCAATGCTCCAGTTGAGTGATTTTTAGGAAATTGGATTTTGAACCCTACAAGACAAGAATCACACAATTTGGATTATTAGGGTGATAGTTATATTTAAAATACTAAATGGACATGAATCTGTATTATTCAAAACAATACTCCAAAATAATATTTAATATTAAAGCACGAGAATTTGACATAAGTTATTATCATTTAAATGAAAATCAGTAGAGGGAGTATATAAAATGATATTAATAAATGAGTAACATCAACTCTCCCACACTTAATATTGTGCATGTCCTCATGTGCAACAAACACAAAAGAAAATCAAAACAAAACCATATTCATTCACCAACAAATATTAAAATTTTGTTTTCACCAATCAGGGGAGTTTTAGACTATTTCACTCATCCATATTGAATTACATCACAAATTTGGATCACAATAATGCATTAGAAACAATTCATTTTTTCATGTTCAAGGTTTGAATTGGAAAATGTAGGCACTCAAAACTTACTCCTCTCAAGATGATAAAAATGTATTTTTGGAGGTTCACTCATTCACTAACAAAAAGTGAAAATCAAGAGTTTGTAAGAGCTCTGAGCTTCCATTCCCAAATGTAATGTGTACAAGAATAAATAGGTTTTTAAGTGGTTTTTCAGTGGCTATGGGACGATAGGTATATAATGTCCAAAGGAAAAGAGGGGTTAAAAACACCAACATGGAAAAATCAATGCACATTTTTTTGAAATTTGATTTGAAAGGAAATAGAAACACATATTTACAAGGGCATGAATGTGTGATGAATGAAAAGTGAGGGAGATAGAAAATGGAATAGGGTGAGATGATGGAATATATACAACATGGAATACTTCCAATAATGACAAAATACAAGATGATTCAAGTGTTCTTTTTTTCTCTTTTTTTCTTTTTTTTCGAAAGTTGTGCTTGAAACAAGTCTCACAATCATCTCCCAACCCATGCTTGATCTCCTCATGGAACAAATTTTAGTAGTTATTTAATGAAAAAAGGTTGATGGTGAATGATATTTGACCCACCCAAGACACAACCCATTCCTTTTTTTTATTTTTTTTCATTCCTTTTTTTTATATAATTTTTTTCATTTTTTTGAACACTTTTCAATGACTTTTTTTAAAATGAAAATTACACATATACACCCCAATGCTCACAGAATTACAACATCTCCCCCACACTTGAATGGATGCTTTCCATCAAGAATATGATGACACATTGGAAATCAATAAAAGTACGCCCAAAAATGAAGTCCATTCCCCCCACTTTTAATTTCAATAAATTGTACAATGAAAATCCATGATGATGTTGGGTGGGACAAGGTATTGGGCTTATAATGTGGCTATCAAAATAAAGGTTTTCATAGGCTCAAAGGGGCTTTCAAAAGTAGGATCAATGTAAGGGTAACGGGAGGCTATTTGGCTATTCTGATTCTCATGTGGCTTAGAAAATGCCTCTATCATATTAATGCACACAAAAGATGGAAATTCAGCTCGAAGGTCCACAAACTCAAGACTCACAATTAGTGGTGAAGACACACAATGAAAAATATGGCCATAGATGACCTTGTCATGAAGGCTAATGTTATTCCTCACAGTAGGGGAGAATCATTTTCCACCAAAAATTGTTCATTCAAAATGTTTGTTATTGACACAAAATTTTTTACCCAAGTTTGAGATAAAAATGCAATATATTTGAGTTTAAAACAAGCCTTTTGACTCCCCAAAATGGTTGGACAGAATTTCAATATTGGATGATGAGTAATTATGACACCCCTTTTTTTAATTTTCATTTTGTTAATTAATAATTTTTTTCTATTTTTTTTAATTTTTAATGACACATCCACACAAAAGAGAAAATAGAAAAAAAAAAGTTGTGGAAGAATGTTGTAAAAAATGAGAGGGAGAGAGGGAGAAGATGAAATAGAGAGAAGAATAGAGGGAAGAGAGATTGAGAGAGAGAGAGTTAAAGGGAATGAGGTGCCCCCTGGTTTGGATTTGGTGGGTCGTTGTTTCCATCTAGTGGTGGGTCAATGGAAGTCGATGTGGAACCTGAAGTGAATGGCCTCTCATGGTGATTCTTTAACCGGTGTCCATTTACTGTGAATGTTCTTTTTGAAGAAGGGTCTTAGACTTGCACTGAACCAAATGGGTAAACCTTAGTAATAATAAAAGGTCCATCCCAACGAGAATTGAGCTTACCTGGGTGAAGTCGAAATCGAGAACTAAAGAGCATTACCTTTTCACCTTCATGAAATACCTTTTGAATAATGTTCTTGTCATGGAGTGACTTTTCCTTTTCTTTGTAGAGAATGGAGTTCTCATACGAATCGAGTCGAAGCTCCTCCAATTCAGTCAACTGCAACAATCTTTCTTCACCAGATTTTTCACAATCAAAATTACAAGTTTAGACAGCCCAAAATGACTTATGTTGGATTTCAACTGGAAAATGACAGGCTTTACCAAAAACTAGCCTAAACGAAGACATCCCAATGGGTGTCTTATAGGCTGTTCGATAGGCCCAAAGTGCTTCACCAAGTCTATCGGGCCAGTCTTTTCTTGTGGGCTTAACAATTATTTCAAGCACTCTTTTCACTTCTCTGTTATAAAGTTCAGCCATTCCATTTGATTGAGGGTGATATGAAGTGGATGTTTTATGTAAAACCCCATTCTTTTTCAAAAGTGACTACATGGTTCTATTACAGAAATGAGATATTAAGTCACTTGTCAAAGCACATGGTGTTTCGAATCGATGGAAGATATGGGTTTTGAGGAACTCACTCACAGTTTGAGCATCATCTTTCTAAGTGGGTTTGGCCTCGACCCACCTAGAAACATAGTCAACAGCAAGGAGAATTTAGGATAATCCATTGGAAGGGGGGAAAGGTCCCATGAAATCGATGCCCCAAACATCGAAAAGCTCACAGAATATTAATGGCTTTTGAGGCATTTTGTTTCTTTAGGAAATTGTGCCAAACTTTTGGCTAGTGGGACATGATTGACAGAACTCGTGTGAGTCCTTGAAGAGTGAAGGCCAAAAGAATCCAGAATCTAGGACCTTTCGATAAGTCCTTTGTGGTCCAAAGTGGCCACCTCTAGGCATTGAGTGGCAGAATTCCAAGATGGAGGATTGTTCAGTTTCATCAACACATCTCCTAATTACCATGTCAGCCCTAGTTTTCCAAAGTTTATTATCTTCCCAAAAATAATTCTTTGAATCACTTTTCATCTTTTCTTTTTGTTCTTTTGAAAAATATTCAGGTAAAACACCAGAAACGAAGTAATTGACAATTGGGGCATACCATGGTAACTTTGGAGTGAGAGATGAGAGGTGTTCAGCTGGAAATTCAGGATCAATTATTTCAGAGTGAGAAGAATTAGAAATTCTACTCAGGTGGTCAGCCACAGGGTTTTCTTTTCAAGGTTTACCTTTTATCACAAGGTCAAACTCTTGGATCATTAAAATCCATCCTATTATCCTTGGTTTGGAATCACTTTTCTTAAGTAAGAACTTTAATGCTGAGTGGTCTGTGAAGATGATGATTTTGGCACCTAAGAGATAGGGCTAGAATTTATCCAAGCAAAAACCACAGCTAAAAGTTCTTTTTCAGTCACAGTGTAGTGTGATTGAGTTTCATCCAATGTTTTTGAGGCATAAAAGATGACATGAGGAATGTTTTCTCTTCTTTGACCAAGAACAACCCCAATGGCCCTATCAGAAGCATCACACATCAATTCAAATGGTAAGGACCAATCTGGGGGGTGGATTATTGGAGCATATGTGAGAGAATATTTGATTTCAATGAAGTCTCTCTTGCAAGCATCATCAAAATTGAATGTGACATCATTTTGAAGTAAACGAGTGAGTGGGACGGAAATCTTGCTGAAGTTATGAATGAATCGCTGATAGAAACCGGCATGACCAAGGAAGGACCAAATGTCTCGAACTGATTTGGGTTCAGGAAGTGATTGGATCACCTCAATTTTGGCTGGATCAACATGGATACCCTTTTGAGAAATTATGTGCCCTAGAACAATCCCATTTGAAACCATGAAATGACATTTTTCAAAATTCAGCACAAGGTTGCACTTGACACACTTTTGAAGGACCAAAGAGAGTGAATGTAAGAAAGATTCAAATGACTCTCCATAAATGGTAAAGTCATCCATGAAGACCTCCAGGCAATTATCAATGAATTCAGAAAAGATACTCATCATACACCACTGGAATGTTGCAGGAGCATTACGAAGGCCAAAAGGCATTCGCATATAGGTATAGGTTCCAAAGGGGCAAGTGAATGTGGTCTTTTCTTGGTCATGAGGTGCGATTGGAATTTGGAATTAGCCAGTGTAACCATCAAGAAAGAAATATTGTGACTTTCCAGCCAATATCTCAAGCATTTGGTCATTGAAAGGAAGTGGGTAGTGATCTTTTCGTGTTTCAGCATTCAATTTTTGATAATCTATGCACACACGCCATTTGTTTTTCACTCGGGTTGTGACCACTTCTCCATGTTCATTTGTGACAACTATTATCCCGCCCTTCTTAGGAACGACTTGAATTGGACTAACCCATTCACTATCAGAAATTGGGTAGATAATACCAGCTTAAAGAAGCTTGGTAATCTCTTCCCTAACTACCTCAAGTATGAGTAGATTGAGTCTTCTTTGAGGTTGCCTAATTGGTTTGGATGATTCTTCTAGATGGATATGATGCATGCAAAGGGCAGGGTTGATTCCTGGAATATCCTCTAGGGTCCAACCTAAGTCATTTTTTTTTCCTCTAACACTTGAACAAGTTGGGACTCCTCAGTTTCAGAAAGTGAAGCAGAGATAATGAAAGGGTAGGAGGGATCATGGAAAAGGAATGCATACTTGAGGAGTGAAGGAAGTGGTTTTAGATCAGTTTCAGCCTTGATTTCAGAGCTAGACAAGTTAGGAGCAGGAGAAGGGATTCCAAATGGGTTTGGGTCATTTTCCTCAACATTGTCCAAGGTGGAGCAGTAGAGATCAGAGTTGATGTGGGATTCAAGGGAGTTTTCAAGTTCACTTTGATTGATGGAGTCTAAGAAATAAAGGTCAACATAAACTTCTCCATTTATAACTTGGTTAATCATTGAGAAGATTTCACAGTCTCCACTATCATTATAACATGATGAGCATGAAGAAATGGAGGTGAGTTGATTCTCATAAGTTTCATCAGATGCATGAATAGAGAATGCAGAGTGATTCTCTGATGGGTATCGCATGGCTTGAAAAATGTTGAACTTGACCACTTCGTCACCAAATTCCATGGATAAGATTCCTGAATGGACATAGATCTTGGTTCTAGAATTCATGAGGAATGTTTTTCCTAGAATTAGGGGAGATTGAGAAGAGGTCGTCTCACCTTCCATAAGGACATAGAAATCAGCTGGGAAGATAAGATCATTGACCCAAACAAGAACATCCTCAATTATCCCCTCAGGACTGGCAGTGCTTCGATTAGCTAATTGAATGACAACACCCATTGGGTGCAAGGGACCTAGACCAAATTTGGTGAAAATGGATTTGGGCATGACATTTATTGAGGCTTCAAGGTCTATGAGTGCATCATCAAAGTTGGAACTCCCTATTTGACATGGAACCGTGAAGGTCCCTGGATCTTTTCACTTCATGGGAATGAACTGTTGGGTTGAAACATTTTCAATGTTCCTAAGTTGCTCTTATGGGTGCACAATTACTTAAGAAACTTGGCATACTTAGGGATTTGTTTGATGGCATCTAAGAGGGGGGTGTTCACTTCAACACGCCTAAACATGTCAAGAATTTCAGGATCAGGTTCAAAGGACTTCTTAGGCTTGGAGATGGCTAGAGGAAAAGGAATTGGGTTCCTTAGAGGAATGGAAGGAGGTGAAGGAGTGGATTCAAGTTCCTTTTCCAACTTTTTGTTCTTTTAATTTTCTAGATCAACATCGAAGGGGGGTAGAGGAATCAGCATGGTGCATAGAAATTTGCTTTCCCGATCTAAGTGCAATTGCACTTACATTACCCTTAGGGTTGGGTAATGGTTGAGCTGGGAGTTGGGTTGAATTGGATGGTTGTTGCTAGCTAAGGTGGGATGCAAGTTGACCTATTTGGGTTTCAATGTTCTTGAGGCTAGAATGGGTGAAGGAATCAAGATCCTCTACAGCACTTTCACGTGGTTGTTTAGAAGAAGAGGCTTGTCCCAAATTGGGTTGGCCTTGATTTTGGTTCTTGGGAAAGCGACTGTATTGGGTGGGGAATTGGGAAGTCTCGTTAGGATAGTGGAATCCAGGAGGAGGATTGTTCCTTTGGGGTTGAGGAACAAAAGGATAAGGTTGATGGATGTTACCACCACTTTTACCATATTGGAACTGGTTTGTATTTTGATGAGGTAACTGAGGAGGATGAGAAATGGGATTACCATACCTCAGAGGTGGGTTAAAGGTAGAAGAGAAGGGATCAGAGTGGGGTTGGTTGAAGTTTCTAACAAACTGACCTG
The DNA here is from genome assembly GCA_963277665.1 of Viscum album. NCBI lineage: Eukaryota > Viridiplantae > Streptophyta > Magnoliopsida > Santalales > Viscaceae > Viscum > Viscum album. The sequence goes on along the minus strand of OY728129.1, from coordinate 1,338,366,520 downwards.
ATTATTGAGGGTTGAAGTTTCACTGAGCATATGCCTCATTGAGGTCCATTGGACTAGATGAATCAGATAGATCATCTTGAAGTTGTGGACATGTGTCAGTCGGATGAGGTGGTGAGTTGCAAATTCCAAAGTTCTTGACAGGCCTAGTGAAAAGAGATTGTTGAGGAGAGGAGTTTGGGGCTTTGGAAGCCACATCTAGTTGACGCACAAGACCTATAAGTTCACTCATCCACTTAGTAATTTTTTTGGGCTCTATGGATTGATTCTCTTGGGCTTGTTTCACTTGAGCATGTGCTCGAGTATGGAATTTCTGCGTGTTTTCAGCCATGTTGCTTATGAGTTCTCGTGCAACTGCAGGAGTTTTGTCAACAAGAGCACCGCCACTTGCGGCATCAATGACAGTTCGCTCCATAGCCAATAACCCCTCATAGAAGTATTGGATTAGGAGTTGGTCAGGGATTTGATGGTGTGGACAAGTTGCCACAAGCATTCTGAACCTCTCCCAGTACTCATGGAGTGATTCATTAGGGAATTGATGGATGCCGCTTATTTCCTTTTGGATAGAAGCTGTTCGGGAAGCGGGAAAGAACTTCTCAAGGAAAAGTCTCTTCATGTCAACCCATGAGTTTATGGAACCAGGTGGTAGGTAGTAGAGCCAAGACTTGGCATAATCTGCTAGGGAAAAGGGGAAATCTCTAAGCATGATTTGTTCTTCAGAAACCCCTTGAGGTTTCATGGTTGAGCAGACCACTTGGAACTCTTTGAGGTGAAGATGAGGATCCTCACCAGCTAACCCATGGAAATGAGGAAGAAGATGAATCAAACCTGATTTGAATCCGAAATCAGCCTCGATGTTTGGATATTGAATACCAAGAGGTTGGTAATTCATATCGGGGGCATCGCGTTCTTTAAGGGTCTGTTCCCTAGGATTAGCCATCTCTAAATCAATTGGTCTAGGAATGAATGGGCCTTGGTTGTTTTGATTGTCCCTAAGGTTCCTCCTAATTCGGCGAATAGTTCGCTCAATCTCAGGATCAAACAAATCCGAGGGATTGTTTGGGAGGCTATGGGGCATCAAGAGCAGAGTAAGACTTGAAGATGATGGAGGGTTTTTCTCTGTGTAAATTTTTTTTGATATTTTTTTTGTGGGCTATTTTATTTTTTTGGTCTTTTTTTCAAAAATCCGAAACTATCAACTAAAATTATGCACCATCCCCGGTAACGGAGCCATTTGAAAGCACGGACGATTGTCGCCTATCAACCGTTCAAGGTTTGGGTTCTATGCTAATGTGTATAGTAGCACTCGGGTCGAATCCTCAGCGATGGTACAATTTTTTATAGTTGATTGTTTTTGAATTGTGTTCTGATTTGGGGATTTGTTTGTAGAGTTTTAATTGAAATAATTGATTGATTAATATTGATTTAACAATTTTATAAATATTAGGGTGAGTTCATCATTAGGTAGTTAAGATTGTGATATCCTTGAGCTTTGCTTTATATTGCATTAAATTAACACCCATGTCACAAGTTGACATTGATTGGAATTCCCAAGTGTTAAGGCTTTAATCCAAGCCATGACTTAACTCAGGGTTCTAATCTTAATCATATCTTGTTATGGTAGCATATTTATGGTTCAAATAATCCATGGAAACCACATGTTAATCAAAACAAGTCATTAATCCATGACATGCTAAGTCCAACATACGCAATGTTAATTCAAAGAATACACATCGAGCAAAAGCTCTCCATCGCTTAACATACCTAAATCATAACTCGCCCCAATGAGAGATTTACTCAACCATTAGGATGGTTATTAATCTGGTAGTGATGTTTATAGTATTGGTATGAGAAGAAGAGGAAGAAGAATTGAACAAGAAAAGAGTGGTGTGCCGAACACACACACGAACTACAAAGAACGTGAATGAAACACGTGTTTTGATTGAATAAGAAATAACTTAAAGGAAATGGTTTTAAGATTGATTTTTAACAATTAATAAACTATTAATATTAAAATACAGAAGGTGTATGATAATTAGAAGTGATGAAGGATAAACTTGCATTAAAACTCAAAAGAAATTACCAGTACACTAAAACAATTACAAAGGAAAGAGCATGATATACAAGGAAATAAATGAAGGAGGAAAGGTTTATAAAGTAAAAACATGAGTATGGAAGATCCTCCCAAGCCCATGGAAATGACTTGGTCGTACCAATATATCCTCCTAAGTGCCAAAGTGCCATCCTCTTGCAAGGAGAAGAGGGGAGTGTATTTATAGCCAAAGGTAGTGGACTGTTTTCATTCCCAATTTGACCCTCACATTGGCCCGCCAATTTGACCTTTCAGACAGCTTATTATCGAGAGATATCCTTCTTACATATTGTATATATGGATGTGTACTAGTCACCCTCAACATTTGGCTGTCATTGGAATTTTGTGGCCAACGTTATGGCTGGATTACTAAAAACCTTTCTACTGTCCAATGTTTTCCAGAAAGTTTCCATGGCCTAAATGTGAATGAATTTATGGCTATGTAGATGCCTTCAAATACGAATCATTGATTCTAGAAAGTTGATCCTCCATATCTTATATTTCACACCACAAAATATGAGCTTCTTTGGAAAAGTGGATTTGTTGAAAAGTCAAGAATGGTGGGCTGATATAAAATCCCGGACAGAATGGTGGGCTTGATTTCAATGGATCCATTGGGCCCCAAAATGGTAGAATTAGGCCTTTAAATTATAATCCATGACTCCTTAGGAAATTACAGATGTTTAAAAAGAATATCCACTCATTTGGCTTGGGAAATTGGGCCCAGTAATGAAATCTTCAAGGCTGGTCCAGAAATTTGGCAGATCCGGTGGGTCATCCTGTGTGGTCCATATGGCCCTTCAAATGGCAAAATTAACCAATGCTCCAGTTGAGTGATTTGTAGGAAATTTAATTTAGAACCCTACAAGACAAGAATCACACAATTTGGATTAGTAGGGTGAGATTTATATTTAAAATACTAAACAGACATGAATCTATATTATTCGAAACAATACTCCAAAATAATATTTAATATTAAAGAACGAGTATTTCACATAATTTATGCTCATTTAATTGAAAATCAGTATAGGGAGTATATAAAATGATATTAATAAATGAATAACATCACCCCCCATCCCCATATTCCCAAATCCATTAGGGTTTCCTCAACTTTTCTACATCAATTCATTTCCTCCATCTTAATCATTCATATTAGAACTACTACTGATACTGGAGGTTTCCACTCATTTTCTACATCCATTTCTTACCTCCATCTTCCTCTAAGCTATTCTTTATCCCACTAATACCCGACTATAGTGTTTCGTCTATTTTTTCTAATCCAATTACTACCTCCATATTCATCATCCCTCTTCCATCTCAATCTTCTACACTACAGTCCTATGATTATCGTGCACCATATACCTCCATATTCAAAATCCCTCTTCGATCTCAATATTCATACACTACATTGAAGGTTACAGATATTGGTTTCATTTGACTCCATCATCTTCTACCAATAGTTATTTTCTACCACTTCTCTTCCATTCTTAGTCAATCATTGACTTCCACCTGGTCACTATGATCGTCATTCAGAATCTGTTCACCAGAACTCTAACTACTACAAGTCCCTTTAGGACACCTAGAAACCCTAACCTACTCACCATAGTTACGGTGGTGATACGGTGCTATAAATTGAATCAGTATCCTCCACTCTGTTGTAAGTGGGTTTATATACATATTAACGTCAGGTCATCTCACCATACTGGAAAGACTCCTATTACTAAGAACCAAATTTTTTAAGACACAACAGTCAACTGAATCTATATAATCCACTTACCAGGATCTACATGACCCATTGCTCGTGATAAGGTATCGTCTTCATCTCCGACAGTACTGCTCCTTCCGGACTTCTGGCCAAGTTGTTTATCCGATTATACTAAAAGCCAGACATATTACTGCTTTGAGGTATTCAAATTTTTAATCTTTTATTGGATGTTGGTTTTCAAAGTAAGGTATTCATCATTAGTATGTATGTAATTTCAGGTTACTATAAAGAAAATACTAAATTATCACTACTGTGAATCATAGAAAATCATTTAACTCTAATATGAATCTTAACATAACTACTTGCATTTACATAAGTGTTAGGTTTCTATTACCCTAGATCACATCATACAACCCTTATATTCCTATCTCATTTTATTCAATAGATAAATGTCACTATTTCTTTAGTTATAGATTCTCTTATTTTCTATTTCCATATTTCACGTGTCAAATTTGTATAGTTGTATAAATCTACGCCATTGCATCTTTATCCAGTTAATTGTTTTCCTTCACTATGTATATTACATTTCCTTTACTATCCACATTTCAAAAAGTGTTTTCATTGAAAACAGTGACATTAAAATATACTGAAACTCAAACCAAACGTGCATTTCAAGTTAAACTCTATAGATGCATGGTTTCAAAGGATACAAGTAATGAATGAACAAGAAAACAATTATGAGTTTTGTATTTTTTTTAGTTGAAAATTATTTATTTTTTATCATTTTTTCAGTAGTTTTACAACTTACAACTATCAGAATAACAATATCAATATATTATGTAAATTCCTAAAGTCCATCTACAAGTATGTTAGGTACTATAATAAATGAACCACTATCTACAAATAGAATCATAGATGGAGTCACACGCATGCCATTAACACCATTATCTATTTATGGTCAGTTCTTTGGATATTTTCATCTAAAAATCAAAATTATTCTAACTAAATTATAGACTAACTAAAATTAGTTATTTTTAACTTCTTCCTGTACAGTGCCTCAACAATTTACAATTGAATCTATATTTCCTTCCATAGAAAACAAGAGAAATAAAAGACCGGATGCATTCAGACAGTCTCCAATTTATTTCCATATCTATGATGTCACTATTATATTAAGAACAAATTATTGGCAACAAAAATGAGCTAATAATCATCTAACATGTCCCTCATTAATTTCGATAGCTCTCATGACTGACAAAAACATTCTATCAAATTCATCACTTTCCTCCTCCACAAGGTAAGTACAACTCATGCATCAATCATCATCATACAATTACCTCAATAATTTTGGTTTCTATAGTGACTGACATAAATTATCTATCAGATTCATCACCTAGATCCTCAATAAAGTAAGCATAACTCATGCTTTTAGATATTTACTTAGTCATTAATAATGTTTCATTTCTTATGATTTCCTCTACCAACTATGACAGATTTAATCAAATTATTCATGGGGACTAGAGTACTTTATCATGTACGGGTATGCTGTCAAATTTAACACAAGTACATCAAATCACACACACACACACTCTTATATATATACAATATAAATAATATAGAATTAAGAATACTAATTGTTTTGTACAAATAATGCCAGATTATAGAAAACAATCTTTTTTCATGATACATCAATTTTTGGGAGGTCAGAAGCATATACATCCATAAATGGTGTTATACATAATACATTAAACTATGCATGTACATTGATGTAGATGGTTAGGTATAAATATTAATCACTTCCACATTATTTACTATACAAAACATTTACATCTTGTTGGCTACTATAGGCAACTCAATAGAATAAAAATGTGCTAAGAACATAGGTTAGTGCAATTACTGAACATACATAACAGCTACAAAAAAAGGCAACAACCATCCACTACTAACATTGATTACTAAATAACATCTTCTATATTTTGTGATTGTTTAATTAGGATATTTAGATATTGAAGACCCTTCTAACGTCTATCAATTTTTCATGCTTTAATGTGGTTTGATGAGAGAAATGAGAAATGTAGAAGCTTCCAGAACCCACGTTTTGGTTCATGCTTCTCTATGAGAAAGATTGCATTGAACTAGCTATTATCATGTCCCCAGTACCTAAAATTTTTTCTCATAAATTGAACTATAACCAAGGCTAGAACATTCCAAGAACACATACATGTTTACAATTCTATGTTTTCTTTGACATCAATGGGTGGTAAGGTTGAAAGGTCATTCAACAATGGAGTAGCACCATGTATATTCATATTAAATAGAAAAACAGCCATCACATAGGTTGTTTATGTCCACCTAATGGAAAACCACCACATTTTGCACAAATATACAGGTATGATATTGCGCATGAGTGCCAAAATAGGGTTTGTGAGTTTTGGTATCTATAAAGTTAATTGATATAGACATTATTGTCAGAAGTTTCCTAAATTTGTATTAATATAACTACTACGTGCATCTTAGATGACCAAAATGTACATTCATTTATTAACAACAACATAGTTGAGAACCTATAAGAAATTATTCTGGAAAACAATTCTTTGGCTCAACAATTCATATGTGAAAAAGATATTCTTGATCGTTAAGAAGTGCCAACATTAAGACATAATCTTCTTAAAATAAAATTGACAATTCCATCAACATATAACATACCAAATACTTCTAACATTGAAATTCTTATTGTTGTTGATATTGAATATCTCATTGAAGAGTGGGATATATTCATTCAAACCAAAACTATAAATCTAAAAATAATTGATGAGATACACCCATTGTATCCTCCATTACAATATCCCTTGATTTTCAAAAGTGGTAATAATGGATATATTGAAAACATATTGCATCGCCCAACTCCTTTCACAAAAAGTTCTAAAGTAAGGAAGGTTTCAATGATAGAGTACTTCCTTTTCACATATAATTTCATGAAAATGATTCCTCATCATTACTACGTTCTAGAAGAGTATTTTAATAGTTTATTTTCAATTCTAATACATTTATTGAGTCTTAAAAATTTTCATTCATTATCTTCAATCAAAAGTAAATGAGTGTAGATCTATACATTGGGTTGCATGATGCATTTCAAATAGGCGGCCGAGAAGAATATTCTTATGGGAAGAGAATCATTTTACCTTCAACATTTATTGGTGTTTCGAGGTATATGATCCATAATTACCAAGATGAAATGTAAATTTTTAACTGGGTAGGGTATCCAGATTTGTTTTTGACATTTACATGTAATCCAATGCAACCTAAGATTACTCAGAATCTTAGAAATAATAATCTTCATCCAGAAGACCCCCTCACATATTATCTAGTGTTTTAAATATTAAGGTTGATAAGTATTTAAGATAATATTGTTTCTTTGGAAAATCTAGGGAAAGTAATGAACTATGTAGTTACAAATATTATTTTAACCAACTTCTTTTAAATTACACCATCCTTTACAAGGTAACTATAACCCTTTCAGTTCAATGTAGTTATTCGAACCGTTGACTTTCAAAAATAAGGAATTCCTAATGTACCCATCCTACTATTTCTCTATAATTAAAACAAATTTAACACAACTATAGTTATTAACAACTATAGTTTCACTAAAATTCCAAATAATGTTTCCTACCGAAGACTACAAGAGGTTGTCAAATGTTTTATAATCCACGACCCTTGTGAAGATTCCAACCATTCTTCACATTGTACGAGAAATGGAAAATACAGAAAACTTTTTATAAAAAATATTTTTTGAAAATAGAATAGTTGGTGATGATGGTTATGTCATTTATTGGATATGGGATAATGGAAATACAGTTCTATAACATAACTCACCTTTGGATAATCATTTTTTGCTACCATAAAATCTATTTTTTCTATTAAATTAACACGATCATGTGAATATTGAAGTTTGAAATCATTCCTCTTCGATAAAATACTAATTTACATATATTAGAAAGGGAAATGATAATGTGACAACAATACTCTATGAGGGGAGAAACACACACTTGTCAAAAAACAATTTAGATGAGGGGAATATGTATTATGATTGTAAGTACATATCTACCTGTGAGGATTCTTGGTGTAATTTTTATTTTGATATCCATTATAGATATCTAGATGTAGAGAGGTTACATTTCCATTAACCAGGACAAAATTTTGTGACCTACTCTAACAATGATAACATTGAAGATGTATTAAATAACAAAATCATTTCTTGAACAATTTTAACCTCTTGGTTTGAAGAAAATATACCATACCTAGAAGGTAGAGGTTTTACTTTTTCATAGTACCCAACGAGATTTTTCTTCCACTCTCAAGAAAATAAATGGAATCCTTGAAAGATGGGCTTATGAATTGAAAGACTATACTATATGCCTCAAATAACTAGTGAGCGTTATTACTTGCAGATATTTCTATCAAAAAACAATGGTGAAACATTGAATGAATATATCAAACTAGTTAACAACATCAATCATGGTACATTTATAGAGGCTTGGTCTTCTAGGAGACTACTAATAGATGACATAGAATTCATTGAAGCTATAAAATATGTCTCGTCTTGGTTAATGGGACAATATGTATAGAGGCTATTTACAAGCATGTTAATCTCCAAAAATATTTCTCACCCAGACATTTTCTAAAATGAAACCAAATAGATACTATCAGAAGTCATTTTATATGATCAAAGGAGGACCCTACAAATACCAAGTACATGCTTTAATTAGTAACTGCTGCATTCCTCTACATTTATTTATGGACAACGTTTATTTCATTTATGTACCACTTTGTAATAATATTCTACTATTTTATACATCTAACAGTCACAAATCAACCAATTCTAAACTATATTTTCTATCGTCTGAACTACTTGAAATATAGGTCTGTTCTCTGATTTTTATTATAATGTAGTAACTAAATATTTTCAGTAGTTTTTTTAACATTAAATAATTATTACCCATTTAATATGCTCATAAATATAGATTTGTAGGTGACATATTCCTTCAATCTCGACTGTACTTGCTGTCATCTAGACTTAGTACAAAATGTTTCACTACTATGATATTTATTATATTGCAATACAAAAAAAGGAACCACCATTTCTATTCACATATTACTACGAAATTCCATGTAATTTGTACTTATTTATAAATATACATGAACCCAATCACTAAAAATAGTAGGTTTACCTATACTGATATTCTTTCACTAATGACATTGCAGGGATTTATTTAAAACATTCACTGTCCATATTTACATTCTCTCCAATAAAACTCTCTTCATTTTAATAAGACTATATAATGATGACTAAATAAAAATAATTACTATGGTATTGTATCTATTTTTTCATTATCTACCGTAGTTTCAATCTTTTAGTTAATATAAATTATTTTAATGATTGTGTTGATGTTTATTTTTACTGATATGTACCAACATTTCAAGACATTCAAGATTTGATACTGAAAGATCACCAGAGACAGACTTCTCCTTTGATTAAAATAGACCTAATTTAGTCTAGTTCTAGATTCAATATTTGATACTCTAATGAATTTTTTTTGTTTTAGAATAACTAAACAAAAATAAATAATTACATCTTAATGAGTGTACCAATTTACATAGTATGCTTACAGTTGAACAGATAGAGGTGATGACATTGATTTTGTCTTCAATGTCTACTAATTTAGGGGGGGGGGGTCTTCTTCTGGAATAGATATGGAGTCACAGGTTAAACCTTCATTTCGAGAGTACTAAAATCATTGGTATGGTCACATGGAAGTATTGTACTTGCAGTTTCGTCAAGTGGAATAGCTTCATTACTACTTCCTAGCAGACGAACAACACATTCAAAATTCTGCATTCCAATCCACATTAATAATCCTTCATTTTTCATTATTCAGGAAGGTAGTGATGTTGTAGAACATTTACAGTTGACAAAGCACATTATTTTGGATGAGGAATATATGAGTCATAAGTACTTCTTGGAGGCTATAGACCGTACTCTGAGATACATTTTGACAGTTAAAAATGATAATTCTCAGAATTTACCATTCAGTGATGTAAATTTTGTACTGGGTAGAGATTTGAGGTAGCTACTTCCTGTTATACTAATTGGTAGCATAAGTGACATTTTCTTTGGATGTTTTAAGTCATCATATTTGTGTAAAACCATTCTTTTGTTAACTCATACAAGTAACATGAGATTACATTATAATTATTCCATCCATGATGGAGCGTCATTGCAAGACTTCTCTAAATGGAATTTAGATATTGGCGGATGTCTAATTAGAGATCCTAATGATGGAGATGCACTGATTCATGTTCTGTCAGTATATCATATAAGAGACATCGATAATGTCATGGCTTCAATTGTCAACCATACATAACCTTGTTTTAGTGACAAAATTTGTGAAATTAACTATCTGAAGGAGTGTGAAATTATAGCTCCAAACCGTGATCTGGTTCAAGATGTAAATTATTACATTATGTCTCTCACATGATCAGATCACATAGATTACTTCAGCTCAGACTCAATTTTCAATGAAAGTTATGATAGAGAAAGGCCAAAAAAGTTTATACATCTGACATGTTAAATGTTATCAAGGTATTTTATTTGTTTGCCCACAAAAATCACTCTAAAGCGCGGTGTTCCAATTATGTTTATAAAAAATGTAGATCAATATATTTGTCTGTGTAATAGGAAAAATATGATAGTTACACACTGGGGGTGCACATGTCATTGGAGCACAAGTTTTATGTGTCTATCATTTGGGATATTCTACATTCAACCCAAGAATAACTATGAAACACTCTGATATTAGATGGACATTCAAATTTCAAAGAAGACAATATCCTTTGATAGTTTCTTATGAGATGAATATTAATAAAATTCAAGGACAATCACTGTATTCATTTGGGTTATATCTACGCAATACCGTATTATATCATGGCCAATTATATTTTTCACTATCTAGGGTCACATCAACAAGTTGTTTGAAAATTTTAGTTGATAGTAACTATAACACATCATGTGATTACACACCGAATATTGTGCACATCGAAATATTTGATAATCGGTCTTAGGTATCATTTATATTGACTTGTATATATTTTAATGTGGTCTATCATCCCAATATGTTCAATTTCATTACTTCTTTTGCTGAGTAATATGATTGTTTGCACTATCTGAATGTGTAGAGTAAACTAATGTCACACTCAATAACCCCATTGTGTGAGATTACCCCATAGGATGATGAAACACTAAGGATATAGGTTCATGTCTTGGATATGTTGTTCAATTAATTATCCAAATTCAACCATGTCGTCCTTTCCATTGATCTCATACTAAGTGATATTCAGGTGGTTTTATGTTACAATAACAATTTCAAACTATTTTTTTCCATTGTTGCTCAACTAGGGTCTATACATTTTTGAGTAAGTATATATATATATATATATATATATTCTACATCATATGTTCTCTATTATCTTTGTATATAATCATTCATTTAAACATACTATATTCATGGAACAAATTCTGAGTGTTCTATTTCATCATTTCTCAAATTTGTTGTATAAAAGTTGCTGTATATATATATAGTGTCTCTGTGGTGTGTTGTAAAAATTCATTGAATACGGTTTCTGACTCTTTCACTAGGGCGTTCACATTTGTCTATTTGACGATGAAAGGCATGGTTTGTTTCCCCACATTCCCTCTTTCCAAAGGCGAGCAGCATCCATTCCTTGTACAAGGACGCTTACTCCTTGACCGAAACGGGGTGATGGGATGTCGGTTCTTCCTTCCATGGATTCCTCATAGAAACTCGGCACCTAGTCCAGGTCACCCCTTATAGATTTAATACATTGTACGTGAAACTCTTTCTAGTTCCATATCATTATGGACATCGATTAATTATGTTTCTTCTATCAGGGCATTCCGAAGGGTCCAATCAGGGAAGAAAACTTCGGTCTGGGGAGTAGTCACGTTGGTCATCAGTAGTGTGTCTGGATGATGAAACATTGGCACGTATGGGTTTCTTCCCCTTATTATAGAGAATATCGAGTGTGCTGAAGCCAGAGGCATCCCACATATCATGTGGGGAAGTATAAGCCATTGGAATATCTCTGAGGTTTTCCTCAGCTTCCTATGTTTAACACAGGGTATGCTGCATGTTTAACGTCCAGCGGAGATGGATTGGACTAATCATAACATTGACTGGAGTGGGTCAGATAGATGTAGCCCCATGAGGGAACACTGATTTTGGGGCTAACAGAAGGTTAGTAACCTAGTTTCTTCTATGAGTAATGAAGAGTTGGATTGGAATGATCTTACCGGAATTTGGTGGCTTGGGTAAGAATCAGGATGGATGATGGGTGGTTAAGTGATGTGGGTGGAGAATGTTATGGAGTCGACTCAGGGAGACGATGTGGTGGGCTTCATCCTCGAAAAGACTACCTGCATATCCCTGTGGTTGGGAATCAAAGTCCGCGTAGTTCAGTGCGATGATGGGATGCCTGAGGAGGTGGCCCGGGAAAATGGATGCATAGATGGGACCCGGAGGAAGTGGAACCTCTGGTTTGGGGCATAACCTTCCCGAAACACATAGGCTCAAGGGGGATATCAGGATGAGACCTTAATGAAGGTATTGAACCTCAGGGAGGCTTCCTACATATCCATGTTGTATGGAATCAAAGACAACGTAGTTCATCTTGACAATGCCTTACCACTGATTGGGGTGACAATTAATTACCGCTGAAGGGGGGGGGGGGGGGCTGACAATAGCTTATTGTTGAAAGGGTGTGACAACGACTTACCATAGATAGGGGGCTGAACCTCAGGGAGGCTTCCTAAATACCCTGTCTAGGAGACAAAGATCAAAACCCATGTAGTTCGGGATGGTGTGGGTGAGCTGACGTGAAGGAGGTCGGAATGAAAAAGTGTTGGTCTTGATCCGAAGGTAGGTTTCCTACATACTCTTCCTCGGCACGGATCAATGACCACGTAGTTTGACTGGTGCGGGAACTAACATGAAGGGGTTCGGAACCAATGGGTGGTGGGCTTGAACCTCACAGAGGCTTCCTATGTACACTATCTAGGCAGGGATCAAATTCCACATAGTTCATGTTGGTGTTTGGGGATTACACTCTAGGCTACATGGGTGTTGGTGAACTGACGAGAAGGAGGTAGGAATGACCGGGGTTGTGGGCATGAACCTCATGGAGGCTTCATACGTACCCTTCCTTGGAAAATATCAAAGTCCACCTAGTTTTATAAACATGTAGGGCTTACACTCTAGGCTGCACGGGTGTTGGTGAACCGATGTGAAGGAGGTCAGAATGACCAGAGTGGCGGGCTTGAACCTTATTGAGGTTTCTTACATTCTCTACCTCAGTAAGGATCAAATTCCTCATAGTTTGGTAAACCTGTGGGGATTACTATCTAGGCTGCCCCTGGTGTTGGTGAACTGACTTGAAGGAGGTCATAATGACCAGGATGGTGGGCTTGAACCTCATGGAGGCTTCCTACATACCCTACATTGGCAAGGATTAAAGTCCACGTTGTTCTGGTAAACGTGTGGGGCTTACACCATAGGCAGCCCAAGTGTTGGTGAACCGATGTGAAGGAGGTCGGAACGATTGGGGTGGTGGGATTGAACCTCGTGGAGGATTCCTACGTACCATGCCTCAGTAAGGATCAAAGTCCCTGTAGTTTAGTAAACATGTGTGGATTACACTCTTGGATACCTAAAGAGGATTTCATCATCGATTCTTACTCTAAGCCCGCGTGAGTCAGGCTTGGTGTGAGAAGAAAAAGGCAGTGAAGACCTAACAATCACATCGTGAAAGGTGCGTCTGTGGGAAGTGGAGTGAGGCTTACACATGGTTAGCAGCCTAGGGAGTGAAGGATTGGGACATACTCCTAGATGGAGGCCTGTGTGGAGAAAAATCCCAAAGTTAGAGGGATTTAAAACTGAATAAAGGAGGGATCTGGTACCCATTCCCCCCCCCCCTCTCTGGTCTTTCTCCAGGAAGAAGTTAGTAGGAGTAGGGGTGCTACCTCATGTAGGAAAATACAGGGTCTTACTCCCAAATGGTTTCCCTTTCCCTGCGTAGAATTCATGGGGGGAAGTCACAGTTTAATTTCATTTTCTAAGGATGAGGATGCTAGGCATTTTAACGTCTTATAGCTTGGACAAGGTGGGTTCTCTCTGCACCCCTAGGACTTACATAACTGGTACCCTCTACTCCTTGGTGAAGTGAAGGGACAGAAAATGCCAAAGCTAGGGGGTGTAGTGAGGTGATCCCTTTGGGGGTCCTTGTTAGTGTGGCTATGTGAAAATGAAATATCCATTAGCATTCCTACGTGAAGAAGCATGAGGCAAAGAAACGCAACATGATGTGGTGTCCATGAAACTTGGAAATCACTTCTTGCAAACCTGGAGGGTTTCACGGGAATCGGAATTTCAATGCATAGGGGTTCATAGGTAGGGTCCTTGTGATGATCTGGTGCTCTACATAGTGGAGGGTACTTGCGAAGGGGTGTGATTCGCGAAGTGGAGTGTCCAAGCCTAAGCATAGGTCAGAGGTGCATATCATAGGATCTTTGCAAAGTGGAATGGCATTTTCGATGCACTACCTCATGAAGGAATGGTTCCTTGTGACGCAAGATGTTGTGAAGCAATGTTCTTCACGAAGTACAGTGACCCTGCCTTAGCATGTGGATCATGTGTACTTGAGGGGTGTTTCACGAAGCATAAACTCACCATGATGAACCGGGTCCGCTTGGGGATCCCCTTCCTTCACGAACGCCCGTAGGCTATGTGAAAGGCATCCCTTTCTAAAGAGGGTAAGAAAACAAGGAAAGGGGGAGGCACTTCGCAGAGAAAAAGTACCTCACATAGCTCATGGTTTTCAATGTAAAGAGTGATTCATGATTCTAGAGGTAGGAAGTTGAAAGGTCAGATGATCCGCCCTCTGGTCTTGGGGGGGGGGAGGTCGGTATTTATAGGCATGAGATGCCGCGAAGTAGAGCTTGCTCAACACGAAGATGGATTTTGTTGCTCCACGGCGGGTCACGAATATCAAAGGGTTTAATGGCGCATCCCACATCCTTACTCCACGGTGGGCTCACGAACGTCAAAGGTGTTCTTGGAGCATCCTGCATCCTTTCTCTGCAATGGCCATGGGGCCAGGGGGATTCCGCGAAGGGGCTTCGCAAGGCATTCATTCGGGATTTTTTTTTCTTCTACCCCCATTTTGTCACAAATAAATGACCCCCCCCCCCATAGAGTAGAAGCTGAGGTGAAAAGAAGGGTCAAATGTTGAGGTTAAATAAACAAAATCCCTCAGTTATGCATGATTTTGTCTCGCAAAGAGGGATTTTGACGCGGATATGTGATGTGCGGGCTGAGTGCGCAACAAAGCATGGAATGATAAGGACGTTCTGTGAATTTCCGAAGGTCATCTCCTATAAATAGGGGAGTTGAACTCTCTTTATTCTGTTCTTCTCTATGGGAATTTGGAATTTAGCGCTCTTAATTTGTGAAGCTCTATGTACTCCACGATTTCTCTCCGCGGATCGGGTTTTCTGCTCCGCAGCGCATAGCGAGTCATTGACTCAGCCACAACACTTTGAGATCATGCACTTGAAGGCCGAGTTAGGTCTTTGTGAATAGGCTTCATGAACGAGCTCTGCGAATGAGATTCACGAACCAACCCGAAAATCGCCCAAATTTTAAAACTGAATGGATCAATCAAGATGTTTCCCAGGGGGTTCATGTTGATGCCACCTAAAGGGATGATACGGAGAATAGTCTGGGTCCAGGGAAGTTAATTCGGAGCCACTCTGACCGTGGCTCATTGGTGGTGCCACAATGCTCTTTTTATGGGGTCAACCCGTCCATGGGAAGGGTCGATCCTCAGGTGCTCTAATACATGTAACATTTCAACATACTTTCATGATTTTATATTTTTATTCCAACTACATGCATGACTTCCGTTATTTTTTTGGGTTATTGCATCTCTATGACATTTGTGGGGAATCCAGCGATCATTCCCTAAGCTCACTTGGGTTGCGGCCGATATGAGAAATAATGTGTGACCACCTTATTACTCCATTAAAATGTGGGAGTGAAAACCAATCTTCAAGTATCCAAGGCCTTGTACATCCAATCTGGATTCTTGCAAAGATAGAGGAAAAGGACTGGCTAGAGGGGGAAGACCTTAGAACAACAAGATTTCACTTTTCTTGATGTGTTCTTGTGCACAAGTGGGGTAACGCCTAGGGCGTTCGAGTTAATCCAAACATAGGGGAGTGGGATATGTGAATTACGATACCCCTGATTTGAAACACTGTCGGGGTGGCTAGAAAATGAAGGATAACTGTTGACCATGTTTGAAACAAAGTATCCTAATTGTGTTATCCTGAAATGGGGATAACAAATGAAGGCCGACTACTGACCGTATTCGAAACGTAGGGCCTGTGTAACGCCCCGACCCTAGTTACCCAGAGTCGGTGCATTATTACATAACATTTGCATGATCACAAGAAAGCTCAAATCTCAAAAGACCAATTGGTTTAGTAGCCTTGGAAACACTAGATATATTCATAAGATTTACATTACATCATAAATTGAAAAACTTCTACAACAACATAATGTCTCCACGGTCCACACTATTATCCCCTCATAATATCCCCGTAGGTCATTCATAACTTACTTCTTCACATCCTGGGAAAAATAAAACATAGAAAAGGGGTGAGCTCAAATGCCCAGTAAGGATAACAATATAGCGGAAACTTTCATAAATGAGAATAAACATTTAAGGAAATGTATAACTAAAACAAAATCCTTTAAAACATGAACTTTCAACATGGTATGGCATAAATAAAATGAAATAATGCCATTTACTTATTCACATGGATATTCTACTAATCGAATAATCACATGCAAAAATCAATAACCACTTTCATAATGATGGAATGCATAATGCTAAACTTTGATTTCTTTGTCAAGGCCTCGTCCCAAGACCTTGGGGCTAACTATAACTGGAACCCAACCCTAAGTGCCTCTAATAACCGGACACCAACCCGGAGTGCCTCTAATAACCGGACACCAACCCGGAGTTCCTCTAATAACCGGAGACCAAACCGGAGGGCTTACTTTTACCAGTCCCTAACCTGGAGGGCTTACTTTTACCAGTCCCCAACCTGGAGGGCTTACTTCAACCAGTCCCCAACCTGGAACATACTTGTCCAACACATTCATATGAAGTAAAGGTTGAAATATAACATAAACATTCTTATTGGAACTAGCATACGAAATGTCAATACTTTACTCATAAACCATGAATTCTATATAAATGACACATCTACAGTCAAACATATCACAAAACTTCATTACAATATGGAAGTTTTAAATCATAATAAATCAACTTCAAATAATCTTAAAATCCATCAAAGGATGTTGACATAGATGAAAATGTTTTTTTAAAAATTATTGAGAGAAATATCCCTTTTTCATGAAAACATTTTAATGTTACACAATTTAGAAAGTAAGTCATTTAAATACATTTTTGAATCAAAGTGTCCCATACCACTTTGAAACTTTTGAATGGAATTAACACTTTTAAAGCATTCATTTTCATATAAATAAATCCTTACAAACTATTTTGAAAACGTGGACATAAATGAGGATGATTTAGAAGAATAAATATTTAAAACATTTAAAATGATGTTTTAGTAAAAGTTCCCTTAGAAATAATCCCTTTGAAAACTCTTTAATGAAATATGGACATGGATAGTAAATAAGTCCTTTAGATACTTACGTAAAGACAACCTCGGATATTAAAGAGATTGCGAATTAAACCCTTATCAATTTGGTAACTTATGAAACATACAACCCATGAAAGAGGTATCATACAATGAAAATGTAAACACACATAAGGTAATGTGTATTACACAAAGAATACAATTATGGGCAGTACATACACCAAAAAAAAGATAATAGTGGAAATATGGCATGAATCTCACAGAAATAAAGAGTGAGATGAAAACCCCTTACCACGTTAATCAACTGAGTCGTATGGACAAAAGTTAATAACCACCAAATGATTTCCAGAATAAAATGAATATAAAGAGAATCATGATAGTATATATCAAATGGTAGTACACAATACACCACTTTCAATAATTTAGTGGTGAACAATGGAAACCTCACGGAATTGAAAGTGAGATAAGAAAATCCCTTACCTTGTACTTTTCCTTGGTTGGGGTATGTTAACCTCCTCTTCTTCGGGTTCTTCCTTTTGATTTGATCAAAATGGCTCCTTAGGTTGGCTTTCTGATCAAACTAAGGCCTCTAGGTTGTAGTGAGGGATATTGGGAGAGTATTTGGGCAGAGTTTGGCCGAACCAAAAGGCTTTGAAGGTGTGAAAAAATGAGAAGGAGGAGTGCCCTTTTATAAGAGGGGTGAGGGGCACCTTTAGAAAAGCTAGAGATATTAGTTTATAATAAATTCATAATCGGTTTCCAATGGCTCCAAAGTTGACTATTCAAAGGTTAAGGTGGGTATGGGTCGAAAACAACTCAACCAATAGAATTTAGACAGGTTTGGGTACTTATATTAACCTTATCTTTAAGTATTAACTCTAAGTTAATTAGTTTCACTTTTAAAATGTCTCTTTGTATTTTTATATAATATGGTTAATAAACTTACTATATACATCCAAGCGACCCCCAAGTGGTCCATTGATGATGAACCTATCATGATATAAGTCTCTTGGCCGAACCTCAGATTTTTAGGAATTTCATATCAATTAATAATATAATATTTTTTTTAAGAACTCTTTTATGTCAATTTTGACACTATTCAATAGTTGATTTTTTTGAAACTCATAACAGATTGATTACTTCTAACAAAGTCAATTAAATCAATCCTAATATATCATATTACCCTAGAAAATTAGTTTAGTTCATTAAAAGTTTCATATTATATTTATTTGGGTATTTATAATATCAATTATTTTAATTTTTCACTATTATAGTAATTACTGCATCATCATTGTGTAATAAATAAAATAAATTATTTAATGTCTAAAAATTATAAATAAAATATCATTATGTAGGAAATCGTTTTATATTTCTAATGAATATTTATAATCTAAAATCCAACATATATAACCCTATGTAACAATTGTTTTGCTAAAAGATATATGCTTGTGTCATTTTTGTATTCATTTTAAATTAATTAAAATAAAGTGTCATTATCACTTACAAGTGGATCCATGGGGTCCCAAAATCAACCCAAAGATTCTCATGGTCGACCATGTATCAACCAATAGGTTTAAGACACATTTTAGGGTAATTTAGTATTATTATAATTGTCACGACCCGTCCTCGGGGCCCGTGCCGTGACTACCCCAAGCCCGCCTTCCATAGGCCAGGGGCTGGCGACTAGCACCAAAGGCGTAAAATCCCGATAACTGGGAAGGCATTGCCTTTATAAAAGAAAACATGCACCACAGAGTACAAGCGGAAGTAAACACTAAGTACAAAAAGAAGAGCTGAAAAGTAAAAAGGGGCCTGAAATACAAGCCCAACTGTAAAGTACAACTCGAAAGGGAAAACAGCGACTGAAAAGTAAAGCTGCTACGCTGAGATGTCCACTGGAAATCCCACCTGAAGGGTGGGTGCAGATAGCTCCTCTGCTCCTCGGGTCCCGCCGTCTGCTCCGAGTATGTCCCGCCCAGTGTCCACCTCCGGGTACCGCCTCGTCGTATAGTCCACCTCCAGGTACCGTCCAGTCCTTGAACCTTCGGCTTCTGTCAGCACTGTCCGTCGTCTGCAACCAACACAACGAGGTGCGGGCATAGCCCGTGCAGGGGTGAGTATAACGATACTCAGTAGGGACCCCGAGACCCTCAAGGTCTCACTAAAACCAACAAGGATAAACACAAGAAGATCTCAACAGATAAACCCTACTTAAGTATATGCCCATACATATACCTAAGTTATCAAGTAACCCATCTCAATCATGAGGAAACACAAGGATTGTGAAATCGACGGATAACCACTACCTGGGTATATGCCCATACATATACGAAAGTTAGTAAATGACCCATCTCAATCATGAAGTAAACACAAGGTCAAAAGTCTCAGCTCAAACCAGGATTTTCATTATCGAAACCGCAACTGCTGAAGAGCTCCGTCTCTAGAGTGTATAGTGGTCCTGTAACGACTCCGAGGCCGCCGCTCACTACCCTAAGACTGCTGAGGTACTCCTCCTGTCGAGTACTGCGGGTTTGCGGCCAACTACCTGGCGCTCCGTCCGCTGAGGGTCTGTCGCCAAATACCGGGCGCTCGCCCAAATAGCCTACTGAGGTACTCCTCCTGTCGAGTACCGCGGGTTTGCTGCCAACTACCTGGCGCTCCGTCCGCCGTGGGTCTGCCGCCAAATACCGGGCGCTCCGTCCACTGGGCTAGTCGACTCACTCCAAGTCGAGTCGGTCAAGCAGTCGTCAGGTCTCAGCCGGCTACACGGTCTCCGTACTCTGCACGCTCGTCTCCGGGAGGGTCCGCTCCACGAGCTACTGGTCGATACTCCAAGTATCACAAAGTCCCACAAAGAAGTATCTCAAAAGTCCGTCTCGTCACAGGGGTCTCAACGCAACAGACGGCGCGTCGTTCGGACGCCCGGTCTGTGAGTTATTAGCCTTTTCGTCCCAGGGGCCCGGTTGGTTTCGTACGCGAACCAATCCCGGCCGTAT
Source organism: Viscum album (assembly GCA_963277665.1). Taxonomy (NCBI): domain Eukaryota; kingdom Viridiplantae; phylum Streptophyta; class Magnoliopsida; order Santalales; family Viscaceae; genus Viscum; species Viscum album. The sequence goes on along the minus strand of OY728129.1, from coordinate 1,338,345,926 downwards.
CACAACTGTACCCCGAACTCCCATAGGGTATACTCAAAGGGACCGTTACTCAACGTAACCACCAACGCCGCTGACGGTTCGTCAAACGGACGTCCTGTCTGAAAGATATTAGCTTTTCCGTTCCAGGGGTCCGGTTGGATTTCGGGTACAATCCAACCCGGCCATACTCCGACTGCATCCAAAACTCGGGCGGAGTATGTCAAAAGTTCCGTCTCATCAAGAGGAAGTCAACGAAATAGACGGCGCGTCAATCGGACGCCCGGTCTGTGAGTTATTGGCATTTTCGTCTCCGGGGCCCGGTTGGTTTTTAAGGCAAAACCAACCCGACCGCACTCCACCTGCGTCCAAACCTCGGGCGGAGTATGCCAAAAGATCCGTCTCATTAAGAGAAACGCAACGCGACTGACGGCGCGTCAATCGGACGTTCGTGGCTCAAGATATGAGCGTTTCCGCTCCGAAGGCCCGGTTGGTTTCGTGAACGAACCAACCCGGCTGAACTCAAAGTAACCCGAAACCTTGAGTGCGATATACTGAAACGACCGTCTCGATCCAAGGATCGCGTTGCCGCAGACGGTTCGTCATTCGGAGGTCCAAGGATCAAGTTATGAGCCAAAAACCGAATCTGGTTCGAAACGGGGGGTCTGGGTCCGGGCCGACCCGGCCCGACCGCCCCCCCCCCCCGGGGGGCGGCGCGGCGGCGGCGGCGGCGGCGGGCCGCGGTGGCGGCGGCGGCGGGCCGCGGGGGCGGCGGCGGGCCGCGGCGCACGCGGGGGGCTAAGCCCCCGCCCTTTCCAAGAGGCGGCGCGGCTTTGCCGCGCCGTTTGTTTTTAGGAAGCGCCCCCCCCCCCCCCCTCGTGGGGGGCCTGCTGGAAACGAACCGAGGGAGGGGCCGGTTGCCCCCTCCCTTCAAAGAAACCCCCCCCCTCTTAAAGAGGGGGGTTTTCAAGGGGTTGGCCGGGGAATTAAATTCCCCGGTTTTTAAAAACATTCGGCCGGCCAGCTGGCCGGCCGGTTTTTACCAACGGGACCGGAAATTCCGGTCCCGCCTTCGACTTCCGACGCCGGCGGCCCGGCCGCCGGTCTCCTCTTCCACCGCGGCCCGGAACCGGCCGCGGTCTTCTCGTCCCGCCGCGGCCCGGAACCGGCCGCGGTCTTCTCGTCCCGCCGCGGCCCGGAACCGGCCGCGGTCTTCTCGTCCGGCGCGGTGCGACGGCACCGCGCCCCTTTTGCCGTGCCCTGAATCCTTCCAACGCGGCGCGACAGCGTCGCGTTCTTGAAGACTCTCCTCGGCGTAGCGCGACGGCGTTGCGTAAAATATAAGCACGATCATCCGCGTGGTGCGACGGCACCACGCCACTTGCTTTCACCGCAAGAATTAAACAAGAACGATGGAGGGGGTTCGGCCGTGTTCGTGCGGTCCGGCCCCCTCACGTTAAAATAATAACGCAACTTTAAATAATCAACATCCACACGTTAGTCATACGAACCACGAGCAAGAATGAGATAATTAAATATTAAATCAACATCCCCTACCTCGGGTATAAGTTCGAGGATTTGACTATGTCCACGAAAGTCGACGTCGCGGAGATCGGGCGTCGCGGTAGTCGTTCGTCAATTCCGTTGACGAAGAGATACGTCCGATGAGGCACGTCGTTGGCGAATCCTTGTACGCCGACGAAGGTTGTCCGAGGAAGGGTGGCGTCCCCTTCGTTGTCACGGTGAACGAAGAAAGGAGGTGCGGCGTTCTTCGTCGGAAAAAGAGCGTTCCTCGTCAAGTCTTGAGGAAAGTCAAATTATAAAGAAAACAACGAACTCAAGAACCTCTACCTCGATAGTCGCACGTTGACGTAGTCGTGAAATATCGGTGTCGATTCCTTTGACGTCGGAGGAAGAGTCGTTGTCGATGGCGTTCGTCGCGGAAAAGATGATGCGGAAGAAGTACGTCACGTCGCGGATATGGCGTCGCGGGAAGACCGTGTTCTTCGGCGAAGAAGTTCTTCGTTGAAGAACGGCGTTCTTCGTGTTCTTCGTCAAGTTGAAGAAGAAGAAGAAAAGCTTCCAAAGCTCTCAAGAAATCCTCCCAAAAACTAACTTTTAACCCGAAACAAACGCAACTCCCGAAAAGGTCTCTTTAAGCGAAAATCGGCGCTGCGAGTTCATCGGTGCCCTCGGATTTCAATTCCGAGCACCGGATCAAAAGTTAGGAAATCCCGCTCGTTCGTTCACTAAACGTACCCGAGCCAAACTTCGGAAATTAATTCCGGGCACTCCGGGCCTCGGAATCAGGTGCCGTCTGAAACCGCGCTCTTGTAAAATTCTAAAGAAAATTAAGAAAAAAATTTTCCTTGAATTTTACGGGTCTTTACAATAATATTATTTTTTAACCCTTATTTACCGGATTTACCTTTAACCGTGGTAAATAAAATATTTACCGCAGTAATTATTCAAAATGTCTAAAAATAAAAGTTACCTATTTACACAATTTGAACATCCTGATTCCAAGTATGGAATCCATTTTCCTAAATTCAAAACACAGAAGTGGCAGAAATTAATTTAAAATTAATTCCCGCTGTCAAAACAAAAAGCATGTTTTTAAGAGATAATAACTATCAAAAGATTGACACTTGTTTATGTTCGGTTTAATTGTAAAATTATGTCCAATGACCAACATTATATTAAATGGTAAAAATATATTCTAAATATACTTTAAAACTACTAAAATTCATAATTTATCACTATTAATTATTTTGATTAAAAAAGTTATTTTTAATTAAAATTTAGTAATTTTCACTATTCATCAAAATATGAAAGTTATCCGAAAAGTACCAAAATTTCACCTTAGGCTAAATTAGATATTCTGAATCCAAAAATGAAGTCCATTTTGAAATATAAAATATATATAATTTCAAAAATTAGGTATTACTATTCATAACGGCTAGTTTGATTGGTTGTGGTGTGTGTTAAAACTCAAGGTTGCGTACAACACACGCTACTGTATTATTAAAAGAAAGTGTACCGTGGAAGCTTGGGATGTTTCATTTTAAATTTTTGATGTCTCTATTTAGTCAAAAAGTTTAAAATATTGTATTTAAAAAGGGTTCACTATTAAAAGTTGATAAAAGTGCAATACTGAAAATGAATTTGTTCTTGCATTATGTCTAAGATACTCATAATATGGAAAAATTATAAGGATTATATAAAGTTTAAAATTTAGTTAATACTATTCATAACCTCTTTTGAATGGCTTTTTTGTAAGTCATGGTGCAATTGAACTCGGTGTTGTGTGTAGTGCAAGTTATTGAATTATTTTGAAGAAATAACACATTATGAATTCTTGGGGTGTTACATTCTCCCCTCCTTCAATAAATTGCGTCCTCGCAATTTGAAATTGTTCTTCGAAAATAAAAGGTTGAAAATAGAAAATATATTTGTGGAAAAACCCACATCGGATATTGGGTTACTAAAATTTAGTCTTAATATGAGGAAAAGAGAAATCAAAGGGTCACCACCAAATTAGGATCTCGATTAGGAGAACATTGGTGGCAATTAGAGACATATAATTGGAGGAAAAACGTAAATATTTATAGGTAGTGATTGAGGTCATCAATCACAAACAAGTGTAAAATTGAGGTCCTTAAATTCATTAATCTATGATGATTTGAAATACCATCGGTTCAACAAAACATAGGGTATTAGGATAACACATTTTTGACGTTTCAAAATATCTTAGTTGAAATCCCACATCGAAAAATGAATTAATGAGGCCTCTATTTAAAATAAAGAGTCCAAATTATGAAGATTACCGAAAACAACACATACTAGGGTTCGATGTATTAAAATATGGATATGGAAGAAAAATCTAACCATCAATTATCTGATGGAGAGTGGTAGAGAACATGGCTATGAAAAGGCCCAAAATCCCAAAGCCATAAATTAGTGATGATTTAAGGTACCATCTAGGACTACATTTTTGTTCTAAGTTCCTTTTATTAATGATGAGGAATTTATATATTAGATTGGCTAAGATCATAAGGAGATATAATTACTTTATAATAAGAGTTTTATCCATTAATAAATTTCTACCACAAACTCATCTTTCACTCTAAAAGATAATAGAATGTAATTTTTTTTATTTATACTATTCGTACAGAGTTCCAAAATAAATAAATTTATAATTCATCTACCAGATCTTTAAAAAAACTACATTATTTAATCTAGGACATCTCGTGGGCCAGTGGTAGGTGATACACCCTTGTCGCCCTTCGGTTGCGGGTTCAAGTCTCGCAGCCTTGCCGGATGCGACGGGTTGCCGCCCGACCTCCGGGTTGTCCTTTTATGGCAATCCAAAATAATCCAAACTAGAACTATCCAAAATAATTCTGGCCAAACTCACAGTCCAGCATTTATAAGGAAGGTAAACATTATGTAGATCCTTTTTACCCCGTAATTGCTTATGAATACCTTCATCATGTATTCTTTTAATACACTGAAACATCCTGAATTACCATATTCCTTATTGATTACAGTCATTATCCCTTATTCCATATAGAATGCTAGATATACTTCATCAATCCAAATATGTTTTAAACCCCAACAATGATGGAATATACAAATCATTAATCAGTTCCAAGGTAGTCAATAATATCCAATATAATTTATCCAAAACAATCACATATTATTCCAAAATCACTACCTCATTATCAGAACTATATTATGATTTATCATTCTCTCAAACGAATATTTTCCAAAAATTTATCCTGTTATTGAGTCACTTTTCATTGTTCCACAAAATCTCAAGTCCTTAATGAAATAGTACTGCAGTACAATCCTTATATACTCCATAATTATTATAACAAGTACATTGTTGATACAACACTCAATTGACATAATCAACATAAGAACTCTAATCATTCCTCTTCATCTGTGGTAGTATCATAACTTGATTATTATCCAATAACATCATTTGCGGCATAGTCTGATGACTGGGACATAGGTTCGCGTAGTGTCCAAACTCCTTGCAAATGAAGCATTGTACATTTGAAACCATTTTCTTACCCTTGCAGTCATGTACTTTGTGCCCTTTTCCACCACACTTATAACAAACTCCCATTCCTTTCAGAACAGTTACAGGGTGTTTCTTTCCACAGTTACCACATATGGGAAAATTCTTCTTTTCCCACTTCCCTTTAACCATCTTTCTCTCTTCCATCCTTTTCTTCTCTTTCTTCCCTTCAAAGCCATAGGACTCAGTAAACTCTTTACTTATCTTATCAGCACATGATATTATTTCTTCATATGATGATAATACATGCGAGACTATTTCTCTTGTAAATTCTGGCTTAAGACCATAAAATATATGATCCTTCTTTCTCTTTGTATCATGTTCATTTCTAGAGTTCTCATTCCTTCTACTGGGCGCCATTTCTAAACAATGGAATACATTATATTAGTTTATGAATAACAATACCTAATCCCAAACTTGTAAAACACATAACATAAATAAAATAGTTTATGGATATAATCCATAATCATAAAAATGTCTCCTTTGAGGAAGTATATATACTCATAAACCCTTCATAATGATTTGTAAGGAAAATGAGAGTTATCCTAAGCATATCCCCCGGGAGTGTCGTAACCAAGAGTGCAGAAAGGCCCGTTGTCGTGCACCAGTTCTCGTTCGAGTCTAGCCCAAAGCGGTGTTTTCGAGTTTTACCCCTAGGTACATCTGTGCCAGAGCCGCCTCTACCTGCTCGTATCCAGACAGGGATGTATTGCTCAGAAAACTCACAAAATCTCTACAATACCAAAATTCTAGGAAGTTCTTCTATACTAATCCTCAAAGTTCATCTTAGGTCTACGTGCTCTAATCAGAGTTTATCTAAATCTAGCTTCCAAGGTTTGTACTAAACTTCCTCTGATACCAACTGTAACGCCCAGACCCAAGTTACCCAGTGTCGGTGCATTATTACATAACATTGGCATGATCACAAGAAAGATCAAATCTCGAAAGACCGATTGTTTTAGTAGCCTTAGAAACACTAGATATATTCATAAGATTTACATTACATCATAAATTGAAAAACTACTACAACAACATAATGTATCCACAGTCCACACTATTATCCTCTCATAATATCCCTGTAGGTCATTCATAACTTACTTCTTTACATCCTGGGAAAAATAAAACATAGAAAAGGGGTGAGCTCAAATGCCCAGTAAGGATAACAATATAGCGGAAACTTTCATAAATGAGAATAAACATTTAAGGCAATGTATAACTAAAACAAAATCATTTCAAACATGAACTTTCAACATGGTATGGCATAAATAAAATGAATTAATTCCATTTACTTATTCACATGGATATTCTACTAATCGAATAATCACATGCAAAAATCAATAACCACTTTTATAATGATGGAATGCATAATGCTAAACTTTGATTTCTTTGTCAAGGCCTCGTCCCAAGACCTTGGGGCTAACTGTAACCGGAACCCAACCCGGAGTGCCTCTAATAACGGGACACCAACCCGGAGTGCCTCTAATAATCGGACACCAACCCGGAGTTCCTCTAATAACCGGAGACCAAACCGGAGGGCTTACTTTTACCAGTCCCTAACCTGGAGGGCTTACTTTTACCAGTCCCCAACCTGGAGGGCTTACTTTAACCAGTCCCCAACCTGGAACATACTTGTCCAACACATTCATATGAAGTAAAGGTTGAAATATAACATAAACATTCTTATTGGAACTAGCATACGAAATGTCAATACTTTACTCATAAACCATGAATGCTATATAAATGACACATCTACAGTCAAACATATCACAAAACTTCATTACTATATGGTAGTTTTAAATCATAATAAATCAACTTCAAATAATCTTAAAATCCATCAAAGGATGTTGACATAGATGAAAATGTTTTTTTAAAAATTATTGAGAGAAATATCCCTTTTTCATGAAAACATTTTAATGTTAAACAATTTAGAAAGTAAGGAATTTAAATACATTTTTGAATCAAAGTGTCCCATACCACTTTGAAACTTTTGAATGGAATTAACAATTCTAAAACATTCATTTTAATATAAATAAATCCTTACAAACCATTTTGAAAACGTGGACATAAATGAGGATGATTTAGAAGAATAAATATTTAAAACATTTAAAATGATATTTTAGTAAAAGTTCCCTTAGAAATAATCCCTTTGAAAAATCTTTTATTAAATATGGACATGGATAGTAAATATGTCCATGTAGATACTTACGTAAAGAGAACCTCGGATATTAAAGAGATTGCGAAGTAAACCCTTATCATTTTGATAACTTATGAAACATACATCCCATGAAAGAGGTATCATACAATGAAAATGTAAACACACATAAGGTAAAGTGTATTACACAAAGAATACAATTATGGGCAGTACATACACCACACAAAAGATAATAGTGGAAATATGGCATGAATCTCACGGAAATAAAGAGTGAGATGAAAACCCCTTACCACGTTAATCAACTGAGTCGTATGGACAAAAGTTACTAACCACCAAATGATTTCCAGAATAAAATGAATATAAAGAGAATCATGATAGTATATATCAAATGGCAGTACACAATACACCACTTTCAATAATTTAGTGGCGAACAATGGAAACCTCACGGAATTGAAAGTGAGGTAAGAAAATCCCTTACCTTGTACTTTTCCGTGGTTGGGGTAGGTTAACCTCCTCTTCTTCGGGTTCTTCCTTTTGATTTGATCAAAAGGGCTCCATAGGTTGGATTTCTGATCAAACTAAGGCCTCTAGGTTGTAGTGAGGGATGTTGGGAGAATTTTTGGGCAGAGTTTGGCCAAACCAAAAGGCTTTTAAGGTGTGAAGAAATGAGAAGGAGTGCCCTTTTATAAGAGGGGTGAGGGGCACCTTTGGAAAAGCTAGAGATATTAGTTTATAATAAATTCATAATCGGTTTCCAATGGCTCTAAAGTTGACTATTCAAAGGTTAAGGTGGGGATGGGTCGAAAACAACTCAACCAATAGAATTTATACAGGTTTGGGTACTTATATTAACCTTATCTTTAAGTATTAACTCTAAGTTAACTAGTTTCACTTTTAAAATGTCTCTTTGTATTTTTATATAATATGGTTAAAAACTTACTATATACATCCAAGAGACCCCCAAGTGGTCCATTAATGATGAACCTATCATGATATAAGTCTCTTGGGCGAACCTTAGATTTTTAGGAATTTAATATCAATTAATAATATAATATTTGTTTTAAGAACTCTTTTATGTCAATTTTGACACTATTCAATAGTTGATTTTTGTGAAACTCATAACAGATTGATTACTTCTAAAAAAGTCAATTAAATAAATCCTAATATATCATATTACCCTATAAAATTAGTTTAGTTCATTAAAAGTTTCATATTATATTTATTTGGGTATTTATAATATCAATTATTTTAATTTTTCACTATTATAGTAATTACTGCATCATCATTGTGTCATAAATAAAATAAATTATTTAATGTCTAAAAATTATAAATAAAATATCATTATGTAGAAAATCATTTTATCGTTCTAATTAATATTTATAATCTAAAATCCAACATATATAACCCTATGTAACAATTGTTTTGCTAAAAGATATATGCTTGTGTCATTTTTGTATTCATTTTAACATAATTAAAATAAAGTGTCATTATCACTTACAAGTGGATCCATGGGGTCCCTAAATCGACCCAAAGATGCCCATGGTCGACCATGTATCAACCAATAGGGTTAAGACACGTTTTAGGGTAATTTAGTATTATTATAATATTATCTTTTAACCCTTATTTACCGGATTTACCCTTAACCATGGTAAATAAAATATTTACCGCAGTAATTATTCAAAATGTCTAAAAATAAAAGTTACCTATTTACATAATTTGAACATCCTGATTCCAAATATGGAATCCATTTTCCTAAATTTAAAACACAGAAGTGGCAGAAATTAATTTAAAATTAATTCCCGCTGTCAAAACAAAAAGCGTGTTTTTAAGAGATAATAATTATCAAAAGATTGACACTTGTTTATGTTCGGTTTAATTGTAAAATTATGTCCAATGACCAAAATTATACTAAATGGTAAAAATATATTCTAAATATACTTTAAAACTACTAAAATTCATAATTTATCACTATTAATTATTTTGATTAAAAAAGTTGTTTTTAATTAAAATTTAGTAATTTTCACTATTCATCAAAATATGAAAGTTATCCGAAAAGTACCAAAATTTCACCTTAGGCTAAATTAGATATTCCGAATCCAAAAATGAAGTCCATTTTGAAATATAAAATATATATAATATCAAAAATTAGGTATTACTATTCATAACGGCTAGTTTGATTGGTTGTGGTGTGTGTTAAAACTCAAGGTTGCGTACAACACACGCTACTGTATTATTAAAAGAAAGCGTACTGTGGAAGCTTGGGATGTTTCATTTTAAATTTTTAATGTCTCCATTTAGTCAAAAAGTTTAAAATATTGTATTTAAAAAGGGTTCACTATTAAAAGTTGATAAAAGTGCAATACTGAAAATGAATTTGTTCATGCATTATGTCTAAGATACTCATAATATGGAAAAATTATAAGGATTATATAAAGTTGAAAATTTAGTTAATACTATTCATAACCTCTTTTGAATGGATTTTTGGTAAGTCATGGTGCAATTGAACTCGGTGTTGCGTGTAGTGCAGGTTATTGAATTATTTTGAAGAAATAACACATTATGAATTCATGGGGTGTTACAGCCTGACTCGAAACGTTATCCATTATTCTTACAGAACATTAGGCCAGGATAGTAGGTGAGCTATAGGTCGAGAATCCATACCATAAGGGGGTTCATTTAGACGTGAAAAAGGATGAGGGTCCGAATAAGGGGAAATAAAAGTGTGTAGGGTGGATTGATGGGTTGTTCGAATGGAGTCCAAAAATCATGAAATTATGCCACCATGGTGAAAACACATTTGGTTGGGAGCATCGGTCTTATCAGGAATCAAACACAATTCCGAACATGACCTCTCTGGTAAGGACCTGGAATGATCCGTAGTTTTACGTCATACAGTAGGACAAGGACTTAAAGGGAATATCCCAGGGAATGACTATGTGGTGTAGTAGCTATAAACCTAACGTGAAAGAGGAAATAGTACCATACCACACCATATATCCCTAGAGGAAGTACTTCAGGTCGAGGGACCAATAGTGGAAATTAGGCTAGGCCCGAAGAAAAGTGGTCGGGCATTCCAACATACCCCATTAGGATGGGAATCAAACTATACATAGTTCAGATAGAACAATTTAATGTTATGTCGGATGATGAAATACATGGTTGTGCCAATACACATCCTACCAAAACTACTAATCCCACATGAGTCGTGCTCGATGTGGGAAATGAGAAGTAATGGTGGTACTTTCCAGACATAGTAAGGAACATTTTATGGTTGAAGTTAAGTTATGATAATGTTGTCCCAATGATGCGAACTCATCCATGTAGCATAGCTAGATGCATGACGAAGTACAACCAAGTATGTCGTAATTCCACTTGAACATTAGGAAGTGGTAATATGTGAATAATGATGCTCGAGACCTGGACCACATTGATGGCAGTGTGATGATAGGGGATGGCTATTGATCATGTTCAAAACACAGCATCCTGTCACATTATCTTGATATGAGGACAGATGGATGTGGGTCGACCACTGAACATGTTTGAAATAAGGGACATGTCACAAATGTTGTCTGAGGTTATTAGGGATGTTGGCATGAGATAGTAGGTGAGCTGAGGTGGCATGAGACCAGGACATGAAGGGGGTTCCCTTTAGATTTGTAATAGGATGAGGATCCAAATAATAGGCTGATGAAGCATGGACATGGAACTAGGGGAATGTCCCCATGAAAATTCCACACATCTGGATCTTTGTCAAAACACGTCTAAATACGACAATGATATTTATCAAATGGAGGGACTCGAGTCCCTCCCCATGGACAAGGGTCATGGAGACACATGATTTTGACTTAAGGTTCTAGGGTGGACCATTCAGGGGTGCTCGATTTGATGGATTGTGTGCAGGGTGGCGAAATAGCCAAACGTGATGTGCAATTCCCATGGGGAGATCATAGTTTTGGGACATAGAACACGGACCTTGTAGGGAAAAACCTGGGAAGTGCATGGTGCGGCTATTGAAAAACCCGACATGAATGAGAACCTAATAGGTACTCGCCACACCACATTTTCCCGTATGAGTTTGGGTGGAGTGGATGGAAAAAGAGGCAAGATTGTAGATTATTAAGGATGGACCCTGAGACAAGAATGTCTGAGCATTCCTACATATCCCATGAGGATGGGAATCAAGCCAAATGTAGTTCTAGAGGATTTCAGGCAGTTTAACATCTCATGGAAAAGAGGTTACATTTTCTTAGTTTATGTTAATAGGGTTTGGACTATGAATGGTAGGAAATGTGGGGGACACACAATGGTGTAATTGCAAAACCCGACGTGAACGGGGACCTAGAGTCCGGATCACCGTGCACTTCCTGGGGGAGGATTTAGGTCGAGGGACTGAAAACAAAGGTTAGGATGGGCCCGAGACAAGGTGCACATCCTTTCTTAAGTACCCCATGAGGATGGGGATCAATCCATATGTACTTCTAGAAGGTGGCACGATATGATACCAATGCCATGGATAATAAGGATGCACGGGTCTGGCCCTCACACTAAAAAGAGTGGTATTTGATTCATCTTGTTTGTCCTTTAGGATGAATGGTGTTTTTTTGTGAGGCGACAGACCTTGGAAAAAAATTCCAAAAATCTCCACAAGAGTCAAGCCATATGTAGGCATTATCAAATGGTATGGTGTGTGACTGATCCCAAATATTATGTCCCCTCGAGTGAGGACACTATGACGCAACATGATAATGTTATAGTTTATAGTAATGTGATGGGACTAGGATACATAGATTAACATCATATGGCCTGGATGTCTAAAAAATCATGGAAAACTAGCTCCCAATTGGGCTGGACCCAGTGACGAGGTGTCTGGGTGTTCCTACGTATCTAATGAGAATGGGAATCAAGAAAACACGTAGTTTTTGAAGGTTCCTTTTAACTTCATGAGGGAAAACATACAGTTTAATTTCATGTGGGACAACATACAGTTTAACATCATGCGGGATAATAAGTAGGAGTGACTAAATCCTAGGATGGGGCGTATGTGGTGCAGCTAATGATAGACTGATGTGAATGAGAACAGAATCCCATACCATGCCACGTAGCCCCGTAAGTGTTAAAGCCCCAAAGGTAGAACATAATAAATAAGTTAGTGGAACTTGAGCTGAACCCGAAGGCAAGGTGTCTAGGCATTCGTACGTATCCCATGAAAATGGAAATCAAGTTGTACGTAGTTCTAGAAAAGATCTTAGTTTAAGGTCTTAGAGATCAGACCATGGACAAGCAAAATCCTTCCAAATTGGCACAATCCTCAATCCAATACCTAAGCCTACGTGAGTTGAACTTAGTGTAAGAAACAATGGTCGAGGAAATCCTTGTAATACATGGAATGCGCTTAAACGGGAAATCAGTGTGGATCCCTGAAGAAAGCCGTACCGTGGATCTGTACTCCTAACGTGTGAATGTGCACTGAGGGAGAGCACCAAGAGTGTCAAGATCCCACCCAGATAAGATCGGGAGGAAATTGGTGTGAATCATGTGACTGGTATTTTTGTGCTTAATGGGATTGTTGTGACGATGGAGGATAATTGGTGACCATGTTTGAAACACAGTATCCATATCATGTTACCCGAAATGGGAACAGGAAATGAACATCAACCGTTTACTGTATTCACAACGTGGGACTTGTATAAGTTTGTTGTTTGAAACCCTCAAAGACGTTGGCTCATAATGGTAGTAGGTCCCCTGTGACGAGCATCCATGCCATTCAGGGGGTCCTTTTGGTTGTTAATGATGATGGAAGCCCTAGTAAAGGGGAACACGAAGCCTAGAAGGTAGGTGAGAGATTGTCTGGGTAATGTCTAACACTCTAGGAGATGAACTAGAGTACTCTTGGGTTCATTGGGGAATCATCATAGAGGGTCAATGGGCTCAACTTGAGAGCATCCAATTTGAAAAGATGAGTATAGAACAAAGGGGTAGAGAACTCCCAGAAGAAATGGGTATATGGTGTGGTTGTTACAAACCTAGCGTGAATGAGGACATAGTCCCATACCACACCATATACTCATATAACTAGGATGGTGCAGGCCATATGGCCAACGTGAAAAGGGGATTTCTAATACATGGGTTTGGGCCAATAGAAAAAATCTCAGGGTGGTCCTATGTATCCCATAAGGATGGGAATCAAGCCATTCATAGTTCTAGAAGACCATGCAGTTTAGCATCGTGTGGTGAGGATGGGGAGAAAGGGTAGGATATCCCAACAAGGGACATGTAAGACACAGCCAGTAACCTGACATGAATGAGGAAATAATCCCATACCACACCATACAGCTCTACGTGATACCTCATGCCCGAGGCCCAGGAAGGTTGAGGGACATAAGGATTGGCTATAGATAAAATATCATAGCCAGCTTGCAATTTAACATCTTTTCAGGAGGACAATATTGATATTAGTTTAAGGATATAGATCTCGAACCGTGGATGCCTATTTTATTATCATATGCATGGGACCTCTGAATGGAAGGGGTGAATCATCGTACCGATGGAAGACCCCTAGGTGGAAATGATTATAAAGGATAGTTGTTGACCAAATTTGCAACACAGTGTTCCCCCCCGGGACCCAAGAAACCAATTGGGCTTCGAACATTGATCATATTTTCAATAAGGGACATGTACCAATTTGTCTCTCAAATCATTGGGGACGATGGCCCAAAATAGTAGGATAAACCTTAGGCTAAATATTAATGCCATTCAGGGGTCATTTTGGATGTGAAATATAATGGAAACCCAAATGACAGGGCTCGTGAAACTTGGTGGGGCCTACGTTCGCAGAAGGGACGATATGGTGGGAAGAAAGTCCTGCGGGAATGTGTGGGGTGTGGAAAAATAGCCTGAAGTGAATGAGGACTTGGAGTTCAGATCACACTTCACACTTTTGAATGTAGACTAGGGACAATGGGCCAGGAGGGTCAAGGGACCAAAAAGTGTCAAAGTGCACGAGGGTCGAGGGACCTAAGGGGATATTCTGAAGTTTTGGTTTCGCCATCAAAAAACATTATTGGGAACTCCTATGTATCCCAAAAGGATGGGAATCAATCCATACATAGTTCTGGAAGGCCTTGCAGTTTAGCATCGTGTGGTGAGGACGTGGGAGAATAGATGTATGAGAAGGGATTGCATGGTGTGACCCTTACACTCCTCACATGAGTGGGAGCAAAAAAAGAATGCACTACACCACGGTCCTCCAAGATAACTATAATCATGGGGAATAGTAAAATAAAATAGTTTGGTGGCTGGAATCAAGACGTAACATTATAACATTCCTACGTATCCCATGCGGATTGGAATCATGCAAAACGTAGTTCTTGAAAGTGTAGTTTAGCATCTTGTGGGATGATATACAATTTATTGTCATGTTGGAAATAGAAATTTAAGTTCTTGTTGGACCAAATATAGTTTAAGGTCATGTGGGACATAAGCAGTTTAAGGTCAAGCAGGACCCGAAATTTTATTGTCTTGCGAGAAGAGGTGTAGTTTATGGTCATTCAAGACCAAATATTTTACTATCATGCCGAACCTTGTCACTCAAGAAAAGTATCAATTGTGGAATGTGGAATTGGGGGGAGGATTTATATGCTCTCCATTTATGGTCACTAAAGAGTATGCACCATTGGGGTTGACCTTGTGTACAGTAAAAGGTCTTTCCCATTTGGGTTCCAACTTGGGTGGTTAACTGCCAGGTATCATTGGTGTCCTGAGGGCCAGTACCAAGTCGACTATCAAGAAGGAGAAGACGAAAACGTTTTTATTGAATGCTCTGGCCATCTTGTTCTGGTTCCTTTCCAGATTGTGCAGGGCATGAAGCCTGTTCCTTTCGAGCGCTTCAAGCTCAGCCAGAAGGATTTCAGTGACCTTATCTGGTGTCTGTTGGTCATAGACAGCTATGTGTAATAAAGGAAATTGAATCTTCATGGGTCAGAAGACCTCAGTTCTGTACACCAGGGAATATAGAGTCACATGGGTGGAATTACACGTCATCATCCCGTAATCCCAGAGGGAATTGGGGAGCTTTTTTGGCCAACTCTTCTCATTCTGACCAGCCATTTTCTTCAAGATGTTAGATAGGGTCTTATTAAATGCCTCAATCATCCCATTTTCTTGTGTCTGGTAGCAGGAGGTATGGTTAGAATAAATGGTGTACTTGGCTTACAATTTTTTAGCTAATCTACTCAGAAGTTGGTGTCGTTATCGCTAAGTATGGCGTGAGGGACTCTAAATCGGTAAATGATATTGGAGCTCCTGAAGACAATGATGGAGCAGGCATTGACCTCCATGAGTTGAACTACTTCTTTCCACCTGGAAAAGTAATTTGTAGTGATCAGGATGAACCAACATTTGCGATTATCGTCAGTGGATATGGTCCCACGACATCGAGTCCCTAGACTGCAAAGGGCTAAGAGTACTTGGTAGTGTGGAGAGGCTCTGGTGGCCAATTCATGAAGTTAACATGAACTTGACATGCATGGAACCTCTTGGTGAACCCAATACAGTCATGGATCATGGATGACCAAAAATACCCCAATCATCAGATCTGATGGGACAAATTTGGCCTAGGCGGTTGGGCACTGCAGGAACTAGCATGAACCTCCGACATGACCTGAGAAATCTCAACTCCGTGGATGCAACGGAGTGGAACACCATCAAACTCATGCTTGTAGAGGATCATCTCAAGATTGGGACCACTCTGTAGGGTAAACTGCATCACGCGACGTTGGATTAATTCATGCTTGGCCCGATCTGCTGGGAGATTACCGTATTGGAGGTATTAAACTTAGGGTATCCTCCAATCAGTATTCACTTTGATCCCCACATCTGGGGGACCCGGGGGTCCTGACGTGGAGGCGTTGATAGTAAGATAGCTTACCTGCGAGCTGTTATCATCATATAGGGTGGCGGGAGCAATGACTCACCAGTGGGCCACGTGGATAATCAGATCATCCTATTTGGTCTCTACAAGTGATGCAGCTAGGCCTTCCAAGGGGTCTGCTCTACAATTTTGTGACCGAGAGACATGGGTAACCTTCAAAAAAGATAGGAACTCGGCCATCAACTGGAGAGTGTGTTCCAAAAATGGTATGAGATTTGGATTTATGATGATATAATCACCATTTATTTTCTTGATGACTAATTTGGAGTCTCATTTCACATGTAAATGGGGAACATCAATTCCGAGGTCTAGCTCGACGCCAGTGATGAGAGCCTGATACTCCACCTCATTGTTGGTGAAACCTTCTCACAATAGTAATTAATATGGTAGAATGGATTGTACTGGGGTATTGAACACGATACCCATGCCTACTCTGTTAGGTCTGGGATCATTGATCCTCCTACTGGTGGGGCTCCGGGAGGCTCCATTGAAGTGCATTTTCCAACACAGGATGGCCTGATCTTCTGAGAGGATTTCCTCAACAAGAAAATCCAAGTCCAGATACTGGTCCACGGGGTTTGGATGGGTAGAAAATAAAATTTTCCAATGATTTTCCTTTTATATCCTTATATGTTACAAACCTAATGTCGAACTTCTGGAGGATTACCTCCCACTAAGCTAGAGAACTGGTCAACATGGGGTGATTCAATATGTACTTCAATGGGTCTACCCGAGACACCAGCTTTACTTCATGGTGTTTTAAGTAGTTTCACAATTTTTATACTGTGAATACCAACATAAGAAATCTATTCTTAATGGGGGAGTATCTGGTCTTCGTATTGAGGAGCATGCGGCTGAGGTACTAATGTTTTTTCTCCATCCCCTAGTTGTTCTTTTGGCTGAGAAGGGCACCGAGAGATCGTTCTAGGGCAGTCACATAGAGGACCAGCAGCTTTCTGGAGACTGGTGGCATCAAGACCAGAGGCTGGAGAAGATATTTCTTGATTTTCTCAAACTCAACATGTAACTCTTCATCCCATTCATTGGCGATGCCTTTCTTCATAATCCGAGAAAAGGGATTACACTTACCATCCATATTCTCAATGAATTTTTATATATATTCCAAGTGGCCTTAGATGCCTTGAAGTTATCGAATGTTTCTTTGGGGAGACATCTGGCATACATCCTTGATCTTCTCTGGGTTAACCACGATGCCCTGGTATCTGACAACGAAGCTGCGGAACTTATTAGAGGAGACCCTGAAGGCACACTTCAAGGGGTTCATCTTCAGGTGGTGATAATAAAGTAATACAAACACTTTCTCAGGTCACTGAGATGGTCCTAGTGATTGAGATATTTGACCACTAGATTGTCCACATAACATTCAAACAATTTCCTAAGGATTGTCTTGAATATGAAGTGGATGGCCCGCTGATAGGTGCCACCTTCATTCTTTAAGCCGAAGGGCATGACCTGGTAACAAAATGTACCTTGTGGTGTCGGGAAGGTTGTGGACACCTTTTCCTTAGGGGTCATTCAAATCTGGTTGTACCTAGAGTTCCCATCCATGAAGGAGTGGTCTTGGAATCTAGCTGTAGCGTAAATAAACAAATCCATCCATAGGATGGGGAAAATCATCCTTCGGACAGTTACAGTTGAGGTCTCGGAATTCGATGCAGACTCTGATCTGTCTGTGATTTTTCTTGACTGGCACAATTATTGTCTATTCACATGGGGTACGGGACCCCCTTGAAAAATATATCTTTGATGATCTTGTCAAATTCGGCCTTGACCATGGCACCATGAGAAGGGTGCATATTTCTAGGATGCTTCTTGAACCCGCAGTAATTTTCCATTAGACCGAGGCGGTGGATGTCTACCTGAGGATCTAGTCCTGTTATCTCATTCTAACTCCCGAAAAAAACCTCACGGTGCTATTTAAGGAAGTCCACGTACCATTTTTACTCCTTAGGGGGAATGGTAGCACTGATCAACATGGGTCTCGGGTCCACCTCGCTACCAAGGTTCACCTGTACCAATTCATCGTCTGTAGCGGAGACACCCTCTTCAAAGGTAGGGGAGAATCTTACAGATCCTCTTATTCAATTGTGGAGGAGGGATCACCAGTGGGAGGAGATTCCTCTACGGTCAGTAGATCCTGAAGAGAGGTTGCTAATTTCCTAAGCAGTAGTGGTCACTGCATCTGGAGAATCTGATACTGCCAAAACCATAAAAATAAAGGTTGTCGACATGATCACATATAGTCTTTAGCCCAAGCGACCATGATTGATGATGTCAAAGTAGTAGTGGTGCATTGGATTGAGCTGTTTTATTCTATCCTAGGGAAATAAGCACGTCTGATGCATTGTCGTTGCCATGGGGCTGGCATCCCAATACCTTGTCAGGGTAGGGTCTCAGGGATCACCGAGGATTGACTCGTATAATAATATAAAGTGATCTCCCAACATCTCTTGGATCTAGGAATGTGGTTCCCACTTGTATCATAGAAATGAAAACATTTCCACATATCAAGG
Organism: Viscum album; assembly: GCA_963277665.1. Lineage (NCBI taxonomy): Eukaryota > Viridiplantae > Streptophyta > Magnoliopsida > Santalales > Viscaceae > Viscum > Viscum album. The sequence continues at coordinate 1,338,327,249 of OY728129.1, read as the reverse complement.
GTCATGGCCTCCAACCGATGGATTGTGAAGACGTAGGCATCATCTAGATCTTTCCATGGGTCGGTCGCAGTCATGGCATGCTCGACCTCATTAGTATGAATCTGCTTGTCCTTTCTCTTGTAGTAGTCGACATCCAGATAGTGGGCTTCACAAGAGGAAAAGGGAGATGTGTCTCCTTGAATCACACCCACCCAACCATTTAGGTAGTACATAAGGCACTGGTGATATGATGAGGGAACTATCGCATATAGGTGGAGCCATGGTCTGCCCATCAATGCATTGTAGGTTGTGTCCTTGGAGACAACCATAAACTCGATGCGGGAAACTAGGCCACCGAATTGGGTCTTCAAGAAGATCTTTCTGACCGGCATCTAATCCATCCTATCATAACCCTATATTCTTAGGTCATAGGATCTCAGATAATCTTTAGGTTGATCCCAGAGCATGTGTTAAAAAGATAATGACAGACCTCCCCTCCATTAAACTGACCGGTGATGTACAATGGGAAAATATGCCCTGGTATGGGAGAGCCATAATCCTCTCTAGAGATTGAGATAATGGATTGGCATTCAGCATTCTCAATTTCCTTAGCATGGAAGGTTTCTGCGGCTAATACTTCTGTCAAAAACTGGAGGGGGACTCTTAAAGCCTCTGCAAGGGCCTCACACATATCTGACGACTGGAGAAGCGCCTCAAAAATGGAGACTCTTGATAGGATGCTAGAATGATGTTTGAGGACATCATACTTCTGTGCTAGGAACGAGATTCAGCTTACAGGGGGTTGCTCTATGAGAGGAGGTATATTGGACCTACCGGCGGGATCGGCGGCTAACTAGTACATGGAATGTCGTGTTTCTCACTAGTCAAAGCTTGTGGTGTGACTATCAGAGGGGAACCAAATGACTGTAATTGGTTTTTGGGGAAGCGCGCCTGATAACGACGATTTCTGGGTGGCTATTCCTAATATAGATACACGAACAGCAGAAAAGGTTGACCTTATGTCACCAGATGAGATGGATGTGTTTGATGAGCTCTACGATGAGCATATTTTCTAGTTTCAGTGTCTTGCATGGCCTAGCTAGAGGTTCCAACGGATGTGCCTCGAAGACCCATATAACTGTAGCTCCACCGACGCTGGCATCATTTGGGGACATTGGGGAGATTCGCCTAGCACTCCCCATCGGCAGGAGTCATTTAGGGGGTTAACAATTCTACGGTGTTAACTGAAGCGTACCCTTGAATTCCATTTGAAGTGTCATCCACTACTGGGCGGATTCTAGGGGGAACAGCCATCTCCAGGGGCATGAAGTCACCGAGAGTGAGAGATGACTAGGTAATTAGTGGGGCACATTACTTCCCCTTATGCCACTGATTCTTACTCTTCGGGAAAGAGGACGATTGAGATGGCGATGTTGAAGTAGTGGATGTGGATTATAAAGGATCTTTCTAATTCAATCTTTCACAGATGAGACCATGGGCATGGGAAACTATTTTGCGAGCCATCCAGTCATCATACTTCTAAGACCCGTGGTTAGAAACATGCTTCCACTTGCCCTTGTGGTCACTGTTGTTGTATGGTCTTACAAAGATGCATTCCACCTATGTCGGGGTAGGGCCCAACCGGGCTATGTTTTTTTTGACCTGGACATGGAGCCAGTCCTTGACCACCTAGAATTTCTTGAGGGTGTTCCCCAAGATTCGGTGATAATGGCAGTAATTGGGGTGATCAGTGAGATTTTCCTCTTCTAGCCTTATGCACTCAGGAAAGCGTACAATCCCCTCCTCTTTGGTGTTGTGGAAGTAAATGGGGGCCAAATCCTTGTTGAATGAATAGGTCTGGTTTCTTCTATCTGGAAAGGGGGACCTTTAAGCCTGACCTTGATGAGGAGTTGTAGGATCCTATCAAGGCGGTGGTGCCTAGTTATCTCACCTAGGAAACAGAAAATTAGGTGGGGGAACCTGGATATTCGGAGGTGGGTGGTGTTGGGATAGAGGATGCACCTGAGGCGGAGGGCCTCTGTGAGGCTACAGATCCGGTGCTACTGGTAGCAATTTTAGTTGCGAAGGGGCCTCTATTTGGGCCACTGTGGCAGTCTCGACTCAGGAGGCCCTTCCCGTAGGAATTATAGGAGGAAACAGACGTGCCTGGATATCCTATTGTAGTGCTTCCTCTAAGAATTGGTCCTTATCAGAGAAGTCTCAAAATCACCCATGGAGTTCTGGGTTATCAACGAGGGAACCAGTTCAGTCTTGACATCCCATACAGACATCGTCAGTAGTTTCTCCTGAGTCAGTGGCATGTCAAGAGTGTAAGTGAGCCCTTTCCACTGGGCAACAAAGTCTATAACGAGCTCATCAGGCCTCTATTTCCATTTTAAGAGGTCCGAGATACTCGTCCGATGGGGAGCTATTTATACCAAAAGAACGCTCGTCCCTCCAACTTTGGCACAAATCACTGATGTTTGGTGGCTTCCAGCTGTGTTGGAGTCCCCAAAATGGGCCCAAACCTTGAGATGAAGTGTTCCAAGTGATGTGGAAGGTCCCCTATCCCATTGAATGGGGAAAATGTGGGATTTCCAAAACCTGGTGGTGTTGTCATAACATCCACCCACACTAGGTACAGTTTTCCATTGGGTGGGAGTACCACCTATTGTGTTTCCAAAGACTTGAGGTGGGCAATGAGTGTCACCATTGGATCATTTGGGTGGGGGTCCATTTCTCGAGGAGGATCCCTGACCACCAATGCATTGTCGGGTTCTTCAACATCGTAAGTGGGCTCAACGTCTAACTGAACGGCTGGTGGAATTACATGTGAGGCAGCTGGGGGAGCTCGATCAGGGTTTTGGGGGTTCTTACGATCCTCAGAAGAATTTTGCATTATGTATCGCGCATTCCTTCCATAGGTCACATCCTCAACCTATTATGGATGAGAAGGATGATCAGGGTTACCAAGGGGTAGCTCACAGAGGGGAAGTTGTGCCCGCCCATATTTTCCTGGCTGAGGATCACTATATTCTGGCCGTTTTTCTGCAATATGTTCGTCCAGGAAATCATCGACCAACTTTTTCTGCTCAGTGAGATTCTGAAGTAGTGCATCATTTTCTGAATCTTATTTCATATTCTACACCGAGGCGATGGGTTGGAGAATTTGGCGGATCCAAGGTGCTCCTTACCCTTACTGAGATTCTGGCTGAGGACTAATGCATTGGTGTGCACAGGGAGACCCAACTGATTTCTTAGCTGGTGAGTAACCCTTCCCAATGGATCCAATAGTGGGGGTATTCCCTCAGGGGGAAGGTCACTATCAAGGAGTTCTAGCTCATTATACCCTTTTGATATGTTGTCCATGTTGACCACGACATTTCCTGGGGGCATGTAATCGATATCACATGGTAGGTCAGTCTGCTGCTAGATAGGACTGAAGAGGAGGGAAGCATACTACCCCTCACCACAGATCTGCACATGGGGGGAATCCTCTTTTATGATCATACAGAGTACTTTTAAACTCTGGATGCATCTTTTTCTGAGGGATTTATGGAGACCTGGAGACTCAGGGCACTAGGCCACGGGGAGGGAAGCTAGATCAACCAGATGACATTGCTCACAAATTTCATCAAAGATTCATTGGATATCTAAATAAAACAATTTCTGATGATGAAGATGTATGTGAGTCTACAATAGGGTCTGGATGAAACAATCTACTTCCTCTGGGGTGAGGGATTCTGGAAAACAAAAATTTGGCACTGCAGCCAACCAAAATTTCTTAGGGAAGTAGTCTACTGTGAGGATGTTCCATAAGCTCCAAGTCTCAGATTTAGGGTCCGGCCCTTCATTTCCCCACTCATCAACTGGAGGCAGCTGAGGGATAGATAGCGGTACTGAAGCAGACCACTGGGATGGAAAGCTGGCTGGTGGAGAATACGGTAAGCGGGCTAACTAGCCACCAAATCTTGGGTTGTCCTCTGAGGAGTGTAGCGACCTAGCCGCTATATCACAATAATATGGACTAGTGACCAGGGTTTCTGGAATAGCAGCAGCATCCGTTGTGAGTGGACTATGTCGTGGATCTCCTTCCATTGATCCCCAAAATTGTTCTCTGTGATCTCTAGTCGAGGTGGAGGGCGCTTCTGTGGATGACGGTGGTGACTCTGTGGTCAGTCCCTTGGGACATGCTAGATTTTTGTCCTCCTATATGTACCTGTGGAGGGAGGGAGGAATACTTAGGATTTCATTTTCCAGGAGCATGAGGATGATGCGCCTCGTTCCTGCCCTAGTCCTTGAGACAGAGGACCAAGGGGAGGGTTCCATCACCGAGTCGTACTCTGCTTCAGAATTTGATAAGCTGACGGATTTGATCTCAGTCTGAATCTTCTCAGTGCTATTTTTACGGTGGAGATGATGCACCTTCTTGACCTGATATGGTTCTTCAGGATAGGGTACATTTCTAGCATGAGGAGGTCCTTTGGCCGTACTGGTGCTGGGGGGAAGAGGGTTTTTTCTTGAGTAAGCCGGGGTGTGAGGCGCACTTTGGAATATTTCGAAGGGGATACGGGGAGGACCTCCGTGGATAGTGCTGGAGAGGGTTTTTACCTCTGTTGAAGATGAAAAGATCATGGTTAGGGCCTCCATTCTTGATCCCTCTAGCAACATCAGTATAAGGAAGGCCCTCGTACTAGTCAGGACGAACACTGGTAGGACCTCCGTGTTGGGTGCTGTTGAAGTGATGTTTCTCCCCATACCTATTATTTCTAGGGCGAGAAGTAATTTCACCAACTTCAACAAGAACATGGGGAGGACCACAACATTGGAGAGTGGTCGGATGTGCAAAGTCCCTACCCTAGTGATCTGGGGAAGGAGGAATGACTCTTTACCTGGTGTAGTGAGCTCAAGAGATACTCCCATACTAAGTTTTGTCGTCATGGGGGACCCCCATATAATTTTTAGGTGGAATGGGGTAGACCTACATACTGAACTTGGAAGTGGGGAAGACCCACGTTCTACATGGTAGTGTTACGTGGAGGGCCTCTGTATTGGGTGGCATCACTGAGGGTTAGTCTACGGCGGCCACTACATGTGCCGACAACTGAGAGAGTCGACTCAGCCTGACTGTGGGGTGGTTTGTGCCTTGATCTAGGTCAGGCGTATAACTGCCCCTGCTCAGTGCATACAGGGAGTTTGTGATATGAATTAGTGGTGGATCAGGCCACAGTAGCTACTGATGCTGACGCCCCTTGCCAGGAATCCTCATCAATTTGCGTCTGACGCTGGCATCAGGTCAGACGGACCAGAGCCAGTGGGGCAGGCACATGGCTCACCTGATCCTTGACCCGTAAGACTGGGTGGCGGCGCTGACCCTGCCTAGTGGGAGCCCTCGCCAGGAGCCCATGGAATGGGACTCTCATAGTTCTGGCCCGGACAAACCCTTCCTCATCGATGTAGGGCAGGGAGTGGTCGAGGCGTTCTGGGAACAGGCTCCCGAATTGATTATATGTTGAGGTTGGGAGCAGCTTCTCCCTACGTGGATTTTGGGAGCATCATTTATGGTGAGGTGCATATGCCTCTAAATCTAAGCGGTCCATGTCCCTCTTATGGATGATCCCCTCCTCCTCGTATCACCGTACGTGGTCATTAATGACCTTTTGTGGGATGACTTTTGATGGGAAGATGGGGTGTGGGAGCCCAGTGGTCATGGACGTTGAGACCATCAAGGAAGAGGTAGAACTGCGCTGGATTGCCACATTGGCATTGCCCCGGACCTTGTGTCGGTGGGCATGCAGTGATCGATTTCTGGATATAGTAACTTGGTTCCTAAAATCAGGGAGATTAACTCATTAGTGCGGAAAGAAAAAGGAATCAATGAACAATTCCCCAGTGTCATTCCGTCTTCCTCGACCAGTAAGAGGGATCCACATTGACAAGGTTGCAGATTTGGATACTTAACGTTTTGACTTCCCTAACTTCTGGTGAGTTTTATGATAGACCTGTTATTCTCTTGGTGGGACCTGTCTCTGAATAACTGGAACTGGTGACACACTAATCCTTTGATTCCTCTAATGCTACAAGTCTCCAAGTTGAGGGGAATACATTTCATGTCAGGTTCACCATTTCTGTTTCTGACTCTTTGGTCGGGGCAAGTGTGTTCGTCTGTTGGAGGAAGAAAGTCATTGTTTGTTTCCTTGAATTCCTACTTTCTGAAGGTGGGCGACATTCGTTCCTTGTTCAGGGATGCTTTCTCCTTGATCGAAATGGGATGATGGTATGTCAGTTCTTACTTCTTTGCATTCCTCCTCGAAACATTTCACTTTTTCTGGGTCCCCCTTATATATTTAATATGTTGTTCTTGAAACCCATCACAGGGCCATATCTTTAAAGACACTGGTTAATTATGCTGGTTCTGTCAGGACATTCCAAATGGTCCAGTCAGGGCAGCAACTTTCAGTCTGGGGAGTAGTCATGTTGGGCATCACTGGTGTGTTTGGATGCTGGAACACTGGCATTTCTGGGTTTCGTCCCCTTATTACAGGGCTTCTCGAGGGCACGTAAGCATGAGGCATCCCACCTCGCATGAGGGTCATTATATTCCATGGGCATTTCATTGAGGTTTTCCATAGATTTTTATGCTTAACTTAGGGTATGCTGCGAGATTAACGTCTGGTAGTATTGATAGATTGGACAGATCAGAACACTAACTGGAGTGGATCAGATATATGTACCCCCATGAGGGAACACTGATGTTGAGGCTAACACGTGGTTAGTTACCTAGTTACTGCTAGGAGCAGCGAAGAGATGGGTTGGCCTGATCTTACCGAAATTTAGTGGCCCGAGTCAGAACCAGGATGGATGATGGGTGGTTAAGTGAAGTCAGTGGAGAATGTTATGGAGTTGACTCGGGGCAACGATGGTGGTTGGCTTCATCCTCAAAGAGACTTCTTGCATATCCCCATGGCTGGGAATCAAAGTATATGTAGTTTGGTGGGACGATGGGACACCTGAGGAGGTTCCCCATGTAAATGGATGCATGGATCGGCCCTGGAGGAAGTGGAACCTTCGAGTTGGGGAATGACCATCCCAAAACACATGGGCTTGAGGGAGATATAAGGATGAGACATGAATGAAGGGATTGAACCTTAGGGAGGCTTCCTACATATCCCTGTAGTCGGTAATCAAAGTCAATGTAGTACATCTTGACAACGGCTTACTGCTGATTGGGGAGACAATGACTTACTGATGAAATGTGGGGGAAACAATGGACTACCACTAAAAGGGGGTGACAATAGATTACCATTAAAAGGGGGATGAACCTCGGGGTGGATTTCTATGTACCCTGTCTTGGAGACAGGGGTCAAAACCCATGTATTTCAAGATGGTGTTGGTGAACCATCGTGAAGAAGGTCAGAATGACCGGGTGTTAGGCTTGAACCTCGGAGAGGATTCATACGTACCCTACCTTGGAACGGATCAAAGACCACATCATTTGGGTGTTGCTGGAACTAACGTGAAGAGGGTCAGAACTAATGGGTGGTGGGATTGAACCTATCGGAGGATTACTACATACCATTCCTTTGAAAGGATCATGGTTCACGTAGTTCATGTGGTTGTTTGGGGCATACACTCTAGGTTGTCCATGTGTTGGTTAGCCGACATGAAAGTGGTCCGAATGACTGGGGTGGTGTGCTTGAACCTCATGGAGGCTTCCTACGTACACTACCACGGCAAGAATCAAAGTCCACATAGTTCTGTAAACGTGTGGGACATACAATCTAGGCTTCCCAGGTGTTGGTGAACCGACGTGAAGGAGATCGAAATGACCGGGGTGGTGGGCTTGAACCTCGTGATGGTTTCCTACATACCCTTCCTTGGCAAGGATAAAATTACATCTAGTTTGGTAAACGTGTGGGGCTTACACTCTTGGTTGACTAGGTGTTGGTAAACCAGTGTGAAGGAGGTCGTAAAGACCGGGGTGGTGGGCTTGAACCTCGTGGAGGCCTCATACGTACCCTGCCTTGGCAAGGATCAAAGTCCACGTAGTTTAGGTAAATGTGTGGGGATTACACTCTAGTCTTCCTGGGTGTTGGTAAACTAATGTGAAGGAGGTCGGAAAGACTGGGGTGGTGGGCTTGAACCTTATGAATTCTCCCTATATAACCTACCCCGGCAAGGATCAAAGTCCACATAATTCAGTAAATGTGTGGGTCTTACACTCTAGGATGCCTGAAGTGGATTGCATGGTCGGTGCTTACTCTAAGACCATGTGAGTCATGCTCGGTGTGAGAAACAAGAGGCAGTGAAGACATGATGATCACATCATGAAAGGTGTGTTTGTGGGATGTGGAGTGGGGATTAAAAATTGTTAGCATCCTAGGGAGAGAAATATTGTGACTTATTCCATGATATAGGCTCGGGTGGTGAAAAAGCCCAAAGGGAGAGGGATTTGGAACCGAATAAAGGAGAGATCTGGTGCCCATACCCCCCTATTTGGTCTTCATCCACTAAGAAGTTAGGAGGAGAAGGGTTGCTACATTCTGCAAGAAAATATATGGGCTTCCACCAAGATGGTTTCCCTTTCCCAGCATAGAATACTGTGGGGGATGTCATAGTTTAAAGCCACGTACTGAGGAAGAGAGTGCTTGGCTGTTTAACTTCTAGCAGCTTGGACGAGGTGGGTTCTCTCCTCACCCCTATGACTTACATAACTGGTACCCTATACACCTTGGTCAATACAAGGGACATGTAACACTATGGATAGGGGTGTTGTGACGTGATCCCATTGGGCTCCACATTAGTGTGGATATGCGAAGAAGAAATAATCGTTAGCATGCCTATGAGAAGAAGCATAAGGAGAAGAAACACAATGGTAAGTGGTGTCTATGGGACATTGAAATCAATTCGTGAAAACTTGGAGGGTCACAAGAGAAAATTAATTTCAATGAAGATGGGTTCATAGGTAGGGGCCTTGTGAAGATCAGGTGCTCTACATAGTGGAGGGTACATACGAAGTGGTGTTCTTTGCAAAGTGGAGTGTCCCAATATTCGCATAGGTAAGAGGTTCATATATAAGGTGATTCTTGAATTTGGAAGGCATTCGCGGTGCATTGCCTCATGAAGAAAAGGTGCCTTGAAAAGCAAGATGTTGTGAATAAATGTGCTTCGTGATGTACAGTGACCCTTCATTAGTATGTGGATCACATGTACATGAGGGGTGTTTCGGGAAGCATAAACACTCCATGACGACCCAGGTCCCCTTGGGGATCCCTTTCCTTCAGAGAGGCATGTAGGCTCTGTGAAAGGAATTCCTCTCTAAATATGGGGAAAAAATAAGGAAATGGGGAGACACTTCATAGAGAAAAATTACCTCAGGTAGCTCACGGTTCGCAGAACAGATGGTGCTTCGCGATTCGGGAGCTAGGAAGTTGTAAGGTTGGATGATCCACCCTCTAGACTTGGGGGAGGCTGGTATTTATAGTAAAGAGGAACTGCGAAGCATAGCTTTCTCGACGTTAAGTTGGATTCTGTTTCTCCGTGGTGGGTCTCGAATGTCTATGGGGTTCGCAGAGCATCCCACCTCCTTGCTCCATGGCAGGCTCATAAATGTCAAAGGTGTTCATGGAGTATCCGACCTCTTTTCAATGTGATGGCTGTAGGGACAGGGGACTCTGTGAAGGGGCTTTGCGAGGCAGCTATTTTGGCTTCTCATTTTTTCTTTTTCTTCCCCCATTTTGGCACAAACAAATACTATCCCACTTTTTAACATATTATCTACAAGGGACCAATTATTAGTGTTTTTTTGTCATTATTGGTCAGATATATTCTATTCATTTAATACTACATACATATATATATATATATATATATGTTGTTAAAGTCATATGTCATCATCATTTTATGAATACTATCCAACATTTTATCCGAATATATGCAGGGTCACAAATTATGACTATTTTTTCATTAATGATCTACTTTGATCTGTACATGTTATAATATATATAAATATATATTGTCTAAAAAGTCTATCATTTGATTTCTTTGGATATTATCCAACATTTTATAATACTTTCTATAGGGAACAATATTGACTATTTTATTTCGTTAATGTTGAACTATGCTCTGTTCAAGTTGTAGTATATATATACACATACAAATTCTTATGGTTATTTTTACATATTATCCATTATTTTGACATTGTATCTTTTGGGAACCTTGATTCAATGTACGATTACAAACTATCAACTTATCTCCAAGTACAAACAAATCTTGGGTGAAGGACTCTGCTATCTTATAGAAAACATCCAAATGACTTCTTATTGAGGAAGTTACTTGGAAACAAGACAACCATGTTGAATCATGTTCAAATCCATGACGTTTTTTCATCCATGTGAAGTAAAAATACATATTTTAGTTTTCATTTTACTTCATTGGATGACATTATTCAGAAAAACGTTCCATAAGAACATCTAATTGGTACGTCTAAATAATACCTCAAATGTTCATTTATGTGTACCAAATTGTACTTGAATCATTTTAGAATGTTTTTTCATTAAATATTATCTTATTTAAATTCAATTTATGTATGTATTATTTGTTATGGAACTAATTGGACTTCTACGTTACACGCATCTAAAGTAATCTATGGGTAATTCCAACCACATGATACAGATTATTCTAGATGATGACAGGTCATTGTGGTTGTCTTATAAAATTATGTGACTCTAACAAAATACATTTACCCATAGTATTAATTTCTTTCTTTATAGAGGGTTTCAAGTTACCTAAATTTTATGTGGTGACTTTATAAATGATATGTAATGTTACTTGGAATATAATAAAGGCCCATATAATATTTTAATATAAAAACTCTTCCAGGTGAAGAGATTGGCAGTATGGTTTCTATCAACATTTAACATTTTTTTCTCCTCATACTATGATATTTTAATATGTGTCTTCAACAGTACACTCTATAATTTTGACTTCAAACTATTTCCATCATCTTTTGCTGTCACAACAATTGTGAATGAAACAAAAATTCTTTTTAACCAAGATATTCCAGTAGTTGACAACTTTAGAAGAATGGTTCATTGTAGCTACTTATACTTGTGTATTTATACTATTTAGTAATATGTTTGTCAATTATTTAATATCCCCATGTTTTTAATATTTATTTTAGAGTATTTTATTCTTCATTTATCAAGCTTGGGTTGATAATATCACCATAGTTACAAAATCAATCACCAACAAATCCCAAAACCTCAACCTAAATACTATATTGGAATAATAAGAAATCCATTTTAGATGTGAATAACTGTCAACAAGTCAGCAATATATCTTTATTTTTATGATTTCATTATGAAATGTTATTAACTTTTCACTTCTATACTATAATAATTAATATATTAGTATGTAATCAATCCACTACATCCTACAAGGTGCTAAGTTGTGGCTATAATTCAGAAAATTTAAAGCACCCATTGTTGGTTCAATGGATCATGAAACTCATTCATGAAGAATGTGTGTATTTTAGATAGAAGATTTTGGTGATAGTCCAACAAATTTTCAACTACTATAATCACTCTCAGGTGAAAGTATATCTGTTTCATTTTAAAATGGTTATTATCACTTTTCTACTTCATCAAAAAATTTGTGAAATAGTGTATACCAAATATTTTGTGATCATTAAATTTATTCGAACAGATATAGAGTTCAACTGATGGTTAATGAAAAGATAGAATCATTTTTAGTAGTCTTATATAGAAAAACAAGTCATGAAATTTATACATAAAACTGTTTCAGAATTGAGAGCTTCTTTGATACATGTTACTCCCACTTCTTATATCATATCATCATATATTTTTTCAATATTACAACTAACATTGGATATCATTTTCCAATTAGGATGGTGACAGGTTTGTTTTCCCTCGAAAGTTAAACCATTTTACGTCATGGAAGTTTATGTTAGCAATTAATTTAACAAATTATAAACTTAAGAACTGTCATTATTCTTTTGAACATATCAGCTACAAAGTGTTTTTTTTCAATGACAATGACAACTACTTTAGTATCATTAGTAACAATTTACATCAAAATCAGGTAAATGTAGAATAATTATTGATTTTCATTGAAATCCAACAATCCAAGAACATTACAGTTTTCTTAGTTACTATATAGGAAGATCAAACCAGTTGTTCTTCAAGAGTAAGTAGTGTCGTTGATTATATTCAGGTACATATCATTCAATTTTTTCAAATTGTTTTCTCTAAAAAGTTAGTATTACTTTACTGAAATCATTTTTAACATTTCCTAATAAATCCATAAAACTATTTGGTATTCTCTTGGGACTTTAGATATTGCCCTAGGATTTTATATTTCAACATTGATCATGTGTTCTATTAGGGTATATAATTGTTATCTTTACTAAGTTATTAATTATTTCTATTATTATAAAAAAATTGCTATAAATAAATGTATATTAGGTATTTTATTTATTTTATAAACCATAATTTAAATCTACACATATATACTATTAAATAATAGTACATTGTTAAAGCTCTTATCTATGTTCCATGATTTTAATTTCGGCTGATTCTAGCTTCTAATTTTCAAACAATATTTTCTATGTAGAAACATCTTCCACATGATTTTGACAATGTGGATGAACTGTAAGATAATGTTCATATATGTCAAGAAAAAAAGGCTACAACAATTCAATCTACTGAATTAAACACAATAACTAAGGGAAATGTAAACAAGAAAACTGAAAAAACAGACTAAAATGTGATGTTGTAAACATATGGTAAACATACATGTTCACGGTCTAATTTATTTTCATTACTATTTTTTGAGTTCCTATTTTCTAGGAAATTATTATTACATTCTATATAGTACAAAAAGAGTAATTTAAATTTCTCTTTCTCCATAGAAATAATTTATCCATTTCTTTATCCTGTTTTCTATGTGTTCAATCTACATTGCCTGAATTTTTATACTGTACAAAAATGACATGTTTGTTGCCTCCTATAAATTCAATTTATTTTTTTTCATATTGTAATAAAACAACATCTTGGTATTTAATATATATATCCCTGATTATTCACCTTTATTGGACCACCATGTTCCATTGGTAATGGTTTGTAAAACTATGTAGCGATGAAATAGGTCATCCTATCTTACAATCTATGTTCAGTGGAATTTTCAAAAAAAAGTCAATTTTATTAGACTATAATGGTGTTCATTGTTAGCATATACCATATCCTGGGTCAATGTTCTGTTAAATTGTTAGGATGTATCAAATTTTGTGAAATTGACATGAAACAAGAATCTTTTTCACTGATATGATGTATCAAATTGGTGATATTTATATTACATGTTTTATACATCAAAATTTTACAATACCTATTTGCGCTATGATGTAAAAAAACAAGATGTTTCAAAATTCATTTTGATTATTGATTCCTACTTGTATAATTTAAAAAGAATTCATCTTCGTATATTGTAGAAAACTTCCATTATAGTTAGCTTTATTACAATACAATGTTTAATTTTTTTAGCGTTTGTTATTGTCCAATATATTGTGCATTTCTAGAACATTCATTTTTATTAATAATACATTGTTCAATTTAATTTTTAGATTGGATTTTCATATTTAAATATTAATTAATACTTATTAATCAATATAATTTTTTGTTCATCTCAATAATTCATATTTTGGAAAATGAAGCTGAAGACATATTGCAACGACCCTTTGGTCCTGGCACACTTTGCAAAAAAATCACATAACTCAAAAACTTCTATAAACATATAGCTGATAGTCTATTGTGAAATTATATATGGGGTTATCACATTTTTAATTCAAATTAATATGTTGTCCATAATAACATAGAATCGTGTCTGGAATGAATTTGGCAATGATTTGTAAACTTCCTCAAAAAATAGAAAATAATTTTCATTTATCCCATCTATGTTTAAATATTATTTTTCTATGTCTAGATTTTGTCCCCTCCTCTTCCATTTATATATTCCAATACTATCTGATTAAAAATTAATAAACATTGATATTATTGGGTAACTTGTACAGATAAAAGTCTCTTTTAAAATAAAAACCATTACTTTAATATGTTGTGTATATGAACGGGTGAGTACTAGTACCGTAAAATCCTGAGGTGTTACATTCTATGAACTATTTATTGAGAAGAATGAGTATGAATAATAATACCCTTTTCTAAACCACTTCATAGTTTATCAATGATGATAAGATTTCAATAATTTTAAATTTTTGTTCAAATTTCATAATCTATAAATAATCATAGATTTTTAAACATCCACTGTATTTAATGAGGTTTATTGTTTAATGGTTGTAGCGTTTACTGTATTTGGAAAATATTTTAAGTTTTACATCAAATAAAAAAACTATTATTTTCCCAATTCCCTTGTAAGGCGATGAAATCTTAGTAAAATTCAATTTTCCATACAAGATAGGGATTTTTTTAAAAATATGAGGCCAAAACCTCTCATTTTTACTCATATGAAAAGTTTATAAACATTTCTCACCATTATCCTAGTTCTCAAATTGAGGACCCTTAGGTGAAAAAATTCTTATTCTCAGAAAAATTGAAAAGGATTCCCTTAATGTATGACATATTAATGTTTTTTATTATTGTGGAACATTAGAAAATTCAATCTATTCATTTATTTTTTATGTTGAAATAATTTTGTGAACATTGGGATAATAAAGTGGACAACTCTTTTTTATCGCGGTTTTATTAAAACAAATTGTCAGATTTATAAATGTTTACCAAAATAAAAAATGAAGCATTCAATATGAGAGAAATGGTTTCTTAGACTATCAAAAACTCATTTAATAATATTATACATAATTAAATTCCAAATATAATGAAGTTTATTGGAAACACTGCCACAATACAAGCTTTTATCTGTGCTAAAAAAGGCCTTTATCAGTGATAAAAAAGAACTATTAATAGAGCCTCTATTAAAGTGGGATTCCCCCTTATCAATGCTAAAAACAATTATAATGGACCCCCTTCATCAATGTTATTATAAGTGCTGATAAAGTCCCAATTTATCATTACTTCAATTAGCACTAATGAAGGTGGGAATTGATCAATTCTATTTGAAGAACTGATAAAGGATTCACTATTTGGGCGTGTTGTTTATATAACAGCACACCCCAAAACCTGAAAAAATAAACATAACCCAAACATCATAACAAAGTAACCAAGCCAGCAAAAAGAACATCAAAAAACAAGACAATAACTATTAAAAAATAAACACTCATAATATATAAAAAAGAACCACATATGCGATGAAAATGATGAAAAACAAGCAGCATACACAATGGTCTGGAAAACAAATCAATATAAATTTAATTTATAACATGAATAAAAATATATTAACTCATGTTATATACCAACAAACACTTCTATATACATTTGGAATAAGGTTTTATAAAATTATATTTACAAATATTTAAAAAACAGTTAAAAACATTAATGTTTTCTCTTTTGACGTCTGTGGTCCCCTCTAAAAAATTACTTATGATGGTAATATTCACCGAAAAAATCATCCCAACATGAGAAAAAGGATCTATTTATATATGAAAACATGTATTTTGATAGTAATACAATAAAAAAATAAATTAAAAATTAATATGAATAACACATTAAAAATATCATTTTTAATAAAAATGACCCATTTGGAGTTATACCAATCACACCATGCATCGTATTAAGGTGGGTTGATTTATATACATCACAAATGGCTGATTAATAATTTTACAAAAGTATCAGAATAATCATAATTCATTTCATCAGTTTTATGTATGTTAGTTGTGTTTTTATATTAAAATGTCATTTCAAACTGAAAACATGAAATTTAAGTCATACCAGTGGCATCGTGTGTCATTTTGATGTGAGACTGCTTCATACACATCAAAAAGGACTTATGAATTTATACCCTTAATTTTTAAGACAATCAGAGATAATTTTCTTTGTTTTCAGTGAGTGATACTTTTTGAGTTCAAAGGTCAATTTTAAATTGAGAGCGAACACTTTTAGTCATACTGGTCACACAATTCGTCAAATTGAGGTTCAATTGATTCCTACACATCACAACTAACTCGTGGATCATTTTCCTAAATTATGAAAACAATATAAATTGGTTTTCTTGGTCTTCAATATGTTCATTGTATTTTTTTAATTGAATTAATGTTAATTTTAAATAAAAGGACTCATTTGGAGTCATACCGTTGACATAGTGCATCAGATCGAGGTGTGATGGATTCCTACATGTCACAAATGACAAATAGATCGTTTTTCTAATGTATCAAAACAATATGAATGAATTTCCTTGGTTTTCAGTATTCTTGTTGTGTTATTTTACTAAAATGACAATTAAAACAAAAAATATGTAATTTGAGTCATAATTTTCACATGGTGTGTCGGTTTGATGTGAGAAGACTTGATACATGTCAAAAACGACTTAATAATTTTTTTCCTTAATTCCGAAGACAATCGGATTATGTTTTCTTTATTTCCAGTGAGTGACATGTTTTAAACTAAAAATTCAATTTTAAACTCGTAATAGTCACTTTTAGTCATACTGATCACACAGTTTGTTGGATTGAGGTGGGGTTGATTCCTATATGTCCCAACTGACCCATGGATTGTTTTCCTAATTTATAAAAACAATAATAATTCATTTTACTGGTTTTCAGTATGTCATTTGTGTTTTCTTACTTGAATTAATGTCAATTTTAAATAACAAGACACATTTTCAGTTATATCGGTCACACCGTGCATCGTATTGAGGTGGGGATCATTCATACATGTCAAAAATGACTGATGGATTGTTCTCATAAAGTATAAAAACAATTGGAATGAATTTCCTATGTTTTTAGTATGTCAATAGTGTTTTTTACTAAAATTTCATTTGAAACAAAAAACAAGCGATATGATTCATATTGGTCGCATCTTGCGTCCGTTTGATGTCATACCGCTTCATACATGTCACAAAGGACTTAAAAAAATTTTCCTTAATTTTGAAGACAATTAGAGTGTGTTTTCTTGGTTTTCAGTGAGTGAAACGTTTTGAGTAAAAATGTACATTTTAAACCGATAGCAGACACTGTTAGTCAAACTAGTCACAATTTTTTTCAAATTGAGGTGGGGTTGATTACGACACATCAAAACTAACTCATGGATCATTTTACTAAAACATCAAAATATCCAAAATGCGTTTAATTGGTTTTTATTATTTTAGTTTTGTTCTTTTACTTGAATTAATGTCAAATTTAAATAATGAGACACATTTAGAGTAATATCAATGACACCATGCTCCGTATTGAGGTTTGGTTGATTCCTACATATCACAAATTACAGATATATCATTTTTCCCAAAGAATAAAAACAATAGGAATTCATTTCCTTAGTTTTCAGTATGCCAGTTGGGTTTTTTAACTTGAATTAATGCCACATTTAAATAAAGACACATTTTTAGGAATACCAATGATATTGAACATATGATTGATGTGTGGTTGATTCTTACACATCACAAATGACTCAGGGATCATTTTCATAATGAACCAAAACAAATTTTAGGTATATTGTTCTGCCTAAAAATCAAGTAACCCTTCCTTCTATAACATAAAAAAGAGACTCGGCCTACTCAATATACCATGTTTAGTGGGATTATGGAAAACCGTTGATCCTTGTACAGTTTACATGGAATAACATTCTACTTATGAATCATTGCTCTAGTCATCCCAGTAAAGAACCAATAACCATCTATTCATGACCTTCAAATGATTATATAACATTCAATTCTTCATTGGGTCGACTAAAGAGGGGAAATTTCAATGTTGCAGATTGAATCAATGTTTTTTTTGAGAAACACACATATCCTTCTTAAAAACTAGAATTTTCGAGTAAGATATTGTGATCTTTATGTCTCAAGACTTCACAACAAACTCAAGGGATGGGGAAAAGTATTCGAAATTATCGTAATCTTTTTTGGTCTATCAGACAAAGACAAAGATAACGCAGACAAGATTGTTAATGTTGAAAATATTTGAGGAGTTTTCCATCTTCAATATAAATTAGTATATTCTTCCATCATGTGTGCTTCCCATTCATTACTAAGAATTTCTATATCATCTTGGGAATATGACTCTTTCTGATAGTCATGGTTGTACTGAAAAAATATAAATACATAATAGATTAATATTTATTTTAAATGAAATAGTAATTATCTTAAAAAATGCCTCTTTACAGATGCAAGATTGTTCATGGAATACTATCAATTTCATAAATTTACAAACATAATAAACACAAACATTATCATTATTTTGTTTCAAACACTTCATAAACGTTGATAAAAATATGTAATTCTTTTGTATGTGGTTGGATATTGAAATCTCATTATATATACCCTGATTTGTATCTAGTTTTAGTACTTTTCTTTTTTTTCATTTTCTCTTAGCATCATTCCATGATGTAGATGATATTCATTCCCCACCCTATCATAACATAGTCCTAATTAAAATATAATATAAATTATATAACTATATGTTTAGTTCAAAAATTTTGGAAGTGATGTATTAAAAATTGACAAATGCTATCATTTTTGGTTGGTTTTTTGGATATCCATGCATTAAATCCAAGAAATAAATCCTTGGGGTATCCAAATTGATAGCAATGAACATATAATGCAGCCTAAAAACACCAAAAGGAATAAGTAATAAAGGATATTAAAATATTTTTGATTTGATTAAATTGTATATTTTTACCATGAATCGTTGGTATTAATAAGAGTTTATCATCTTTAATTTTTATGATAAATTATTTAACCAGGCCTACCAATATTTCACCATCTTTATCAGAATTTATATCAGTTAGTGTGGTAGAGGTGACGTGCAGAATAATGAGTCCAAATTTCTGTTCATGGGGGAATCCCTTCACTGTTTTCAAATATATGACTAAAAAAATAAGAAATGTATTTAGTCAAAATTATCATAGTATATTACCTTTTGGAAAATAAAATCATGAAAACATACCTCATTTAATCATTTAAAACTAAGATGCATAACCATTCAGAGTCAAGGATTTCAGTTTCACTCTCAACACCAATGAAGTCTAGATCTTCACCTCCATCCATATTTTCATCAAAATCAATTATATTAGTACAACCCTCTTTAAAATTGTATCCACATGAGACATCAATGATAATAAATGTGGATATAAAATGGGGTGTTAAATTTCTTTTGGTTGATTGTTTTGATCGGTTGGTTTATCCTTGGGATGGTTTTGAACCGATCTTTCATTTCACCCACTTCCCTTTGCTTGTCTGTAAAAATATGCATCAGTTCAAACGATTTTTCATTAAATGTTTACGGTTTATCATTAAAATTAAATTGGAAATAAATACCTCATTGTCGACATTTTTTTTACAAGATGTGACAGCCAGGTGATAAATATTAAAATATATTTTTTGACCATATGAATATATGCATCATCAATTGGAACAAGTAGCTCGACGCTGTTCTCTTTGGATACATTAATTTACACTCCCACATGACACGTTGGATGTGGTCTATTGTGTAGCATGTCATTTTAGATATTGAAAATTATATACCTCACTAAAATTCTATGGTTTGGTGTTGATAGATAAGAATCAAAATCATTTCCACAAAATAGAATATCAATACATGAATGTTACCATTGTCTAGTGTCTTTTTATTAACATTTCACAGATACAATTATTAGAAAATTGACTACCTCTGTTAAAAATTATTATTTAGGGGAATGTATCACCCCAAAATTGGTGGGGGTGGGGTGGGATATTCACACGCAGGTTTTTATTGAGTTGTTTCTTCTCTTTGACTCCCCCATCAAACATTCTATCATCTCTCTTAGGAAATTTAATTCTTCTTGAAAAATAGATAATGATTCACTCTTATTTTTCATTTCCTCAGTTTGAACCCATGTTGTTTTCTTCTCAAAATATGTTCGTGGTGTCACCCAATAACCCTCACCTCTGATATGATCATACTTTTCTGGCAGCTTCAAGGGAACTGAAAGGATGACTGCATCAAGTGTGGGTGTTGTTGATTGTTTTGACTATGTTTGGTATAAAATATAGGAAAATAAGTAATCATTGTTATGTATTAGAGATTTAAGTAAAAAATATATATTATTTCATACTTACACATGTTTCCCAAACATTTTGTGTGTTTTAATATATTAGTTTTCCTTCTTTAGTTACACACGCCTCTATCCATAGAAGATAACGTGCGATGGAAGTGGATTTGGATTTGTAATCTTCAATCTGCATATAAACAAAAGAACAAATTTATTGTGTTTCTTTATGTCACATAAATGTGTTATTGTATATTTAAATATGTTCCAAATTTATTTCAAGTGATGTATACCCCATTCATTCTTTAAAGTAGGGGTACGCTCAGTTTAATGCATGTTGTTTATTTTCATCACTAAGTTGTTGTTTCATAAATAAAACACTATAAATAAAAGTGATGAAAACATGTACATTCAAAAAAAATTACAAGACACAATGTACCTAAAAAGGCTACTTCGCACGACGCCAAGTGAATGAATCCCATGATAGTTGGGTTATCAGGTGTGCATAAATAAGAGGTGGGTACAGTTTTATTTTCAGTTCTACATCTGAAATATGATATTTATTTAACAGAGTGAAAAACCCCCTATGAATGATTCTATACACCCTTATGAAATAATATTTATGAGATTCATCAACTATAAATGCACTCTGTAATTGATGATGAAGTGTCAGTAAATGTTTCATTATTTAATTTTTATTAAATTAAAAAGATGATATCATAATATTACCATTATATCTCCCACATCAGTTTATTAATCTAATCAAAAACATGGATCCATGAAGTTAAATCAATCACCATGCATTCTTGAGTGAGGATTCCTATGTAACTACTGAACATATACTTTCTGAGGTAAACATATTGTCCCCTCTTATTCCATCCAATCTCATATTTGATTCTTTTTTCTTTTTAATTAATGATTTTTGAAAATACCGTCAGACTGTGGAACTCCTTTTTTCCAGCTTTCATTTCCTCAGATCTAACATAATCAACATGTTCCTCCAGATTTATAGGGCTATAATCGGCATGTGCATATGGTGGTTGAACCATTAAACTAGGAGAAACAATAGGTTGAGAAACCTGCTGTTTATCTAAAATAGGAGAAACAATATGTTGAGAATCCTTTTGTGTCCAGGGATTTGGAGAATCATCAAGTATAGAAATCATAATTTGTATAAAGAAATTAAAATTTAATTTAGATAACATATAAGTAGCAGAGAATAGGTATTAACATAAGGCAACATGTTGAGAAATATGTTGTTCATCTGTACTGCGAGGAACAATAGGTTGAGATACATGTTTTTCATAGGCATTGGGAGCATCATCATGTGGAGAATTAATTATCTTCAAAATTGTTATAACATTTAATTTAGATTACATAAGATAATATGTAAAAAGATATTAACATAAAGTAACATGATGCATATTAGAAACAATATATAACTCGATTATTGAACTCTATTTTTTTAAACGTTGAAGGGATTTTACCCCACTATCAACTATCCAAACCCATTATTGTTGTCCCCTATTACATAAAAAATGACTTCTACACTGGGAAATTTGCGAAATGATTTCAATATCCCAATGAAGGGTCATCCTCCATTGAATTTTCATCTGACTCTTTTGTGGTTTTTTTTTGAAAACAGAAAAATTGACCAGTTTTGGTTTGCGGGATCTGGAACATAAAATACTTGTACTATATGTAATTCCATTAAAAATGGGTTTTATTTGTACCCTTGCTTACTAAAATCAACTTTCACAAATCCCAACTCATCTATTTTAATATCACTTCAGCCATCAATACACTTTCATTTAAAAATTGGAACTCAGAATGTCATATAATCCAACTCCTATATTTCATTGATGATGCCAAAATATGACATTTTCGTGTAAATTGTATATTTTCCAAATCACAAAAAACATGAATCGGTTAAGATACAAATGTAACTAAACTATTCTTGTATGGTACAATATTCATCATGTTCTTTAGTATAGAATGTATAACCATTAATTACATAAGCATTGGATGTTAATACGTACCCACTTGATCCTCTGGCTAGCCATATAAGTCATTCTGAAATTGAATCTGGATTTTCATTTGACTCCTTAAAAATATGGTTCTAAAACCATCCAGTAAATTGTTGATTATGTTTACTTGATATTCAATTTTCATCCCTTGATGGATTTTAATGCCTAAGAATTTCTTTTTGGGATTCAACATATGGGTCAAAGTCCAAACTTTTATGTAAAATGTAAAGGTGTCCCTACTCACAATCTATTATATTGATTGTTACAGCCTCCTTTCCAGAAATTCCATCACCCAAAAGTCTCCCATTATTACAAGATTTCATTAGAAACACTCTTTTCACACCATACATGTATTCTGTAAAGTATCCAATGGATTCCTCCAATATGTATCTCTTTTTAGTAAAATCCCCTCACCGACATCGATTTCAAACATACCCTTTCAAAAAATTCATATACCCGGGGTACATCCATCAATAGTGCACATGACCACATAGATGAATCTCTCTCACCAATTGAACTGTCAAATGAACCATAATATCAAAGAATGTTGGTGTGGAAAAACTTTCCAATTCACATAATATGATGATAATTTCTCTTTCATAGTTTGTAATTTCGCCCGATCTACAATTTTTCTACTTGTAGATTTGAATAAGAAATAGATCTTTGTTAATGTGTGATGGACATTCTTGGAAAAAAATTCAACGTAAAGATATAGTAATTATAACTCTCATATAAACATCGTAGTCATGTGATTTTAGATCTTTTTTACCTTAAATCACATGTTGACATTATATTCTTGAAATTAGATGAATACCCCTCTAGATACTTAACATCATTAAAGAAGTTTCAAAGCTGATATCTCTCATTCCTAGAAATAGTGTAAGGAGTTGGAGGAAGAAATATTCATTTTTCACCCTTCATTGGTGACAACTCTTCTCATATTTCCATTTCAACCATGTACAACCTAGCATTAATTCCATCCTTTGTTTTTCTAAGTGCATTTAGTAACATGATGATGACCATATCACATAAATTTGTCTCAACATGAATAACATCAAGAAAATGTCTGAACTACAGACGATTATATTATGGTAATTAAAAAACTTATTTCTTTCAAACAATTTTATTAACATTTTTTGAAAATTGTTTACCAAAATTAGTGTCTACATATATAAAATTGTCAAATAGTTGATAAAATGTTAGGAGATATAGTGGTGTACATTATTCTAAACATCCTTCGAATGATGTCATCCAATATCGGTATTATGTCATCGGGGTAGAAATATGTGATTTCTAAGAAACAGAGTTTTCAATGATTATTTCAACCTAATTTATTGTGTACGTTGTTTGCAGACAGAACACCCAATAGTTTCATTAATTCAATATCCTGAAAATTTTCCATAAGTAGGAAAGTCATTTATCGTCCCATAAAACATGTCTCTCACTGTGAAATCTTTTTTTCTGTAAGAATCATACGTCATAACACCTATGTCCCACAATAATTTCAATTCCTCTATCAATGGAGCCAAATAAACATCAATATCATTACACAATTGTTTTAGTCTTGATATAAGTGTTGATATCATTATGTGTTTTTTTCATGCATAACCATAGTGGAAATTTATAATTTACCAACATAACAGGCCATGTACTGTGAGTTCTACTTTGAAAACCAAAAGGATTCACTCCATCTATAGATAATGCAAGACAATGGTTTCTCGGCACATTTACAATGTTAGGATACTCCTCATCAATTATATTTTACTGAGAAGAGTCTTTTAGGTTCCATAGTTTTCCATATTTTTTTTCTTTTTTCTGTGTGCCACGCAAATTTCCCTTTAGTCTTCTAACTTTCATATAGGAACACTAACACTAGAATGATTGGAATATTCCATGAATCATTCGTAGGAACGGATTTATCATTCTTGTATCGAGAAGAATCACACTTTGGATATTCGATATGTGATTTGTGGTCCTTGGGAAATAGTATATTTTCATTTGGGAATGCATGTATTCTTTCATAGATTATACCCATCGAGCGTAGAATTCGTTTGGCATTGTATGTTTATCTCAGGCATTCATTATCTTTTTGGAGGCATTTCATTCAAGAGAGAAATTAATTCTGTAAAACTAGTGTCACCCCATATATTTCATACTTTCAAATTATACACTTTAGTATAGCTAACAATGATGTATATTTAG